>CM077670.1:191054166-192340833 GCA_039707655.1 Elymus sibiricus
AGGTTGCTGATTCTGAGCATTCTGGTTCTGATTTGGGAACTGAGCCATGATTCCAACCATGAACTGGCGGTTCAGCTCGAATTGCTGCATCATAGCTGCCATATAGTCTGGCGGGGGTGGATCGTTGGCAGCATGGCCATGACCACGACCTGCGGGTCTAACCATCCTGCTAAGATTTAACAAGGGGTAGTTTAGTAAATACAACTGCAAGTATTTAGAGACAAGCATGATGTAACACGACAATGAACAAGTAGTGCAATAGATTCATAACAGTAGTCAATTAAGACATACAGATCCATACACAAAGCGGTTACATGCGGAGAGCCTAAGTTCGGAAATCCAAACAGCTAGACATACTAGGCAGCGCGCAGGCACGCGATAGGGAATACAACAACGGGACATAGAAAAGGCTACATCAACGTCGGGGAATACCACCGAAACCAGGTAACTGCAGGTGCTGACGATGAGTGTCCATGGCAGAAAGGTCCTGCGCTCTATGATTACTCTGATGCATTACGCGATCTCGAACTGGAAGGAGAGGTCCACGTGTGGGGGTGCGACCTCCAACAGCAGGCCAATCGATCCCCGCAGGCATCTGGGTCCTGCGCGGGTAAAGGATGTACTCTGGTTGTATCCCTGCCCGAACAGCTGGCAGCATCTGTGTCATAGCCTCGTAGAGACGTGCACGAGTGGCAAACAACTCGACGGCAAGAGCCCGGGTAGTGCGATCCAGAGTCTGAGTGCACTGAATCAAAACCTGTGGGTCGTACCAACGTCGCTCGTAAGGGCCACACACAGCTGTGTAGTATCCGGTATCATCTCCAGTAGGGACATACGGGATGTATTGGAACTCTGAGTCATCCAAGCGACTATGCTCGCCACGAAGACGTGCGATAGCAGAATGGGCAGCGTCATGGACTGCCATATCAATCGTCTCGCCGATACCGTGAAAAGTGTGCAACTCAATGTCGGAGTCGTCCCGCTGATCAAAGATACGAACATCGGCATGATACTGCTCCTGGTTGAACTCGCGGAAATCCTTGTAAACCATGTACTCGGGGTACCAGCGGTAGCCCAATCTTGTCAGGAGGGCGATCAGGATAGCTGGAAAACCAGTCGCATCACGAGCACAAGTCCGAAGTACAAGCTGCATCATGGGACGCGACGGGAACAAGCGATCCATCTGAACCAGAGGAAATTTCAAGAATGTCAAATGACAGTGAGTGAATTCTCGCATCGTGCATTCAAGAAAATAATTTGTAGATAACCAAAGCTCCGGGTGGATGTGATCACGAGAACCTAGAGTCAGAGTTAGTAAAATTTTAACCCGGATAGAAGAGAGAGTAGAACCCCAGAGTAAGGAAGAGGAATAAAAGATCCTAATCCCATCCATGTGCAACGTGGGCCTGTAAGCCACACAGCCATGTTAGTAAAATAGTTCTGTAAAGACTAGACTCAACTTCGGCCAAGGAGTTGGAAAGGGGCTTCCTACATGCAGTCGGCTCTGATACCAACTTGTGATGCCCCCAGCTCGACCGTGCACTAATCATACATGCAAATGCACACAATCAAGCCTAAGGACTCACGGGAAGATAGCAGAACACAACTCTAGACACAAAACAAAATAATACAAGCTTTAGATTACAAGCCAGGGGCCTCGAGGGCTCGAATAAATAAGCTCGAGTCACACAAGCATCAGCGGAAGCAACAACAGTATCTGAGTACAGACACAAAGTTAAACAAGATGCCTTAAGATGGCGAAAACAAACATTGGCAACTAGATCGAAAAGGCGTAGGCCTCCTGCCTGGGAGCCTCTGAATCTACTCCTGGTCGTCGGTCTCCACATAGTAGTAGGCTCCACCGGAAGTGTTGTAGCAGTCGTTGGCGGGAGCAGCTGGCTCCGGGGCTCCGTCATCTGGTCGCAGCAATCGGGTATGGGAAAAAGAAGTAGCAAAGCAACCGTGAGTACTCTTCCAAAGTACTCGCAAGACTGACATCAGAACTATACTAAGTATGCATCGGTATCGAAGGAATGGGGCTATATCTTTGGACTTAACTCTAGAAATGCCAGAACAGAGGGGGAAGGCCTAGCCTATCGAAGACTAGCATCTTCAGCGTCTTGCAGCATTAGAAGAGTGCAGATTAGCATATAATAAAGTAACAAGCATGTAGACGCAAAGCCCAGAGATCCTTCCTCGACTCCCTAAGAGAAAGCAATCCCGGAGCATACATATTATTTAACATGTACCCAGTTCAAGTTGCAGTAGATCGGGATACAACACTGAGTGTCCTGTTACCACGGACACGGATATTCGAATAGATAACTTGCCTCCATGGGTGCACTACTGTTACCCAACACGCTCGATTAACTCTCGCCGGACACACTTTCCTTGGTCATGCCCGGCCTTGGCAGATCGACACGACGTAGTCCTACCTAGGCTCAACAGAGAGGTCCCCGCCGGTCTACATCCTAAGCACTCAGGGGTCTTGGGCCCATCGCCCTTTGCACTCCGGGTCGTTATGCGACGAGCCGGGACGAGCACCACCTCATCCTGGATGGCACTGGCCCGACAGGCCCACAATGCTGAACTGAACATCTGACAGAGCTTTCGGCTGATACATACGGCGCTGAGGGCCCCATTAAACCATTATCCCACATGGTGGTAGTGCATATAGGCCAGTGGCCAACTCAGATCAAATACCCAAATCCATTACTGAATTATTAGGAGCTCACGGTGACGATCAGTACTCCAGTCGCCCCGTCTCGAGGAAGTGCAACAAGGGACAGGCCCATCCCTCTCTAGGGCGGTCTCTGCCTGCCCGGCCGCGCCTCATAATTATCTCGTGGGTACCCTCTTGGTCAACCCAACTTCACATCTCTCGCGGGTACCCCTCGGGGCCTACCCGACTTTAACCGTTATCTGTAGTAAAGTCAAAGTAACCGTGTGTTCATATCATCAAGAGGGAATCCGAGGAATCACCCTTGCTAGATTCCTACTCGATGTAATCCGTCAAGGAGAACCAGGAGGAATCACCCTCGATGGTCCACACTTGAGGGGTTGCACGACAAAGTCATCATCGGGAAGGGGGAAAGAGAGGAATCACCCTCTGCAATCACCACCGATGTGCTATACTATAGAGATATCATCGACAGTGCAGTACAAGGTATCACCCCCGGCACTCAATAGTAGCCCTGCAGAGCCGTACAACTAAGGGGGCATGCGGTGATGTGTCGGTCTCGGCACATCGATCACATAGATCGAGGCACTGGTAACAAAGCGGGGCAACAGGGACAAGGGGGAGGGGTCACTGATGGATCACTAACCAACCTATTCTAAGCAGTTTAGGATGACAGGTAAAGTAGCAACAGCAGGTTACAAAAACAGGCTATGCATCAGGATAGGAGCAAGTAATTACAGTAGCAAAATCTAATGCAAGCATGAGGGAGAAGGAATAGGCGATATAGGAATTATCAAGGGGGTTTTGCTTGCCTGGAAGCTCTGCTGAAAGGGGCTGATCTTCAGGGGCGTAGTGGTACTCGGCAACAGCGCCAGTCTCGGGGTCTACCGGCGTGAAGAGGGGGAAGAAATAATAAATAAAAGCAGACAAATGCAACACAGATGCATGGCATGGCAGCACGTTATTCGAGGGGTGCCCTAATGTAGTACTATGCAAGTTAGTCGGAGCGGGAAACATCTGGAGGTGTTTTACCAGCTCCGGGCATTTATTGGACAGATGAATCAGAGGGGAAAGTTCCATGTTCACCTAGTTAGGAGTGATGGTGAAGCATTTTGATCACATATTCGGATTCGTCATATTTTTCTGATCATTTTTCATATATAAATTATTTTCATCCGAGTTACGGTTTATTTTCTATGAATTTTCAAAGTTTTATTGAATTTCTGGAATTATTTTAATTATTAAATTTGAATTATCCGAAACAGTAATATGTGATGTCATCATGACGTCAGTGTGACGTCAGCGATCAAACCCGGCTGACCAGGGTCAAACCTGACCAGTGGGTCCCACATGTCATACTCAGTAGGTTCAATAGAGGCTTAATTAAACTAAACAGAGATTATTTAGAAGTGGGCCCCAGTTGTCAGCGTCTAATTAATTAATTAAATTAAGTTAATTTACAAACTAGTTTAATTAGTCTAATTATCAGACGGGGCCCACCTGTCATTGACTGGTCAAACCCAGTCAGCAGGTTTGACCAGGTCAACCAGGTCAACGGCCCCACAGGTCCCACAGGTCAGTGGCCCAGGGCGTGCGACGTCGGCGCCTGGTCAGCGTCGGCCACCGGAGTTGCTCTAGCGAGCCAAAACGTGGCGGGGCCTCGATGAACTGGCCGGAAAACGGGCACATGCCTCGGTTTGATGCGGGGCTAGGCGCGTTCGAACGCCCGCGGCGTTGCACGTCGAATGGCGGTGGTGGCAGCAGCGGGGTTGGCCGGAAATGGCGCCGGCGACGAGCGGAGGCGGCGGCGGTCTCGGGCGATCTCCGTTTCATCGAGAGAGGGCACGGGAAGCGGCACTGAGGGCATGGGCGGGTTCCTGGGGCTGCCACGAGCACGACGCGGTGCTCGGACGCGAGCGGCAGCGGCAGTGAGCACGACGACGACATGAACGGCAGCGACGAGCTCGGCTACGGCAGCAAAGCGAGCTAGAGGGAGCGAGAGAGCGCAGGGAGAGAGGGGAAACGTGCGCAAGCTCACAGCGTTGACGGGGAGCTGCTTGGGGGGGCGCGGGATTCGGTGATGGTGACGAAATCGCCGATGAAGCGGCGGCGCCCGAGGAAGAAGACGAAGACGTCGCGGTCGACGTGGTGCTCCCCGGCTCGAATGGAGGGCACCAGGCGATGTGGAGGTCGACGTCGGAGCGAAAGGGCACGGCAGCGAGGTGAGAAGAGGCCGGTGGCCGCGGGATCGAGCGATACCCGACGACGACGGCGTTCGGTGAGCTCGCGAATGAGCGAGGGAGAGGGGATAGGGTAGCTAGGGTTTGCCAGGGGGCTCGGGGCAGTCCTTATCCCCGCGGGGCACCGTCGGATGGTCGACAACGGCTGCATCCGGGCGTGGACGGCTGCGCACGCGTCGGCGAGCGCCATGGCTTCGGCCTTTTAGAGGAAGGAGAAGGCCTCGCCGGGCTGGGCCGAATTGCACTGTGCACTCGAGGCCCAGTGCTCCAGTGAGTCCTCTTCTTTTTCCTTTCTCTTTTCTGCTTTTATTTCTTTTCTCTCTTTGCAAAAATGTTTGGCCACCATTGCATTTTTGTAAAATATGATACTTGTGCATTTAAATACTATGCAATATTTACCACTGCCAGAAAAAGGTTTGGGGGTAATTTGATTTCATTTGAATTTTTGGATTAATTAAAATAGATTAAACATTGTTGTTTTGGTACTGTTTCATGATGTTATAGTCATTTAAATAATTCAATTAATTTTGATTTTAATTTTATAATTGCCTTAGGAATATTTGCAATATTATGAACTATTTAGTTCCTGGATTTTAACAACTTTTATTTTCACCTTTTATTTGACTTTCAATTTGAATTGGAATTTGAAATGAGATATGAGATCAAAGGTGATCAAGCACTGACAAGCATGGTGACTTGGCATGATTAAGAAGTGATCACTGTAGCTTAATACATGGGGATGTTACACTCCCATTGATCCCTTGCATCCCACTCATGAAGAGGAAATTGACATGCTGCGTAATCTTAGAACCATCAATCTTATCATTAGAGGATTACCAAAAATTGTGCTTGGTTGTATGCAAAACTTTGAGTGCGCCTATACTCTATGGAATGACTTGGAAAAGTGATATCCCAACTACTCTTTAAAGAATCTTGATGACATTCTTCATAAGACTATTTCTTTTCACAAGATGAAGCCTAGTGATCCTAACTTTGATGATTACTTATTTGAGCTTCGTGATCTTATGCGTGCTAAAGGAGATGTTAGAACTATTAGTAACATTATCACGGAAGCCATTAGAATTCATAAACTTGAACATTGTCATGATCATGAAACTAATGAATCCATTGCCCTAGGTGATGATCACATACATGTTGATGATGATGATGTTGAGCATGGATACTATGATGAGGACGAGGAATTTGATATCGAATATGAGAAGACTATGAGGAATCTTAGTCTCATGGCAAATCTTCGAGATTATATGGCCAGAGGAAAAGAGTGGATTCTTGATAGTGGATGTACCGATCCCCTGACCGGAGATAGAGACATGTTTTGTGAGCTTGCAAAAAACGATGGTCCACGCAAGTATGTGACTTTTCGAGACAACTCCAATGGTAAGGTACTTGGCCTTGGTAAGGTGACCATATCCAATGATAGCTCCATTCAAAATGTTATGCTTGTTGAATCTCTTGGTTACAATCTTCTTTCCATATCTAGACTAGCCGACTTTGGTTTCAATGTTCTATTTACCGAAGTAGATTGCCAAGTGTTTCATCGAGATAATCATAATATGGTCTTTACCGACATTCGTAGAGGTGATCTATACATTGTTGATTTCTCTAAGAGCGCCCAACCCCGTACTTGTTTAATTGCTAAATCTTCTAAATGTTGGTTATGGCATAGATGGCTTGGACATGTTGGCATACAGAATCTTGATAAACATGTTAAGGGAGATCATATTCTTGGTGTGATAGATGTTATCTTTGACAAGGATAGACTTTGTATTGCTTGCCAAGCAGGAAAACAAGTTGGAGGAAGTCATCCCGTGAAGAACATTATGACCACAAGGAGACCACTCGAACTACTTCATATGGATCTCTTCGTTCCCAATGCCTATAAAAGTCTTGGTGGTAACTCCTTCGGTTTGGTCATTGTTGATGATTTTTCCAGATTTACGTAGGTGTTCTTTTCTGATGACAAATAGCATGTACAAAAGATCTTCAAGAACTTCGCTAGGAAGGCCCAAAATCAATTTGAAGTGAAGATCAAGAAGGTTCGAAGTGACAACAGAATGGAGTTCAAGAACGCCAATGTGGATACCTTTCTTGATGAAGAAGTCATTTCACATGAGTTCTCGGCTACGTACACACCTCAAGAAAATGGAGTTATGGAGAGGACGAACCGGACTCTTATTGAGATGGCAAGGACAATGCTAGATGAATACAAGATGCCAAAACACTTTTGGGTGGAAGCGGTTGAGACGGCATGTCATGCTACAAATCGACTCTATCTTCCCAAGCTTCTTGGTAAAACGGCATATGAATTACTCACCGGTAACAAGCCACAAGTTGGATACTTTCGAGTATTTGGCTCAAAATGTTACATTCTTGATAAGCATCATCATATAAAATTTTCTCCTAAATCTCAAGAAGGTTTTCTACTTGGTTACGGATCGAACTCCCGTGTCTACAATAAGTTCACTCAAAAAGTTGAAGAGATGGTAGATGTGAAGTTTGATGAGACTAACGGCTCGCAAGTCAAGCAATTGCCAATTGATGTAGGAGATCAAGAACCATCAAAAGCAATCCAAGACTTGTCCATTGGCAAGATTCGTCCCTTGGAGGTGAAGGAGAGTACTTTGTCCATTCAAGTGGAAGCCCCAACTTCACATCAAGGTGAACCACAAGTTGACATGGAGGCATCCACAAGTGGATCACATCAAGACGAAGGAAATGAGGAAGTGCAACAAGATGATCCACCTCACCCTCCTTCTCCACCTCCACAAGCGAACAACGACAACAACAACAATGAGAAAGACAATGATAATGATGATGATGAGGGAGCCTCACCACAACCCAAGCAAAACCAACCTCGAGTTAGAGCAAGAAATGACAAGAATCATCCCATCGAACAAATTCTTGGCGACGTCAAATCCGGGAGAATTACTCGCTCTAAATCTCGTTTAGCTAACTTTTGTGAGCATTACTCATTCATCTCTAGTGTTGAACCTTTGAAGGTAGAAGAAGCTCTTGAAGATCCCGATTGGGTAAATGCAATGCATGTAGAGCTACACAACTTCGAGAGGAATCAGGTTTGGACATTGGTTGAGAAGTCCAAGGATGAGCAAAACATCATTGGAACCAAATGGGTTTTTCGAAACAAGCAAGATGAAGATGGACAAGTTGTAAGCTACAAGGCTCGTCTTGTAGCACAAGGTAACACTCAAGTCGAAGGTATGGACTATGGTGAGACCTATACCCCCGTTGCTAGACTTGAGTGCATTCGCATTTTACTTGCTTATGCCAATCACCATGATATCACTCTTTACCAAATGGATATTAAAAGTGCTTTTTTAAACGGTGAAATTGAGGAGGAAGTCTATGTTAAACAACCTCCCGGCTTTGTTAATCCCAAGAAACCTAACCATGTTTATAAACTCCGTAAAGCTCTTTATGGTCTCAAACAAGCCCCTAGAGCTTGGTACAAATGCTTGACAAAGTTTCTTCTTGAAAAGGGTTTCAAAATTGGGAAAATTGATTCAACTTTGTTCACTAAGAGGGTTAATGGAGAATTATTTGTATGCCAAATATATGTTGATGACATTATCTTTGGATCTACTAATCCCTATTTTAGTGAAAAGTTTGGAAGGTTGATGTCGGAAAAGTATGAGATGTCTATCATGTGTGAACTCAAATTATTTCTTGGTTTGAAAATTAAGCAAACTAAGGAGGGTACCTTTGTTTCTCAAACAAAATATACCAAGGACTGATTCAAGAAGTTCAACACGCAAGAAAGCAAAGGTATGAAAACCCCCATGCCCACAAGTGGACATCTTGACTTGACTAAGGATGGCAAACCGGTTGATCAAAAGGTTTATTGATCTATGATTGGTTCATTGCTATATCTATGTGCCTCCCATCCCGACATTATGCTAAGTGTGTGCATGTGTGCACCATACCAAGCGACACCTAAAGAGTGTCACCTTAAGGCCATGAATAGAATTGTGAGATACTTATTACATACACCAAACTTTGGCATTTGGTATCCCAAAGGATCTTCTTTCAATCTTGTTGTCTATTCCGATTCGGACTATGCCGGAGATAAGGTTGATAGAAAATCCACTTTGGGTACATGTCAATTTCTTGGTAGATCTCTTGTGTCTTGGTCCTCCAAGAAACAAAACTCGGTATCTCTATCTACCGCCGAAGCAGAATACATTGCCGCGGGATCATGTTGTGCTCAATTACTATGGATGACACAAACTCTTAAAGACTATGGTGTGCATGTGAGACATGTTCCACTACTATGTGACAATGAGAGTGCTTTTAAGATTGCACAATCCCGTGTAACATTTTTGAACTAAGCATATTGAGGTCTGTCACCATTTCATTCGAGATCATGTTGCTAAAGGTGACATTGACCTCAAGCATGTTTGTACCGACAAGCAATTGGCGGATATCTTCACTAAACGTCTTGATGAGAAGGTATTTTGTCACTTGAGGAGTGAGTTGAATATCATTGATGCTTCAAACGTGAACTAGAGATTCACTAGGATGCATGCAAGGGCATGAGCATTCTTGACTAATCCTTGATACCTCTATGATTATATTATATCTTGGACACTTTGCTCCCTTGTATTGTATCTAACCTGTTGTAGGTACTTGGTTGAACATCACTCCATAAGGTTGCTCACAAACTCCTATTTTGAGCAAGAAAATTGGACCATGTATCTAAATCTTTGATGGGCCAAGGAACAAGACAACTCAAACATATCCTTTGACAACATTTGATTCTATACTTCATTCTTGTCATTTTGGATACATATGTTGTTCCTTGCAAATCTAACCTATGTAGGAAGATGAACTACAAATGCTAGGATTGCTCCCAACTTCACTCCATGAGCATCCACTTCAGGTTCAACTACATGATGAACATCACCACCAAAACCCCAATGTAAGTTCTCACTTCTTAGAGAAGCTTTACTCAAAGAGATGAGCCAAAGGAACTCAACAAGATGTGAATACATTGAAATGCTTAAAGGAAAAATGGCAGCCCCATTTTGAGCTTAACGATGAGTATGACCTATGATCAAGTGTTCTCACTTGACTCCTAAGTCAATATACTCTAACATAGTTCTCTAGTGTTTCTCTTGTGTCTGTTGAGTGTTTATTTTTCAAAACAAAACTTCATCTTGATGTATCTTTGTTTCCTTCTTTTCGCTGTTCTTTTTCTTTAGCTAGGTTCTTAGCAAATTCATTGCAAATCCTTCTACTAATTCGTTGCCTAGAGAGATGAGTTGACAGAATTTTTCTCTTTGCACTAAACTCGGTCAGACCGAATTGTTCCAACTCGGAGTCACCAACTTTATTGCTCAAAGGAATTTTCAGTCAAATTTTTCCTGTGTATTTTGTTCCAGCTCCACTCAATGATTATTTCCCTCTGCTTGCATCTGGAACTACATCCTGGCTAGATGTGTTTCTCAAGGACCACACCCACTTGACCAATAACCTTGAAGCTATGCCTTCTTGGAAATTGATGTCAAAGGGGGAGAGAGATGCACATCAAAGCTTATCACCATAACCTCTTCCATGTCAAAGGTATATCCTAAGGGAGAGTGATGCATTTTACAAGAGGAGAGGACTCTACATGTTTCTAAGAGGGGAGAAACATGATCTGTTTTCTATTTCTCTAGTTTTCTCACCCTACCTACTCCCAATATCCAATGCTAGATTCAGGGGCAGAGGAATTTCTTTTAGGGGGAGTTAACTAATTCTTTTTGTTCTTTTCTTTGGGGACATGTCGGCTTCTGATAGAAGTATTCACTCTGAGAAACTTTCTTCTACATGTCATCCCAATCTTGGTTTCTTGTTGATCTTGTGTCTTTTCTTGGAGAAATTATCTTGTGTTATCTAACCCTGTTTTCTCAAGTGTATTTCTTCAGGTATATGATCAAGAACTTCAAGGTAAGTGTGTGCATCATACTCATGTGCATGATGACTTCTTGCTTGTGCACATATTGTTTGCAAGAAAATAGTCATGGACATGAGGATACTTAAACTTCATTTTGTTGCTCTGATGCATATAGCCAAGATACATGTTACGTGTGCATTTCCTTTACTTTGTGCTTCTACTTTCCATAAGCTGTCATCATTTACTAGCTGCACATTTGTAGGGGGAGCTCATACATATTACATGTTTCCTTCAAAGCTTTCATACAATCTTCTATTACATCATTATTTTGAAGCTTTGATGTATGTTGTCATCAATTACCAAAATGCGGGAGATTTAAAGAACATCTACTCCCTTGGTGGTTTTGGTAATAAATGTCACCATACATGTTGTTGGACTAATACTTTTATCTAGTGGATTTCAGACAAGTTCAACAATGGCATGGCAAGGACAAGAAGATGTGGAACCCTTCAAAATGTCAAGGACAAGTTTGGTATCCACAAGACTCCTCATTTTCATTTTAGTGATCCAAGATCACATTGAGTCCCTTAGGAAAGCCAATACTATTAAAAGGGGATGAGGTGTTAATGATGAGGTTTTTGCTCAAAGTGCTTAGTGGTATTGCTCCAAAACCCTCAGTCATTCTCCCACAATCACATCTGTCCAAACCCTAAACTTCTATCTCGGTCCCACCGAAACTTCTTCATCCGGACTCACCGAGACCATCACTCATATTGCCACAGCAAAACCCTAGCAATTCGGTTTCACCGAAAAGGATCTCGGTCCCACCGAGATGGCATGACCAAGTTGCTGTAACGACATTATTTCACTTCGGAATCACTGAGTTAAAATAATCGGAATTTCCGAAACTAGGTCTGCCCTAGCCATTGCACTTTCGGTCTCACCGACTTGTTCCACTTTGGTCCCACTAAAAAGCCTAAAGTTCACACTTTTTACACTAGTCGGTCTCACCGAGTTTATGTTCGGTCTCGCCGAGTTGGGTCAAAAAGTGTGTAATGGTTGGATTTTTGGTGAAGGCTATATATACCCCTCCACCACCACTTAGTCTACAAGAGAGCCATCAGAACGTACCTACACTTCCACCATACACTTTGTAAGAGAGAACCGACTACTCATGTGTTGAGATCAAGAGATTCCAATCCAACCATTTGAACCTTGATTTCTAGCCTCTTCAAGTTGCTTTCCACTCCAATCCTTCTCCTACCCAAGCCAAATCTGTGAGAGAGATTGAGTGTTGAGGAGACTATCATTTGAAGCACAAGAGCAAGGAGTTCATCATCAACACACCATTTATTACCTTTTGGAGAGTGGTGTCTCCTAGATTGGTTAGGTGTCACTTGGGAGCCTCCAAGATCATGTGGAGTTGAACCAAGGAGTTTGTAAGGCCAAGGAGATCGCCTACTTCATGAAGATTTACCCCGAGTGAGGCTAGTCCTTCGTGGACCGAAGCCATGGTGGAAAAGGCAAGGTTGCTTCTTCGTGGACCCTTCATGGGTGGAGCCCTCCGTGGACTCGCGCAACCATTACCCTTCGTGGGTTGTAGTCTCTATCAACGTGGACGTACGATAGGACCACCTATCGGAACCACACCAAAAACCGCCATGTCTTCATTGCGTTTGATGTTCTTTTCTCTACCCCATTACTTTCCACACAATTGCATGCTTTACTTTTTCCGCTGCTCTATCTCTAGATATGCATGTGTAGAAAGTCTTGGTGATATCTTAACTAGTGCCAAAATCTGCCTAAATTCCAAGAAAACTAAAAACTGCACCTTTGGCTGGTTAAGAGTCTATTCACCCCCCTCTAGACCTATCTCCTCGACCCTACAATCATACACGACCACACCCAGGAATGCTATGAAGATCCGGGTAACGATCAATCTCACCAACTAGAACACAGTGGAGGCAGAGTAGATTATTGGTGAAGCACCATGATTCCCGTAGCTAGGTTATACCTCCTAGCCGCGATAATTTCTCTGGATGATCCGCGGATCTAGTATCGATGTAGATAGTACCTCCGAGGTTTCCACACATCCCAAACTAGAGGTTTGGCAACACTCCATGGACCATCACAGATGAATCACCGGGAGAAATAGTGGAAGAAGCAGCCTCGCGGTGTGCCCGTCTAGATCAACGAGACAGAGAGAGAAACCTGGGCACATGGCACAAGGGGGCAACCTCCAAGGGACTTATGTGTATCTATGGGATGCACATGGCCTCCTTTATATAGGTGGCCAAGGGGGTGCAGTTTCCTCCAGATGGAGGAAACCATCTTAGGGTCAGCCGAACCTGTGAGGGAAGTTCTCCAAGGACTCCTCCCCAGATGGCTTTCCCCCCAACCAGACTTGGTGCGGCCCCAAATTTGGCCCAATTGTTCCCGTGTGGGAATTGCCTCTTGGGACAACCAAGGGGACAGCCTAATAGGACATTTTGGAATATTTTCGAAGTTTTCAGAACCATCCACATCATTTTGGGACCTTCCGATTACTTCCGGGACACTATCGACATCACCGGGACACTCCTGAACCTGCCGGAACACTTTAGGGGATCATTCAGAACACTTCCGGTGCCCACTTTCTCATTCTCCTTTATCTCCTAGTTCATACAAACCACTATATGTTAAGCGTGTGACTATACATGTTCGGTAATATGTGGACATGACCAGGAACACCTTCCCGTAAATAATTAATAGTGGGATATGGAAACCCATGATAATTCCCAAATCTATTAATTTAGTGTCAAGTGCCAGTTCCTGTTTTTTTTTGCATATTTTTGGTTTCGCAGAATAACCATATCTAGGAAGGTCCAAACACGATGAAATGTTACGATGATTTTTTATGGAAAATAAGAGACCCTGGAAGCTTCAGGAGAAGACCAGATGATGCACACAGGGCCCACAAGCCCAGGGGCGCGACCTACCCCCTGGTCGAATTACCCTGACTTGTGGGCTCCCTGTGGCTCAGTTTGACCTAATTCCTGGCTTATAAATTCCAAATATTCACGAAACCCTCAGAAGCAAACCCGAAAGAATTTTATCACCGCCACAAGCCTTTGTTCCGAAGCAATCCCATCTAGGGCACTATTCTGGTGCCCTGCCGGAGGGGGAAGCCATTGGGGAGGCCATCTTCATCAACCTTGCTGCCTCCATGAAGATGTGTGAGTAGTTCCATTAGGACCTACGGGTCCATCGCAGTAGCTAGATGGCTTTCTCTCTCTCTTTTTGATCCTCAATCCAATGATCTCCTTTGAGATCAATCCGATGTAATTCTTGTGGTGTGTTTGTTGGGATCCGAGGAATTGTGGATTTATGATCAGATTTTTCATTGAATTTATTTGAATCTCTTAAAGTTTCTTTGCTGCATAATTTTATAGCTATGTATGATTTCAGATCTATGATTCTTCTCTGGCCAAGATAGATGATTATTTCTTCAGAGGGAGTGGTGCATAGTTGTCGGTTCAATCTTGCGGTGATCTTGCCCAGTGACAAAAAGGACAAGGCACATATTGTATTGTTGCTACTAAGGATAAAACAATGGGGATTAATCTTATTGCTAGGTTTCTTTTTGTCTACATTATGTGATCTTTCTTATTGCGTTACTCTATTTCTTGCTAACTTAATACTTTGATATGCTTGCTGGAAGCGGTCTTGGGTGGAGTAACAGTAGTAGACAAGAGTAAGTTTAACGGTCTACTTATCATGGACATAATGCCTATGTGAGATTACGCCATGAATGATGATAGTTATGAATTGCTGCTCTTCTGTCAGTTGCCCAGTAGTAATTTTTTACCATGCCACTACCTGCTTTCGAGAGAGATGCCACTAGTGAACCAATGTCCCCCGGGTCTATTCTCCATTAATACAAAAGCTCCAACAATTTGCTCTTTTACTTTCTTGTTGTTTTCCCTATCACTATATATTTCATTTCAATCTTGTAATTAGCAAGAACAAGGGGATTGACAACCTCCTTGGTACTATTGGGTGCAAGCAATTTCTGGCGCCATTGCCTAGGAGTCATCATCTACCAAATCAGGTGCCTTCGCCCAAACCCTTTTTTTATTGTTTTTTATTTTCTTTTGTACTTACCTTTTGCCTTTTCATTTGCCTTCTTTGTTTGCCAATTTTTTTCCAGAATACCAAAAATATATATCTCGTTGCTATTTTTGCTTGTGTTGCCACCATGTCTACTATCGAAGAACTTATTGTTGAAAGATCTGGTGAAGATAGTCCTAGCGATACTCATGAGGAAGCACCTAAGATACCTACCCTTGATAATGAACCTCATGATAATGAACCTCCTTTAACTTGGAAATAAAAAAGTTTCTATATAGGAAGTGGGGATGTTATCGAAAAAAGTGTTATTCAAGAGTTCTTTACTTGTATGGGGTCATACCATTTGATGAAAAAACTATTCTTAAGAAAACTAGTAGCTATGTGGATGCTATTGTCATGCTTGTGGTTGAACTTGAGAGAAAATTTATGCATATACACGTTTGTTTCTTGATCTTCCTAATATACACAAGCCTAGAACTAAAAACTGAGCCACCATTATCCTCATGAATGAATTTGATTTTATAATAAAAGAAGCTAGAGAGATTTTTACTTTCTATAAGATTAATCATGAGTGCCCCCCTATAGAAGAAATTTTATATGATCAAGATGCTATGTGTAGAATGAAATCCAAAGATTATCATGCTTTTGGAGAAAATGCTTTTGGAGAAAAATTATTTGAAAGTACTAATGATAAATTTGAATGGATTGTTAGAGGGATTGAGGATGGACTTTCTGAAGATTAGTTTAAATATACCTCTAGACTTCCTAGAGATGATGAAATGACTATTATATATGAGGACTTTCATGGGGATGATCCAATACCACAAGAATTTGAGTTCATGAATGTTAAAACTACTCATTATAGTCCCTTTAATTACTTGAGCTTGCCTGCTAGAAAATTAGCTACTGAAAAAAGGGACCTCTTTAGGGAAATTTATGATGATCTAGTTCTAAAAGAGTTGAACAAAGATGATAAAACTTGATAGATTGCATTATTCCTAGCTAGATGGCATTAAACAATAGCGCTTGTTAGGAGGCAACCTGATACGTCACCAACGTATCTATAATTTTTTATTTTTAAATGCTATTATATTTTCACTTTTTGTGC
This sequence comes from Elymus sibiricus, assembly GCA_039707655.1. Taxonomy (NCBI): domain Eukaryota; kingdom Viridiplantae; phylum Streptophyta; class Magnoliopsida; order Poales; family Poaceae; genus Elymus; species Elymus sibiricus. The sequence continues at coordinate 191,070,219 of CM077670.1, forward strand.
TTTCTATATCATTTTGTATTATTTTTCTTGACTAACCTATTAATTTAGTGCCCAATGTGAGTTCCTGTTTTTTGCATTTTTTTAGTTTGGCAGAAAATCCATACCTACGAAAGTCTAAACATGATTAAATTTCATGAGGATATTTTTATGGAAAATAAGAGACCCTAGAAGCTTTGGGAGGAGGCCAGAAGACCCACGAGGGGGCCACAAGCCAGTGGGGCGCGCCCTGGGGGGTATGGCGCACCATGGTGGCTTATGGGCCCCTGATGCTCCGCTTGCCCTAATTGTTGGCCTATAAATACACATATATTCTGAAACCCTCAGAGCGAGCAACGAAACAATTTTATCGCCACCGCAAGCCTCTGTTCCGAAGCAATCCCATCTAGAGCCCTTTTCTGGCACTCTATCATAGGGGGCAATCATTGGGGGGGCATCTTCATCAACCTTGTTGCCTGCATGATGATGATGTGTGTAGTTCTTTCAGGGCCTATGGGACCATAGTAGTAGCTAGATGGCTCTCTCTCTCTCTCTCTTGATCTTCAATAAAGTTATCTCTTCGGAGATCCATCCGATGAATTCTTGTGGCATGTTTGTTGGGATCCGATGAATTGTGGATTTATGTTAAGATTGTTCATTGAATTTATATGAATCTTTTGAAGTTTCTTTGTTGCGTAATTTTATAGCTTTGTATGTCTCTCCGATCTATCTGTCTTCTTTGGCCAAGTTTTATTGATTTATCTTCAGTGGGAGAGGTGCTTTGTAGTGAGTTCAATCTTGCGGTGATCTTGTCCAATGATAGAAAGGACAAAGGCTTGTATTGTATTGTTTCCACTAAGGATAAAACCACAAAGATTAATCTTATTGCCAGGTTTTCTTCTATCTACATTATGTGATCTTGTTTATTGCGTTACTCTGTTTCTTATGAACTTAATACTTTCAGATGCATGCTGGATAGCGGTCTTCGGGTGGAGTAATATAGTAGGAGATGCAGTTGGATTACGATCTACTTATCACCGACGTAATGCCTATGTGAGATTATGCCATGAATGATCATAGTTATAATTTGCGCTATTCTGTCAATTTCCCAGCAGTAATTTGTCTACCATGCCACTACATGCTTTTGAGAGAGATGCCTCTAGTGAACCAATGGCCCTCGGGTCTATTTTCATCAATACAAAAACTCCTACAATTGCTTGTTTTTTCTTTTACTTTCTTGCCACTTTGCCCTATCACTATTTGCTTTTAATCTTGTAACTACCAAGAACAATGGGATTGACAACCCCCTTGCCTTTGTTGGGTGCAAGCAATTTATTTGTTTGTGTGCATGTGCTACCAACATTGTTAGCATTGGTGCCTCCTACTAGTTCGATAACGTTGGTTCTTAACTAAGGGAAATACTTTCAGTTGTTGTGCTACATCACCCTTCCTCTTTGGGGAAATCCAACAACTCCATCATGCGTAGCAGAAGAATTTCTGGCGCCGTTGCTGGGGAGACATCATCTACCAAATCAGGTGCCTTCCCACAAAAACTTTATTTTTGCTTGGTTTTATTTTCTTGTCTAGTTGCCTTTTTGCCTTTTTATTTGCCTTCTCTTTTGTTTGCCATTTTTTTTATCAAAATACCAAAAAAAAAACTTGTGCTGCTATCATGAGTATTATCCCTCCTTCCATTCCGCTCCTTGGAGAGGGTTCTGAGATCTCAAATTTCAAGCAACAAAATGATAAATCTTTGAAAGAAGCTTGACATAGAATATTAGAAATTCATGAGAGAACTCCTCATAAATGCCATATTAAAATTTTGCTCAAAACCTTCTATGATAGTATATCTCTTCGTCCTAGACATGATCTAGATTTGATATTTGAAGGAGACTTTATAGGGAACATTGTTTTTGACTCTTTTGAAATGTTGAAAAACTTGCTAGGAATACCCAAAATAGAGGAAATTCAACCCCCAGTCTTAGCCAGTTATCAATATGCTAATTTTTTTAATGAAATTAAGACGATTATGGATGCAAATTTTAAGGGGTTATATAATGTTACTAATAAATTAAATAGTAATATGGTCACTCAAATCAAGAAGTATGATATAATGGATCAAAAATTTGAAAATTACCGTATCTGGAAAGTGGCGGTAGAAGTCATTAATGTTAAGCTTGATCATTTGATAGGTATGATAATGAGTGCAGGGAAAGTAAAATGGGTAAGCATAAGATTGGAAATATCCATGAACCCTTTGGGAATGAAATGATTAATAATGGGTCAAGCAATGATAAAACTTGATAGATTGCATTATCTCTAGCTAGAGGGCATTATACAATCGCGCTTGTTGGGAGGCAACCCAATAGTTATCCTTTTTTCGCTTTCAGTGTGTCAACATGATTATTGCTACTGTAGTAGTTGTGTTTGTATCTTTTATTTCAATAAAGTGCAAGTTAAACCTTTAGAGTGATGTGAATGCTTGTTTATTGGGTTCTGTGCAAAATAGAAACTACTGCGTCCGGTATATGAATTTTTCTTCTCTGCTGGAACGCGATAAAATCTTGATGTTTTTAAAAAGTAATACTTTACAAATTGTCTATGTTGTCCTAATTTATCAGAATTATCGAAGTTACAGAAGTATAATGAAATATTAGATTCTTACATGCTTTTCTATTTTTGACATATTTTCTTTTCTTTTCTTTGTTTGCTTGTTTTACAGTTTCTATGGCTTATATTGGGGATATAAATTGTGGAAATGATGGAATATAGTAGACATCAATTGGTAATGATTATGAATCTTGTCTTGACAGTACCTAAATGAATGGTTTATTTTTATTATAATAATCTATCTCGCGAGGTTCCATTAAGTTTTGTGTGAATGAAGTTCTCAAGTTTTGGGTGAGATGCGGATATGAGAAGAATAAGGAGCGGCAAGAACCTAAGCTTGGGATTCCCGAGGCACCCCAAGGTAATATAAAAGGAAGAATCAAGCGTCTAAGCTTGGGGATGCCCAGGATGGCATCCCCTCTTTCATCTTTAAAACTATCGGTATATCTTACTTGGAGCTATATTTTTATTCTTCACATGATATGAGTTTTCCTTGGAGTGTCATTTGTTTTATTTTGGTTTTGTTTGCTGGTATTTGCAATCATTGTTCCTGATCACACCTATTAAAAGAGACACACATTCATCTTATGTTTATAGAATGCTTATTTGTTCTTCACTTATATCTTTTTCAGTTGAGGCAATTGCTCTTGTACTTAACTTATATTTGATTGAGCATGGCGATATGTTTTGTAAAAATTATTTGCACTCACTTGCTTCACTTAAATCTTTTTGAGAGTTGAATAGGAAGTGTTAATTTGCATGAGTTATATGGTTGGTCCAAATATAATAGGTATATAATGGTGTTATAATAAAAACTTGCATGGACTTGAAGATCATTGAATATGATAAGTTTGATTCCTTGCAATAGTGTTGCGATATTGAGGTAGTAATATATGAGTGTGTTGGTAAATTATTAAAGCTAAGTATTAATATTGGTTTTAAGGTTTGTGAGTCTTATGCATGAAAGTGGTAGCCACTGGCATTAGCGAGGAAGTCGAAGTGTGATTTATCTTTGATTGACGTCCTTTGTGTGTTCGGATCTGGGGCGCACGATGGTTAATTCCTACCAATCTCCCCCCTAGGGGCATGCGAGTTATGCTTTGCTTCGAGGGCTACTATTTTTTTTGCAATAAGTACATGAGTTCTTTATGATTAATGTGAGTTTTGGAACTATAAGCACTTTCACCTATCCATATTTGGTAGCCTCTTCGGTACCGTGTATTGCCCACTCTCACCTCGAGACATGGTATAAACTTCACAGATACATCCAACACCATGAGATGATACACCTTCTCACACATAAGCCTCATTATATATTCCTCAAAATAGCCACCATACCTACCTATTATGGTATTTCCATAGCCATTCCGAGATATATTGCCATGCAACTTCCATTGTTACTATTCAGATGACTTGACCATTCATTGTCATTACGTTTTGCATGATCATATAGAGCTGACATGATATTTGTGGCAAAGCCACCATTCATCATTATAATACATGTTACGCTACATCATTGCACATCCTGGTACACCGCCAGAGGCATTCATATACAGTCATCATGTTGTTTAAGTTTCGAGTTGTAAGTAAAATAAAGTGAGATGCATTATTAGAGTGTGCCCCTACCTGTGAGGATATGAATTGGAGGAGACTTATGATTCCTTGAAAAAGAGGGGATGAGGCCCATGAGTCCAATCAAAAAAAGAAAAAAGAAAAAAAACGAGAGAAAAAGAGAGAGGAGGCACACTACTATCCTCTTACCACACTTGTGCTTCAAAGTAGCACCATGTATTTCATATATAAAATCTTCATGATCTTCATTTTCATATGCTAGTGGGATTTTTGCATTATTAGAACTTGACTTGCATATTTCAATGATGAGCTTCCTCAAAATGCTCAAGGTCTTCACGAGCAAGTAAGTTGGATGCACACCCACTTAGCTTCATATAGAGAGTGCTTTCAGAGACTTATAGCTCTAGTGCATCCGTTGCATGGCAATCCCTACTCCTCGCATTAACATCGATTGTCAGGCCTCTCCATTTCATAACGATCAAGCCTCGTTGATGTGAGACTTCCTTATACCCTTTTTTTCTTCCCTTATAACCCCCATCATCATTCTCTTTGCCATCCAAAGTGCTAAGACCATGGGTCACGCTCAAGTATTGCGCGAGAATTGAAAAAAAGTTGAAGCGAGAAAAGTATGATTTAATTGCTTGGTTTGGCACCGGGGTTGTTCATGATTTGATATCTTTGTGCTAGGAAGACTAAGCATGACATGCTTATCATGATTAAGTATGTAAAGATCACATTATTTAGCATTTTTATTTTTTAAAGGCAATGATTGTTTACCTGCATGTTTATGTTTTATTATTTTGGTGTCAAATTGATAGACTATTGCCTTGAATCATTCGTATCCCAATATTCATACCATGATTACATCATTTTATCAAGGACATGTTAGGTAGCATTCAACATAAAATATTAGTTTGTTAATCATTTACCTACTCGAGGACGAGCAGGAATTAAAGTTGGGGATGCTGATACATCTCCAACGTATCTATAATTTTAATTTTAAATGTTGTTATATTATCACTTTTGTATGCTTTCTATATTATTTTTCTGGACTAACCTATTAATTTAGTGCCCAATGCCAGTTCCTGTTTTTTGCATGTTTTTTGTTTCGCGGAAAATCCATACCTACGAAAGTCCAAACACGATGAAATTTTACATGGAGTTTTTATGGAAAATAAGAGACCAAAGAAGCTTCAGGAGAAGGCCAGAAAACCCACGAGGGGGGCACAAGCCAGTGGGGCACACCCTGGGGGGTAGGGCATGCCATGGTTGCTTGTGGGCCCCCTGATGTTCCGTTTGCCCTAATTCTTGGCCTATTAATACACATATATTCTGAAACCCTCGGAGCGAGACCCGAAACAGTTTTATCGCCGCCGCAAGCCTCTGTTCCTAAGCGATCCCATCTGGAGCCCTGTTCTAGCACTTTGCCAGAAGGGGGAATCATTGGGGAGGCCATGTTCATCAACCTTGCTGCCTCCATGATGATGTGTAAGTAGTTCTTTAAGAACCTACGGGGCCATAGTAGTAGCTAGATGTCTCTCTCTCTCTCTCTCTCTCTCTCTCTCTCTCTCTCTTTTGGTCTTCAATACAATGATCTCTTCGGAGATCCATCTGATGTAATTCTTGTGGCATGTTTGTTGGGATCCGGTGAAGTGTGGATTGATGATCAAATTGTTCATTGAATTTATAGAAATCTTTTGAAGTTTCTTTGCTTCGTAATTTTATAGCTTTGTATTTCACGCCGATCTATCTGTCTACTTTGGCGAAGTTTGATTGATTTATCTTTAGTGGGAGAGGTGCTTTGTATTGGGTTCAATCTTGAAGTGATCGTGTCTAGTGATAGAAAGGACAAAGGCACATATTGTATTGTATCCACTAAGGATAAATGACAGGGGTTAATCTCATTGCTAGGTTTTCTTCAATCAACATTATGTCATCTTGCTTATTGTATTCCTCTATTTCTTATGAACTTAACACTTTGAGATGCATGCTGGATAGCGGTCTTGGGGTAGAGTAATAGTAGTAGATGAAGTTGGATTACGGTCTACTTATCACAGACATAATGCCTATGTCAGATTATGCCATGAATGATTATAGTTAAAATTTGCACTATTCTGTCAATTGCCCAACAATTATTTATCTACCATGCTACTACATGCTTTCGAGAGAGATGCCTCTAGTGAACATATGGCCCCTGGGTCTATTTTCTAGCAATATAAAAACTACCACAATTGCTCCATTTGTTCTTTTACTTTCTTGCCGCTTTGCCCTATCACTATTTGCTTTTAGTCTTGTAACTAGCAAGAACAAGGGGATCTACAACTGATACATCTCCAACGTATCTATAATTTTTGATTGTTTCATGCTATTATATTATCAATCTTGTATACTTTATATGCCATTTTATATCATTTTTGGGAACTAACCTATTAACCTAGTGCCTAGTGCCAGTTGTTGTTTTCTGCATGTTTTTCGTTTTACAGAAAATCCCTACCAAACGAACTCCAAACGCAACGAAACTTTTTGACGATTTTTTCGGGACAAGGAGGGAACCTAGAAACTTTGGGGAAGGACCAAAAGCCAGACGAGGAGACGGCAAGGCATCAGGGCGCGCCCCAAGGGGGACGTGCCCTGATGTCTTGTGGGCCCCTCGTGGCTCTGCCTGACCTAATTCCAGTGCTATAAATTCCCAAATATTCCAAAACCCACAGAGCGAGACCTGAAACAATTATTCCGGCACCGCAAGCCTCTGTTCTTCCGCGATCCCATCTAGAGGCCTTTCTCGATAATCTGCCAGAGGGGGAATCTATCACAGAGGCCTTCTTCATCAACCTTTCTACCTCCATGATGATGTGTGAGTAGTTCCCCATAGGACCTAAGGGTCCATAGCAATAGCTAGATGGCTCTCTCTCTCTTTTTGTTCTTCAATACAATGGTTTCTTCGGAGATCAATATGATGTAATATTTAGTGGTGCGTTTGTTGGGATCCGATGAATTGTGGGTTTATTATTAGATTGTTCATTGAAATTAATTGAGTTATTTCTAAACTTTATTATGTCTGATTTTTATAGCTTTGTATTTCTCTCCGATCTATCCGTTTAGTTTGGCCAACTAGATTGATTTATCTTCAGCGGGAGAGGTGCTTTGTGGTAGGTTCAATCTTGCGGTGTGCTCACTCAATGACAGGTGGAGTAGCGAGGCACATATTTTTATTGTTGCTACTAAGGATAAAATGATGGGGTTCGATCATATTGATTGGTCTTATTTTGTCTACATTATGTCATCATGCTCCAAGCATTAGTCTGTTTGTTATGAACTTAATACCTTAAGATGCATGCTGGATAGCGGTGGAGGGGCGGAGTAATAGTAGTAGATGCAGATGGATGTCAGTCTACTTGTCATGGACGTAATGCTTATGTACATGATCATGCCATGAATAACATCATAACTATGCGATTTTCTATCAATTGCCCAATAGTAATTTGTTTACCCACCGTTGCTATGTTCTTGAGAGTGAAAGATATGGCCCCCGGGTCCATCTAAATCATATTGCTAAAACCCTAAATACCTTGCTACAATTATTTACTTTTAATTAGTTTTGCAATTTATATATCTCCTACTACCAGAATTAATCCTTGCAATTAACGAGTACAAGGGGATTGACAACCCTCTTGCCCGCGTTGGGTGCAAGTATTTGTTTGTGTGTGTGCAGGTATTGCTAAAGGTCATTTTTTTACTACACACAGTAGGGCAATTCCCCACTGGAATTTTTATAAATAAATAAAGCCAGAGAGCTGTCTTACAAGGCTAAGAAAAAGGCTTGAGGAAAGCCCAAAAGAAAAAGAAGAAAGAAGAAGAAGAAGAAGAAGAAGAAGAAGAAGAAGAAGAAGAAGAAGAAGAAGAAGAAGAAGAAGAAGAAGAAGAAGAAGAAGGAGAACAAGAAGGAGAAGAAGAAGAAGAAGAAGAAGAAGAAGAAGAAGGAGAAAAAGAAGAAGAAGAAGAAAAAGAAGGAGGAGGAGGAGAAGCAGAAGAAGGAGAAGGAGAAGAAAAAGCAGAAGAAGAAGAAGAAGAAGAAGAAGAAGAAGAAGAAGAAGAAGAAGAAGAAGAAGAAGAAGAAGAAGCAGAAGCAGAAACAGCAGCAGCAGAAGAAGAAGAAGAAGAAGAAGAAGAAGAAGAAGAAGAAGAAGAAGAAGGAGGACGAGGAGAAGGAGAAGAAGAAGAAGGAGAAGAAGAAGAAGAAGGAGAAGAAGCAGAAGAAGAAGGAGAAGAAGCAGAAGGAGGAGGAAGAAGAAGAAGAAGAAGAAGAAGAAGAAGAAGAAGAAGAAGAAGAAGAAGAAGAAGAAGAAGAAGAAGAAGAAGAAGAAGAAGAGGCAGAAGAAGAAGAAGAGGAAGAAGAAGAAGAAGAGGCAGAAGAAGAAGAAGAAGAAGAAGAAGAAGCAGAGGCAGAAGAAGAAGAAGAAGAAGAAGAAGAATGTGGCACCCCGGCTTAGAGAGACCGGAACACCCCATATTCCAGCCCATAGATCAAGTCTTCTGGAATACGGCACTGCTTAGCATAGAACAAATCAGCTCTTTATTACAAATGATACGAGTACAAGGGTCTGAAATTGCAAAGGATTTCATCGGCACGGCGACACTATGCCTGTTAAGGGAGCTCTATGCTGGCAGCGGAACATCTCGTAACAGCGGAATAACTTCTAGCAATGGAACAACGACGATAGTGATGGACTCCACTCCGCAGGGACTCTGGCTGGGACACATCCTAGCTCACAAACTTGGGATCCTCGACAAGCAATCAATCATGGCATCACCTGCAATCTGGCATGACACGCCAGGTGAGTACTTTGAATGTACTCGCAAGCTCACAGCAACCAAAGCAATCAAGACAAACAACAGCATGGCACTTACAGGTTAAACAGAGAAATGATCGTTATGATACTATTAGAATCAACATGAGAGTGAGCATGGCATGTACATGTTACTCATGATATGAACATGATGATACTAGCACTAGCATGGGAGGGGATCGATGTTTAAGGTCTCAAGGACCAACTTACTCTGCTCGGAGGTTATCCCATAACCACCATATGTATCAATCTTTCTTACAGGCATGATCGTCACACGACCACATCATGATCAACCGTCATCAAGAATACCATCGTGATCATCTCGTGACCATATAAAGATCAACCAACTTCTTTCCGCATCGAACCGGGGTTGTTATTATTCAGATTATTATTACTGTTGACCCATAGTGTGACCTACTACGAACTGTGTCCATGACCGAGGACGCGGCTATCGATAGTTTATACACTTTGTAGAGGTTAGTACACTGTACCCACACCACGGAATTCATGGCCTCGTGCTCCCATTCGGGTGGACCAACGACATTCCGACAAAACCAATCTATTGCATGACACTCTCCCGGCCACTCCGACAATCTCCCCTTTGGGCTATGTCATGGGTGGCCCCGATGTCAACTCGTGACATCTGCCACATTTCTGGCTGCCACCGTCGTGACCAAAATAACAAAACTGTCCCAAACGGGGACTCTGGATCCATACAACTCGGGCACACAAGGCTATGGCCGCCCACCTGATCAGCGTAGCCCGCACACATAACCTTCCCTTATTGGAGGTTCCGGCGAGAGGCATGACAATAGACCGAATTAGGGCCTCCCCATCCAGGCAAGTGTGGTTGCACTGGTGAGCTGGATTCGGTGGCACCATGACTCAGCCAACAGATTTGTTTAAGTTCAATTAACATCAGGTTTAACTTGAATGGTGATGAGCTGAGTTACAATAATATAACATGATGAAATAACAATGCATATGAGCATGATAACAGTGTAACCTTGGTGGGGCAACATAACCATTTAACAACATCACCTCAACAAGCATAACTCATTTAGTCTTCGGGATGCAAATGAGCATGGCATAAAGAGGATCATGAATATCACAAATATTTTCATATCAAACCATAATGATTCATATGAGCATATCATTATCACTAGCATCTAAAAATGATTACAAGAATGAAACATAATAATAATAATAACATTAGCAATTTAATCATATCACTTACTAGATAAAAAATGAACATGGCATAAGCATGTACATGGATTCACGAGCACATTCAAAGTATTAACAAAATCATTAAATGAACAAGCAATTATTTAAATATTCCAGTGGAAACCATGGCTACTGCAATGCCATCATGCAAGTGCTTGTTGTGGCTTGCCTGGGGATGAAGGATTCAACGGGGAGAAGTGCGAGGCACTCACGGAAAAATTTGCCGGAAACGGTTCTCTCTCGGTGGAGCTGAATAGAGGGCAGGGGCAAAATGGTCATTTTCAGAATGTTACAACATTGTGAAAATGTTGCCAACAGAACGGGCTCGACGAACTGAGATCGTAGGCTCTCGAATCACCTGAATCGGATTCACGGTTAAAAAGTTGTGGCTGTTCGTTCGTTAGGCAGAAAAACAAATAAAATCTGTCCACTTCTGCTGCTAACGGGTGAACGCTCACAAAATAAGGGTTTCGGCCGGCGGGGAAAAACAGAAAGCGCCTTTCGCTGAAATACACCTTCTGCATATAGAAAACGTATTCTCAGATGAAGTAAAAGCAAAGTACACTTTCCCAAGGAGAAAACATATTCTAGTGAATACGCTTCCACTTACTCTACGGGGGCCCGGGTGCTGGGTCAACGCGTGAGACCGACGTGCGGGACCCACTCGCAGGGGGAGTCGTTGCCTTCCTCCTCATGTCCTCGCACTCAGCCGATGCAGGGGCTGGCCCCGATGGCGACCACCGGCGCTACAGGCCGTCTCCGGCGGCGCCCAGCCTACCGGCGAGATCGGCGCGATGCGGCGCATCCAACCAGGTAGGAGGCAGACCTCGGGGAGGGCAGGAGCGAGCGTACCACTGGCCGTGGCAGACGGCGACTACGGCTGACCTTGGGCTCGGCGCTTCGGTGGCGGGGAGAGGAAGGAAAGGTGCGGGAGGGCTTCGCCGAGGCTGAGCAGCTCCACTGGTGAAGAATGGAGGAGGGGAGGAGCTCGGCATTGCTCGAATTTGAGCGGACACCGGCGATGACCGTGGCGGCCGTGGTGAGCAATGAGGGCTCCTCGAGCCGAATGAAGTAGGCAGGGGTGGTTCTAGAAGGGAGGAGAGGAGGTTGGTGTGCTCGGGGAAGCTCGGGAGGGGCTTATAGAGCCGCGGTGAAGATGTCGTGCCCGGATGCCGCTGCGGACGGGTGGGCGCCACTCTGACCCGACCGCGTATGCGTGCGCACGCGTGGAGGGGTTGATGGCGACGAGAGGGAGCTAGTGGAGCGCCAGAGGAGGGCAGACGCGGTAGAGGCAAAGTCCGGTCGGCCACCACGGCGGAACAGTGTCGTGGGCAGGGCTACCGTGGCGCGTCGGGGAAGAAAGACGAGGGGGAGAGGGGCCAGGGGGTAACGTGGGAGGAGAAGGGAGCTGGACAGCACTAGGAGACGCGAGGACATGGCGAGCAGAGGAGGCCCGAAGCAAAACGATGAACAGAGCGCGACAATGGCCTCCCAGTCGCATGGTCACCGCATGCACAAGTGCACGCGGTGCATTCTGGCCAGCAAAAACATGACTAGCGTGTATTCCTTCCTAAGTGGGACCTCCCTGAGGTGATGGTTCAACAAAAGGAGCTTTGGGTTGATTGGATAGCTCAGAGAAAGTTTGCTGTAGCAAACTTGGTCATGAAGTTGTGGTTAAATGGGGTGGACCAATATTTATCATAGTTGCTTCACAACTACATAATCTGGTCCAAAAACTAGATCATGAAGTTCCACTCACATGGATGATTGGATTGAGATGAAATTTGGTGGAGGATGATGATTTGGGCATATGAAGGCACTATAAAAATTTCACCATTGTGATGAATAAAAATGGTACTTCCTTCACAATGCTTTCTACTGGACAGAAACTTGGGGGAATTTTGTGGAGCAAATGGATTGGCAAAATAATGTGAATTTTGGCATGCTCAAGGGATATAGGGATGTTTGGGTCCTGGATTAATTTCAGATTTTATGAAGCAATATAAAATATAGTTGCTTCACAAACTGAAATTGTGACTAGAAATAAAGATTGGACGGTGTGCTCACATAGATTGTTGGATGGATGTGAAATTTGGTGGAGAGTAATGATTTGATCATATGAATGATCTGCAAAAATTTCAACTCATTTGGATAACCCTAGCTAGTACTTCCTTCACAAAGCTTTTCTCTAGTCAGGAACTTTGGAAATTTGCTGAGGAAGATTTACTAGGAAAATGGAGTTTAATTTTGGCATGTGGCAATTATTTGCATATGAAAGAGTGTCCAAAAATTTTTAGGGCAATCAAGAAAAGATAAATAACACTTCCTTCACAAAGTGCCATACTGGACAGAATAGGAAATGAATATTCCTGAATTATTTTTGAACTAGGCAAGGATGGGTTTTGACATATTAGTGGAAGATATGATCCAAAGAATTTATGAGAATTTTGTGGGAATTTTAGGAAAGACAGAAATATAGGTTGCTTCACAACCTAGAGCAAACAGGGTTATTCCTTTAACAGAAAAAGGAATATTCCCAATAAAAAATTGGGGTTGGTCTAAGATGGAAATGATATGGCCTTGAGAAAGATTTGAGAGTGACAAGCCACTAGTGAGAGGAAGAAGAGATGATCTTCCCAAGGTTCAAGACCACAGAGCCACCGAAAAAGAACTCCAAATAAAAATTCGACGAAATCCAAAAGAAAAAGAGAGGGCCAAAAATCGGGGTGTTTCAAAGAAGAAGAAGAAGAAGAAGAAGAAGAAGAAGAAGAAGAAGAAGAAGAAGAAGGAGAAGAAGAAGGAGAAGAAGAAGAAGAAGAAGAAGAAGAAGAAGGAGAAGGAGAAGGAGAAGGAGAAGAAGAAGAAGAAGAAGAAGAAGAAGCGGAAGAAGAAGAAGAAGAAGAAGAAGTAGAAGAAGAAGCCTAAACTAAAACTATAACAGATCAGGTCAAAAGATCCAGCCAGCTATTGAAGAGAGTAGCATATTTCCCTTTGATTCTGTATCTAAGCCAATTAAGCTCCATAAGGTAAATAGCTTTCCAGTTCTGAAAGGAAGGCTGAATCTGCTGAAAAATCAGGTATCATAGTTCATACTGCCCTCCAGAGTGAAGAAAGAACGAGCCTAAACTAAACCTACAACAGATCATGTCAAAAGATCCAGCCAGCTATTGAAGAGAGTAGCATATTTCCCTTTGATTCTGTATCTAAGCCAGTTAAGTTCCATAAGGTAAATAGCTTTCCAGTTCTGAAAGGAAGGCTAAATCTGCTGAAAAATCAGGTATCACAGTTCATACTGCCCTTCAGAGTGAATACTTGGAAGATCTATTTGACCTACCCTTAACAACCCAAGCCTATCAACAATTCTAACAATTAGAAGATATATGTGATAAGCTCAAATCATCAGAGCATATTAATGCCACTGATACTTGGAGTTACATTTGGGGATCTCAAAAATTCTCCACTGAGAAAGCCTACATTGTCTTAATTGGAGTGAAAAATGTTCCACCACAATTCCAATGGATTTGGAAATGTTCATGTCAGCCAAAACACAAAATCTTATTTTGGATGGTACTTCATGATAGGGTCAATACAAGGAATCTGCTCAGGAGAAAAACTTTCTATCTAGAAACATACAAATGTGCACTAATGAGCTGTCAGCATGAAGAAACATTATTTCATCTATTCTAGGAATGCCCTTTTGCAGCTAGATGCTGGGATTTTCTTTGTCCAAACAGAGACATCCCCACTTCAATATGGGAAGCTTTAGAAGACATGAAAAGTAAACTGGGACTGCCTTTTTTTATGGAGATTATCATTCTTGCTAAAGGTCATTTGTGTGGATCTCCTATTGGTTCGATAAACCTTGGTTCTTAACTAATGGAAATACTTTCTGCTACTATACTACTTCACCCTTCCTCTTCCGGGAAATCCCAATGCCTATCACAAATAGCAACAACCCCCTTGCGGTTGTTGGGTGCAAGCAATTTATTTGTTTGTGTGCAGGTTCTACCAACATTGTTAGCATTGGTGCCTCCAACTAGTTGGATAAACATTGGTCCTTAACTGAGGGAAATATTTCCTGCTGTTGTGCTACATCACCCTTCCTCTTCGGGGAAATCAAAGAACTCCATCGTGTGTAGCACAACCCAATAATTATCCTTTATTTATTTTGTTTTCAGTGTGTCAACATGATTATTGCTACTGTAGTAATTGTGTTTTTATCTTTTATTTTGCTTTTTGTGCCAAGTTAAACTTGTAGGGTGATGTGAATGCTTGTTTATTTGGTTCTATGAAGAGACATAAACTTTTGCGTCCAGTATCTGAATTTTTGTTCTCAACTGGAACGCGATAAAATCCTGTAATTTTTACACATTATTGAGTTGCTAATTTTCAGCGTTGTACTAGTTGTTCAGAATTTTTGGAGTTACAGAAGTATGATTAATTACATCTTTATGTACTGTTATGTTTTTGACAGATTCTATTTTGTTTTCTTTGTTCGCTTGTTTTAGAGTTTGCATGGCATATATTTGGTGATATAAATTGTGGGAATGATAGAATATAGTAGAAATTATTTTTGGATAATTATGAATCTTGTCTTGGCAGTACCTAAGTGAATAATTTATTTTTATTATACTAACATATCTCATGAGGTTCCATTAAGTTTGTGTGAATGAAGTTTTCATGTTTTGGGTGAGATGGAGATATGATAAGAATAAGGAGCGGCAAGAGCCTAAGTTTGGGGATTCCCAAGGAACCCCAAGGTAATATCGATGGAAGACTCGAGCGTCTAAGCTTGGGGATGCCTTGGATGGCATCCCCTCTTTTGTCTTCAAAACTATCGGTATATCTTACTTCGAGCTATATTGTAATTCTTCACATGATATGTGTTTTTCTTGGAGCGTCATTAGTTTTATTTTGTTTTTGTTTGATGGTCTTTGCAATCATTGTTTCCCGATCATACCTACTATGAGAGATGCACATTCATCTTATATTTATAGAATGCTCATTCGCTCTTCACTTATATCTATTGGAGTTGAGGCAATTGCTGTTGTACTTAACTTATATATGATTGAGCAGGGTGATATGTTTTGTAGAAATTATTTGCACTCTCTTGCTTCGCTTAAATCCTTTTGAGAGTTGAATAGGAAGTGGTAATTATCATGAATTACATGGTTGGTCCATAAATAATAGGTATATAATGGTGGTATGATAAAAACATGCATGGACTTGTAGATCATTCAATATGATAAGTTTGATTCCTTGCAATAGTTTTGAGATATTGAGGTAGTGATATGTGAGTGTGTTTGTACATAATTAAATCTAAGTATGAATATTGGTGTTAAGGTTTGTGAGTCCTTATGCATGAAAGTGGTAGCCACTGGCAATAGCGAGGAATTCAAAGTGTGATTTATCTTAGATTGACATCCTTTGTGTGTTCAAATCAGAGGCGCACGATGGTTAACTCCTAGCAACCTCCCCCCAGGGGCATGCAAGTTATGCTTTGCTTCAAGGGCTAATAAATTTTTTGCGATAAGTACTTGAGTTATTTATGATTAATGTGAGTTTTTGGTCTAAAAGCACTTCCACCTATCCATATTTTGTTAGCCTCTTCGGTACCGTGCATTGCCCCCTCTGACCTCGAGACATGGTGCAAACTTCGCAGGTGCATCCAACTCTGTTAGATGATACACTCTCTGACACATAAGCCTCATTATGTCTTCCTCCAAACAACCACCACACCTACCTATTATGACATTTTCATAGCCATTCCGAGATATATTGCCATGCAACTTCCATTGTCACTATTCATATGACTTGAGCATTCATTGTCATTTTTCTTTGTATGATCATATAGAGCTGGCATGATATTTGTGGCAAAGCCACCATTCGTCATTATAATACATGTTATGCTAGATCATTCCACATCCTGGTACACTTCTAGAGGCATTCATATAGAGTCATCATTTTTGGTTTTTTAGTTGTAAGTAAAATAAAGTGTGATGCATTATTAGAGTGTGCCCCAACCTGTGAGGATATTAATTGGAGGAGACTTATGATTCCTTGAAAAAGAAAAAAGAAAAAAAAATGAGAGAAAAAGAGAGAGGAGGCACACTACTATCCTTTTACAACACTTGTGCTTCAAAAGAGGGGATGAGGTTCGTGAGACCAATTTAGAAAAATGAAAAAAGAGAAAAAAGGAAGAAGAAAAAAGGGAAAAAGAGAGAGGGGCACACTACTATCCTTTTACAACACTTGTGCTTCAAAGTAGCACCATGTACTTCATATAGAGAGTTTTCATATACTTCATGATTATGCTAGTGGGATTTTTACATTATTAGAACTTGTCTTGCATATCCCGATGAGGAGCTTCCTCAAAATGCTCGAGGTCTTCATGAGCAAGTAAGTTGGATGCACACCACTTAGCTACATGTAGAGAGCTTTCATACACTTATAGCTCTAGTGCATCCATTGCATGGCAATCCCTACTCCTCGGATTAACATCAATTGTAAGGCCTCTCCATTCCCTAATGATCTAGCCTCATTGATGTGAGACTTTCTTATACCCTTTTGTCTTCCCTTATAACCCCCATCATCATTCTCTTTGCCATCCAAAGTGCTAAGACCATGGCTCACGCTCAAGTATTTTGTGAGAATTCAAAAAAGCTGAAGCGAGAAAAGTATGATTTAATTGCTTGGTTTGGCACAAGGGTTGTTCATGATTTGATATCTTTGTGCTAGGAAGACTAAGCGTGCCATGCTTATCGTGATCAATTGTGTAAAGATCATGTTCTTTAGCATCTTTATTGTTTAAAGGCAATGATTGTTTACTTGCATGTTTAGGTATATTATTTTCATGTCAAATTAATAGACTATTGCCTTGAATCATTCATATCCCAATATTCATACCATGATTACATCTTTTGATCAAGAACATGTTAGGTAGCATTCAACATAAAAAATTCTTTTGTTTATCATTTACTTACTCGAGGACGAGCAGGAATTAAGCTTGGGGATGTTGATACATCTCCAATGTATCTATAATTTTTTATTGTTAAATGCTATTATGTTATCACTTTTGTATATTTTTGATATCATTTTATATTATTTTCTGGACTAAACTATTAATTTAGTGCCCAGTGCTAGTTCCTGTTTTTTGCACGTTTTTTGCTTTCGCGGAAAAACCATATCTAGGAAGGTCCAAACACGATGAAATTTTATGATGATTTTTATGGAAAATAAGAGACCCTGGAAGCTTTGGGAGAAGACTAGATGATGCACACAGGGCCCACAAGCCCACGGGCGCGACCTACCCCCTGGCCGCGCCACCTTGGCTTGTGGGGCCCCTGTGGCTCAGTTTGAACTAATTCCTGGCCTATAAAATCCCAATATTCTCGAAACCTATAGAAGTGAAGCCAAAAGAATTTTATCGCCGCCGCAAGTCTCTGTTCCGAAGTGATCCCATCTGGAGCCTTATTCCGGTGCTCTGCCAAAGGTGGAAGCCATTGGGGAGGCCATCTTCATCAACCTTGCTGCCTACATGATGATGTGTGAGTAGTTCTATTCGGACCTACCCGTCCATAGTAGTAGCTAGATGGCTTTATCTCTCTCTCTCTCTCACTCTCTCTCTCTCTTGTTGATCCCCAATACAATCATCTCCTCTGAGATCAATCCGATGTAATTCTTGTGGTGTGTTCATTGGGATTCGATGAATTGTGGACCAAGATAAATGATTATTTCTTTAGAGGAAGTGGTGCATAGTAGTGGGTTCAATCTTGCGATGATCTTGTCTAGTGACAAAAAGGACGTAGGCACGCATTGTATTATTGCTACTAATGATAAAATGATGGGGATTAATCTTATTGATAGGTTTCTTTCTGTCTACATTAGGTCATCTTGCTTATTGTGTTACTCTGTTTCTTGCAAACTTAATACTTTGATATGCATGCTCGATAGCGGTCTTCGGGTGGAGTAACAGTAGTAGACATCAGTAAGTTTAATGGTCTACTTATCATGGACGTAATGCCTATGTGAGATTATGCCATGAATGATCATAGTTATGAATTGTCGCTCTTCTGTCAATTGTGCAACAAAAATTTGTTACCATGCCAGTACCTGCTTGAGAGAGAGATGTCACTAGTGAACCTATGTCCCCCGGGTCTATTCTCCATTAATACAAAAGCTCCTGCAAATTGCACTTTTACTTTCTTGCCATTTGCCTATCACTATATATTTGCTTTTAATCATATAACTAGCAAGTACAAGGGGATTGACAACGTCCTTGCTACTGCTGGGTGCAAGCCATTTTAGTTGTTTGTTTGCAGGTGCTACCAACGTTGTTAGCTTGGTGCCTCCTACTGGTTTGATAAACCTTGGTTCATAACTGAGCGAAATACTTTCTGCTGCTGTGTTACATCAACTTTCTTCTTCGGGGAATCCAACAACTCCTACGGGAGTAGCATGTTTCCATACTTGCAACTGAGTTTTCCTCTGAATCTCACATTCAAGAATCATTGCAATTATAGCACAAAAATATAAACTATAGTTACAAACATGAAAGTAAAATAACACTTTACTATTGCCTCTAGGGTGTATTTCCAACATTCTTCCACTTGCACTAGATTCAATAATCTTTGTCAATGCTAATGCACTTTACACCAATGTCTGTAAAAGATGCTTCGCTTGTGGTATAGGCTTTGTCAATGGATCTGACACATTCAGGCCCGTGTGTATTTTGCATATCTTTATACGCTCCACATTTCATAAACTTTCACAAATTATGTGGATTGACTTTGTATATGTTTGAATTGGTGATAGGACCTTAGCTCCTTAGCCTGGGCTATGACACCACTATCCACAATAGTGTTCCATTGGCTCCATCGCACTTCTAACCATACCAAGTTAAAAAAGATCTCTTTGATCCAAACTCCCTCCTTTGTCGCCTCAGAGGCCAATACACATAACCTCTGTTGTAGAACCCATCACAGTACCCTGCTTGGACAATTCAAACTTACCGTGCCACAGTTTTGTGTGTTCACAAAATCATGATTGAAATTAAAAATTGCCAAGATCAATGGTGAAGATTGCATCGATGTAACTCCTTACACCGAGCTCTTCATCATCTTCATACACGAGAAACATGTCCTTAGTCCTGCTCAGTCACTTAAGTATATTTTCACTGTTGTCCTATGATCAATACCTTGATCAGTATCTTGCACAAAACAATATGGATCACATGACAGATATGGTTGTGCACATACCATGGTGTACATGATAAATCCAAATGCAGATGCGTATGGGAACCTCACACATGTGTTTTGCTCATCAGTTTCTTTGGACACCAAGTCTTGCTTAAACCCTTTCCATGTGACCGCGACAAGAACCCCTTCTTGGCATTTTCCATACTAAACCACTTTAGTATGTGGTAAATATGTATTACGGCCTATCACTATCAGACGCTTCTATCTCCATAGCTATTGTTCCCAATATGTATGTTGCCTAGCCCAAGTCCTTCATCAAAAAACTATTTACAATGTGTAAGTGCATTTAGTTCCACCCCTTGTTGGTTTTGGAGTATTGACGACAAACTTGGTTGAGGGACAAATGTGTTTGTGAGATTCACAGGAGAACACAGGTAGAACACCCTAGAGATTTGGTTTACCCATTAAAGATGACCCCTAAAAATGTATGAATACATTGAAGCTAATGGTCGTACAGGAAGACTTTCGCTTGAAGACAATGGAGCACGAAGACATAGTCTTTGGTAGTTTCATTTTCTTCTTTCTTGAGTCATAGGAACCATCGTACTGTTAAGTGGGGTCGAGGTAAACAAAGTCAGAAACTGACACGATGCTCAACCTAAAATCCTATGTCTTCAAGTGAAGACAATTAGAGAAAATCTCTTCCAGAGTTGGTTGAGTTAGCTTTACTTGGAGCTCAAGTAATGCTGCCGCGTGTGTTTGAAATTCGACCGTTGGACACGTGTCAGTTCCCCAATAACCCAGGGTCATTTCAGACAAATCATGTAAGGTTGCCCCCTGGCTATAAATAGTCACCCCCTTCCACCATAAGTTGGTGGCTGCTCCGAGTGATTACACGGCTTTTATCGTTTGAGAGCAACACACCTCCGAACCCTTTGTGAGAGGAATCCTACGAGGACAAACCCAAAACAACTAGAGCCCAAAGGGATTGAGAATCACCGAAGACATTCTATTCTGAGTGAACTGAAGACTTGTTACACTTGAAGACTGTGATTTTCCAGTCGGTTAGGCGTCGCGTTCTGAGCATCCAAGAGTCATTGTGGATTGTCGGTGAACGAAGTCTGTGAAGGTTTGGAAGTCTACCTTGAAGACTTACCAGAGTGATTGGGTCAGGTCTTCAGTGACCTTAGCTCAAGGGGAATAAGGTCAAGACTAGGTCTTCTGAGTTTAATCTCAGCCTCCCTAACCAGACATACAACTGTCACGGCAGTTGGAACTGGTCAAACAAATCACCTGTCTTCCCCGAGCCACTGGTTCTATTACTTCACTTCCTTACTTACTGTTCTGCATTGTGAAGTCTTTGATCGTTCATTCTGTTTGAAGACATTGTGTGAAGACATTACCTTTACTGTACCCTTGTCTTCACATTTACTGTTCCTCTTGTTCGTATCTACCTAGTTTGTTGTCTATTTTTTCTTCTCACTTTAATTGCGTTATGATGCCAGCATGCCTAGTGTAGTTTATCTTCTGCTATATCCAGTTTAGTTACTCTTTAACTTGCACGTCTTCGAAGACATTGCCTGTTTTGAAGACTTTCATAAAAATCACCTATTCACCACCCCTCTAGTCGATAACTAGCACTTTCAATTGGCATCAGAGCAAGGTGCTCCCTTGTTCTGTGTGATTCGGTTTAACCACCTGGAGTTTTAGCTATGTCGACTACAGGGATAATCAAGGTTTTCACTGCGTGCCCCGTCTTCGATGGCACTGATTACCCCTACTGGAAGAATAAGATGCGTATGCATCTTGAAGCCATTGAAAACGACCTCCGGTATGTCGTCAGGACTGGCGTTCCCAAGATTGGTGAAGGTGTCACCGCTGCTGATGTGAAGAGGTTCGCGCAATTGGACTCGACCGCCAAGAACATCATCTATGGTCACCTGACCAAAGGGCAGTATGGTCATGTGAGTGCTCTGGAATCTGCGAAGCTGGTCTAGGACTGGCTTTCCAAGGTCAATGAGGGCATCTCTTCTCAACGAGACTCCTGAATCGATGTTCTACGAAATCTCTTCAACCGCTTCAAGAGGCTCGACAATGAAAATGTACAACTCACTTTCGATCATCTCACTGATATCACCAATGAGCTTTATGCTCTCGGCGCCACTGACAACACCAAGCATGAAGTTGTGAAGAAGCTATTGAGGTCTCTCGACAGTTCATTCGACACCTTATCACTGATGATTCAAGAGCGTCTTGACTTCAAGCAATTGGATCATGTTGATATTCTTGAGAGGCTCAATACTCATGAATTCTAGCTGTCTGAGAAGAGAAATATCTATGGTCCTAGCTATGGACGGGCTCGTGCACTTAAGGCAAAGTGTTGGGGATGTGTACCAGCATATAGACCTAGCAGGGTGTTAACCCGACCATAACGCAAGCTCAGCGGGTCAATTCACTGCGGGGCTGAAGGACTCTATGCGGGCCGGCTTAACGAGGCCTGGCAAGGATAGGCCGGCTTAAGCAGTGGGACGTAGGCTTTTACCTCGACCGTGAGGGGCCGAACCTGGGTAATCCAACATCTTCTCGTTCCTGATCAACCCCGTTAAGCTTCCATACTCGTGCGATGGCCTCATCTCTAAGTCCTTTCACAAGGGCATCTGCCGTGTTAAAACCATGATAGTTGGCGCCCACCGTGGGGCCTACGCACGGTGGAGTTGAGTTCTTAGCGGGATCTCTTCCAGGGTTCGGGAAGTACACGGTTGGCATGATGACCAATAGTCGCCGAGGGAAGTTCTACATCGACGATTCATACTGGGGCCCCGACGCCGACTCGATTGAGTACGGGTACCGGGTCCCCTTTGGCAAAATCCATACCTTCATCGGCGTGGTCGGCGAGTCGGCCGCCGGGTTGGAGAGCATCGCCGGCGTTGAGTCGGCACGCCGCGCAAGTCAGTGCCAGGCGAGACCCGACCCGCCTCATGCCGGCCGGAACCATGTCTTTGTGGGTTTCACCCAAGGGGTGGCCTTATCGGAGAACTCCCTGTCTCAGGACAATACGCTCGTCCAATCTGACGGCGAGTCCTCGATGGGGGAAACCGAGTCAATTCTTCCGCTACATGACGGAGGGCTCGGGCGCACGGATGATGTCTTTCCAGAGACCCCTGATCCACCCCGCTTCACGGCAGTGTACATGGTGGGTAGGCAAGATCCAGTGCGTGACCCGGCCAATCCGACGGCGGGGCAGAACAACCTCCTGGCCGGCTCAGGAGAAGCCGGCGCCTCGGCCTCCGGCTCTCAGAAGACCGGGGTTCAAGCACTCGCAGATTTGATGACTACACTGACAGCCCTGTTAACCGAGCCGGTCACTGCAGAGAACGCAGCGGCACGCAACACAGAGATCACGAAGTGTCCCGAGCAGATGGCCAAGATCCAAGAGGACATCAATGCGGAGAATGCCTGCATGGTGCAGGAGCAGGCACAGATTGCCACGGAGAGGCTGCGCCTGGATGAGGAGGCGCATTACCTGAACCGCCAACAGGCCGAGTCAGAGCTCGTCCACAGGAGGCGTCATAAGAGTCGGCTTCCGGTTAATCTTGAGCCGACTCAGCTGTTCACCACACCGCCGGCTCCGATGAACCCGGGGGCTGGAGTCATCCCCGCGAGAGAGCCACCGTTGCAGTAGCCTGTTCAGCAGTGAGAGCCAGCCCGGCATCGCATGTCAGATCAACAACAGCAGCCGCTGTCTCACCGGTTCCAGACCCCAATTGGACACTACTCCAACCCGGTCGCTAACGTGCTGGCTGCAACCCACAACTTGGCGGCTATTCCGATCGAGGGGAACGGCCCGATTCAGACCGAGGCCAGGAACGCCATTGCAATGCTCAAGACAGCAGTGGTACAGCAAGCCAACTACTCGCATAGCCAACATCGGCTTCACTCAACCCCTCATCAGAGGCGCACCAGGAGTCAGCGCCCTGAGTCGCCTGCGGTCTCTAGCAGCGCACACCACAGGAGAGCCACCCTGCCGCTGGCAGAGCAGCACCAGCCCAGGATCCCGCAAGATGTTGCAGACGCGGCTTGGATTTTACGAGCGTTGGAGGAAGAAAACGCGCGTGCAGGGCACAACGCGCCGGCGCACGTCAACACGCCGGCACGAGTCAACCCGCCGTCGAATGCCAACCCGCCGGAAGTGCATCATTCGCCCGAGGCAACCCGGTTAGATGGCCGGCTTGGGGGCTCTTCGAGCTGCATGATCGGAACTCCCAGCTTGGTACCAGTGCTGCGAGAGGCGCGCATCCCCCCGGATTTCAAAGGGCCTCGCAAGGTTCCTAACTATACAGCGAATCTAGAGCCTACCGAGTGGATCGAGAGCTATGAGTTGGCAATGGACTTGTTGGGCGGAAGTGAGTCGGTCTTTGCGCATTACCTACCTTTGATGTTGGAAGGCCCTGCACGCACCTGGATGAAAAACCTACTGGCGAATTCCATCAACACATGGCTGGAACTGAAGGAGCGCTTCGTCAAAAATTTCCAGGGAACCTGTAAAAGGCCAACCACAATTGTGGATCTCGAGCGTTGTGTCCAGCGCGAGGATGAGTCGGTGCATCACTGGGCTCGCCGAGTTGCGGAGGTTATACACAGCTCAGACAGCATCTTGGCCGCACAAGCAGTACTCATTTTGGAACGAACATGCAAGTTTCAGCCCCTGGTCCAGAAGCTTGGGCGGCTCAAGCGAAAGGTCCAGGACATGGGTGACCTCATGGATGTCTTAACCCGGTATGAGGAGTCAGATAACACCAAGGATCCGCTGTCGGACGAGGAGAAATCCGATAAGGGGAAGAAAGCCGGTGGTAAGGGTCAGCAGCAGAACAACAGCAATGGTCAGAACAACAACGGCGGGAAACGTAAGGGTTATGATGGTAGCTCTGACCTGGTTGCGAATACAAATGCAGAGAATAAGGGTTAGCGCCAGAATGATGGTTCTAGGAGGCAGGCCACTAGTAATCGCCCTCTCACTTACGAAGAGGCTCTCAAGGCTCCTTGCCCGAAACACAGTTACAATGGTAAGCCATCCAGTCACTCCTGGGAAAATTGCTACGTCATGCAAGAATTTGCCAAGCGGGTCTTCCAGAATCATCATAATGGGGGCGGCAATGGTGGACAACCCGCCCAACAGGGACCCGGCTTCTCAGGGGCCGGCTTGCAAGGGCCCTTCGCAGGATCTGGCTTCCAGGGGAACAGTGGCCAAGGCGGCGGGTTTCAGGGGGCTGGAAATACTAGAGGTGGCAATCAGAGAAACAACCAGGGGAATCAGCACCAACTCAGCGTGACGGGATTTCAGAGTAACCCGAAACAGTTAAATAGTGGGCAGTATCTTGTTTTCACCACCAGTACCTGCAAACGAGATTGGAAGGTGCAACGACGAGCCGCCCACACAGTTGAGCCGGCGGTTCCCTACTATCTTAACTGGTCCGAGCAGCCGGTTACCTGGAGCAGGGCGGATCATCCAGTCCTCCTCGATCACCCCGGCCACTTGGCTCTAGTGGTTGCGCCACAAGTCGGCGGTTACACCCTGACCAAGGTGCTTATGGACGGAGGCAATAGCATCAACATTCTATATTATGACACGTTCAGGCGGATGAATCTGTCCGATAAGCAGTTAACTCCCTCCTCTACAGTCTTTCACGGCATTGTTCCTGGCAAGTCAGCCTATCCCATGGGAAGAATCTCCCTTGAGGTGGCCTTTGGCTCAGAGGATAACTGGCGTTCTGAGTTCCTGTCCTTTGAGGTGGTTAAGCTTAAGAGCCCATACCACGCCTTATTTGGCCGGCCGGCTTATGCGCGGTTCATGGCGCGGCCATGTTACGTTTACCTGAAAATGAAGATGCCAGGACCAAGGGGAACCATCACAGTGGAAGGCAACCGGAAGATTGCACTCGAGTGTGAGGAAGGAGACGTAGCTTATGCTGAGACGGCTTGCGCTGTAGAGGAATTGCGGTATTACAAGGACAATGTTGACCTGTCTGATAGGACATCCCTGAAGAAGCCCACCACGGAGTATGACCCTCTGCTCAAGTTTAAGTTGGCCAGAGACACAAAGCAAGTTGATTTCACCCCAGGCAACTCTTCTGAGCAGTTCACCATCGGGGCACATATGGATCCCAAATAGGAAAGCGCGCTCATCGAGTTCATCCGTGAGAATCGGGACATCTTTGCATGGAAGCCTTCTGACATGCCAGGTGTACCGAGAGAACTCGCTGAGCACTCTCTTAATGTGGATCCCAAGTTCAAGCCTGTTTGCCAGTATCTCCATCGCTTTAATGAGGAAAGGCTGAAAGCTATTGGTGAAGAAGTGGCCCGGCTCCTGGCTGCCAGGTTCATCGTAGAAGTCTTCCATCCTAAATGGCTAGCTAACCCAGTGCTTGTTTTGAAGAAAAATGGGACTTGGCAGATGTGTGTTGATTACACAGACCTGAATAAGGCTTGTCCTAGTGACCCCTTTGCCTTACCCCGTATTGACCAGATCATCGATGCTACGGCTGGTTGTGAGAGTTTATGCTTCCTGGATGCTTACTGTGGCTATCATCAGATCAAAATGAAGCTGGAGGACCAGGAAAAGACGGCTTTCATCACACCTTTTGGAGCTTTCTGTTATACAACCATGCCGGTTGGTCTGAAGTGTGCACATGCGACTTACCAGCGTTGTGTCCAGAGCTGCTTTCATAAACCGATCGGGCGGAACGTTCATGCTTATGTTGACGATATTGTGGTTAAGTCCCGGAAGAAAGAAACCTTACTGGAGGATCTCAACGAAACGTTTGACAATCTCCGCGTCTACCAGATGAAGCTTAACCCGGAGAAGTGTGTTTTCGGTGTCCTTGCAGGAAAACTTCTGGGATTTCTTGTTTCCAAGCGAGGCATTGAAGCTAACCCAGAAAAAATCAAGGCAATCACGACCCTGGCTAAGCCGGCCAAACTGAATGACGTGCAGAAGCTGGCCGGGCGGGTTGCGGCATTGAGCCGGTTCATCAGCCGGCTTGGAGAGAAGGCAATTCCTTTATACCAGTTGCTTAAGAAATCAGATAACTTCGTCTGGAGTGATGCTGCAGATCAAGCTTTTCAGGCCCTTAAGAAGCAGTTGTCTGAGCCGCCAGTCCTTGCTGCCCCTCGTGAGAAGGAACCAATGTTGCTATATATTGCTGCCAATAACAAAGCGGTAAGCGTGGCAGTTGTGGTAGAGCGCAAGGAAGATGGCAAGGAATATCCAGTCCAGCACCCTATGTATTATATCAGTGAGGTGTTAACCGAGTACAAGCAGTGGTATCGACATTGGCAGAAACTGGTCTACGGAGTATTTATGGCTAGCCGCAAGCTGAAGCATTACTTCCACGAACATCCAATCACTGTTGTCAGCTCAGCACCTCTTGGGGATATCATCCAGAACCAGGAGGCGACAGGCCGGGTTGCTAAGTGGGCCATCGAGCTCGGTCCACATCATCACAAATATGTGCCTCACACATCAATCAAATCTCAGGCATTGGTGGATTTCATTAATGATTGGACAGAGTTGCAGGCTCCCGAAGAGAAGCCCGACACAACATACTGGTCCATACACTTTGACGGTTCAAGGCAGCTCGAAGGCTCGGGGGCTGGAGTTGTGATTACTTCCCCCGGAGGGGATAAGTTCTGTTATGTTTTGAGACTCATGTTTCCCTGTACTAACAATGCAACAGAATATGTGGCCTTGCTTCATGGGCTTCGGATGGCCAAGGAGATGAACCTGAGCCGGGTCAGGTGTTTGGGCGACTCAGACTTGGTGGCCCAGCAGGTTTCTGGTACATGGGATTCTAAGGATCCCCTTATGGCGGCTTATCGGCATGCGGTCACAAATATTGCTGGACACTTCAAAGGTTATCAGGTTGACCATATTGATCGCCGGCAGAACGAGGCGGCAGACGCACTCTCTCGCTTGGGTTCTCAGCGCAAGCCAGTGCCACCCAATGTGTTCCTGGACGTTTTGCACAACCCGTCTGTCAAGTTACCAACAGAGGAGGACTTAGCTATTCCTGACCCGGAGGCGGCTCTAGTAGCTGCTGTCCACACTATCCCTGATTGGACGGTCCCCTATTTGGCTTATTTAAGCCGGGGAGAACTGCTAACAGAGGAAATCCTCGCTCGGTAGATCATCAGATGATCCAAGTCTATGACTATTGTCAATGGCGAGTTGCATCGGCAAAGCGTCACTGGTGTTTTTCAGCATTGTGTTTCACCTGAAGAAGGTCGCGCAATTCTCAATGAGATTCAGTCTGGCGATTGTGGACATCATGCCGGCTCAAGATCACTGGTCGCGAAGGCTTTCCGGCCTGGTTTTTACTGGCTCACAACTCATGCTGATGCAGAGGACATTGTCCGCAAGTGTGATGGTTGCCAGAAATATGCTCGCCAGGCCCATGTGCCGGCTCAAGAGTTGAGGATGATCCCGATTACTTGGCCTTTTGCAGTCTGGGGCTTGACATAGTGGTTCCCTTCGAACGTTCTAAGAACAAGCATACGCACCTACTAGTGGTTGTGGACAAGTTTACCAAGTGGGTGGAGGCAGAGCCGGTCAGCAACTGCGACGCGGCTACAGCTGTCAAGTTTCTGAAAAAGCTGATATTTAGATTTGGCTACCCGCACAGTATCATTACAGACAATGGAACCAATCTTTCCAAGGGAGTCATGGAACAGTTCTGTCAACAGGAGCACATCCGGCTTGATCTAGCATCGGTTGCGCATCCTCAGTCCAACGGACAGGCAGAAAGGGCCAATCAGGAGTTGCTGCGTGGTATCAAACCCTGGCTCATGGTGCCTTTACAGCGCATGCCGGGTTGTTGGGAAGAAGAACTACCTTCAGTACTTTGGAGCATACGGACTACTCCTAACAGGTCAACAGGCTATACGCCATTTTTCCTAGTCTACGGTGCAGAAGCTGTACTTCCAAGCGATATCCGTCATGACTCCCATCGAGTGGCGGCTTATGTGGAGTCAGACAATGAGCAGGCTCGCCAAGACGCTCTTGATGCTTTGGAAGAGGAGCGCGAACTTGCCGCGTCCAGATCTGCGATTTATCAACAAGACCTATGTCGCTATCACAGCCGTAGAGTTCGAAGCCGCACTTTTCAGGAAAGTGACTTAGTGCTCCGTCTGATACAAGACCAGACAGGCATGCATAAGCTTTCACCTCCTTGGGATGGCCCCTTTGTGGTCAGCTAGAATCTCAACAACGGGTCATATTACCTGATTGATATACGTGAGGAAGATAAATCACGTACTTCTGAGGAGGAAACAAGCCGGCCCTGGAACATTGCCCAACTCCGGCCCTACTACACCTAAGTCATAGACTGGGACAGATCTCTGTACATACCTTTATCATGTATATACCTCTTTTTGATCAAGTAAAATAACGACCAGCAGCACTGTGTAAAAAGGTGTTGTTTTGCTTCAAAATTTGTGTGTTGGATCTTTATTTGTTGATCTTGGTTACTTGGGGGCTTCCAACTCAATTGAGTTTAGCTTACAAAACCCTTTAAACCGGTGAGATGCAACAAAGTTGGTTAAACCTGCCTGTTAGCAAGATGCTACTCCCTAAAAAACGACCCGGCATACGTCTGACAAATCAATCACATAGGTGACCCGGAATTCGTCAGAGTTAAAAATTCTGATTGGTTGTGTGAGAGCCGGCTTTCAGAGAGCGAGGACAAACCAAGCGGCCAAAGTGCCAGCTTCATGAAAGCATATTCCGGCTTGTGCTCTATGAGCCGGCCGTTGCAAGCTTATTCGAGCTTGCGCTTTATCAAGCGTATTCCGGCTTATGATTATGTTCTTTTTGTTGCACTCATCTCATCTCTGCATACATGCATACATCGATGCATAGCATTTATTTTAGTTACTTCGATATTTTTGATTCATTGCAAACAGTAACAAAGATTACTCGTTATGTGATTTCATCAATCACCATCACATGAAGTTGTTATTGTTTCAGCAGGATCACTCTATTGCAACAACCGGCTCTCCACGCCCAAAAGAGGATTCCCAGAAGCACAAAGTATTTGTATAGGCAAGCACAGTGCGCGATGGCACTGGCATCAGTAACAAGTGTTTTAAGCTATGCTGTTACAAGCTGCCCATCAATTGTGGCCAGGACAAAAAAAATTACAAGTCCCGACTACAAAAGGATAAGCCGGCGCTCTATGCGACCGGGTCAGAGCTTGCGCCAGCGCCCGATGAACCACCCTGTGCCGGCTCTTCGTGGCCGTCGTCATCCTCCGCTTCTTGGCTTGAGTCGCCGGTCAACCACTGAATTGAGCGCAACACTTCAAATAGGGCATCGACGGATATCAGGGAGGAAGGGTCGACTTCAGGAGCAAAGGATGGCTTACACATATGGGTTGGGGCCATCGGCTCATGGTTAGGCGGCTCTATCCGCTCGTTCTCCTTTGAGTACAGCGCCTGGTACCGTGTCAGGTCTGCCTCTTCTAGGATTTCGGTGGTGGCAACCCGGGTTTCTTTGATGCAGCGTTGGAAGTCCCTTTTGGTAAATGGCGAGTCATCCACATTGAACTCTGGATACCCGCCCGCCACTTGAGCCGGATCGAGTTCTGGCACGTATGCCTTGGCTCGAGCAAGTGCAGTTAGAGCCCCAGTGCGGCAGCACACCCTTTTCCAGTCATCAAACCACATGGGCACGAATGACAGTTCCTTCAGTGTATCTGCAATCAGCTGAGGCGGCGCCTTGGTGTTCTTGGCGGCCATTAAGCAACGACAGCCTCCTATGTACAGTTGTTCTACCAGGGTGTAGACTGCTTTCAATTTCACGACTAGTTGCTGCACAAGAGTTTGATTTTTCCGACCTGCAAAACATAAGTATACACCAGCAGTCAAGCTGGCTTGGCGTATTTAAGCTGGATCTATTGGGGCATGGCGGTCTGTTTTGCTTACCAATGATAGCCCGGCACATGGCGGTGATCTGGCCTTTTAGAGTCATCAGCTCTTGAGTTGCCAGCTCAAGTTTGGCTTTGGTCTCTTCAGCTCGCGTGGCTTGGGCGGCTCTTGCAGCATCAGTCTCTTGCAAGGTGTTCCTCACAATGACCAAAGTTTTGTTGGCCTCAGTAGCGGATTCCTTGGCTTCTTTGCGCAGTCTTCTCTCTTTCCTTGCTTCCTTTCGGAAGAAGGAAGCCTGGGCCTCTACTTGATCCAGCATATCCTGCAGGGCAGTCTGTTAAACATCATATACGCATGACCCAAGCCGCCCTAAAGGACCACCCGGCACATGGGGGCTACATGTTTTTGAGCTTAACGCGATCAGCAAGGCAAGTCCCATGCAGCTGCAGGCACTCTACATGGCCCTAGGGGGCTAATGCATAAATTGGTCTATCTTGCTAAAGTTATGAAGACCCGCCCGTCATGAATGATGAGCCGGCCTTTGGGGTCACCGGTTGAAGTTCTGTTTACAAGTTTAAATTTTGAAGTCCCGGGTCATCATTTCATAATGACCCGGCCCTTGGGGGCTACATATATATATGGTACAAAACGAAGGGTGCAAATTACCTCATACTTCCGCTTCATTGAAGTGATCATGGCGATCTCTGTGTCCCGGCTTTCAGATAGCCGGGTCAGCACAGCCCGATGCAGGGTACTGGCATCTTGGTCTTCAAATGTGGAAAACTCAAGAGCCATCTTCCCCTTGTCCTTCGGGGCCGGCTCAGGCTTGGCCGGAACATTGGAAAGAGCGGTGGAGGATTCTGGTGCAGCAGTTTGCCGCTCACTCGTCACCACTACTTCTTCTTGAGCCGGCGCTTCTTTTTGAGCCGGTGCCTCGGGCTGTGGGGCTGGTTGTTCTTCAATTACTTTTTCCCTCTCCTGAGCAGGAGGGGATGCGCGAGCCGGGCTTGTTGTGTCCAGGGGCGGCGGGCTGTTTTGGACTGCCGGCTCGTCCTGGGTGACCAAGGTGGCCTCTCTCTCTCCTTGAGGGCCTTGTTGAATCACCGGGTCAGATGACCCGGCAGGTGCTTTCTTCTTGATAGCCTTGGCACTGTACAAGAAACAAAGGAGTTATTCATTTGAAGGGGGGAAGAATAAGGAACCGTTATATGTCATAGGAGTGTTTGCTTACCCAAGGTTGATGTTGAAAGCCGGCGCCTGCGTAGCGCTTGACTCGCCCGAGGAGTGGGACGTCTGATATGCCGAGTCATTTAAATGTAAGGGCTCCTTAAAACGGCCAGCTAGAGGAAAAGAGGAAGTTGGACTAAGAAGCACCTCAGCTCACGCCTTATGGGATGGCGGCTCGTACGGAAGCCCGCCACTTAATTCGCCTTCACTACTCCGGGTCTTCCTTTTGGAGGTCCCGGCTTGACAAGTTTTCTTCAAAACAAATTTGGGATCCAAATGAGCATCCTGGTGGGAGAAAGGGACCTTACGGACGGCAACCCGAGGCTTCCTTCGAACCTTGCGGATCACAGCCCGGGTTTTCTTCCGAATAGGTATTGGAGAGTCAGAATCAGAAGAGATCAAGGTTACCTACGGCTCGTTGGTGTGGCTAATTGCGGCTTCATCCTGAAGAGAAGGGGCGTCAGCAAGTTGAATAAAAAGACGACCAAGCGAGTCAAGTTCTACCTCAGCCTCGTCTTCTGCAGCCGGTTCATCAGCATCGGCCGGCTCATCCTGCTGCTCCGCTGGAGCGGAGGTGGGTTGTCGAGGCTTCTTCCTCTTCCAAAACTTGTCGTCTGCCTGCATTTGTGACAAGTCGGCGGTTAAGAGTGAGATGAAGAAGGCGGGTCAAGAATAGAATAAGAAGGTGCAAACACTTACTGAAGGCACCGGGTTGGTCAAGCAGAAGGGTGCCAGCCCAGTTTTTTTGCATTTCTCTTGAGGCTCTCCCAATAATCTCTTGGTGGCCTTATTGACGTCACTCACAGATAAATTGACTTGGCTGAAGCATTGAACGTCAGCCGGCTCACCAGTGTAATTACACATCAAGTCGCCCCTCTAGCTAAGGGGTTGGATTCGCCAGCTTATCCAGCACCATGTCAGGTCGACCCCGGTAAGGCCGTTAGCAACCAAGGCCCTTATCTTAGAATAAATGGGGGCAATTTGCTTGCATTCCTCTGTTGATGGCCATCCCGGAAAGGCAACCGTGGCATTGAGTAGGTCTAGTCTGTAACCCG
Source organism: Elymus sibiricus (assembly GCA_039707655.1). Lineage (NCBI taxonomy): Eukaryota > Viridiplantae > Streptophyta > Magnoliopsida > Poales > Poaceae > Elymus > Elymus sibiricus. The sequence continues at coordinate 191,102,847 of CM077670.1, forward strand.
GCAGGGGGTTTTCATTTTGAGGAGCAGTGCTTTTGCGGTAGAACCAAGTCTTGTTCCAACCCTTGGGATGACTCGCCAGCTTGGCCTCAGGAAAAGGGGTGTTTCTTCGCCTTTGAATGGAAACGCCACCAAGTTCTATACTCGGGCCATCGGTGAACTCGGTCTGATGGTTGATGTAGAAAAACTCTCGAAAGAGAAGGACAGTTGGTGCTATTTGGAGATACACTTCATAGAAGACTTCAAAATGGCATAGATTTGTGATTGAATTGGGGCCAAGATCCTGTGGTCGGAGGTCGAAAAAGTTGAGGACGTCATGGAAGAATTTTGACCCGGGCGGCCGAAACCCCTTATGAAGATGATCTGCGAAGACCACCACTTTGTCCTGCTTAGGCTGGGGGGAGCTCTCTTCATCAGGTGCCCGCCAGCTAATTGTTGCTGGAGCCGGCAAGAGGCCTTGCCCCACGAGCTCATTCAACATAAGAGTGGAGACCTAGGATCTGACCCAGTTGCAGGATTTGTCAGTCTTGGGGGCCATGACGACTTCAGATTTCAACTGCAAAGGCAATAATGATAAGCCGGCGTGTTAAGCTCATGAGGTGTAACCCGGCAAAGTAATGAGGCGATCATGGTTGCTAAAAGTCATGACCCGGATTTATACAAGCCGCCGAAAGCAATGTTAAGCCGGTGTGACAATGAGCCGGTGTTGGTGAGTCAGTGGTACTTTGGGTTTCTCCTAAGTGTGGAGCTGGTTACTAACAAGAATCTAACGGGACGGTTACCATTATGGATCTGGAAATGCTTTGAAAAAGAAACTTTAAGACCTAAAATGCGGATGAATACGGGAGCCTATTTTGCAATGGAGGTCTGATTGAAAGCAATGCAGAGATCCAGATGGGAAAACTGGTATCACCATGGCAACTAAAGTATTCCTTCCAATTATTTAGGTGAATTCAGATCTAATAAGAGAGGGGAGATAAATACTAACGAGCACCGATGAACTACGACGAACTGCACCGAAGAATGAAGAGCTATAGATCTAAAGGGAGAGAGATTTGAGTGTACCTGCGTGTGGCGGATGTGGCCGGAGTGTTTGGATGAGCTCCGGCGGCGACTGGGCGGCGCAGAAGGATGCTGTCGAGGCGGTCGAAGAGCTTGAGGGCGGCGGCGCTTCGGGTCTGAGAATGAGTGGACGCAAGGAAGAAGACGATCCAAAGGTGAAAACGATAGTGGGGGTGAGCTGGCCTTTTATATAGGTACAGTAAAAAATTAGAGCAGCGGGTGCGGAGCCCCAAGCAGCGCAGTAATTTTTGGCTGCGGGCTCCTCGATTCTCGCGCCTGAGAAGATGATGCATACCCACTCAAAGATTCGATATGATGTCATCCCAGATTTTGCGGAAGTGGATTGTGATGTCATGAGGGAAAAGCAGCTGAAAATGCTAAGTCTGATCCTGAAGGGGTGACCCGTCGATCTACTTAACTCGACAAATTGAGCCGGTCAAGGACGGCGTTCTAAAAGACCGTCTTGGGAAGCACTTGGAAAGTATATTACTGATGTTTTGCTTTTTCAGGATGAAGTTTAACGTGAATAAATTCAAGTCAAACTGAGGGCTAATGTTGGGGATGTGTACCAGCATATAGACCCGGCAGGGTGTTAACCCGGCCATAACGCAAGCTCAGCGGGTCAATTCACTGCGGGGCTGAAGGACTCTATGCGGGCCGGCTTAACGAGGCCTGGCAAGGATAGGCCGGCTTAAGCAGTGGGCCGGCTCATGAGAAGATGAGTAATGAAGAAGACCGTCTTGGAGAACAAGTAGGAAAGAGCAGGAGGCGGGTCAAAGGACGATCCGGACTCTCATGTAATCTAGGGTTCCACCTGTATATATAAAGGGGAGCACCTGTACGAAAAAGACTAAGTTGCAATCTCGTCGAAAGCAAGGTTAGCAAATCCACATCCTTGTAATCAAGAGCCACAGCAATATAATCAAGCAGGACATAGGCTTTTACCTCGACCGTGAGGGGCCCAACCTGGGTAACCCGGCGTCTTCTCGTTCCCGATCAACCCCGTTAAGCTTCCATACTCGTGCGATGGCCTCATCTCTAAGTCCTTTCACAAGGGCATCTGCCGTGTTAAAACCATGACACAAAGGCTGTGTCTTCATCTGAAGACTCTAACTGTAGTTCTGATGGCCCTGAAGACATTGACAGAGAACTTGCAATACTCGTGAAGAAGTTCCAGAAGTTCACCGAGAAAAATCGCTTCGGAAAGTCTTCGAAGTATGACTCCAAGAAGGCAGAGGCTTCCACTCGTGAGTACAAGAAGAGATCCTGCCACAAATGCAAGAAGCCAGACCACTATATTGCTGATTGTCCTCTATGGGAAAAGGAATCAAAGAAGAAGAAGAAGAGCAAGGACTATGACTCTGACGACAAGAAGAAAGAGAAGCACTCAAAGTCTTCTTCACACAAGAAGAGTTCCTCTAGCAGAGTTCACGCATTCATTGGCAAGGAAATGGATTCAGAGGAGGAGTCTGGATCTGAGGAGGTAGTGGAGGAGTCAGAGGAGGAGCCTGACTCAGGCGTGGCAAGCTTGGCTCTCGCTTCTGCTTTCATCGCCAAGTCCATCTTCAGCAATGAATACAATGGATACGTCTCCGACAACAACCACAATGACGTCTCTCCTCCTGCCTACTGCTTCATGGCAAGAGGCGCAAAGGGTACACTTCCGAAAGCTACTGAATGGATCCTAGATAGTGGCTACACTAACCATATGACTGGTGATTGAAGCTTACTTATGGACTCAACACTTCGTCCATCTACACAAAATCACATCACATTTGCTGACACTGGGAAAAGCAAGGTATTCGGTCTAGGTAGGGTTACAATCTCAAAGGATCGGCACATGGATAAAGTGATGCTTGTCGAATCCCTTGGATTCAACCTCATGTCAGTCTCAATGCTTTGTGATCTTGATATGATTGTCATCTTTGGCAAATTTCGCTGTGTTGTGCTAATGGCTTCCGGTAAAACTCAAGTCTTCGATGGTTATCGAAGAGGTGACTTGTACATGGTAGATTTGTCTGTAGGACCACAGCTTGCCACATATCTTCTAGCAAAAGCTTCAGAGTGTTGACTTTGGCATCGACGGCTAGGGCATGCTAGCATGAGGAACTTGCACACCCTTGTGAAGAAGAAGCACATCATTGGGATCGAGGGCGTCAAGTTCAAGAAGGATCACTTATGTGGTGCCTGTAAAGTTGGGAAGATGACTAGGGCGAAACATCCCTCGAAGACAATCATGACGACCACTCATCCCTTTGAGCTGCTACACATGGACTAATTCGGCCCTACTCATTACTCCACTCTTACTACTTCTGCACATCTATATGGCTTCGTGATTGTTGATGATTACTCTCGATATACCTAGGTGCACATAATCCTGTATAAGACTGCAGTGCAGGATGTCATCAGGCAGTTCGCCAATCGTGCCATGACCAACTATGGCGTCAAGATCAAGCATATCAGGAGCGACAATGGCACCGAGTTCAAGAACAGTGGACTCGACACCTATCTAGACGTTCTTGGCATCACTCATGAGCTCTCAGCTCCATACACTCCACAGCATAATGGCATTGTGGAGCGCAAGAATAGGACTCTTATTGAGATGGTATGCACTATGCTCGACGAATACAAGACACCACGCAAGTGGTGGCCTGAAGCTATTGACACTGCATGCCACATCATCAACAGAGTATATCTTCACAAGTTTTTCAAGAAGACATCATATGAATTGATCACTGGTAAGAATCCAAACGTAAGTTATTTCAAAGTCTTCGGTGTTAGGCATTGGATAAGGGATCCACATCACACTTCCAAATTTGCACCAAAAGCACATGAGGGTTTTATGCTTGGCTATGGAAAGGATTCGCACACCTACAAAGTCTTCAACATCTTTCACAATAAAGTTGTTTGAAACTGTAGATGTGCGGTTCGATGAGACTAATGGCTCGCAAAGAGAGCACCTGCCACATGTGCTAGATGAACTTCCTCCTAGTGAATCTATCAAGCTAATGTGTACTGGAGATATCATTCCCACCGAGGAACCAGCAGATGAAGAAGTAGTGATACCTGCTCCTGTCCAGCATGAAGACAATGCACAACTTGAAGATAATACTGACCCCCAAGATAATTCTGAAGACAATGATCAGCAACAGCAAAGTCTTCGCCCTATATTCATCCTCATGTGCTAATCAAGTTTATATCGAGAAGATACTTGACAACATCAATGCACCAGGCCCTCTGACCCACTCAACGGCCACGCAACTAGCCAACTTTTGTGGGCACTTTGCATTCGTCTCTATATCAGAGCCCACCAAAGTTGATGAAGCCTTCAAGGAACCTGAATGGATTCAAGCTATGCTAGAAGAGCTTCAACAATTCGAGCTTAACAATGTGTGGGAACTTGTCAAACGTCATGATCCTCGCAAGCACAACATTATTGGCATGAAGTGGATCTATCGCAACAAGCTAGATGAAAATGGTCAAGTCGTCAGGAACAAGGCTCGACTTGTAGCTTAAGGTTACACACAAGTGGAAGGCATTGACTTCGAAGAAACCTTTGCTCCAGTTGCTAGGCTTGAAGCTATGCGAATATTGCTTGCTTACGCAAATCATCATGACATCCTCTTATATCAAATGGATGTGAAGAGTGCCTTCCTGAATGGCAAGATTGAAGAACAAGTCTATGTTGCTCAACCACATGGGTTTGAAGATCCAAAGCACCCTGACAAGGTATACCAGCTCAACAAGGCTCTGTAAGATCTCAAACAAGCACCACGAACCTGGTATGATACACTCAAGGAATTTCTGAAAAGCCAAGGCTTCAAACCTGGTTCACTTGATCCCACTCTCTTCACCAAAATGTATGACGGTGAACTATTTGTCTGCCAAATCTATGTGGATGACATTATCTTCGGCTGCACTGACAAATGATATAGTGCTGAGTTTAGTCATATGATGCAAGAGCAATATCAAATATCCATGATGGGAGAGCTGAAATTCTTCCTAGGTCTTCAAATTCATCTACAACACAATGGCATCTTCATATCTCAGGAGAAGTATCTCAATGATTGTTTGAAGAAGTTTGGTATGCAAGACTGCAAAGAGTACAATACACCAATGCCAACCAATGGCCACCTGAGCTCTGACGAAAATGGTAAAGACTTTGATCAAAATGTATACCGCTCCATGATTGGTTCTTTATTGTACTTATGTGCATGTAGGCCAGATATAATGCTTAGCCTTCGCATGTGTGCCCGATTCCATGCGGCACCAAAGGAATCGCATCACCTCGCGGTGATGCGAATACTTCGATATTTTGGTATCCAAAGGGCTCAGAGTTTGATCTTGTTGGATTTTCTGATGCTGACTATGCTGGTGACAAGGTGGATCTCAAGTCTATATCAGGCACATGTCACTTTCTTGGCCAATCTCTTGTCTGTTGGTCCTCGAAGAAGCAGGACTACGTGTCACTCTCCACTGCTGAAGCTGAATACATTGCTGCTGGATCTTGATGTGCTCAACTTCTCTAGATGAAGCAAACCCTCAAGGACTATGGCATCAATAAGAAGAAAGTACCTCTATTCTGCGATAATGAAAGCACCATCAAGATCGCCCATAACCCTGTGCAACACTCAAAGAGGAAGCATATCCAGATTCGACATCATTTTCTTCGCGACCGTGTACTCAAGGAAGACATTGACATCATTCACGTCAACACTGAAGATCAACTAGCTGATATCTTCACGAAGCCTTTGGATGAGAAGAGGTTTTGCAAGTTGCGGTGTGAGCTAAATATCTTAGAATCCTCAAATGTCCAGTGATTGGACACACTTCCAAACGCTTTTGTATTGTTGATGACTTTGGTGCACAACACACAAAGTAACGTATGTCTTCAATTCATGAAGATATACACTCTAAGTCTGAAGATACTAACACGGAATTTGACTTTAGAGCGCCACGACAAGTTGTGCGCCGTGTCTGGATCTAATACTTCCTATACGGTGGGTAACGCCACCACCAAAATTTTCTTGAAGATTTCTCTTTGGCATCATATCTTTTGCACTATGTTCATGATTTGGTTTGTCTTCATATTGGTATTTATGTTCACTCTTTCTCATCGCATTTGACTATATATATATATATATATATATATATATATATATATATATATATATATAAATACTATTCTGATCACGGGATCAGAATAATATTCTGATAACTCGTTGAACTTCCTGAGTTGTTCAACCCGAACTGCCTTTTGTGAAAACCCAAACTTCGTCCTATCTTCACAGCCGTGGCTACCTGCGCGATTAATTCTGGTGCGTCATGTTCTTTGTGATCTTAGTGTAAATCTGATAGGCTTTTTAGCATCTAAATGGTAGTTTTGTTTCGGAATCTCGCTTGTTGTTGGGTGTGCTCTCGGGACGTGATGACCGCGTGTTTGTTAGAAGATTAATGCATCCACTGAATGCTCTCGGACCTCTAACATGATGGGAATTGAGTTTTAGTTTGTGTTTCGTGGACATTTTGTGGTTATTTCTCACAGATTTGATTAGAGTTGTGTTCTTCATCCACGGGAGTGGTTGCATCCGCTTCTGTCGATTTGTTGTCTTTCTGTGAAAATTGGCGGCGGATTTGCGTATTTTAGTGAAATTGAAGCCTTCCTATGTCGTTAATTTCAGTCGGGCAGGTCCATACACTCCGAATTCGGGCGATTGGATCTAGTTCCGCCCGCCTCGGTTGCACTAATGGTTCTTCTAATGGACAGAGTGGCGGCGCATCATCTTTGTTGTTAACAGGGATTGGGAAAGCTTTAGAAATGTCGGCGGATGTGTTTTAAGCATATGAAAAGGATTGTATGTTTCAAACGAATTCGATAATGGCTAGTTTTTGGATCAGTCACGGTCTGATGTAGAATCTGGACTTCTATATCATTTATACTTGAACTTCTGCTTTTTGTTCACATTGTAAGATAATGCAACATTGTGCTCTTTTTTCTTTGTTTGCTTTTTTTGTAATATTTATTCATGAATTGGTTTGGATTTTTTGACTTTGTCCTATGAGAAATCATGGAATTGGCCCATAGATACACGCATCCTTTTGTTTCTAACATATTTTCATACTTTGAACAGTAGTAGAACTTCAGTAGGTATGTATCCTAAACTTCCAAATTATTTTTAGCGTGTGGACAGCTCCAGTATTATGGCTTTTTATTTAACATGTTCATCTGAGGTTTTGAAAACTTCAAACTTCTGTGTCTTTAAAATTTGAACTTCTTTATTTAAATTTTGATTAATTTTTTTCGGATTTAAATACTTTAATCATCGAATTTATATTTAAAAAACTTAGAACTTCATTATTTAAAAATTCTCTATGTTTTTTTAATTCGACCCTTATTTTTTTAATAGACCTCCAATTTTTTAATTATTTTAATTTTGAAGTTTTTTTGTTAAATATCTGTCCTTCCCTTTTATTTAATTTTTAACTTCTAACTTTTATTTTGTTTTGAAACTAGTAAATCGCTTTTTTGTAAATTTATTTTATGACCATCTCTCCTTTTTCCTTTCGTAGTGAACTATGTTTTTGTAATTACCATTGAACTTCTCTAATATTTAAATCTGAGCTGTGCCCGTCAACCAAGCGCACTGCCGCGTTAGCGCGAGGCCGAGCCGGGGGGAGGGGGGAGGGACCCTCCTCCCCTTCCCCAGCGAGGCCGATTCAGGAACGAGCCGGAGCAGGTGATGACGCGGCGTGCCGCGTCGTCGCATGTGGAGGCGAGTCCGTCACATCCGTGACCCCACTATCTATCTTAGGGGTGTGGATCTGGGGTGCGTGCGTGGGGGGTGGAAACAGAATAATCGCATTGCGCCTGTCAACCAAGCGTACTGCCGCGTTAGCATGAGGCCGAGCCATGGGGGAGGGGGTTTGAGACCCCACCCCCCCCCCCCCCCCCCGCCTCTCCCCCGGCGAGGCCGAGCCAGGAACTAGCCAGAGCAGGCGACGACACGGCATGCCACGTCGTCGCATGCAGAGGTGAGTCCATCACATCCGTGACCCCACTATCTATCTTAGGGGTGTGGCTCTGGGTTCTTGCGTGGGGGGTGGAAACAGAATAACCGCATTACACCTGTCAACCAAGCACACTGCCACGTTAGCGCGAGGCTGAGCCGTGGGGAGGAGGGTCGGGACCCCCCCTTCCCTCCCCCGGCGAGGCCGAGCCAGGAACGAGCTGGAACAGGCGATGACGCGGCGTGTCGCGTCGTCGCATGTGGAGGCGGGTCTGTCACATCCGTGACCCCACTATCTATCTTAGGGGTGTGGCTCTGGGTTCGTGCGTGGGGGGTGGAAACAGAATAACCGCATTGCACCTCTCAACCAAGCCCACTGCCGCGTTAGCGCGAGGCCAAGCCGGGGGGGGAGGGGGGAGGGACCCCCCTAACTTCCCTCGGCGAGGCCGAGCCTGGAATGAGCCGGAGCAGGCAACGACGCGGCGTGCCGCGTCGTCGCATGCGGAGGCGAGTCTATCACATCCGTGACCCCACTATCTATCTTAGAGCTGTGGCTCTGGGGTGCATGCATGGGGGGTGGAAAGAGAATAACTGCATTGTGCCTGTCAACCAAGCGCACTGCCGCATTAGCGCGAGGCCGAGCCGGGGGGAGGGGGGTCGGGACCCCCCCCTTCCCTCCCCCGGCGAGGCCGAGCCAGGAATGAGCTGAACAGGCGACGACGCGGCGTGTCGCGTCGTCGCATGTGGAGGCGGGTCCGTCACATCCGTGACCCCACTATCTATCTTAGGGGTGTGGCTCTGTGGTGCGTGCGTGGGGGTGGAAACAGAATAACCGCATTGCGCCTGTCAACCAAGCGCACTGCCGCGTTAGCGCGAGGCTGAGCCGGGGGCGGAGGGGGGTCGGGACCCCCCTCCCCTCCCCCGGCGAGGCCGAGCCAGGAATGAACCGGAGCAGGCGACGACGCGGCGTGCCGCATCGTCGCATGCGGAGGCGAGTCCATTATTTAAATTGTTTTCTATTGAAAGTTGGACTTAGCGTGTCGGTGAATTAGAACTTCTCTTTTGTTTCTAAGTTGTGTATTTAGTTATAGATGGACTTCCTTTGTTAGTGTATTTCAACTTCTTTTGTTTCTAAATTGTTTTTCTTTTGTTCTTTGTTTCTAAGGGTTGCCAACAGTTGTATTTTGACTCTTTATTTGTTGATCTGTTTTTGAATTTTATTTGATTGTTCCTGTGTGTGAGTCATTGCGATGCTGAGCAAATAACGGGTTGGAGCAGATGAATTTTATTGCGATGCATGTGGATGTAAGTCTAAGGTTTTTTTAATTTGTTTTTGGTGTGTGTATTTATTATTTTTACTTTTTCATTGTATCTTTTAGTAGTACATAGATAATCTTTTTAGATTTATTAATATGGTCCTTTTTCTCCGTGACGTTTGTGACATCAAATACTTGTATAGAGTGTTATTTAATCTTTTCTTATGACATGCATCATTTATATTTGTTTTTATTTACTTTATTGAGTGTTGAAGTGCTGCATTTATATTTTAGTGGTGTTGAAATGGTGCATTTATTCTGTAGTGGAGGGAGTTATCTGCATTTATTCGCCGTCGCCTCCACCCTGTCAGAAATCCCCCCTGCCTCGCTCTCGCTCTCTCTCTCTCGTATTCCTCACACTCGCTCCCGTCTCCCTCCTGCCCTCCGGATTCATCGCCACTCTTTCCTGCCGCGAGTGGGTTGAGCAACCGGCGCCGCATCCCCTATTATTTCTGCCCCACGCCCCGCGCTCCCTCCTGTGGCGCTCTTTTCTGCCTGAAATCGAAGCTCGCAACCACCTGTGTGCTAGGAACTACTCCTAGCATCATGGGGAGGAAGAACCGTCGCGGCATCGTACATCAGGGCCATCTGGATAGGTACAAACTGTTGCCTCCCCCCAGTGCCCGCTCTTATTATTCGCGAGATCTAGGCAGTGTCTCGCGTTCGCTCTGTTTCTTGCCTGCGCTCTCGCATCCGCCTCCCCCCTTTCTTCTGATGCTTGCATCCAAGGGTAGGTAGGTTTCTTCTAGAGGATGCGTAGATGCTTTGATTTCGTCTCGTTGTGCAAGTTTTTGCTTTAGTCTTCTGTGGATTGCATTTCCCGTGGGTCTGTTTGTTGTATTCATGGCCACGTAGCTAGTGGTTCCTGCGATTTAGTTCTTAAATTCTACGGTTCTCTCCTTGTTTAAGTTGATTTTCTACTGTGGTTTGTTTGTAGATGCATCTTCTTCTGGTATATGTTTCTTATGTATTTTTTTTTTCTGTTTTTTGTGTTTTTTTTGTGGATTAGGGTTTCGACCATCCTACATCAGGGAGGGGTGTTCTGATGGCTTCAGGCCCTTCATCAAGTGATACCTTGTTCTTTTTTTGTTTTTTACTTTGAAGTTGTATCATAGTGCATATGCATCATTTAGTTGTTTTAATGGCTTCATTTCCTATAAATCAGGTACTTTACTGATTGTTTGTGTTTGTAGTTATAGTACTATTTCTTTTATTTTTGTAAGTATATGCATCTTGTCTTATAAATAGGAGTTTACTTTTATATGACTGCCCTGATCTTCACTTGTTTGTCATGTTGAACTAACCATGTTTGACAGTATGAACTTCTTATATAGTTGATGTGTATGCATTTTACTTTGTAGTTGAAGTTAGCAGTGTTTGTCTTAGTGAATTTTTGATGTATTACTAATGAACTATCTCATCAAGTGTGTTTGGACTTCCCAATGTTTTAATTTTAGTGTATATCTTTGTATTTGTGTTATCATTTTCATGGTAGTGAAAAGTAGTTGGGCTTTCTGGTTGTACATTGTTATACATTGTTGAACTTGTGGCTATTCAGAGACATAGATTGTTTTGCTCATGCTCTATTTTTTTATGTGGTACTGCCTTGGTCACAAAGTTAAACTTCTGTTCTTTTTATTTATTTATCGTGAAAGTTTTTTGAACTTCTGGTTGTGCATTGTTTTACTGCTTTGTTAGTTTTTGTTGAACTTCTAGCTATTCATTGTTATGGATTGTTTCTCTGATGCTCCATATTGTTTATGTAGAACTACCTTTGGTCTACATTGTTTTATTTGTTGTATGTATCTTAGGCTTTGTGTTTTCATTTCTAAGGCCATTTCTTTGTATTGAATTAAAACTCAGCTGCCTTTTTTCCTTTTTGTAGTTGGTGATGACATTAATAATTCTGAAAAAAATGCCTGTGATCAAGATGGGGGTTCAGAAGTTAATGTTGATGTTCCAAAGTCTGATGCAACTAAATTGCCTGTCCCTTTGAGTTTAGTTGCTGAGGTTGCTTGCAGTCTTGAGAAAAATTTAAATCTCGGAGATCTTGCGTCTGCAGCTCTTGCTTCACCTACTATGTGCAACTCCTTTTATTTTTTTAATTCTAGAGCCATGCTTTTGAACTTGTTCCTATCATGTGTTTTGTATTTGTTCTTGACTCTTTTCCTTTGTTTTGTTTTTGTGTTTTTGCAGATGCAACCAGTGAAGAAGCTGTTAATACCATCAACGATGTTCTATCTGACTTGGGTGGGGCTGGGAAGACTGTTGAGGCTGAGCAGATGGCTCCATCAGCTGAAGATTGCGATTCCATTCCGGAGCCTTTGTGCTCTCTTTAGTTTTCAGAGACGCAGTCCCAATCCATTGATGGCACTGAACCTGTCACACAAGCTGAGGATGTGCCCGTGCAGCTTCTTTTAGAGGATGAACGCAAGGCGAGAAAGCGAGAAGCTTTTGAGAGGAAGAAGGCGGTCTGGCTCGAGAAAGCTTTCCATGTTTTTGAATCTGCTGCTCTTGCTGAGCCCACACCTGAGCATGTGTCTGGTGCTGAAGAAGATGTGGCACGTGCCACTGATGACATGGTTATCCCTGCGAAGAAGAAAATTAAGCAGACCGTAATGAAGAAGCATCATCTTGGTGATGTTACTCCGCACAGGAGCCCACATGTTTCTAAGGTTGCAGGACCAAGTGTAGGTGAACTTCCTGAAGTTGATCCCAAGCTGCTGGTGGTATGCCATGCTATAGTCCTCGTGTTCTTGGCTCTGCAAAGCACACATCGTTTCCTCTTGGTTTTGTTCTATCTGGGAAGGGCAAGAAATGCGGCGTTAGGCGCAAGGGTGGGCCTGCAAAAGTTAACAAGGGTTGTACGAAGCGTTCTCGTGTTGATTCAGATGACAAGGATGATGCTAATTTTGACACTGATGATGAGGATGCTGATGATGATGCTGTTGATCAGGTATAAATCTTTTATATTTCTTTTTTTTGTTCTTTATCTTTATTTTTTAAATTTTCTTAGTTGTTTTGTCTCATGCTCAGTTTTGTTTACATAGTGCTGCCTTGTTCTAAATTGTTGAACTTCTGGTTTATTACTTACTTAACATGAAAATTAGTTAAACTTCTTGTTGTTCATTCTTTTCCTTCCTTGTTATACATTCTTGAACTTCTGGTTGTACATTAATATACATTGTTTCTCTCATGCTCTATATGTTGTTTATGTAGTACTACTGCCTTGTTGTGCATTGCTGAACTTCTTGTTTATTATTATTAACTTGCTGTTCTGTCATGGTGTCTTCTTTTTGCATTTAGCTGTATGAATTTGTGAAGAGGCCTGTGAGGAGGAGAAGAGGAGGCAAACCAGCGGCAGAGCTGTTGAAGGAGAAGATGATGTGAAACGTTTGAACAAGACTGTTCGCTACTCGCTGAAAGGGGTGAATGTGTGCGCAAAATTGCTTGAGGCTAGACACAAGGAGAGGGGTTTTGGTTGTGTGTTTGATTAGAAGATTGATTCTAACATTTCTCGTCCCTTGATGGGCCACATCTACACCAAGATTGACCCTAACACTATGATTCTAGACATGGGTTAGGCAAATAAGGTTTTTCGTATTACGAGTGATGCTGTTCACCTTCTTTTTGGTTTGCCTCAAGGTAATCGTACCCCTCCTAGGCCATCAAATGATGGATTTGATGATGTTGTTATGAGGCTGAAGGGCAAACTTGGCTACCAGAGGAGTGACAATATCAAGACAAAGGTTCTGCGTAAGATCCTTGAGGATCTTGTGAAGGATGACACAAAAGATGATTTGGCTCTGCAGGTGTTTTACCTAATACTTTTCATGAAGGTTGTTATTCTTGGTACGTCTACTCGGGTGTCGAGGGAGGCAGCAATGGCTGAGAATATTGTTTCGGAGGATGTTGGTGTACTAAGATATGGGTGCCCTCGTACCCAGACTTGTGCACAGGCAGTTGTAGCCTCCCTTCCGGCAAGGGCTTGACGGAGGATAACTACCACTCAAGAATCAACACCAAGACTGTGAAGAAGACCTCAAGGCAGGTCATCGAGAAGTACTATTCTCGTACTGAAGATCGACGCTGTCCTTGCCGGAGAGCTCCGTCCCGGCAAGGTGAGGACTGAGGCTATGGTTGCCGGCAAGCTCCCTTGCCGGCAAGCAAGGCCCGGCAAGCTCCGTACCAGCAAGTTTGCTCTGCCCGTTACCGCTCCACCTCACCATCGACCAGATAGGCTCGTGGGCTAGGTGTCAAGCGGGCAGACAGTCAACATAACTAGCCAAGGCACGTGTCAGCACGCCACACCAAGATTAACTTTAATGACACCCGTCCCTGGGACGTGTCAGGATTACAGGAGGGCGCTAGGACCGGTGGTACAGATCTTTTGCCCAAGGTCTCGCCTCCCCGACGTAACACCTTACGGTGCATTAAATGCGTTTGTCTTACCCCGATGGAAGATAGACGTGACGATGGTGCAAGTCACTGTTCACACTCTGTAATGATCGTATTAGCCATTGTGGTAACCCCTTGGCCTATAAAAGGAGGCCCACGGCTACAGGTAGAACGGTCGACACCCAGTTCAAGTACACGCCGTAGCTGCATTTTCCCGGCACCTTGCCGGAAAACTGCGCTCCCCGTAACCATAGATCATATTCGATCAACCACAGAGCAGGAGTAGGGTTTTACGCTCATAGTGGCCCGAACTTGGATAAATCCCCGTGTGTTCTTGCACTTACTGAAAACCTGCTCTTTGTCCTATACACGCCCCTTGAGCCAAATCGCAAAGGGACCCATTCGGTCCCATAGATAGTCGTTTCCCACGACATCTTTGGCGCGCCAGGTAGGGGCTGTGTGTGTCACAAATCAGTTCTTTGGTAGTGTGAGTACCAACTTCATCATCTTCGTCGATGGCGCCGAAGAAGAAGAGTGGAGCCATGAAGGATGCTACCGCATCCAAGCCACCTTCCCAAGCGGCCGCACGCGGCGTAGCCGGCGCGGGCGCTACGGTTGGGACGGGCGGCGCATGAGGCGCAAGTGGTGTGGATGCCCAGCACCCCCGCCATGATGCTGAGCCTAGCCATAGGACCGGCGATGTCGCAGCCGGTCAACTTCCAAGACATTCTGGTGAGCGCAGTCATCGTAGTAATATAATTCATACTGCTGCCACCCAGACCCGGTCACCGCAACGTCTCAGAACGTAGCGGTGACGTCCAACAACAGCGGGGGGAGGCGTACGCCTCGACCATCGCAAGATGGGCACGGCACGCTCCCCCACGTTTCTGACAGTTGCAGACGACCACAAGGCGGGATCCCTGTGCAGCAACTGTCGATTGCTCACGGAGCGCCGCCGCCACCGCCACGTCCGCCTGTAGGCGAGCATGAGCCACGGCGGCACAGACGTACCCAAGCTCCTTCTGGTTCCGCCAGGATTCGAGCGACGCCTCGTTCTGTTCTCCCAGCTATGCCGACCACGGCCGCCGAGGCCACGGCGCGGGTTTAGGTACTTTTGAACTTCCCACCAAGCCTAGAGAAGATGGACGAATGGAGAGCCACCATTCAGAGCCTCATCAGTTTTGCCGATCCCAGCAAGACTTAAGACGTGGGGCCGTCACGGCGACCACCCTCCATGTTGGCGGGACCATCTGGTTACATTGCCAGAGACGCCGCGCAGACGGTGCAGTCGCCTTGCCACCCCCGACCGTCACAGCGGGCAGCCCGCCGCCGGTCAGAAGACCATGACATTCTGTCCATGGCTCCGTTAGATCTGCAGTGGCGCCAAGATCAGCGCCAAGTGCTCCGCGAGCGGTGCGACGAAGATGCCCGCACGAAGATCGAGCGACGCCGGGAAGCATGTCGTCAATTTGACGACCGTGCCAGGCCGGCAGTGAACGTTCTTGCTCCGGTAGCCACTGGGTACTTGCCCTACAATGTGGGGTGCCCAGCGTTTACTCGTGAGCTGCCGCAAGTTCGCTGGCCATCCACCCGAGCCTTCAAGCCAGAGCTGCCCGACAAGTATGACGACACGCTCAACCCAGCCGTGTTTCGTGGCATCTACACCATCGCGGTGGAGGCTGCCGGGGGACGGGACGAGAAAGTGCTTGCCAAGTACTTCCCGTTGGCGCTTCGGCCCAACGTCAGGTCGTGGTTGATGAACCTGCCTGAGGGCTCCATCTCTTCTTGGGTGGATCTGTGCCATCATTTCGTTGGCGCTTACCAGGGTGCCCACAAGCTCCCGGGTCAGCCCAGCGATTTGCAGGTGATCCCCCAAAGGGATGGAGAGAACCTTCACAAGTACATACAATGGTTCAGCCATGTGCACCACAACATCCCCGACATCCATCCCGCAGCTATTGTTGACGCATTCCACACGAATGTGCGCAACCGCAGGATGCGGTCAGAGATGAATGTCGAGCAGGTCAAGACCATCAACAATCTGTACGCCTTGGCGGATAGTTGTGCACGTGCTGAGGAAGGGAGGTGACTCCCCGGGGAAGATGCGGGTGCAGACATCGATTCCGAGGACGACGACGCATAAACCGCATAGAAGAAGAGCAGGAAGTGCAACAGCAAGCGCAAGAACAAGACTGTACTGGCCGTCAAGAGCTCCGGTAACACCAACGCCACCAAGAAGTCGAAGGCAGACATCCCCGGCAAGGAGGTTGCCAGGTGCGATGCTTGTCGGGAGGCTGTGGTAGGCGAGAAAGCCGGCAAGACCGGCGGGCCATACTGTAAGATCCACCGCACCAAGGGCCACGATCTCCAACAATGCCGGCAAGTAGAGCAACTTGCCAAAAAGCAGAAGCAAGAGTACGAGAAGCGAGATAAGGAGAAGGCCCAAGATGGTGCTGGTGGGTCCAGCAAGCAGGACCGTGGTGGCCGCGGAGGCCGCCGCGGCAAGGCCGAACAGCCAAAAGAGAAGGCTGCTCAGGGCCAGCAAGAAGAGGGTGATAGTAATAAGGACGGAAGCGAGTCCGGCAGGGAGTTCCAAAATGCGGTGGATGCCCTTTGTGTTTACGGAGGCGCATCTTTGCACTCCTCGCACCGGCAACTAAAGCAGTGGATCCGCAAAGTCAATGCAGTAGAGCCGGTGATTGTAACACCCCGATTTTTGGCCCTTTCTTTTTCTTTTGGATTTCTTCAAATTTTTATTTGGAGTTGTTT
The DNA here is from genome assembly GCA_039707655.1 of Elymus sibiricus. Classification (NCBI taxonomy): domain Eukaryota; kingdom Viridiplantae; phylum Streptophyta; class Magnoliopsida; order Poales; family Poaceae; genus Elymus; species Elymus sibiricus. Next base: position 191,119,396 of record CM077670.1, read on the forward strand.
TTCCGTGGTTATGTGGTCTTAAAACCTGGGGAGACCATCTCTTCTTCCTCTCCCAAGTGGCTTGTCACTCCCAACTCTTTCCCAAGACCATGCCATTTCCATCTTAGCCCAACTCCAAATTCTTTTTATGGGGAATATTCCTTTTTCTATTAAAGGAATAACCCTGTTTGCCCTAGGTTGTGAAGCAACCTATATTTCTGGCTTCCACAAAATTCCCACAAAATTCTCATAAATTCTTTGGATCATATCTTCCACTAATATGTCAAAACGCATCCTTGCCTAGTTCAAAAATAATTCAGGAATATTCATTTCCTATTCTGTCCAGTATGGCACTTTGTGAAGGAAGTGTTGTTTATATTTTCTTGATTGCCCTCAAAAATTTTGGGCCCTCTTTCACATCCAAATAATTGCCACATGCCAAAATTCAACTCCATTTGTGTAGTAAATCTTCCTCGGCAAATTTCCAAAGTTTCTTACCAGAGAGAAGCTTTGTGAAGGAAGTAATAGCTCGGCTAATCCAAATGAGTTGAAATTTTGGTAGACCATCCATATGATCAAATCATTATTCTCCACCAAATTTCATCTCTATCCAACAATCTACGTGAGCACACCATCCAATCTTTGTTTCTGGTCACAATTTTAGTTTGTGAAGCAACTATATTGTATGTTGCTTCATAAAATCTGAAATTAATCAAGGACCCAAACTTACATATATACATTGTGCATGCCAAAATTCACATTATTTTGTCAAGCCATTTTCTCCACAAAATTCCCCCAAGTTTCTGTCCAGTAGAAAGCACTGTGAAGGAAGTACCATTTTTATTCATCCAAATGGTATGAAATTTTTGCAGTGCCTTCATAAGCTCAAATAATCATCCTCCACAAAATTTCAGACCTATCCAACACTCCAAGTGAGTGCAGCTTCATGATATAGTTTCTGGACCAGATTTTGCAGTTGTGAAGCAACTATGACAAATATTGGTCCAAATCATTTCATATTTCGCAGGATTGTAGTCCTTCCTACCCTAAACCCCTGTGACATCCTGGTTTGCCATTATCCCACCCCATTTGACCACAACTTCATTACCAAGTTTGCTACAGCAAACTTTTTCTGAGCAATCCAATCAACCCAAAGCTCCTTTTTTTGAACCATCACCTCAGGGAGGTCCCACTTAGAAAGGACTACGCGGTAAACATGTTTTTGCTGGCCAGAGCGCACCGTGTGCGCCTGTGCACGCGGTGACCACGCGGTTGGGAGGCCATTGTCGCTCTCTGTTCGTCGTTTTGCTTCGGGCCTCCTCTGCTTGCCATGTCCTCACGTCCCCTGGTGCCGTCCAGCTCCCTCCTCGTCCCACGTAACCCCCTGGCCCCTCTCCCCCTCCTCTCTCTTGGCCGACGCGTCATGGTGACCGCGTCCGGGAGCAGACCGCGTCTGCTCCACCATGGCTGGTCGGCCACGCCCCCCCCCCCCCCCGAGCCTTCTCGAGCATGCCCGAGCTCCCCCTGCTTCCCCGTGAGCCCTCTGGACACCTCTCCCCTCCTCCTCCATGTGTCCCCGAGCCCCGGCGCGCGGCACACATGATGCCGCGGCCACGGCTTCGCCACGGCTATTTAAGCCGACTCCGAGGCCTCCTGAGCTCACCAACCTCCTCACCACTCCTCTAGCTCTCTGCCAAACCCTATGGTTCGAGCCGTAGTGCCCCAATCTCTCATCCATGGCAGCCATTGTCGCCTCGGACTCAGCTTAAATTGGAGCAATGCCGGCCTCCTTCCTCCACCCAGTCACTCCAGCTCGAACCACCGTAGCCTTCCGGAGCTTCACCGACCTTCCCCTCGCTCGCCGGACCACCGTAGTGCCCGTGCCCATCGTGGCCGAGCCGCCGTCCGCCGCGAGCAAGGCCGCCACCGTTCGGTAGCTCCCCAGCAACTGCGCGGTGCCTGGATGTATGCGGCACAACGCCCTGAACACATCCGTGTGCTGGACGCCGCCGTTGGTGGCCGGAGTTGCCGGCGCGAGGCCCGGCCAGGCTCCCGTGCCTCTCCCCATTGGGAGGTTGAAGACGGCCAGGAGAGAGAGGGACTTGCGGTGGGCCCCGCTGGTAAGCCTCTCAAGCGTTGACCCCACGGGCCTGCTGACGTGGCAAGTGGAAGCGCATTCGGAATAATATGTTTTCCCTTAGAGAAAGCGTATTTTTCTTTTGCTTTGGCAGAAAATACGTTTTCCGTATGCTGAAAGCGTATTTTCTAAAGTGCGCTTTCTGTTTTTCGGCCGCCGGCGCCGAAACCCTTATATTGTGAACGTTCACCCGTTAGCAGCAGAAATGGACATATTTTATTTGTTTTTCTGCCTAACGAACGAACGGCCACAACTTTTTAACCGTGACTCCGAATCAGGTGATTCCAAAGCCCACGTTCTCTATTCGTCGAGCCCATTCTGTTGACATCATTTTCACCATGTTGGAACATTCTAAAAATGACCATTTTGCCCTTGCCCCCTAATCAGCTTCCTCGAGTGGGAAACTTTTCCGGCGATTGTTTCCGCGAGTTCATCGCACCTCCCCCCGATGAGTCCTTCATCCCCAGGCAAGCCACAACAGCCACTTGCATGATGGCATTGCAGTAGCCATGGTTTCTACTTGAATATTTAAATAATTGCTTGCTCATTTAATGATTTTGTTTATGCTTCAAATATGCTCGTGAATTCATGTCCAGGCTTATGCTATGTTCTTGTGCATATATAGTTCTTCTCCATTATTAGTGTTATTGTTATTATTATCATGCGTTATTCTTGTAATCACTACCGATGCTAGTGATAATGATATGCTCACATCAGTAGTTCCGATTTGAGATGAAACTACTTGTGATATTCATGATCATCGTTATGCTATGCTCATTTGCGTCACGTAGAATAAATGATTTATCATTGTTAAATGGTTATGTTGCCCATCCAAGGTTACCCTGATATCATGCTCATATGCATTATCATGCTATGTTGTTATGACTCAGCTCATCACCATTCAAGTAAACCTGACATTAATCGAACTTGAACAAATCTGTTGGCTGAGTCATGGTGCCACCGAATCAAGCTCACCAGTGCAACCACACTTGCCTGGATGGGGAGGCCTTAATTCGGTCTATTGTCATGCCTCTCGCCAGAACCTCCAACTAGGGAAGGTTATGTGCGCGCGCTACCCTAATCAGGTAGGCAGCCATACCCTTGTGTGCTCGAGTTGTGTTGTACCCGGGTGTCCCCGTTTGGGACGATTTTGTTTTGGCCACGACGGTGGCAGCCACAAAGGTGGTGGATGTCACGAGTTGACATCGGGGCCACCCATGACATAGCCCAAAGGGGAGTTTGTCGGAGTGGCTGGGAGAGTGTCATGCAATAGATTGGTTTTGTCGGAATGTCGTTGGTCCACCTGAATGGGAGCACGAGGCCATGAGTTCCATAGATTGGGTACAGTGTACTAACCTCTGCAGAGTGTATAATCTATCGACAGCCGCGTCCTCGGTCATGGACACAGTTCGTAGTAGGTCACACTATGGGTCAACAGTAATATTAATCTGAATAATAACAACCCCGGTTCGATGAGAAAAGAAGTTGGTTGATCTTTATGTGGTCACGAGATGATCACGATGGTATTCTTGATGATGGTTTATCATGAGGTGATCGTGTGATGATCACGACGATAAGAAAGATTGATACCTATGGTGGTTATGAGATAACCTTCGAGCAGAGTAAGTGGGTCCATGAGACCTTAAACATCGACCCCCTTGCATGCTATTGCTAGTATCATCATGTGCATATCATGAGTAACATGTACATGCCATGCTCACTCTCATGTTGATTCTAGTAGTATCATGTTCATCAATGGTAATTAACCTGTAAATGCCATGCTGTTGTTTGTCTTGATTGCTTTGGTTGCTGTGAGCTTGCGAGTACATTCAAAGTACTCACCTGGCGTGTCATGCCAGAATGCAGGTGCTGCCGTGATTGATTGTTTGACGAGGATCCCGAGGTTGCGCTCTAGGATCCGTCCCAGTCAGAGTCCCTGCGGAGTGGAGTCCATCACCGTCGTCGTTGTTCCACTGCTAGAAGTTATTTTGTTACGAGATGTTCCGTTGCTAGCATAAAGCTACCTTAGTAGGCGTAGTGTTGCCGTGCCGAAGTAATCCTTTGTAATATTGAACCCTTGTACCTGTGTTATTTGTAACAAAGAGCTATTCTGTTCTATGCTAAGCAGTGTCGTATTCCAGAAGACTTGATCTCTGGGCTGGAATATGGGGTGTTCCGGTTCCTCTGAGCCGGGGTGCCACAGCGCTTGGTATCACTAATGGTTGATCTTGTGAGTGTAGGTGGCATCGGTTTCGATCCACTACCTGCACCCTCCAGTTTTGCATACTTGCTCTTTGGTGTTTGGTGTCATCTCTGTCCCAGCGGAGTGATGCCAAGGTACCTAGTGGTGTCGATCACTTGCAGGATTGCTGCACAGGTATCGCACCAATATATTCTCTTCAGCCACACCTATTGTTTCGGTGGTAGACCTGTTTCTACCCCAGACCTTTCCATCCAACCCGCCACTTTGGCATCCCTTACTGGTCTTTGTTACCCGAAGAGGGCAATGCCAGGAGACCCTGCTTTCCTCCGATATCCTACCTTGTCACCCATTCCCAAGACGAGTACGGTTCCCTTCCGTACGCTTGATGATGATGTGGTCGTGACCTCCGTTCCGCTATATGATCACCAAGTCCGTCCTCACCTCCGAGCCCGTCCAGATGCAACTGGTGCTGAGCCAGTCCTTGGTGTAGCTCTGTCTACACCAACTCCTCCACCCGTGGATTCACTTTCGTGCACACCGTCACAGCATGTTAGATCGTACTACCGGAGTTTCCGCGAGATCTGCGTGCTTAAGTAGGCATGCATATTGTGGTGGATAGCACTATAATGTGAGGTTGCTCGTATGTAACCTTGATGCCTTGTGTGTTTCTGTTTGAGTCATTTCGTTTGCTTCATTCTTTGGACCTTCGGTGTTACCTTCCCCTTATGAAAGTTGCTCATCAACTGACACCGGACTCGAAGAATCAGTGAAGAGTTCAAATATTTGGAAGTTCAGGTAAACATTATGGAATTCTCAGCCGACTGCATTGTATTGGGTATATCTGATCTGAATGCAAATGATATCCTAGATTGATTATCAGCATCAAGTTTACATCAGTGTGCAAACATCACAATCGTAATGAACCAGCTGGAAGACAATTTATGTGCAAGACAATAGTACATTTCCAGGCAAAGGAATATCAAGAATATATATATGGCATTCAGTCCACACACTATAGTGAGAAGCTTCTGGAGTAAGCAACACAGCCTTCCTCCGCACGCTACCAGGGAAACTTATAATGCAAGGCTCCTCAATCTTCCTCAGTACGATATGTGGATAGCTTACAGTGTAAGATACTCAGTCTTCTTTGGTAAGCCACCACAGGAAGCTTACAGCATAACTCACCAAATCTTCCCCAGCAAGCAACACCGGAGGAGAAGCTTCTGACGTACGGTACCCAGTCTTCTTCAGCACGCTATTCCGGCAAAGGCTTCGAGCATACGCTATTCAATCTTCCTCAACACAATACTCTCGATGGCTTCCAACACCAGTTATCCAGTCCTCGTCAGTACAGCACTACACAGAGTCATCGGCATTGGTACAAGATGTTACCCAGTAAGTTGGTAGTATATGGCAGTGCATCTCAAGAATCAGATCCGCGACAGTTGGGTCAGAAACATGAGCTAGTCAGGACACAAGTCTGCCTTGGGAATCAAATGCTCAGTTATATATGTTTCCATATATATATTGTGAACATGCTGCCAAGGTCATGCAAGCACGTGGTTATCAAGGCCAGCTTCCTCACACTTGACAAGGCGATATCGTTAACCATTGTCACTGCCATGTATGATTGACCAACAATGAGCTCTATACAAGTAACTGTGAACCTGGTATATGATCCTGATGAACCCTTGCTTACCTCTTCCTGGTAACGGCACCATGCCTGTGTTCTGAGCTGCTTTCGGCCGTCCAGGGTGGACGCCGACCTTATATTTCTCTTTTCAACAACTGGCCCGTGTTCTGAGCTGCTTTTCGGCCGTCTCGGGCAGCTGTTGAGTTTCTTTTTCTAGCAGTGACCCTATGCTCTGAGCTGTTCTTCGGCCATCTTAGGGAACTGCTACAATATTCTTCTTATCAACAATGCCTCATGCTCTGAGCTGCTTTTTAGCCGTCGTGAGCCATGGTTTAGTTATTTTAGTAATGTCCTAGATCTGAGTTGTAAGGACCGTTCTGGTGGCTACTGATTTATTTGCCGATTTCATGCAAAGGTTCGGATGATCATTGCCCTACAGTTAAAACTCGGGAGATGATGAACTTGCCAGTTAAGCGTTGTTGCACGGTCATAGGATAAGGATAAGGGTAAGGTATGATTACTGGAATATTGCACCTGACAGCACCTATGGTCACACGAAGAATTAAGGGTATAGAAGGCCAAGTTCTTTTGGCAACAGTTTCAGAAAAAGAAAACAATAATGAAGGAGCAAGACCGGCAATACAGGTGTGATAATCATTGCCCGAACAACACGGTACAGATAACCAAGACAGTATGATTCCATATCAATCACCATGCATATACACCCAAGGGGTATACTTTGTTGGTAAGGACCTTATATCAAGCCAACCCGAGTGTCCAACTGCATATGCTCAGAATGGTCAGTATGGAATATCCAAGTCTGTTATGTCAGATGAAAGATTCCTTAGCCAGCTCAGCAGTTTGACTTTAGCGACCATGTTAAAGCATCGCACAGCCTATGGGTATACCGACAGAATGAGTACTCGAAATGCTGAACAACAGTCTCGGATCATGTGCTCTCACATGGTACCCAGAGAAATTATAGCCTGTCATGAACAAGATTTTTTGCCAGAACCACCGTCAGTCGAGTCTCTGGATGCTATTGTTATAAGACCGTACTCCTTCATACTGGTCCCGACAGGTGACAGGCGAATCTTTGGTACAGATTTGACACCCAAGACAGTGGAGTCAGCCAAGATGATTCAGAAGTCCTTACAAGCAGTCAGATTCCGCCAAGAGAACGGTTATGATGCTCAGCATTGTTTTGAACCCGAAGGACAGACATCTACTCGAGTAACCCGATGCAAGGAGTAAATGTTTTGTGTCCACCTAGGAAATTGCTCACAACTCCATTGATACTATCGGTGCTGGATGGAAGAAGGTCACGTCAATTGGAAATCACTCCCGGACTTATGGAAATTCCAGTCATGATAATATCAGACAAGCCAGCATACATAAAAGAATTGAAGTCAGAGTAAGGATGAATCTATGAAGGAAGACCTATCAGAATGAGGGATATGGTGAAGCAAACCACCCCAGAGCAAGGCAATCAGGCCATATGAAATTCAACAGGAACATCATATAAAGGAAAAAGATACCCGAGTTGGAAACAGTTTCCTTATGTCAGAATATTCATACTTGTTCCCTGAGCAACCAAATCTCGAGGACGAGATTTTTGTAAGGGGGGTAGGTTTGTAACACCCCGATTTTTGGCCCTTTCTTTTTCTTTTGGATTTCTTCGAATTTTTATTTGGAGTTCTTTTTCCGTGGTTATGTGGTCTTAAAACCTGGGGAGACCATCTCTTCTTCCTCTCCCAAGTGTCTTGTCACTCCCAACTCTTTCCCAAGACCATGCCATTTCCATCTTAGCCCAACTCCAAATTCTTTTTCTGGGGAATATTCCTTTTTCTATTAAAGGAATAACCCTATTTGCCCTAAGTTGTGAAGCAACCTATATTTCTGGCTTCCACAAAATTCCCACAAAATTCTCATAAATTCTTTGGATCATATCTTCCACTAATATGTCAAAACCCATCCTTGCCTAGTTCAAAAATAATTCAGGAATATTCATTTCCTATTCTGTCCAGTATGGCACTTTGTGAAGGAAGTGTTGTTTATATTTTTTTGATTGCCCTCAAAATTTTTGGGCACTCTTTCACATCCAAATAATTGCCACATGCCAAAATTCAACTCCATTTGTGTAGTAAATCTTCCTCAGCAAATTTCCAAAGTTTCTGACCAGATAGAAGCTTTGTGAAGGAAGTAATAGCAAGGCTAATCCAAATGAGTTGAAATTTTGGTAGATCATCCATATGATCAAATCATTACTCTCCACCAAATTTCATCTCTCTCCAACAATCTATGTGAGCACACCATCCAATCTTTGTTTCTGGTCACAATTTCAGTTTGTGAGGCAACTATATTGTATATTGCTTCATAAAATATGAAATTAATCCCGGACCCAAACATCCCTATATCCATGAACATGCCAAAATTCACATTATTTTGTCAAGCCATTTTTCCACAAAATTCCCCCAAGTTTCTGTCCAGTAGAAAGCACTGTGAAGGAAGTACCATTTTTATTCATCCAAATGGTATGAAATTTTTGCAGTGCCTTCATATGCTGAAATCATCATGATCCACAAAATTTCACACCTATCCAACACTCCATGTGAGTGCAGCTTCATGATATAGTTTCTGGACCAGATTTTGCAGTTGTGAAGCAACTATGACAAATATTGGTCCAAATCATTTCATATTTCACAGGATTGTAGTCCTTCCTACCCTAAACCCGTGTGACATCCTGGTTAGCCCTTATCCCACCCAATTTGACCACAACTTCATGACCAAGTTTGCTACAGCAAACTTTCTCTGAGCAATCCAATCAACCCAAAGCTCCTTTTTTTGAACCATCACCTCAGGGAGGTCCCACTTAGGAAGGACTACGCGGTAGACTTGTTTTTGCTGGCCAGAGTCCACCGCGTGCGCCTGTGCATGCGGTGACCACGCGGCTAGGAGGCCATTGTCGCGCTCTGTTCATCGTTTTGCTTCGGGCCTCCTCTGCTCGCCGTGCCCTCGCATCCCCTGGTGCCGTCCAGCTCCCTCCTCCTCCCACGTAACCCCTTGGCCCCTCTCCCCCTCCTCTCTCTTGCCCAACGCGTCACGGCGACCATGTCCGGGAGCAGACCGCGTCTGCTCCACCATGGCTCGTCGGCCACGCCGCCCCGAGCCTTCTCGAGCATGCCCGAGCTCCCTCTGCTTCCCCGTGAGCCCTCTGGACACCTCTCCCCTCCTCCTCCGCGTGTCCCCGAGCCCCGGCGCGTGGCACATGCGTCGCCGCGGCCACGGCTTCGCCACGGCTATTTAAGCCGACCCCGAGGCCTCCTGAGCTCACCAACCTCCTCACCAGTCCTCCAGCTCTCTCCCAAACCCTCTGGTTTGAGCCATAGTGCCCCCATCTCTGCTCCATGGCCGCCATTGTCGCCTCGGCCTCGGCTTAAATTGGAGCAATGTCGGCCTCCTTCCTCCACCTAGTCACTCCAGCTCGAACCACCGTAGCCTTCCACAGCTTCCCCGACCTTCCCCTTGCTCGCCGGACCACCGTAGTGCCTGTGCCCATCGTGGTCGAGCCGCCGTCCGCCGCTAGCAAGGCCGCTGCCGTTCGGTTGCTCCCCAGCAACCGCGCGGTGCCTGGATGGATGCGGCACAACGCCCTGAACACGCCCGTGTGCTGGACGCCGCCGTTGGTGGCCGGAGTCGCCGGCGCAAGGCCCGGCCAGGCTCCTGTGCCTCTCCCCGTCGGGAGGTTGAAGACGGCAAGGAGAGAGAGAGGGAGTTGTGGTGGGTCCCACTGGTAAGCCTCTCAAGCGTTGACCCCGCGGGCCCGCTGAGGTGGCATGTGAAAGCGCATTCGGAATAATACGTTTTCTTAGAGAAAGCGTATTTTTCTTTTGCTTTTGCAGAAAATATGTTTTCCGTATGCTGAAAGCGTATTTTCTAAAGTGCGCTATTTGTTTTTCAGCCGCCGGCGCCGAAACCCTTATATTGTGAACGTTCACCCGTTAGCAGCAGAAATGGACAGATTTTATTTGTTTTTCTGCCTAACGAACGAACTTTTTAACCGTGACTCCGAATCAAGTGATTCCAAAGCCCACGTTCTCTATTCGTTGAGCCCGTTCTGTTGACATCATTTTCACCATGTTGGAACATTCTGAAAATGACCATTTTGCCCTTGCCCCCTAATCAGCTCCGCCGAGAGGGAAACTTTTCCGGCGATTCTTTCCGCGAGTTCATCGCACTCCCCCTGATGAGTCCTTCATCCCCAGGCAAGCCACAAGAGCCACTTGCATGATGGCATTGCAGTAGCCATGGTTTCTACTTGAATATTTAAATAATTGCTTGCTCATTTAATGATTTTGTTTATGCTTCGAATATGCTCGTGAATTCATGTCCATCTTATGCTATGTTCTTGTGCATATATAATTCTTCTCCATTATTAGTGTTATTGTTATTATTATCATGCGTTATTCTTGTAATCACTACCGATGCTAGTGATAATGATATGCTCACATGAGTAGTTACGATTTGAGATGAAACTACTTGTGATATTCATGATCATCGTTATGCTATGCTCATTTGCATCACGTAGAATAAATGATTTATCATTGTTAAATGGGTATGTTGCCCATCCAAGGTTACCCTGATATCATGCTCATATGCATTATCCTGCTATGTTGTTATGACTCAGCTCATCACCATTCAAGTAAACCTGACAATAATCGAACTTGAACAAATCTGTTGGCTGAGTCATGGTGCCACCAAATCGAGCTCACCAGTGCAACCACACTTGCCTGGATGGGGAGGCCCTAATTCGGTCTTGTCATGCCTCTCGCCAGAACCTCCAACTAGGGAAGGTTATGTGCGCGCGCTACCCTAATCAGGTAGGCAGCCATACCCTTGTGTGCTCGAGTTGTGTTGTACCCGGGTGTCCCCGTTTGGGACGATTTTGTTTTGGCCACGACGGTGGCAGCCACAAAGGTGGTGGATGTCACGAGTTGACATCGGGGCCACCCATGACATAGCCCAAAGGGGAGTTTGTCGGAGTGGCTGGGAGAGTGTCATGCAATAGATTGGTTTTGTCGGAATGTCGTTGGTCCACCTGAATGGGAGCACGAGGCCATGAGTTCCATAGATTGGGTACAGTGTACTAACCTCTGCAGAGTGTATAATCTATCGACAGCCGCGTCCTCGGTCATGGACACAGTTCGTAGTAGGTCACACTATGGGTCAACAGTAATATTAATCTGAATAATAACAACCCCGGTTCGATGAGAAAAGAAGTTGGTTGATCTTTATGTGGTCACGAGATGATCACGATGGTATTCTTGATGATGGTTTATCATGAGGTGATCGTGTGATGATCACGACGATAAGAAAGATTGATACCTATGGTGGTTATGAGATAACCTTCGAGCAGAGTACGTGGGTCCATGAGACCTTAAACATCGACCCCCTTGCATGCTATTGCTAGTATCATCATGTGCATATCATGAGTAACATGTACATGCCATGCTCACTCTCATGTTGATTCTAGTAGTATCATGTTCATCAATGGTAATTAACCTATAAATGCCATGGTGTTGTTTGTCTTGATTGCTTTGGTTGCTGTGAGCTTGCGAGTACATTCAAAGTACTCACCTGGCATGTCATGCCAGATTGCAGGTGCTGCCATGATTGATTGTTTGATGAGGATCCCGAGGTTGTGCTCTAGGAAGCGTCCCAGCCAGAGTCCCTGCGGAGTGCAGTCCATCGCCGTCATCATTGTTCCGCTGCTAGAAGTTATTCTGTTATGAGTTGTTCCGCTGCTAGCATAGAGCTACCTTAGCAGGCGTAGTGTCGCCGTGCCGAAGTAATCCTTTGTAATATCGAACCATTGTACCCGTGTTATTTGTAATAAAGAGTTGTTTTGTTCTATGCTAAGCAGTGCCGTATTCCAGAAGACTTGATCTCTAGGCTGGAATACGGGGTGTTCCGGTTCCTCTGAGCCGGGGGGCCACAGTGATGGAGGCACAGAAGCCACTCAAGTGGTCACACTCGCCCATCAACTTTGATTCCGAGGACCACCCTGATCGCACTACTGCGGTCGGGTGTTTGCCGTTGTTGGTTTCACCTGCAATTCGCAACCTCAAGGTGACAAATATGCTGGTTGACGGTGCGGCTGGCTTGAACTTGATCTCTCCAGATGTGATCAAGAGGCTACAGATCCCCGACAAGGATCTCGAGGAAACAGGCAGTTTCCAATGGATCAGTCCGGGGAGGAACAAGCCGAAGGGCCAAGTCACGTTGTCGGTCATGTTCGGCGGCGAGCTCAACTATCAGGCGGAGAAGATTACCTTCGACGTCGTCAAGATGCCGCTGCCGTACAATGGGATTCTGGGCCGCCCAGCCCTGGCAAAATTTATGGCCGCGTCGCATTATGCGTACAATGTCATCAAGATGCTGGGGCTGATGGGGGTCCTCAGTCTCAAGTCGAACCATAAGGACGCGATCGTCTGTACCGACAAGCTCTACCGGGAGGCGACGGCAGTAGCTGCCATCGAGGTGCTTGCCCCTGCTGCCAAAGCTCCCAGGGAAGGAAAGAAGAAGAAGACCGGCAAGACCTCAGGGAAGGACTCCGGGAAGCACACTTCAGAGTGCAGCATGCCTATCGAGGACATACCAGAGAGCTCTACCGGCAAGAGCAAGAGAGCCAAGGCTTCCACATCCACGACCAAACAAGTTTTTGTGAAAGGGGATGGGACGAGTGGCACTTTTTCTGAAAGTGCCACTCTCGGCAACAAATAGGGAGTCGAGCTCGTTGCCTTCCCACGGGTGAATGCCAGTGTGCTTGCCCGGCAAGCACATGACGTCCTTGAAGTTCTTAGGAGGGCAACTGAGCACCACCTTGTTATCTGCCCTCATGCGAGACCCCTCAAGCAGAAGATCAAGAAGCAAGCCTTGGTGCAGAAACAATAATCCCCACGGAACTCAAACACGGGTCACCTCGAGTCTTGGCCTTCAATGAGGAGGACCAAGATGAGCTGCCGTATGACGATGCCGCGCTCCTTGAGGAAGATTGTTTCCAGGCTGCTGCCCATGCTACACGGTGCCAGCAAGCTTTGCGCCGCTGCCTTAGCCGCAAAGTGAAAGCCAGGGACCTTGAGAAAGGCGACCTTATTCCTCGTCGGATTCGATCCATGAAGGATAAAAAACAAGTTGACGTCGAAGTGGGAAGGCCCTTACTGGGTAATATGAGTCACTAGGCCCGGCACAGTCCACCTAGAGACCAAAGATGGAACTCCGGTGCTAAACTCATGAAATATTGAGCATCTTCGTAAGTTTTACCCGTAAGGCGTGCTTGCCGGGCTACCCAGCAACATCTTTTGTACAAGTTTGCCGTCAAGGCATGTAATCCTTTGTACAAAGCCGGGCGCAGATCCCATCCTGAATAAATAAAACTTAGATATTTCACAATTCTTTGTCAAGTACATATTTATTTATGTGTTGCATGTAGTCTTGTGTTATAGTTTTTGCCTTGCATAAGGTGATTAACGAACCATCAGGGTTCCAGTCTCCTATTTTCTCTTCTTTCTTTTACCTAAAGGAAGGAAGGATTCCTCGCGTACAAGCATCCCGGGGAGAGTGATAGTCATGGATACCAAAGGACACGTTCAAGATATCGCCCTACAGCAAGAAGTACATCAAGGAATGAGCTAAGTTGCAAAAACATTGAAATAAATTCTTTGTTGTAGTTGTGGCTCTCCTTGACCGATCCTGGCCTTTGTATGAGAAACCTGCATGCTAAGGAACCTGGCCGTAATCGACTGTGCTCTTACTTTGCTTCGAGTCCGCTCGGCAACCTAAGTAACTGCATTGTGATTGGCAAGCGTGATCTTGCTGGCAGCGGCACTTCCGGCAAGCTGCCGAGGACATGTTCCTCGGGTACTTGCGGTAAGCGTAGGGTATGGAAAATCATGCAAAGATAGAATGGAATAAGGAGAACAACATGCAAACGTCCATTCAAAGTACGAATTACAGCAACTACTAAACATTTAGGTACAAAAGTTATCTTCCATACCCCCACGGGGCGACATCGGTTCGATACAGGAACTAAACAGAGGAGCTTTGGTGAAGCATGGCTCATCTTCAAGATTAGACTAGGGCAATACTATGCGCCTAGTCGGAGTTGTCGCCCTCGCTCTTGATACGCGAGGAGCTGTCGTCGCTCTCGCTCTCACTGCTGGAGTCGATGCCGCTGCTGCTCTCACTTTCCGTGCAGCATTTGATGCGGCCGCCGGACACCCCGAAGAACTTCACAAAGAGTGCGGCAGCTCTGTCGTACCTAAACTGGAGAAGCTTCCCCGGCCGTAGACCACGGGAGCCGGCGAACGACTTCCACCCCCACGTCAAAAACAGAGAGCCAGCGGTGGAGAACTCTACCACAACCCAGGAGCGGCTGTTGCAGCAGCCATTCGCCTGTAGCCACAGGCCCGAGGGCCTGCTGCTCTCCATCAACCTCGCGAAGGGATCTGGGAGTAGGAGCCAACTGCGAAGCCAGCGGCGTAACCCCACGACAAACTCGTGCACTTCCACCGCCGTACGAGACTCCTGTGCCGCCACCACCGTGCAGGCTTCCGCCTGAGGGGGAAGGGCAGCCGCTCCGCCATGTCCACCACGCCCGCCTCGTCCACGGGAACCACGCTCTCCGCGGCCGCGGGAGGCGGCTCTGCTATGGGCGCTAGGGCTGGCGCTCACGACGACCACCGAGGAACGCGTCCGGCCCCGAGAGGGGATCCTCGAGGTGGAAGCAAATGCGCGGGCTCGACCTCCAACCCTCGCCATTGCAGCGGTAGACCTCAAGAAAAGCAAGGACAAATGAAAGGTTGGAGGAGGAAAATGACAAAGGCAGAGGATGGGTGGGGAAGATTGCCACTCCCCCCGCCCTCTCTTATAGCGCCCTAGGGGGATTACTCTCCCTGCTGCGTCGCCTCCCTTAATGGCGGAAACCGAAGGAGATGCAAGAAGTTAGGCAAAATGAGCAGCGCCCTCCACATTTTTCCTTTTTTATGGGGAAGGCATGAGGGCTGGCTCTTTTTCATCCTATGTGGCTACGCTTTTCAGACGCTCCACCTCTAGCCGCCGTTCCGCTCCACCTCTCCCATGCCCGCATTTAATGTGCATCGTGGGCGGGTGCGGTAAAAGAGAAGATTATGATAGTAATCCTCTGCCACACGCCACCCGTGCACTGTTTGGGCCTAGCCCAACGACGCCTCGCATGCGTGCGTGACCCAGGCCCAGGGGCTCCTGTCGGTGTACTAAGACATGGGTGCCCTCATACCCAGACTTGTGCACAGGCAGTTGTAGCCTCCCTTCCGACAAGGGCTTGACGGAGGACAACTACGACTCAAGAATCAACACCAAGACCGTGAAGAAGACCTCAAGGCAGGTCATCGAGAAGTACTATTCTTGTACTGAAGATCGACACTGTCCTTGACGGCGAGCTCCATCCCGGCAAGGTGAGGACCGAGGCTATGGTTGCCGGCAAGCTCCCTTGCCAGCAAGCAAGGCCCGACAAGCTCCGTACCAGCAAGTTTGCTCTGTCCCGTTACCGCTCCACCTCACCATCGACCAAATAGGTTCATGGGCTAGCTGTCGAGCGGGTAGGCAGTCAACATAGCCACCCAAGGCACGTGTCAGCACGCCACGCCAAGATTTACTTTAATGACACCCGTCTCTAGGACATGTCAAGATTACAGGAGGGCGCCAGGACCGGTGGTACAGATCTTTTGCCCAAGGCCTCGCCTCCCCTACGTAACACCTTACGGTGCATTAAATGTGTTTGTCTTACCCCGATGGAAGATAGACATGATGATGGTGCAAGTCACTGTTCACACTCTGTAATGACCGTATTAGCCATTGTGGTAACCCCGTGGCCTATAAAAGGAGGCCCACGGCTACAGGTAGAACGGTCGACACCCAGTTCAATTACACGCCGTAGCTGCATTTTCCCGGGCACCTTGCCGGAAAACTGCGCTCCCTTTAACCATAGTTCATATTCGATCAACCACAGAGCAGGAGTAGGGTTTTACGCTCATAGCGGCCCGAACTTGGATAAATCCCCGTGTGTTCTTGCACTTACTGAAAACCTGCTCTTTGTCCTATACACGCCCCTTGAGCCGAATCGCAAAGGGACCCATTCGGTCCCATAGATAGTCGTTTCCCACGATAGAGGATATGGCTGACATGGACTATTGCCAGTTGCTTGTTGATGATCTTCAAAGGGCTGTAGTTAGGTATCAAGAAGGGACTAGCAGGGGAAAAGCTATTACAGGCTGTGGCATTGCGCTCTTTCTTATGTATCTGGACTGCCTTATCCTTGGCAAGAAGCCGGTTGTTGATTTGAGAACTCCACGTGATAGTTTCATGGTCTAGGCTAAGCTTTGTGAGCTTGCTGCTGCTCACTTGATTAAGAAGGGTGATGATGACCCAGCCAACTGGGTTTATGGGAAACTACCTATGAGTTTTTCTAGCTAATACATTTTTCATGCATTTTTCTTTCCTATATAGTATAACTTGAACTTCTAATCATATCTCTAATTTTTGTTCCTTGTCTGTTCATTATTTTTTGACCCTTTTCACACTTACTTGTTTCTAGTGGAAGACACAGGCTGAGGTTGTGTTCCTTAGGCATATTGAACGGCATGTTCTTACTATTCCTCGTGACAGCGCTTTTAACAGTGGAGCTGCCCCCAGAATCAAATGCTCCCAGGACATTAACACTGCTGCTCCCCCTGAAGTACCTGGAGGTTCTTCTGCTCATGTGAATGCTGGAGCTGGCATTTTGTCAGAGTCTGCGAAGGGTTTCTTCGATGCTGCCAGTGTATCGCTTAGTAGGATTGATGGACTTTTTGGGCATTGTTTGCGAGGAGATTGCCCGTGTTCCGACGACAGTTGACCGTCTTAGTTGTGTCGACGGGATTCTTCCACTCGGGCACGGTTTTGATGCGGAGTCTTCAAAGGAAGCTTTATCAATTGAAGCTAAAATTCTTACTGAGATTCGTTAGAGCACGGTTCATCTCCGTACTAGCTTTGGCCTATTCCAGAAAATGCAGGATGCTCGTTGCAAGCCTTTTGAAGATGAGGCTAGTGTTGTTATCAAGCAGATGGAAATGCATGATTCCGTTGACTTGGATCATGGCGGAGGCAGTGAGGAGCGTGCTGAGGAGGTTTGTTTTCATGTTTTATGACAATTTTTTGCATTACTGTTGATTTATTAGTGCTCATATGTGACCTTCTTTAGGTTCTGTATTTGAACTTCTTGTTCAGTATTAGTGTTTTCCATAGGTGAACTTGGTGACTCGATGTCTTTGAACTTCTTGTTAATTATTATTGGTATTTCGTGTGTGACCTTCTTTGCTTAATGTGTCTGAACTTCTTGTACAGTGTCAGTGTTCACTGATGACCTTCTATATTTAATATATTTGAACTTCTTTGATCAGCATTAGTGTTCATAGCTTACTTTATTTTACTGTTCTTGAACTTCTTTTCATAGGTAAACTTGGTGATTAGATGTCTTTGAACTTCTTGTTAATTATTATTGGTATTTCTTGTGTGACCTTCTTTGCTTAATGTGTCTGAACTTCTTGTACAGTGTCAGTGTTCACTGATGACCTGATATATTTAATATATTTGAACTTCTTTGATCAGCATTAGTGTTCATAGCTTACTTACTTTATTTTACTATTCTTGAACTTCTTTTCATAGGTGAACTTGATGATTAGATGTTCTTGTAGTATGCTGAAATCCACATTTTCCTATCACTCCACAACTGCATCATCATTGGGTCATTGTGCAAGTTGTACTTCTGGATGAGTGCACTCCAGGTAGCTTCAAACTCTATTGGCATTAGCGGCCAGTTTAAGATAGACGTGAACTCCTCTTTGAATGTTGGATACTTTTTGTAGAGGCATGCGAGGTATTCCTTGAACTTCTTGAGGATGTGCCATCGGCATAGCTTGTGGACGGTATTTGGGAATGCTTCTGGTATAGCTTTTGCCATTGACGGGCATTGGTCTGCATAAATATAAAATGTAATATACAGTGTTATTGAACTTCATTGAACTTATATGCACTTTTATAAAATCTAAAATGCTTTTTTACCATGCCCCATCGTGCCTATTGTGAAACTTTCTTCTTATTGCAGTGTTATTGAACTTCTATGCTAGTAGTGTTTGAACGTCACAACCAGCAGCATATGTATCCATAGTTCAAACTTTTCTTCCTATTGAAGTGTCATTGAATTTCTATGCTAACATTATTTGAACTTCACAAGTAGTGGAACATTTAAACTATGGATACTGAGTATTTTCGTTCAAACTTTCTTCCTATTGAAGTGTCATTGAACTTCTATAATAACATTATTTGAACTTCACAAGCAGTAGAACATTTAAACTATGGATACTGAGAAACTTTTCTTTTCTTTCTCTTGCAGTGTTATTGAACTTCTGTGACAGCGGTGTTTGAACTGCATGCATGTTTTAATTTCTTATTCTTTTTCCCTCAAAATACCAATCAAAGCACACAAGATAGTGAATATTTTGAAGGTGACAGAATCCAGAACTAAAAAAGATAAGACTATTGTTTTTGTTGTTATTACCTATGAGAATACATGTTGGGTGTTTGTAGTTCATGCACGGTAGGAATGTATCAAAGATCCACTTGAATGATTTTGTGTCTTCGTCTCTGACTAGGGCAACAGCAAATATCGTTGACTGCAGATGGTGGTTGGCTCCAACAAACACTCCCAAAGGCATATGAAATCTGTTGGTTTTGTAAGTCATGTCAAATGTTATGCAATCGCCAAAGTCTTGATATGCCCCCCGGCAGCTTGCATTGGACCAAAAAATGTTCTTTATTGCATTGTCACTGTCTACTTGTATGTCATAGATGAACTCATCATTGATTGCCTTCGTGTCTTTAAAGAAAGAAACAAGTTTCAATACATCATCCAAGTCATCTTTTCTTGCATTCATAGCTTTCCTGCAAAATATAAACAAAAATGCATTTGTTATTTTTTTAGCAAGGGTGGTTTCAATACTTAGCAAGGTTGGCCTTCTGTGACTTAGGATGCTATGTACATTGCAGTATATGCATTGTTCAATACTTACTGGTTTAGTAGGTCTCGTCCGGTCATGCTCAGGATGTAGCTTCCATCTTCATTTTCTGATAACATTGTCATAATTGTAGTATGTTTCACATCATGGGACTGCAAGAGCTTGACGTACTTCAAAAGAGTGGGGTCATAATTCTTGTGTGAGTGAAAGAATAACAGCATATCAGCAGTTTGGATGAGGTGGTCATTGTGATTGAATTGAATGTCCACCACCACACATGTGTTATCCTCTTGTACCTTCACCCTCATTTTAGCATTGTAGCCTGTCCTTTGCGAGGTTTTGTTTCGCTACCTATCAGCTTCTAAAATAGTAGGATTGTGTTTCCCTTGGCACCCGCAGACAAAGTACTTGTGAACATCATTTCCCCCGGTCCTTTTGATACCAAAACCAGCGTGCCTGGCGTATCGTTTGTAAAATTCCCAGGCTTGATCTACATTCTTGAATGCCATCTTCAGTCTTAGTATTAGATAATCTGGGAGATCCGGCTTCTACAGAAAAAACAAACGGTGTGTTAAAATGTAGTTTTTTATATTTTTCTTGAGACCCTTTGCTTCTCCAAAAAAATGCCAGATCATATCAGTTGGATTTTTTTTCTTTTTCTGTTCACTCACATGTTTGTACGATCGCAACTCCACCGGAGTCTGCTGCTGGAGTGGATCACGAGGAGGTAGGAGGGTTGAAGATGGCCTCTCTCTTGTTTGTGTCCTCTTGGCTTGTGGTGGTTGTGGAGGCATGCCAATCCTGGTGTTAGTTTGCTCTTTTCTTATAGGAAACAATCCATCAACCTCTTGTCCAGTACGCTCATGAGTTGTAGCAGCAGCATCCCTCGGCGGTAGTGTGCACAGCACTTTCCTCCGTGTGTGTGTTCCTGTTGTAATTGTCCTGACATTTGGTTTACTTGCTGCTCGCTCACAATGGCTGTCCATAGCAAGATAACCTCCAGAGTTATATGCTGAACCTGAGCTAACATCCTCGTCCATCGGTGTGCTTGGAAGTCTGCTGGTGGATACAAAGAATCCACGAGGGATTTTCGGTGTCACCCAATTAGGTGGAGCTGTGTAATGGTGAGGCTGGGGGTTTAGGTTTTCGGGTGTCTCCCATTTTGGGTGTGGAGCAGATTCGGGATGCTGATGATGGTGTATTTCAGGTGTTACCCATTCAGGGGGCGGCGAACTGCGTACAGGCTGAGGGTTGTATACTTGCTGCTTGTAAGTTTTACCTCTTTTTCTGCGTCTATCATCCTGCAAAAGATTACATTTGCATGAAATAATTTTGTTAGGACAAGTAACATCTACCTATACTGCTATAGCTGAACTGAGCATTCTTCATAGTCTGAACTTCCCAGCATAGTATATATCTAATAGAAAAAAAATTAGCAAGAGTATCATGTATCTAAACATCTTTTTTGTAGGTGAACTAAGCATTCTTCATATTCTGAACTTCTAGTGTGCAAAGGGGAAGGTTAACTAATAGTTGTGTGGGATCCCATTGTTGAACTTCTAGATATAGAGGAGTAACATCTATACTCCTGTTTATAATGAAACATGGACTGTGGGTGAATGCATGGTTGAACTTACATGTACAGTCACAACCTTATGTACTAAATTATCCTTTGCCAACCTCATGATTGCAGTTCAAGTTCTGGTGTTTTCACATGTTTGTTTTATATCCCTTTTTGCACACGATTAGATATATACCAACTTGAACTGAGGCTCAATTACTAGTTGAACTTCACATGGTGTTTTGTATCTCACAATTATTATTTATTTTTTAATATGTAAACAAGCACATAGTTTTTGTCCAGCCTGAACTGAGCTTGAGTCACTAGTAGAACTTCACAGTCACTAGTAGAAATTCACATGGTGTAGAGAAAAAAAGTACATGATCATGTAGGAGGAAACAAATAGAAGACGAACAGGAAGTTCAACCATACCTTGGCTAGAAGTTCGGCTAGTCTTTTTCCTACAGTAGATAGGCCACCTTGAGAGCAAAGCGCCGGCGTGTTGGAAGAGGAATCACAAGAAATTGCATGGCTATCAGAAGGTGCCACGTTATCTGGTTTTGGTGTTGGATCGAAGGGATCGGCAAAAAGTTCAGATGCAGGCATGCAGGAAGAAATTCAGCAAGAAGTTCAACAATACCTGCGGTGCTGCCGCCCTTGCTTGATCTGTCAAATCTGGTGGCGGCTTAGGCGCCGTCCTGTCGTCGCGTCCGCCATCTCTTCGTCCTTGGCCTTCATATGCTTGGCCGTGTCGGTGGTAAGAGGCGAGGAGGGAAGGGGGAAGGCGCCTGTTGTCCATGGCGTGAGCAAGAACTCCGGCGGCTCCGCCGCGTCCAGTCATCACGGGCTCCCTCGCTCCGGCGTTCGCCATCACTCACTCGCCCTCGCCGTTGGTAGGAGGTGGCGGGGGGGCGCGGCAGGAGCCAGCGAGGGAGAGGAGGTATGATACGGCGAGCGACGGGGTAAGGGGCGGGCGACAGCAGCCGGCGAGCGGCGAGGAGGGGGCAAGAGGCAACAGCCAGCGAGCGGCGAGGTAGGGGGAGGGCGGGGGGATCGCGATCGGGACCCCCGAATATTTCGGTATCCGGTTGGGGTCACCTGGTCGGGTCGTGGAGTTCGGGAGGATCTGTGTCAGGCCCTATATAGGGTGGCTATGATTAGACGGATTAGAATAGTGCTACTCTCTCTCTCTCTATATATATATATATATATATATATATTTATGTTGTTCCTTGCAAATCTAACCCATGTAGGAAGATGGACTACAAATGATAGGATTGCTCCCAACTTCACTCCACGAGCATCCACCTCAAGTTCAACTACATGATGGACATCAACACCAAAAATCCCAATGTAAGTTCTCACATCTTAGAGAAGCTTTACTCAAAGACATGAGCTAAAGCAACTCAACACGGTGTGAATACATTGAAATGCTTGAATGAAAAATGGCAATCCCATTTTGAGCTTAACGATGAGTATGACCTATGATGAAGTGTTCTCACTTGACTCCTAAGTCAATATACTCTAACATAGGTGACCTAGTCGCCAACCCCTCTAGCTGAAGTTCTCTTGTGTTTCTCTTGTTGCTTGTGTGTATTTCTTTTTCTCTTTCAAAAAAACTTCATCTAGATGTTTCTTTCTTTCCTTCTTCTGCTAGTTTTCTGTCTTCTAGTAAATCCTTTGCATATCTTATTTGAATTCCTTGCAAATATTTGTGAGAGCCTATTCCCTAGTGAGCTGAGTTGACAAAACTTTCTCTCTGCACTGAACTCGGTCACACCGACTTGAAATACATCGGAAACACCGAATTGCACTTAACACTACACTTTAGTGATACACTGATCTCGGCTACACCGATTGATCAAACTCGGAGTCACCGACTTCATCGCTCAAAGAACTTTCTATCAAATATTTCCTGTATTTTCTGCTCCAGCTCCACTCAATGATTCTTTCCCTCTGCGTGCATCTGACATTACATCATGGCTGTCTGTGCTTCTCAAGGACCACACCAATTGACTAATGACCTTGAAGGTACCCCTTCTTGGAAATTGATGTCAAAGGGGGAGAGAGATGCACATCAAAAGCTTATCACCACAATCTCTTCCATATCTAAAGGTACATCCTAAAGGAGAGTGATGCAGTTTATAAGAGGAGAGAATTCTACATGGTTCTAAGAGGGGAGAAACATGTCTTTCTGTTTCTGCCTGCTGTGGTGTTATCTCACCTGCTACTTGTGAGCTGCATTGGGATTTTCTCGAAGAGGAGAGGATGATGCAGTACAGTAGAGATAAGTATTTCCCTCAGTTAAGAACAAAGGTTATCAATCCAGTAGGAGAACCACATAGAACCTCGTTAGTAGCACCTATACACACAAAGGCAAATACTTGCACCCAACGCGAACAAGAGGGTTGTCAATCCCCTTGGAGGTTACTTGCAAGGATTAATTCTAATAGTGATATATAGATAAAATAAATTGCAAAATAAAATAAAGGAAATAAAATTGTAGCACGGTATTTTTGGATTTTATATATGATTTAAGTAGACCCGGGGGCAATAGTTTTCACTAGAGGCTTCTCTCCCGAACACATAGCATACAGTGGGTAAGCAAATTACTGTTGGGCAATTGATAGAAAAGCGCATAGTTATGACGGATTCATGGCAATGATCATGTATATAGGCATCATGTCCGAGACAAGTAGACCGACTCCTGCCTATCAAGCATGCTTCTAGGGTATTAAGTTAATGAAAACAGAGTAACGCCTTAAGCAAGATGACATGATGTAGACAAAGTAAACTCAAACAATATGAATAAACCCCGTCATTTTATCCTTAATGGCAACAATACAAATACATGTCTTTTCCCCTACTTTGTCACTAGGATACTGCAAGATTGAACCCATTACAAAGAACCTCTCCCATTGAAGATAAATCAATCTAGTTGACCAAACCAAACGGAAAGATCGGAGAGAAATACAAAGCTATAACAATCATGCATAAATAAGTTCAGAAAAGACTCAAATATTTCTCATGAATAATCTGATCATAAACCCACAATTCATTGGATCCCAACAAACACACCGCACAACAAGATTACATCGGATAGAACTCCAAGAAGATCGAGGAGAACATTGTATTGAAGATCAAAGAGAGAGAAGAAGCCATCTAGCTACTAGCTATGGACCCGTAGGTCTATGGTAAACTACTCACACATCATCGGAAGGGCAGCAAGGTTGATGTAGAAGCCCTCCGTGATTGATTCCCCCTCTGGCATATCGCCGGAAAAGGCCTGCCGATGGGATCGCGGAAGAACAGAAGCTTACGGTGGCGGAAAAGTTTTTTCGTGGGGCTCTCTATTGGTTTCCCAATATTTGAGAATTTATAGAGATGGAATTAGGTCAAAAGGAGCCACGAGGGGCCCACAAGGCATCAGGGCCCCCCTAGGGTTGCGCCCTCTTGCCTTGTGACCTCCTCATGAGGCTTCTGGCCTCCTCCCAAACCTTCTAGGGTCTCTCTTGTCCAGAAAAAAATCGTCAAAAAGTATCGTGGCATTTGGACTTCGTTTGGTACTGATTTCCTGAAAAACCATAAACAAGCAGAAAACAGCAACTTGCGCTGGGCACTAGGTTAATAGGTTAGTCCCAAAAAAGATATAAAATAGCATATTATTGCATCTAAAACATCCAAGATTGATACTATAATAGCATGGAACAATAAAAAATTATAGATACGTTGGAGACGTATCAGCATCTCCAAGCTTAATTCCTGCTCGTCCTCGAGTAGGTAAATGATAAAAACATAATTTTTTGATGTGGAATGCTACCTAACATGTTTATCATGTAATTTCTTCTTTTACGGTATGAATATTAAAAACAAGTGATTCAAATCAATAGTCTATAATTTAATATAAAGACATCAATACTCAGGCATACCAACAAACAATCATGCCTTTCAAAATAAAAATGCTAAAGAACGCTATCCCTACAAAATCATATAGCCCGTCATGCTTAGTCTTCCTAACACAAAGTATTAATCATGCACTACCCCGATGACAAGCCGAGCAATTGGTTCATACTTTTTAACGCTCTTCAGCTTTTTCAACCCTAATGCAATACATGAGCGCGAGCCATGGACATAGCACTATGGGTGGAATAGAATATGACGATAGGGATTAATAAGGGGTAGTCAAAAAGGAAGATAGACTCACATCGACGCGGCTAATCAATGGGCTATGGAGATGCCCATCAATTGATATCAATGCGAGGAGTAGGGATTGCCATGCAACGGATGCACTGAGAGCTATAAGTGTATGAAAGCTCAAACTGAAACGAAGTGGGTGTGCATCCAATTTGCTTGCTCATGAAGACCTCGGGCATTTGAGGAAGCCCATCATCGGAATATACAAGCCAAGTTCTATAATGAAAAATTCCCACTAGTATATGAAAGTGACAACATAGGAGACTCTCTATATGAAAAACATGGTGCTACTCTGAAGCACAAGTGTGGAAAAGTATAGTAACATTGCCCCTTCTCTCTTTTTCTCTCATTTTTTGGGCTCTTTTGGTCCGGAGCCTCATCCTGACTTGTGGGGGAATCACAGTCTCCATCATCCTTTCCTCACTGGGACAATATGACTCGATATTACAACTCGATATTACAACTCGATATTACAACTCGATACTAGAACAATATGACTCTATATGAATGCCTCTGGTAGTGTACCAGGATGTGCAATGATCTAGCGTAACATGTATGAAAAATGATGAGCGGTGGCTGAGCCACAAATACTATGTCATCTATATGATCATGCAAAGCAATATGACATTGATGATGTATGTCATATAAAAGAACGGTGGAAGTTTCATGGCAATATATCTCGGAATGGCTATGGAAATGCCATAATAGGTAGGTATGGTGGCTGTTTTGAGGAAGATATAAAGAGGCTTATGTATGATAGAGCGTATCATATCACGGGGTTTGGATGCACCAGCGAAGTTTGCACCGACTCTCGAGGTGAGAAAGGGCAATGCATGCTACCGAAGAGGCTAGCAAATTGCGGAAAGGTGAGAGTGGGTATAATCCATGGACTCACATTAGTCATAAAGAACTCACATACTTATTGCAAAAGTCTATTAGCCCTCAAAGTAAAGTACTACTACGCATGCCCCTAGGGGGATAGATTGGTAGGAAAAGACCATCGCTCATCCCCGACCGCCACTCATAAGGTAGACAATCAATAATAAATCATGCTCCAACTTCATCACACAACTAAGGACTATATGTGCATGCTTCGGGAATCACAAACCTTAACACCAATATTATTACTAAACCACAATCATTCACTAGTACCTCCTACATATTACCATATTAATATCGCAAAAACTATTGCAAGGAATCAAACTTATCATATTCAGTGATCTACATGAAAGTTTTTATTATATCCTTCTTGAATACCTATCATATTAGGACCAATTTCATAACACGTGCATATTGACATTACTATTTATTAGACTCTCAAAAAGATTTAAGTGAAGCATGAGAGTGCAACTATTTCTTTAAAATATAATCACCACCGTGCTCTAAAAGATATAAGTGAAGCACTAGAGCAACTGCCTAGCTCAAAAGATATAAGTGAAGCACATAGAGTATTCTAACAAATCACGATAAATGTGTGTCCCTCTCAAAAAGGTGTTTTCAGCAAAGATGATTGTGGCAAACTAAAAAGCAAACAAAGAAACAAAAACTATGGCACAAGACGCTCCAAGTAAAACACAT
Source organism: Elymus sibiricus (assembly GCA_039707655.1). Taxonomy (NCBI): domain Eukaryota; kingdom Viridiplantae; phylum Streptophyta; class Magnoliopsida; order Poales; family Poaceae; genus Elymus; species Elymus sibiricus. The sequence goes on from CM077670.1 coordinate 191,145,772, forward strand.
ATCTTGTGATGAATAAAAATATAGCTCCAAGTGATATACCGATAGATTGTAGACGAAGAGGGGATGCCATCCGGGGCATCCCCAAGCTTAGACACTTGGGTCTTACTTGAATATTACCTTGGGATGCCTTGGGCATCCCCAAGCTGAGGGTCTTGCCGCTCCTTATTCCTTCATCCATCATGGTCTCACCCAAAACTTGAAACCTTCAGTACACAAAACTCAACAGAAACCTCGTGAGATCCGTTAGTATAACAAACAAATCTTAAACTTTAGGTACTATTATAAATTGATTCATATTTAATATTGGCATAATGCTACTGTACTCCAACTTCTCCATGACTTATACCCCCCGATACAATCCATAGATTCATCGAAATAAGCAAACTATGCAACAAAAACAGAATCTGTCTAAAACAGAACAATCTGTAAAGATCTATTTAAAAGCTATAATTATGTAACTCCAAAAATTCTGAAAAATTAGGACAACGTAACTAATTAATATACCAATACTGTGTAAAAAAGTCAGATTTTTTTAACGTTCCAGCACAGAAAAAAAATCCAGCACCGGGCGCAAAATATTCTGTTTTTCAAACAGCATCAATTATACTATCATCCAAATCATCCCAAGGCCATTACTTGGCACAAACACTAATTAAAAGATAAAAACACAATCATAACAGTATATATAATTGTGTAAACACACAAAACAGAAAACAAAGCAAAAATTTAAGATACATATTGGGTTGCCTCCCAACAAGCGCTATTGTTTTATGCCCCTAGCTAGGCATACTGCATTGTTTCAAGTATTATCATCCTTCAAATTAATTCCATAGGTGGCTGTCATAATGGACTCATATGGTGGCTTAATTATCTTTCTATGGAAGTGTTCCATTCCTTTCTTTAATGGAAATTGAAATCTTATATTACCTTCTTTCATATCAATAATAGCACCTATGGTTCGAAGGAAAGGCCTACCAAGTATTATAGGACAAGACGGATTGCATTCAATATCAAGCACAATAAAAACCACAGGTACAAAATTCCTATTAGCAAGAATAAGCACATCATTTATTCTACCCAATGCTTTTTTAATAGTTGAATCCGCTAAGTGCAAATTAAGGGAACAAACATCCATATCGGTGAGACCTAGCACGTCACATAATTTTTTTGGTATAGTAGAGATGCTAGCAACTAGATCACACAAAAGCATTACATTCATAATATTTAATTTTAATCTTAATAGTAGGTTCCCATTCATCTTGTAAATTTCTAGGTATTGAAACCTCCAACTCAAGCTTTTCTTCATGAGCTTTTATCATAGCTTCTACAATATGTTTAGTAAAAGCTTTATTTTGTTCATAGGCATTAGGTGAATTAATCATGGATTGCAACAAGGAAATACATTCAACTAAAGAGCAATTATCATAATTAAAGTCCTTGTAATCCAAAGTAGTGGGCACATCACTATTTAAAGTTTTGACCTCTCCAAACCCACTTTTATCATTTTTATCATTAAGATCATCACCCTCCAAGCAATTGGGACGCCTCTTAACTAAAGTTGACTCACCTTCAGTCCCTTTTTCATCCAGTTTTATATTACTAAATAAAGATTCAAAAGGAGATACACCAATCATTTTAATATCTTCATCATTAATAGAATGTGACTCGGGTTTAGCAGCCATTTTATTTACTAGCGTGGTTTGTTTATCCAAAAAAAATCCAAACAAGTTTTCGGTACGAGCAAGTTGAGACTAAAGATTGGCTACTTCTAAATTGACCTCTTCAAGTTGTTTATTGATGGTATCCAATAAGATAGAATGTTCCTTAAGTTCCTTGGAAAAGAATTTATTATGCTCATATTGTGAAGACATAAAACTTTTGGTGACATTTTCAATTTCAGATAACCTTTTGTTGTAGAAACTATCGCGAAATTTCTCTAAAGACATAGCAACAAAGCAAGCAAACGAGCAAACAAGCAAATAAAATATTTTTGTGTTTTTGCATTTTTTTATGAGAAGTGGGGAGATGAAAACGAGAGGCAAATGCAAATAAAAAGGCAAATGAAAGTAAGAGCAAGTAGATGATAGTTTATGCGAAGGTACTTGATAGGTTTTGGTGATGTCTCCTCGGCAACGGCGCCAGAAATTGTTCCTGCTACTTGTGAGCTGCGTTGGGATTTCCTCAAAGAGGAGAGGATGATGCAGTACAATAGAGATAAGTATTTCCCTCGCACTGGTACAACGAGCTGCTATACATACGGTTTTTACCCCCTTTCCGCGATAGAGTTTTAAACCGTCGCCTTGCATGTGTGTGCGATAGGGGGGGAGGGGTCTTCCCACACGACCCAGAAACCATCGGCGATAGGGAGCACGCAAGCATACGTTTCACAGAACTAAGCGTATGCGATGCCCGATCTATCCCAAACGCAACTCGTCACACAACTATTTGTGATCTATCAAATATCCCAAACGCTCGCATTACCATCGCACTCGGTTTCTGTGGTGCAACGTGCGTGCCCCATCACAAACAGTTCACGATTGTAAAACATGTATGATAAGGAGAATATCACACACATTCACTTCTCCCGAACCGTATGCAATATATAATCAAGAAGATTAGTTAATCATCATACGAGTGTCGGATAGGATTACGAAACGTCGGACTGTCGTACCAGTGTCGTACAGGATAACTATCGCACATGCTATTCTGTGGTGCAAATGTTTATGATGCGTATGACATCAAAAACAATTCATGATTGTAAAGCGTGTACGATAAGGCGACTCTCACAAACATTTAGTTTGCTCACACCGTTTGTGATATAGTCTGACATCACACATGCTTTTGCAAACGGCAATTGTGTGCATGGTCGCACACGTTTCCTCTCTATGAACCGTGTCGGATTATGATGTATATCACACCCGATGTGCTTTACAGACCGTGTGCGCCGTAATGACCTGCAGAGGGTATTTTCACCCTAATTTAATCGCTGCTATCTAAAATTGTAGCAAATTTGAATTTGAAAATAGGCTATAACTTTATTCATATCCATCAGGTTCAACAACCAATGCATTATTCAATACATAGGTACATATGTTTAAGAGTTACATAAAAAAAAGAGAATTACATATGCACCAAATAAAGAATGATGAACCAGAGTTGTATACTTGTACTATTAAAGACGGTAAAGAAAGAGGCGAAAGACATTCTGGTTGCTGAACAAGGTGAGGCGGAATGCCCATATTGTGCCCTCCTCCATGCAAAAGGCAAGCACGACTCTAGTCCAACACCTTGTGATGGCTGACCGCCCATCCTTCACTGTCTTCATGAGGACATCTAGATAGTCATTGTGTTCTGGTAGAAATACTTTAACCTTTGCATGCCCACCAATCATGTAGTTTGAGAGGTAATCTTGAGTAAACTGCTTTGGGAACCACTGCAAAGGAAAAAGATTCAGACATTGTCATCTAACACAACTCATTATGGGCAGTAAAAAGAAACATGCAGAGTTCTTACTTACCATCCTGCAGTTCACTGTTGTCTTGGACAAAGTGTAAACAAATAGTTTAATTGCCATCTCTTGACCCATTTTACTAACAATCTTTATCAGTTTCCTCACTTGACGCTGGTTCATGAATATCTCATTGCCCCATATGCAAAAAGGGTCGAAGCGTGGATCTTTACCAATGACATATGCACCTAAAAGCACCAAGTTAATATTAGAAGCTAAACAGCAATTGCACAATGATGTAGTACAACACTCCCTCCGTTCCATTATATAAGATCTTAGTACATCCAATATACTGACATATTGGATGAATTAACATCTTATATTATGGGGCAGAGGGAGTTTATTACATTGTTACAAATATCGGCTGATTAACTGCAGTTAACTGCTGCTGTGTTGTTGCTATTGCTGCTCTTCTATGTATATCTAGACATCATCAGAACATTAAGGTAACACTCTTCCTTGTTGCTATGTATCCTAGGATTGCATATTTAGACATTCAGTACAATGGATGTTGCTATGTAGCCTCAGATATATTAGATATGGCCCTAGTTAACCTACCGATAAATGGGTTACAGATATATTCAGTTAAATGTCCGATTCGCCGATTAATCCCTTATCAGCCCCCGGCCTATATGGTACCAGCTACCGATATCCTGAACAGTGAGTATATATAAGCCATGGGATGAAACTAACATCGATGGAAAACAGCAGTCGTTCCCAATATTGTCATGTGTAAGTACATCGAAAGGCATGTTAAGCACAACAGGCTAAACATCAACCAAATATATCCATGGTAGACAACATAATCTCCAAATGATAGCTTTAGTGTGTAGGTTTAAGCATGCTAGTTAAGCAAAACAAGAAGTGGAAAGGTGTGTTAACTGCAAAGTTCATACTTGCACATATAGAATATCACTTTGTGAATAACTGAAATAAACAAGGCATACTACGAACAACCAAAGATAGCAATTGAAACTGGACATATGCTAACTACGAACAACCGAACAACCAAAAACTGTTAAAAGTGGCATATGCTCGCTACAACAAGCCTAACAGCAAGCAAATACTCATTCATATTGGTATTGTTGAAACTGGTATTGATGAAATTGAACTGCAAAGTTCATACTTGCACATATAGAACATCACTTTGTGAATAACTGAAATAAACAAGGCATACTACGAACAACCAAAGATAGCAATTGAAACTGGACATATGCTAACTACAAACAACCGAACAACCAAAAACCGTTAAAAGAGGCATATGCTCGCTACAACAGGCTTAACAGCAACCAAATAGTCATTCATATTGGTATTGTTGAAACTGGTATTGATGAAATTGAACTGCACTGTTCATACTTGCACATATAGAACATCACTTTGTGAATAACTGAAATAAACAAGGCATACTACTAACAACCAAATATAGCAATTGAAACTGGACATATGCTAACTACAAACAACCGAACAACCAAAAAACGTTAAAAGAGGCATATATGCTAGCTATAACAGGCTTAACAACAAGCAAATATAGTCATTCATATTGGTATTGTTGAAACTGGTATTGATGAAATTGTATTGCACGGTAAATAGTTGCACATATAGAGCATCACACTTTGAATAACTAAAATAAACAAGGCATACTGCAAACAACCAAACACAACAATTAAAACTGGAGATACTCTCACTACAAAAGGGGCTCGACAAAACAAATCATGGGTTCCCCCATATGAAGAGGCACAGCAAAACAAATCATAGGTTTCCTCACTTGTCACAGATGGGCTCCTTCGCATGGGAAGAGCGTGGACTCTGGGTGCGCTCCATGTTGTCGCAGATGGGATCCTTCCCCTTGGAAGAGCGCGGCTGTAGGGTGCCCTCCCTGATGTCGCAGATGTGCTCTTTCCCCTTGGAAGAGGTGGAGAGGGTGCCCTCCTCGTGGTTGCCGTCGATGAGGTCTGACTTGGCAGCTGAGGATCCCAAGCCAGCGTCACAGAACGTGTCCTTCAGAAATGACAAAAGGGGCTCGATGGTGATGTAGGATGGCAAATTCTTGACAGTGAGCTAGAGGAGATCAGCGGCGGGGCCATGGATGAGATCGACGGCGGTTGAACCCGAGGGGTTGGGGGTGGGCCATTTAACCTGTGACATAGCCCGCGTCAGGCTATCGCTGTCGATGACCTCGATGTCGTACCCAGCGTCCGCGACATGCCAGCATACTCTAGCCCGCTGATTGAGAGCCTGCGGCCAGTAATCATCGTCAGCTTCCTGGGCCATTAGCTCCTGGGGCTCCATGGGAAGCGTAGCCGGGCTTAGGCTACGACGCTCTGGAGTGGGGGAGGGGGTGCGGATGGGGATCTGTGGGAAAGGGGGCATTTGGCAGGTGTCATCTAAGAAACTCAGGGCGGCTAGGGTATGGAGATCGGTGGGTAACCTGCACGGGCAAACCGACAGATGTTAACGATGGAGGCGGCGCGGCGGTGGCGGCGGAGACCTTGCTAGGGTTTCGAGTGAGGGAGGGGTGGTGTGTGTGTGTGTGTGTGTGCGAGTGCATGGAGTTTTTGGAGTGTGTGTGTGGAGGGGGGGGCAAGGTGGTGTTTGAGGAAATGAAGCGGGTACTAAAAATTTTACTAGGCGGGAGTAAAATGCCGGGGCTACTGAAAATTTGGATCAAGGGATTGAGCAGCACACATCGCACATGGTCCAAACATAAAAACCGTGTGCTATCAAACAGAAAAATCCTCCAGGCGGCTAAATATTTTTGAGGGATGCAGGAGGGAGCGGGAGCGAACAACATCGCACACGGTCGGAACATAATAACCGTGTCCTATCAAACAGAAAAACCCTCCACGCGGGTAGATATTTTTGAGGGATGTAGGCGGGAGCGGGGGGGGGGGGAGGCGGGGGCAAACATCATCGCACACGGTCGAAACATAATAATTGTGTGCTATCAAACAGAAAAAACCCTCCAGGCGGGTAGATATTTTTGAGATTGCGAGGGATGCCTCGTAGAGCCCAATCTACTGTGCTGATGTGGGTGACAGGGGCACGGGCATGGCACATGGGTAGTCTGAGGGAACCGTGTGTGTTGCATGGCCAAAAAAACATGGAAGAGGGTCTGAACACGAACAAACTTGCATGTGGACCAAATATATGTATGAAAAGGCTGGTTTGATGTTCAAATACCCAATGCACAACTTTGATGTGGCACCTGTCTCACAAAGCCCACATTATTGCTAGTCCTCCACCCCCCCACTTCGTGTCGGCGGGAGGGGAATAGGTCTGACATAGCACACCCTACCGTAACACTAAACCTATAGGAGTCCATCATGGTCAAACCCCCCTTTCGCTTCCGGTCAAAGGTGGCCCGTGTGCAGGCCCACAAATGTGTGCTTGTGGCGCGAGATGGGTGAGACCACATACGAACCACCTGCGAGTGGCGCAACTATATGTATGAAAAGGGTGGTGTGATATTTAAATACCCAATTCATGCACAACTTTGATGTGTCACATGTGCCTCACAAATTAACCGGACATCCCCGACCCCACGGAGGTTCAGGAAGTGCGAAGTACCCACCCCCCCCCCCACACACACACACTTTGAGTCGGTGGGAGGGGGCATCTCACCAAGACGTAGTGTAACACGGACCAAGAAGAATCCACCTTGGTCGTATAACCACTCTCTTGTTGTTGGTCAAAGTGATGGACATCCACGCGACCCCACAGATATGGGCTAGCTCGCCGATAACCACGCAAGGGAGTAGTGCCCGAAGACAACCACTTCTTGCATGTGGCCCAAACATATTTATGGAAGTGTTGTGTGGTGTGTTTGAATACCCAATGCACAACTTTGATGTGGCACGGTACCGTGCTTTAGAACCGGAAAGTCCCCACACGGAGCGAGGGTCCACGACACGTACTATGTATGTCACCCCACTTCGAGCCGGTGATGGGGATTCATGCGTACGCATGCGCTCAAACTTAGGTCTCGAATCTCATCACCATGACCTACTACACAGTAACACGAACCAAAGAAGAAGAATCCACCCTTGTAACCTCTCTCGATGCCGGTCGAAGTGATGGACGTCCACGCGGGCCCATGAATATATAGGCTTGCCGCCGATAACCACGCGAGGAGAGTACTCTCCGAAGACAACCACTGCATGCATGTGTCCCAAACATATGTATATATATGGAGGTGATGCATGCATGCATACATTTAATTTGAATACCATGCACAACATTGATGTGGCGCCCGCGTCGAAAATCGTACAGTCCCCACACAGAGCGAGATCGGTTCACGACGCATCGTGTGCTGCCCCCCCCCCCCCCCACTTCGATCCAGTGGGAGAGGGATTCATGCATAAGTACACATGCATGCGCTCAAACTATATTATGTAATCTCATAGCATGACCTATATATACCGTAAGACAAAACAAAAATTAATCCCCTCCTAAGTCAAATTAACCTCTCTCGCTGTCGGTCAAAGTGATGGACCAAGCGAGCCCACAGATGGAAAGCATCGTTATCGCCGATAATCGCGTGAGTGAGTGTCAGAGGACAACTGCCATCGCTTTCATGTTGGACAAAACATATGTAAGTACAGAGGTGTGTGTGGGTTGTTGTGATGTTTGAATACCCAAAATGCACAACTTTGATGTGGCACTTGCCTCGGAAATTGTAAAGTCCCTACACAGAGCAAGGTTCATGACGCGTAGTATATGCTGGTCCCATCCCCCTCTTCGACGCGTACTATATACTCCTACCGTAACACAAACCAAAAAGAATCCTCCTTGTCGGTCAAATTGACCTCTCTCGATCGTTGGTTCGAAGTGATGGACGACGACCTCGCGGGCTCACAGATGGAAATTAAGCATCGCACGCGAGTGAGTGTCCTGTAGGACAACCACCACCTGCATGTGGCCCATAGAGGTGTTGTGTGATGTTTGAATACCCAATGCACAACTTTCATGTGGCACCTGCCTCGGAAACCGGAAAGTCCCCACACGGAGCGAGGTTCATGATGCGTAGTATATGCTGGTCCCCTCCCCCCTCTTCGACGCATACTATGTACTCCTACCGTAACACAAACCAAAAAGAATCATCCTTGCTGGTCAAATTAACCTCTCTCGATGTAGGTCAAAGTGATGGACGACGACCTCGCGGGCCCACAGAAAGCGTCACACGCGAGTGAGTGTGTCCTAGGACAACCACCCGCCTGCATACCCGAAGAGGTGTTGTGTGATGTTTGAATACCCACTGCACAACTTTGATGTGGCACATGCTTCGCAAACCGGAAATGCCCTACACAGAGTCCACGACGTGTTGTTGTCCCCCTCACTTCAAGCCGGTGGGAGGGATTCATGTATACGCACACGCGCTCGAACTTTGATCTGGAATCTCACCATGATCCACACCATAACTAATCCCAAGATGAATCAACCTTTGGTAAAATGCCTCTCGATGTCGGTGAAAAGTGATAACCTTCGCGGGCTAACGAATGGGCGCATCGCTGATAACCGCACGAGGGAGTGTCCGAGGACCACCATGCATGCATGTGCCTCAAACATGTATGTATGAAATGGCCGTGTAATGTTTTAAATAACCAATTCACGACTTTGATGTGGCACCTTCCTCACAAAATGGTCAACCCCACACGGTGGCTCTGTACTGCCGGACCCCCCCCCCTGACACACACACCGCACCACCACCGCCACTATGAGGCATGTTAAACTTTTTCTGCGGTGAACATATGTGACCAAAGGAGTGTCGTGTTAAAATTTGGAAGGAAGAAAAATCAGAGATCGTCATTCGGACGTTTTTATACATAGATTGATTTCCTAGGGATATAATGTGCAAATATCAAATTTAAGCTACATGCAGACGTGATAGTGCACCAAAATGGATTGGAAAATCATATGTGTGTCTCTGGGTGCATGTTTAGTCCCCATGCAAGAAATTTCAAACATTGAGAATCTTGATTTTTAAAATCCAGTAAATCCAAAACTTAGTTGAAATTCATGAAACCTATCGTGGTGTCATCTGGACACCAATAGACTGTGATATTGTATTGTTTTTTCAAATTTGAGACAAGTTTTGAAATATTATTCTTACAAACGGGAGATTATTAACAATTGGCAACCAATATTGCAAACGGATTATTTATTCATACTGTGGGCGTTAGACCAACAATGTATGTGCCATGCTTCGGTTAAGTAATATAGTGGCAGAATTAATCATCAATAAAGAAAAACAATATACGTGTCGCCACGCGTCCCGTGTGCCGTGCGAGCAGGCGTGAGTTGACGGGACGCATGCGCGTAGTCTGCCGCGCAGGCAGACCGGGAGGCATGCGGGCAGGTGTGTGAATTGACAGGAGGTGTGTTCGCTGCGCAGTGTCACCGGGAGGCGTGCGAGTAGCTGTGTGAAATTAAGGTAGGCATGCGAGCAGTCCGCTGCGCAGGCCCACCGGGAGGCGACCCAGCCCTTTGACCGCCGCCCGCCTCGCTCCCCACTGCTCCATATTAATGGCACACCCGAGCCGCTAGTTATAATAGGTGGCCGCACCCCCATTCTCTCTACACACACAATCCTCTCTCTCCACCTGCATCCTCGATGCCGCTCTCAGTCGTCACCGCCGTCAATGTATGAGGATGCCGCCGAAGCGCACCATCGGAGGGAGTGACGACGCCGGGGCTGCTAAAGCACCTGAGCACGGCGTGAAGCTAGAGACAGAGGTTGTCGTCGCCACCGACGAGGTCTCGCGCGGGCAGAAGCGCGACGACGACGGCGTCGTGCTTCCACTGCCGGAGCCGGAGGTCCACAGCGACTCCGGCGACGACTCCGACGACGACGGAGAACCGGTTTGTCATCTATACCCATGTATGCGGCAAATATATCCTAGGGTTTGTCTGGTTAGTCCTGCCTCCCGTTTTTGGAATAGAAATCCTATGGTTATGTTCTCTCAATCCATGAAATATGAGTTAGATTCGATAGATCCATGAAATCTGAGTTAGATTCGATAGATCCGTGTAGCTTATTGATTGTTTGAATGGTACAAATGACAAGTGATTAATTGTTTCTTCTGTACAAATGATTTCTGCTAAAAATCCGACTAGGGACCCCCTTTGTGGCGTAGGATAACTTGTAATCCTCATACTTCTGTCATTGTGTATTTCCCTTCAGCTATTGCTTTCGAACATCTCCTGTTAGTGAGATGATGTATGACACTATGAGGGTTTCATTCGAGTAATGGAACCGGGGAGGAGCCTCCCTGTTCTTCTAAAAAAAATCCGACTAGGGTTAGTGTTGCTAATAATTCCTAGCCTGATCTTGACAATTGATTTTGATGCCAAAAGTCGTTGGCATGCCAAATTTTGATCCTACTTTACGGCATGTAAATTGCTTTGATGCCAAAAGTCATCGGCATGCCAAATTTTGGCAACTCCCAAATGTTCGCTAGAGATTAGTTTGCATTCCATTGTTCATTGCCAATCTCACAAAAGGTTGTGAAGTGTTGGCAACTATTGATTTTGCCAAATGTCGGTAGCAAACCAAACTTTTGATTCTGCCAAATGTTGGTAGCAAACCAATCAGACTCTTAATTTTGTTGCACTAAGTTTTGTGCTCTCTATTTATGCATTTATTTCATCAAGACAACTTGATGATTTAGGGTTCACGCTGTCATATGATATATTATGTTTCATAAAATCTGCCTCCTAAATTCGCATTATTATAAAATATACTGACGCCAAATTTTTTAGTATATGTATAGGTGCTATCTGACTATGTCAACAATGAGGACGAAGATGCCCAGAGGAGGTACAAGAGGCAAAAGCTCTGGGAGCTTTATGCGGGACTGCATAACAGGCGTGTGAGGACATGGAATATGGGCTTTGGATGCCCGTTTTGCAACCAAAAGCTTCATGACGAGTATGAAAGTGTTCTGGCGCATGCAAGAGGACGAGCCGTTAGCTCCTTCTAGTAGAAGTATTCTCGCAGGGTGGCGCACGCCGTGTACGCTGAGTACCTGGAGAAGCTTCACCTTCATGCAAGCCTACTGGCAGATGAGATGTGGGATTGAACTATGGCTATGTAGTGTCTTAGTTATATGCTTGAGTATGTTTAATATATGTTGAACTATGGTAGAACAATGCTTGAGTACACTTATTATCTATGCTTGAGTATGCTTATATGTATTTCTAGATGTGGGATGAGTATGCAATCAGTCCGGTTGATGGAATTTTATGCGTCTCTTATACCAACATATAATTGCCCACACCCAGTGGCGGACCTAGAAATAAAATAGAATGTTTGCACACTTTAAAAAAATTGAGACTATTTCAATTAGCTTACATGGGCCTTAAAAATCAGCTAATTTTTATATGGTGAAAAATGTTTTCCAAAAAATTGGGTGTGCCATGGCACACCTGGCACACCCCTTGGGTACGCCATTGCCCACACCACACACAGAGTGATGTTAATCGCACATGGTTGAGTCTACCAAACCGTTGCCTCTGAAACGCATTCTGGCCTCTGGGACAGAAAACCCTCACCACCCAATTCAAAAAGGAAAAAAGAAAACCCTCACCACCCCCCACGTCACAAAACCCTCACCCCCGCCCACCACCTCCCTCCTCCCCGTCCCCTAGTCGCACCTGCACTCCTCCGCGACTCTGCATGTCACCGCCTATCGCCGCGGCAACCACTTAGCTCGACGCCTATCGCCAACACCGGCTACCGGCAAACCCCACCGAATTTCGCCACTGCCGCTTGCCGCCGCCTATCGCGACCGACTTTCTCGACGCGGCTGGCCGTCGACCCAGCTCCGCTCTATTGGGGAATCTGCAGTATTGGAGCTTTTTCTCAAGGAGAACCAGGTAACTAATTTACTGAAATATTTGATCATCTCTTATCCCTATCTGTCTGCCCCTTTTAATCACCCGGCCGAAATCGCCGTGGATTCATTTTTCTTCTAGCTGATTCGAGGGTTTTCTTTCATTCATATTGTACAGTGCAAGGAGACATCAGGCCTATGTGGCCTCGGCCAGACAGCCGAGAAGTTCCATCTCACCGTACCAGCTGGATTCAGGAATCGCACGGTATGTTCAGTCTCACCCAACCTCGGTTGACATGGCCTACTTTTCTGAACATATAGTATATATTGCCACATTTGGATAAAAGGTGCCACATGCAGTATATACGTCAAAGAGGATTTTCTTCTTCCTATATCATGCAAATTAATGCTGTAATGTTCATTCGATTACTCTCATATTTGCATGACATCATGGTTACACTATCTGTTTCACTATAAATTCGTGTCCTTTGATTTTAGCTGTTGTGTACTGTTCTTTCAATTAATCCCATATTTGCATGTTACCCTATTCTTTAACAATCTTATCATTTCCTTCAGTACATCCCTTGCTTTGCAATAGCAACTGTAGTACACAATCTTGGCCTTTACATAACTGAAGACTCCAGGAATGTCATATTGAACACAAACCACAAGAGGCAAAAGCTCAGGGAGCTTTATGTCGGACTGCATAACAGATGTGTGAGGACCTGGAATATGGGCTTTGGATGCCCATTTTGCAACCAAAGGCATCATGATGAGTATGAAAGTGTTCTGGCACATGCAAGAGGACGAGCCGTTGGCTCCTTCAAGTAGAAGTATTCTCGCAGGGTGGCACACGCCGCGTACGCTGAGTACCTGGAGAAGCTTCACCTTCATGCAAGCCTGCCGGCAGATGAGATGTGAGATTGAACTATGGTTTGTAGTGTCTTAGTTATATGCTTGAGTATGTTTAATATAGGTTGAACTATGGTTGAACAATGCTTGAGTACACTTATTATCTATGCCTGAGTATGTTTATATATATGTCTAGATGTGGGATGAGTATGCAATCAGTCCGGTTGATGGAATTTTATGCTTCTCACCAACATATGATTGCCCACACCCAGTGGCGGACCTAGAAATAAAATAGAAGGTGTGCACACTTTAAAAAAATTGAGACTATTTCAATTAGCCTACATGGGCCTTAAAAATCAGCTAATTTTTACATGGTGAAAAATGTTTTTCAAAAATTTGGGTGTGCCATGGCATACCTGGCACACCCCCTGGGTATGCCATTGCCCACACCACACACAGAGTGATGTTAATCGCACACGGTTGAGTCTACCAAACCGTTGCCTCTGAAACGCATTCTGGCCTTTGGGACAGAAAACCCTCACCACCCAATTCAAAAAGGAAAAAAGAAAACCCTCACCACCCCCATGTCACAAAACCCTCACCCTCGCCTGCCACCTCCCCCCTCCCCGTCCCCCAGTCGCACTTGCACTCCTCCACGACTCTACATGTCACCGCCTATCACCGCAGCAACCACTTAGCTCGAAGCCTGTCGCCGACACCGGCTACTGGCAAACCCCATCGTATTTCGCCACTGCCGATGTCGCCGCCTATCGCCACCGACTTTCTCGACGCGGCTCGCCGTCGACCCAGCTCCGCTCGATTGGCGAATATGAGGTATTGGAGCTTTTTCTCATGGAGAACTAGGTAACTAATTTACTGAAATATTTCATCATCTCTTATCCCTGTCCGTCTGCCCCTTTTAATCACACGGCCGAAATCGCCGTGGATTCATTTTTCTTCTAACGGATTCAAGGGATTTCTTTCATTCATATTGTACAGTGCAAGGAGACATCTGGCCTATGCGGCCTCGGCCAGACAGCTGAGAAGTTCCATCTCACTATACCAGCTGGATTCAGGAATCGCACGGTATGTTTAGTCTCACCCGACCTCGGTTGGCATGGCCTACTTTTCTAAACATATAGTATGTATTGCCACATTTGGATAAAAGGTGCCACATGCAGTATATACGTCAAAGGGGATTTTTCTTCTTCCTATATCAGGCAAATTAATGCTATAATGTTCATTCGATTACTCTCATATTTGCATGACATCATGGTTACACTATCTGTTTAACTATAAATTTGTGTCCTTTGATTTCAACTGTTGTGTACTATTCTTTCAATTACTCCCATATTTGCATGTTACCCTATTCTTTAACAATCTTTTCATTTCCATCAGTACATCCCTTGCTTTGCAACAGCAACTATAGTACGCAATCTTGGCCTTTACATAACTGAAGACTCCAGGAATGTCATATTGAACACAAACCATGGATTTACAATCGTTGCTTCTGTAAAACTTGATGAACATGGTCACTCTTATTTTGGCGCAGGCCTTTGGAGACAAATTTCTAAGTTTTATGTAGTGAAAGCTGGCACTAAAATTGCACTGCACCTAAAAGAGCCTGGTCATATGATATATGCTAACTTCCCCGACGATATCATCCGTCCGGACTTTGTTCCAAGTAAGTGTTCTTTTCAAGTATCTACATGTTGACTTGCCTAGCAATATCAAAGTAATTGTGTAGTATTTAAGCAACCAATAGGGAATCCTTTTTCTGACTCTGTTAAGTCTGTTCCTACCTAGTAACTTCTAGTTACCAATACACTTTTCTTCTGCCCTGTTCTAACTTAATATTCCCTATCCTCCAACTCCTCCAGTCCTATCAGATAGCGTCGCCGCCGAGGAGACTCCGAAGGTGGAGGACGAGGCTGCCAACAAGCGGAGGCGGGTTGAGCAAGAACAGCAAGCGACTCCGGTGGGCCTAGACTTCATCAGCAGCCTCCTCGATGATATGTTGATCGTCATCATCTCCCTCCTCCCAATCAAATATGGCGGGCGGACAACCGTCCTTTCCCAGCGGTGGCACCCTCTATAGCATTCTACCCCTCTCGACCTCATCGACGTCCACAAGCTCTGCCATGGCTATCGCAAAAGCTTGGACGCGTTGTCCCAGATCCTCGGCAGGCACCTTGGCCCAATCAGAGGCCTCATCATGGGCAAGTTCCGTTCCAACGGCAAGGACCGAGCCAAGCTTGATGAGTGGTTCTGATCCCCCGCCCTAGATCACCTCGAGGAGCTCAGTTTTAATGATGGACATATGCGCTTGCTGCCACCGTCCGCGCTCTGCCTCGCGCCCATGCTGCGGGTCGCGAGGTTCATGAACTGCCATTTGCCCCCGATTAATGACGCGCCCGCTCTTTTTCTCCCACGACTGAAGCACCTCGAGCTCGTCGCCGTCTGCATCCCTAAGGATGACATGGAGCGCCTGCTCCGTGGCTGTACTGCACTCGAGTACCTTCGTCTTCAGACGATCAATGGGTTGAGTAGCTTCCACATCACCTCCATGACTCTCCGTACAATTTATGTGTGTTGCTGGTGCTGCAACAAGAGATCACAGAAGGTGTATCCCAGTATGGTCATTGAGGACACACCTTTACTTAAGAGATTACTTGTAGTTGATCAACAAGGTCCAACAAGAATCAGTGTCATTTCTGCACTGAAATTGACAGTGGTGGGCTACTTGTCTGTCAAATTCTACGAACTTGTTACTGGATCCACACTCGTTCAAGTACAACATTGGCCTTCTTCTTCTCCTTCTTGAATTAACATTTTTTCTAATTTTGAAGATGTATGTTCGTCTGTCATCTAGAAAATGAACCCGACAAGCTTGAAAACGTATCTGCGCACAGTGAAGGTCTTCGCAGTAGAATCTATCGGCCCCAACCTGGACGAAGTTGTCAGTTTCCTGAGATGCTTTCGATGCCTGGAGAAGCTATATATCGAGGTGATGCTCCTTTCCTGTTAAATGTTAACCATAAGGGAGTTCAATTTTTTGGTACCTTTTCCCAAGTTTACAATGACGAATGTACTACGATTTCTGAAGGAATTTTGGAGGATTTCAGTACATTGATGTTTTTTTCCCTATAGTGGTTGCTTGATTCATAAGGTTACAATCCATATGCATTTCTCCTTTCGATTCATCTGTACTAGTTTTCGTAGGTAAATTTCCATCCACTCCAACCTCTTGGGAAGAAGCCTATGTTTTTCTAGATTGTAATCAAATGCCCATGTTAATCCTGTAGGATCAAAGATGGCATGTCACTCTATTCGTGTATTTTAGAAATCCTGCAAATCAAAGAGGCCTGCAGTAGTGTTCAAAATTGCATGTAGGCACTAATACGTTCTCTTCTTTTGCAGATAAGATTAGGCCCGGTAGTGGATAGTGTGATACAATATAACAACCACATCGAATGCCTTGATCTGCATCTCTTAGAAATTACTTTGAACTCTTATCGAGGGACATTACCGGATATTATATTCGCCGGGTTCTTTGTTGTGGGAGCAAGGGTGCTAAAGGTAATGAGGCTTGCCCTGCATTTGTGTCGCAAAACTAAATGGTTTGCTGATCAACGCCGACGGCTACGGTAGAATGGAAAAGGCTCCGCAGAAGCTGAATTTCATTTTGGAAGATCAGCTGACAGAGTAATCGGAAGTCATTATGTCTAGCCCATACATGACTTCTCAGTGGCTGATCCCTTTGCAGAAATGTTGAGGTTTCGAAACGGGTGTTACAAGTTGTAATATCAGTTTGAACCTCTCATATGTCCAAGTTCAGCTGATCAGCGCGGGAGTCTGCAGCTGCATGAGCTGAATTTCATTTCTAATATCAGTTTGAACCTTGTAATTAATCTTTGAATTTGAGCCTTCTAACTCTGGAATTTGAACCTTGTAATATTTCGGGCTTTTGTGGTATAATCGTTGAAATGGCATCGTATGAGACTCGTATATTGGTAGTACTATTTTGACATTCATATGCAATGGATGATTAATATCTGGACCTCAATGGACTTGATTTTATTTACAATTCTTGAATGTGTTTCCCCTGTCGATCTTAATCGCAAATGATCTATATTGCGGACACGGCAGCGATCTTTGACATTATTGTAGACAGTTGGTTTCCTCAACTGTGTGCCCAGAATTATCGCACTCGAGTGTGCATCATTACCCGTCTGTGTAACTTTGACCTCATGTCACAGCCCTAGCATTAGCCTTGCCTGTCAGTGCATAATCATCCATGCATCATGATTAAATTCAAATGAATTTGAAATGGGGATGATAAACCCGATCACGCAAAATAACTCAAATAGGTTCAACATAAAAATATCTTTAATGAACCCAAAATGCCTTCAAAAAAGTTCATCATTTTTGAATTGGTTGAAAACCTCTGCCAATAATGGTGCACATTTTTCTAGGTCATCCTGGATTTTTGAATTAAATCATATTGTATTTGAGTTAGGGTATTTAAATGCTATAAATAAATTAAATGCTCTAATAATTCTGGAAACAATTGAGGGCTGTTGGAAATAATTCAAATTGTGCCCATAATTAATTTCAGGAATTTTAGAAATGCTCTAGTATTTTTACTAAAGCCAAAGCAGTAGCAGAAATAGAAAACAGAACCTAAAATAGAAAAAACAGAAGGAGAGAGAGAGTGTACCCAGCCGACCCAGCACTGTAGCTGGCCCAGCCCAGCCACGCGCCATCTTCAACCTCCTGCCAGTGGGCAGGAGGGCATGTGCCTGCCGCGCGCGCACACACAGGCGCCATTTCCTGCCTGCCTGTCTGCGTCCCCGACGCCCTGGACGTCGCCACGCGACCCCCTCGACCTCTTCCTCGTCCTCATGTCTCCTCTACCTCTCTCCCCCGCTCTCCTCGCTCGCGTCCGAGAGCGCCGACGAGCACCACCGCAGCCACCACGCACGACTCGCCTCGCCGTCCGGTCCTCTAGCTCCATCTCGACGTCGTGGAGCTACACGCCAAAGCACACGACCGCAAGAGGCCCGCAACGTTGCCATCATCGCCATCTTCAACATACGGCCGCCGAGATCACTGGCGACCTCACGTCGTCCCCAACGCTTCCTCGGGCCCGTTGACCTGCTTGTCGTGCTCGCCGTGAGCTCCTCTACCGAACCCCCCTTCTCCCCGTGCTGTTTGCGCTGTGTAGCCACCGTATCCAATGAGCCCGAGCGCTCCTCACCATCGGCCATGTCGCCACCGTGGCTATGGCCGTGCAAGCTCGCGCCTGAGCACACCACCGTGATCTGCGTGCTCCCAGGAGTCGAGCGCGACCACCCGCTGCACCTGTCGTGCCCCACATCGCCGAAACCACCGATCACTACTAGGGAAAACCCTAGCAGTAGCGCGGGTAAAAGGCCTAGCAGTAGCGCTGGGTCTTGCGCTACTGCTATGGTGCTACAGCTAAGTCTTAGTAGTAGCGTGTGTTTTCCAGCGCTACTGCTACCCAACCTAGCAGTAGCGTGGGTTAGGCCAGCGCTACTGATAACTACCTGTAGCGCGGCTATTTAGCCAGCGCTGCTGCTATAGTTGTTAACCCACGCTACTGCTAAAATTTCCTTTTTTTCTGCGTATTTACGCCGTATTTGTACAGGTTGTATACACTAGTCTCATCATATCATACACAAATTTTTATACAGTGGCAATGAAGAGGTTGTGGAAGAAACACGAATTAGATTAAAGTGGATGTATCCAAGTGACCAAGTTGAATATGTAGGAATATATGATGGTGGGACGGCTCACAAGTGTCGATCGACACTTGTGTGCCGTCCCACCATCATATATTCCTACATATTCAACTTGGTCACTTGGATACATCCACTTTAATCTAATATGTGTTTCTTCCACCCCAATGATATACAACTCATATCATCATCATAATAATATATATAACAACTCATCATCATCTTAGTCATACAACTCATCTTGATCATAGTGATATAACAATCTCACCATTATGATCATCATAAGTTAACCACTACTAGGTAATTGCTAGTGATATAACAATCTCACCATTATGATCATCATAAGTTAACCACTACTAGGTAAGTGCTAGTGATATAACAATCTCACCATAATGATCATCATAAGTTAACCACTACTAGGTAAGTGTTATCATCCTACATGACAAGTACTAGCAGGACCTACTACTCCCTCTCGGGTAGCATAGCATAAAACAGAAAAACCCCTCCTTCTCCGTTATGGAGCATAAAGATCCAACTGTCTCCATTTTGTGGCCTTCGCTCAGCCACTATTTTTCTCCAAGCCTTGATTTTGAGGCCTCCATCTGTTTTAGAAGTCGAGTATGCATATTTGACACCCTCCGACCATGGTCGTACGCAAACAACTGTCATCTCACCTTCGACAACCATAAACGGAGGCACAACCACATCCGGAAGCTTCTGTTGAAGAACATAATAGTAACATATATAGTTAGCAATGTAGTTTATTTCAGAAGAATGTATGAAAAAGATGGACTAAGTAGTGACACAATAGTAAAAATCTTACAATGATACTTGCATGAATGTTAGCATCGCACAACTCGTGGACTAGTGGCATGTATCTACTATAATTTTTGCCAACTCCAAGGAGGATCTTAAATTTCAGAACATCATTAACAAAGGAGATAAGATAATTCTTCTCCTCCCAAGTTAGCTCTGATCCATGACTGTAGTAGGTGTCGTCTATTATCTTTTGTGTTTCTTTCGAAGAGAGAAAATAAGCTGTCAATTATAAAAAAAAACAAGTTCAGCAGGTATGAATAACAAGTATTTTAGATAAGAAATATAGATCATTTAACAAATTTGTTTGAAATAAACAATATAAATTACTTAACAAATTTATTTGACAAACTCACAAAGAGGTAGAACTGGAAGCGTCTCGACATCCACCCAAATGTAGATATTATCGTCAATTTCATCTTCGGGCCGAAGATCGAAGGTGATTTGCATATCCTCCTTAAATTCATAGGCCTTGCAAAATCCTCTCCAAGTTGAGTAACCGAAATGCGAGCTATTTGGTGCATTAAATAGCTTAACCAAAAAAGTGAAACCATGCTTCGTCTTAAGGTGAGCACTCTTCATCTTTGTTCTCTCCCTATCTTCAAAACCGAGCTTTTCCAACACATACGGTATTGCATGACATGGAATGAACTATTTCAATTGAAAAAAATGGAAAATTACAAGTTGAAGCCAAAATTCACAAGTCATGCATAATTACGGAAAAATACTTGTCGTCATTACGTACCGTAAAAACGTCGAAAGTCTCCTTCAGCACGATGGTGAAGTACCTACCGTTTTGCAGATAAGGCATCCTGTCGCACATACCCCGGTCGTCTTCGCAGTAGTCGCACTCAGGAATCATATCATCATCAGACATTTCCTGTGTTCATAAGTCAAAGATTAAAAATCGACGGCAAATAACAGGAACTCAACACACAGATCATTATTACTCATCACGGGTTGACTTTCGGTCTGTTGAATCTTTCCTTGAAAAGTCTCATCTCACGTGGTGTTCGCAGATATTCGACCGACGGTGATGGTCGCTATTCCTCCTCCCCCTAGTGCATAACAAAGGTCTAGCACAAGGAGAAGAAGGAGAAGCGACCCCCACGACAACAGTCGGCATTCTTGTTCTCTCATATATGGTGGACACTCTCCCTCACTAATTTTCTGACTGTCATGTATTGAGCCCCGACAGAGTTAAATTCAACCCGAAATGTCGTTTAATTCTCTTTCCGGCAAATCCAAGGCACTCGATATTTCCTACATACTAGCACAAGTCATGCTATAATTCACGAAAAAATCCGGCATGACCTTTGCTAAAATAGGACATATCGAGCGCCTGAAATTTACCGGGACGGAAATGAATCAACATTCCGGAAAAACATAGGCCACTCGGATTTTCCATGCGATACAAAGATATTCATACACATACAATGGTTCAATATTGACAAAAACATTTCAATATATCTTGTAACCCGAACATTTCATTTGGTTCAAAAGCATAACTAAATACCCTAGTTCTACTCTATTCAACACCGAGGAGTAGACAAGGAGGAGGTGGACTTTTAGCTCACCGACTCGGGTGTAGAGGAAGTAGAGGTAGCTCCGACGACGATCACTCCAGGGAGACGCGACACTACAAAGCCTGCATATTCCACCGAGTAAAAAATTTAGATCATCAAATCTCATATAGCATACCGATACCTAAAAATTTCCATATTGAAAAAGAAAATTACTAAAAATTTCCTTACCTAAATTTTCTTATTAAAATTTTTATTACTAAATTTCTCATATGGCATTCCGATACAGTTCTATATTGAAAATTTTCTATACCTAAAAAATTTCTATTACTAAATTGTTTTACTAAAACTTTCTATTACTGAACTTTCTAATCAAAAGACCTAAAATTTCCTATTGTATTCAAAACACCTAAAATAGTCAAAAAAAACCTCATTTACTCAAATGACCTAAAAATTACTCTATTAAAAAACCTACATTCTACAATGTCTACATTCTAAAACCTACATTCAAATTACCTACATTCTACAAGAACAGAGAGAGAAGGGAGGGAGGGAGGAGGGGGAGTAAGGAGGGAGGGAGGAAGGGGAAGGGAGGAGGGAGGGATCGAGGAGGAAGGAGGGAGGAGGGGGGGGGGAAGGAGGGAGGGACGAGAGGAGGAGGGAGGTAGGAGGAGCTACCTCTGTGGTGGTGGCGCGCGGGCGACGACGGTGAGCGAAGGTGGTGGGCGGCGGCGGCTGGCGACGGTGACCGACCGCTGCGCGAGAGAGATGGAGTGAGAGTGAGTGTGGTGAGGGAGAGGAAGCCGACGGGTCGGGTGGGGAAGGATATGGTGGGCTTAGCAGTAGCGCGGGCCAGGTGGCCCACACTACGGCTAAGGTCAGTACCAGTAGCGCGCGTCTGGCGCCCTGCGCTACTGATAACTTGGCCCCACCACCTGCCCACGTCCAGTTTTAGTAGCAGTGTGGGCCATGCACCCGGCGCTACAGCTAACATATTAGTTGTAGCGCGGGTTACCCAGCCCACGCTGCTACTATGGCTAGACCGGGGGCGGCCTTCTGGCCCACTTAGCAGCAGCGCTTGGGCTGTGGGCCTGCGCTACTACTAAGTATTACCTGTAGTGTTGGATTTAGTCCCGCGCTACTGCTTGTTAACAACAGCGTGGGGCTTCTACCCCACGCTACTGTTAAGCTGCTACCTATAAGGTATTTCCTAGTAGTGGATGGCCGAACTCCGACTGCCGCCGCGAGCTCCGTTCCAGTGAGCTCCAACCACCCTGCATCCTTCCATCGCCTCCCTTGGATGCGGCAGAGTCCGGGCTTCGTCCTGGTGGTCTCCGGGCGTCCAGCCGCCGCCTGTAGCGTAGGTCCGGCGAGTTGCCGCCGCTGTTTTGGTCGCCACCAGCCAAACTCCGGCGGGCTGACGTGGCCGGGTTAATTAGGCGTTAATCACCCGCTTATTATCACCTGTGTGGATGACAGTGGGACCCGGATGTTTAATTAGGCCGGCTAATTATTTGGTTAGGATTAGATTAAACCCAGTGGACCCCAGCCGTCAGTTTTGACTTTGCTGACGTCAGCGTTGAGCTGGCCCCACTGGTCAGCGTCGGTAGTTGACTGTTGTTGTCATGCTGACGTAGTGCTGACGTAATAATGCAATTAACTGGATTTTCTTATTTAGAAATAAATCTGAAAATTTCAGAAAATGCTATAAACTTTGAAAAATCATAGAAAATAATCTATAGCCTAGATGAAAATAATTTATATATGAAAAATGATCAGAAAAATATGAAGAATCTGTTTATGGCACTTTCATGCATGTTTAACCAAGCTAACCTCACTGAATAGGACAAGTGATGATTAGGGCAATTTTTGAAATAACATTTGGAGTTGGAACTTGATCCTGTTTGAATTCCACTTCAATTAATTTGGCTAAATATTGCATTAGGTGAATTCAGTACCTTAATATGACATGTCATTCATGTGATTGTGCATTGCATTGATTGTGTTCCTTCTTTGCTAGTTAGTGTTGTTCCTTCTCGGTAGCCGATATTTCCGACGTTGTGATCACTGTCACCGATGAAGGGAAGTACTATCTTCAGAAGTGCCAGGCAAGCAAACCCCCATTGACCATCCCGATACAATCCCACTCTCTCGCTCTTGCTCTCTTTTGTTGCATTAGGACAACAACGATTCAACTATTACTTGTTGCGATAGTTGAACCCATTCCTCTGCATGACCTGTCTTTCCCAAAGTAAATAGTTGAAACCCACTAGCATGAGTAGGAGTTGCTTGAGCCATGATGTGCCTACTCATTCATGCATGCTTGTTATGCCTGCTATGCTTAGAGTTGTGTCAGGTCTGATACATCTGGGTTAAATTGGGATGGTGGTGAATATGTCCTACTGTGTGAGAGCTAAGTGTGTGAACACGATTTGGTAAAGTTAGCGATGAGAGGCCATGTAGGAGTACATGGTGGGTTGTCTCATTGGGACCGTCCTCAAGAAATGAGTCCCGTGTTTGTGATCCAAGACAGATACTACCACACATTGGGCTCCGGGCGCTCCAAGCTCTCTCGAGTTATTAACCGCCTTGATCTCTGTCCAGGAGTAGCAACTAGTTTCTGGTGTTTGTAGGATATGTGTTGGCGGCCGTGCATAGCGCTGACCCTAGGGGTGGGCTATGATGCGGTAGAGACACCGAGGCACGGTGTACCAGGTGACACCCGAATGGTGCTCTTGGGAACCCTGCACTCATCGTTTGGGGCCGTACTGGAAACTTCGGCCGGACTTCCTTTCGGGGTGGACTCAAATAGAAGATAAACCTGGACTAGAGTCTTGCGTGGTTAGTCAGGTCGTGGCCGACACCCTCGTCAGTCTTTCGCTTGAAGGTTGCAGAGATACATGACGTGTACATGGTGGTAAGTGGTGAGAGCGTGTGTGAGGAAGTACACCCCTGCAGGGTTAATGATCTATTCGAATAGCCGCGTTCGCGGATATGGACTACTTGGAAAGCTTACATTGTTCATAGACAAGTTGAAATGGATACTCTAAAATGCGTAAGATAAGCGTGAGTGCTATGGATGTCCTTCTTGTAGGGAGACGTGTCGGAGTCTAGGATCTGCGTCCAAGAAACTTCTCCAAGAACTAAGGATTCAAACTCTGGGGGACTTTGCTTGGCAGCCTACGACACGACGGCAACTACGGCGGGGACGCGACGGACTCGCCGGCTCTCACCGGACACGAAGGGGACGCGCGAGCTACCCAGGTTCGGGACACCGTGCGGTGTAATACCCTACTCCTGCTTGTGTTGGATTGCTCCGTGGAGGAGAGCTTGTGCTCGAGGTACAAGAGGTGTGGGGGAGAATGGATCGATCCCCTTACATGGAAGCGGCCCTGCCCCTTTTGTAGTGCCTTGGTCCTCTTCCCCAAAAATATGAGTGGGAAAGGGTTGCCATAGGGCGGCAATTCAAAATGGGGACAAGAGCACAGGCTTATCCTGACTAAAGGCGGTCTCCGCCTGCTAAAGTAGCTCCTTGTGACGCGCTGGTGGGCTTGGCGATGACCTCCATCCTGGTGCGCTAATCCGTCCTGATCTTCTATCACCAAAGAGGAAAGCCTTTGGGACTCGCTTTGGGGGAGGCAAACATCGCTGCTCCCTTATCACCAGAATGGAAGGTGGGCTCGGTCGCGCCCCGCTGTCCTTATCCTGACAGCGGGTCGTCACCCATGTGCTGGGCGCGGAGCCCCACGGCTGGCGCCGTACGACTTGCCTCATGAGAAGGCCTCGTGAGGGGAAGCCTCGTGAGGGAACCTGGTGCTTCGCGGCCTCGGCGGGGCCTGGCCTGGTGGGGAGGGGCCTCGTGAGGCGGCTTCCTCCGGAGCGGGCGCGGCAGGGCCACTCTCATGGGCCGGCCGCCGAGCGCGGTCCTCTAGGCCAGAGGCAGACGGGCCGTGGTACCATGGTTCCCACTAGGGCAACAGTAGCCCCCTGGCCCGCGGCGCGCACGTTTCGCCCGTTAGGGATGAAACGCCATGAGGCCCACTGAACTTCCGGGCCCAGAGGCGACGCGTGGCGGCTTTCACGGGGAGTGTCGCCCCCACTCCCCACAACGCCTCGGTAACCGCCGTCTTGGCGATAAAGCCTGCGCGCGGTGGGCGCAGGCGCGTCATTGCCCTCCGTCCCCATCTCGCCCTTCATCTCGCGCGTTCCTTATGCCCACCACCTCATCTTGCACGGCTCGGCTTGATCGCTAGTTATGTAGTAGGGGCTCCCCGCCGAGGAAGAAGAAGGATGGTGTCCAGAACGAGGATGCCGGAGAGCCCGCCGGGGCTCAGTGGGAGTTGGGGGCGGCTGGCGCACCGGCGCCCCCAACAATCCCCACGAAGCGTGACGGAGGTGTGGAGGAGAGGTCTGCCGGATCTGCCCAGCCTCCCAAGGGGGCCTTCCCTCCCGCTGGAGAAATGGTGCCTCCAGAAGGGGCCCGCCCCGAGGGGGAGGTAGGCGCCGACGCGGCAACCACCTCAAGCCTCGGGTGATCCCCAGGGCGCCACGAGCCGGAGCCGGCCGCGCCTTGCCCCACCCACGCGGCCGAGCGACCGACAGGGGCGGAAGCCGAGGCGGAGGTCGAGGAGGATCCTGGCCGCCTGGAGGGGAATGAGGCCCCCTCAGGCGGAGGTCTGGGCAGATCCGACGACGCTGTAGCCCCCGGGCCCCCAGAGCCACGAGGGGCGGAGACGGAAGGGCCGGACGCGCCCGAGATCCTGGCCCTGGTGAGCCGCCGTATCCTATCGCGGGTCGGGACTCTCTGCAACGCCCGGTCGGCCCTCAGCTCCCTGGAGGCCGAGCTCGTGGCCGAGCAGGAGAACCTCCGCCTGGAGCAGGGATGCGTCGTGGCCCGCGAGGCCTGGCTAGCCTCCCGCGAGGAGGCAGTCACCCGGCGCGAGAGCATGGCGGCGGTCCTGGAGATGGATATGGAGATCCGGGAGCGCGAACTCCTGCGGACCACCATCGAGCAGGAGAGGGAGCGAGAGTGCTTGGAGCATCTGGACTGTATCGTGGCGGCCGGCGAGGCCACCTACCAAGAATGCCTCGCGAAAGCCAACACCACACTTGAAGAAAGAGCTGCGAG
Source organism: Elymus sibiricus (assembly GCA_039707655.1). Lineage (NCBI taxonomy): Eukaryota > Viridiplantae > Streptophyta > Magnoliopsida > Poales > Poaceae > Elymus > Elymus sibiricus. Next base: position 191,172,192 of record CM077670.1, read on the forward strand.
GTACAAGGCCAAGATCGACAAGCGGGGCCAGGAGGAGGTCGCGCAGAAGGCGAAGGCCCTAGCGGACACTTACTCCAACAACCAGAAGAAGAAGGAGGACCGCTTCACGAAGAGGCGCGGCGAACTCGACGCCGAAATTGCCAAGCACAAGCGGCAGCTCGCGGCATCGGAAGCTGAGAGGCGGAGCGCGGCGGAGCTCCACGCCACGACTCGTCATGAGCTGGAAGACCTCCAGGCTCAGGTGGACGAGGTTAGCGATGAGGCGCAGCGGGCCCACGACAAAGCCGCCCGAGGGCGCGGGGAGCAGCTCCAGCGCTCCAAGATGTTCCGCGAGCTCATGGGGCGCGCTCGCAGCGCCGTGGCTGTTTCTCGGTCGAGAGGGTGGAGGATCCCCTGGAGTCCGACGACGCCAGCTACCTGGCCTTCTTCACAAGGCTTGTGGAGCGGCTGGAGGTGAGCTCCACCCGGTGGGACGAGACCCGCGACGCTGACTGCTACGACCTCCTGCGCCAGGCGTCGACCCGCGTCTTCAGCAACCTACTACGCATTGATGGCAGCTTTAACTTTGACCAGGTGCTGTCTCCGGCTCCTGAGGAGCTCCAAGGAAAGCTTGCGAGGGCGGTGGAAGACCATGTGGCGAGCCTGCTGGAGCGCTTCGTGCCGGTCGGGGAAGGGTCTGGCGACGACGGCAACCCAGTAGTTGACGACGCCGGCGGTGGCTCTGCTGCCTGAGGCCCTGCGCTCACCTTCATGTAAACAGAGTGGATGCAGCCGCGAGGGGGCGTGAAGACATTTGTACAACACTTTTTGTTGTTAAGTACTTAATGATCCGTGTGCTTTCGTTTTCCTCCCAAGGCCTTTATTTCCTTTTTACATTGCCTTGGTGCCCTGTGTCGCTGGGACCCAGCCCCCGAGGCAGGCTACACCGTCGCTGGGATGCCCAGAGCATGCGCTCGGCAAGGCCAAAGGGTGTAGGGCTCTTAGGGCTAGTAGGAGTCCCTGAGGCGTGATGCTCAGGGTCCCCCCTTGACGCGCAGGCGGCTCGTGCCAAGGAAGTCAGGAGGCCACGAGAGAGAAACGAGAGGGCACAGCTCGTGAGGCGCAGTCCCTCGTGAGGCCCTCCGTCCGTGGGACCCGCCGCGAGGCCTCCTGAGGGGGTGCGAGTCCTTTGAGGCGTGCGGCTTGGGGCGAGTCCTTTGTAGGGCACAGCTGGTGAGGCGCAGTCCCTCGTGAGGCCCTCCGTCCGTAGGACCCGCCGCGAGGCCTCCTGAGGGGGTGCTCCTGAGGCCTTCATATCCAGCACCTGGAAAACTGCAAAGTTTTTGCAAATAGTGCAGCAGGGCGCACTCGCGAGGTCGCATGTGGGTGTTACGCGAGGAGACAAGAGCACCAAGGACCTGGTGAGGTGACGTACACGGAAGCAGGCCCGCGAGCCAGAGCTTGGTCGCTTGGGTTTTCAGCGCTGCTGGGACTGACCCGAGCACAAACACTATGCCCCAGGAAACAAGAGCACCAAGGACTTGGTGAGGTGACGTGCACGGGAGCAGGCCCACGAGTCAGAGCTCAGTCGCTTGGGTTTTTCAGTGCTGCTGGGACTGACCCGAGCGCAGACACCGTGCCCATCCCCCGCTCGCGTGACAGGCACAGGTGAGACCACGAGCGCACGCCTCCGCCAGGGTACCCTTAGCTGCAAGCACACAGGGTTTTTGCGGAAATAAGCTTTACTAATGCATGAAGCAAGTTCATTACATAACAGAAAGATACATGCTGCCGTGTTCGACACGGGTCAGCTTGAGGATGCGATGGCCGAGGGCCCCTCAGGTAAGTAGGCCACCAGCGCGGAGCATGGGGCATCCGCTAGCGCTGAGCATGGGGCTTCCACGAGAGTGGGAAGGAGCTCTCACGTGCCGGCGGCAGCGTGGGTAGAGAGAGCCCCAGAGCGTGTACAGCTCCATGTCGCTCGTATCCGTGGGACACGGATAGAACTTATGATGATGGCGGGCGTTCCATGTGTTTGGTACCGGAACACCCGCCGCCGTCATGAGTGGGGCCGCGGCGGGCCGGTGGGCGAGTGTTAACCACCTCCGTATTCCTGGCGACGTGGGGCTCCAGGCTCATGCGCATCAGCCTCTCGAAGGTGGCTGCGGCACCCTCCAGGCCGAACGGCATACGCATGAGCCAGGGCGAGCCTGCGGCGATGCACGGAGGAGGGAAGGGGCCTGTGGGGCAAGCCTGGTTGAGGGCGATGAAGTCGACGCACATGCGCACACTATCGCGCGGCCTCGGGACGGTGGTGAGGCTGGCGATCCTCTTGGGGTGGGGGGCTTCACGTGCGATTCCAGCATCCGGGGGCTTGTTGACTTCTTCGGTGACGACTTGCTACTTCTTGGGTGCTTAGCGAAATTCCTCACGCTTGACCGGCTGCGCGCTCTGACACGCGGCTGAGTGGTTCTCGAAAACCTCCCTCGGCAGGCTGGGCGCGCCTGATGCTGTCCAAGCCAACGCATCAGGGCACGCCCGGAGGAAGGTGACAATCGTGCCTTCCTATTTGGGGGAGGGCCCGCCGCTAACGGCGAGGGAGGGGCCTGCTTCACCCCCATCTAGCGACGCCTTCTTGGACTCAACCCGCTCCTGAGGGAGCAGGGGATTCTTCTTCACGGGCGCTTCCTCGGCAGGCCCAGGCGCGTCCTCATCGGCCGGGTACGCGACGGAGCCAGTTTTGTAGGTGTGCTCGAGGGCTTGCAGCGCATCCTTCTCATCGTAGCGGACGGTGAGGGTACCGCGGCTGCTGGGCATTTTGACAAGGCCGTAAGCGTGGTGGGTTGCGGCCATGAACTTGGTGAGCGCCGGGTAGCCCAAGATGGTGTTGTAGGGCAGGCCGATGTGAGCCACATCGAAGACGATGAACTCCGTACGGTAGTTCTTGCGGGTGCCGAAGGTGACGGGAAGGAGCACCTGCCCCAGGGGGACAGTGGAGCCGTCGTTGATGCCTGAGAAGGGCCTGGTGGGCATCAGGTGCTCGTAGGGCACTTGAAGCGTCTCGAAGGTCTTGATGGAGATCACATTGAGGCCGGCTCCTCCGTCGATGAGGGTCTTGGTGACAGCGACGTTGCTAATGGTGGGGGTGCACAGCAGGGGGACGGCGCCCACACCCTTCGTGGACTTGGGGTGGTCGCTGGCGTCGAAGGCGATGGGGAACTCGGACCACTTGAGGCGGCCGGTGGAATCGAGCGACGGGAGGGCCGCGTTCACCTCCCGAGAGAACTGCTTGAAGTGACGGTTGGATGGAGGGGCCTGGGCCCCGCCGAGGATGCAGGCCACCCTGCGGGGCTCTTGGTAGCCCCCAGCGTTCTAAGCGGGAGGGGAGTCGTTGGCGCGTATTGGGGCGGCGTTGGCTGGAGGGTTAGTCTGCCACGACTGGTTCTGCCAACCCTGACGGTTGCTATCGCCAGCGCCGTTGTTGTGGTTGTCGCCCCAGCGGCCACCTCCGCTGCCACCACTGCGGCCCTTGCCCTGCTCCTTGCGGCATTCGGTGCGGCCCTCGCGAAGCATCTTGAGCTCGTGGCAGTCTTCTGTGTTGTGGGAGTTCATGTTGTGGTATGCGTAGAAAGGGCGGGCATCCTTCTTGGCCTCGCCGCGGTCGCGGCCACGCTTGCAGTCCAGCTCTGCCGCGAGCACAGCTGGGCCCTTGCGCTTGGTGTCCTTGGCCTAGGGTTTCGCCGCGTCAGGCTCAGCGTCAGCGTCGTTGTGGAGGAAGAGGCGTCCCTCTTCGGCTTTGGCGCAGTGGTCGGCGAGGACGAGCAGCTCTGCCGTGGAGTCTAGCTCGTCCCTGACTGAGAGCTTCCCGCGCATCTTCATGTCCGTGATGCCATTGGTGAAGGCGGAGACGATCGCGGCGTCGGAGGCCTTCGGGATCTTGTGGTGCACCTGGCTGAAGCACTGGATGAACTTACGAAGGGGCTCGCCAGGGCACCGACGCACGTTCCGTAGGTCGTTGATCGTGAGGGCGCGGTCGCTCGTGCCCTTGAAGTTGGCGATGAACTGCTTGCACATGTCCTCCCACGAAGAGATGGATGTCTCAGGGAAGTTCATGAGCCACGAGCGCGCCATGTCCTTGAGGGCCATGGGGAACCAGTTCGCCATGACCCGATCATCCCCCCTCGCGGCCTGGATGCTAATGGTGTAGAGCAGGAGGAACTCCGTGGGGTTGGCACTGCCGTCGTAGAACTGAGGGAGCTCTGGCTTGAACTTGTCGGGCCACACCACGCAGCGGAGCTCGGGGGCGAGGGCGAGGTAGCCCCCGTTGGTGACGGCTCCACCGTTGAGGGCTGCGTGGTTCTGGCGCCCAGCCATGGCGACGTCGTGGAGGACGCGGTCCTGGTGGTCGCGTGCGCTCTCAAGGCCCACGCGAGCGTCCTGGGGCGCGCGGTTGACGATCTGGTTACTGTCGTCCCCTGGCTCGAGCGAGCCGCGAGACGGCTCCGGGGCGCACGAGGCAGGGCGGCGCTCGGCCACATCGCGATCCGGAGGACGAGGAGGAGGAGGAGGAGCGCCGTGCCCGGCCTGGTCGGTGCAGGACGGCGGAGCAGGCGGGGAGTGGGAGGGTGCCTGGCCATCGCACGTGGCATCGACGAGCTCGGTGATGCGCCCCAGCCAGGCGTCGTAGGCGTCCTCGGTGGGGCGGTAGCACAGCAGCTCCTGTGCCATGACCAGCGCGGCGCGCGGAGCGGGTGGATCACGATGCGCGAGCGAGGAGGAGGCAGCGGAGGTGTCGTGCGCCTGCTCGTTCACCGACTGGTGGGCAGAGGAGGCCACGTGCTCCCCCACGGGCTCGGTGGCGGCGCGAGGGCGTCGCCCAGGGACACCGCGGGCGGCGGCGCCGCGGGAACCCTGACAGCGGTGCGACGTGCAGCGCGTTCCCGGCGAGCGGCCGCGGCGTCCATGTCGATGCTGATGTCGAGGTCGAAGGTGCGAAGACGGAAAGCCCCCCAACCTGGCGCGCCAAATGTCGGAGTCTAGGATCTGCATCCAAGAAATTTCTCCAAGAACTAAGGATTCGAACTCTGGGGGACTTTGCGGGGACGCGACGGACTCACCGGCTCTCATCGGACACGAAGGGGACGCGTGAGCTACCCAGGTTCGGGCCACCGTGCGGTGTAATACCCAACTCCTGCTTGTGTTGGATTACTCCGTGAAGGAGAGCTTGTGCTCGAGGTACAAGAGGTGTGGGGGAGAATGGATCGATCCCCTTACATGGAAGCGGTCCTGCCCCTTTTGTAGTGCATTGGTCCTCTTCCCCGAAAATATGAGCGGGAAAGGTTGCCACAGGGCGGCAATTCAAAAGGGGGACAAGAGCATAGGCTTATCCTGACAAAAGGCAGTCTCCGCCTGCTAAAGCAGCTCCTTGTGACACGCTGGTGGGCTTGGCAATGACCTCCGTCCTGGCGCGCTGATCCGTCCTGATCTTCTATCACCAAAGAGGAAAGCCTTTGGGACTCACTTTGTGGGAGGCAGACGCCGCTGCTCCCTTATCACCAGAATGGAAGCTGGGCTCGGTCATGCCCCGCTGTCCTTATCCTGACAGCGGGTCATCACCCATGTGCTGGGCGCGGAGCCCCACGGCTGGCGCCGTATGACTTGCCTCATTAGAAGGCCTCGCGAGGGGGAGCCTCACGAGGGAACCTGGAGCTTCGCGGCCTCGGCAGGGTCTGGCTTGGCGGGGAGGGGCCTCGTGAGGCTCGCCCCTCGTGAGGCGGCTTCCTCCGGAGTGGCCGCGGCAGGGCCACTCTCATGGGCCGGCCGCCGAGCGCGGTCCTCTGGGCCAGAGGCAGACGGGTCGTCGTACCTTGGTTCCCACTGGGCCGACAAGACGGGAGCGGATCCATAGTGGTGTATTGATATGGTGAATATGTGGACTCGTGTGCGCTTTCTCACATCAAAGAAGTTACTGGTAGTCGTAGTTCAGGATAGCCACTGAGTCAAAGCTGGCTTGCTGCAGTTAAACTCCACAACCCGTTGTTGATACCGATGCATATGTAGCTAGTTCTGATGTAAGTCTTGCTGAGTACCTTTGTACTCACCGTTAATTAATTTATGTTTTTGCAAAGGAGACTTCAGTCTCACTTTTGATTCCTGCGATGAGTTCGACGTTGACCGATTAGCCTGGGAATCCCTGATAGAGGTCTGGTTCCTATGGAGGGTCTTGTAGGTAGACAGGCTTCCTAGCCTTCTTTCTTTTAGCTGTCTGTACTCAGACAGGTTATGCTTCCACTTGTTGCTTGTATGACTTGAATGTTGGGTCATGAGACCCATGTTTGTAATATCATGCTATGTAAGGCTCCTCGGAGCCCTTTTAAATTAATACTTTGAGTCATAGAGTTATGTTGTGATGCCATGTTGTATTTACACATATCGTGCATATTGTGTGTATGCTTGAAATTTACCGATATGTGTGGGATCTGACACCTAGTTGTTTATTCTTGGTAGCCTTCCTTATGGGGAAATGCCTCCTAGTGCTTCCATCCGGAACACATGGATTGGCCGGCATGTGTCCTTCTTTGCTCCTATGTCTATCCCTACGGGGAAATGTCACGCGGTGTTTTACTGGAGTCCTTGTAGCTTGCTATGACTCATTTACACTCGCTGCTGACCGACATGTGCATTGCTGGGTCATGTATGCCTATCCCTGTAAGTTTGTGCCACCTTGGTTTATGACTAGTCATGTCGGCCCGGGTTCTCTGTCACATGGATGCTAGCGACACAATCATATACGTGAGCCAAAAATGCGCAAACGGTCCCGGCCCAGGTAAAGGCGGCAGCCGTGGGTTACTGTGCGTGAGGCCGCAAAGTGATATGATGTGTTACATGCTAGACCGGTGTGACTTAGGATTGGGGTCGTGACACCTCATCACCCAAGGGTAAACTTGGCGCCTCTTCGAGCCCACGCGTGGTCAAACGAAACGTGTGTGGGGTGCTCAACAGCACAAGCGTGCACTGGAATCCTCTGCTAGGAACGCGGTGACAAGACGTGATGATTACAGGCCGTCCGGTCCCCATTTATTATAGCGGCCATTTAACCCTTGTGTCTCTTCAACCTTTCGATCGCGCCCCAGTATTGGAAGAAGCACACCCACGATGACAAATACAGAGAGGGTATCCTGCGCGGCTCCAATGGCGGTCCCAGCGGCTGCCGACGACGAGCGGCAGTTCACCATGCATGCCGTAGTGGACACCCACAGAAGGTTCACGGAGCTCTCGGTGGTGTACACCAACAACCTGATCTGGGTGGAGAACTCCATCCACACTATGGAGTTGTTGCTTGCTGCGAAGAAGTACAAGGTGGTCGGGTTCGACCTCGAGTACACCCGTGCTCGTGCCAGGTCTCGTCACAAGGTCGCCGTCGCCCAGATGTGCGTGCGCAATCACGTCCTCGTCTACCACTACTACCTGGCCTCAAGGCCTTGCCAGCGTTTCACCAGGTTTGTCAACAGCCCCCACTACATGTTCGCTACGGTGGACATCACCAACGATGTAAAGGTGTTCAAGAATTTGGGCATCGCCTTCCAGAATCTTATCGACATCCAAGGCCAATACAAGATCTGGGGTAGCAAGAAACATGAGAAGGACTCACTGGTTCACCTCGCCGAGGCCATCAGCGACCCCTACTACAGAGACATGAAGGATTCCTGCAACAAGGACAAGCGTGCCTGGCACTCGGCCTGGATGGAGAAACTCGACGAAGCACACGTCATGTACGCGGCCAAGGAGGCGCCACGAGCTACGAGATGTACAGGCGGATCGTTGACATGAGGAAGTACCTCCTTCCCCAAAATGGCCAGGGATCCGGCGGGAAGCAGAGCAATGCAAGCGTCATCACAACAAGAAGTAGATGATCGTTTCTCCTAGTTTAGTGTGCATGTAATTGTCTACTTTGGTGTGTGTAGTCACTTATGTAATTGGATGTTTTATTTGGTTATGCAACAATGTTCTTATAAGTATATATGTTGCTGTTGTGTAGACAGAGCATAGATGTTGTGCGGACAAAGCAAATCACATCGGCCACGGGCTAAACTAGGGAACCCATCAGTGATGATTTCATCAATCGCTGACAATTGTATACCAGCAAGCGTTTGCCCACAACACACACGGGTTATTAGCGGGATCGTCCGTGTTGTTATTTGTTTTCCCACACATTTCGGATTATTGACCTGTTTGCCACGTATCACACACATCTTGTTAAGTTGAACCATTTTTGTTGTGTTGGGTAATCGCAAATAGTTCATCCGAGTGAACAACATGCCGTATATCGCACACACCTTGATCAGCCTGACCATTTCTATTGTGTTAGGTAATCGCAAACAGTTCATCCGAGTGAACCGCATGCCGTGTATCGCACACACCTCGAACTGGATGCAAGTTTCTGTTGCGTTGGGTAATCACAAATAGTTCATCCAAGTGAACTGTATGTTGTGTATCGCACACACAACGAACTGGCTGACCGTGTTTGTTGTTCTGGCTTATCGCAAAAAGTTCATATGGATCAACTGTATGCCACGTATCGCACACACATCTCTAATCTGAATCATTTTTGATGTCTCCGGCATCGCAAACAGTTCATCTTATTGGGGACGGTTTTTTTATGACGCCGTTTGCGATTCATGCATCGCACACAGTTTGGTCGTGGGGTCTCTGATTCATGGTTATCAATCCAGTAGGAGAACCACACAGAACCTCATTAGCAGCACCTACACACACAAAATCACATACTTGCACCCAACGCAAACAAGAGGGTTGTCAATCCCCTTGGCGGTTACTTGCAAGGATTAATTCTGATAGTGATAGATAGATAAAATAAATTGCAAAATAAAATAAAGGAAATAAAATTGCAGCACGGTATTTTTGGATTTTATATATGATTTAAGTAGACCCGGGGGCCATAGTTTTCACTAGAGGCTTCTCTCTCGAACACCTAGCATACGGTGGGTAAGCAAATTACTGTTGGGCAACTGATAGAAAAGCGCATAGTTATGACGGATTCATGACAATGATCATGTATATAGGCATCATGTCCGAGACAAGTAGACTGACTCCTGCCTGCATCTACTACTATTACTCCACTCATCGACCGTTATCCAGCATGCATCTAGGGTATTAAGTTAATGAAAACAGAGTAACGCCTTAAGCAAGATGACATGATGTAGACAAAGTAAACTCAAACAATATGAATAAATGCCATCATTTTATCCTTAATGGCAACAATATAAATATGTGTCTTGTCCCCTACTTTGTCACTGGGATATAGAACACCACAAGATTGAACCCATTACAAAGCACCTCTCCCATTGTAAGATAAATCAATCTAGTTGGCCAAACCAAATGGATAGATCAGAGAGAAATACAAAGCTATAACAATCATGCATAAATAAGTTAAGAAAAGACTCAAATATTTCTCATGAATAATCTGATCATAAACCCACAATTCATCGGATCCCAACAAACACACCGCAAAAGAAGATTACATCGGATAGAACTCCAAGAAGATCGAGGAGAACATCGTATTGAAGATCAAAGAAAGAGAAGAAGCCATCTAGCTACTAGCTATGGACCCGTAGGTCTATGGAAAACTACTCACACATCATCGGAAGGGCAGTAAGGTTGATTTAGAAGCCCTGCGTGATCAATTCCCCCTCCGGCAGATCGCCAGAAAAGGCCTCCAGATGGGATCGCCGAAGAACAGAAGCTTGCGGCGGTGAAAAAGTTATTTCGTGGGGCTCTCTATTGGTTTCCCAATATTTGAGAATTTGAAGAGGTGGAATTAGGTCAAAAGGAGCCACGAGGGGCCCACAAGGAATCAGGGCGCGCTCCCCTGGGGCCGCGCCCTGTTGCCTTGTGACCTCCTCGTGAGGCTTCTGGCCTCCTCCCGAAGCTTCTTGTGTCTCTCTTGTCTAGAAAAAAATCGTCAAAAAGTTTCATGGCATTTGGACTTCGTTTGGTATTGAATTCCTGAAAAACCAAAAACAAGCAGAAAACAACACGTGGCACTGGGCACTAGGTTAATAGGTTAGTCCCAAAAGATGATATAAAATAACATATTATTGCATATAAAACATCCAAGATTGATACTATAATAGCATGGAACAATCAAAAATTATAGATACGTTGGAGAAGTATCATCACCCTACCTACTCCCAGTATCCAATGCTAGATTCAGGGAGAGAGGAAATTCACTTTAGGGGAGAATTTCTTGAAAGTTTATCTTGGAAATCTTGTTTGACCTTTTTGGTGACATGTCTGCATCTAAAAGAAGTACTCACTTAGTGATACTCTCTTCTACATGTCATCCCAATCTTGGTACTCTTGTTCATCTTGTGTCTTTTCTTGGAGAAGTTATCTTGTGTTATCTAACCCTGTTTTCTCAAGTGTATTTCTTAAGGAAATTAATCAAGAACCTCAAGGTAAGTATGTGCATCTTACTCATGTACATGATGACCTCTTGCTCTTATGCATATTGTTTGCAAGAACGAATCATGGACATGAGAGTACTTCACTTTCATCTTGTTGCTCTGATGCATATAGCCAAGATACATGTGACTCATTACAATCCCTTCACTGTGTGCTTCTACTATCCATAAGCTATCATCATTTACTAGATGCACACTTGTAGGGGGAGTATATGCATGTTACATGTTTTCCTCAAAGCTTTCATACAATATTCTATTACATTTGTACTTGAAGCTTTGATGTATCTTATCATCAATTACCAAAAAGGGGGAGATTGAAAGCACATTTGCTCCCTTGGTGGTTTTGGTAATTAATGTCAACATACATGTTGTTGGACTAATACCTTTATCTAGTATATTTCAAATAAGTTCAATAGTTGCATGGCAAGGGCAAGAGGATGTGGACCCCTTCAAAATGCTAAGGACAAATATTGGCAAAGCTCCAAGACTCTTCATTTTCGGTTAAGTGATCCAAGATCACATTGAGTCCATAGGGGATGAGTTTTTGATCATGACTCAATTGCTCAAGTGCTTAGTGGTATTGCTCCAAAACCCTCAAAAACTTCTCCATGTCACTTCTATCCAAAACCCTAAAAGCATCATCTCGGTCCCTCCAAATTTCCACATCCCGAACTCACCGAGTTGATCACACATATTGCCAAAGCCAAACCCTAACTTTTCGGTGCAACCAAAATGGCTCTCTGTCTCACCGAGACGGTGTGACCAAGTTGCTGTAACGATGTGACTTCACTTCGGAATTACTGCAATGAAATTTTCGGAACTACCGAAATGATGTCTTGCCCTAGCCATTGCGCTTTGGTTTCACTGAGATATTCTGATCGGTCTCACCGAGACTTCCAACGTTCGAATATTTTACACTAGTCGGTCTCACCGAGATTTTGGTCCGGTGTCACCGAGTTGGGTCAAAGACTTGTAATGGTTGGATCTTTGGGTGAAGCCTATTTATACCCCTCCACCCACATCTAATTGTCATGGGAAAACGACGATCTATGGGACCGAAAGGATCCCTTTGCGGTTCGGCTATGGGATCGATGTGCTACAAAGAGCAGGGCTAATAGATGTAAGAACAAGCAAAGATTTATCCAGGTTCGGGCCGCTGTGAGCGTAAAACCCTACTCCTGCTTTGGTGGTTTGATTGTACATGAACTCAAGATTACAAGGAGCGTAGCTTGCCGGCAAGGTGCACGGGAAGTGCAGCTACAACGCGTAATTAAACTAGGTGTTGACCGTTCTAACTACAGCCGTGTGCCTCCTTTTATAGGCTAAGGGGTTACCACAATGGCTAATACGGTCATTACAGGGAGTGAACAGTACTTGCACCATCACCAAATCTATCTCCTAACGGGGTAGCACAAGCGCATTAAATGCACCGTTAGGTGTTACGCCGGGGAGGCGAGGCTTTGACGAAAAGATCTGTACCACCTGCCCAGCCGGCCTCCTTTATCTTGACACGACCCAGGGACGGGTGTCATTAAAGTTAACCCTTGCTTGGCATGCTGACACGTGCCTTGGCCAGCAATGTTTGACTGCTTGCCCGCTTGACACCTATCATACATGCTTATCTAGCCGATGATGAGGTGGAGCGGTAACAGGATAGACAGAGCCCGCTGGCACAGAGCTTGCCGGGCCTTCACTTGCTGGCAAGGAGCTTGCCGGCAACCAGAGTCTTGGTCTTTACCTTGCCGGTATGAAGCTTGCCAACAAGGGTAATCTTGATCTCCAGTACTAGAATAGTACTTCTCAATGACCTGCCTGGAGGTCTTCTTCATGGTCTTGTGTCTTGATGGAAGCAATCCTCCGGCAAGCCCTTGCCGGCACGAAGGCTACAACTGCCTGTGCACAAGTCAGGGTACGAAGGCACCCATGTCTTAGTACACCGACAGGAGCCCCCGGGCCTGGGCCATAAACGCATGCGAGGCGTCGTCGGGCTAGGCCCGAACAGTGCACAGTCATGCGTGGCAGAGGATAACTGCCATTATCTTCTCTTTTACCACGCCCCCACAACGCGCATGAAATGCGGATGTGGGAGAGGGGAAATGAAACTGCCGCGGGAGGTAGTGTGCCTGAAAAGCGCAGCCACGTAGGACTGTAAAGAGCCAGCCCCCGCGCCTTCCCCATAAAATCCGCGAGGGGCGCTGCTCATTTACCCGCTTCTCCCAATCTAGCCATCTGCCATTGTCTTCTTCCTTGCGCAAGAGCAGAGCGCGCCATTTGCTTCTGCCGCCGCACCGCACCCCCGCCTGCCTCCAAATCCGCCCTCCCCAAGGCAATCATGGCTCCCAAGAAGAACCAAAACAAGCCGGAGAAGGCGGTCGACCCCAGCGCAGAGGCGAAGAAGTTGGACTTGGGAGCGGCACGGAGAGACAATGTCGTCTTCAATCCGGTGCTGGATAAGAGTGATTTGGTGAATCGGTACTCGACCATGTGGGGGAAGGCGACGACCGCCCACACCGCGCCAGAAGTCCTTCCCAGCTCTATCAAATCTGGCGAGGACAAGTACCTTTTCTTCACAGCCTATTTCTATTGCAGCCTTGTCTTGCCTTTCCCTGAATTCTTCGTTGAAATCATGTACGCCTACGGGTTCCATCTCCTAGACTTTACCCCCAACGCCATGACTTGTATGGCCGTCTTTGCGCACATGTCCGAAAATTTCATTGGGGTATTGCCCAGTGTAGCCCTCTTCCGCCATTATTTTACTCCACGCATCGAAGCAGATGCCCTCTCCGGTGGCATCACTTGGATCCCCAGGGACAGGGATATCTATCTTCCGGGGCTGCTCCATCGGAAGTGGAACGAGTGGCGCGGAGAATGGTGTTGGATCAAGGACGCTGATTTCCCCGATTTCTGCAAACCAAGAACAACAAAAGTGGTGCGCGGCAACGACTGGAGCTCTTTCGACGCCGACGACAAGAAGCTCACAATCACCACGACACACATCCTCTGTCTCAAGGCTGTCGGCCTCACCATTGAAATGGTGGGGGCTGACTTCCTTCACCGCCGAATCGCTCCCGTTCAGAACAAGGGTAGGCCCGCCTGGGACTACAAGAATGCGGCAGATATCATGCGGGTGTGGACTGGACTACACGCCAATTTGACGGTGCTGTAGCACAGGGTCCTCTGCGAGCAGCTCTTCCATGCCACCGGCAACTTCAAGCTACCGGCAAGCATGGTGCCCTTGTACAACAACTCCGCCCGGGATTCCATCATTGCGATGATGCCGGCTTGCAATGCCCATGGCATGGAAGCGCTTTGGTAGGAGCCACCCGAAGATGTGGTACAAGAGTGGTTTGATACCCTAGTGGAGAGGCCTGTTAGGGAGGAGAAAGACCTCATCCGCAACACCACCTCCGAAGAGTTGGCGCATATCGCCAACAGGGTGGCAGAGGCGAGAATGGCTGAAGGCGCCAGCGGCTCTGGGTCCATGGCAGCCGATGTTGATGAGTACTCCGATGCTGAAATGGCAGAACATCCACTAGAGGAACTTGCCGGAGAGCAAGAGGAGCCCGCCGGGGAACAAGGCGAAGAAACTGCCGAAGAGCAAGTGCATAGGGAGCCCCCTGCTCCTAGCATTCCGGCAAGAAAAACTCGCGTCCTCTGGAAAGCTGTCAATGGAGAGCCAGTCCATGGAGCATCTTCAGGCAACGATGTAACCGACAAGGAGGCAGCCGGTAAGGCCACTGGACGGCAAGGATCTCGACGCCAAGCCCCTTAATAGCAGCGAGTGCAGTGTACCTCTATGAGGAAAATAGCCATACTGGCTACCGCAGGAGGTGGCTCTTCTCGACTTGCCGTGCCCGCGGCAACCAAGCGGGCTAGAACTTCTACCTCGCCCCGCTCTTCCAGCACCAGGCCCGAGAGCTTATATGATCTCTCCATCCTTAGCGACGAGGAGGAGGAAGAAGAATATGTATCCTCGTCCACTTCCGTCAATTCTTGATTTCTTATTTGTCGTAATCTGACTTGCCCCGCCTTGCAAATCAGCGATGGGGAGACCATGGCACAAAGGATGGCCAAGAGGGCGAGGACCACAGTAGAGGAAGAGCCGGCGACAAGCACAGCGCCAGGCGATGACGTCGTGGATGTCAGTCCTGGGTGTAGCCCCCAGCGTGAGGCCACTATCCACTTTCCTTTGGCAAGTGTTGGTGTTGAGATATTTACCGCTGACATCAGCACGGGAGCAGGAGAAGAGCGCCACAAGGAGGAACGCCCAGGGGGCAGATCCAACTGGGACGTCTCCGTCAACTGCTACCCCGGCAAGCGGCTCTCCGGCAAGGACGTCTACAGATGAGCCTGTTCACGCTGATGAAGTGCCAACAACTGAAGCTGCCAGCAACCAGGCGACGACAACCGAGGTTGTCGGAGAGGAAACTGTTCCCTCTCAACAATCTCAGCCTGGTAAGCCTTCTGCCGTTAATACTTTTCTCTATAAATCTTCTTTTTTTTGGTTTTCTTGAACTTGATCTGAGTCTTGATTTTCTCTCTTCTCCATCCTTTCAGATCTGCCTCCATTTGATGAAATGGACATTGACTCCACCATCTAGGAGATCGTGAGGGACGCCGCCGATGAGGCCAGCAACATTGCTACTGATGAGGTCGTTGGGAGGAGTGATGAGGAGGCCGCCAAGGCCGCTCACTAAGAGGCCGCCAAGGACTCACCGAAGAGGGTGGCAACAAGAGTGTCGAGGCCACTGAAGACATCCCTATCTCAGGAGTGCTAAGCGCTGACTTCGCCATGAGGGCGATCCTGACCGGCAAGGCAGTCGCAGATGACCACCCCTCGAATTCTGAAGAGCCCTTCTCAAGCAGATACCTGAAGGTTGGCGACAACTTGTTCGTCAGCCTCCCTAGGACGTCAAGCATCGGGGCGCCCACGGAAGGAGAAGTCTTGGATGATGAGATCATCGCCGCTGCTGGGCTCGAAGTCATCGATGACCCTCATGCCAACACCAACAAGACCAAAGAACAGTAGCTCCTCAAGGCCATGGGCGTGAATTTTCGGAAGCTTCAGGCATGCTACCTCAGCCGTACCGAGAGCTTGGACTCCAGGGCTACCGTCCTTGACAAGGCGAAGGAGGAGTTTAAGAAGCGGGTGGAGGAAATGCAGATTTGGTATGCGGAATGCCTGCAAGATCTCCAAGAATATCACACCCAGCTCGCCAAGGCCAAGGAACAGTTTGTCTTGGAAAAGGCTGAAGTCAACAGGGCACATGAGGAGGCTGTGCAGAGGATAGCGGCAACCGAGGCAGGGTTGAACGAGCGCAAGGTTGGCCTTGACGCTCATGAAGAAGAGCTTGCCGCTCGTGAAGCAGAGCTTGCCGCTATGCTTCACGGCAAAGATAATGAGATCCAGGCCCTCATTTCGCAGCAGACCCAGGAGCTGGAACACAAACATATAGCGGCCACCGAAGCTCAAGCTACAGAGCATGCCGGCAAGATTAAGGAGGCCGTCGATGTTGCCGAAGCCACAGAGGCCACCAAGATCGAGCTGGAAGGCAAGGTGCGAGTGCTCAACGCAGATATCGCCGCCAATGGCAAGGAGATCTTGGCGCTCAAAGCAGATGTAGGGAAGGCAACTCACACCTTGGCGGAGCTTCAAACTTTAGTATCTGAAGCTGACCACCTTGGAGAAGTCTCTTGATGAAGCCAAAAAGCGTGAGAAGATCCTGACGAAGGACCTCCAAGGCGAGAAGACCCGGCTTGAAAGTGCTGTGAACTCGTTCAACGAGCTCAATGGTGCCTACAAGCTTTGGACTGATCGCCTTGTGGTTGCCGTGGAGAACCTTTCTGCACAGCTGTCTGCCATGGGCTTGCCGAAATACCACTACTCAATCGCCGAAGGAGACACCGCCAGCGCTAGGCTCACTCTCTTCTTTGAAAGTTTGGTTGAAGCGCTGGAGAAGCATCACGGGGCTCGAGCTGCATACCTTGCTAGCGAATCCCGCAAGCTTTGCCGGGATGTCCTCTTCAAGGTGCTCGTCAAGGTGGCGTACCGGAACCCAGGCATTGATCTCACCAAAGTCTTCGTCAGTCTGCCGAGGGGAGCCGACACCAGGATCGCCGAAGAGCTCGTCGCGCCCATCGCCGATAGGGTTGGTCAGATCCCCAGGACAGAGGGTAGGGTCACCCATTGATCTTGTAGTCACACCTTGCCGCGAATGCGATCTTGTAAAAGACAGATTCATCTTAAGTTAGATCTGCACTATGGCATTGATGTAATATAACTTGTGTTCTGAATGGATGTATGCATGCTATTCCTCTTGTCTTATTCTGTCTTTGCATGATTTCTGTGCCCTACGCTTGCCGGAATCTTGCTGGTGCGTGCACTCTTGCCGCAAGCGCTTGAGGAGCGGGTCCTTAGCAGCTTGCCGGAAGTGCCGCCGCCGGCAAGGTTACACTTGACAATCACAACGCAGCCACTTAAGTTGTTGAGCGGACTCGAAACAAAGTAAGGGCATAGCTGGTCACGACAAGGTTCCTTAGCGTGCAGGTTTCTCAAACAAAGGCCAAAATCGTTCAAGGAGAAATTGCAACTAAAACAAATAATTTATTACAAAGTTTTTCAACTTAGCTTTTTCTTTGCTGTACTTCTTGTCGTAGAACTATATCTTGAACGTCACTTGGTATCCATACATCACTCCCCCAGGAAATTTGCACGCGAGGAACCCTTCTGTCCTTTGAGAAAAAGAAAGAAGAGAAAAGAGAAGGCTGGAACCTTGATGGTTCATTAATCATTCTATGCAAGGTAAAATGTAGCACAATGCTGCCTGCAACATATAAATAAATATGTACTTTGACAAACATTTGTGAAACACTTAACTTTTATTCATTGTGCACGGGATCTGCGCCCGGCTTTGTACAAAGGCTTACATGTCTTGCCGGCAAACTTGTACAAAAGAGGTTGCCGGGCAGCCTGGCAACTGCGCCGTACGGTTAAAACTTGCGAAGATGTTCAATATTCCATGAGTTGAGCACTGGAGTGCCATCTTCGGTATCTAGGCGGACTGCGCAAGGCCTAGTGACCCGTACAACCCAGTAAGGGCCTTCCCACTTCGACGTCAACTTGTTTTGACCCTTCGTGGACTGAATCCAATGAAGAACAAGGTTGCCTTCCTCAAGGTTCCTGGCCTTCATTTTGCGACTATGGTAGCGGCGCAAAGCTTGGTGGTACCGTGCAGCACAGACAGCAGCCAGGAAACGATCTTCCTCAAGGAGCATGGCATCATCTTGCCGCAGCTCATCTTGATCCTCCTCATCGAAGGCCAAGACTCGAGGTGACCCGTATCTGAGTTCCGTGGGGAGCTCCTCTTCTGCACCATAAAGAAGGAAGAGGTGTGTCTGGCCAGTGGCTCGACTTGGTGTCGTTCTGATTGACCAAAGAACCGCCGGCGACTCTTTCAGCCAGCGCCTTCCACACTTGTGCAGCCTGTCGAAAGTCCTGGTCTTGAGACCACGCAGCACTTCTGCATTTGCCCTCTCTACTTGTCCATTGCTCCTTGGGTGAGCAATAAAGGCGTAGCAGATCTTGTTTCCAAGTTCTAGGCAATATGCTGTGAAGGCGCGGCTCGTGAATTGGGTGCCGTTGTCGGTGATGATCCTATTGGGTACACCAAAACGAGCAACCAATCCTTTGAGGAACTTGATGGCTGACTGTGCCATCACCTTTCTCACTGGCTCTACCTCAGGCCACTTTGTAAACTTGTCGATTGTAACGTACAAGAATTCAAAGCCCCCGATAGCACGGGGGAAGGGGCCGACGATGTCGAGCCCCCAGACCGAGAAAGGCCAGGAGAGAGGGATGGTTTGGAGGGCTTGAGCTGACTGGTGGATGTCCTTGGAGTGGAACTAGCACGCTTCTCACCTGATGACCACCGCCAAGGCGTCTTGAAGGGCTGTCGGCCAGTAAAATCCTTGACGGAATGCTTTCCCGACAAGCGCGCGTGACCCAATGTGAGAGCCACACATCCCTTCATGCATCTCTTCCAACAGCCTCTGTCCATCTTCCTGGCAGATGCTCTTCAATTTCACCCATTTGGTCTTTTCATGTACAAAATGTTATCGACAAATTTGTACATCCTTGATTGACGGGCTACTCTTTCTGTGTGTTCTTGCTCACCGGGAAGATCTCTAGTTTGAAGGTACTGGACCATTGGTTGTGCCCATGCCGGAGCCCGTGACTCGACGACAAGGACTAAAGGTACTTCTTTCTCTGCGGGAGCGCTTGCCTCGACGGCAAGAATTTGGCTTGTCAGAAGCTACGGCTCACCGGCCAAGGGGGTCTTGTCGGCAGTATCTACATTCTTGGCGGTTGCTGGCAGCACTGCGGGAAAGTAACCACCAACATCTTGCTTTCTTTTCTTTGCCAGCCTTTGTCGGGCCATTGGGAACTGGGGTACTATGGCACCCTGGCTCAGAGGAACCGGAGCACCCCGTATTCTAGCCCAGAGATCAAATCTTCTGGAATACGGCACTGCTCGGCATAGAACAACTCAACTGTCAAGACCCCGATCCTAAGTCACACCAATCTAGCATGTAACACATCATATCACTTTGCGGCCTCACACACGGTAACCCATGGCTGCCGCCTTTACCTTGGTCGGGACCGTTTGCGTCTTTTGGCTCATGTATATGATTATGTCGCTAGCATCCATATGACAGAGAACCCGGGCCGACATGACTAGTCATAAACCAAGGTGGCACAAACATACAGGGACAGGCATACGTAACCCAGCAATGCACGTGTGGGTCATCAGCGTGTGCAACCGAGTCATAGCAAGCTACAAGGACTCCAGTAAAACACCGCATGACATTTTCCCGAAGGGACAGACACAGGAGCAAAGAAGGATATATGCCGGCCAATCCATGTTTTCTGGAGCAGTAGCGAACTACCAAGGCTGAGTGGAAGCACTAGGAGACATTTCCCTGTAGGGAAGGCTACCAAGGCAGATAACTAGGTGTCGAATCCCACACATACCAGTGCATTTCAAAACATACACACAATATGCACGATATGTGTAAATACAACATGGCACCACAACAATAACTCTACGACTCAAAGTATTTATTTAGAAGGCTCCAAAGAGCCATACATAACATATCCATATAGGTAGGGGTCACATGACCCAACACTCAAGTCATACAAACATACAAGCACATGCGGAAGCTTAACTTGTCTGGGTACAGAAACCTAGAAAGGTAAAAGGTTGTGCAAGCCTGCCTATCTACAAAGACCCTTCACAGGCACGCGATTGCCACCTGGGTAGCAAGTCACTCATCAAGGTCGAGGTCTATATAGAATCCGTCTGTATTCTCGGGGTTCTCCTCTGTAGCAGTTGTTAAGCAAACATGAGTACAAAGGTACTCAGCAAGTCTTACATCAGAACTAACTACTCATGCAACAGTATCAACAAAGGGGGTAGTGGTGTTTATTGCAGCAAGCCAGCCTTGACTCTTGGCTATCCTGTACTATGACAACAGGTAGTTTGAATAAGGTCAGATAGCGCACACGAGTCCACTAATCACCCCGACAATACACTACCATGGATCCTCTCCCGTCTTCCTACGAGAGGGCCATCCATGGCACTCACACTTGTCTTGATACTTTTATGAGAAATCATTTAAGTTGTCTACGAACAACATAAGTTCCCAAGTAGGCCATATCCGAGGACGCGGCTATTCGAATAGTTTGATAACCCTGCAGGGGTGTACTTCTTCACACACGCTCTCACCACTTATCACCATATACACGTCATGTATCTCGGCAACCTTCAAGTGGAAGCCTGGCGAGGGTGTTAGCCACGACCTGACTAACCACACAAGACTCTAGTCCAGGTTTATCGCCTATTTGAGACTGACCCGCAAGGAAGTCCGGCCGAGGTTTCCACTATGGCCCCAAACGATGTGTGCAGGGTTCCCAAGCCCACCATTCGGGTGCCACTTGGTACACTGTGCCACTTGCCTGCTGCATCATAGCCCACCCCTAAGGTCAGCGCTACGCACGGCCTCCAGCATCCTATAAACACCAGAAACTAGTTGCAACTCCTGGACTGAGATCAAGGCGATTAATAAGCCGAGAGGGGTCGAGTTACCGGAACCCAATGTGTGGTAGTAGCTAATCTTGGATCACATACACGGAACTCAGTTCTTAAGGACGGTTCCAATGAAACAACCCACCATGTACTCCTACATGGCCTCTCATCGATACCTTTACCAAATCGGGTTCATCACTTTACTCTCATCATCAGAACACAACTGTTTCACTCCAATCCATCAGCCAGATGAACCAGACCTGACACAACTCTAAGCATAGCAAGCATAGCATGGTAGGAACACAACATGGGCTCAAACAACTCCTACACATGCTAGTGGGTTTTAACTATTTACTGTGGCAATGACAGGTCATGCAGAGGAAAGGGGTTCAGCTACCACAACAAATAGCAGTTGAAACAATGTTGTCTTAATGTAGTAAAAGAGAGCAGCAGCGAGAGGATGGGTTTGTATCGGAATGTTCAATGGGGGTTGCGTGGCTGACAGAGTGGTAGAAGGGTACTGCCCTTCAGCTGGATACTCGTGAATATCCTCGGAAGCAGAACCTACCGCGGAGAACATACCGAAGGCACAATCAATACATGGCAATATGCAACATTATGATGCATGTTCATGCCATGGCAAAATGTGTGTGTTTGAGCTAATGCAGCTATCAACAGATTGGTTTGAGTTGATTTGAACCAAAGGTTCAAATTCAAAATCTACATATGATTTTTCAAATGTCATTTAATTGATTCGACCTGATCAACAGGTTTAACTTGTTTTGTCATGCATGAAAATAGTACCAATGGATAGATTGGATTTTTCTAATCATTTTTCATATATAAATTTTTTCCATCCGAGCTACGGTTGATTTATTATGAATTTTTGAAGTTTAAAGCATTTTCTGGAATTTCCTAGTTATTTAAATTAAACTAAATCCAGAAAATGAGTTATTGCATCAGCATGACATCAGGATGACGTCAGCTGGTCAACTGCGGCGGTCCAGGTCAAGCTGACCAGTGGGACCCGCATGTTAGTCTCACATCTAATTAACAGGGTTATTTAGTACTAAATTAATCCTAATCCTAAATTAGTTAAGGGATCGGGCCCACATGTCGGAGTCAAACCCCCGGTCAGCCGGGTCAAACCCACCGGTCAACTGGGGCAAACCCGCCGGCAGCTCGACGCCGGCGATGACAGACGCGTCGGCGGGCTGCGGGATTGAGCTGTGGTGCCCCGTTCGATGCGTGGCTAGGCGCATTGGAGAGCCCTTGCCGGCGCGCATCGGATGGGGGTGGTGGCCGGCCGGTGGTGGATGGAGATGACGGCGGCGAGCTCGGCAGCGGTGGCTGCCGTTCGGGCGCAGGCGACGCGATGGCTACGACGGGCCTACGAGGAAAATGAGAGGGGGGTTCGGGGGAGAGGCTCACGGCGGTCACGGCGAGCAGGTCGGCGGGCTCGGGGAGGCGTTGGAGCGAGCGGAACGGTGGAGGCGATCTCAGCGTTGGGAGGTTGAAGAAGACGGCGTGGGGTGCGTTGCAGCGCATCCAGCGTCATGTGTCTCGGCGAGGAGGTCGTGGGAGTCGAGGCAGAGCTCGTAGACATGGCGACGGAGCACGGGGGAGGCGGCGGCTATGCATACGTCGACGGCGAACGAGCGGCGGCTTCGGCCATGGTGTCCAGAGGCGAGGGAGAGAGCGAGGGGGAGAATGAGCGAGTCGGGGCGATCGAGATGGCACCGATGAGGGCGTTCGCGTCGTCGCGCTGTCCAGGGGCGACACAGGCAGGCGAGCAGGTGGCGTGGCGCCTCTCGCGCGCGTGCGATGTCCCGCCTCTGCCTACTCGCAGAGGTAGGGGAGGACTGGCAGGAGGCCAGGTGGGCTGGGCCAGCACAGGTAAGTGGCCCAGGTGAGGTGCTCTCTCTCTCTCTCTTTTCTAATGTGTTATGTTTTCTAATTTTCTTTTCTATTTTTGATTTAGTAAAAATACTAAACCATTTTTAAAACTCCTGCAAATATTTGTGGGCACTTTTAGAATTATTTCCAATAGCCCTCAACTATTTTCAGAATTATTTGAGCATTTAAAATATTTATAGTATTTAAATGCCCAAATCCAAATACTTTTTGATTTAAATCAAAAATCCAAGATGACCTAGAAAAATGTGAACCATTTTTGGCAGAGGTTTCCACGCATTTAAATAATGATGAACTTTTCTGAAGGGCATTTTGGGTTCATCAAAATTATTTTCAGTTGATCCTAGTTTTTCAGAGGGGTGCTAGGGTTTGCTGGATCCCCATTTCAATTTAAGGTGAAAATTTATACATGATGCACATGCAAGACTAGTCTTAGTGCAATGCTAAGCTAGGGTTGTGACAACTCACCCCCACTCAAAAGAATCTCGTCCTGAGATTCAGGGGTCGTTGGGAAGTGTGTGGGGTACTCAAGTCGAAGACGATCCTCCCATCCCAAGTAGCTTCTTTCCCGGAATGATGAGACCACTGAACCTTGAGAAACTTGATGTTCTGGCGTCGAGTGGTATGCTCGGCTTGATCAAGAATACGAACAAGGTATTCTCGATATGTGAGGTTATCTTGGAGATCAAGCGTTTCGTGGTCCACTCCGCGGATAGGATCCGAGAAGCAATGCCTGAGTTGAGAGACGTGGAAGACATCATGAACTCTGGAAAGATGCGGGGGTAGTTCCAATTGGTAGGCAACCTCTCCTCGTTTGGCAAGGATGCGAAAAGGACCAATGTGGCAAGGAGCCAATTTTCCTTTGATACCGAAACGATGGGTACCCTTCAGAGGAGTAACACGAAGGTAAGCCTTCTCGTCGACTTCGTAAGTTACAGCCTCATGATGGCGATCATATTGGCTCTTTCGACGAGATTGGGCTATTTTCAACTTTTCACGAACAATGCGAACTTGCTCTTCTGCTTCCTGAATCATATCTAGGCCAAAGAATTGCCTTTCCCCGGTTTCTGACCAGTTATGAGGCGTTCGACATCTTCGTCCATAGAGAACTTCAAAAGGAGCTTTGCCCAAACTAGATTGATAACTATTGTTATAGGCAAATTTGGAGAATAGAAGGCATTTCTCCCAATCCATTCTGAATGAGATAACAGAAGCTCTGAGCATGTCTTCTAGAATTTGATTGACTCATTCTACTTGACCACTGGATTGCGGGTGGAAAGCGGTGCTGAAGGAGAGACGAGTTCCCATAGCATTTTGGAAACTTTCCCAAAATCGAGAAGTAAAAAGACTTCCACGGTTTGAGTTACTATCCAAAGGAATACCATGAAGAGACACTATTTGAGAAATATATAGATCTGCTAACTAACTAGCAGTTATACTCTCTCGAACAGGAAGGAAATGAGCCACTTTGGAAAGACGATCGATGACCACAAAGATAGCATTATTCCCTCTCTTGGTCCTAGGAAACCAGGTAATGAAATCCATACCTATTTTATCCCATTTCCATTCGGGAATAGCTAAGGGTTGAAGAGTGCCAGCAGGGCATTGATGCTCTGCTTTAACACGACGACAGACGTTGCAGTTAGCAATGAACTGAGCGATTTCTCTCTTCATCCTAGTCCACCAGAACCTCTGGCGTAGGTCCTGATACATTTTGGTACTACCGGGATGAATCGTGAGAGGGGATTCACAAGCCTCCTTAAGGATCAACTGCCGTAGTTGTTGTTTCTTGGGTACCACCTAGCGGTTCTCAAAGAGGACAACACCTCGGTCATCTACCGTGAAGCAACTAGCAATTCCCTTAGCAATACTTCTCTTCATTCGGGAAATTCCAGTATCATGCTTCTAGGCTTCTATGATTTGATCCGTAAGGGTAGGTTTCGCCACCAAGGTAGAAAGGAATCCTCGAGGAACAATGTGAAAGTTGAGCTTACGAAATTCCTCGTGGAGAAGTGGTTGACCTTGTTGTAACATGAGGTTGTTACAACAAGACATACGACTTAGTGCATTAGCCATGACATTGGCTTTTCCCGGGGTGTAAGTTATTCCTAAGTTGTAATCCGTGATCAACTCAATGCAACGTCTTTGCCTGAGATTCAAATCCGGTTGGGTGAAGATGTATTTCAGACTTTGGTGATCAGTGAAAATCTCGCAACGATTACCAAGAAGGTAATGTCGCCATGTTTTAAGTGCATGGACTACAGCTGCAAGCTCCAGATCATGTGTGTGATAATTATCCTCATGTGGACGCAACTGTCGAGATGCGTAGGCAATCACATGACGATCCTGCATGAGTATGCAACCTAATCCTTTTCGCGAGGCATCGCAATAGATAACAAAGTCCTTGGAGAAATCTGGTGGCACAAGTACGGGAGCAGAAGTCGGGCATCTTTTTAGTTCCTGAAAACTATACTCGCATTGTGGGGTCCACTCGAACTTTTTATCTTTCTTGAGGAGTTCAGTTAGAGGCTTAGCAACCTTGGAGAAGTTCTCGACAAAGCGACGACAGTAGCTCGCTAAACCAAGAAAACTCCTAACTTGCTTGACCGATTCAGGTGGAGTCCAATCAAGAACAACCTGAACTCGCTCGGGATTGACAGCAATACCTTTTCCAGAGATTACATGGCCTAGATAGGTCACTTCTGGCAACCAGAATTCACATTTAGAAAATTTGGCATAAAGGCAATGCTCTTGGAGTTTCGTCAATACTAGCCTTAGATGCTCGGCATGATCTTCTTTGTTCTTCGAGTAGATGAGTATATCGTCAAGGTAAACCATGACGAATTTATCTAGGTACTCCATGAAGATCGAATTCATTAAGTGGGAGAAGGTGGCTGGGGCATTGGTTAAACCGAAGGACATGATGGTGTACTCGTATTGGCCATAACGAGTGACAAAGGCCGTTTTGGGAATGTCCCCGTTCTTGATTTTGATTTGATGGTAGCCCATCCTCAAATCCATTTTGGAAAAGACTGAGGATCCAGCGAGCTGATCATACAGATCGTTGATCCTGGGGAGCGGATACTTGTTCTTTATAGTGAGCAGGTTGACGGGTCAATAATCTACAACCATCTGATCCGTTCCATCCTTCTTCTTGACGAAGAGGATGGGACAAGCCCAAGGAGAAGAACTAGGATGGATGCAACACTTTTGCAAGGACTCGTCGAGTTGTTTCTTAAGCTCGGCTAGCTCTAAGGGTGCCATCTTATATTGTCTTCTAGAAATTGGGACAGTTCCTGGGACAAGATCTATCACAAACTCTACATCTCTGTCTGGTGGAATTCCTAGCAGTTCTTCAGGAAAGACATCCGGAAAGTCACGGACTACTGGTATATCCTCAAGGTCTGGAAGAGGGCTGGCATTTAAAGGTAGAGCTAACACTCGGACGCTCGGGTTAAAACATTGACTATCTCACCCGATGGATGTGTAAGTTGAACAGATCTGGTGGAACAATAAATCTTAGCATAATGGGCTGCCATCCAGTCCATACCCAAGATGATGTTTATGTTCGAAGATTTAAGGGCTATCAAAGATGCAAGGAAGACAAGTCTGTCGACTAGAATCTCATTTCCATGGCTCACTCTAGAAGTTTGCCATTTAGACCCAGGAGTTTGAATTACCATGGGAGTGGGCATATCACAAAATGTCATGTTGTGCAATTGAGCATAACTCTCAAAAATGAACGAATGAGATGCTCCAGTATCGAAAAGAACAGATGCCGGATGACAATTTACAAGGAGCATACCAAGAACGACGTCGGGGTCATCATGAGCCTCATCGACTGAGACGTGGTTCACACGTCCACGTGTAGTGGTAGCTGGCTTGGCATAGTACATCTTTCCTGTTGGCTTACCATGGCCAACAGACTTTCCTGGCTGGTTGGAAGCATTGTTCTGGGGGCACTCATGAGAGTAGTGGCCCGGCTCTCCGCATTTGTAGCAAGTCACGGTGCTGGTATGTGGAGCAGCATTGACGGCTGGTCCACCGTGGCCCTTGGGTGGTGTATACGGCTGGTTTGTGTGAGGCGCCTCATGGGATGGCCTCCGGGTGTACCTGGGTGCCAGTGCCGTATTTGGGATCCACACCCGGCACTTCTGTGATCCAGAGCCGGAGGATGAGCCAAAGTCACAGGGATGCTAGCGGGTAGCCTCGTAATCAGTCTGGCCAGTTTCTTCACTGATGGCCTTGTTTACGAGTTTCTGGAAAGTGAGACACTCGTGCAGATGAAGATCACGACGGAGCTCAGGGTTAAGTCCCTTTCGGAACCTAGCCTGTTTCTTGGCATCGGTGGACACTTCTTGTGGAGCATAGTGTGCAAGGTTTCCAAACTCCCGACTGTAAACATCTACAGTCATCTTGCCCTGGGTGAGGTTGCAAAACTCCTCCCTCTTACGGTCCATCAGACCCTCTAGGATATGGTGCTCGCGGAAAGCTTCACTAAAATCCCTCCAAGTGGTGACCTGACCAACTGGAAGCATGGCCTCATAATTCTCCCACCACAGACTAGCGGGACCTTCAAGATGGTATGCAGCGTAAGTGACCTGGTCACCTTCAGCCACGTTAGTAGAACGCAGCTTATGAGTGATGCTGCGGAGCCAGTCATCAGCGTCGAGTGGTTTGATGGAGTGATGGAAGGTAGGCGGGTACAACTTGATGAAGTCATGGATAGACACCATGTCATTGCGCTGATGGTGGGCTGTGTTCTGCTCAATGTGCTCGAGCAGACGATTTGTCTCGCGCTTGTTCCTCTCAGCCTCTAGCATGACCTCAGCCAGAGAGGGTGGATGGGGAAGGTTCTCATTCCTAGCTCCACTGCCTTCACCCTGCTCATGGGCAGTGGGGTTGCTTCGCGTATTGACCTTCCTGGGAAACAAAACCATGGTTTAGACAAGGATGACAACAACAATAGCATAGGATGCTGAATGTAATGGACGACATGGAATGCAGAGATGAACATCTGTACAACATGGTAACAAGGAAATTGCCATATATATACCATCGGTCGTACACACCATAACATAGTTTAGTACAAGCCCAAGCTAGAGTACAAACTGCAGTGAGAGATGATACAACTCATCGCAGGCATTTGAAGCTCCTATACATTATTTATCTACGCCTCCGGAACTCAGTACACACCTAGTCACATCCCACAAGACATGCATGACTGTGGCGGATACAACTGCTACAATACTACTACAACCACGAACTACCTCAGACATCTCCGTAGTAATCCTCATAGAGATTACCACCATGGCCCGGGAGCTGAACGTGAGGATCTGGAAACTCTCTAGCCTGTGGAGCCTGGGGTCCATAAGGACATGGATGTGGCCTAGGTCCCACAGCTGGTGGTAGAAGAGGTCCACGGGAAGGAGTGATGCCTCCGACATCGGGCCAATCCATCCGGTCGGGCAGCTGAGACCGCACTGGATACAACGCACCCATATCAAGGTATCCTGTCTGAATGACGGGTGCTAGCTGTGTCAAAGTGGTCCAGTGGCGTGCTCGGGTAGCATAGAGCTCCATCCGAAGGGCACGGACCTCATGATCCCTGTCCTCCAATATCTGTGTAGTAGTCTGAACTCTTGTCTCCTCATGAGTGGCATCAGTGTAAAGACCAGTAAGATAGCCCTCCTCGCCTGGGAGTGATGCTGGCATATAGTTGAAATCGGTGTTCTGAAGCAGTGCGTGCCTAGCTCGGATTATGGTCATCATAGAATAGGCTGCATCCTGAACAGACATATCGACAGTAACTCCGAGTCCATAAGACCAGTGGATAGGATATGTAGCTCCAGGATACAAGGGATATATCCTGACGGTGAAAAGGTATTGGCTCTGGTTAAAATCCCGGTACTGCTCCTCCACTGTGTACTCGGGGTACCAGCGGTAACCGGTCTCAATCATGACGTGAACCAGCATGGCCGTATAACCTGGCACATCAATGCACCTGGTCAGATGGACAACCTGATGAGGGGAGTGAGAAGCCATCTGAAACACGAGATAATGCAAAGGCATTAGGATTTCTAGGACAAATCGGGCAGCATAACGGCTGTAAATGCTCAAAAAAGATTTTCAGACATCCTGGAAAATAGTAGCATAACCACTCAACATCATAATATCAAGGTTCCGAGACCAACTGTTTAACACGCCGAAATACTTGAAACTGAACTAAGACTTGAATCCACCATGCCTATAAGTCTACGGATTAGTAACGCGTGATCCTGGTAGATAGATATGAAGCCTAGTTCCTAATCCCCGTAGAAAAGAAGAGGGTGACCCGGATAGAGTGACACGAGAAGAGAAGTAAAAAGAGCCTTACGTTCCCTTCCACAATCAATTCCCTTATATATAACTAAAGCATTTCTAAAACTCGACATCGACCAGTTTGGCTTGGTAATCCTACAGGCAGTCAGACTCTGACGCCAACGCTGTCAGGACCCCGATCCTAAGTCACACCAATCTAGCATGTAACACATCATATCACTTTGCGGCCTCATGCACGGTAACCCACGGCTGCCTCCTTTACCTTGGTCGGGACCGTTTGCGTCTTTTGGCTCACGTATATGATTATGTCGCTAGCATCCATATGACAGAGAACCTGGGCCGACATGACTAGTCATAAACCAAGGTGGCACAAACATACAGGGACAGGCATACGTAACCCAGCAATGCACGTGTCGGTCATCAGCGTGTGCAGCCGAGTCGTAGCAAGCTACAACGACTCCAGTAAAACACCGCGTGACAATTCCCTGAAGGGACAGACACAGGAGCAAAGAAGGATACATGCCGGCTAGTCCATGTGTTACAGAGCAGTAGCGAACTACCAGGGCTCAGTCGAAGCACTAGGAGACATTTCCCTGTAGGGAAGGCTACCAAGGCAGAAAACTAGGTGTCGCATCCCACACATACCAGTGCATTTCAAAACATACACATGATATGTGTAAATACAACATGGCACCACAACAATAACTCTATGACTCAAAGTATTTATTTAGAAGGCTCCGAAGAGCCATACATAACATATCCATATAGGTAGGGGTCACATGACCCAACACTCAAGTCATACAAACATACAAGCACATGCAGAAGCTTAACTTGTCTGGGTACAGACAACTAGAAAGGTAAAATGTTGTGGAAGCCTGCCTATCTACAAAGACCCTTCACAGGCACGGGATTGCCACCTGGGTAGCAAGTCACTCGTCAACGTCGAGGTCTATATAGAATCCGTCTGTATTCTCGGGGTTCTCCTCTGCAGCAGTTGTTAAGAAAACGTGAGTACAAAGGTACTCAGCAAGTCTTACATTAGAACTAACTACTCATGCAACAGTATCAACAAAGGGGGTAGTGGTGTTTATTGCAGCAAGCCAGCTTTGACTCTTGGCTATCATGTACTATGACAACCAGTAGTTTGAATAAGGTGAGATAGCGCACACGAGTCCACTAATCACCATGACAATACACTACTGTGGATCCTCTCCTGTCTTCCTACGAGAGGGCCATTCACGGCACTCACACTTGTCTTGATACTTTTATGAGTAACCATTTAAGTTGTCTATGAACATCATAAGTTCCCAAGTAGTCCATATCCGAGGACGCGGCTATTCGAATAGTTTGATAACCCTGCAGGGGTGTACTTCTTCACACACACTCTCACCACTTATCACCATATACACGTCATGTATCTCGGCAACCTTCAAGCGGAAGCCTGGCGAGGGTGTCGGCCACGACCTGACTAACCACACAAGACTCTAGTCCAGGTTTATCGCCTATTTGAGACTGACCTGCAAGGAAGTCCGGCCGAGGTTTCCACTACGGCCCCAAACGATGTGTGTAGGGTTCCCAAGCCCACCATTCGGGTGCCACTTGGTACACCGTGCCACTTGCCTGCCGCATCATAGCCCACCCCTAAGGTCAGCGCTACGCACGGCCTCCAGCATCCTATAAACACCAGAAACTAGTTGCAACTCCTGGACTGAGATCAAGGCGATTAATAAGCTGAGAGGGGTCTAGTTATTGGAACCCAATGTGTGGTAGTAGCTAATTTTGGATCACATACAAGGAACTCAGTTCTTAAGGACGGTTCCAATGAAACAACCCACCATGTACTCCTACATGGCCTCTCATCGATACCTTTACCAAATCGGGTTCAACACTTTACTCTCATCATCAGAACACAACTTTTTCACTCCAATCCATCAGCCAGATGAACCAAACCTGACACAACTCTAAGCATAGCAAGCATAGCATGGTAGGAACACAACATGGGCTCAAACAACTCCTACACATGCTAGTGGGTTTTAACTATTTACTGTGGCAATGACAGGTCATGCAGAGGAAAGGGGTTCGGCTACCGCAGCAAATAGCAGTTGAAATGATGTTGTCTTAAAGCAAAAAAAGAGAGTTGGAGTGACAGGATGGGTTTGTATCGGAATGTTCAATGGGGGTTGCTTGCCTGACAGAGTGGTAGAAGGGTACTGCCCTTCAACTGGATACTCGTGAATATCCTCGGAAGCAGAACCTACCGCGGTGAACATACCGAAGGCACAATCAATACATGGCAATATGCAACATTATGATGCATGTTCATGACATGGAAAAATGTGTGTGTTTGAGCTAATGCAGCTATCAACAGATTGGTTTGAGTTGATTTGAACCAAAGGTTAAAATTCAAACTCTACATATGATTTTTCAAATGTCATTTAATTAATTCGACCTGATCAGCAGGTGTAACTTGTTTTGTCATGCATGAAAACAGTACCAATGGATAGATTGGATTTTTCTAATCATTTTTTGTATATAAATCTTTTCCATCTGAGCTACGGTTGATTTATTATGAATGTTTGAAGTTTAAAGCATTTTCTGGAATATCCTGGTTATTTAAATTAAACTAAATCCAGAAAATGAGTTATTGCGTCAGCATGACATTAGGATGATGTCAGCTGGTCAACTGCGGCGGTCCAGGTCAAACTGACCAGTGGGACCCGAATGTCAGTCTCACATCTAATTAACTGGGTTAATTAGTACTAAATTAATCCTAATCCTAAATTAGTTAAGGGCCCGGGCCCACATGTCGGAGTCAAACCCTCGGTCAGCTAGGTCAAACCCGCTGGTCAACCGGGTCAAACCTGCCAGCGGCTCGATGCCGGCGACGACAGACGCGGCGGCGGGCTGCGGGATTGAGCTGCGGTGCCCTGTTCGATGCGTGGCTAGGTGCGTTGGAGAGCCCTTGCCGGCGCGCATCGGATGGGGGTGGTGGTCGGCCGGTGGTGGCCGGAGCTGACGGCGGTGAGCTAGGCAGCGGCGGCCAGCGTTCGGGCGCAGGTGACGTGGCGGCTATGGCGGGCCTACGAGGAAAAGGAGAGGGGGGCTCGGGGGAGAGGCTCACGACGGTCACGGCGAGCAGGTCGGCGGGCTCAGCGAGGCGTCGGAGCGAGCAGAACGACGGAGGCGATCTCGGCATCGGGAGGTTGAAGAAGACGGCATGGGGCACATTGTAGCGAGTCCAGTGTCATGTGGCTCGGCGAGGAGGTCGAGGGCGTGGAGGCGGAGCTCGTAGACACGGCGAGGGAGCACGGGGGAGGCGGCGGCTACGCGTAGGGTGACGGCGAACGAGCGACTGCTTCGACCATGTCATCCAGAGGCGAGGGAGAGAGCGAGAGGGAGTATGAGCGAGTCGGGGCGATCGAGACGGCACCGACGAGGGCGTTCGCGTCGTCGCGCTGTCCAGGGGCGATGCAGGCAGGCGAGCAGGTGGCGTGGCGCCTCGCGCGCGTGCGCTGTCCCGCCTCTGCCTACTGGCAGAGGTAGGGGGTGACTGGCAGGAGGCCAGGTGGGCTGTGCCAGCACAGGTAAGTGGCCCAGGTGAGGTGCTCTCTCTCTCTTTTCTAGTTTGTTCTGTTTTCTAATTTTCTTTTCTGTTTTTGATTTAGTAAAAATACTAAACCATTTTTAAAACTCCTGAAAATATTTGTGGGCACTTTTAGAATTATTTCCAACAGCCCTCAACTGTTTTCAGAATTATCTGAGCATTTAAAATATTTATAGTATTTAAATGCCCAAATACAACTACTTAATGATTAAATAAAAAATCCAAGATGACCTAGAAAAATGTGAACCATTTTTGGCAGAGGTTTTAACCCATTTCAAAAATGATGAACTTTTCTGAAGGGCATTTTTGGTTCATCAAAATTATTTTCAGTTGATCCTAGTTTTTCAGAGGGGTTCTAGGGTTTGCTGGATCCCCATTTCAATTTAAGGTGAAAATTTAGACACGATGCACATGCAAGACTAGTCTTAGTGCAATGCTAAGCTAGGGTTGTGACATCAGCTCTTTATTACAAATAGTTGGAGTACAAGGGTTTGGGGTATTACTTTGAATGTATTCGCAAGCTCACAACAAACAAAAGCATCAAGGCAAAGCAATATCATAGAAATCATGATTATATCCTGATCAATTGTTATTAAAATTGTGGAAGAAAATAATAAACATGTTATCTCCGAACGGTCTGCAATAGTCACCATTGTTAAGGTCACAGAGACTGCCTCATTCTTGGTTATCCAGTCGAACCATCTACTCTCGTGATCAACTCGTGATTATCTCAACATCCTTTGAC
Source organism: Elymus sibiricus (assembly GCA_039707655.1). Taxonomy (NCBI): domain Eukaryota; kingdom Viridiplantae; phylum Streptophyta; class Magnoliopsida; order Poales; family Poaceae; genus Elymus; species Elymus sibiricus. Next base: position 191,205,321 of record CM077670.1, read on the forward strand.
GATCATTATCAAGATCATTACCAAGATTATCAATGGTCTTCTGCCAAGTGGTTACCATGCTATACCAAGATGAGTTCTTCCATCATTAACAACTCATTCCATCATTGGTGTTGATAATATAGTGTGACTTAGTGCGAACTATGTCCAATACCATGGACGTGGCTATTCGAATAGATTCTTACACTCTGCAGAGGTTGCGCACTTTACCCACAACGTGGACATTCGTCCAACGAAACCTGCCTAACATGTGACCCTTCTATCGTACCACTGACAATCATTCCCCATTCGGGTCATGCCCTGGGTGGCCCCTGTGTCACTTCTGACACCTGCCACCGTCGTGGCTAAACTAAACTGTCCCAAACGGGAACCTGAGCTCAATAACCAAAATGGGCTCATAAGATTATCGCCGTCTACCTGATCAGGGTAGCATGCACGCATAACCTTCCCTCTTTGGTGGTACCAATAAAAGAGCACGAGGTTAGACCAAGTCAAAGCCGTCCCATACCAGCAGATGTGGCTGCACTGGAAAGCTCGGTTCAGTGGCACTAGATCAACAATGAAGGAATTTACCCCAAGTGACTTCTCCGTCATAACTGATACTCCGGTATCACTATGATCCAAGTTATAACAATAGCCAACTAGTAATCCAATGAGCAACATGATCAAGCTACTGCTACCAATCCCATAGTCAAAATGCCGAACGGAAATCACAAAGTAATCATAGACGGTAATCAACAGCATCATGGCATCATCAAACTTGTAGACTACTGGCTACTGACAATCCAATCATCAATATGACAGTAACATATCCAAGAATTCCTCCAAGTGTTGCATGAATAAACCAATTATGAATAATTCAAATTTTAGCATAAATACTTATTTAAAACCATGGCATTGCAACACAGTCATGCAAATGAGAGTTGTGGCTTGCCTGGCACCAAAGGAGTGTGGGGGTACTCCTGGTCTTCACCAACTATTCAAATCACTCTGAAAAATATTTTTAAAATCATTTGTAAATAATACATAGAGCATTTTTCTCTGTCCAGAAATTCTAGACATTAGAGAAAAATACCAAAATTTTACAACAGATAAAGGATCTCATAAGAAAAATAATGCAAAAAGAATGAACTCATTTGGACTTATGGTTTAAAAGTAATGGATGGTTAAAGTTGGGTCAAAATTCTGGTTTTAATTGAACTTAAACAGAAAAACCAGAAGCGGCCACGTCGAAGGCGTAAACTCAGTTTACACCTCCACTTGCATACCGCTTCGGGTGCGAGTGGAGTCACTGACGGGTGGGGTCCCCTGTCAGTTTTGAATAGAGGGAGAGGGAGAACAGAGAACGGCGGGCGTACCGGCAGCCGTTCACCGGCGTTGAGGCGGCGGCGAGGCTGGTAAAGGGCGGGGATGGATCGGGCACTCAACGGCGAACACGCTCGTACCCGTAGCTCGACGGGAGATGGCCGGACGGTGTCGGCCCCTTCCTCTCAGGCGGCGGCAAGCTACGGGGTTTGACGGAGTCGCCGACTCCGGCGAGCACTCGAGCAGAGGAGTGGCTGGGGAGGACCAGTGGAGCACCACGAGCTCACTGATGGCCTCAGCTGGGGCTGGGGTGGACGGGTGTGAGTTGGTGTTGCAGGAGCAGAGCGGTGGAGCACCTCGCCGGAGATGGAGCAGCAGAGCCTCCCGGCTGGCTTCGGTGCTGCTGGGTGGTGATTGAAAGGTGGGAGGGCGATGGGTGAGGAGAAATGAGGCTGGGGAGCGGCTTTTATAGCTGGGCGGCGATGCCCGAGCCGGATCCCACCGCGGGGAAACGGCCGGCGTCCAGTGTTGAGCTGGCCATCGCGCTGGTGGCCAGACCACGTGGGGAGGTGACGGGAGAGGGCAGAGACTTAATGGCGATGGCGCGGAGCGGCGGGGAAGCAGCCAGCCAGCACGACCATAGTGCCAATACAGCAGCTATAGTGTTGAGGCTTGGCCATGTCCGGCGTGCTCGCTGCCGGCGACGGGAGACCTCCAGAAGAGCCAGGTGGACGGCGGGTAGGTTGCTGGCGCTCCAGGACACGGTACGGCGACGCGGGCGCTTGGCGCTAGCGAGGCCCGAGAGGGTTCGGTGCATAGAGCACGGGTTTGCTCAGCCAGACGCGTGGTCACCATGTGCATTGGCGCACGCGGTGTGCTCTGGCTCGCCCGATCATGTCCACGCAGTAGTCTTCTAATCCAGTGGCCACCCTTTCACCTGGTTTAACAAGAGATAGCTTGGACAGCTGGTCAGCTTCCTGACAAGTTTCTGAGCAGAAACTTGGGCAGGTTGCTGGAGTAAAATGGCTAGGGTTTTGAGAGGGAAAATTTGTCACACTGAAGTGTAGTAGGAAGGTTCACATACTGGCAAAATTTCAGACCAAATGAACAAGTTTTGAATGTAGTTGCTTCATAACTGCATCTCTGGTCCAGAAACTTGTTGAAGATGATGCACTCACATGGATGGGCTCCTTGATTTGAAACTTGGTATTTGTGGGTTATCTGGTGGTGGCAAGATGCTATAAAAATTTCATACCATTTGGGTAAGTAAAAATGGTACTTCCATCACAATGCTTTCCACTGGACAGAAACTTGGGGGATTTTTTTTGAGAAAATGGCTTGACAATATGATGTGAATTTTGGCATGCTCAAAGGATATAGTGATATCTGAGTCCTGGATTAATTTTAGAATTTATGAAGCAAAATAAAATATAATTGCTTAACAAACTGAAATTGTGACCATAAACAAAGATTGGATGGTGTGCTCACCATGAGCATGGAATCTTGCATATTTTCACATATCCAAGGTTCACATGGTCCAAATAATTTATGATAATTTTCTTAGAATTTTGGGGAAGACAGAAATATTGGTTGCTTCACAACCTAGAGCACAAAGGGCTATTCCTTTAATAGAAAAAGGAATAGTAAATTGGAATAAAAGTTGAAATTGGGCAAGAATGGAAATGACATGACTTGGGAGAAGTTTTTGGAAGCTTGAGTCACTCGGGAAAGGAAAGTAAAAAATATTCCCAAATTTTAAGTCCATAGAGCCATTCAGAACGGAATCCAAACCAAATTCCAAATAAAATCCAAATGGGTTTTTGAAAAGAAAAGTCGGAAAAAACCAGGGTGTCACAAACCTACCCCCCTCAGGATAAATCTCGTCCTCGAGATTTGGTTGCCCAGTGAGCAAGTATGAATATTCTGACTTAAGGAAACCGGTTCCAACTCGGGTATCCTTTTTCCTTTATATAATGTTTCCACTGAATCTCATATGACCTGACTGCTTGTAGGGAGTCTGAATCATCCGGGCTGACTTCTTTGACTCAAATCCATACCGGCGATTCGACTGTCACCTGCCATGACCAGTATAAAGGAGTAATACTTTGTAGCAACAACTTCTAGATACTTGAATGACAATGGTTCTGGCGGAAGGATCTTGTTCATGGCAGGGTACCATATGTGAGAGCGCATGATCCGAGATTGTTGTTCCGCATTTCGAGTACTCATTCTGTCGGTATATCCATAGGCCGTGTGATGCTTTAACACGGTCGCTGGAGTCGAACTGCTGAGCTGGCTAAGGAATATTTGATTTGACATGACAGACTTGGATATTTGCTACTAACAATCCTGAGCATATGCAGCTGGACAGTAGAGTCACGTTGATATGAGATCCCTGCATTGTCGGTCTTGCTCCTTCATTATTTTTGCCTGAATCCTTTGCCGAAGGAGCTTAGCCGTATAAATCCTTAATTCTTTGTGTGACCATAGGTGCAATATTTCGGCAGGCATACCTTATCCTATGACAGTGCAACCACGTTTACATCACAAGTTTATCATCTCACAAGCTCTAACTGTAGGGCAATGATCATCCGAACCCCTTGCATGAAATCGGCAAATAAATCAATAGCCACCAGAACGGTCTTTACAACTCAGATCTAGGGCATTACTAGAATAACTCAACCATGGCTCATAATGGCTGAAAAGCAGCTCAGAATATGAGGCAGTGTTGTTAAGAAGAATGTAGCAGTTCCCTAAGACGGCCGAAGAACAGCTCAGAGCATAGGGTCACTGCTATAAAAATAAACTCAACAGCTGCCCGAGACGGCAGAAAAACAATTCAGAACATGAGACAGTTGTTGTAAAGAGAAATATAAAGTCGGCATCCACCCCGGACAGCTGGAAGCAGCTCAGAACACAGGCGTGGTGCCGTCACCAGAGAAAAGTAAGCAAGGGTTCATCAAGATCATATACCAGGTTCACGGGTACTTGCATAGAGCTTATTGTTGTGGTCCATCATGCAAGATAGTGACAAAGGTTTATGATCTTATTTTGACGGATGTGAGGAAAACTGGCCTTGACATCCACCGTCAAGATCGTTGTTCCAAATTGTCTTATTTCATAGCTTGCCAGTCCTTGCAACACACTGAAGTGTATACTGGTCTTCTTCCTCTTGCATGACTTATGTAGGTGTTAGATCCTCACCTTCCTTCGGTAGACCTTCTTGAACATAGTTGCTCCTCGTACGAGTGACGTGCATGACTTGGGCAGCATGCTCACAATATATATGGAAGTTTGTGTAGCTGAACATCTTATTCCCGAGGCAGACACTTGTGTCCTGACTAGCTCGGGTTTCTGACCAAGCGGTTGTGGGCTTGACTTCTTAAGATGCACTGCCAATGCACTGTGTAATTGCTTATATCACTGTTGCCAATCTGTTGGTAGTGCCGTACTGACAAAAATTGGATAGCTTGTGTTGGAAGACATTGAGGGTATCGTGCTGAAGAAGGCTAGGTAGCTTATGTTCAAAGCTTTTTCCGGTATAGCGTGTTGCAGAAGACTGAGTATCATACTTCCGAAGCTTCTCCTCCTGGTTGCTTACTGGGGAAGATTCGGTGCCTTATGCCGGAAGCTTTCTATGGTAGCTTGCGGAAGAAGACAGAGTATCTTATGCTGGAAGCTATCCACATATCGTACTGAGGAAGATTTGAGGAGCCTTGCATCGTAAGCTTCTCTGATAGCGTGCGAAGGAAGACTGGGTTGCTTACACCAGAAGTTTCTCTCCGTGCTATGCTGCTATATATACCTCCTCACAACTCCTGTTGTTGATTGCTTGTACGAAAAGAATTTGTCTGATTATCCTTCTTGCTGAGTATGGGATACATGGCACATTCTTGTTTGCCTCCAGGTATAACCTGTTTCATATTTTACTTAAGCGGAACCAAGCTTTGTATATGATCCATACCTTTAACCCGGTTGGTCTTGCATCCAAATTATCTTCCTGTTGATTCCTTACGGTTGTATGTTACACACTGAGGCAGACTTGATGCTGATAGCCAATACAGGATATTATTTGCATTCAGACCAGATATTCCCAATACAAGGCAGTCAGCTGATAATTCCATAATGTTCAGCTGGGCTTCCAAGTATTTGAAATCCTCATTGATTCTTTGAGTCTGATGGCGGTTGATGAGCAACTTCCATAGGGAAAATAATGTGACATCGAGGAGTCAAATGAAAAGGCAAATGAAAACTGCTCAATGAAATGCACCAAGCTTACAAAAACCACACTTTATTGCTACTCAGGGCAATTTACAACCTTCGGTACTACCACAAATTATGCGACATGAAGCTCGCAGGTGCTTAGGTACTATGATCGGGAGGCGGGTTACTGGAGAGCGAAGGAGCTGACGGAGAGGTTGACGGAGCTAAAGCCATACCAAGCGCTCTTCGGGCATGGGTTGCATCTCTCACCAGTTCCGCGATGAGAACGTACTCTGTGATCATGTAACGGGACATGTATGCTACAGCTACGTCGTCATCCAAGTGAACAGGAGGAAATCTAACCCGCTGGGAGTGGTGGCCATAGTGGGATAGTATTGGAAGGCACGATTCTCTTGCATCATGCTCTCCTGATGAGGAAGAATAGTAAGGCCTGCCAGTGCGGCAAGTTGGATAGCACGTTCTAGTGTAGAGGCATAAACACCATGGAGACTATAGGTGCGCTTCCCCATAGGTAGGGCAACTGACAAGAGGACATTGGCATGATACTCAAACACCAGTCCTACAAGCAGGGTCTGGAACACTTGGCACCTTGGCATCTCTCCACTGGGATAGAGAAGACGCCAAACATCACGAAGCAGGGATGGGAAACTGAGTGGTGCAGGGGCTGCGTCGTAGTCAATCGAAATGGATGCCATCTACAAGATCAAATGATTAGTATGCCAAATCGATATGCATGCTATGCGGCAAACAAATACAACAACCAAATGCAGCAAACTGACTAGACTCTATACTATCGGTATCTAACGCTCGTGCTGACTAGGGCGTCCTACAGCGAGACTTGCTCTTATACCAAACCTTGTGGCACCCCGGCTCATAGGTACCGGAGCACCTCATATTCCAGCCCAGAGATCAAATCTTCTGGAATACGGCACTGCTCAGCATAGAACAAATCAACTCTTTATTACAAATAGTTGGAGTACAAGGGTTTGGGGTATTACAAAGGATTACGGTAATACTATTCCCGCAGGGGTAGCTCTATGCTAGCAGCGGAACAACTTCTAGTAGTGGAACAACGACGACGGTGATGGACTCCACTCCGCAGGGACTCTGGCTGGGACACGTCCTAGCTCGCAACTCGGAATCCTCGGGCTATGCAAACATGGCAGCACATGCAAACTAGCATGACATGCCAGGTGAGTACTTTGAATGTACTCGCAAGCTCACGACAAACAAAAGCATCAAGGCAAAGCAATATCATAGCAATCATGACGATATCTGGATCAATTGTTATTAAAAGGGTGGAAGAAAATAATAAACATGTTATCTCTGAACGGCCTGCAATAGTCACCATTGTTAAGGTCACAGAGACCGCCTTACTCTTGGTTATCCAGTCGAACCATCTACTCTCGTGATCAACTCATGATCATCTCAACATCCTTTGATGATCATTATCGAGATCATTACCAAGATTATCAATGCCCTTCTGCCAAGTGGTTACCATGCTATACCAAGACGAGTTCTTCCATCATTAACAAGTCATTCCATCATTGGTGTTGATCATACAGTGTGACTTAGTGCGAACTGTGTCCAATACCATGGACGCGGCTAATCGAATAGATTCTTACACTCTGCAGAGGTTGCGCACTTTACCCACACCATGGACATTTGTCCAACGAAACCTGCCTAACCTGTGACCCTTCTATCGTACCACCAACAATCATTCCCCTTTCGGGTCATGCCCTGGATGGCCCCTGTGTCACTTCTGACACCTGCCACCATCGTGGCCAAACTAAACTGTCCCAAACGGGGACCTAAGCTCAATAACCAAACTGGGCTCACAAGATTATCGCTGTCTACCTCATTAGGGTTGCACGCACGCATAACCTTCCCTCTTTGGTGGTACCAATAAAAGAACACGAGGTTAGACAAAGTCAAGGCCGTCCCGTACCGGCAGATGTGGCTGCACTAGAAAGCTCGGTTCAGTGGCACTTGATCAACAATGAAGGAATTTACCCCAGGTGACTTCTCCGTCAAAATTGATACTCCGATATCACTGTGATCCAAGTTATAACAATAGCCAACTTGTAATCCTATGAGCAACATGATCAAGCTACTGCTACCAATCCCACAGTCAAAATGCTGAACGGAAATCACAAAGTAATCATAGACGGTAATCAACAGCATCTTGGCATCATCAAACTTGTAGACTACTGTCTACTGACAATCCAATCATCAATATGACAGTAACATATCCAAGAATTCCTCCATGTGTTGCATGAATAAACCAATTATGAATAATTCAAATTTTAGCATAAATACTTATTTAAAACCATGGCATTGTAACGCAGTCATGCAAATGAGAGTTGTGGCTTGCCTGGCACCAAAGGAGTGTGGGGGTAATCCTGGTCTTCACCAACTATTCAAATCACTCTAAAAAATATTTTTAAAATCATTTGTAAATAATACATAGAGCATTTTTCTCTATCCAGAAATTCTAGACAGCAGAGAAAAATACCAAAATTTTACAGAAGATAAAGGAGCTCATAAGAAAAATAATGGAAAAAGAATGAACTCATTTGGACTTATGGTTGAAAAGGGATGGATGGTCAAAGTTGGGTAAAAATTTTGGTTTTATTTGAATTTAAACCGAAAAACCAGAAGCGGACACGTCGAAGGCGTAAACTCAGTTTACACCTCCACTTGCATACCGCTTCGGGTGCGAGTGGAGTCACTGATGGGTGGGGTCCCCTGTCAGTTTTGGACAGAGGGAGAGAGAGAACAGAGAACGGCGGGCGTACCGGCGGCCGTTCACCGGTGTTGAGAGAGCGCCGAGGCTGGGAAAGGGCGGGGATGGATCGGGCACTCAACGGTGAACACGCCCGTACCCGTAGCTCGATGGGAGATGGCCGGATGGCGTCGGCCCCTTCCTCTCAGGGGGCGGCAAGCTACGGGGTTCGACGGAGTTGTCGACTCCGGCGAGCACTCGAGAAGAGGAGTGGCTGGGGAGGACCAGTGGAGCACCACGAGCTCACTGATGGCCTTAGTTGGGGCTGGGGTGGACGGGAGTGAGCTGGTGGAGCAGGAGCAGAGCGGCGGAGCACCTCGCCGGAGATGGAGCAGGAGAGCCTCCCGGCTGGCTCCGGTGCTGCTGGGTGGTGATTGAGAGGTGGGGAGGGCGATGGGTGAGGAGAAACGAGGCCGGGGAGCGGCTTTTATAGCTCGGCGGCGATGCCCGAGCCGGATCCTGCCGTGGGGAAACGGCTGGCGTCCCGCGTTGAGCTAGCCATCGCACTGGCGGCCAGACCGCGTGGGGAGGTGACGGGAAAGGGCAGAGACTTAATGGCGATGGCGCGGGGCGGCGGGGATGCTGCCAGCCAGCGTGGCCATAGTGCTAGTACGGCGGCTACAGCGGTGAGGCTTGGCCATGTCCGGCGAGCTCGCTGCCGGTGACGGGAGACCTCCAGAAGAGCCAGGTGGACGGCGGGGAGGATGCTGGCGCTCCAGGACACGGTACGGCGACGCGGGCGCGCGGCGCCAGGGAGGCCCGCAAGGGTTCGGTGCACAGAGCGCGTGTTTGCTCGGCCAGACGCATGGTCACCGCTTGCACTGGTGCACGTGGTGCGCTCTGGCTCGCGCGTTCATGTCCACACAGTAGTCTTCTCATCCAGTGGCCTCCCTGTGCACTTGGTTTGACAAGAGATAGCTTGGACAGCTAGTCAGCTTCAAGACAAGTTTCTGAGCAGAAACTTGGGCAGGTTGCCGGAGTAAAATGGCTAGGGTTTTGAGAGGGAAAATTTGTCACACTGAAGTGTAGTAGGAAGGTTCACATACTGGCAAAATTTCAGACCAAATGCACAAGTTTTGAATGTAGTTGCTTCATAACTGCATCTCTGGTCTGGAAACTTGTTGAAGATGATGCACTCACATGGATGGGCTCCTTGGGTTAACACTTGGTATTTGTGGGTTATCTGGTGGTGGCAAGATGCTATAAAAATTTCATACCATTTGGGTAAGTAAAAGTGGTACTTCCTTCACAATGCTTCCCACTGGACAGAAACTTGGGGGAATTTTGTGGAGAAAATGGCCTGACAAAATGAAGTGAATTTTGGCATGCTCAAAGGATATAGTGATATCTAAGTCCTGGATTAATTTCAGAATTTATGAAGCAATAAAAAATTTAGTTGCTTCACAAACTGAAATTTTGAATAGAAAAAAAGATTGGATGGTGTGCTCACCATGAGCATGGAATCTTCAATATTTTCACATATCCAAGGATCACATGGTCCAAAGAATTTATGAGAATTTTCTTAGAATTTTGGGGAAGACAGAAATATAGGTTGCTTCACAACCTAGAGCACAAAGGGCTATTCCTTTAATAGAAAAAGGAATATTAAATTGGAATAAAAGTTGAAATTGGGCAAGAATGGAATTGAAATGACTTGGGAGAAGTTTTTGGAAGCTTGAGTCACTTGGGAAAGGAAAGTAAAAAATATTCCCAAGTTTTAAGTCCATAGAGCCATTCAGAACGGAATCCAAACCAAATTCGAAATAAAATCCAAATGGGTTTTTGAAAAGAAAAGTTGGAAAAAACCAAGGTGTCACAGGTACCACGGCCCGTCTGCCTGCGGCCCAGGAAGCGACGCTTGGCGAAGGTCCAAGACGTGGCCCAACCACGAGCGCCGCGAAGCGAAGACACCTCACGCGGCGCCAGCCTCACGAGGACCCCTCCTCAAGGAGCAAACCACCAAGACTTAGCCGCGGTAGCGGTAGGAAGCCTCGCGAGGCCCTCTCGTGAGGCGGCCTCCCGAGGCGCCCCCCCGAGGCGGCCGCCCGAGGCCACCCAAGTCTGACACCAGCCATGTGGTCCTGTGCCCACCACGTGGGTGACACGCTTGGCGACGAATGGCGCCAGAGGCCGCGCCTGCGGGCGCGGACAGAGAGGGTTTCCTCTTTGGTGCTAAAGGGGCAGCACCAGCTGCCCTCCTCCAAAGCAAGTCCCAAGGACTGACCGTTTGGTGAAAGAAGACCAAGATGACGAGGTGCGCAGGGCCGAGGTCATCACCGAGCCCACCGGCGCGTCATGGATAGCTACTTTGTAGGCGAAGACCATCTTTTGTCAGGATAAGCCTGGGCGCCTGTCCCCTTTCAAAACCGGCCAAGGTGTGGCTACCCTTCCCGCCAAGATTTTCAGGGGAAGAGGACCAGGGCAGCTATAAAAGGCGCAGCACTGCCATTGTAGAGGCAATCGGTTCCTTTGTCTCCTACCATGTACGTGAGGACTACCTTGCCCACAGTAATCCCAACACAAGCAGGAGTAGGGTTTTACACCGCAAGGTGGCCCGAACCTGGGTAACCGCTGTGTCCCCTGTCGTGCTCTGCGCTAGCATGCTCTCGCCGTGGTCACCCTTGGATCGGTAGGAATGAGCTTGCCCCTAGTGTTTGAACCTTTGGGTCCCCGGAGCCCCGATTCTGACATTTGGCGTGCCAGGTAGGGTGCTAGCTTCGGTTCTTCCCACTTCCTCACTGCCATGGCCGATGCTCGTCATGAGCGCTACGTGCGCAGAGCTGCCAGAGTGGCCCAGACAGAGCCGGTCGCCCATGACGACCGTCAACACCGCGCCGCGGCTGCCCCCACCGACCCCGCTGCAAGGGAGCAGCAGGCTTCCTCTCTCCACCCGTCCGTGCAGCCGGATGGCCAAACTGCCACGGCCTCCTCGCTCACCCGCCGCGACGCACTGGCCCCGTAGGCTGCGCTGCTCATGGCGCGCGAGTTCCTGTGCTACCGCCCCACCGATGCCGGCTACGATGCCTGGCTCGCCCGCATCACCGAGCTCATCAACGTCGCCGAAGACGCCCCGCCGCCCTCTCACTTGCTCCACCCTGCGCCGTCTCGTGCTGGGGACATGGCGCATGGTGCGCCGCCGCCCCCTCCTCTGCCCAGCGAGGGTGCCAGGCACCACCGCGACGCGTGGGCGCGTGAGCCGTCCCGCGGCGCGTCTTCGCCGGACCATGGTGAGCCTAGCTGCCAGATCGTCAGGCGCGCGCCGCCCGACGCGCGCGTGCTCCTCGAGCGGCAGCGCCAGCGCCAAGATTGGACCATCCAGGAGGTCGTAGCCATCGGCCGCCAGAACCATGCTGCCCTCACTCGTGGCGTTCCCTCCAGCTGTGGGAGCTGCCGCGCCTTCACCCGCGAGCTGCGCCGCGTGGTGTGGCCCACCAAGTTCAAGCCGAACCTGCCTCTGCGCTACGATGGCACCCCCAACCCAGCAGAGTTCCTGCAGCTCTATGCCCTGAGCATCGAGGCAGGGACTGGCGACGACAAGGTCATGGCGAACTGGTTTCCCATGGCCTTGAAGGACGGCCCGCGCTCATGGCTCATGAACCTCCCTGAAGCGTCCATCTCCTCATGGGCCGAGCTTTGCCGACAATTTGTTGCCAACTTCAAGGGCATGCACGAGCGCTCCCTCACGCTCAATGACATGCGTGCCGTGCACCAGCGCCCTGACGAGACTCTCCGCAAGTACAACCAGCACTTCAGCCAAGTGTGCAACAAGATCCCGCATGCCTCCGAGGCTGCCATCATCTCTGCGTTCTCCTCTGGCGCCGCAGACGTCTGGATGCGCGAGAAGCTCGCCATCAACGACGAGCTTGACTCCATGCTTGAGCTGTTCGACCTCGCCGACAGGTGCTCCAAGGCTAAAGAAGGCCGTCTCTTCGCTCACAACGACCCCGACGCGATGCGAGACGCCGCCAAGGCCAAGAACAAGGACGCCAAGCGCAATGGCCCTGCCGTGGTCGTGGCAGAGCCCGAGCAGAAGCGCGGCCGTGAGTGCGATGAGCCCAAGAAGGACAGCCGCCCTCTCTGCGCCTACCACAACTCGCACTCCCACAGCACCGAGGACTGCCATGAGCTCAAGCTGCTTCACGACGAGCGCCTGGGCCACCGAGGCCATCAGCAACGTCGCCATCACCAAGACGCTCATCGATGGAGGCGCAGGCCTCAACGTGATCTCTATCGAGACCTTCGAGCAGCTCCACGTGCCCTATGAGCAGCTAATGCTGACTAGGCCCTTCTCTGGAGTGACTGGTGGCTCCACCATTCCTCGGGGACAAGTGCGCCTCCCAGTAACCTTCAGCACCCGCAAGAACTACCACACTGAGCTCATCGACTTTGACGTGGCGCACATCGGCCTACCGTACAACGCCATCCTGGGCTACCCGACGCTCGCCAAGTTCATGGCGGTGACCCATCACGCCTACAACGTCCTCAAGATGCCGGGCTGCAGCAGCATCATCACCGTCTGCTGTGACGACAAGGACGCAGTTCGCTCCCTTGAGAGCGCACACAAGGCTACCGGCACCACCTACCCTACTGACGAGGACGATGCCACGCCTCCCGAGGCCATGCCCGCGAAGAAGAAGCAGATGTTCTCTCAGGACCATGCCGAAACAAAGAAAGTGTCAATGGATGGCAGCGGCTCAGGCCCTGCCTTCACCATCGACACCGGCCTCTCTCCTGCATAGGAAGACGCGCTCGTCACCTTCCTTCGGGCAAATTCAGATGTGTTCGCCTGGACAGCTTCTGATTTGTCTGGTGTACCGAGGGAGGCGATCGAGCACCACTTAGCGGTGTGCCCCAACGCATGCCCCATGAAACAGAAGGCACGGCGCCAGGCGGTAGAGAAGCAAGAGTTGATTGTCAAAGAACTTCAGAAGCTACAAGAAGGTGGAGTCATCCGTGACGTGCGCCATCCCAAATGGCCCGCCAACCCAGTCGTGGTGCCCAAGAAGTGCGGCAAGGAGCGAATGTGTGTCGACTTCATTAGCCTCAACAAGTTCTGCCCTCAAGATCCCTTTCCGCTGCCTCGTCGACCAGATCGTGGACTCCGCCGCCGGGCGTGAGTTGCTATGCTTCCTAGATGCCTTCTCAGGCTACCACCAGATCAAGATGGCAACTAAAGACGTGGAGAAAACGGCCTTCATCACCTCCTGCGGCATATACTGCTACATCTGCATGCCCTTCGGTCTCAGGAGCGCCGTAGCCACCTTCCAGAGGCTGATGCGCATCGCCTTGGGGCCCTAGATGGGGAGAACTGCTAAGGCCTAAGTGGACAACATCGTGGTCAAGACTCGTGAGGCCTGGTCCCTCATCGTGGATCGTGAAGAAACGTTCGCCAACCTGCGCAAGGTCAACCTCAAGCTCAACCCAGACAAGTGCGTCTTCGGAGTTCCTTCCGGCAAGCTGCTCGGCTTCCTGGTCTCCCACCACAGCATCGAGGCCAATCCCGAGAAGATCAAGGCCATCGAGAAGATGCGTCCTCCCCAGAACCTCAAGGAAATGTAGCGTTTGGCGGGATGCATGGCCTCGCTTGGACGATTCATCTCCAAGTTCGACAAGCGGGCCCTGCCATTCTTCAAGCTCATGAAGAGATCCGGCCCCTTCAAGTGGACTCCCGAGGCTGATGCGGCCTTCGAAAGCCTCAAGAGGTATCTTGCGAGCCTGCCAATCATGGTCGCGCTGTGCTCTCGCGAGCCCTTGCTCCTATACTTGGCAGCCAGTCCCTAGATGGCCAGCGCGGCCCTGGTGGCATTTCGAAAAGAGCGCATCTGCGCACAGAAGAAGTCTGCCGCGCCGGCGCCACTCGAGGTCGCGCCGTCGCCTACTGAGGTCTCGCCTCAGGAGGCCCTTGGCGCGTTGACTCCCGAGGCCGCGCCTCCTCCTGCCGAGGGTCCTCCTCAGGAGGCCTCGGATGAGCCGCCTCGTGAGCCACCTCCCGAGCCCTCTGAGCCTCACGAGCCTCTTTGGTCCCCCGGAGAGCGAGCTTCTACTATGACTACACGCCTCGTCGAGCACCATGTGTACTTCGTTAGCACGGTGTTGCGAGATGCGCACGAGCGTTACCCCATGCAGCAGATGCTCCTCCTCGCGCTCCTCGTCGCTTCCAGGAAGCTGCACCACTACTTCCAGAGCCATCCCATCAAGGTGATCTCGTCTTACTCCCTGGAACAAGTCCTGCGCAGCCCCAACGCCGCTGTCCGCGTCACCGAGTGGAACATTGAGCAACAGGCCTTCGAGCTAGAATTCTGCACCACAAGGGTGATCAAGGGTGCAGCCCTAGCTGACTTCATAGAGGAATGGATGGATCCGCACCAGGAGGAGCCTCATGAGGTTGAATCCCTCTTGCCTGGGGATGAGGCGCCTGGCGGCTGGACGATGCACTTTGATGGCACCTTCTCCCGGCAGGGCGCGGGGGCTGGCGTCATGCTCACTTCGCCGACAAGAGACAAGCTCTACTATGCTGTCCAACTCTGCTTCAAGCGCGACGACAAGGTCTCCAACAACATCGCAGAGTACAAAGGCCTCATCACCGGCCTCAAGTCTACTTTCGCTCTCGGCATCAAGCGCCTCACCATCAAGGGCGATTCGCAGCTCCTCGTCAACTTCTCCAACAAAAGCTACAAGCCCAAGGACGAGCACATGGCCGCCTATTTGGAAGAGGTACGCAAGCTCGAGAAGCGTTTCCTTGACCTGGAGCTCCAGCATGTCCCCCGCGGGAGCAACAAGGAAGCCGACGACATCGCTAAGCGAGCATCTCGCCGCAAGCCCCAAAGCCCCGGAGTCTTCGAGGAAAGGCTCCTGAAGCCATCAGCTACACCACCTGGCGTGAGCGCCACGCTGCTTCACGAAGAGCTCCTATCCGCACCACCCATGGGCGCACCAGACTGCGGCCCAGCCTCAGGCGCCCGCTTGCTGCTGGCGCTGGAGCCTCAAGCGAACAGCTAGGCTGCTGAGTTCAAGGCCTACTTGCTTCATGGCACCCTCCTGGAGAAGGACTCAGAGGCAGGGCATGTGGTTCTCCAGGCCACAACTTACTGCTTGAAGGATGGCGAGCTTTACCGCAGGCGCCCCAATGGCATCTCGCTGCAGTGCATCTCTAAAGAGCAAGGTCGCGAGCTGCTTGCCGACATCCATGGAGGAGACTGCGGTCACCACTCTTCATCACGCACCCTCGCCGGTAAGTTGTTTCGCAGTGGCTTTTACTGGCCCACCGCACTTCACGACGCCACCGAGCTGGTCCAATCCTGTGAAGCTTGTCAATTCCATGCCAAGCAAATCCACCAGCTGGCACAAGACCTCCAGGCGATCCCGCTCTCATGGCCCTTCATGGTCTGGGGGCTGGACATCTTGGGTCCCTTCCCACGCGCGGCTGGCGGCTTCCGATACCTCTATGTCGCCATCGACAAATTCACCAAGTGGGCGGAGGTCGAGCCTGTCCGCACCATCCCGGCAGGATCTGCCGTCAAGTTCATCAAGGGCCTCGTGAGCCGCTTCGGCGTCCCCAACCGCATCATCACTGATAACGGCTCCAAATTCACAAGCAGCCTCTTCAAATCATACTGCGCCAGCCTCGGCACGCAGATCTGATATGCCTCTGTGGCGCACCCGCGAAGCAATGGCCAGGCCGAGCGTGCCAACGCTGAGGTCTTCAAGGGCCTCAAGACACGAAGCTTCAAGAAAAAGCTTGACGCCTGCGGCAAGGGCTGGCTTGACGAGCTACAGTCTGTACAATGGTCGATCCGCACGACAGCAACCAAGCCCACTAGTGAGACTCCCTTCTTCCTCGTCTACGGAGCTGAAGCAGTCCTTCCTTCTAAGCTTAAGCACAGCTCTCCGCATGTCCTCACCTTCGATGAGGCTCGTCAGGACGGCTCGCGAGAGGCCGACCTGCTGCTCCTCGAGGAAGCCTATCGCCAAGCCGCCATGCACGCCACAAGATACCAGCAGGCTTTGCGTCGCTATCATAGCCGCAACATACGCCCACGCACCCTTGAAGCTGGTGATCTCGTCCTGAGAAGGATCCTCTCCAGAGAGGGACTCCACAAACTCTCACCCATGTGGGACGGCCCTTTCACGGTTGCTCATGTCTCTCGGCCCGGCGCCACCCGGCTGGAGACGGAGGAGGGTGTTCCTGTGCCCAACACATGGAACATCCAACACCTCCGCAAGTTCTACCCGTGACCCTCACGCGTAAGAAGGAAATGGAGCTGTAGATGCTCCGGAGACTCTCATTGCGTTCGCCTGATGGGCCCGCGAGAGCTCCCACCCATGCCCCAGTGGAAGCCCCATGCTCAGCGCTGGCGGAACGATCGAACTGAGGGCAACCCCCGGGCTGCACCAACCTCAAGCTCACCCGTGCCGGACACGGCAGCCGCATCCCCTTTTTGTTTTGTAATGAACTTTGTTATTCTACTTTAGTAAAGCTTCATTTCCGAGATATTATGTGTTTGGTAAGTTATTTGCATTAGGAGTCGTGCGCGCTCGCGATCTCCCTCCTGCTCATCACGCGAGCAGGGGCTGGATATGGTGCATGTGCTCGGGTCAGTCCCAGCAGCGCTGGAAAACCCAAGTGACCGAGCTCTGGCTCATGGGCCTGCTCCCGTGCACGCCAGCTCACCAAGGTCCTTGGTGTCTTGTCTCCTAGCGTGACGCCCACGAGCGAGCTAGCAAGCATGCACTGCTCCCCCGTTTGTGAAAATCTTCGGCATGCAGTTTTATCAGGAATGAGGCACACAAAAGGCCTCGCGAGCACTGCCTCGCGAGGTAACTCACGACGAGATGCCTCCGTAGGCCCTCAAGAAGCCCCGCGAGCGCTGCCTCGCAAGCCAACCTGCGGTGGCTGTCTCCACCAAGTGCTAGCGGGGGGCCTCACGAGCAAGATCCTCGCGAGGCGCACTCCAGGGCCACGACACGCCAAGCGACACTCGCAAAAAAGCTAAGTACAAAAACACCTCATGAGCTGCTCTTGGCGCCCCTCAAGCTCTCCTCTCCCCACAACCTCACTGAGTGCTGATGTTTCCTCCTCCGCGCAAGCCGCTTGCACGTCAAAGGGGGGCTTCCTGAGCATCGCGCCTCAGGAGCCCTCACCGCCTCTTAGTGCCCTACACCTCCTGGCCTTGTCCAGGCACGCGACTTGACATACCAGCGACGGCCGTAGCTCGCTCGGGGGCTAGGTCCTGACGACGTAGAGCACCAAGGCAAGCAAAGAAAGGAAAATAGGCCTCATGAGTAGGCCTCACGAGAGGGCCTCATGAGGAAACATACATTGCAGCAAATCATAGAGTACTTAAGCACAAAAGTCACGTTTCTATGCCCCCACGGGGCTACATCGATCTGATACAGGAGCAAAAGAGAGGAGCCAAGGCGGAGCATGGCACATCCTCAGAGATCCGACTCGGGCGCTACCTACGCCTAGTCGGAATCTTGGTATTCACCCTTGATGTGTGGGGAGCTTTAGTCGATTTCGCCCCCACTGGTGGAGTCGGTGCCGCCATCGCTGTCGCCCTCGCCAGAGGAGTCGGAGCCGCTGCCGCTCTCACTCTCCGCGCAGCACTCCATGCGGCTGCCGGAGACCCCGAAGAACTTCACGCAGAGTGTGGCGGCTCCATCGTACTTGAACTGGAGAAGATGACCCCGCCTTTGGCCACGGGCGCGGGCGAATGACTTCCACCCCCGCTTCAGGAAAATGAAGCCAGCAGGGGAGAATTCAGTCGCCACCTAGGAGGGGCCGTTGCAGCAGCCGTTCGCCTGTAGCCACAGGCCCAAGGGCCCGCTGTCCTCCATCACTCTCGCGAAGGAGTCCGGGAGCCGGAGCCAACTGCAGGGCCGACGATGCAGCCCCACGATGAACTCATGTGCGGCCTCCGCCGTGTGGGCCCCCGCTTGGGGAGGAACGGCAGCCGCCCCGCCGCGCCCGCCTCGGCCGCGGGCGCCGCGCCCTCGACTACTGTGGGCGGCCACCCTTTCGCGGACGCTAGGGCTGGCTGCGGCGGTCGTTGAGGAGTGCATTCGGCCCCGGGGGGGGAACCCTCGTGGCAGTAGTGGATGCGCGGGCTCGCCCTCTACCCCTCGCCATTGCAGCGGTGGTCCTGAAAGAGAGCAAGGAAGGGTGAAAGGTTGAAGAAGGGGAGAGGCAGAGGTAGAAGATGAGTGGGGGAGGTCTCTGCCCCCCCCCCCCCCCGCTCCTTTTATAACACCCTATGGGAATGCCCTCCCTGCCGCTCCACCTTCTTCGACACTGGGAATCGAGGAAGCAGAAGGAAAGTAATGATAGCCCTGCGCCCCGCGCGGGCAGGCTTTATGGCAGGCGCAAGCGGTTACCAAGGTGTAGTGGGGGAAGTGGGGGCTTCCCATGTCCTATCGCATGCCATGCGTCGAACCTGGGCTCCATAGTCTGTCAGGGCCCGCGCCGTTTCACTCCCAATGGACAGGAAAGTGCGTGCCACGGGCCTTGGGGCTACTGTCCGGCCATTGGGAACTGGGGTACCATGGCCCGTCTGCCTGCGGCCCAGGAAACGACGCTTGGCGAAGGCCAAAGACGCGGCCCAACCACGGGCGCCGTGAAGCGAAGACACCTCGCGAGGCGCCAGCCTCACGAGGACCCCTCCTCAAGGAGCAAACCACCAAGACTTAGCCGCGGCAGCGGCAGGAAACATTGCGAGGCCCCCTCGTGAGGCGGCCTCTCGAGGCAGCCCCCCGAGGCGGCCGCCCGAGGCCACCCGAGTCTGACACCAGCCGCGTGGTCCTATGCCCACCACGTGGGTGACGCGCTTGGCGACGAACGGCGGCAGAGGCCGCGCCAGCGGGCGCGGATAGAGAGGGTTTCATCTTTGGTGCTAAAGAGGCAGCACCAGCTGCCCTCCTTCAAAGCAAGTCCCAAGAACTGCCCGTTTGGTGAAAGAAGACCAAGATGACGAGGCGCGCAGGGCGGAGGTCATCACCGAGCCCACCGGTGCGTCATGGATAGCAACTTTGCAGGCGAAGACCATCTTTTGTCAGGATAAGCCTCGGCGCCTGTCCTCTTACAAAACCCGCAAATGTGTGGCTACCCTTCCCACCAAGATTTTCAGGGGAAGAGGACCAGGGCGGCTATAAAAGGGGCAGCGTGCCATTGTCGAGGAGATCGCTTCCTTTCTCTCCTACCTAGTACGCGAGGACTCCCTTGCCCATAGTAACCCCAACACAAGCAGGAGTAGGGTTTTACACCGCAAGGTGGCCCGAACCTGGGTAACCGCTGTGTCCCCTGTCGTGCTCTGCGCTAGCGTGCTCTCGCCATAGCCTCGCCGTGGTCACCCTTGGATCAATAGGAATGAGCTTGCCCCCAGTGTTTGAACCTTTGGGTCCCCGGAGCCCTGATTCCGATAGCCTTGATGGTGTAACAGATGGCTGAGTCAAATGGAGCACAAAAGTCCCTGGTTCCAGAGGCATCTTCTGGGCGGCAAGCTTTGACAGGTCATCGGCAATCCAATTCTGGGCACAGGGAACGTGCTCTGCTTGCACACCGTCAAAGTGCTCTTCCAACTTCCTTACTTCATCAAGGCCTCCATCAAAGGGCTCTGGTAATCCTTGTTGAACTGTCTCACCATAAGCTGTGAGTCGCCTCTGATAATCAACTTTCGAATACCAAGGTCGATTGCAATGCGCAGGCCGGCAAGCAATCCCTCATACTCATTAGTGTTGTTGGTAGCCTGCTCCCTGGGAAAATGCATCTGAAGCACGTACTTGAGGTGCTTTCCGGTGGGTGCTATAAGCAGCACGCCAGCACCGGCGCCATTTAGCGTAAAAGCACCATCAAAGTACATGATCCAATTGTCAACAGTTTCCTTGCCGGGGAGAGAGGTCTCTAGGATTTCTTCGTCCGGCGTTGCGGTCCATTCTGCAATGAATTCTGCCAAAGCCCTGCTGTGAATTGTTGAGGTACTCTCAAACTTCAAATCAAAGCTTGACAGCTCCAATGCCCACTCCACAATCCTGCCGGTAGCTTCTGGATTTCTCAGAATTTGTTGCAAAGGAAGGCAAGTGATGACGGTGAATTGGTGTGCTTGAAAGTAGTGGTGCAGCTTCCTCGAGGCCATGAGAAGGCCAAAGAGCAACTTTTCCACACCAGAATACCTTGACCGCCCCTTGTAGGAGGGAGCTGACGATGTAGACTGGGTGCTGCACCATCTTCTTCTTCTGCATGACTGATTGATCTGGCTCACTTGCTTGCACAATCTCTGGCTTGTCGGCACCTGACCTTGCCGGAGAAGACTCTGGCTTGTCGGGTCGTGGCTTTGTGGCTGCTACCTCCTCTTCATCTGCCTCTCTTTCAGCCACAAGTGCAGCACTAACCACTTGATTCATTGCCGCTAAGTATAGCAGCAATGTCTCTTGCGGCCTAGGCATAACTAGGACTGGCGGAGAGGGCAGGTACTCCTTCAAATCTTGGAGCACGGCCTCCGCTTCCGGAGCCCAGTTCACTGGGCTTGCCATCTTCAATATTTTAAAAAATGGCAAGGCGCGCTCTGCCGATTTGGAGATGAACCTGCTGAGGGCGCCAACGCAGCCAGCAACACGCCTGATGTCCTTGATGCGTCTTGGTGCTTCAATCTGCTCAATTGCTTTGAACTTGTCAGGGTTGGCTTCAATCCCTCTCTGAGATACAAAGAACTCAAGAAGCTTGCGGGACGGAACACCGAACACGCACTTCTCGGGGTTGAGCTTCAAGTTGAGTTTGCGCAAGTTTGCAAATGTTTCTTCCAGATCTTGTAACGTGTCTGTAGTTTTGACCACAATGTCATCCTTGTAGGCTTCCACATTTCTATGCAGCTGTGGCTCATAACCGATCTGAACTGCTCTGGCAAATGTCGCCCCGTCACTCTTCAACCCGAAAGGCATACGCAAAAAGCAGTACGTGCCGCATGGGGTGATGAACGCCATTTTCTCCTCATCTTCCTTGGCCATAAAGATCTAATGATAACCAGAATAGGCATCAAGAAAAGAGAGTAACTCACAGTCGGCAGTGGAATCCACAATCTGGTCGATGCGCGGAAAGGGAAAGTGTCTTTTGGACAAGCTTTATTTATATCAGTGAAGTCCATACAAAGACTCCACTTCCCATTTGCCTTGCGCACTACCACTGGATTGGTAACCATGTGGGGTGTAGCACTCCTCTGACCAGGCCTGCCGCTTCCAACTGTGACACCCTGGTTCTGGCCACTTTTTCTTTGCAAATATTTTTCTGGTTTCATTTGCTTTTAGAGTGAATTTCAATCTGGTTCAATGACTTTGGACTTGAGGGTCTTTGAATTTCTTTCTAAATGGTCCAACACCCTCAACACCTTGCCAATATCTTGTCTCACACCCTCTGACCTAAACTCTAATTTTTATTCCTCCAAAATAATTCATTTTCTCCTTTGGAAATACCCATTTTCACCATGGGTTGTGAAGCAACCTATAGCTTTGATGATCAGAAAATTCCCAAATTAATACCACACCTTCTTGACATCATCTACTCCCAGAATACCCAAAAATATTTCATTTCTCAGTACAAAATTTTGGCCAGAAAATTCATTCTACTTTCTGGACAGAATTGGCCTTTGTGAAGCAACCTATATCTCCATGCCTCAGAAAATTCCCAAATTAATCCCTGAGATAGTAGGAGCCATATCTTTCCACAATATCTAAAAAATATTCCATAGTCCAATGCAATTTTTTAGCAAAAATATTCTGACAAGCCTCTGATCATTTCAAACCCTTGTGAAGGAAGTACCAGCTAGAAGTGTCCATTGACTCTGAAATTTTTGTAGCATGTTATCACCACCAAATAACCTCCAATTACCAAATTTCACCTTAAGGAGAGCATCCATGTGAGTGCATCTTCCTCAACAAGTTTTTGGACCAGATTGTGAATTGTATATGAGCTATGCTCAAATCTTTGCAAAAGTTGCTCAGATTTCTCCAGCATGTACTCCTTCCAACCTAGAATCTCCCAGACCAGCCATTTGGCTCAATCCCAAGTTCATTTCCTCTCTAGAACCCTCCCAAGATCCTAGCCAGAAGCTGTTTTGGATGAGCTCGGGCAGCTTGAGCCATCCCTAGCCCTACCCGTGTCATGAACATACTGTTTGAGCTCAGGTCGACACAACCCACAAGGTTTGCCAGGCATGCGTGGCCTCGGAGCGCCAGTGCCCATGGTGATCATGAGGCTAGCATGGCCAAAGTCGCGCTCCGTGCGCTCAGGCGCGTCGGACGCGACCGTTCCGGCTAGCCCTTGCCGCCTCTCCTTGTCTTTTCATGCCAACAGCGTCCCCGCCAACCACCTGGCCCCTTCAGAACCCTCCCCCTTGCCAGAGACGCCCTCACCGGCCGCCACCGAACAACACCACTGTTGCGCCCGTGCGGCCATATTGGGTGAGCTAGCTGTCGTCTTCTCCTCACTGAGTCGTCGCGTCCATTTACTCGCCTGCTCGCTCCCATCACTTCGCCCCGCACCGCGACGGCCACCTTGCCGTACTTGCTCCGGCAATGTGTCCGCGGCGCCGATCGGCTTGGGCACCCCTCGCCGCCTATAAAAGGCCATGCCCGACCTCTCCCAGCCTCACCACTCCACCCCTCCCCCTCCCAACCACCTCCAGAGCGCTCCGTCGAGAGCCGGGAGCTCGTCTGCCTCCACTCCGGCCGAACCCCTGCCGCTCGATCCCCCTCCGCCGCCCGCTAGATCCACTGCATCCCAGCCCCGTCCGACCTCACATTCGAGCTCAGTGAATTCCCCTGACCCTTCCTGGCCCATTTCCTGGACGAGGCGCTGCCAGAATTACCATTTCCGACGACCACCGAAGCCAGCCGCCGCCGGAGAGGAAGGGGGCGATGCCGTCCGGCCACCTCTGGTCGAGCTGCGGGTACCTACGGGACCGTCTCCGTGCGCCTGATCCACTCCCGCCATCTTCCGACCTCGCCGCCGTCTCTATCGCTGGTGACTGCCGCTGGTGAGCCGCCCCGCCTCTGTTCTCTCTCCCCCTCCTTTAAATATGACAGGGTGGCCCCACCTGTCATAGACTCGCGCGTGCCCGAACCGTTTTTTAAGTGAAGGCGCATTCTGCGAGTACGCCATCGGCGTGGCCCTCTCTGGAAATTCCAGAATTTCTGTTTAAATTCATTTTAATCCAAGATTTTGACCAAACTTTGACCAGCTCTAATTTTTAAACCACAAGTCCAAATCAATTTATTCTTTTTGCAATGGTTTTGTCTTGAGCCCCTTTATTTTCTGGCAAAAGTTGGTATTTTTCCAGTACGTACAAAATTTTTAGCCAGCAGAAATGCTTTATGCGACATTTTCTTTTGCTATTTAAAAATATTTTCAGAAGGAAATTGCTTTGGTGTTGAAGACCAGGAGTTTGTTGACACCCCACTTGAGCGAGGCAAGCCACATCATCCGTTGCATAAGGCATTGCAATAGTATTGGCTTTATGTTAAATTCTTTTGCATTTAATCCAACATAAATATGCCATAATTTATAATTGCTTGGTATCTTGCATGAACCCTGCCATGTTAGTTCATTTATTCAACATAACTAATATGACAAGCAACTTTACATGATGAATGTCAATTTGATGGTTGATCAAGTGCCACCGACCCGGACTTACCCATGCAGCCACATCTGCCGGAATGGGACGGCCTTGACTTGGTCTAACCTCGTGCTCTTTTAGCGGTACCACCAAAGCGGGAAGGTTATGCGTGCGTGCTACCCTGATCAGGTAGACGGCGATAACCTTGTGAGCCCAAGTTAAGTTATTTGCCGGCGTCCCCGTTTGGGATAGTTTTGTTTGGCCACGACGGTGGCAGGTGTCAGGAGTGACACAGGGGCCACCTAGGACGTGAACCGGAAGGGCAATGATTGTCGGTGGTACGATAGAAGGGTCACGGGTTAGAAAAGTTTCGTTGGACGAATGTCCATGGTGTGGGTAAAGTGCGCAACCTCTGCAGAGTGTAAGAATCTATTCGAATAGCTGCGTCCACGGTATTGGACATAGTCCGCACTAGGTCACACTGTGTGGTCAACATTAATGATGGAAGAACTCATCGTAAGCTCAGGCGTGACTGATGAGTCACGAGTGCTCCGGGGGTCATGGGGTGAACCCGGAGGAGAGTAAGTTGACAAGAGATAATAGTAAGTTGAGCATTTCAATGCATGATGCTTTCATGTGCATTCATTCTAGTAACTGCCATACTGTTGTTTGCTGCACTGTTTTGGTTGTTGTGAGCTTGCAAGTACATTCCAAGTACTCACCTGGCGTATCATGCCAGATGCAGGAGAAGCCAAGGATGGAGATCCCGATGGTTCGTGCTACGCTAACTAGGTCGTGTCCCAGCAGTGTCCCTATGGGATGGAGTGTCTCACCCGATGTTCCGCTATGCCGTAGTATTAGCCACTAGTATTGAGGCCCATGAGATGTTTCATAAATAATGTAGATACTGCCATAGCACGAGTAGTGCTCCTGGCCTCACTGTCCTATGTAAGATACGAGCTTGTACTTGTATCATATCAATAAAGATCAGTTTTGTTCAGTTCCAAGTTGTTGTGTGTTTCCAAAAGACATGATCTCTGGGTTGGGAACACAGGGTAAACCGGTCCTCTAAGCCGGGGTGCCACAATGCTTGGTATCATAGCTGTGCTGACTGTAGGACACACTAGTTAACCTCGCGTTAGATTTCCGCTAGGTTTAGAGTCTGGGTGTGTGCTTTGTTTGTTGCATTTGCCTGTTGCATAGCATGCATCTAGATTCATTTGTTTCGCTAACCGTTGGTCTTATGAGTGTAGATGGCACCTGTTTTGTACCAGTATAACCATGAGCCAGCACCGTTCACTTTTCCGGTACTACTTCGCAACATCTGGCTTCCGCTTTATCCCAATGGCGAAGACCCAGTGTATTAGGTGTTCCGAGAGCAACTTCCAGATTCGGTATATGAGTACCATGCTGAGGCCTTCCTTACCGCGAGTTCGGAGATCGGCAGCTATTCCCTATGACAGCCCAAGACCGAGACCTCCATTATATTTGTGATATGTTCATGCCTGCATGCTTGTGATGTTTGTTTTATTTCATTTTGCATCATGCATCATCTCCATAATCTTGTTGTGATCGTTTTCCTTTTAATTTTGTTCATGTGCATTGCAACTTCTTCTTCTTCCTCTTCCTTTGATACTTCCTTTAAGTTCATGATCAACTTCAAACTCCATGTCTTGCTCATTGCACTGAAGTTTTCAAATTCCTTATATTGCAACTTCTCTTCTTTTCCCCATTCATTCATTTTATTTATTTGAGTCAAATTTTAGTTGCTCAAATAAATGTTCCTGTGGTGCCCATAAATCATATTTATTATGTTGGATCACCATCTAAATTTTCAGCCCATTTAGCACTTGTTCGAATGGGTTTCAAAATTCAAACAGTTTGAATTTTATTCAAACTTGCCTCAAAGTTTCTCTTCCAAAAATCCCCGGCTACTTTTATTAAATTCTCCATATTTTTCCGAGTCCAGGAAAATTACCCCATGCCCAAAACTCTTTCTCTAACCTTTTCTTTTCTCTCTTCCTTTCTTTCTTTTGTCTGTAATGGAAAAGAGAGGGAGAGAGAGAGGAGTAGTGCACAGACCAGCCCAGCCAGCCCAGCCCACAAGGCCCAGCCGACCTCTCCTTGACTCCAGCCGATCGAACCCTAGCCAGCCACCCTCTCCCGATCGATACCCAAGTCCCCTGCCTCGTATCCTCCCTCGCGCCGTCACACACACACGCACAGGGCAAGTGCCCGATCCCCATCGCCTGCGACTTCGGCCGCTGCTCCGTCGCCTCGCCGTGGCCTCGAGCACGCGCCGCCACCCTTCTCCGTGCCCTCCATCGCCAGACCAGCCGCGACCCAACCTCCACGCACCATGGCCGCCTCACCATGTGGCTCCCTACTGCGCCTCCGCGCCTCCCGTCGCCGGCGACCAGGCGCTCCTTGCCTTCTTCCCTTCCTCTCCCAAGGCGCCCGACGGCCTCCTGCCTCCTCCCGGCCGCCTCCTTGCTGCTCCTTGCCTCACTCCCGAGCCAGCACCATGGCCGACGCCATGGCTGTAGCTGCCGCGGTCACCTCTCCCTTCTCCTCGTTGCCGCGACCGTCACCCACCTCCACCACGCTAGTGCCTCGAGCATGGCCTCCCCCCTCTTCCTCGCGGCTCCCCACATCGCCTCCTCCACCGTGAGCTGCTGCTGCTGTTCCTCACCGCGCGCCTTGCCTCCTTTCGTTACTGTTGCAACTGGCTCCCCTGCTCGTCGCCCGCCGTTGCTCCACTGCGTCGCCTGCTAGAGCTGCTCTCGTTCGTCTCCTTTGACTGCGGCTCCGAGCCTCCGACCCTGCCAAGTTTCCCAGGACTAGCCACTGCCGCGACCTTGCTATCATTCGGCCATTGTTGTGTTCATGGACCCACTGTGCCACGACTACCATTTGCTGTTGCCCCTGTTGTCGTTGCCAAGACCCCGAACCAAGGACGCCAAGACCTTTCCATGGATGGACGACAAGTACCTCCACCGTCTTCCCCGGAGATCACTTTGACGCCAAGTACCTCTACTAACGACCTGGACGTCTACGAACCGTGTACGACTACGAAACGTGTACCATTTCAATCGCAAGACCGAGACCGCCAAGTACTCGATGACCGTAGAATGCGGCAAGTTCCTCTCCGTCGCCGTGTAGCTCTACTTCCACGACCGTCATCGTGGTTTTCAACAAGTTCCACAAGAACCTCTGAAGACCTCGGATTCGTCAAGTTCCTCTCCGAACCGTGAACCACTACTTCCACTTCCATTGAACTTGAACCGTCCCGAACGCTTGCTTCGAAGGTATAACCGCCGAGACGACGACCCGTGGGTGAATGCATGTTTTGTATGAGATGCTCGTGGTTGCACCGTGTCCGAATTGCTTCGTGCATGTTCCTCGTTTGCCTTGCCACCGACATGTGGGAACCCGGTAACCGGGATCACCCCACCATCTCTTCCATGTTCCACGCATCCGCACACTTGTTCTTTGCACCGGTATCTCAACGAGTTGCCGGATCCTCGGAATGTTGCCGTGGCACCATTTCCGTTTTCGCCGCCGTGACACCCATTTCTTTCCGCCATGGCGATAAAAGCTCCATATCTTATTATGCCACCATTCTCATCAAAAATTGCATCCAACTTAAATATGTCATCCTCATGCATGTTAACAACAATTAAATTGTTGTTTGCATTAAAATTGCTAAATGACTTGCTAAAATGGTTTATTTCATACCTAAATAACCATAGCTCCGAATTAAATAAACTTTATATGTAACTTAACTAGAAAAATGAATAGATTAACATGGTGCACTTACTTTTGCTGTTTAACAACATTAAAATTGTGTTTTAGGCAGAACAGTACCAATTTCAAAAACTACATATGGGGATTTTCCGGAATTGTTTTTTATGTTTCCGGCCTCATTTAAACTTGCTTAGATGTGTGGGTTACTTAGGCTTCACCTCTTGCCATGTTTGACAACATTTAAAATGGTTGAGTACATAAACAGGAGTGAACTAAATAATTGTTGTGGAGTTTCGTCAATATGCAACTCGTTGCATATTGAGCTTCACTTAATGTGTAGTATTTGGTTGTTGCATCTTGCCATGCCATGCCTCATTAAACCGGACATGCATCATACTTGATTGTGCATCATGCCATGTTTATGCTTGTGTGTTTACCATGTTGTTTGCTTCTTTCCGGTTGTGCTTCTTCTCGATAGTCCGGTTTCGTTCCGGAGTTGTGAGGATTCGTTCGTCTACGATTGTTCGTCTTCTTCATGGATTCGGTCTTCTTCCTAGCGGGATTTCAGGCAAGATGATCATGACCTTGGATATCTTTACTATCTTTGCTTGCTAGTTGTCTCGTTGCTATCGCTATGTCGCGCTTCCTACCACATATATGTCAGCCTCCCATATGCCATGATACAGCCTCTAACCACCGTTACCCAGCAAACCGTTGTTTGGCTATGTTACCGCTTTGCTCAGCCCTTTCTTATATCGTTGCTAGCTGCAGGTGCAGTGTAGGTTGTTCCATGTTGGGACATGGATATCATGGGATATCACAATATCTCTTATTTAATTAATGCACCTATATACTTGGTTGTGGGTGGAAGGCTCGGCCTTTTGCCTAGTGTTTTGTTCCACTCATGCCGCCCTAGTTTCCGTAATACCGGTGTTATGATTCTTGATTAGTTTTCCTAACATGCTCAGGGGAATGGGACCCTCTTGACAGTTTGCTTTGAATAACCGCTTCCAGCAAGACCCAAATTTGGTTTTAACATTTGCCAACATAATAATACTGAATCAAATAATTAATTTGCATAGGGAGTTAGCGCTACCCGAGGATTCTTAATTCAATATCATACAGGTGGGCCAGTGCTGATGGTGCTGGTCCAAACTAGAGCCCCTTGCAGCGCCACCACGAGGAAACTCGAGGCACTGGTTTTAGTTGTACGGACTTCTCATCCGGTCGTGGCCTGAGACGAGATACGCGCGGCTACTATCAGGGTGTCGGCACGCCGGGAGGTCTTGCTGGACTTGTGTTACCATTGTCGAAATGTCTTGTGCACCGGGATTCCGAGGATACTTCGGGCTGACTCGAGGTTGATCGAGTTTTCTTGAGGTTGAGGTCTTCCACCGCAGCTTGTGTTGGTTTGTGATGGACCAGGTTAGAACACCCCTGCAGGGTTAAATCTTACGCGAAGCCATGCCCGTGGTTATGTGGCGACTTGGATATTTATAACCTCCGGCTGTAGAGAACTTGACACTAATTCTAAATAAAATACAACAACCGCGTGCGTAACCGTGATTGTCTCTTTTCGAGGAAGTTCGAGAAGAGAACACGGTGGGGTTATGTTTGACTCGTAAGTAGGTGTTCAGGATCACTTCTTGATCATTATTAGTTTGCGACCGTTAAGCGTAGTTTACTCTTCTTATTCTTGTACTCGTAAGTTAGCCACCATATAATGCTTAGTGCTTGCTGCAACCTCACCACCTTACCCTTCCATACCCATTTAAGCTTTGAAAGTCTTGCTACCCATGGTTATGGGATTGCTGAGTCCTCGTGGCTCACAGTGTACTACAACAACAGATGCAGGTACAGATAATGTGATGATTTGACGTGAGAACGATGCACGTCTGCTTTTGGAGTTCTTCTTCTTCGTCGATCTTGGGATAGGTTCCTGGTCGGCAGCCTGGGCTAGCAGGTTGGATGTCGTTCGTGTTTTTCGTTTGTGTTCCATCCGTAGTCGGATTCTGCTCTTCTGTATGGTGTTTGCTATGTATTGATGTATTCCTGTGATAACTGTATGTATTTGTATGTATCCCCATCCATTATGTACATGGTATGATGTAATGATATCCACCTTGCAAGCGTCTCGATATGCGCTTCTATCCCTGGTGGGGCCTCCGAGTCCCTCGAGGATAGGATCGCATATTGGGCGTGACATTCCCGTTCCTCCAAGGGCGGAACTGCTTCTACTCCCGATCTAGCGATTCAGTTTGTTGCTATGGAGGCTCTCACTGACTTGCGCTTCCATGAGGTCGAGATGCAGACACATCCGGGTTTCTTTCACTACCCCACCCTATTGCCTATGATAGGGCGAGTCCTTTTTGTGTCTGTTGATCCGGCGAGTGATCGGGCTACTGGTGTTTTATCTCGTTACCTAAATGCCAGTTACTGTCTGGTCACCTCCATGGCTGAGGAGCTGTCTCACGCCCGAGAGGCACTTGCAGCTGCTGCTGCAGCACAGTCTCCTCCTCCTCCTGTGTTTTCGCCTGTGTCTATGCCACCTATTCCACCTTCGCGTATGCCTGAGACTCCTTCTAGCTCGTTCGGACCGCCAGGCACTTTGTCTGGTATCCGACATGAGACCCCAGCTAAGTGGGCCTGGCTGCTAGCCACCCCAGCTGCTCCGATGCTGAGGCGTCGTGCTTCTTCTCCCTCAGAGGGAGAACCTTCCCGTCAGCGTCGCCGTGTTTCCTTTGTTCCGGAGGACGTGATCCACATCATCAGCTCCGATTTTGAGGCAGAATCAGATGACGAGGAGTCTTCAGTCTGCCAGTGTCCATGCCACCCGTGCAACTAGAGTGGATGTTGAGTTTTAGCACATATATGCATCGTAGCATCTTTGCATATGTCAACTGCCGTATGAGCAGTACTCGCCATGATACCCTCTACTAGTTTGCCATGTATGATGTTGAGTTGCCTTGTATAATTATGTTGTTTATTTCGTTTTTCTTTGATTTTGTCTTCTTGGTGTCACATTGTTGTAATTCCCTTATGGATGTTGCTCATCAATTCGGTATTTTGCAATGGGAACGGATATAGGATGAAGAGGTGTAGTAATCAAGGCAGCGATGGAACTCCAGTTTGTCGATCCGCCAGACAAGCAGGACAACCACCAGCAGATTTGCCACCTCCACCACCACAACCACCAACCACTGATCAGCTTATGAGGATGTTTGAAGAGAAAAGAAATCAGGATCTCATGGAATTCTTGAGGAATATCCAAACCATGGTAGGATAGAATCAGAACAATGAGACGCACTCCAAGCTGTCTGATTTTCAGCGAACCAAGCCACCCAATTTTAGTCAAGCTATTGATCCAATGGAAGCTGATGACTGGCTAAGGAGCATGGAAAAGAAGCTAGAAATAGCTCACTATGATGAAGCGGACAAGGTTCCTTTTGTTACTCACTACTTGGAAGGGCCGGTAGCCATCTGGTGGGATAATGCAAAAATGGTATGGCCTCCTGGGGAAAACATTTCCTGGGAGAAATTCAAGGAGCGGTTCCGCAGGTACCACATTCCCACTGGCTTAATGAAGGTGAAGCAAAGGGAGTTCCTTGCTCTTAGTCAAGGAAACATGTCAGTTGGTGAGTACCTGAACAAATTCAATAATCTAGCACGGTAGTCCATCCATGACGAGTCCACGGAGGAAAGAAAGATAGACCAATTCCTAGGAGGACTCAATCATGCCCTCCGTTGTCAGCTCTGTATGCTGGATTTTCCTGATTTTCAGACTTTGGTAAACAAAGCTTTCATAGCTAAACGGGATCATAAGTCAGGGTATGATGACCGCAAGCGTAAGTTTGAACCCAAGAAGGACACCCGCGAGTAGTTCACACAGAAGCCACGTATCTGGCAACCGGTTCAGTCTGAGTACAAGCCCACATGGAATGGCGGCAATAATAACAATAAGTCAGGCAACCAGGACAAGACCTATGACAAGCCGCCAGTACTGGAGGACTGTCGACGCAATAACACACGCTTTACTTGTGGACAAGGTGGGCATTATTCCAAGCAATGCCCTACAAGGGCCGGGAAACCACAGTCCGACTTCAAGCCACAAGTCAAAAATATCAGACGCCGCCCCAATCAGGACTTCCGTCGCGGCCAAGTCCATCATATCTCTACTGAGGAAGTCCGCGAAGCACCAGATGTGGTTCTTGGTATGTTCTCTGTTAACGACATACCTGCATTAATTTTGTTTGATTCCGGGGCTTCCCATTCGTTTATCTCGTGGAGTTTTGCCACCATACACAATTTATCCCTTTATCTTTTGGACAAAATCATGGTGGTACAATCCCCGGGCTCCATGCTCAGAACATATGTCATATATAAGTACCTGGAAACCCTAATACATGGAGCTAAGTTTCCAGCCACCATTATCGCCATCGAATCCCCCGGATTGGACATTATACTGGGGATGGATTGGTTGACACCGCACCAGGCCTGCATCAACTGCGCCACCAGGACAGTGACATTGGTTAACCCGGCAGGCCAACCAGTTCATTTTACCGCTAGAAAAATGATGTCAAAGAACGGAATGGCATTCAAAACCACCGCCACAGATATGAATTTGATTCCGGTAGTTAGTGAATATCCTGACGTGTTTCCTAAGGAACTACCAAGAATGCCACCTGACGGTGTCCTGGATGAGGGGTGCTAACCCAGCTGGCCCGTCTCCTCGGTTGGGCCGATGGGCCCCCGTGTGTGATCAAGGTGGACTCCGGAGGCCGTACACAGGAAGCGTGATCGAGACTGTCTCTATCGAAGACTTGACGTATACTCCAAGATCTTTCCAGCCGCCCTACTACTAGATACCGACCTTGTAACCCTAGATACCCTCTTTGGCGTGTATATAAGCCATAGGGTTTAGCCCATAGAAGGGACATCAACGCAACATTATTCACCTAGCCCTAGAGTTAGACACACATTACGATCTCGAGGTAGATCAACTTTGTACTCGATACATCTCCATCAATATAAACAAGAGCAGGACGTAGGGTTTTACCTCCATCAAGAGGGCCCGAACCTGGGTAAACATCGTCTCCCTTGTCTCTGTTACCATCGATCCGAGATCCACAGCTCGGGACCCCGTACCCCGAGGTCTGTCAGTTTTAACACCGACGCTGGTGCTTTCATTGAGAGTTCCGCTGCGCGATCACCAGAAGGATCGATGGCTCACCTGCAGATTAACTGCGCCAACGGCCATGGGGACGTTTACGCCCCCGTCCAGCTCTTCGTTTTCGGGGGCATGGTCTTTTGTGCTGACTCAACAGGACATCTAGCCTCTGTTGAGAACTACGCCCGAGGTCAGATCGTGACCTTCGGCGGCCTCGAATACACTGCAGATTCCCGTGGTGAACTCATCCTATCGGGAAGGACTCCCGGCCGAATTGAGAACTCGACTGGTTCTGGAGGCTCGACTCCGGAACCGAATTCCATCACGGCGCCTCCAGAGACCCCTGACGTGACCACTCCGGCCGGTTTCTTTCCGATCGTCAGTCTGGAGATAGATCCGGCTCCCACTTCCGAAATTACGCCAGTGCTAGAACTGACTTCGGCACAGAACCCAGAGTTGCATTCGGATTCCCTTCGCACCGAAGACGCGTTAAGGTACACGCCGGGCATACTTCGAGTCAACCCTACCTATGGAGCATCAATGAATCCCGAAGAGCTATCTCACCTCGATGAGATGCTTGACCGCATCCAGAGCATGTCCATCTCGGACAGCAAGACTTCGGTTTACAATCAGATCGGACTTAAAGCCGACGATAGGGAAATTTACATCCCACCCACCACCCACCTAGTCACCACGGTCGACGATTTAACCGACGTGCTGGACTATGGCGATGCCTCAGACATGGAGGAAGATGCTGATGGCCCCATCGAGAACACCTTGCCCCCGGTAAACGCGGGCAGGTGGACCGCCACTTCCACCTACGTCGTTTACATGGTGGACACCCCCAAATCCCCTCCAAGATGTCAGCGAAGATGCCGAAGGGGTAATAATGGGGAACCCAGTGGTAATGACGCGACAGCCAATAACAGCGACGCGGAGGACGGCGATGCCGGTAACAATGAAGAGGACGTTCAAGCCTCCCCTGTAAGGAACGGTACACCAGACCGACTTCTCAGGGACTCAGATCCCGATGACCTCTTCGAAGGGGCCGACGACAACTACATGCCGGAATCCGAGGAGGACGAGAGCCACGGTACAAAGGACTACATCGTCCCCGAAGACCCTCTTGAACAAGAGCGCTTCCGGCGGCGCCGTGTTGCGACAGCCCAGAGCATAAAACGCAAGCAGTAGCAGCTACAGTCCAATACCGATAAACTAAATGAAAAATGGATTGAAGTACTCTCCGCCAAGCAAGACATGGAAAATCGGTGCCATAGTGCGCCGAAATCATAACCACGTAGGCGTCTCTTGCCGGAGTTCGATGAGGAGCTCGTCGACGACCACGACCGACCCCCTAGAGGTCGGGATAGGCCAATGCGAGAAGACCTCAGTGACAGGCCACCTCCACGCCGTTATGGCAAGGACCCCGTGGATTACCTAGATCCTCACGATGCTAGACGTCGCATTGAGGAAAACACGGCACCCCCTCGGTCCATCTATGGATCCAGGGGACGCGCACCCGCTGTGCTTGACGGCTACGATGCCTAGATGGACAGGAACGGCCGTGCCCGAGATCAGGCTTACTCATGGCTCTCTCCCGACCTCCGACGAGATGCTCCTCAGTTCCAAGGTCTGGCTCACCCAATCTGTTTTACGGACAGGGTGATGGAACATCAATTCCCAAAAGGATTTAAGCCCATCAATATAGAATCATATGATGGCACCACAGACCCAGCAGTATGGATCGAGGATTTCCTCTTACACATACACATGACTAATGGAGATGATCTCCACGCCATTAAATATCTGCCGCTCAAGCTAAAGGGGCCGGCGAGGCATTGGCTTAATAGCTTCCCTCCTCACTCTATCGGTAGCTGGGAGGCCCTAGAAGACGCTTTTCGAGCAAACTTCCAGGGCACATATGTCTGACCTCCGGACGCTGATGACTTCCGCCGTGTCACCCAGCAGCCAGGCGAATCAGCCCAAAAATTCTCGAACAGGTTCCTCACCAAGAAGAACCAGATCATACACTGCTCCAAAGCCGAGGCCATCGCCGCATTCAAGAACAATATCCGAGATGAATGGTTCGCTCGACAACTCAGCCAGGATAAGCTGAGGACTATGGCAGCCCTCACCTCACTAATGACCCGCTTTTGCGAGGGGGAGGATAGTTGGCTCGCCCATAGTACTCACAATGACGAGGCAGGCACCTCAGAAACACGCGACACCAATGGAAAACCCAAGCGCAACAAAAATAAGCGCAGGTATAAAAATGGTGGAAGCGATAAGGCAGACCCTGCGGTCAACGCAGGGTTCACCGGACCTAAATCCGGACAGAAAAAAAAACCTTTAAAGGGAACAAAGATGGACCTAGCCAGCTTGATAGACTCCTGGACCGCCCGTGTGGAATCCACAGCACTCAGGAAAAACCAGCAAACCACACTAACAGGAATTGCTGGGTCTTCAAACAAGCCGGCAAAATAGCGACAGAGGGTCAAAGTAAAACCCAAAATCGCGGCGAAGACAAGGATGAACCTCGGTGGCCCAGTAATGGAGGCCAAAAGAAGTTTCCTAACGAGGTAACAGAGGTCAATATGATCTACATCACCCACATCCCTAAAAGGGAGAGGAAGCGTGTGCTTCGGGATGTATACGCGCTGGAGCCAGTCGCCCCGAAGTATAACCCATGGTCGGTCTACCCGATCACGTTTGACAAGCATGATCATCCGACCAGCATCAGGCATGGCGGATCAGCAGCACTCGTCCTAGACCCTATTGTTGATGGTTATCATCTAACACGCGTCCTGATGGACGGAGGAAGAAGCCTCAACCTCATTTACGAGGACACGGTTCGAAAGATGGGCATCGACTCATCTCGGATCAAGCCGAGCTCTACCACCTTTAAAGGTGTCATCCCGGGCATCGAAGCCCGCTGTACCGGAATGGTCACCCTAGAGGTAGTCTTCGGCTCGCCCGAGAACTTTAGAAGTGAGGAGTTAATCTTCGATATCGTACCTTTCCAAAGTGGATACCACGCGCTCTTAGGGCGCACAGCCTTCACGCGTTTCAATGTAGTCCCGCATTATGCCTACCTCAAGCTCAAAATGCCGGGACCTAATGGCATTATCACAGTCGATGGTAACACCGAACGTTCACTCCGGACAAAGGAACAGACCGCGGCTTTCGCAACCGAGGTACAGGCATCCGAGGAGGCAGCCCGCAGCGATAAACGCGCCGCCCGCTCTTTGAAGCGCGCCCGGGCTGCACAAATCGACCTCGGCCAGGTACTCCCACACCCGAAATAGGGATGCGGGCTCCTCGCTTGCCCTCTCAGGAGTGGGCACTACGTCCCCAGAGTGCATAATTTCGCACTGAAGATTCCCTGGGCCGTCGAGGAGCCAAAAATTTACTCAAACGTCGGTGCGGTTCAACCAAGCAAAGACGTGGCTTCGAGCCCCCACACAGGCAAGTCTTTGTAAAAGAAACAGCCAAACATGACTACGTCAATGTGGTTTCAACCACAGAACGGACTTAGGCAACGTCTCCTCTAAAGGAGCTCGGTCAATCAAATGCTTGAAGCGTATAAAGGGCCGGAAAGGCATCAACCTCCACAAGTCCTCACCATCAATGGTGAACAACTGGTCAACAGCTCGGAAACACAGATGTGCGGCAGGTAGCGGCCCGGATTCTTCAAAATCTGTTAACAAATATCCACCCTGTTTCTTCCTCTTTTTTCTTTACTTTTTACATTGTATTCTTTCAATTCCTCTCGCCACAGTTGGGCATGTACACGCTTTAAACTATGATATAAAGAAATTGTGCCCCTTAAAGGTCCCTATCATATCTCTTTATCAGCATGGCCCCTGTGAGACGAAGAAGTTCTCTAAAAAAGATACAGTTGTATAACAAGTCCGAAGTATTCGGCGTCTCGGATTTTGGCTTTATATGCATCAGTTTCGAACCTAGATTTCGGTCAATAGTTGGGTTGCCCGGGTCCTATGTGTACCCCTTACGTATGCGGTAAAATTGGCTAAGGGCGTAATGGGAGAACCACTGCGATTGCGCCGCCAGGTCAATTGGCATAGCGCCTCAGTGGAGAATACCGAAAATTTACTATCTAGGTAGGTGCAAACTGGTCCGCCATCCGTAGACCACGTTAAGCGATGTGACAATAGAGATCACCTGTGTTAAACGAAGGGCTTTCATTCCTAGCCGAAGTGTGTTATGGCCTAGTCCTTGGCCGACCTGGCCGAACACTTCCCACACCGGGGGCTGGTCATCAGCCCCCACAGTCAAACTCCTATGATTAAGTGAAAGTTATAAAGCCACTAAAGTCTGATTGCCTAGTTCCTATAAAGCACCAACCACCTCCGGGTACTGAGACGTCGGCTAAGGGTCAAGAGTGCCTGAAGGAACACCCTTTGTATGATCTACACTGGGCCTGAAGCCGACGATTGGCCACTCTCATTTTAAAACCGTCATACAGGAGGTAAAACTAATTAAAAACAAAACACATGGAATTTAAAGCCATATTCATTCGATGAAAAGATAAAGTTTTGTACATCATACACTTTGGCATTCCGAAGTACTGTTTAGAAATACATAGTGTCCTTGGGACACATGGCTTAGGTGGTACGAGCTCCCGCCTCCACCTCGACAAAGAACTGTTCGATGGCGCGTGGCTTGTCGGCAGGAGGGCCTACGACACATGTCACCGCATCAACCTTTTGGAAGTCCGCCTTCATGCAGGCGTACGCCCTCTGCGCTCCTTCAAAGCACGTGGACCTCTTCCAGCGGTTCATGCAGTGCACGACATCTCAGGGCGAGCCGTAAGGCCGAAGAGGCTCTTTGGCATGGCTTCGGCAGGGCACAATGTGATGCAGATGTCCTGGAGCGCCAGTCTCGTCATGCAAAACAAGTCCACCAGCTGCTTCACTCGATGATTCAGCAGCTGTGCCGACGGCGACCCCGTGAACTGCCCCCAAAAGGCCTTCTCCGCCTCGTGGCCCGCTAGCTGGCCGAAGTACGCCACCGCATCCACCGCGCTCTGCGGAAGAACCGCAAAGACCTCTACGGAATGCCATAACTGGGTGAGCTCGACGCACCCTTTGCTGCCAAACGAACACTGCAGCTGAAATAGCTTACCCGAGGCCAGTTGGTCCACTTGCTGGAGCACCTCGTGGTCAGCTCGGGCTGAGGTCTTCATCTCGGAGTAGGCAAGTTGAAGCTTCTCGAGCTCCTCCTTTGTTCGTTGCCCCTCCTCCCAAAGCTTGCCGCGTGCTTGAAACACGCCCTTCAGGGTCTCCTCAACCTCTAGCACCCGCGCTTGGTGCTTGTCCCTGGCCACCTTCTCGGCGGCCCAGGCCTTCTCTGCCTCGGCGGCAGCAGCCTCCTGCTGCCGCACCTCCTGCCAAGCCCTTTCGAGCTCGGCCTTGAGCGTCTCCAGCTCTGCTAACGCAGCTGTTGTCAAAATAGTTCGGCCTTAGTTGTTTTCTTTAACAAAACACATCATACCTCCTTCGTCCAAAGTACAGTGCAAGTATAAACTTGCTTACCTTGAGACTGCTCGAGTTTC
Organism: Elymus sibiricus; assembly: GCA_039707655.1. Classification (NCBI taxonomy): domain Eukaryota; kingdom Viridiplantae; phylum Streptophyta; class Magnoliopsida; order Poales; family Poaceae; genus Elymus; species Elymus sibiricus. The sequence goes on from CM077670.1 coordinate 191,243,720, forward strand.
TAGTTCGCCAGGTTAAGGTCCTCCTGGGACCTCTCGATCTTCCGGTTTATCTCCGCAATCTCCTCGGAGACGGAGTCCGGAACCGAGGTCAAAACTTGGCAGCAAAAAATCCTTATTATAAAGGGAATAGTTAAATTACTAAAAGGTTCTAGGACGGCTGCCTCGAGCAGCACCCTAGGGGCTATTTAATGGGCACCTACTTAGTATAATGACCCCAATGCCGGTTTCTTGAAACCGACATCGGGCTCGGGGGCTACTCACTAACTAAGCCGTTTAGCAGGTTGTACTCTTATGTCCTCGGACGAATACGTAAATAAACAAAGTTGAGATAAACGAGTTAAACTTGGTGCGCGGATAGAAGCATACCTCGAAACCTGCTACGAGGTTCTTGAAAACCTCATGCAGGCCGGCTCCTGCGGACCGCAAGCATTGCAGCGCCGCGCCTACCAAGGCACGGTGCTCTTCCTTGATGGAGGAGCCCTTCAGGGCGTCCTCCATCTCCTTGGGCCACCCCGCGCCAGCCCGTCCTTGGGCAGTTGGCTGGGCTGGAGGGATGACCCCGGATACATCTACCCGGGTAGCCTCCACCTGGGGTGGCGGAGCCGAAGTAGATGTCGGCTGGGCCGATGACTGGCCCAGCCCCTCTTCGATGACCACGGGGCGCTTCTCCCCCGAGTCTTGTTGGGCCGAGGTGTCGACCTCGGCCATGATGGCCACCTCGTCGGTCCCCGTCATGTTGATGTCATGGGCCAGGGTGGATGTTGCCTCCCCTAGCCCGTCGTGCACCAGGGGAGGAGTCCCGCTGGAGGATGGCAACCCGCTCGAGGAACCGCTAGGGATTACCCTCGGTGGACTGCATAAGAAAAGACGCTTTTATAAGTTTTCCCTTGCTAAAAAAATAACTTGTCAAATTGAAAGACGGGATGCAAAGATGACGGCTTACCCTCAAGGCGCCGGCTTCTATCTCCCCACGGTGAGGAGGTCTTCCTCTAAGTCACCGGAGAGCTCGGCCCTCTCCGACAACTTGCTAGCAGCCCCGGACGAGGTTTGCCTCGGCCTCTTTGGGCCCTTCGGCGGCATGCCAACTTCGGCGTCCTCTAACGCTGACCTCTTCCCCTTTAGGAGGGAGACCTCTTCCTCCTCACCCTCCTCTGCGTCACCGTCTTGGGCGGCGGAGGTGTGGGTCTCTTTGGACCGGGTGACCGAGGTCCCCCGTGTCCGAGCACTTGACCTACCCCTCTAGGACTTCGTCCCTTTGGGGGCCACCACGTGCGGCTCCTCGGTCAAGAGCGCCGAGAGCAGGGGAGTCGGAGGCTCCTCTGGCAGTGGGGCCGGGCATCGCACTCCTTGTACCCAGGCCAACTACTTCTGCAAAACATCAATCATAACGATTCATTAAAACACTACTCCTCGATACGGAGGACAAAGTTGATAGTTGGTGGAAAAAATCATTTACCGGGGGGCTTCATAGCCGTCCTCGAGGCCGCGGTCCTCCCCTTCCTTGGGAATCTTGTCCTTGGCCAGCTTCATGAGCTTCGTCCACATGGTGGCCAAGGTGGAGCGGAAGAAGGTGGTGATGGAGTCCAGTCCTTCGGCTTTTGCGCCCACATCGGGGTAGCCCGAAGTTGGAGAGGGACTATGCGGCGGTTGAGCATGACGTTGATGACGTCGGCAAGCTCAACCTTCCCCGTGGTAGACCACCACATGATCCTCTCGATCAGGCTCTCCACCTCTTCTGGGTTCCCCCAGGAAGCGCCCTTCTCCCTCCAGGATTTGAGCTTCTTGGGAGGCCCGGATGAGAAAGCTGGGACCTCGGTCTGACCAGGGGCGAGTGGTTCGGTGATGTAAAACCACTCTTTCAGCCACTCCTTCACCGTTTCGATGAAGGTGCCCTCGAACCAGGTGGCCCCCTGGTTTTTGCTAATCATGGCCCCTCCGCACTCCGCGAGATCTGAGCTGCTGGACTTCGGCTTAATTCCGAAGAGCTTCAGCCATAGGCCGAAGTGCGGCTCGCAGCGGAGGAAGGCCTCGCAGACCATGATGAAGGAGGCAAGGTGAAGAATGGAGTTGGGGGCCATGTGGTGGAAATCCAGCCCATAACAGAACATCACCCCGCACACGAAGGGATGCAGCGGGAACCCTAGACCCCGGACGAGGTGGGAGACGAAGACTACCCACTCCGGGCGTTGGGAGCGGGCACCTGCTGGCCAGCAGCTGCAGCGCGGGTGGCGATGGCGGGGGTTAGATACCCCGTGCTGCGCAGCTCCAGGATGGTGCCCTCCCTCACGATGGAGATACCCCAGTGCCCCTTGAGAGTGTCGGCCATGGCGGGTGGTGGAGGTTGGACTCGCAGAGGGAAAAAGGAACAGGATGGGATTTGGGCACTAGAGCTAGACGAAACAGCAGAAGGGGAGAATGGGAGCGTGGTCGATTGCGCTGTCCTCCTTTTTGCTCTTATAAGCCTGTGAAAGGCTAAGAGGCCCCCTCACTGCACCGAGAAACTCGCTATTCCCATCAGAAATGCCGTTGAGCATATGGGGGGAAACAAAATCTTGATGATATCCCTAAGAAAACGGGCACGATCTCTGCCTTGAGGGGACGTGCCAGTAAAAGGCTGCCTCGAACCACGATTTAAGGGGGAGGCAGTAACTGCTCGACTTGTCGTGGGGCAAGCCTCTTCGATAAAGTTGTCAGGACGGATTGGACCGTTCATACCTGAACAACGGGCCTTCGAGGCTAAGATATATGTCCTCTTCGGACAGGGCATGAGCTCGGTTGGGCCTCGGATGTCGTCGCCCCACTAAAAAGAGTGAAATATATAGGGGAACTCGTCTGTCAAGCCAAGGACTCCGGATCCAAGGAGATGTCTGTTGAAAGTCACCCTCAGCATAGAAGACCAGTTCGGGGGCTGCTGACGGTGTCCTGGATGAGGGGGTGCTAACCCAGCCAGCCCGTCTCCTCGGTTGGGCCGATGGCCCCCCGTGCGTGATCAAGGTGGACTCCGGAGGCCGTACACAGGAAGCGTGATCGAGACTGTCTCTACCGAAGACTTGACGTATACTCCAAGATCTTTCCAGCCGCCCTACTACTAGATACCGTCCTTGTAACCCTAGATACCCTCTTTGGCATGTATATAATCCATAGGGTTTAGCCCATAGAAGGGACATCAACGTAACAATATTCACCTAGCCCTAGAGTTAGACACACATTACGATCTCGAGGTAGATCAACTTTGTACTCGATACATCTCCATCAATATAAACAAGAGCAGGACGTAGGGTTTTACCTCCATCAAGAGGGCCCGAACCTGGGCAAACATCGTCCCCCTTGTCTCTGTTACCACCGATACGAGATCCACAGGTCGGGACCCCCTACCCCGAGGTCTGCCGGTTTTAACACCGACACCACCTGACCGGGAACTGGAGTTTGCTATCGATGTTATTCCTGGAACCCCTCCAATATACAAGAAGTACTACCGAATGCCATCCACAAAGCTGGTGGAATTGAAGAAACAATTGGACGAATTGCTACAGAAAGGGTATATTCGCCCAAGCATCTCGCCGTGGGGATCACCCGTGCTGTTTGTTAAGAAGAAGGATGGCAGTCTACAAATGTGCATGGACTATCGCCCGCTGAATGAGGTCACTATTAAAAATAAGTACCCACTTCCCCGCATTGATGACTTGTTCGACCAGTTGAACGGGGCCTGGGTATTTTCCAAAATTGACCTCCGAACAGGGTATCACCAACTAAAAATCAGGAAAGAGGATATCCCCAAGACAGCCTTCCCCACCCGATATGGTCTGTACGAATTTATAGTCATGTCGTTCGGGCTGACCAGCTCGCGTAGCTCTATATGTCCCGGATAGTTAGCCTTCATGGAGTACCTAAGTCCATCACATCGGATAGAGGATCCTTGTTCACTTCAGCATTCTGGCTACGTTTGCACCAAGCTTTGGGAACCATGTTAAAGCATAGAACGGCATATCACCCACAGATAGACGGGCAGACCGAACGAGTAAACCAGATATTGGAGGACATGCTTCGGTCTTGCGCCCTCACCTATGGACCTAAGTGGGAGGATTGTCTACCCTATGCAGAATTTTCTTACAACAACAGTTATCAAGCAAGTCTTAAAATGTCACCATTTGAAGCACTGTATGGGCGTAAATGCCGCACCACCTTAAATTGGTCACAAACAGGAGACAGCAGTATCTTTGGCACAGATTTGATGCTCGAGGCTGAGAAGCAAGTTAAGGAAATTCAAGAGCATCTTCAAGCAGCCAAATCCCGTCAAAAGTTCTACTACGACCCTAAACACCGGGAAGTAACTTTTGAGTCTGGAGAGTATGCCTACCTCCGAGTAACTCCCATGAAAGGAATCAAAAGGTTCCATACTAGAGGAAAACATGCGCCCAGATATATCGGTCCCTTTCGAGTGATTGCTAGAAGAGGCAGAGTAGCCTATCAGTTGGAGCTACTGCCAGAATTGTCCGACGTTCATGATGTCTTTCACATATCACAGCTGAGAAAGTGCATTGCACCTCCGATCAAACAGGTAGACATGAGTGAACTAGAGTTAACCAGGGATCTGACCTACAAGGAAAAGCCTATCAGAATCTTGGATGAGATGGAAAGAACCACTAGGAGTAAGGTGATCAGGTTTTACAAGGTACTGTGGGATCACCATACCGAAGAAGAGGCTACCTGGGAAAGAGAGGATTTTCGGAGATCAGCATATCCGTATTTGTTCCCTGAGCAACCGAATCTCGAGGATGAGATTCATCCTAAGGGGGTAGGTTTGTGACACCCTGGTTTTGGCCACTTTTTCTTTGCAAATATTTTTCTGGTTTTATTTGCTTTTTGAGTCAATTTCAATCTGGTTCATTGACTTTGGACTTGAGGGTCTTTGAATTTCTTTCTAAATGGTCCAACGCCCTCAACACCTTGCCAATATCTTGTCTCGCACCCTCTGACCTAAACTCTAATTTTTATTCCTCCAAAATAATTCATTTTCTCCTTTGGAAATACCCATTTTCACTATGGGTTGTGAAGCAACCTATAGCTTTGCTTATCAGAAAATTCCCAAATTAATACCACACCTTATTGACATTATCTACTCCCACAATACCCAAAATTATTTCATTGCTTAGTACAAAATTTTGCCTAGAAAATTCCTTCTACTTTCTGGACAGAATTGGCCTTTGTGAAGCAACCTTTATCTCCATGCCTCAGAAAATTCCCAAATTAATCCCTGAGATACTAGGAGCCATATCTTTCCACAATATCCAAAAATATTCCATAGTCCAGTGAAATTTTTCAGCAAAAATATTCTGACAAGCCTTTGATCATTTCAAACCCTTGTGAAGGAAGTACCAGCTAGAAGTGTCCATTGACTCTGAAATTTTTATAGCGTCTTATCACCACCAAATAACCTCCAATTACCAAATTTCACCTTAAGGAGAGCATCCATGTGAGTGCATCTTCCTCAACAAGTTTCTGGACCAGATTGTGAGTTGTACATGAGCTATGCTCAAATCTTTGCAAAAGTTGCTCAGATTTCTCCAGCATGTACTCCTTCCAACCTAGAATCTCTCAGACCAGCCGTTTGGCTCAATCCTAAGTTCATTTCCTCTCTAGAACCCTCCCAAGATCCTACCCAGAAGCTGTTTTGGATGAGCTAAGGCAGCTTGAGCCATCCCTAGCCCTACCTGTGTCATGAACATATTGTTTGAGCTCAGGTCGAGTCAATGGACAAGGTTTGCCAGGCGTGCGTGGCCTCGGAGCGCCAGCGCCCGTGGTGATCACGAGGCTAGCACGGCCAAAGTCGCGCTCTGCGTGCTCAGGCGCGTCGGACGCGACCGTTCCGGCCAGCTCTCGCCGCCCCTCCTTGTCTTTTCATGCCGACAGCGTCCCCGCCAACCACCTGGCCCCTCCAGAACCCTCTGCCTCGCCGAAGATGCCCTTGCCGGCTGCTACCGAACACCACCACTGTTGCACCCGTGCGGCCACAGTGGGTGAGCTGGCTATCGTCTTCTCCTCACTGAGCCATCACGTCCATTTACTTGCCTGCTCGCTCCCATCACTTTGCCCTGCACCGCGATGGCCAACTTGCCGTACTTGCTTCAGCAACGTGTCCGCGGCACCGATCAGCTCGGGCACCCCTCGCCGCCTATAAATGGCCATGCCCGGCCTCTCCCAGCCTCACCACTCCACCCCTCCCCCTCCGAACCACCTCTAGAGCGCTCCATGGAGAGCCGGGAGCTCGTCTCCCTCAACTCTGGCCAAACCTCTGCCGCCCGATCCCCCTCCGCCGCCCGCTAGCTCCATTGCATCCCAGCCCCGTCCGACCTCACATTCGAGCTCAGTGAATTCCCCTGACCCTTCCTGACCCCTTTCCTGGCCGAGGCACTGCCGGAATCACCGTTTCCGAAGACCACCGAAGCCAGCCGCCGCCGGAGAGGAAGGGGGCGATGCCGTCCGGCCACCTCCGGTCGAGCTGTGGGTACCTACGGGACCATCTCCGTGCGCTTGATCCACTCCAGCCGCCGTCATCTCTATCGCCGGTGACCGCCGCCGTCTCTATCGCCGATGACCGCCGCCGGTGAGCCGCCCTGCCTCTGTTCTCTCTCCCCCTCCTTTAAATATGACAGGGCGGCCCGACCTATCATACACTCGCGTGCGCCCGAACCATTTTTTAAGTGAAGGCGCATTCTGTGAGTACGCCATCGATGTGGCCCTCTCTGGAAATTCTAGGATTTTGACCAAACATTGACCAGCTCTAATTTTTAAACCACAAGTCCAAATCAATTGATTGTTTTTGCAATGGTTTTGTCTTGAGCCCCTTTATTTTCTAGCAAAAGTTGGTATTTTTCCATTATGTATAGAGTTTTTGGCCAGCAGAAATGCTTTATGTGACATTTTTTTTGCTATTTAAAATATTTTCAGAAGGAAATTGCTTTGGTGTTGAAGACTAGGAGTTTGTTGACACCCCACTTGAGCAAGGCAAGCCACATCATCAATTGCATAAGGAATTGCAATAGTATTGGCTTTATGTTAAATTCTTTTGCATTTAATCCAACATAAATATGCCATAATTTATAATTGCTTGGTATCTTGCATGAACCCTGCCATGTTAGTTCATTTATTCAACATAACTAATATGACAAGCAACTTTACATGATGAATGTCAATTTGATGGTTGATCAAGTGCCACCGACCTGGACTTACCCGTGCAGCCACATCTGCCAGAATGGGACGGCCTTGACTTGGTCTAACCTCATGCTCTTTTATCGGTACCACGATGGTGGCAGGTGTCAGGAGGGACACAGGGAAGGTTATGCGTGCGTGTTACCCTGATCAGGTAGACGTCGATAACCTTGTGAGCCCAAGTTAAGTTATTTGTCGGCGTCCCCGTTTAGGACTGTTTAGTTTGGCCACGATGGTGGCAGGTGTCAGGAGAGACACAGGGGCCACCCAGGACGTGACCCGGAAGGGGAATGATTGTCGGTGGTACGATAGAAGGGTCACGGGTTAGACAAGTTTCGTTGGACGAATGTCCATGGTGTGGGTAAAGTGCGCAACCTCTGCAGAGTGTAAGAATCTATTCGAATAGCCGCGTCCTTGGTATTGGACACCGTCCACACTAGGTCACACTGTGTGGTCAACATTAATGATGGAATAACTCATCATAAGATCATGCGTGACCGATGAGTCACGAGTGCTCCGGGGGTCATGGGGTGAACCCGGAGGAGAGTAAGTTGACAATCGATAACAGTAAGTTGAGCATTTCAATGCATGATGCTTTCCTATGCATTCATTCTAGTAACTTCCATACTGTTGTTTGCTGCACTGTTTTGGTTGTTGTGAGCTTGCGAGTACATTCCAAGTACTCACCTGGCGTATCATGCCAGATTCAGGAGAAGTCGAGGATGGAGATCCCGATGGTTTGTGCTACGCTAACTAGGTCGTGTCCCAGCAGTGTCCCTATGGGATGGAGTGTCTCACCCGATGTTCCGCTACGCCGTAGTATTAGCCACTAGTATTGAGGCCCATTAGATGTTTCATAAATAATGTAGATAATGTCATAGCACGAGTAGTGCTCCTGGCCTCACTGTCCTATGTAACATCCGAGCTTGTACTTGTATCATATCAATAAAGATCAGTTCTGTTCTATTCCAAGTTGTTGTGTGTTTCTAGAAGACATGATCTCTGGGTTGAGAACACAGGGTAAACCGGTCCTCTGAGCTGGGGCTTCCTGATCTCTTCGGCAATAAACTCTTGCCGCTCCAAGGCTTGCATTCTGACCTTCTGTTTGATGGGGCTCGCATGAGGTCAGACAGCAAGGTGGTGTGCAATTACCTCCCTCGGAACACCGGGGATGTTAGATGCTTGCCAGGAAAACACATCGACATTCGCCCAAAGGAAGGCAACGAGCGCGCTTTCCTATTTGTCACTGCGAGTGGCACTTATGGAAAAAGTGCCACTCATCCCATCTTCCCTTGCAGAGACTTGCTTGGTCGTCGGTGCAGAGGCCTTGGCTTTCTTGCTCTTGCTGGTAGAGATCCCTGGTATGTCCCAACAGGCGTGCTGCACTCCAAAGTGCGCTTCCCGGAGTCCTTATCAGAGGTCTTGCCGGTCTTCTTCTTCTTTCCTCCCCCGGGAGCTTTGTCGGCTGGAGCAGGTGCCCCGACGGCAGATCCTGCCACTACCTCCCGGTAAAGCTTGTCAACGCAGATGATTGCACCCTTCTGGTTGGACTTGATGGTGAGAACGCCCTTCGGCCCTGGCATCTTGATGACTTTGTACGCGTAGTGCGACGCAGCCATGAATTTTGCCAGTGCTGGGTGGCCTAGAATCCCATCGTACGGCAGTGGCATCTTGACGATGTCGAAGACAATCTTCTCCGTCCGGTAATTGAGCTCGCTGCCAAACGTGACCGGCAATGTGACTTGGCCCTTTGGCTTGTTCCTCCCCGGACTGATCCCTTGGAAAGTGCCTGTTCCCTCGAGATCCTTGTCGGGGATCTCCTCCCTCTTGCTCACATCGGGAGAGATCAAGTTCAAGCCGGCCCCACCGTCAACTAGCATCTTTGTCACCTTGAGGTTGCGAATTGTTGGCGAAACCAACAACGGCAAACACCCGACCGCGATGGTGCGATCAGGGTGATCCTCGGCATCAAGGACAATGGGCGCGTGCGACCACTTGAGTGGCTTTTGTGTTTCCATAACCGGCTCCGCGACGTTCACCTCTCGGACCCGCTGCTTCAGTCACCGGTGTGAGGAGTCCAAAGATGCGCCTTCGTCAACACACATGGCGTCCATTAATTTCTGGAACTCCTTGTCGGACCAATCTATGTCCTCATCATCATCTTCTTCTTTCTGGCCCTGAGCGGCCTTCTCTTTCGGCTGCTTAGCCTTGCCGCGGCGGCCCCCTCGGCCACCATGATTTTGCTTGCCAGACCCACGGGCACCATCTTGGCCCTTCTCCTTGTCGCGCTTCTCGTACTCAGCTTTCTGCTTCTCAGCAAGCTACTCCACTTGCCGGCACTCCTGGAGATCATGGCCCTTGGTACGGTCGATCTTACAGTACTGCCCACCGGTCTTGCCGCCCTTGTCGCCTGCCGCAGCCTCCCGGCAGTCAGCGCATCCGGCAACCTCCTTGCCAGGGCTTTCTGCCTTGGCCTTTTGGCGGTGTTGGTGTCACCAGGGCTTTCGACGGCCATCACAGCCTTACCCTTGCGCTTTTTGTTGCGCTTCCTATTCTTCTTCTGCGGGGTCGATGCTTCATCTGCGTCATCGTCCTCAGAGTCGACTTCGGCGCCAGCATCTTCCCTAGGGAGTCGCCTCCCGTCCTCAGCACATGCACACTTGTCCGCCAAGGCATACAACTCGTTGATGGTTCCGACCTTCTCGATGTTCATCTCAGACCGCATCCTGCGGTTGCGCACGTTCGTGTGGAACGCGGCACACACAGCTGCGGGATGAACATCGGGGATGTTGTGGTGCACACGACTGATACTTTGTATATACTTGCGGAGGGGCTCGCCATCCCTCTGGGGTATCACGTGCAGATCGCTAGCTTGACCAGGGAGCTTGTGGCCACCCTGGTAAGCACCAACGAAACAATGGCACAGAGTCTACCAAGAAGAAATGGAGCCCTCCGGCAAGTTCATCAACCATGATCTGACATTGGGCTTGAGCGCCAATGGAAAGTAGTTGGCTAGTATCTTGTCGTCCCGCCCCCGGCAGACTGCACCGCAATGGTGTAGATGCCAAGGAACTCTGATGGGCTGAGCGTGCCGTCGTATCTATCGGGCAGCTCTGGCTTGAAGGCACGGGTGGATAGCCAGCAAACCTGCCGCAGCTCACGAGTAAACGCTGGGTCGGCGAGGGTACCCTGGCATAGGCACGTCTGCTGCCTGCACGGCACGGTCGTCTGATAGACGGCATGCCTCCCGGCGCCGCTCGATCTTCGTACGGGCGTCCTCAACGTGCCATTCGTGGAGCACTTGGCGCTAGTCTTGGCGGCCCCGCGGATCCGACGATGCCATGAACATAGCGTCCTGGTCATCCGATCGGCGAGCTTGCCGCTGCTGTGGTTGTTGACATGGAGGCGACTGCACCATTGGCGCACCGTCTCCGGCACGGCAGCCAGTTGGTCCTGTCGGCACTGTGGATGGTCGTCTGGAGGGTCCCACCTCCTGTGTTTTGCCGGGATTCTCAAAACTGATGAGACTCTGGATGGTGGCCCTCCATTCGTCCATCTTGTTAGGACCTGGCGGGAAGTTCAAAAGCATTTGAACCCGCTCCATGGCTTCTGCCGCCATGGTCGGCATGGCGGGGAGCACGGAACGGGATGGCGTTCGACTCCTGGCAGAGCCAGCAAGAACTCCGCCACGTACCTGCTGCCGCGGTGCATGCTCACCGATGGGTTGGTGTGATGGTGGTGGTGCCTGAACATTGTGAGGATGATGCTCAGGGCGGGCTGGACGTCGTCCAGGACCACAAGCATCGTGGGGAAGCATGACACGCCCATCTTGCGTTGGTCGCGACACACGTCCCACCGCGGCGTTGTTGGACGTCGCCGATCCATCCTTGGATGTCGCGGCGGCTGGGTCCTGGCTTGCACCGGTCTGGACCGTATTGCTACGATGACTGCGCTCACCAGAAGGTCGTTGGAGTTGGTCATCTGCGCCATCTCCGGTGTGGCGACTGAGATCGCCAGAACAGTGGGGATGCTGGACACCCGCACCGCCGGCGCCTCCTGCCCGGGCCGTCCCAGCCGTAGCGCCCGCGCCGGCTGCGCCACCTGCGGACGCCTAGGAAGGCCGCTTGGAGGTGGTGGGAGCCGTCATGGCTCTGATCTTCTTCTTCGGCGCCATCGATGAAAGTGATGGGGCTGAAGCTCACACTACGAACACTGATTCGTAGTACACGACCCCCTGCCTGGCGCGCCAAAGATGTCGTGGGAAAACGACGATCTATGGGACCGAAAGGATCCCTTTGTGGTTTGGCTATGGGATCAATGTGCTACGAAGATCAGGGCTAATAGATATAAGAACAAGCAGAGATTTATCCAGGTTCGGGCCGTTGTGAGCGTAAAACCCTATTCCTGCTTTGGTGGTTTGATTGTATATGAACTCAAGATTACAAGGAGCGCAGCTTGCCGGCAAGGTGCATGGGAAGTGCAGCTACAACGCATAATTGAACTAGGTGTTGACCGTTCTAACTGCAACCGTGGGCCTCCTTTTATAGGCTAAGGGGTTACCACAATGACTCATACGGTCATTACAGGGAGTGAACAGTACTTGCACCGTCACCAAGTCTATCTCCTAATGGGGTAGGACAAGCGCATTAAATTCACCGTTAGGTGTTATGCCGGGGACACGAGGCTTTGATGAAAAGATCTGTACCACCTGCCCAGCCGGCCTCCTGTGATCTTGACACGACCCAGGGATGGGTGTCATTAAAGTTAACCCTTGCATGGCATGCTGACACGTGCCTTAGCCAGCTATGTTTCACTGCCTGCTCGCTCGACACCTATCATACGTGCTTTATCTAGCCGATGATGAGGTGGAGCAATAATGGGACAGACAGAGCCCGTTGGCACAGAGCTTGCCGGGCCTTCGCTTGCCGGCAACCAGAGTCTTGGTCTTCACCTTGCTGGTACGAAGCTTGCCGGCAAGGGTAATCTTGATCTCCAGTACTAGAATAGTACTTCTCGATGACCTGCCTGGAGGTCTTCTTCATGGTCTTGTGTCTTGACGGAAGCAATCCTCTGGCAAGCCCTTGGCGGCAGGAAGGCTACAACTGCCTGTGCATAAATCAGGGTACGAAGGCACCCATGTCTTAGTACACTGACACTACTCTCTAAGAGAGCCATCAGGATGTGCCTACACTTCCACCATTCATTTTCTGAGAGAGAACCACCTACTCATGTGTTGAGATCAAGAGATTCCAATCCAACCAGTTCAATCTTGATTGCTAGCCTTTCCCAAGTTGCTTTCCACTCAAATCCTTCTCCTACCAAAGCCAAATCTGTGAGAGGGTGATTGAGTGTTGGGGAGACTATCATTTGAAGCATAAGAGCAAGGAGTTGATCATCAATAGCACCGTCTATTACCTTTTGGAGAGTGGTGTCTCCTAGACTGGTTAGGTGTCACTTGGGAGCCTCCAAGATCATGTGGAGTTAAACCAAGGAGTTTGTAAGGGCAAGGAGATCGCCTACTTCGTGAAGATATACCCGAGTGAGGCTAGTCCTTCGTGGACATAAGCCATGGTGGAATAGGCAAGGTTGCTTCTTCGTGGGTGGGGCCCTCCGTGGACTCGTGCAACCATTACCCTTCGTGGGTTGAAGTCTCCATCAACATGGACATACGATAGCACCACCTATCGGAACTACGCCAAAAACCACCGTGTCTTCATTACGTTTGATCTTCTCTTCTCTACCCCATTACTTTCCGCACAATTGCATGCATTACTATTTCTGCTGCGTTATCTCTAGAAATGCATGTGTAGGAAATCTTGGTGATATCGTAACTAGTGCTAAAATCTGCCTAAATTCCAAGAGAATTAAAAACTGCAACTTTGGTTGGTTAAGAGTCTATTCACCCCCCCCCCCCCCCTCTAGACCTATCTTCTCGACCCTACAATTGGTATCAGAGCTTTGGTCTCCATTGCTTTGGTTTAATCACCATTGGAGGAAGATGGATGTGTCTACTTTGGGGAGTCTTAGATGTAGAGTGCCCATTCTTAGTGGAGAGTATTATCACTTTTGGAAGGATGAGATGCTTGATATCTTTGATGAGTTTAATTTGAGCAAGTATATTCATAGCCCATATGTTCCTCCCATTGACCCCTTGCATCCCACTCTAGAGGAAGAAATTGACATGCTTCGTAATCTTAGAACCATCAATCTTATTATTAGAGGATTACCTAAAATTGTGCTTGGTTGCAAGCAAAACTTTGAGTGCGCCTATACTCTATGGAATGACTTGGAAAAGCGGTACCCCAACTACTCTTTAAAGAATCTTGATGAGATTCTTCATAAGACATTTGCTTTTCACAAGATGAAGCCTAGTGATCCTAACTTTGATAATTGCTTGTTTGAGATTCATGATCTCAAGCGTGCCAAAGGAGATATTAGAACCATTAGTAACATCATCATGGAAGCTCCGGTACATGCACGACACAGCTTCGTAGGAACAAAATACGGGCAAGATCTTGTTTCGGGTGATTTCTCTCTTTTTCAGTCAATGTATTACGAATAATATGATGTGGGGGGGGGCACCCATGAAGCCACGTGGCACATCTGGAGGTCTTGTTACGAGCTTCCTGTGTGGATCGATCACACTGTCGTGCTGCTACTTCAAGAAGAATGTGTCTGGGTACAATTAGGTTATAATAGATCCGAATCCCAGCCACCTGGACCATTGGATCAACATCAATCAAAGGTTTATATCTTGTACGTGCAAATGCATGCATTGACTATATAAAAATAATAAATATGTAATATATAATACATAATACCGCATATTAGGTTTCTCTAAAGTCAAACTTTGTATACTTTCAACAAGTTCGTAGAAAAATATATTAACATATACAACACCAAATATATATCAATTGATTGATCATTGCATATATTTTCACATCATGTAAATTTGTTAGTGTAAATGTTCACATTGTTTTCTACGAACTTGGTCAAGCTTTATAAATTTTGACTACAGTCAAAGCTATATGCAGAGTAAATAAAAACAGAGCGAGTAGTATAGATATAGATATAACTATAGAAATAAAAAATCTAGTACTATAGTCTGTAGATATAAATATATAGCTACCTTTTTATATATTAAAACTCGCGTTTTTGTTTAGACATTGTTTACCTTCGCTGCAATTTGCATCTGCAAGATATGTAGGACTACCGCCTTGTTCAGATCCTCTATCAGGAACCCCACCATTATCCTTACTTAATTCATATTAGAAATTTATATTGCATTATCTTAGTTCTTGTCGGTTCTTCGGTTGCTTGCAGGAACTCGATCTCGTTATTTAGGTTGATTGTGCATACAGCAAGATCGGTGACCATCGGAGATTGGTTGAATTAGCGATTGTCAATTCGTATCATCGGGTACGATATAGTTGGATCGTCAACATCAAAATCCACCAAACCAATAGTTATCCTCACTCTCATCAAAAGATTGGGTCGCCACCACATGACTACCACCTAGACATTTCCTTCTCTGAAATATACACATGAACACCCATCTCATTATCTAGGCCCATGCCTCCCTCTCTCTTGGAACACACACATCTCTCCACATGATCCACGTCTATTGGTCTCTCTCCCATCCCATCAAAAAAATAGGCACACTGCCATTCTCTCCTTCTCGCGACCCCTGTCTATGCAGTTATGTCTCCGTGTGACACACAAGCATTGCTCTCTATCTCTACTATCTCTCTCCCCCACACATAACCTTACCCCCTGATGACCCACAAGTATAGGGGATCAATCGCAGTCCTTTCGATAAGTAAGAGTGTCGAACCCAATGAGGAGCAGAAGGAAATGATAAGCGGTTTTCAGCAAGGTATTCTCTGCAAGTACTGAAAGTAGCGGTAACAGATAGTTTTGTAGCAAGGCAATTCGTAGCAAGTAACAATAGTAACCAAGGTGCAGCAAGGTGGCCCAATCCTTTTTATAGCAAAGGAAAAGCTAGAACGTTTTCTTATAGTAAGCAAAGCGCTCTCGAGGACACATGGGAATTGTCGTCTAGTGACGTTCATCATGGTTAGTTGATTCGCGGTCGCTACTTTGATAATTTGATATGTGGGTGGACCGGTGCTAGGGTGCTGTTCTTACTTGAACAAGAAACCCTCTTATGATTACCACCTCTCGCAAGCATCCGCAACTACGAAAGAAGAATTAAGATAAATCTAACCATAGCATGAAACATATGGATCCAAATCAGCCCCTTACGAAATAACACATAAACTAGGGTTTAAGCTTCTGTCACATATGATTTCCAAGGATGGTATTGTTGTTAATCCAGAACGAGTTCAGGCTATTCTTGACTGGACGCCCCCGAAGAATGTCAAGCAAGTGAGAAGTTTTCTCGGACTCACTAGTTATTGCCGCCGTTTTGTCAAGAACTTTTCCAAGATTGCCAAGCCTCTGACTGATCTGCTTCACAAAGGCGTTAAGTTTGAGTGGACAAAAAAATGTCAGGAAAGTTTCTAGACACTCAAAGACAAGTTGACATCTGCCCCAGTGCTTGCTCCTCCGGAATCTCGCAAGGAATTCGTCATTTATTGTGACACCTCTCGTCAAGGATTAGGCTGTGTCCTAATGCAAGAGCACAAAGTGATTGCTTATGCCTCTCGACAGTTGCGTCCTCATGAAGAGAACTACCCAGTTCATGATCTCGAACTTGCTGCAGTTATTTATGCACTGAAGTTGTGGCAACATTACCTTCTCGGTAATCATTGTGAGATATACACTGATCATCAAAGTCTAAAGTATCTGTTTACTTAGCCGAATCTGAATCTCCGTCAACAGAGATGGATGGAAGCAATTACGGACTATGATTGCGGTATTTCATATAACCCTAGTAAGGCTAATGTTATGGCCGATGCTTTGAGTTGCAAGTCTTATTGCAACAACCTCATGGTTCAGCAAGCTCAACCCCTTCTTTATGAAGAACTTCGCAAAATGAACCTCCATATTGTTCCACAGGGTTCTCTCAATACCCTTGTCTTGGAACCGACTCTTGAGAAAGCTATCAAGTCTGCATAAGCAAAAGACGCTGAAGTAGATCAGATGAAACGGGATCTTGCTTTTGAGAAAGCCAGAGATTTCTCGCTTGTTGAAGATGGAACCTTGTACTTCAGAGATCGCCTTGTGGTACCCCGGTTCGAGCTTATGACAGACAAAGTTATGAAGGAGGCACATGATACACCACTGTCTATTCATCCGGGTAATACCAAGATGTATCACGACATCCGTCAAAGGTACTGGTGGTCTAAAATGAAGCAAGACATTGCTCGATATGTTTCTGAATGTGACGTTTGCCGTCGCGTCAAAGCAGAACATCAGAAGCCTGCAGGACTTCTGCAACCGCTTCCTATCCCTCTATGGAAATGGGACAAGGTTCAAATGGATCTTATCACTGGCCTTCCCAGATCCCAAAAGGGTCACGATGCTATTCTTATCGTCGTCGACCAATTCTCCAAAGTTGCACATTTTCTGCCAGTCAAGGAGATGATCACTGCTAGTCAGTTAGCAGACTTGTATATCTCCAGAATTGTGACACTCCATGGTATTCCGAAGGAGATCAGTTCAGACCGTGGCAGCCTCTTCACCTCAAAGTTCTGGGAAAGTTTCCAAAAAGCTATGGGAACTCATATAACCTGGAGCACAGCTTATCACCCCCAGTCCCAAGGTCAAGTTGAACGAGTTAATCAAGTGCTGGAAGATATGCTACGTGCTTGTGTCATCTCATTTGGCAAGAAGTGGGAAGAATCTCTCCCGTATGCTGAATTCTTGTACAACAACAACTATCAAGCTAGCTTGAAGATGGCACCCTTCGAAGTACTCTACGGTCGTAAGTGTCGAAGCCCTCTGAATTGGTCAGAATCTGGGGAACGACCACTCATTGGTCCGGATATTATCCAACAAGCGGAAGAGCAAGTCTGTATTCTCCGGGAAAATCTCAAGGCGGCCCAGTCCCGCCAGAAGATCAACTATAATCGTAAACATTGGGGATCAATCTATCAACCTGGTGAGCAAGCTTATCTGCATGTCACTCCTATGAAGGGCACTCATCGTTTTGGAATCAAGGGCAAGCTAGCTCCTCGCGACATTGATCCCTTCCGTATCCTCACCAGACGTGCATATGTGGCTTACAAATTGGAATTACCACCGCAGTTCTCACACATCGATGATGTCTTCCCTGTGTCGCAACTTCGTCGTTGCTTCAAGGATCCGCAATGTGCAATGGATCATGAGATGATCGAATTGAAAGATGATCTCTCTTATAAGGAGCATCCGATCCGCATTTTGGATCAAGCTAAATGTCGGACCCATCAGAAGGCAACCAAGTTCGTTAAAGTGCAGTGGTCGAATCACACTGAAGATGAAGCCACTTGGGAATGTGAGGATCGCCTTCGTGAAGAATATCCCGATCTCTTTCCCTCTACCTCCTGAATACTTGGGACGAGAATTTCTTTTAGAGGAGGAGAATTGTAACACCCCTATGTAATGAGCTACGTGATCCTCATGATTATGCTAAGTTACTTTGCTTTGCAAGGCTTGATCAATATGGATTCATATCTCATTTCAAATTCCACCACTGAAATCAATTCAAATTGCATGTGAAATTTAAAGTTTCACAAAAATGGTTGCAAAATAGTTCATCATTTAGCAAATATTCCATAACAATTGTTTGTTAAGGAAAACCACATCACTTATTTGCTTAAATGGGCTATAGCAATTAAAACAGTGCCAAATCAGCCTTTTTAAATGCCTTTTCAGTTATGAAAAATTCAAATCAATTCAAACTTCTTCCAAACTTTTTGTGGCAGTGCTCAATATTGCAAAGTAATTGATGTGACCACTTGCACAATTTACAAAAGTCATTTGATGCTAAATAGAAATGCAGAGCAGAGACTGAAAAAGAAATCAGAAAAGAAAAAGAGAAAGAAGCCACTGTTGGCCGGGACTCGAGTGCACAGTGCACCGGCCCAGCCCAATAGGTCGTCTCCCACCTACTTCCCCTGCGTGTCGTCGTCGCCATGGCCAGAGCTCGACGGCTCCAGCCGCTAGGCACCATGGCGATGGAGCAGGTGGCCAAGGGGATAAGGGCGAACCTCCCTCGAGCCCTTGGACGCCGCAGCCACTCTTACCCTCCGTTCCACCGCTCGTTCCCCTCCTCCGCAGCGCGGCCGAGCGCGCCCGCCGCCGTGCCTCATCGTTGCCGCGGCCACCGTGCTTCCCGCGCCATCGGAGGATGTCCAGGACCTCCGTTGTGCTCCACTCCATCGACTACTACTGCGGATCGAGCCTCGGCAGCCTCACCAATGATGCCCGCGTCCACTTCCTCGTCTTCGGCCGCCGCACATCACCGCGTCGATCTGCTCATCTCCGGCAACCCCAGCTCCCCTGAGATCCCCGCTGACCGCGCTGTGAGCTTTCGCTCCTCCCTGACCTTCTCTTGCTCTTCCCCGTGCGCCGTAGGCACGATTTCTTCGGGCCCGTGCCGTCGCCGCCGTCGGCCGTCGTCGTCGCAGTCGCTAATGGCCGTCCCAGCTCAAGTGGGTTGCGCCATTAGACGCGTGCTCGCGCACTCGTTCGAACAAGCCCGGCCACATGCCTTTTGGTCGCCGGAGATGGCTGCTAGGACCTCGCCGCCATGCCTCTAGTCGTCGCTGGCGTTCTCTGCCTCCCCATCGTTAGCCGCTAACGTGGCGCCGTCATTAGCGCTAATTAAACCCTCACTAATCCCCAGTGACACCGGGCCCTGCACGGATTAATTAGAGCATATAAAAATGGTTAAAATTGATTAACTCACTGACACACAGGTCCCACTGGACCCGCTGACCAGTCGAACCCGCTGACTGGGCAGTCCCAGTCAGTGACTTGTGGGCCCCCCCGGGCCCCTTTGACCAGTCAACCTCCAGTTGACTGCTGGCTGGGCAGTCAACTGGGGCCCACTGTCAGCCACTGAGACCAACTGATGTGTACACACCGTGTGTGCACGTAGCAATTTCAGTTAATTCATTTTTGTAATTAAATTAATCCAGTAAATTCCAGAATATAGCTAAAACTTCAGAAATTCGTAGAAAATAAACCGTAGCCTGGATGAAAATGTTTTCTATATGAAAAATGATCAGAAAAATCTAACGAATCCGTTTATGTCATCTGCATGATTGTTAGAATCCTCTAAGTAGCTGAACCTGTAACTTTAGGCATGTTTCTGGTAGATGAATAGTACCTAACTACCGGTAATTAATTCCAAATTAATTCCTAAGATAACTAAAATGGTGCAGAGATGCATTAGGTCACCCATGCATTGCATTTTGCCATGTCATGCTCTGTGATTGCATTTGTATGCTTGTATTTATTTGTTTCCTCCCCCTCTTTCTTCTCCGGTAGACCCCGAGACCGCTGACGATGCCCCTGTGATCGACTACTTCATTGAGGATTCGATTTCATCTGCCAAGCAACCAGGCAAGCAAAACCCCCTTGATCATTCCTATATCGCCCATTCTTTCTCTCCCATGCTTGCATTAGATTTTGCTACTGTATTCGATTGCTCCTATTCTGATGCATAGCCTGATTTTGTAACCTGCTGTTGATACTTTACCTATTGTCCTATATGCTTAGTATAGGCTGGTTAGTGATCCATTAGTGGCCCCGCACCCTTGTCCGTGATGCCATGCTTTACTACCGGAAGATCCGATCAAGGTGATCGACGAACAGAGACCGACACAACACCGCACATCCCCCCTTAGTTGTACGACTTTGCAGAGCTACTATCGAGTGCCGAGGGTGATACCTCCTACCTCACTCCTGATGATATCTCTGTAGCGTAGCTAGTCGGTTGTGGGTTACCGAGGGTGATTCCTCTTTCACCCCCTCCGATGATGCCTTTGTCGTGCAGCCCCTCAAGTGTGAACCCATCGATGGTGATTCCTCCAAGTTCACCTTGACGGTTATATCAAGTGGGAATCCATCAAGGGTGATTCCTCGGATTTCCCCCTTGATGTTATGGACACACGGTTACCATGTTTTTACCTCAGTCCCCTGTTAAAGTCGGGTCGACCCCGAGGGGTACCCGCGAGAGATGTGAAGTCCGGTTGACCGTGGGGGTACCCGTGAGATAATTACGCGACACGGCTGGGCAGGCAGACCGCCCCAGGAGAGGGATGGGCCTAGCCCTTGCCGTAAGTCTGCGAGACGAGGCGACAGGAGCACTGATTGTCACCGCGAGCTCCCAATACACTAACGGTTTGGATATGTTATCTGAGTAGGCCTCTGGCCTTTTCGCATTAACCACCACACGGGTTAACACTCGGCGTCGTACGATTCTCCCGAAAGCTCTGTCAGACGTGCAGTTCAGCATTGCGGCATGGCTGGGCCGGCGCCATCCAGGACAGAGGTGGTGCCTAGACTCGCCCTGCTCACAATGACCTGGAGTGCAAAGGGTGATGGGCCCAAGACCCCTGAGCACTTAGGATGTAGACCGGCAGGGACCTCTCTGCGGAGCCTAGGTAGGACTACGGTGTGTTGATCAGCCGAGACCGGGCATGACCCGGAAAAGTGTGTCCGGCCAGAGTTAATCGAGCGTGTTGGGTAAGTTGGTGCACCCCTGCAAGGAAGTTATTTATTCGAATAGCTGTGTCCATGGTAACAGGACGCTTAGTGTTGTATCCCGATCTACTACAACTATAACTGGATACTTGTGGCACTAAACTGGTATTATGGCTCCGGGATCGCTATCTCGCAGGGAGTCAAGGAAGATTCTCTGGGCATTGTTATTATACAATTATTGCTTTATTATATGCTAATCTGCACTCTTCTAATGCAGCAAGATGCTGCAAGATGCTAGTCTTCGATAGGCTAGGCCTTCCCCTCTATTCTGTCATTTCTGCAGTATAGTCCACAGATACAACCCCTTTCCTTTGATACCGATGCATACTTAGCATAGTTCTGATGTAAGTCTTGCGAGTACTTTGGATGAGTACTCACAGTTTCTTTGCTACCTTTTTCCCCCTACCCGATTGCTGCAATCAGATGACGGAGCCTCGAAGTCAGCTGACCCCATCGACGACTACTACTACCACGACGGAGCCTACTACTACGTGGAGACCGCCGACTAGGAGTAGTTCGGAGGCTCCCAGGCAGGAGGCCTGCACCTTTTCGATCTAGATGTCATTGTTTTGCTCAGCCTTCTTAAGGCAAACTTGTTTAGTTATGTTTGTACTCAGATAATGATGCTTTCGCTGACTGTTGTGAATTCGAGCTTATGTTTTCGAGCCCTCGAGGCCCCTGGCTTGTAATATAAAGCTTGTATTATTGTTTTTTTATGTCTAGAGTTGTGTTGTGATATCTTCCCGTGAGTCCCTGGGCTGGATCATGCGCATTTGCGTGTATGATTAGTGCACGATCGAGTCGGGGGCGTCACATGCACAAGTAGTATCTCTACTTAGTGCAAATTTTTGGCTAGCAAAAGATTATGAGCTAGCACCACATGTTAGAGGATCCATGACAATATAATTTCTATGTGAATATAGGCAAACATAACCCATTATGTTGTCTTCCCTGTCCAACGTCAACTATTTGATCAAACATAGAATATTTAATGGGGGCTCACAATCATAAAAGATGTCCAAGATAGTATATTTATATGTGGGACCTCTATTTCATTATTACTTTTTCATGAATTGCATCAATGACCAATACTATGTTTGTTAACCTCCAACAAATTTTATCAATTATACTTCTGAATACATCACTCCCCATGGGTTTAGTATATGATCTTTTTATTCTTTTCATTGCTAAGATTTGAAAGTAAAGCAACCAAACTCAAACTACTCTTTATTCTATAACTCTCACACTCGATTACATAGATAGATTGATCATGAAATAAGCACTTGAAACTAAATCATACTAAAACTTTATTATTCTAAATCATGAAATAACTAAGGATCGAACTA
The DNA here is from genome assembly GCA_039707655.1 of Elymus sibiricus. Lineage (NCBI taxonomy): Eukaryota > Viridiplantae > Streptophyta > Magnoliopsida > Poales > Poaceae > Elymus > Elymus sibiricus. Next base: position 191,265,931 of record CM077670.1, read on the forward strand.
AGATAGATAATAATGGCAAAAGTGATGGTGATACGATACCGGGGCACCTCCCCCAAACTTGGATCAAGCCAAGGGTGGTGCCCATACCCGTGTACTCAAGTTTCTTTCTTCGGTGGTGGTGGTGCAATATTCTTAACGATGATTCCTTTGAGGATGCGATTTTCCTTCTCGAGATTATTGACTTGGCGTTTAAGATCCATAATTTCCTTGCGGAGCTTGCCGGTGACAGTCAATGCACCATCAACCCAAGGATGAAGCTTGGCTGAAGATGATGAAGCAACACTCTATTGCAGGTTACGATAAGAAGTAAATCGAGTATGGGGAGGTTTAACCCTGTCCGGCAGGCTTGATTTCTTGAATTCCACATGCATGTCTCCAGGTTGGGGCAAAGAGGTTTCCTCTTCCTCCCAACTCGCGGAATCCATCCTCTTCAAGTCGGCCTCTACCTCCTAATCAATCGACCACACATAGGGGTCAACATTGCAGTAGATTCTTGGATTTGCTATTGTGTGGGAGACATGGCTCTCCCCGTCTGACTCTTGCGACAACATAGCGCTCCTAATCTGCTAGAAAAATAGCCCAAAACAAGAACAGAGGAGAAACTTGCGATACGGTGGTCTAAACATCCGAGAGTATATATAGCGAATTTTTCCCATGCAGAACAAGTAATATGGAAAGAAAATGGAGTCGGAAAAGTCCACGGGGGAGCCACAATCTCACACTGCGCGCCCAGGGGGGTAGGGCGTGCCCCCTGAGCTTGTCGCTCCCTCGTGCACTTTCCTGATTGTTTATTATTTTTCTAATTTTTTATATATTCCTAAACAAATAAAAAGTACTTTTATGGGACATTTGGAGTCGGTTTACTTACCGTATCACATACCTACTCCTTTTCAGGGTTCTGGAGCGTTCTGGAAGGTCTCTTTTATGTGTTCCTCCAGAGTCATAGTTTGGATAATATTTGTTTCCATATTAGTGGGCATACCTGTGATATAATGTTTAATTCTTTGCCCATTAACCACCCTCTGATTAGTGCCTTCGGAGTTGTTGATTTTGATAGCTCCGGAGCGATAAACTTCTTCGACGATATATGGTCCTTCCCATTTAGAGAGAAGTTTTCCTGCAAAGAATCTGAAACGAGAGTTGTACAATAGAACTTGATCACCTATTTTAAATTCCCATTTTTGGATTCTTTTGTCATGCCATCTTTTAACTTTTTCTTTAAGCAACTTTGCATTTTCATAGGCTTGGGTTCTCCATTCATCTAGTGAGTTAATATCAAATAACCTCTTTTCACCGGCAAGTTTAAAATCATAGTTAAATTCTTTAATTGCCCAATAAGCTTTCTGTTCCAATTCAAGAGGTAAATGACATGCTTTCCATAGAGCATTTTATATGGAGACATACCCATAGGATTTTTATAAGCAGTTCTATAAGCCCATAATGCATCATCAAGTTTCTTAGACCAATTCTTTCTAGATCTATTAACAGTCTTTAGCAGAATTAGTATTATTTCCCTATTACTCAATTCAACTTGACCACTAGACTGAGGATAATAAGGTGATGCAATTCTATGGTTGACATCATATTTAGATAGGAGTTTCCGAAATGCACCATGTATAAAATGTGAACCACCATCAGTCATTAAATATCTAGGGACTCTAGACCTTGGAAAGATAACTTCTTTAAGCATTTTAATAGATGTATTGTGATCAACACTACTAGTTGGAATAGCTTCTACCCACTTAGTGACATATCAATAGCAACCAAAATATGAGTATTTCCAGTAGACTTAGGAAAAGGTCCCATATAATCAAATCCCCAAATATCAAATGGTTCAATAACAAGTGAATAATTCATAGGCATTTCCTAACGTCTACCAATATTACCAATTCTTTGACATTCATCACAAGAAAGGACAAACTTACGTGCATCCTTGAAGAGTGTAGGCCAATAAAAACCAGACGGTAATACCTTATGTGCAGTTCTGTCTCCCGCATGGTGTCCTCCGTATGCCTCGGAATGACACTTCCGTATGATTTGTTCCTGTTCATGCTCAGGTACACAATGTCTAATAACACCATCCACTCCTTCTTTATATAAATTTGGGTCATCCCAAAAATAATTTCTTAAATCAAACAAGAACTTTTTATTTTGTTAGTATGTGAAACTAGGTGGTATATATTTTGCAACAATGTAATTAGCATAGTCCGCATACCAAGGATTATTACGAGAAGTAGCAGCATTTATAAAAGCTAATTGCTCATCAGGAAAATTACCATTAATAGGAAGTGGTTCATCAAGAACATTTTCCATTCTAGACAAATTACCTGCTACAGGGTTTTCAGCTCCCTTTCAATCAACAATATGCAAATCAAACTCTTGTAGTAATAAAACCCACCTAATCAGTCTAGGTTTAGCTCTTTCTTTTCCATAAGATATTTAATAGCAGCATGATCGGTGTGAATAGTAACTTTTGAATCAACAATATAAGGTCTGAATTTATCACATTCAAACACAACTGCTAAAAATTCCTTCTCAGTAGTAGCATAATTTCTTTGAGCACTATCCAAGGTCTTACTAGCATAATGAATAACATTCAATTTCTTATCAACTCTTTGACCTAGAATGGCACCAATAGCGGAATCACTAGCATCACACATAATTTCAATCGGTAGGTTCCAATCAGGTGGTTGAACAATGGGGGCGGAAATTAAGGCTTTCTTAAGTATTTCCAAGGCTTCTACGCAATCATCTTCAAAAACAAATGGAACATCTTTTTGCAAAATATTAGTAAGAGGCCTAGAAATTTTAGATAAGCCTTTTATGAACCTTCTATAGAAACCAGCATGACCTAGGAAACTTCTTATACCTTTGATATCTTTAGGACATGGCATTTTCTCAATTGCATCAACTTTAGCTTTATCTACCTCAATACCTCTTTTAGAAATTTTATGCCCAAGGACTATACCTTCATTCACCATAAAGTGGCACTTCTGCCAATTCAAGACAAGATAAGTTTCTTCACATCTCTGCAAAACTCGGTCAAGGTTGCTTAAGCAATCATCAAAAGAGGTTCCGTAAACGGAGAAATCATCCATGAATACCTCAACAATCTTTTCACAAAAATTAGAGAATATAGCAGTCATACATCGTTGAAAGGTAGCAAGTGCATTGCATAAACCAAAAGGCATACGCCTATAAGCATAGGTTCCAAAAGGACAAGTAAAATTGGTTTTCTCTTGATCTTCTTGTGATACAGGTATTTGAGAAAAAACAGAATATCCATCTAATAAGCAAAAGTGTGTCTGCTTAGATAATCTTTCTAACATTTGATCAATAAAAGGAAAAGGGTAGTGATCTTTTCTAGTAGCTTTATTTAATTTCCTAAAATCAATTACCATCCTATAACCAGTTACAATTCTTTGTGGGATAAGTTCATTTTTATCATTAGAAAAAATAGTAATGCCTCCTTTCTTAGGAACGCAATGAACAGAACTTACCCATCTACTATCGGCTATAGGATAAATTGTACCTGCCTCCAGAAGCTTTAATATTTTGGTTCTTACCACTTCCTTCATCATAGGATTCAAACGGCGTTGATGATCAACGACTGGCTTAGCATCAAGCTGCATATTAATCTTGTGTTGGCATAAACTGGGACTAATGCCCTTAAGATCATCAAGAGTATATCCAATAGCAGCACGGTGCTTCCTCAGAGTTTTAAGTAATCTCTTTTCTTTATGCACTGAAAGGTTAGCACTGATAATAACAGGAGATATATTCTTTTCATCAAGATAAACATATTTTAGTGTATCAGGTAGTTTCTTTAATTCAAACACTGGATCACTCTTAGGTGGGAGAGGATCTCCCAAAGTGTCCATAGGCAAATTATGTTTAAGGATAGGAGCTTGTCTAAAGAATATTTCAACTATTTCATTTCTTTCATTCATATGCATATCGTTTTCATGGTCTAGCAAATATTGTTCTAAAGGATCTGTAGGAGGAACAACAATAGAAGCAAGACCAATAATTTCATCTTTCTTAGGCAATTCTTTATCATGAGGTTGTCTACGAAACTTAGCAAAATTAAACTCATGCGATATATCACCAAAATTAACACTGATCGTTTCTCTAGTACAATCAATCTTAGCATTAACTGTACAAGAAAGGTCTACCAAATATAATTGGACAAAAATCATCTTGTGGTGATCCAAGAACTAGAAAATCAGTAGGGTGTTTTATCTTAACACACAAGACTTCAATGTCTCTATCAATCCCAAGTGGTGAAATAGTATCTCTGTTTGCAAGCTTAATAGTAACATCAATATCTTCAACATCAACAGGTGCAATATCATTCATGACTTCTTGATAAAGAGAAAACGGAAAAGCACTTACACTAGCACCCATATCACATAAACCATAATAACAATGATTTCCAATTTTAACAGAAACAACACGCATGCCAACAACAGGTCTATTTTTATCTGTTGTTTCTCATTTAGCAATCCTAGTTGCTTCCTCACAGAAATATATAACATGTCCATCAATATTATCAACCAAAAGATCTTTAATCATTGCAACATTAGGTTCCACTCTAATTTGTTTAGAGGGTTTAATTGGTTTAATAGAACTCTTATTAACCACAGTTGAAGCTTTAGCATGTTCCTTAATCCTAACGGGGTAAGGAGGTTTCTCAATATAAGAAGTAGGCACATCTGGACCAACATTATAAATAATTGTTTCATCATTAGCTGTAATAGGTTCTTCTTTTACTTCAATAGGTGGATGAAACTTAAACCATTTCTCCTTAGGGAGATCAACATGAGCAACAAAAGATTCACAAAAGGTGGCTACTATCTAAAAGTCAAGTCCATATTTAGTACTACACTTATGAAAAGCATCAGTTTCCATAAAAGATTTAACACAATCAAACTCAAGATTTATACCTGACTCTTAACCTTTGTTGATTTCCAAATCTTTAGAGTTATGTTTAATTCTTTCCAGAAGATCCCATTTGAATTCAATAGTTCTCTTCATAAAGGAACCAGTAGAAGAAGTATCGAGCATGGATTCATCATTATGAGAAAGCCGAGCATAAAAGTTTTTTATAATAATTTATCTTGAGAGCTCATGATTGGGCCATGTGTGCATCATATACTTAAGCCTCCCCCAAGCCTGAGCAATACTCTCTCCCTCATGAGGCCAAAAATTAAATATATATATATAATTCCGATCAAGATGAACCATATGCATAGGATAAAATTTCTATTGAAATTCCAGCTTCAACCGGTTCCAATCCCATGTTCCAGTATCATCCTATAGCCTATACCATGTCAATGCCTTTCCCCCCAAAGATAAAGGGAATACTTTCTTCTTAACTCTATCCTCGGATAAACCTGCAAGCTTAAACAATCCACAAATTTCATCTATATAGATCAAGTGCATATCAGGATGTACCGTTCCATCTCCTGCATAAGGATTAGCTAGCAGTTTCTCTAACATACCTGAAGGAATGTCATAATAAATATTTTTAGTAGGTTTAATAGGTTGAGGGGCAACTCTTATTGCTTTCGGTCTTGGTGTACCCCGAACAAGCCCCTCAAAGGATTATTTTGCATAGTGACAAGTGACAATAAATTCAGCACGTAATAAAAATGATTCCTTACCAAAGGCGCTTCACTCCCCGGCAACGGTGCCAGAAAAGTTCTTGATGACCCAAAAGAATAGGGGATCAATCCTAGTCCTTTTGATAAGTAAGAGTGTCGAACCCAACGAGGAGCAGAAGGAAATGATAAGCGGTTTTCAGCAAGGTATTCTCTGCAAGTACTGAAAGTAGCGGTAACAGATAGTTTTGTAGCATGACAATTCGTAACAAGTAACAATAGTAACCCATGTGCAGCAAGGTGGCCCAATCCTTTTTATAGAAAAGGACAAGCCGGAATGTTCTCTTATAGTAAGAAAAGCAGTCCCGAGGACACATGGGAATTGTCGTCTAGTCACGTTCATCATGTTTAGTTGATTCGCAGTCGCTACTTTGATAATTTGATATGTGGGTGGACCAGTGCTAGGGTGCTCTTTTTACTTGAACAAGCAACCCTCTTATGATTACCCCCTCTCACAAGCATCCGCAACTATGAAAGAAGAATTAAGATAAATCTAACCATAGCATGAAACATATGGATCCAAATCAGCCCCTTACGGAATAACGCATAAACTAGGGTTTAAGCTTCTATCACTCTCGCAACCCATCATCTACTTATTACTCCTCAATGCATTCTCCTAGGCCCAAATATGGTGAAGTGTCATGTATTCGACGTTCACATGACACCACTAGAAGAAATACAACATACATATCATCAGAATATCGAACGAATACCAACTTCACATGATTACTTATAACCAAACTTCTCCCATGTCCTCAAGAACAAAAGTAACTACTCACAAATCATATTCATGTTCAAGATCAGAGGTGTAATGAATATGCTTAAGGATCTGAACATATAATCTTCCACAAAATAAACCAACTGGCAGCAACTATAAGATGTAATCAACACTACTAGCAACCCACAGGTACCAATATGAGGTTTTGGGACAAAGATTGAATACAAGAGATGAACTACGTTTTGAGATGAGATGGTGATGTCGATGGCTTCGATTTCCCCCTCCCGGAGGGAAGTGCTCCTGCCCAGGTTCCACCTCGAGATGGCGGCGCTTCATCCCGAAAGTCTTCTTCTGATTTTTTCTAGGGAAAATAGCATCTTATAGGAGAAGATGTGCCCCGGACCCCTGCTAGGGGGCCCACAAGCTCACCGGGCGCGCCCTAGTGGGTAGGGCGCGCCCCCTGAGCTTGCCGCTCCCTGGTGGGTCCACTCCTGGTATTTCTTTCGCTAATATTATCGATATATTCCAAAATAATTCTCCGTAAATATTCAGGTCATTTGGAGTTGCGGAGAATACCTATCTCTTTTGTAGCCTTTTTAGGTCCAGAATTCCAGCTGCCGGCAATTTCCCTCTTCATGTGAAACTTGCAAAATAAGAGAGAAAAGGCATTAGGATTGCATCATAAAGTCAAAAAATGACCCCAAACATAATAAATAACAGTAGGAAAATGATACGTCTCTGTCGTATCTACTTTTCCAAACACTTTTGCTGTTGTTTTGGACTTTAATTTGCATGATTTGAATGAAACTAACCCGGACTGACGTTGTTTTCAGCAGAACTACCATGGTGTTATTTTTGTGCAGAAATCAAAGTTCTCGGATTTGGACGAAACTTTTTGGAGAATTTTTATGGAATATATAAAAATTATTGGCGCAAGAATCAACAAAAGAGGGGCCACCTGTTGCCCACAAGGCAACAGGGAAAGACCCCCCAGGGCGCGCCCTGATGCCTTATGGGGCCCACAGGCGGTCGTCTGACCTAATTCTAACGCTATAAATTCTCTTTCCCCAAGAAAAAATGGGAGAAGAAGTTTCATCGCGTTTTACAATATGGAGCCGCTGCCACCTCCTGTTCTTCATCGGGAGGGCTGATCTGGAGTCCGTTTGGGGCTCCGGAGAGGGGGATTCGACGCCGTCGTCATCATCAACCATCCTCCAACACCAATTTCATGATGCTCACCCCCGGGCGTGAGTAATTCCTTCATCGGCTTGCTGGATGGTGATGGGTTCGATGAGATTTATCATGTAATCGAGTCAATTTGTTAGCGCTTTGATCCATAGTATCCACTATGTTCTGAGATTGATGTTGCTATGACTTTGCTTAGTGCTTGTCACTAGGGCCCGAGTGCCATGATTTCAGATCTGAACCCTTTATGTTTTCATGAATATATTTGTGTTCTTGATCCTATCTTGCAAGTTATATGCACCTATTACGTGTTATGATCCGCATACCCCAAGGTGACAATAATTGGGATTCTTTCCGGTGATTGCCGTAGTTTGAGTAGTTCATGTATTCACTAAGTGCTAATGCTTTGTTACGGTTCTCTATTAAAAGGAGGCCTTAATATCCCTTAGTTTCCTTAAGGACCCCACTGCCACGGGAGGGTAGGACAAAAGATGTCATGCAAGTTCTTATTATAAGCACGTATGACTATATACGAAATACATGCCTACATTACATTGATGAATTGGAGCTATTGTGTATCGCCCTAGGTTGTGACTGTTAGATGATGAATATCATCCAACATAATTATCATCACCAATCCAATGCTTACGACTTTCTCATATTGGATTCTGCTAAGTTACTTTGTTGCTACTACTTTACACTTGCTACAAAACTGCTACTGTTACTGTTGCTATTACTGTGTTACTATTACTACTGCTATTGAAACTATCATACTATTGTGCTACTAAGCACTTTGCTGCAGATATTTTATCTCCAGGTGTGGTTGAATTGACAACTCAACTGCTAATACTTGCAAATATTCTTTGGCTCCCCTTGTGTCGAATCAATAAATCTGGGTGAAATACTACCCGCGAAAACTGTTGTGATCCCCTATACTTGTGGGTTATCAAGACCTTTTTCTGGCACCGTTGCCGGGGAGCATAGCTCTATTTGTTGAGTCACTTGGGATTTATATCTTTTGATCACTATGAAGAATCTGAAAGACTCTAAAACCAAGATCATTCCCTCTAAGACGAGGGGAGGTAAGGAACAGCCATCTAGCACCGCACTTGATTCACCTTCTGTTTTGAGTAAGCTTGCGACACCACCACCTGTTATGCATTCTGATATGTCGCAAGTTATTGATGATACTACTTCTGCTATGAATGATACTATTGATGATGCTAGTACTATGCTTGATAATACAATTCCACTTGGTGAATTTCTTGATGAACAAATTGCTAAAGCTACAGAAATTAAAAATGTTGAAACTCTTGAGAATTATTATTCACCTATTATGCCTAGCTCTCCTACTAGAGTAGAAATAGCTGAAACATCTGATGAACCTGTCTTTGATAGGGAGACAGCTAGGGCAATTCTTGCTTGTAATGATAGAGATGAGGTTATAAAATTGCTTGCTAAAATGAAAGAAAAATCTATGAGGGAGAGAATGAAATATGATCCTAAGTTTGCTGCCTCTCCCATCTTTGTTACCGATAAGGATTATGAATTCTCTGTCGATCCTGAGTTGATTACTTTGGTTGAATCTGATCCTTTTAATGGCTATGAAACTGAAACTGTTGTGGTGCATCTTACTAAGTTGAATGATATTGCCACCCTATTTGCTCATGAGGAAAAAATTCGCTATTACTATATTCTTAAGTTGTTTCCTTTCTCATTAAAGGGTGATGCTAAGAAATGGTTTAATACTCTTGCTCCTGGTTGTGTGCGTAGTCCCCAGGATATGATATATTACTTCTCTGAAAAATATTTTCCTGCTCATAAGAAGCAAGCTGTCTTATAGGAAATATTTAACTTTGTGCAAATTGAAGAAGAGAATCTCCCTCAAGCTTGGGGGAGGCTTCTCCAACTACTTAATGCTTTGCCTGATCATCCTCTTAAGAAGAATGAAATACATGATATCTTTTATAATGGACTAACCGATGCTTCTAGGGACTACCTAGAAAGTTGTGTTGGTTGTGTTTTCAGGGAACGAACTATTGGACAGGCTGAAGTACTATTGAATAATATATTGAGAAATGCCGATGATTGGACACTTCCCGAGTCACCACCTAAGCCAAGTCCGAAGAAGAGAGATATTCTATTCCTCAGTCCAGAAAATATGCAAGAAGCCAAGAAATCTATGAAGGAAAAAGGTATAAAAGATGAAGATGTTAAGAACTTACCACCTATTGAAGAAATACATGGGCTCGACATCCCAACACGGGTAGTGGAGGTAAATGCTCTCACTAGATTTGGTGAATGTGATATTCTGTATAATAAATCTGCTAGTCAATGCCAGTATGAATTTGATAATTACATCATTAAACAGGAATACTTTAATATGTATGTTAGCAATCAACTAAAACGGAATTCCATCATGATTGAACACTTGCGTGATTTGATGTTTAGTACTGCTAATGATGTTAAATGCTTGAGTAAACATGCTTCTATGGTTCAGACTCAGTTAGAACAAATTGCTAAGTCACAAAATGATTTGCTTGATGAGATGAATAATAAAAAGAATGATCATGATGTTAGAGTTGTTACTAGAGGAGGTAGAATTACTCAGGATCCTCTATATCCTGAAGGTCATCCTAAAAGAATTGAACAAGACTCTCAAAGAAATAATATTGATGCACCTAGTCCATCTAAGAAGAAAAAGAAAAAGAAAAATGACAGGACCTTGCATGCTTCTAGTAAACCTGAGATAGAAAAACCTCCTGAAAATCAAAATGATGCTTCTATTTCTGATGCTGAGACACAATCTGGTAATGAACATACACCTGGTGATAATGCTAATGACAATGATAATGATAATGATGATGTTCATGTTGATGCTCAACCAGATAATGATGTAGAAATAGAACCTGTTGTTGATCTTGATAACCCACCTCCTAAGAATAAAAGATATGATAAAAGAGACTTTGTTGCTAGAAAACATGGAAAGGAGAGAGAACCATGGGTTCAAAAACCTATGCCTTTTCCTACTAAATCATCTAAAAACAAGGATGAGGAAGATTTTGAGTGCTTTGTTGAAATGCTTAGACCTGTCTTTTTGCGCACCCGCTTGATTGATATGTTGAAAATGTCTCCCTATGCTAAATATATGAAAGATATTGTCACTAATAAAAGAAAGATACCTGAAGCTGAAATTTCCACCATGCATGCAAATTATTCTTTTAAGGGTGGAGTACCTAAAAAGTTAGGAGATCAGGGAATACTTACTATACCATGCTCCATTAAAAGAAGTTATGTTAAAACTGCTTTATGTGATTTGGGAGCCCGTGTTAGTGTTATGCCTTTCTTGTTATATAGAAGACTTGATTTGAATAAGCTCACACCTACTGAAATATCATTGCAAATGGCTGATAAATCCACTGCTATACCTATTGGAATTTGTGAGGATGTGCCTATTGTTGTTGCAAATGTTACTATTTTAACGGACTTTGTTATACTTGATATGCCCAAGGATGAAAACATGTCGATTATCCTTGGTAGACCCTTTCTGAATACTGCAGGGACCCCAGGGTGCGCCAAGATGTCTTGTGGGTCCCACAGGGACCCACTCACTTATCCATTCAGCCCACTTCATCTCCTACCTCCAGAAAAAAATCTTTGTAGCTCTCTCTCTCTCTCGTGTTCTTGCTCCCAAACCAGAGATTTCTGATCTCTTTGCTCGGAGCTCCGTTTCCGAAACTGTTTTGAGGGATTGCTCCTTGGTAGTGTGACTCTCCCATTGCTCCAATTAGTTTTTGCTTTAGTGGACTATATTTTGCTTAAATTGCTGCTATAGGTGCTAAAGAAATTGAGCTTGCATGTTGAATTCTTTGATTTCTAAGAAGTTTGAATGCTTGATATAGCCTCTAGGCACTTGTATGAGTATTTGTTATCAATCTTTTAATGTTTTGTTAACATCTTTTTGTGGTCCAAAAATTTTCAGAAATTTGTTCGTAGGAACATGAACATTTTCAGAAGGAGTTCCTCAAGGAGGAGGTCCTCCGAGCCATCCACGAGTGAAATCCCAGCACGCCAATCATATGTTGAACCAAGGGCAAGTTCGGTGCGGGGTGCCGAAGCAAAATCATGTCGATGGTCGTGTGATGAGTTCATGCTAAGTGCAGGCATCAAGGAAGAATTTGACCAATATATTCACAACACCGAGCTCTCCGCCTTCGTCGCGGATAAGCCACCGCAGCACTACATCCTTACTCATTCATTCACTCAAAACGTTGAATATCATCCGCGCACTTCTAGAGTTTTATTTCATCTCTATGATAGATCTTATAGTATGCCTCTAGAAGAATTCTGTGATGCCTGCAAAATTCCATTTTGGGGTTCACTTAGTGAACCTCGACAATCTAATTATGAACTGTTCCTCAATAGTCTGTGCAATGGTGAGGATAGGGGAGTTACGCAAGCTAGGATAAAGAGCATTCATTTTCCCGCTATTCGCTACTTTGCACTTTTTAATGGCAAATGCATTGTTGGTAAACAAGACTGTAGTGCACTTTGTGCCCCTGACCCAAGCCTTATTCACGCTGCTTTAACGGGTAGCAGACATTATAATCATGGGGCCATTGTTGCACGTAGGTTGCATCGCAACTCGGGTAAAGGTTATTTATATGGAGGAATTTATGCCTCCCGAGTAGCTGCAAGGCTAGGGGTCTCCCCTAGGCCTAATGATCCTCTCTTACCTGATAAATATTTGAATTTTGAGGCAATGCAGAACCATGAGTTTCTTAAGCGCAACACTTGCAATTATGATTATAACTTGATATTCGATAAATATCGTTCTGTGTTTGTTGTTTTGCCTGTTCCTACTCTCTTTGATTTTCAGAACAAACAGACATATTTTCTTCATGAGAACAAGGTGCACGAGTACAACGTGGCAGTTGAGGCTGCCCGTCTGGCTGAGGAGGCAGCTCAGAACGCCTGGATAGTCATGGCAGTAGACCAAGCTAGGCCAAAAGCCTAAGCTTGGGGGAGTACGTATCTCTCACCGACATTACATTCATGTTCACACATTCATTCCAGTTGTCGGTGTTCATCCTTTTTCATTGTATCATCCATATTAGTTTTATTTTCGCTTTATTCTTGTGTGTTTGAAAAACTTCAAAAAACCCAAAAATATTTCTCGCTTCTCTTCGGTTTTTCTTCCCCGTTTGTTAGTTTGTAGTATTAAAAGAAAACCCAAAAAGATTTTTCGTTTCTTCTTTTGTTTGTTGGGAGTTCTCCCGTGTAAATAGTTTTTCTTGCTTTTCATTTTTCTTCGTTAATTTGCTTTCTTCAGAAAAACTAAAAACTCCAAAATTATTTCAGTGTGTTTCTCTAAATTTCTTTCTTTTTCATTGAGTTGTCGTAGTAGGGAGAGGACCACGATGAAAATGATGAGTGGTTCTCATATGCTTTGTTGTTTATTTAACGAAGAGCCAATATTACCTTGTCTTCTCCCTTGAATAAAATGTTTGCAGATTTCAGCTTAGTCCACGGCACACTTGCACTATTATTATTTTCACATTATTCGATCATGCAAGTGAAAGGCAATAATGACAATGATTTGATGAAGTGACTGTGGCAAGGAAAAGCTGGTATGAACTCTTCTTGTTTTTGTTTTTGTAAATATGTTTAACTCAGTATCCATGATTCAGCATATTATGAGTAAACATGTTTGTGATGACAATTAGAGATTATAGTTGCTCATGCCATGCTTAAGTAGCTAGGAGTGGACAATGATTTATCTTGGATGTCAACATGCATTAAAATGGTTATGATGTAGTATGTTAATATGGTATCCTCCTCTGAATGTTTCAAGTGGCTTGACTTGGCACATGTTCACACATGAAGTTGATTCAAAACCAACATAGCCTCCACGATATTTATGTTCAAGGTGATTATATCCTACTCATGCTAGTATTCAATGTTAATTATTCTTAATGCATGATCATGTCCGTTTTCGCTCTCTAATTGGTCACTTCTCAACCTATTTGCTAGTCTTCACTTGTACTAAGCGGGAATTCTGCTTGTGCATCCACAATCCTTAAACCAAAGTTGTTCCAGATGAGTCCACCATATCTACCTATATGCGGTATTACTCTGGTGCTCCAAGTAAATTTGCATGTGCCACCTCTAATCATTCAAATAAACATCCGTTTTGTGTGCCCGTACCGCTCATGGAGTGACAGGGGGCAGTCTGTATCTTCCATGCTAAGCGGGTTATTCTCAAGATGAGTGTTTATTCACTTGTCATTGCACGAGAGAGGCTGGTATTTGGGATGCCCAGTCCTATGCTCAAAATCAAAAATATATAATGCAAACAAACTCCCCCGGAAAGTTGTTGGTATGGAGGGCACCCGAGGATTCGGCTAGCCATGGCTTGTGTTGGTATGGTGGAGGGGGAGTAAACTTTACCTTTCCGCTTGGGAACCGCCTATAATGTGTTTAGCATGGAAGATTGTGGCACCCCGACTCAGAGGAACCGGAGCACCCCGTATTCTAGCCTAGAGATCAAGTCTTCTAGAATACGGCACTACTTGGCATAGAACAAATCAGCTCTTTATTACAAACAGTTGGAGTACAAGGGTTTGGGGTATTACAAAAGATTACTTCGACACGGTAATACTATGCCCGCAGGGGTAGCTCTATGCTAGCAGCGGAACAACTTCTAGCAGTGGAACAACGATGACGGTGATGGACTCCACTCCGCAGGAACTCTGGCTGGGACACGTCCTAGCTCACAACTCGGAATCCTCGGGCTATGCAAACATGGGAGCACCTGCAAACTAGCATGACACGCTAGGTGAGTACTTTGTATGTACTCGCAAGCTCACAACAAACAAAAGCATCAAGGCAAAGTAATATCATAGCAATCATGATTATATCAGGATCAAAAATAATAAACATGTTATCTCCAAACGGTCAGCAATAGTCACCATAGTTAGGGTCACAGAGACCTCCTTACTCTTGGTTATGCAGTCGAACCATCTACTCTCGTGATCAACTTGTGACCATCTCAATATCCTTTGATGATCATTATCGAGATCATTACCAAGATTATGATTGGCCTTCCGCCAAGTGGTTATCCTAGTATACCAAGGCAAGTTCTTCCATCATTATCAAGTCACTCCATTATTGGTGTTGATCAGACAGTGTGACTTAGTGCGAACTGTGTCCAATACCGTGGACGTGGCTATTCGAATAGATTCTTACACTCTGCAGAGGTTCCGCACTTTACCCACACCATGGACATTCATCCAATGAAACTCACCTAACCTGTGACCCTTCTATCATGCCACCGACGCGTTCTCTCTGAGGTCATGCCCTGGGTGGCCCTTGTGTCACTTCTGACACCTGCCACCGTCATGGCCAAACTAAACTATCCCAAACGGGGACCTGAGCTCAATAACCAAACCGGGCTCACAAGATTATCACCGCCTACCTGATCAGGGTAGCCCACGCGTATAACCTTCTCTCTTTGGTGGTACCGATAAAAGAGCACGAGGTTAGACCAAGTCAAGGCCGTCCCATACCAGCAGATGTGGCTGCACTGGGAAGCTCGGTTCAGTGGCACTTGATCAACGAATTAAGGAATTTATCCCCAAGTAACCTTTTCATCATAACTGATACTCCGGTATCATAGTAATTCAAGTTAAAATGATAGCCAACTAGTAATCCAACGAGCAGCATGATTAAGCTACTGCTACCAATCCCCTAGTCAAAATGCTGAACGAAAATCACAAAGTAATCATAGACGGTAATCAACAGCCTCATGCCATCATCAAACTTGTAGACTACTGGTTACTGACAATCCAATCATCAAGATGACAGTAACATATCCAAGAATTCCTCCAAGTGTTGCATGAATAAACCAATTATGAATAATTCAAATTTTAGCATTGCAATGCAGTCATGCAAATGAGAGTTGTGGCATGCCTGGCACGAAAGGACAAAGGAGTGTGGGAGTACTCCTAGCCTTCACCAAATGTTTAAATCACTCTGAAAAATATTTTTTAAAACATTTGTAAACATCACATAGAGCATTCTTTTTTGTCTAGAAATTCTAGACAGCAGAGAAAAATACCAAAATTTTCCAGCAAATAAAGGAGCTCATAAGAAAAGTAATGCAAGAAAGAATGAACTCATTTGGACTTATGGTTTAAAAGTAATGGATGGTCAAAGTTTGGTCAAAATTCTGGTTTTAATTGAATTTAAACAGAAAACCAGAAAAACTAGGAGCGGCCACTTGCATACCGCTTCGGGTGTGAGTGGAGTCACTGACGGGTGGGGTCCCCTGTCAGTTTCAAATAGAGGGAGAGAGAGAACAGAGAACGGCAGGCATACCGGCGGCCGTTCGCCAGCGTTGAGACAGCGGCAAGGCTAGGAAAGGGCGGGGATGGATCGGGCACTCGACGGCGAACACGCCCGTACCCGTAGCTCGACGGGAGATGGTCGCACGGCGTCGACCCCTTTTTCTCAGGCGGCGGCGAGCTACGGGGTTCGACGTAGTCACCGATTCTGGTGAGCACTCAAGCAGAGGAGCAGTTGGGGAGGACCAGTGGAGCTCCACGAACTCAACGGTGGCCTTAGCTGGGGCTAGGGTGGACGGGAGTGAGCTGGTGGAGGAGGAGCAGAGGGAGCAGGAGAGCCTCCCGGCTGGCTTCCGCGCTGTTGGGTGGCGATTGGGGAAGGAGGAGCTCGAGTGGTGAGCAGAAGTGAGGGCGGGTGCGGCTTTTATAGCCGGGCGGCAATGCCCGAGCCGGATCATGCCGCGGGAAAACGACAGGCGTCCCACGTTGAGCTAGCCGCCGCGCTGGCAGCCAGGCCGCGTAGGAAGGTGACGGGATAGGCAGGGCCTTAATGGCGATGGCGCGGAGCGGTGGGGAAGCTGCCAGCCAGCGCGGCCACAGTGCCAGTACGGCGGCTACAGCGGCAAGGCTTGGCCGTGTCCAGCGAGCTCACTGCCGGCGATGGGAGACCTCCAGAAGAGCCAGGTGGACGGCGGGGAAGATGCTGGCGCTCCAGGACACGGTACGGCGATGCGGGCGCGCAGCACCAGCGAGGTCCGAGAGGGTTCGGAGCACAGAGCATGGGTTTGCTCGGCCAGATGCATGGTCACCGCATGCACTAGCACACACGGTGCGCTCTGGCTCGCCTGATCATGTCCACGCAGTAGTCTTCTCATCCAGTGGCCTCCCTATGCACTTGGTTTGACAAGAGATAGCTTGGATATCTGGTCAGCTTCTAGACAAGTTTCTGAGTAGAAACTTGGGCAGGTTGCTGGAGTAAAATGGCTAGGGTTTTGAGAGGGAAAATTTGTCACACTGAAGTGTAGTCGGAAGGTTCACATACTGGCAAAATTTCAGACCAAATGGACAAGTTTTGAATGTAGTTGCTTCATAACTGCATCTCTGGTCCAGAAACTTGTTGAAGTTGATGCACTCACATGGATGGGCTCCTTGAGTTGAAACTTACTATTTGGGGGTTATCTGGTGGTGGCAAGATACTATAAAAATTTCATACCATTTGGGTAAGTAAAAATGGTACTTCCCTCACAATGCTTCCCACTGGATAGAAATTTGGGCGAATTTTGTGGAGAAAATGGCTTGACAAAATGATGTGAAGTTTGGCATGCTCAAAGGATATAGTGATATCTAAGTCCTGGATTAATTTCAGAATTTATGAAGCAAGATAAAATATAGTTGCTTCACAAACTGAAATTGTGACCAGAAACAAAGATTGGATGGTGTGCTCACCATGAGCATGGAATCTTGAATATTTTCACATCTCCAAGGTTCACATGGTCCAAAGAATTTATAGGTTGCTTCACAACCTAGAGCACAAAGGGCTATTCCTTTAATAGAAAAAGGAATATTAAATTAGAATAAAAGTTGAAATTGGGCAAGAATGAAAATGACATGACTTGGGAGAAGTTTTAGGAAGCTTGAGTCACTTGGGAAAAGAAAGTAAAAATATTCCCAAGTTTTAAGTCCATAGAACCATTCAAATTAAAATCCAAACTAAATTCCAAATAAAATTCAAATGGGTTTTTGAAAAGAAAAGTTAGAAAAAACTAGGGTGTCACAAACCTACCTCCCTTAGGATAAATCTCGTCCTCGAGATTTGGTTGCCAAGTGAGCAAGTATGAATATTCTGACTTAAGGAAACCGGTTCCAACTCGGGTATCCTTTTCCTTTATATAATGTTCCCACTGAATCTCATATGACCTAACTGCTTGTAGGGAGTCTGAATCATCCGGGCTGACCTCTTTGTCTCAAATCCGTACCGGCGATTCGATTGTCACCTGCCATGACCAGTATAAAGGAGTAATACTTTGTAGCAACAGCTTCTAGAGACTTGACTGACAATGGTTCTGGCGGAAGGATCTTGTTCATGGCAGGGTACCATATGTGAGAGCACATGATCCGAGACTGTTGTTCAGCATTTCGAGTTCTCACTCTATCGGTATATCCATAGGCCGTGCGATGCTTTAACATGGTCGCTGGAGTCGAACTGCTGAGCTGGCTAAGGAATATTTGATTTGACATGACAGAATTGGATATTTGCTACTGACAATCCCGAGCATATGCAGCTGGACTGTAGAGTCACGTTGATATGAGATCCCTGCATTGTCGGTCTTGCTCCTTCATTATTTTTGCCTGAATCCTTTGCCGAAGGAGCTTGGCCATATATATATCCTTAATTCTTCGTGTGACCATAGGTGCAATATTTCGGCAGTCATACCTTATCCTATGACAGTGCAACCATGTTTACATGACAAGTTTATCATCTCACAAGCTCTAACTATAGGGTAATGATGATCCGAACCCCTTGCATGAAATTGGCAAATAAATCAGTAGCCACCAGAACGGTCTTTACAACTCAGATCTGGGGCATTACTGGAATAACTCAACCATGGCTCATAATGGCTGAAAAGTAGCTCAGAATATGAGGCAGTGTTGATTAAAAGAATGTAGCGGTTCCCTAAGACGGCCGAAGAACAGCTCAGAACATGGGGGCACCGCTACAAAAAGTAACTCAACAGCTGCCCGAGACGGCCGAAAAATAGCTAAGAACACGGGACAGTTGTTGAAAAGAGAAATATAAAGTCGGCATCCACCCCGGACGGCCAGAAGCAGCTTAGAACACAGGCGTGGTGCCGTCACCAGAGAAAAGTAAGCAAGGGTTCATCAAGATCATATACCAGGTTCACAGGTACTTGCATAGAGCTCATTGTTGTGGTCCATCATGCAAGATAGCGACAAAGGTTTATGATCTTATTTTGACGGATGTGAGGAAAACTGGCCTTGACATCCACCGTCAAGTTCGTTGTTCCAAATTGTCTTATTTCATAGCTTGTCAGTCCTTGCAACACACTAAAGTGTATACTGGTCTTCTTCCTCTTGCATGACTTATGTAGGTGTTGGATCCTCACCTTCCTTTGGTAGACCTGCTTGAACATAGTTGCTCCTCGTACGAGTGACGTGCATGACTTGGGCAGCATGCTCACAGTATATATGGAAGTATGTGTAGCTGAACATCTTGTTCCCAAGGCAGACACTTGTGTCCTGACTAGCTCGCGTTTCTGACCAAGCGGTTGTGGGCTTGACTTCTAAAGATGCACTGCCAACGCACTGTGTAATTGCTTACACCACTATTGCCAATCTATTGGTAGTGTCGTACAGACAAAAATTAGATAGCTTGTGTTGGAAGCCATCGAGGGTATCGTGCTGAAGAAGGCTAGGTAGCTTATGTTCAAAGCTTTTGCTGGGATAGCGTGTTGAAGAAGACTGAGTACCGTACTTCCGAAGCTTCTCCTCCTGGTTGCTTACCTGGGAAGATTTGGTGCCTTATGTCAGAAGCTTTCTATGGTAGCTTGCTGAAGAAGACAGAGTATCTTATGCTGGAAGCTATCCACATATCGTACTGAGGCAGATTTGAGGAGCCTTGCATCGTAAGCTTCTCTGATAGCGTGCGGAGGAAGACTGGGTTGCTTACACCAAAAGTTTCTCTCCATGCTATGCTGCTATATATACCTCCTCACAACTCCTGTTGTTGATTGCTTGTACGAAAAGAATTTGTCTGACTATCCTTCTTGCTGAGTACGGGATACAAGGCACATTCTTGTTTGCATTCAGGTATAACCTGTTTCATATTCTACTCAAGCGGAACCAAACTTCGTATATGATCCATACCTTTAACCCGGTTGGTCTTGCATCCAAATTATCTTCGTACTGATTCCTTACGGTTGTAATGGTTACACACTGAGGCAGACTTGATGCTGATAGCCAATCCAGGATATTATTTGCATTCAGACTAGATATTCCCATTACAAGGTAGTTAGCTGATAATTCCATAATGTTTAGCTGAGCTTCCAAGTATTTGAAATCCTCACTGATTCTTAGAGTCTGATGGGGGTTGATGAGCAATTCCATAGGGAAAGTAATGTGACACCGAGGAGCCAAATGAAAAGGCCAATGAAAACTGCTCAATGAAATGCACCAAGCTTACAAAAAACCACACTTTATTGCTACTCAGGGCAATTTACATCCTTCAGTAGTACCACAACTTATGCGACATGTACCTCGCAGGTGCTTAGGTACTATGATCGGGTGGCGGGTTACTTGAGAGCGAAGGAGCTGGCGAAGAGGTTGACGGAGCTAAAGCCATACCAAGCGCTCTTCGGGTATGGGTTGCATCTCTGACCAGTTCAGCGATGAGGACGTACTCTGTGATCATGTAACGGGACATGTATGCTACAGCTACGTTGTCATCCGAGCGAACAGGAGGAAATCTAACCCGTCTGGGAGTGGTGGCCATAGTGGGATAGTAGTGGAAGGCACGATTCTCTTGCATCGCGCTCTCCTGATGACGAAGAACAGTAAGGCCTGGCAGTGCGGTAAGTTGGATAGCGCGTTCTGGTGTAGAGGCATAACCACCATGGAGGCTATATGTGCGCTTCCCCATAGGTCGGGCGACTGACAAGAGGACATTGGCATGATACTCAAACACCAGTCCTGCAAGCGGGGTCTGGAACACTTGGTACCTTGGCATCTCTCCACTGGGATAGAGAAGATGCCAAACATCATGAAGCAAGGATGCGAAACTGAGTGGTGCAGGGGCTGAGTCATAGTCAATCGAAATGGATGCCATCTACAAGATCAACTAATTAGTATGCCAAATTGATATGCATGCTATGCGGCAAACAAATGCAACAACCAAATGAAGCAAACTGACTAGACTCCATACTATCGGTATCTAACGCTCGTGCTGACTAGGGCATCCTATAGCCAGACCTGCTCTGATACCAAACCTTGTGGCACCCCGGCTCAGAGGGACCGGAGCACCCCGTATTCCAGCCTAGAGATCAAGTCTTCTGGAATACGGCACTGCTTGGCATAAAACAAATCAGCTCTTTACTACAAATAGTTGGAGTACAAGGGTTTGGGGTATTACAAAAGATTACTTCGACAGGGTAATACTATGCCCGCAGGGGTAGCTCTATGCTAGCAGCGGAACAATGACGACGGTGATGGACTCCACTCCGCAGGGACTCTGGCTGGGACACGTCCTAGCTCACAACTCGGAATCCTCAGGCTATGCAAACATGGCAGCACCTGCAAACTGGCATGACATGCCAGGTGAGTACTTTGAATGTACTGGCAAGCTCACAACAAACAAAAGCATCAAGGCAAAGCAATATCATAGCAATCATGATTATATCAGGATTAATTGTTATTAAAAGGGTGGAAGAAAATGTTATCTCCGAACGGTTTGCAATAGTCACCATTGTTAGGGTCACAGAGACCTCCTTACTCTTGGTTATTGTAGGATCGAAAGTATGTCTAGAGTGGGGGTGATTAGACTACTTGACCAAATAAAACCTAACCTTTTCCCAATTTTAGTTGTGGACAGATTTTAGCAATAGTATATGTCAAGCATCACCCTACACGTGCAATTCTAAGAGTATAGCAGCGGAATGTAAGCAATTGCATATGTATGTAAAGGAGGGGATCGGAGATTTCAAACGCAATGAAGACACGGTGGTTTTTGGCGTGGTTCCGATAGGTGGTGCTATCGTACGTCCACGTTGATGGAGACTTCAATCCACGAAGGGTAACGGCTGCGCGAGTCCACGGAGGGCTCCACCCACGAAGGGTCCACGAAGAAGCAACCTTGCCTATTCCACCATGGCTTACGTCCACGAAGGACTAGCCTCACTCGGGGTAGATCTTCACGAAGTAGGCGATCTCCTTGCCCTTACAAACTTCTTGGTTCAACTCCACATCATGTTGGAGTCTCCCAAGTGACACCTAACCAATCTAGGAGACACCACTCTCCAAAAGGTAATAGACGGTGTGTTGTTGATGAACTCCTTGCTCTTGTGCTTCAATTGATAGTCTTCCCAGCACTCAAACACTCCTCACAGATTTGGCTATGGTGGAAGAAGGATTTGAGTGGAAAGCTACTTGGGAAAGGCTAGAGATCAAGGTTCAAATGGTAGGAATGGAATATCTTGATCTCAACACATGAGTAGGTGGTTCTCTCTCAGAAAATGTATGGTGGAACTGTAGGCACGTTCTGATGGCTCTCCTCACAGAGAAGGATGTGGTGGAGGGGTATATATAGCCTCCACACAAAATCCAACCGTTACACACTTTTGACTCAACTCGGTGGCACCGAAATGATCATCTCGGTAGCACCGAACTGTGTAAAAGATATGAACTTTAGGAATCTCGGTGGGACCGATACGGACAACTCGGATGGACCGAAGTGCAATGGCTTAGGGCAATCCTCATCTCGGTGGCACCGATTGCATCAACTCGGTTGGACCGAAGTGAAGCAATAAGGCAACAGAGACTTGGCAAGCCATCTCGGTGAGACCGATTTGCAAAACTCGGTGAGACCGAAGTAAGTGCAAACGATTACTGAGAGTTGGCAAGGCCATCTCGGTGGGACCGAGATCCATTTCGGTGGATCCGATTTGTTAGGGTTTTGGTAGTGGCTAAGTCTTGGATGAACTCGGTGGGGCTGGATAGGAAATTTTGGTGGGGCCAAGTTGGATTGTAGGTTTAGGACATATTTGGGGAGATATAGTGGTTGAGGGTTTAGGAATACTGTCACTAAGCACTTGAGCAAAAAGACCATTAAGCAACACCTCATCCCCTTTTAATAGTATTGGCTTTCCTATCGACTCAATGTGATCTTTGATCACTAAACCAAAAATGTAGAGTCTTGAACTTTTGCCAATCCTTGTCCTTAGCATTTTGAGGGGTCCACGTCTCTAGTCCATGCCATGCCAATCATTGAACATCCTGAAATCTTAATCTTGAATGGACATTAGTTCAATGAGATATATGTTGATATGAATTACCAAAACCACCAAGGGAGCAAGTGTGCTTTCAGTTATCTAGTCGAACCATCTACTCTCGTGATCAACTCATGATCGTCTCAATATCCTTTGACGATCATTATCGAGATCATTACCAAGATTATCATTGGCCTTCTGCCAAGTGGTTATCCTAGTATACCAAGGCAAGTTCTTCCATCATTATCAAGTCATTCCATCATTGTTGTTGATCAGACAGTGTGACTTAGTGCGAACTGTGTCCAATACCGTGGACGCGGCTATTCGAATAGATTCTTACACTCTGCAGAGGTTGCGCACTTTACCCACACCATGGACATTCGTCCAACGAAACTCACCTAACATGTGACCCTTCTATCGTACCACCGACACGTCCTCTCTGAGGTCATGCCCTGGGTGGCCCCTGTGTCACTTCTAACACCTGCCACCGTCGTGGCCAAACTAAACTGTCCCAAATGGGGACCAGAGCTCAATAACCAAACCGGGCTCACAAGATTATCGCTGCCAACCTGATCAGGGTAGCCCACGCGCATAACCTTCCCTCTTTGGTGGTACCGATAAAAGAGCACGAGGTTGGACCAAGTCAAGGCCGTCCCATACCGGCAGATGTGGCTGCACTGGGAAGCTCGGTTCAGTGGCACTTGATCAACGAATGAAGGAATTTATCCCCAAGTAACCTTTTCGTCATAACTGATACTCTGGTATCATAGTAATTCAAGCTAAAATGATAGCCAACTAGTAATCCAACGAGCAGCATGATTAAGCTACTGCTACCAATCCCATAGTCAAAATGCTGAACGGAAATCACAAAGTAATCATAGATGGTAATCAACAGCATCATGGCATCATCAAACTTGTAGACTACTGGTTACTGACAATCCAATCATCAATATGACAGTAACATATCTAAGAATTCCTCCAAGTGTTGCATGAATAAACCAATTATGAATTATTCAAATTTTAGCCTAAGTATTTATTTGAAATTATGGCATAGCAATGCAATCATGCAAATGAGAGTTCTGGCTTGCCTGGCACCAAAGGATTGTGGGAGTACTCCTAGCCTTCACCAAATGTTCAAATCACTCTGAAAAACATATTTGAAAACATTTGTAAACATCACATAGAGCATTCTTTTCTGTCCAGAAATTTTAGACAGTAGAGAAAATTACAAAAATTTTCTAGCAAATAAAGGAGCTCATAAGAAAAATAATGCAAAAAGAATGAACTCATTTGGACTTATGGTTTAAAAGTAATGGTTGGTCAAAATTCTAGTTTTAATTGAATTTAAACAGAAAATTAGAAAAACCAGGAGCGGCCACGTCGAAGGCGTAAACTTAGTTTATGCCTCCACTTGCATACCGCTTAGGGTGCGAGTGGAATTACTGACAGGTGGGGTCGCCCGTTAGTTTTAAATAGAGGGAGAGAGAGAACAGAGAACGGCGGGCATACCGGCGGCCGTTCGCCGGTGTTGAGACGGCGGTGAGGCTGAGAAAGGGTGGGGATGGATCGGGCACTCGACGGCGAACACACCCGTACCCGTAGCTCGACGGGAGACGGCCGGACGGCGTCGGCCCCTTCCTCTCAGACAGCGGCGAGCTACGGGGTTCGACAGAGTCGCCGATTCCGGCGAGCACTCAAGCAAAGGAGCGGTTGGGGAGGACCAGTGGAGCTTCACGAACTCAACGGTGGCCTTAGCTGGGGCTGGGGTGGACGGGAGTGAGCTGGTGGAGCAGGAGCAGAGTGGTGGAGCACCTCGCCGGAGATGGAGCAGGAGAGCCTCCCGGCTGGCTCCGGCGCTGCTGGGTGGCGATTGGGGAAGGAGGAGCTCGAGTGATGAGGAGAAGTGAGGGCGGGGGCGGCTTTTATAGCCGGGTGGCGATGCCCGAGCCAGATCCCGCCGCAGGGAAATGGCCGGCGTCCCGTGTTGAGCTGGCCGTCGCGCTGGCAGCCAGGCCGCGTAGGGAGGTGACGAGATAGGCAGGGCCTTAATGGCGATAGTGAGGAGCGGCGGGGAAGCTGCCAGCCAGCACGGCCACCATGCCAGTATGGCGGGTACAGCGGCGAGGCTTGGCCATGTCCGGCGAGCTCGCTGCCGGTGACGGGAGACCTCCAGAAGAGCCAGGTGCATGGCGGGGAGGATGCTGGCGCTCCAGGACACGGTACGGCGATGCGGGCGCGCGGCGCCAGCGAGGCCTGAGAGGGTTCAACGCACAGAGCGCGGGTTTGCTCGGCCAGACGCATGGCCACTGTGTGTACTGGCGCACGCGGTGCGCTCTGGCTCGCCCGATCTTGTCCTCACAGTAATATTCTCATCCAGTGGCCTCCCTGTGCACTTGGTTTGACAAGAGATAGCTTGGACAGCTGGTCAGCTTCCAGACAAGTTTCTGAGCAGAAACTTGGGCAGGCTGCTGGAGTAAAATGGCTAGGGTTTTGAGAGGGAAAATTTGTCACACTGAAGTGTAGTAGGAAGGTTCACATACTGGCAAAATTTCACACCAAATGGACAAGTTTTGAATGTAGTTGCTTCATAACTACATCTCTGGTCCAGAAACTTGTTTGAAGATGATGCACTCACATGGATGGGCTCCTTGAGTTGAAACTTGGTATTTGGGGGTTATCTGGTGGTGGCAAGATGGTATAAAAATTTCATACCATTTGGGTAAGTAAAAATGGTACTTCCCTCACAATGCTTCCCACTGGACAGAAACTTGGGGGAATTTTGTGGAGAAAATGGCTTGACAAAATGATGTGAATTTTGGCATGCTCAAAGGATATAGTGATATCTGAGTCCTGGATTAATTTCAGAATTTATGAAGCAATATAAAATATAGTTGCTTCACAAACTGAAATTGTGAACAAAAACAAAGATTGGATGGTGTGCTCACCATGAGCATGGAATCTTGAATATTTTCACATCTCCACGGTTCACATGGTCCAAAGAATTTATGAGAATTTTCTTAGAATTTTGGGGAAGACAGAAATATAGGTTGCTTCACAACCTAGAGCACAAAGGGCTATTCCTTTAATAGAAAAAGGAATATTAAATTGGAATAAAAGTTGAAATTGGGCAAGAACGGAAATTACATGACTTGGGAGAAGTTTTTGGAAGCTTGAGTCACTTGGGAAAAGAAAGTAAAAATATTCCCAAGTTTTAAGTCCATAGAGCCATTCAAATTAAAATCCAAACTAAATTCCAAATAAAATTCAAATGGGTTTTTGAAAAGAAAAGTTGGAAAAAACCAGGGTGTCACAAAGATATTGAAAACTCTCGGTCGTGATGTTGACAGGAAAAGTACACCTCCCAAAATTATTTTTCTTCTCTGATTTAAGCTTCGAGCTCTGGCACCGCTGCAAATCCCTGCTTCCCTCTGCGAAGGGCCTATCTATTTACTTTTATGTTATTTACTTTATGTTATTTACTTTTATTGTTGAGTCTCACCTTCTTGCACTAAGCGCCAATCCTGAGAGCACTATTGTCATCCTTATGCATTGAGTATAGTTAATCTTGTGTGCATCATGACTGGATCTCTTCTACCCTGAATTACAATGTTTAGTCGCTGCTAGAACTTTGGAGGTGCTCTGCATTTATGTTTTGCGGTCTCAGAAAGGGCTAGCGACATACCATGTTATCATATTATATCATGATTGTTTTGACAAATTGCTGGCATTTGAGATATGTTATTATTGCTCTCTAGTTGATTATGACATTGATATGAGTAAATATAGTTTGTAAGTGTTATTATGAGCATGGTTAGTTCATGATCTTTGCTGAAAACCTGGGTACTATTTAAGCTTATATATGGATACAAGAACAAAAGAGTTCGTAAAAGTTTTTCTTTATCACTTTCAAATTGTCAACTGAATTCCTTGAGGACAAGCAATGAGTTAAGCTTGGGGGAGTTGATACGTCTCCGTCATATCTACTTCTCCAAACACTTTTGCTCTTGTTTTGGACTCAAATTTGCATGATTTGAATGAAACTAACCTGGATTGACGCTGTTTTCAGCAGAACTACCATGGTGTTGTTTTTGTGCAGAAATCAAAGTTCTCGGATTTGGACAAAACTTTTTGGAGAATTTTTATGGAATATATAAAAATTATTGGCGCAAGAATCAACAGAAGAGGGGCCACCTGTTGCCCACAAGGCAACAGGGAACGACCCCCCCTAGGGCATGACTTGATGCCTTGTGGGGCCCATAGGTGGCCGTCTGACCTAATTCCAATGCTATAAATTCTCTTTCCCCGAGAAAAAATGGGAGAAGAAGTTTCATCGCGTTTTACGATACGGAGCCACCGCCACCTCCTGTTCTTCATCGGGAGGGCAGATCTGGAGTCTGTTTGGGGCTCCGAAGAGGGGGATTCGACGTCGTCGTCATCATCAACCATCCTCCATCACCAATTTCATGATGCTCACCACCGGGCATGAGTAATTCCTTCGTAGGCTTGCTGGACGGTGATGGGTTGGATGAGATTTATCATGTAATCGAGTCAATTTGTTAGGGCTTTGATCCATAGTATCCACTATGTTCTGAGATTGATGTTGTTATGACTTTGCTATGCTTAATGCTTGTCACTAGGGCCCGAGTGCCATGATTTCAGATCTGAACCCTTTATGTTTTCATGAATATATTTGTATTCTTGATCCTATCTTGCAAGTTATATGCACCTATTACGTGTTATGATCCGCATAACTCAAGGTGACAATAATTGGGATTCTTTCCGGTGATTGCCGTAGTTTGAGGAGTTCATGTATTCACTAAGTGCTAATGCTTTGTTCCGGTTCTCTATTAAAAGCAGGCCTTAATATCCCTTAGTTTCCTTAAGGACCCCGCTGCCATGGGAGGGTAGGACAAAAGATGTCATGCAAGTTCTTATTATAAGCACGTATGACTATATACAGAATACATGCCTACATTACATTGATGAATTGGAGCTATTGTGTATCGCCCTAGGTTGTGACTGTTATATGATGAATATCATCCAACATAATTATCATCACCAATCCAATGCCTACGACTTTCTCATATTGGTTTCTGCTAAGTTACTTTGTTGCTACTGCTTTACACTTGCTACAAAACTGCTACTGTTATTGTTGCTGTTACTGTGTTACTATTACTACTGCTATTCAAACTATCATACTATTGTTCTACTAAAGACTTTGCTGTAGATATTTTATCTCCAGGTGTGGTTGAATTGACAACTCAACTGCTAATACTTGCAAATATTCTTTGGCTCCCCTTGTGTCGAATCAATAAATCTGGGTGAAATACTACCCACGAAAACTGTTGCGATCCCCTATACTTGTGGGTTATCAGAAAACATGATGCAAAATGGACGTATCACCCCCTAGTGAGCTATGCTGACGAGGTCTATCTAGCTCTGACACATGAAAACAGACGATGTCTGTGTGTCCCTTCATCACACACACACTATCTCTCACCCAATATCCCCTCCCCCGTAACCTTGTCGATCCCCTATATGTCAATATCCTGTACTAGGTTGACGTTACATGCACACCCCTCTCTCTCTTTCTCTCACGCACATGCACACACCCTCTTCCTCCCTTTCGGACACTCCTCTCTCTCCGACACACACACAGTCTTTCGAACACATGCATATGCCCCTCTCTCTCTCTCTTTCTCTCACACGCACACACACCCTCTTCCTCCCTTTTGGACACTCCTCTGTCTCTCCGACACACACAGTCTTTCGAACACGCATATGCCCCTCTTCCTCTCTTTCTCTCACGCACGCGCACACACCCTCTTCCCCCCTTTCGGACACTCCTATCCCTTCGACACACACACAACAGTCTTTCGAACATGGATATGCCCCCTCTCTCTCTTTCTCTCACGCACACGCACACAACCTCTTCTTCCCTTTTAGACACTCCTCTCTCTCCAACACACACACAGTCTTTCGAACGCGCATATGCCCCTCTTTCTTTAGGTCTCGCTGCCACCTCCGCCCACCCCCTCGTCTTTGTCACACAAATATTCTCTCTATATCTAGCTATCTCTTGCAATAATAAATGGATAGTATAAATTGAAATCAAGCAAAGGACCACACTTCTCTTGATTCTCTCTTGGAAAAATGAGCTCCAATTATAAAAATCGAATCCACTCTCAAACATAATATATGAACATAGGATGAAATCTTCCACACAAATGTTTGTTGCGTGCATGCATGTCAACAATATGGATGTAGTACTACTCGTACATCCACACTGACCCAATTCACACAAATTACATTAAACCCTTTTCAAAATATGGTGTACATTTGATGTTTATTGTACTAATCCTACTCCCTCTGTTCCACAATGTAGCGCATATAGATTTTTCTAAAAGTCAAACTTTATAACTTTGACCAAGTTTGTAGAGAAAAACATATACATCTAGAATACCAAATACATATGCTTAGATACATGGCGTCACGGCCTGGGAAGACGACAGAGTCTCCGACCTCGCCGAGGTGGAGCACGCCCTCGACGGCCGCGAGTAGCACGCCCTCACTAGCAACGCGCCCATGCGGAGGACAATGTGATCCAGCGGCTCGCCCATGTCGGCCAAGAGGGGGAGCGCGTGCTCCAGGAGCACACCCTGGTCGGTCACGAGGATGTGCATCATGTCCTCGCCACTCACAACGTGGATTAGCGCGTTCTCCAGTAGCATGCCCACGAGCATCGCATCCTCGCCGCTCTCAACGTGGACGAGCGTGTGCTCCGGCACCACGCCTGCGAACATCGCATCCACGCCTCCCTCGACGTGGACAAGCGCGTGCTCCGGTAGCACGCCCGCGAACATCGCATCCTCACTGCTCAGGCGCACGAGCGTGTTCTCCAACAGCATGGCCACAAGCATGGCATCCTCTGGAGGGCTGATCTGGAGTCCGTTTGGGGCTCCGAAGAGGGGGATTCGACGCCGTCGTCATCATCAACCATCCACCATCACCAATTTCTTGATGCTCACCACAGGGCGTGAGTAATTCCTTCATAGGCTTGCTGGACGATGATGGTTTGGATGAGATTTATCATGTAATCGAGTCAATTTGTTAGGTCTTTGATCCATAGTATCCACTATGTTTTGAGATTGATGTTGCTACGACTTTGCTATGCTTAATGCTTGTCACTAGGGCCCGAGTGCCATGATTTCAGATTTGAACCCTTTATATTTTCATGAATATATTTGTGTTCTTGATCCTATCTTGCAAGTTATATGCACCTATTATGTGTTATGATCCGCAAACCCCAAGGTGACAATAATTGGGATTCTTTCCGGTGATTGCCGTAGTTTGAGGAGTTCATGTATTCACTAAGTGCTAATGCTTTGTTCTGATTCTCTATTAAAAGCAGGCCTTAATATCCCTTAGTTTCCTTAAGAACCCCGCTGCCACGGGAGGGTAGGACAAAAGATGTCATGCAAGTTTTTATTACAAGCACGTATGACTATATACGAAATACATGCCTACATTACATTGATGAATTGGAGCTATTGTGTATCGCCCTAGGTTGTGACTGTTATATGATGAATATCATCCAACATAATTATCATCACCGATCCAATGCTTACGACTTTCTCATATTGGTTTCTGCTAAGTTACTTTGTTGCTACTGCTTTACACTTGCTACAAAACTGCTACTGTTACTGTTGATGTTACTGTGTTACTATTACTACTGCTATTGAAACTATCATACTATTGTGCTACTAAACACTTTGCTGCAGATATTTTATCTCCAGGTGTGGTTGAATTGACAACTCAACTACTAATACTTGCAAATATTCTTTGGCTCCCCTTGTGTCGAATCAATAAATCTGGGTGAAATACTACCCGCGAAAACTGTTGCGATCCCCTATACTTGTGGGTTATCAAGACCTTTTTCTGGCGCCGTTGCTGGGGAGCATAGCTCTATTTGTTGAGTCACTTGGGATTTATATCTGTTGATCACTATGAAGAATCTGAAAGACTCTAAAACCAAGATCATTCCCTCTAAGACGAGGGGAGGTAAGGAACAGCCATCTAGCACCGCACTTGATTCACCTTCTGTTTTGAGTAAGCTTGCGACACCACCACCTGTTATGCATTCTGATATGTCGCAAGTTATTGATGATACTACTTCTGCTATGAATGATACTATTGATGATGCTAGTACTATGCTTGATAAGACAGTGACACTTGGTGAATTTCTTGATGAACAAATTGCTAAAGCTAAAGAAATTGAAAATGTTGAAACTCTTGAGAATTATTATTCACCTATTATGCCTAGCTCTCCTTCTAGAGTTGAAATACCTGAAGCATCTGATGAACATGTCTTTGATAGGGAGACAGCTAGGGCAATTCTTGCTTGTAATGATAGAGATGAGGTTATAAAATTGCTTGCTGAAATGAAAGAAAAATCTATGAGGGAGAGAATGAAATATGATCCTAAGTTTGCTGCCTCTCCCATATTTGTTACCGATAAGGATTATGAATTCTCTGTCGATCCTGAGTTGATTACTTTGGTTGACTCTGATCCTTTTAATGGTTATGAAACTGAAACTGTTGTGGCGCATCTTACTAAGTTGAATGATATTGCCACCCTATTTGCTCATGAGGAAAAAATTCGCTATTACTATATTCTTAAGTTGTTTCCTTTCTCATTAAAGGGTGATGCTAAGAAATGGTTTAATACTCTTGCTCCTGGTTGTGTGCGTAGTCCCCAGGATATGATATATTACTTCTCTGAAAAATATTTTCCTGCTCATAAGAAACAAGCTGCCTTACAGGAAATATTTAACTTTGTGCAAATTGAAGAAGAGAATCTCCCTCAAGCTTGGGGGAGGCTTCTCCAACTACTTAATGCTTTGCCTAATCATCCTCTTAAGAAGAATGAAATAATTGATATCTTTTATAATGGACTAACCGATGCTTCTAGGGACTACCTAGATAGTTGTGCTGGTTGTGTTTTCAGGGAACGAACTGTTGGACAGGCTGAAGTACTATTGAATAATATATTGAGAAATGCCGATGATTGGACACTTCCTGAATCACCACCTAATCCAACTCCAAAGAAGAGAGGTATTCTATTCCTCAGTCCAGAAGATATGCAAGAAGCCAAGAAATCTATGAAGGAAAAAGGTATAAAAGCTGAAGATGTTAAGAACTTACCACCTATTGAAGAAATACATGGGCTCGACATCCCAACACAGGTAGTGGAGGTAAATTCTCTCACTAGATTTGATGAAGGTGATATTCTGTATAATAAATCTGCTAGTCAATGCCAGTATGAATTTGATAATTACATCATTAAACAAGAATACTTTAATATGTATGTTAGCAATCAACTAAAACGGAATTCCATCATGATTGAACGCTTGCGTGATTTGATGTTTAGAACTGCTAATGATGTTAAATGCTTGAGTAAACATGATTCTACGGTTCAGACTCAGTTATAACAAATTGCTAAGTCACAAAATGATTTGCTTGATGAGATGAATAATAAAAAGAATGATCATGCTGTTAGAGTTGTTACTAGAGGAGGTAGAATGACTCAGGATCCTCTATATCCCGAAGGTCATCCTAAAAGAATTGAACAAGACTCTCAAAGAAATAATATTGATGCACCTAGTCCATCTAAGAAGAAAAAGAAAAAGAAAAATGATAGGACTTTGCATGATTCTAGTAAACCTGAGATAGAAAAACCTCCTAAAAATCAAAATGATGCTTCTATTTCTGATGCTAAGACACAATCTGGTAATGAACATACACCTAGTGATAATGATAATGACAATGATAATGATAATTATGATGTTCATGTTGATGCTCAACCAGATAATGATGTAGAAATAGAACCTATTGTTGATCTTGATAACCCACCTCCTAAGAATAAAAGATATGATAAAAGAGACTTTGTTGCTAGAAAACATGGAAAGGACAGAGAACCATGGGTTGAAAAACCTATGCCTTTTCCTACTAAATCATCTAAAAACAAGGATGAGGAAAATTTTGAGCGCTTTGTTGAAATGCTTAGACCTGTCTTTTTGCGCACCCGCTTGATTGATATGTTGAAAATGCCTCCCTATGCTAAATATAAGAAAGATATTGTCACTAATAAAAGAAAGATACCTGAAGCTGAAATTTCCACCATGCTTGCAAATTATTCTTTTAAGGGTGGAGTACCTAAAAAGTTAGGAGATCCGGGAATACCTACTATACCATGCTCCATTAAAAGAAGTTATGTTAAAACTGCTTTATGTGATTTGGGAGCTGGTGTTAGTGTTATGCCCTTCTCGTTATATAGAAGACTTGATTTGAATAAGCTCACACCTACTGAAATATCGTTGCAAATGGCTGATAAATCCACTGCTATACCTATTGTAATTTGCGAGGATGTGCCTGTCGTTGTTGCAAATGTTACTATTTTAACGGACTTTGTTATACTTGATATGCCCGAGGATTAAAACATGTCGATTATCCTTGGTAGACCCTTTCTGAATACTGCAGGGGCTGTTATTGATTGCAACAAAAGCAAGGTTACTTTTCATGTCAATGGTAATGAGCATACAATTTATTTCCCGAAGAAACAAACTTCAGTGAATTGTATCAATTGTATTGAAAAGGTTTCGACAATCACTATTGGGGGATTCAAATTTCCTCTTCCTACTGTCAAAAAAAATATGAAATTATTATTGTTGGGGAGATGCATATCCCCGTTGAGGTAACTTAGTGTTATACGAAAATTCTTCGGTTTCATGTCACTCGGAAATAGTTTGTTAATAAGACTTGATCAACCTTATTAATGGATTCTTTTTGAAGGGCATGTGGTCGATGAATTTAGTATGCACAACTTTCTGTAATCTTAGTTTGCTCTCTGTTATTTTTAGTTTAAATAAAATAAAATGCCATGATTATCATGTTTTCTGAATTATCCGTGCAATAAAAAATGGCCCAAAAATAAAAGTGCTCAGAATGCAATAAAATTTTAACATGATTTTTTCTGGAATATATAAGAATTTTTGGCACTGAGAACAACCCAGGGGAGTGCACCTGTTGCCCAAAAGGCAACAGGGCGCGGCCACCCCCCCAAGGCGCGCCAAGATGCCTTGTGGGTCCCACAGGGACCCACTCACTTATCCATTCAGCCCACTTCATCTCCTACCTCCAGAAAAAAATCTTTGTAGCTCTCTCTCTCGTGTTCTTGCTCCCAAACCTGAGATTTTTGATCTCTTTGCTCGGAGCTCCGTTTCCGAAACTATTTTGAGGGATTGCTCCTTGGTATGTGACTCTCCCATTGCTCCAGCTAGTTTTTGCTTTAGTGGACTATATTTTTCTTAAATTGCTGCTATAGGTGCTACAGAAAATGAGCTGGCATGTTGAATTCTTTGAGTTCTAAGTAGTTTGAATGCTTGATATAGCCTCTAGGCACTTGTATGAGTAGTTGCTATCAATCTTGTAAAGTTTTGTTAACATCTTTTTGTGGTCCAAAAATTTTCAGAAATTTGTTCGTAGGAACATGAACATTTTCAGAAGGAGTTCCTCAAGGAGGAGGTCCTCCGAGGCATCCATGAGTGAAATCCCAGCACGCCAATCATATGTTGAACCAAGGGCAAGTTCGGTGCGGGGTGCTGAAGCAAAATCATGTCGATGGCCATGTGATGAGTTCATGCTAAGTGCAGGCATCAAGGAAGAATTTGACAAATATATTCACAACACCGAGCTCTCAGCCTTCGTCGCAGATAAGCCACCGCAGCATTACAACCTTACTCATTCATTCACTCAAAACTTTGAGTATCATCCACGCACTTCTAGAGTTTTATTTCATCTCTATGATAGATCGTATAGTATGCCTCTAGAAGAATTTTGTGATGCCTGCAAAATTCCATTTTGGGGTTCACTTAGTGAACCTCGACAATCTGATTATGAACTATTCCTCAATAGTCTGTGCTATGGTGAGGATAGGGGAGTTACGCAAGCTAGGATAAAGAGCATTCATTTTCCCGTTATTCGCTACTTTGCACTTTTTAATGGCAAATGCATTGTTGGTAAACAAGACTGTATTGCACTTTGTGCCCCCGACCCAAGCCTTATTCATGTAGGTTGGATCGCAAGCTACTTTAACGGGTA
Source organism: Elymus sibiricus (assembly GCA_039707655.1). Taxonomy (NCBI): domain Eukaryota; kingdom Viridiplantae; phylum Streptophyta; class Magnoliopsida; order Poales; family Poaceae; genus Elymus; species Elymus sibiricus. Next base: position 191,300,999 of record CM077670.1, read on the forward strand.
GCAGACATTATAATCTTGGGGCCATTGTTGCACGTAGGTTGGATCGCAACTCGGGTAAAGGTGATTTATATGGAGGAATTTATGCCTCCCGAGTAGCTGCAAGGCTAGGGGTCTCGCCCAGGCCTAATGATCCTCTCTTACCTGATAAATATTTGAATTTTGAGGCAATGCAGAACCATGAGTTTCTTAAGCGCAACACTCGCAGTTATGATTATAACTTGATATTCAATAAATATCGTTCTGTGTTTGTTGTTTTGCCTGCTCCTACCCTCTTTGATTTTCAGAACAAAGAGAGATATTTTCTTCATGAGAACAAGGCACACGAGTACAACGCAACAGTTGAGGCTGCCCGTCTGGCTGAGGAGGCGGCTCAGAACTCCTCCGCGAGCTACCACTTCGATTATTATCCTGGATAGCCATGGCAGTAGACCAAGCTAGGCCAAAAGCCTAAGCTTGGGGGAGTACGTATCTCTCACCGACATTACATTGATGTTCACACATCCATTCCAGTTGTCGGTGTTCATCCTTTTTCATTGTATCATCCATATTAGTTTTATTTTCGCTTTCTTCTTGTGTGTTTGAAAAACTTCAAAAAACCCAAAAATATTTATCGCTTCTTTTCGGTTTTTCTTTCCCGTTTGTTAGTTTGTAGTATTAAAAGAAAACCCAAAAAGATTTGTCGTTTCTTCTTTTGTTTGTTCGGAGTTCTCCCGTGTAAATAGTTTTTCTCGCTTTTCGTTTTTCTTCGTTAATTTGCTTTCTTCAGAAAAACTAAAAACTCCAAAAATATTTCAGTGTGTTTCTCTAAATTTCTTTCTTTTTCATTGAGTTGTCGTAGTAGGGAGAGGACCACGATGAAAATGATGAGTGGTTCTCATATGCTTTGTTGTTTATCTAACGAAGAGCCAATATTACCTTGTCTTCTCCCTTGAATAAAATGTTTGCAGATTTTAGCTTAGTCCACGGTACACTTGCACTATTATTATTTTCACATTATTTGATCATGCAAGTGAAAGGCAATAATGACGATGATTTGATGAAGTGACTGTGGCAAGGAAAAGCTGGTATGAACTCTTCTTGTTTTTGTTTTTATAAATATGTTTAACTCCGTATCCATGATTCAGCATATTATGAGCAAACATGTTTGTGATGACAATTAGAAATTATAGTTGCTCATGCCATGCTTAAATAGCTAGGAGTGGATAATGATTTATCTTGGATGTCAACTTCATTAAAATGGTTATGATGTAGTATGTTAATATGGTATCCTCCTCTGAATGTTTCAAGTGGCTTGACTTGGCACATGTTCACACATGAAGTTGATTCAAAACCAACATAGCATCCACGATATTTATGTTCAAGGTGATCATATCCTACTCATGCTAGTATTCAATGTTAATTATTCTTAATGCATGATCATGACCGTTTTCGCTCTCTAGTTGGTCACTTCTCAACCTATTTGCTAGTCTTCACTTGTACTAACCCGGAATTCTGCTTGTGCATCCATAATCCTTAAACCAAAGTTGTTCCAGATGAGTCCACCATATCTACCTATATGCGGTATTACTCTGGTGCTCCAATTAAATTTTCATGTGCCACCTCTAATCATTCAAATCAACATCCGTTTGTGTGCCCGTACCGCTCATGGAGCGACAGGGGGCGGTCAGTATCTTCCCTGCTAAGCGGGTTATTCTCGAGATGAGTGTTTATTCACTTGTCATTGCACGAGAGAGGCTGGTATTTGGGATGCCCAGTCCTATGATCAAAATCAAAAATATATAATGCAAACAAACATCCCCGGAAACTTGTTGGTATGGAGGGCACCCGAGGATTCGGCTAGCCATGGCTAGTGTTGGTATGGTGGAGGGGGAGTAAACTTTACCTTTCCGCTTGGGAACCGCCTATAATGTGTTTAGCATGGAAGATTTTGGCACCTCGGCTTAGAGGAACCGGAGCACCCCATATTCCAGCCCAGAGATCAAGTCTTCTGGAATACGGCACTGCTTGGCATAGAACAAATCAGCTCTTTATTACAAACAAAAGCATCAAGGCAAAGCAATATCATAGCAATCATGATTATATCAGGATCAAAAATAATAAACATGTTATCTCCAAACGGTCAGCAATAGTCACCATAGTTAGGGTCATGGAGACCTCCTTACTCTTGGTTATCCAGTTGAACCATCTACTCTCGTGATCAACTCGTGATCATCTCAATATCCTTTGACGATCATTATCGAGATCATTACCAAGATTATCATTGGCCTTCCGCCAAGTGGTTATCCTAGTATACCAAGGCAAGTTCTTCCATCATTATCAAGTCACTCCATCATTCGTGTTGATCAGACAGTGTGACTTAGTGCGAACTGTGTCCAATACCGTGGACGTAGCTATTCGAATAGATTCTTACACTCTGCAGAGGTTGCGCACTTTACCCACACCATGGACATTCATCCAATGAATCTCACCTAACCTGTGACCCTTCTATCGTACCACCGACATGTCCTCACTGAGGTCATGCCCTGGGTGGCCCTTGTGTCACTTCTGACACCTACCATCGTCATGGCCAAACTAAACTGTCCCAAACGGGGACCTGAGCTCAATAACCAAACCGGGCTCACAAGATTATCACAGCCTACCTGATCAGGGTAGCCCGCGCGCATAACCTTCCCTCTTTGATGGTATCGATAAAAGAGCATGAGGTTAGACCAAGTCAAGGCCGTCCCATACCGGCAGATGTTGCTGCACTGGGAAGCTCGGTTCAGTGGCACTTGATCAACGAATGAAGGAATTTATCCCCAAGTAACCTTTTCATCATAATTGATACTCCGGTATCATAGTAATTCAAGTTAAAACGATAGCCAACTAGTAATCCAACGAGCAACATGATTAAGCTACTGCTACCAATCCCATAGTCAAAATGCAGAACGAAAATCACAAAGTAATCATAGACGGTAATCAACAACATCATGGCATCATCAAACTTGTAGACTACTGGTTACTGACAATCCAATCATCAATAGGACAGTAACATATCCAAGAATTCCTCCAAGTGTTGCATGAATAAACCAATTATGAATAATTCAAATTTTAGCCTAAATATTTATTTAAAATTATGGCATTGCAATGCAGTCATGCAAATGAGAGTTCTGGCTTGCCTGGCACCAAAGGAGTGTGGGAGTACTCCTAGCCTTCACCAAATGTTTAAATCACTCTGAAAAATATTTTTGAAAACATTTGTAAACATCACATAGAGCATTCTTTTCTGTCCAAAAATCTAGACAGCAGAGAAAAATACCAAAAATTTCCAGCAAATAAAGGAGCTCATAAGAAAAGTAATGCAAAAAAGAATGAACTCATTTGGATTTATGGTTTAAAAGTAATGGATGGTCAAAGTTTGGTCAAAATTCTGGTTGTAATTGAATTTAAACAGAAAACCAGAAAAACCAGGAGCAGCCACGTCGAAGGCGTAAACTCAGTTTACGCCTCCACTTGCATACCGCTTCGGGTGTGAGTGGAGTCACTGACGGGTGGGGTCCTCTGTCAGTTTTAAACAGAGGGAGAGAGAGAACGGAGAACAGCGGGCATACAGGCGGCCGTTCGCCGGCGTTGAGATGGCGGTGAGGCTAGGAAAGGGCGGGGATGGATCGGGCACTCGACAGCAAACACGCTCATACCCGTAGCTCGACGGGAGACGGCCGGACGGCGTCGGCCCCTTTCTCTCAGGCGGCGACGAGCTACGGGGTTCGACGGAGTCGCCGATTCTGGCGAGCACTCAAGCAGAGGAGCGGTCGGGGAGGACCAGTGGAGCTCCACGAACTCAATGGTGGCCTTAGCTGGGACTGGGGTAGACGGGAGTGAGCTGGTGGAGGAGGAGCAGAGCGGCGGAGCACCTCGCCGGAGATGGAGCAGGAGAGCCTCCCGGCTGGCTTCGACGCTGCTAGTTGGCGATTGTGGAAGGAGGAGCTCGAGTGGTGAGCAGAAGTGAGGGCGGGGGCGGCTTTTATAGCCGGGCAGCGATGCCCGAGTCGGATCCTACCTCGGGAAAACGACCGGCGTCCCGCGTTGAGCTGGCCGTCGCGCTGGCAGCCCCGCCGCGTAGGAAGGTGACGGGATAGGCAGGGCCTTAATGGAAATGGCGCGGAGCGGCGGGGAAGCTGCCAGCCAGCGTGGCCACAGTGCCAGTACGGTGGCTACAGTGGCGAGGCTTGGCCATGTCCAGCGAGCTCACTGCCGGCGATGGGAGACCTCTAGAAGAGCCAGGTGGACAGCGGGGAGGATGCTGGCGCTCCAGGACACGGTACGGCGACGCGGGCGCGCGGCGCCAGTGAGGCCCGAGAGGGTTCGGCGCACAGAGCGCGGGTTTGCTCGGCCAGATGCGTGGTCACCGCATGCACTGGCACACACGGTGCGCTCTGGCTTGCCTGATCATGTCCACGTAGTAGTCTTCTCATCCAGTGGCCTCCCTATGCACTTGGTTTGACAAGTGATAGCTTGCACAGCTGGTCAGCTTCCAGACAAGTTTCTGAGCAGAAACTTGGGCAGGTTGTTAGAGTAAAATTCCTAGGGTTTTGGGAGGGAAAATTTGTCACACTGAAGTGTAGTAGGAAGGTTCACATACTGGCCAAATTTCAGATCAAATGGGCAAGTTTTGAATGTAGTTGCTTCATAACTGCATCTCTGTTCCAAAAACTTGTTGAAGATGATGCACTCACATGGATGGGCTCCTTGAGTTGAAACTTGGTATTTGGGGGTTATCTGGTGGTGGCAAGATGCTGTAAAAATTTCATACCATTTGGGTAAGTAAAAATGGTACTTCCCTCACAATGCTTCCCACTGGACAGAAACTTGGGGGAATTTTGTGGAGAAAATGGCTTGACAAAATGATGTGAATTTTAGCATGCTCAAAGGATATAGTTATATCTGAGTCCTGGATTAATTTCAGAATTTATGAAGCAATATAAAATATAGTTGCTTCACAATCTGAAATTGTGACCAGAAACAAAGATTGGATGGTGTGCTCACCATGAGCATGGAATCTTGAATATTTTCACATATCCAAGGTTCACATGGTCCAAAGAATTTATGAGAATTTTCTTAGAATTTTGGGGAAGACAGAAATATAGGTTGCTTCACAACCTAGAGCAGAAAGGGCTATTCCTTTAATAGAGAAAGGAATATTAAATTAGAATAAGAGTTGAAATTGGGCAAGAATGGAAATGACATGACTTGGGAGAAGTTTTTGGAAGCTTGAGTCACTTGGGAAAAGAAAGTAAAAATATTCCCAAGTTTTAAGTCCATAGAGCCATTAAAATTAAAATCCAAACTAAATTCCAAATAAAATTCAAATGGGTTTTTGAAAAGAAAAGTTGGAAGAAACCAGGGTGTCATAAACCTACCTCCCTTAGGATAAATCTCGTCCTCGAGATTTGGTTGCCCAGTGAGGAAGTATGAATATTCTGACTTAAGGAAACCGGTTCCAACTCGGGTATGCTTTTCCTTTATATAATGTTCCCACTGAATCTCATATGACCTGACTGCTTGTAGGGAGTCTGAATCATCCGGGCTGACTTCTTTGTCTCAAATCCATACCAACGATTTGACTGTCACCTGCCATGACCAGTATAAAGGAGTAATACTTTGTAGCAACAGCTTCTAGAGACTTGACTGACAATGGTTCTGGCGGAAGGATCTTGTTCATGGCAGGGTACCATATGTGAGAGCACATGATCCGAGACTGTTGTTCAGCATTTCGAGTACTCATTCTGTCGGTATATCCATAGGCCGTGCGATGCTTTAACACGGTTGCTGGAGTCAAACTGCTGAGCTGGCTAAGGAATATTTGATTTGACATGACAGACTTGGATATTTGCTACTGACAATCCCGAGCATATGCAGCTGGACTATAGAGTCACGTTGATATGAGATCCCTGCATTGTCGGTCTTGCTCCTTCATTATTTTTGCCTGAATCCTTTGCCGAAGGATCTTGGCCATATATATCCTTAATTCTTCGTGTGACCATAGGTGCAATATTTCGGCAGGCATACCTTATCCTATGACAGTGCAACCATGTTTACATGACATGTTTATCATCTCACAAGCTGTAACTATAGGGTAATGATGATCCGATCCCCTTGCATGAAATTGGCAAATAAATCAGTAGCCACCAGAACGGTCTTTACCACTCAGATCTGGGGCATTACTGGAATAACTCAACCATGGCTCATAATGGCTGAAAAGCAGCTCAGAATATGAGGCAGTGTTGATAAAAAGAATGTAGCGGTTCCCTGAGACGGCCGAAGAACAGCTCAGAACATGGGGGCACCGCTACAAAAAGAAACTCAACAGCTGCCCGAGACGGACGAAAAATAGCTCAGAACACGGGACAGTTGTTGAAAAGAGAAATATAAAGTCGGCATCCACCCCGGACGGCCAGAAGCAGCTCTGAACACAGGCGTGGTGCCGTCACCAGAGAAAAGTAAGCAAGGGTTCATCAAGATCATATACTAGGTTCACGGGTACTTGCATAGAGCTCATTGTTGTGGTCCATCATGCAAGATAGCGACAAAGGCTTATGATCCTATTTTGACGGATGTGAGGAAAACTGGCCTTGACATCCACCGTCAAGATCATTGTTCCAAATTGTCTTATTTCATAGCTTGTCAGTCCTTGCAACACACTAAAGTGTATACTGGTCTTCTTCCTCTTGCATGACTTATGTAGGTGTTGGAAGCTTTCTATGGTAGCTTCTCCTCCTGGTTGCTTACCTGGGAAGATTCGGTGCCTTATGTCGGAAGCTTTCTATGGTAGCTTGCCGAAGAAGACAGAGTATCTTATGCTGGAAGCTATCCACATATCGTACTGAGGCAGATTTGAGGAGCCTTGCATCGTAAGCTTCTCTGATAGCGTGCGGAGGAAGACTGGGTTGCTTACACCAGAAGTTTCTCTCCATGCTATGCTGCTATATATACCTCCTCGCAACTCTTGTTGTTGATTGCTTGTACGAAAATAATTTGTCTGACTATCATTCTTGCTGAGTACGGGATACATGGCACATTCTTGTTTGCTTTCAGGTATAACCTGTTTCATATTCTACTCAAGCGGAACCAAACTTCGTATATGATCCATACCTTTAACCCGGTTTGTCTTGCATCCAAATTATCTTCCTACTGATTCCTTACGGTTGTAATGGTTACACACTGAGGTAGACTTGATGCTGATAGCCAATCTTGGATATTATTTGCATTCAGACTAGATATTCCCAATACAAGGTAGTCAGCTGATAATTCCATAATGTTCAGCTGAGCTTCCAAGTATTTGAAATCCTCACTGATTCTTAGAGTCTGATGGGGGTTGATGAGCAACTTCCATAGGGAAAGTAATGTGACACCGAGGAGCCAAATGAAAAGGCAAATGAAAGCTGCTCAATGAAATGCACCAAGCTTACAAAAACCACACTTTATTCCTACTCAGGGCAATTTACAACCTTCGGTACTACCACAACTTATGCGACATGAACCTCGCAGGTGCTTAGGTACTATGATCGGGTGGGGGGTTACTGGAGAGCGAAGGAGCTGGCGAAGAGGTTGACGGAGCTAAAGCCATACCAAGAGCTCTTCGAGCATGGGTTGCATCTCTGACCAGTTCAGCGATGAGGACGTACTCTGTGATCATCTAACGGGACATGTATGCTATAGCTGCGTCGTCATCCGAGCGAACAGGAGGAAATCTAACCCGTCTGGGAGTGGTGGCCATAGTGGGATAGTAGTGGAAGGCACGATTCTCTTGCATCGCGCTCTCCTGATGATGAAGAACAGTAAGGCCTGCCAATGCGGCAAGTTGGATAGTGCGTTCTGGTGTAGAGGCATAACCACCATGGAGGCTATAGGTGCGCTTCCCCATAGGTAGGGCGACTGACAAGAGGACATTGGCATGATACTCAAACACCAGTCCTGCAAGCGGGGTCTGGAACACTTGGTACCTTGGCATCACTCCACTGGGATAGAGAAGATGCCAAACATCACGAAGCAAGGATGCGAAACTGAGTGGTGCAGGGGCTGAGTCATAGTCAATCGAAACGGATGCCATCTACAAGATCAACTGATTAGTATGCCAAATTGATATGCATGCTATGCGGCAAACAAATGCAACAACCAAATGAAGCAAACTAACTAGACTCTATACTATCGGTATCTAACGCTAGTGCTGACTAGGGCATCCTATAGCCAGACCTGCTCTGATACCAAACCTTGTGGCACCCCGGCTCAGAGGAACCGGAGCACCCCGTATTCCAGCCCAGAGATCAAGTCTTCTGGAATACGGCACTGCTTCGCATAGAACAAATCAGCTCTTTATTACAAATAGTTGGAGTACAAGGGTTTGAGGTATTACAAAAGATTACTTCGACACAGTAATACTATGCCCGCAGGGGTAGCACTATGCTAGCAGCAGAACAACTTCTAGCAGCGGAACAATGACGACGGTGATGGACTCCACTCCGCAGGGACTCTGGCTGGGACATGTCCTAGCTCGCAACTCAGAATCCTCGGGCTATGCAAACATGGCAGCACCTGCAAACTAGCATGACATGCCAGGTGAGTACTTTGAATGTACTGGCAAGCTCACAACAAACAAAAGCATCAAGGCAAAGCAATATCATAGCAATCATGATTATATCAGGATTAATTGTTATTAAAACGGTGGAATAAAATAATAAACATGTTATCTCCGAACGGTCAGCAATAGTCACCATTGTTAGGGTCACAGAGACCGCCTTACTCTTGGTTATCCAGTCGAACCATCTACTCTCGTGATCAACTCGTGATCGTCTCAATATCCTTTGACGATCATTATCGAGATCATTACCAAGATTATCATTGGCCTTCTGCCAAGTGGTTATCCTAGTATACCAAGGCAAGTTCTTCCATCATTATCAAGTCATTCCATCATTGGTGTTGATCAGATTATCATTGGCCTTCTACTAAGTGGTTATTATAGTATACCAAGGCAAGTTCTTCCATCATTATCAAGTCATTGCATCATTGGTGTTGATCAGATTATCATTGGCCTTCTGCCAAGTGTTTATCCTAGTATACTTAGTGCGAACTGTGTCCAATACCGTGGACACGGCTATTTGAATAGGTTCTTACACTCTGCAGAGGTTGCGCACTTTACCCACACCATGGACATTCGTCCAACGAAACTCACCTAACCTGTGACCCTTCTATCGTACCACCGACACGTCCTCTTTGAGGTCATGCCCTGGGTGGCCCCTGTGTCACTTCTGACACCTGCCACCGTCATGGCCAAACTAAACTATCCCAAACGGGGACCTGAGCACAATAACCAAACCGGGCTCACAATATTATCGCTGCCTACCTGATCAGGGTAGCCCGCATGCATAACCTTCCTCTTTGGTGGTACCGATAAAAGAGCACGAGGTTAGACCAAGACAAGGCCATCCCATACCGGCAGATGTGGCTGCATTGGGAACCTCCGTTCAGTGGCACTTGATCAACGAATGAAGTAATTTATCCCCAAGTAACCTTTTCGTCATAACTGATACTCCGGTATCATAGTAATTCAAGTTAAAACGATAGCCAACTAGTAATACAACGAGCAGCATAATTAAGCTACTGCTACCAATCCCATAGTCAAAATGCAGAACGGAAATCACAAAGTAATCATAGACGGTAATCAACAGCATCATGGCATCATCAAACTTGTAGACTACTGGTTACTGACAATCCAATCATCAATATGACAGTAACATATCCAAGAATTCCTCCAAGTGTTGCATGAATAAACCAATTATGAATAATTCAAATTTTAGCCTAAATATTTATTTGAAATTATGGCATTGCAATGCAGTCATGCAAATGAGAGTTGTGGCATGCCTGGCACCAAAGGATTGTGGGAGTACACCTAGCCTTCACCAAATGTTTAAATCACTCTGAAAAATATTTTTGAAAACATTTGTAAACATCACATAGAGCATTCTTTTCTGTCCAGATATTCTAGACAGCAGAGTAAAATACCAAAATTTTCCAGCAAATAAAGGAGCTCATAAGAAAAATAACGCAAAAAAAATGAACTCATTTGGACTTATGGTTTAAAAGTAATGGATGGTCAAAGTTTGGTTAAAATTCTGGTTTTAATTGAATTTAAACAGAAAACCAAAAAACCCAGGAGCGGCCACGTCGAAGGCGTAAACTCAGTTTATGCCTCCACTTGCATACCGATTCGGGTGCGAGTGGAGTTACTGACAGGTGGGGTCCCTTGTCAGTTTTAAATAGAGGGAGAGAGAGAACAGAGAACGGCAGGCGTACCGGCGGCCGTTCGCCGGCGTTGAGATGGCGGCGAGGCTGGGAAAGGGCGGGGATTGATCGAGCACTCGACGGCGAACACACCCGTACCCGTAGCTCGATGGGAGACGGCCGGACGGCGTCGGCCCCTTCCTCTCAGGTGGCGGTGAGCTACGGGGTTCGACAGAGTAGCCGATTCCGGCGAGCACTCAAGCAGAGGAGCGGTTGGGGAGGACCAGTGGAGCTTCACGAACTCAACGGTGGCCTTAGCTGGGGCTGGGGTGGACGGGAGTGAGCTGGTGGAGCAGGAGCAGAGCGGTGGAGCACCTCGTCGGAGATGGAGCAGGAGAGCCTCCCGGCTGGCTCCGGCGCTGCTGGGTGGCGATTGGGGAAGGAGGAGCTCGAGTGGTGAGGAGAAGTGAGGGCGGGGCGGCTTTTATAGCCGGGCGGCGATGCCCGAGCCAGATCCCGCCGCGGGGAAATGACCGGCGTCCTGCGTTGAGCTGGCCGTTGCGCTGGCAGCCAGGCCGCGTAGAAAGGTGACGAGATAGGCAGGGCCTTAATGGCGATGGCGAGGAGCGGCGGGGAAGCTGCCAGCCAGCGCGGCCACAGTGCCAATACGGCGGGGATAGCCGCGACGCTTGGCCATGTCCGACGAGCTCGCTGCTGGCGATGGGAGACCTCCAGAAGAGCCAGGTGGATGGCGGGGAGGATGCTGGCGCTCCAGGACACGGTACGGCGACGCGGGCGCGCGGCGCCAGCGAGGCCCGAGAGGGTTCGGCGCAAAGAGCGCGGGTTTGCTCGGCCAGACGCATGGTCACCATGTGCACTGGTGCACACGGTACTCTCTGGCTCGCCCGATCATGTCCTCGTAGTAATCTTCTCATCAAGTGGCCTCCCTGTGCACTTGGTTTGACAAGAGATAGCTTGGACAACTGGTCAGCTTCCAGACAAGTTTCTGAGCAGAAACTTGGGCAGGTTGCTGGAGTAAAATGGCTAGGGTTTTGAGAGGGAAAATTTGTCACACTGAAGTGTAGTAGGAAGGTTCATATACTGGCAAAATTTCAGACCAAATGGACAAGTTTTGAATGTAGTTGCTTCAGAACTGCATCTTTGGTCCAGAAACTTGTTGAAGATGATGCACTCACATGGATGGGCTCCTTGAGTTGAAACTTGGTATTTGGGGGTTATCTGGTGGTGGCAAGATGCTATAAAAATTTCATACCATTTGTGTAAGTAAAAATGGTACTTCCCTCACAATGCTTCCCACTGGACAGAAACTTGGGGGAATTTTGTGGAGAAAATGGCTTGACAAAATGATGTGAATTTTGGCATGCTCAAAGGATATAATGATATCTGAGTCCTGGATTAATTTCAGAATTTATGAAGCAATATAAAATATAGTTGCTTCACAAACTGAAATTGTGAACAGAAACAAAGATTGGATGGTGTCCTCACCATGAGCATGGAATCTTGAATATTTTCACATCTCCAAGGTTCACATGGTCCAAAGAATTTATGAGAATTTTCTTAGAATTTTGGGGAAGACAGAAATATAGGTTGCTTCACAACCTAGAGCACAAAGGGCTATTCCTTTAATAGAAAAAGGAATATTAAATTGGAATAAAAGTTGAAATTGGGCAAGAATGGAAATTACATGACTTGGGAGAAGTTTTTGGAAGCTTGAGTCACTTGGGAAAAGAAAGTAAAAATATTCCCAAGTTTTAAGTCCATAGAGCCATTCAAATTAAAATCCAAACAAAATTGCAAATAAAATTCAAATGGGTTTTTGAAAAGAAAAGTTGGAAAGAACCAGGGTGTCACAAAGATATTGAAAACTCTCGGTCGTGATGTTGACAGGAAAAGTACACCTCCCAGAATTATTTTACATCTCTGATTTAAGCTTTGAACTCTGGCACCGCTGCTTGAATTTTGGAGGTGCTCTGCATTTATGTTTTGCGGTCTCAGAAAGGGCTAGCGAGATACCATGTTATCATATTATATCATGATTGTTTTAACAAATTGTTGGCATTTGAGATATGTTATTATTGCTCTCTAGTTGATCCCATTGATATGAGTAAATATAGTTTCTAAGTGTTATTATGAGCATGGTTAGTTCATGATCTTTGCTGAAAACCTGGGTACTATTTAAGCTTATATATGGATTCAAGAACAAAAGAGTTCGTAAAAGTTTTTCTTTATCACTTTCAGTTTGTCAACTGAATTCCTTGAGGACAAGCAATTAGTTAAGCTTGGGGGAGTTGATACGTCTCCGTTGTATCTACTTCTCCAAATACTTTTGCTCTTGTTTTGGACTCTAATTTGCATGATTTGAATGAAACTAACCTGGACTGACGCTGTTTTCAGCAGAACTACCATGGTGTTGTTTTTGTGCAGAAATCAAAGTTCTCGGATTTGGACGAAACTTTTTGGAGAATTTTTATGGAATATATAAAAATTATTGGCGCAAGAATCAACAGAAGAGGGATCACCTGTTGCCCACAAGGCAACAGGGCACGACCCCCCTAGGGCATGCCCTGATGCCTTGTGGGGCCCACAGGTGGCTGCCTGACCTAATTCCAATGCTATAAACTCTCTTTCCCCAAGAAAAAATGGGAGAAGAAGTTTCATCGCGTTTTACGATACGGAGCCGCCGCCACCTCCTGTTCTTCATCGGCAGGGCTGATCTGGAGTCCGTTTGGGGCTCCGGAGAGGGGGATTCGACGCCGTTATCATCATCAACCATCCTCCATCACCAATTTCATGATGCTCACTACCGGGCATGAGTAATCCCTTCGTAGGCTTGCTGGACGGTGATGGGTTGGATGAGATTTATCATGTAATCGAGTCAATTTGTTAGGGCTTTGATCCATAGTATCCACTATGTTCTGAGATTGCTGTTGCTATGACTTTGATATGCTTAATGCTTGTCACTAGGGCCCGAGTGCCATGATTTCAGATCTGAACCCTTTATGTTTTCATGAATATATTTGTGTTCTTGATCCTATCTTGCAAGTTATATGCACCTATTACGTGTTATGATCCGCATACCCGAAGGTGACAATAATTGGGATTCTTTCCGGTGATTGCCGTAGTTTGAGGAGTTCATGTATTCACTAAGTGCTAATTCTTTGTCCCGGTTCTCCATTAAAAGGAGGCCTTAATATCCCTTAGTTTCCTTAAGGACCCCACTGCCACAGGAGGGTAGGACAAAAGATGTCATGCAAGTTCTTATTATAAGCACGTATGACTATATACGGAATACATGCCTACATTACATTGATGAATTGGACCTATTGTGTATCGCCCTAGGTTGTGACTGTTATATGATGAATATCATCCAACATAGTTATCATCACCGATCCAATGCCTACGACTTTATCATATTGCTTTCTGCTAAGTTACTTTGTTGCTACTGCTTTACACTTGCTACAAAACTGCTACTGTTACTGTTGCTGTTACTATGTTACTATTACTACTGCTATTGAAACTATCATACTATTGTTTTACTAAACACTTTGCTGCAGACATTTTATCTCCAGGTGTGGTTGAATTGACAACTCAACTGCTAATACTTGCAAATATTCTTTGGCTCCCCTTGTGTCGAATCAATAAATCTGGGTGAAATACTACCCGCGAAAACTGTTGCGATCCCCTATACTTGTGGGTTATCAGAAAACATGATGCAAAATGGACGTATCACCCCCTAGTGAGCTATGTTGACGAGGTCTATCTAGCTCTCACACATGAAATAGACGATGTATGTGTGTCCCTTCATCACACACACACTATCGCTCACCCAATATCCCCTCCCTCGTAACCTTGTCGATCCCCTATATGTCAATATCCTGTACCAGATTGACGTTACATGCACACCCCCTCTCTCTCATTCTCTCACACACATGCACACACCCTCTTCCTCCCTTTCGGATACTCCTCACTCTCCGACACACACACAGTCTTTCGAACACATGCATATGCCCCTCTCTCTCTCTCTCTTTCTCTCACGTGCACACACACCCTCTTCCTCCCTTTCGGACACTCCTCTCTCTCTCCGACACACACAGTCTTTCGAACACGCATATGCCCCTCTTCCTCTCTTTCTCTCACGCACGTGCACACACCCTCTTCCTCCCTTTCGGACACTCCTATCTCTCCGACACACACACAACAGTCTTTCGAACACGCATATGCCCCATCTCTCTCTTTCTCTAACGCACACGCACACAACCTCTTCTTCCCTTTCAGACACTCCTCTCTCTCCGACACACACAGTCTTTCGAACACGCATATGCCCCTCTCTCTTTAGGTCTCACTGCCACCTCCGCCCCCCTCATCTTTGTCACACAAATATTCTCTCTATATCTAGCTATCTCTTGGAATAATAAATGGATAGTCTAAATTGAAATCAAGCAAAGGACCACACTTCTCTTGATTCTCTCTTGGAAAAATGAGCTCCAATTACAAAAATCGAATCCACTCTCAAACATAATATATGAACATAGGATGAAATCTTCCACACAAATGTTTGTTGCATGCATGCATGTCAATAATAGGGATGTAGTACTACTCGTACATCCACACTGACCCAATTCACACAAATTACGTTAAACCCTTTTCAAAATATGGTGTACATTTGATGTTTATTGTACTGATCCTACTCCCTCCGTTCCACAATGTAGCACATATAAATTTTTCTAAAAGTCAAACTTTATAACTTTGACCAAGTTTGTAGAGAAAAACATATACATCTAGAATACGAAATACATATGCTTGGATACATGGCGTCACGGCCTGGGAAGACGACAGAGTCTCCGACCTCGCCGAGGAGGAGCACGCCCTCGACGGCCGTGAGTAGCACGCCCTCACTGGCAACGCGCCCACGCGGAGGACAATGTGATCCAGCGGCTTGCCCATGTCGGCCACGAGGGGGAGCGCGTGCTCCAGGAGCACGCCCTGGTCGGTCACGAGGAGGTGCATCGTGTCCTCGCCACTCACAAGGTGGACGAGCGCGTTCTCCAGTAGCATGCCCACGAGCATCGCATCCTCGCCGCTCTCAACGTCGACGAGCGTGTGCTCCGGCACCACGCCTGCGAACATCGCATCCACGCCGCCCATGACGTGGACAAGCGCGTGCTCCGGTAGCACGCCCGCGAACATTGCATCCTCGCTACTCAGGCGCACGAGCGTGTTCTCCAACAGCACGGCCGCAAGCGTGGCATCCTCGCCGCTCATGAGGTGGATGAGCGCGTGCTACAAACAGTGCCCCAGGAGTCGGGACGTGAGCACCACGCCCCCGATGACGATGAGTACTGCATGATGGCCATCACGGTTTAGGAAAATCCCGTGAGTCCGCCACACCCTGGAGGAGCGCAAGCTCCAGTGGGCGCTCGAGGAGTCCCGCGCCTATATGCAGGTGGCAGACGACGTGCAAGATTATCCTTTGAGCTCTCCTCCTCCTACGACGACGCCTCCACCGCACCTGTCCTACGTCCTTTGCCTCGGCTCTGGCGGACCTTTAGAGTTTAGTTATATGGAACATGAATATTTGGATTAATCATATGACTACTTAAAAAGAATGTCATTTCTAACAAAATGTGAAGGATTAAGACTAATGCAAAAAACAACCTATGACTATCAGGCACGAATAGATGATGTGGCACCATTGCATGCTGGAGAGTAACGCAATATATTGCAATTTATGGATTGCATGCATGCCTAGCTTATGTGGCATGGTTGCATGGCTAGGAAAGAAAATAGATAATGCATTGTATAGATATTTAGGAATAGAAGATACTCTCCACATGCACAGTTGCTCTGGAGCATATAAAGATCTTTAGAGTGCACTCCAATTTTTTCCCAGAGGCTTAGGTGCACCGGATGCCGTGCCACGTTACAAAATGTTAGAAAAAAAATAAGAAATAAATCTCGAGTTTGGCACGAGCACCACAAGGGTGGGGTGCAGCACATACATTCCCCTCTCAGTGCATGCGGCGGAGGGGCGGTGGGGCCATGAGGGGTGAGGCGCACATCGGGAACGTGGTGTCATGGGTTCGAGCAGCATCGTGGGAATCACGTGTGGCTATGGTGGAAACGTGATGGTAGCCGTAGTTCAGTGATCATGGACAAGCTGTCATGACGCCTGACACATGCATTGCATACTGATCATTGCAAGGAGTAGGAGAGAAAACTAGGCGGATAAATACTTCATTATATTCAAGTGGACCTACGCTACTGCACATGTTCCAAAGACATGCACACCAGCGAAATAGTTCATCTATCCATATATACAGAGAGGAAATATATTTTTTTATGAATAAGAGAGCAAATAGTTCATCCATGTATAATGCCCTGCTTCTTCTTCTTCTTCTTCTTCTTCTTCTTCTTTTTCTTTTTATCATTTTCTGTGGGGGACGGCTTCGCTACAAGCTCTTTCGACCTTGCAGCTATCTCGAAACTCACACGAGAGTCGAGGACTGCATATTTTATCCGCTTGTAGGTCAAGGGATAAATCTCCCATCCAGACGACCTTAATTCCAGAATCTCATCGCCCTTCTCAATCTTTGTTCCGAGTACATAATTTGCTACTTCGAATAGGGATGGTGTTGGTTTCTTACAACCCTCTACAGGAATTTTGGATTGTAGGTCGGCGGTGTTTTTCACATCAAGGTTATACGGCGCCAGCTTTTCTTTGTCCCCATCGATGGTTGCTCCACAGAAGAATATATCCTCCTGAGACATGAAATCATGGAGCTCACCTGGTATGGAGGGCACGCGCATGATGTGATACACCAAAACTTCATCTTCGAGGCACAACTGAAGGACGGCAGTGCATTGAATCTTCCCACTGACACGCTCGGTGTACTCTGTGTCGAGACCAACGATCTTCATCTCCACATTTTCGAGGGAGTTGGATGCATTGTTGATCCACTCTTGAACAACCCTTGCGTGGTCGGTGATGGTGGCGGCTATCCTCAACGATCCTTCGTTGAGCACATGTTTGATGCTAAAAACCTGCATAGGGATCTCTTTCTCCATTTGGAACCACCGGACTAGAGGGCTATAGTTCGGAGTATTAGGATTAGGTGGCTAAACAGAGTGGAAGAAGATGAATATTTAAAGGGGTTTCGGAGGTATGTGAAGAGGTTAAAATAGTGTGAATCCAGTGGGGTTTGAATGCAAACGAAGAAGAGGTGAAGAAGCCGAGGAAAATCTGTTCCTGATGGAGAATTAATGGGAGAAGTGGCATGCAGTCAGTTGATTAGACGGCTAGGTAGACCGACCTGCAAAACGAAAAGCCTATGCGGGTAGCATACTGATTATTATTCAACAGTAGGAGTGGTACTCCCCTTGAAAAAAAGGAGTTGTATGTGTCCGTGTACGTGCCCATGCTTCTATCGCTACATGTGCCACTGGCTAGTTGAGGTCACTCTTTCGAATCACCGTGGCGAAACATTTTATGATTCCTTTTTATTTCTGCATCCCCTCCTGATAGGTGGGACCTACGCAAAACCTACTTGGGTGGATCAACAGATATACAAACATATCCATCTCTTTGCACCAAAATGTCACCTCAAAAAAA
Source organism: Elymus sibiricus (assembly GCA_039707655.1). Taxonomy (NCBI): domain Eukaryota; kingdom Viridiplantae; phylum Streptophyta; class Magnoliopsida; order Poales; family Poaceae; genus Elymus; species Elymus sibiricus. The sequence goes on from CM077670.1 coordinate 191,318,886, forward strand.
TGTGTCGTAGCTGGTTTGGATGGATATTGGCGCATGCGTGCGAGACACAACTTCTACGTTCGAATACCCACAGAGCTAACCATTTTGTATTTCAGTTTTTGCCCATACTGTAGTGCTACTCCACGTACATGTATCGGTTTGGCATTTCCCGTTACACTTTGCTCTAATTCCTGAGACATTTTTTTGGGGGGACAATAGATAGTTCATGTTCGTTATCAGAGAACATGGCATAGAATTCGAGATCCCAAGCCTTCTTCTGGTGGTTTCTTGACGATGCTGCATGTGTTCTATGTGTGTAACCTTTTCTTTTTTAGGAATATACGGTTATCCTCAAAAGAGAAAAAGGCCTTCTTCGCACTTCCGCATGCACGCGAATTTTGGTCTGCTGCAATATGGATGCTACCTAGAGGATGAAGTGAACCCAGAGGCATGCTAGCATGACCTCTTTCTGATATACTATTGTAGTACTATGTTACTACTAGTAGTAGTACAGGTGTAGTACTTGTTGGTCAAAATATTATTCATCCCGGTCCTCACAGTGAAGTGACAAGACCCTGCGCCCGAGGTGATGCTAGTCCAGGCGGCGTGTTCGGGTTACCATAGTCAGCCACACCCTATGCAGTCACTGTCACCGCCACTGTACAGCATGCCTCGCCTCGTCTCCTTCTCCCCTAGCACCACTCTATCTCAATCTCCATCTTCATCTCCATCTCGCCGAAGATCCTGAGGTCACTCTTCTTCATCTCACAGTGCCCCCGCGTACCCTCGCCTCGCTCGCCTCCCCAGTACCACTATTCTACTCGCTAGCTGCTCCAGCACCAAGAGCCTTCTCCCCCATAAATCAAGCCCCCAAAAACCCCACCTTCCAAACTCCACCATGGCCGAACCCGAACGTGGAGCATCTGTATGAGCCACGGCTGGAGAGATCTCCCCAGGGACATCCTCGACCTCTGTTGTTGGCGTATGGATATGTTAAGCGCCGTGCGGCTGGCTACATGCTCAAGGGATCTACATGTGGCCATCATCAAAGCAAGGCCTGAGCTTTTCAAGACACCCTGCATGCTGCTATCTGCTCTTGCGGGAGGCCATGTTCATCACCGCTGTGACCATGATAAGAAGGCGCACATCATGCCCCTCGACTTCGATCCGACCACCATCACATGAAACTTCTTGTTAGGTATGTACTAGGTCAGCATGAACTCCCACTGGATGGTTGCCGTCGAAGAATACCGGAGGAAGTGGGTGCTCCTGAACGTCCACACCTCCCATGAGATTATCCTTCCTCCCATCCATCATATAGGAATACCGTCAGGGCCCACGTCCTGTAGATTACAACGTCAGCTAGACGGACCTTGTTTTGCTGAAGGTTGTAATCTGCCAAGTGCCCATGACATCTAGGAATTACACGGACTTCAAGCTAATTGCCTTGTTCGACCACGGAGTCACCTATCTTTGCAGCGGTGCCAACTCTAGGTGGACACTACCCCCCTCTAAGGGCTGCATCGATGGTGATCCACAGTTCTGTGATGCTATTGAACACAATGGCATCGTGTACGTTATCGACAATGCAGATGGCACCACGTATTGATGGGAGACCCCATGTAAGTTGTTTTCGTCTGATTTTAATGATAACGCCATGACATTATTTGAACTTTTATGATGATTTACATATCCCTGTTACAGCAGAATTTGAGTAGAACTATGGAAATGTATTAGGGATGCCGTAAATCAAGAAATAAAATAGGGAAATTTGGAAGTCCAAATGGTAATCTCTATATTTGGAAGTAGTTAAATCATGTGATTGTGACCATGTCTATACAGCCAATTTGTACCCTTGAATAACCAAATGGTTATGAAGATACGGATATTCTCCTAACTGTATAGTAATCTTTATACTACTAAATATGAGTGTGTATCAATAGCCATGTTAGTTTCCTCATTTTCATGATGTAGAAACATGCATAACACTGTTGGTTTCATCTAACCATACATTAGTAGGGAAGTAAAAGTGCATATGGAAAACTCTATATTTGGAAGTAGTGAAATACTGTCATGCTTACCATGTCTACATACCTATATTCACCCTTCAGCAATCAATGGCTAGAATAATATCCTCACAAGAATTTTGCACACAGAACAAGAGTATATAACAATGCATGCTGTGTTACGTTCCTCTGAAGAATTTATTTGTGAGGACATAACATGACTACATAACATGCATAGCATGGTAGTTTCCTGTGAAGAATTGAGTGCGAGATAACATGGGTATAAACATGCATGGCACTGCTATATTTTTGACCCCAGTATACATTTCCTGTATTTTCCTCTCAGTTCAAACAGGGACAGGTCAATGCTGATTCTTGCATTATCCTACTCATACTCTGAACAATGCTGATCTTACATTAACAATGCCTGTCCTTTTTGTCTCCTTTTTGATATGATACAGTGTCCCTACAGTTACTGCCCTTTGTAATCACACCACCTTTGATGAAAATAGGGAAGCACAACTGGTTCCTTGCTCGATCAGATGATGGCAAAAGACTTATGATCATTCGCGCACATCAGCCTGCAGTGTTTTATTGCAAAGAACACACTATGTACAAGCAGCATCAAATACGTGAGTATCCGGAGAATGGCCGTTACGTATATGAGCAGGATACCAGCTTGTTGGGACCTTCAGGATTTTTGAGTTGGAGGCGGGTAAACAGCCTTGGTTCACACTCTCTGTTTCTCGGACTCAATTATCCGATTAACCAGGAGATCACCCTTGGCAAGGATCCTGATGGCAGACAGGCTCTGTTTCTTAGGGAAAACTGTGTGTACATGGTGAACCCTAGGACTTCGGGATCACACGCCCCTGATTGTCAATGATACATCATGCAGGCAAAAGAAGGTGAGAATGAGAAAGGCATCTTGATTAACTTTGATCCTTGGATGTCTCAAGTCCGAAAGGCAGTGATGTGGTTCAAGCCTTGAGGTTGGTAGGTAATGGGGTTGTTGCGTCGAAAGGGTGGAGTCCTGGTGTCTCCAAATCACAGGTGGCTGAAGGGGAGCTGGAAATTATTATGGCGCTAGATCATCCCTTTTCCAATGACTTGCTGTCTTTGCTGCTTGTTCTGGATGGGTGATGTTCTCTTTTGTTATGCAGACTCCTTGTAATTTGGTCATCCTTGTCTATGTCACTCTTACTATGTACTAGTTCCCTCTGTTTAGAACTTTGTGATTTGTGTCTGGATCACGAGTGTCTGAGCACTGCAGATGGGTGTGCTTTGGTGGTTTAGCAAGACTTATGAACTTTCATGTCTAGCTGTTTATGTTAGTAGTAGTCACTAGTCAGTGTTTGCATGTTGTATATATATCGTTGTTTCGAACTGTTTTTGTTTCGAACTGCTGATGGGCTAAATGAGGGCATCACCATTCTCCAGTGTTCAGTGTATATATCCTTTTTTCAAGTTATAATTTAACCTCACTGACTTTTCGATGATGTACACTTGTTTGGGCTATGTGAGGTGTCGTTGAATATGGGCCGAGTAGTAACGCAATGCCAAACAGGCCAATTATGAACTCTGAGGTCGGGCGCTAAAAACAAGAACTCTTGGGCCGACATGTGGGCACCACCGGTGATTTCGTGCACTTGAGCGACAAGAGCGTACTGGCAGGCATTTGAAATTCATGCTACCTTTTCATCATGAATCCCCCGCCTCTCCCCATCTCTGGAATCTCGATTCCTACTCCAGTTCCCCCAAATCCCCCTCCTCTACTCCCTGTACTCAAGCGCACTATCATGTTGCCAGTCAACGCGGATCTCCGAGCCGGAGATCCTGAGGTCCGTCCTGCCTTCGGGTGCTGCGTGCTGTCGCTCAATAGTGGCATGGCGGCAATTGACGACCAGTTTGCCAACAAAGTGCTGATGGTAACCATCAATGGCGACCGGCCTCCCGTCTCGCCAGACGACTTTGTCAAAGCTCTTGGCATTGCACACGGCATCCAAATAAGTGACTTGCTCGTGGAAGTCTGTCTGCCACCGGCTGATTTCTTCGTCAGGTTCCGGACAACATTCGACTGCAGTCGTGTGTTCGAATCTTCCCGGCATTTGTTATGCGATGGCGTGCTGGTGAGCTTCGGTTAGTGGCACCCACGATGGGGCTCGGTGCCATCTGAGCTTGAGTTTTTAAAAAAGCTTACCTTCCACGACATGCCTCGGCGGGCTTGGAATAGCTAGTTCATGAATGAGCTTATCAACGACCTAGGAGGTGAGCTCTTAAGTATGTTTGTTCCCCCAGACAGCTGGGCTCTTACGGTTATGGCATGGATGAAGAAGCCGTCCACCATACCGAAGGTGATTGGTGTTGAGATACCGGTGGTGTTGTACTATTCGTCACCACCAAGGCCGTTGCGGACCACGTTAGGTATGTACCTGTATCGAGTCTTCGTGCATGTCGAAGAAGTGGTCAATCCATCAATCAAAGTCCTGCTGCCGCTGCTGTTGCCGGGGTCCATCGACGATGTCCATTACAGGAGTCAACGTTATACTTTCCCTGTGTTTCACGGAACGATGGAAGGCACATTGCCTACTCCATCGCGCGGTGGAGGCCACTGCTTCTTTGGGAGAAGGGGCCGGGCTGGCTACCTGGATGTGCTCTAATTTGAGGTAACAACTGAATCTTCTCAGATACTACTTATATCCGAGCTATAGGTGTGAAGCTCTGATGTGCCAATACATTTGATTATGACCTGTTCTATTTTTGTACCTAATTTTTTTTTGAAATGGGTGTACGTCAACTTAATGTGCTCACAGAACTTATTGTGTTGTCTGTCTATTTTCATTGCACAACATTCAAGATATTTCCACGTCATTGATCAAGACGATGAACGGTGATGTACGAGTTTGTTGGTTTCAAGATAGTCCTACCCATAGCGATCCACTGCTTCAACCCCTATTATGCCGCCCGCGTGAAATTTTTGTATCCAAGCTCAATGTGCTATGATGTTGTATTTGATTGTGTCAACTATATAAGTTTGGACCGAGCATCAGCAATGCATATGGCTAAAAGATGTATGCATGAGCATCGACCGATCAATTTCTATCTCTCTCTCTCTCCGCTAACAAGTGGGACCCGCTGAATTATTTCTTCGCTTGTGACAGCTTTTAATTAGGTTTCACTTGACTCTACCTTTTTCTTAAGTTATAATTTGAGTTCTGTGACTTTAAAAAAATGTACACAAGCCTTGTTTGGGCCATTTTAGGCGTCGTTGAATGTGGGCTGAGTAGCTACGTAAGGTTGTACCATACTACACAGGCCTTGTTCATTGAACATTAGCAATGCAACTAGACCGAAAGACACGTGCCAGCCCATGTTTTGTTTTGTCCTAAAATAAGCGCAGCCCAGCCTATGTTTTTTAAGAAAATGCACAACTCAGTTATATTTTTATATAAGAATGCCAAGCCCTACTTAAGTTTTTTTAATAAAATTCCTAGCTCAGTATTATTTTTTATAAGAAATGCTCTATCTAGACCAACATTATTTTTTGACCTATCCCAGAAAATGGGTCTATTTCTACTAAAAGCAAATGGGTTGTAAATTATCAGAAATAATAAATGGGTTGCATGTCCGCAATATTATTTTTCACCTAGCCCAGTAAATAGGTGTATTCGAAAAAATAATCAAATGCACTGTAAATTCTCAGAAATAGTAAATAGGCTACTTTTTTTCACCCAGCCCAGGAAATAGATGTATTGGAAAACATCAAACAGGCTGTAAAAACTAAATAAATGGGCTGCATGTCCGCCACAGCTTTCGAAGCTGACTTTGTTTGCCCACGAGGACGAAGCTTGTGCAAGGCGTTGTCCATTTACTCAAGAAAAAAAGTCAACAAAATGATTTAATGGTCAAAAAGAAAAGTCAACAAAATATTCTGATAGCAGTATTCGTTGGATTGCCATCCAACGGCTATCCTGCTTCTTCAACCTTCGATCTTGTTGCTCCAGCCGCCAAAACCATCGCCGGCCGGAGCGCCTGCTTCTACCTCCCTTAGCCGGCTGTGCTATCGCGCAAGCCTCGGTACCCCACCCTACTCCCACCGGTGGCCAGGTCATACTTGTACTCACCCACATGTTCTGTTATTCTCCGGCGACGGCAGCCTCACACCGCAGCCAAACCAGTCAACCCTCGTACTCCCCTCCGCGTAATCATCCACTATCGTGTCTTCCCTGGCTCTGGGTCATTCCCTTCCTAGGCCTCACCATCGTCGACCACGTTGGTCCTCTCGGCGTGGCGTGGTCAACGTGGTCAACAAACGATAGCCATCGGAAGACTGGAAGAGGACTGTACGTGGAGAGGCTGACAGCTGGGTCCATGGCCGCACGCTAGGAAGGGCCTCCTTATTACGTGCAAAATAATGATTCCTCCACCTGACAGCTGGGACCCATCGGAAGTGCCTCCTTATTACACACAAAATAATGATTCCTCCACCTGACAGCTGGAACCCACCAGAAGTGCCTCCGTATTATGCGAAAAAAATGATTTCTCTCCCTAATAGCTGGGACCCACCAACTGTATCCTCGCACACAAGGAAGTGCCTCCATACCACGCGCAAAAAAATGGTCTGCCTAACTGCTGGGACCCACTCGCTTCACACGCAAGGAAGTGCCTCCTTATTACGCGGAAAAAAAAGTTTCCTCCCCCTGAGAGTTGGAACCCACCAGCTACATCTTCGCACGCAAGGAAGTGCCTACTTATTACGCGCAAAAAAATTGATTCCACCACCTGACAGCTAGGACCCACCAGACATCTTCGCACTCAAGGAAGTGCCTCCTTATTCCCCACTGATAGTTGGGACCCCCAAGGTCGAAGTGTACGTAGCGTTATCTGTTTGGTCGCCAATGTGTATGTACATACTGGTCGATCGGTCTCATGAACCGTGGCCGTGTAAGGAGCGGCACGTGTCGTAGTAGAGCCCCCTACATAGCAGTTCAGGCAGTCCCGTCTAAATTGTGTACACGTATGTATAGCCACGCTGCAAAAAAACGGCCACGTACGTACATACGGGCGGGGTCTCGAACGCGTACTCATGCATACGTACGGCCAGGGCTCGTGTACATGGAGAGGCGACGGTGGGGGTACGCAGCAACGGCGTCCTATTCAATGGCAGCCAACCGGCTGGGTCGGAACAGAGAAACAACATCGTGTTCATCGGGAGGCAACCGACTGGGTCGGAATGCATCCTATTCATCGGGAGCCAACCGGCTTGGACGGAACCACCGAAACGGGGTCCTGTTCATCGACCCCCCACCGGCTCAGGGTCTGGCGTACCGCAAAACAGAGAAAACAGACTTATGTTCAAGCGCCTATGGTCGAAACGGGGTCCTATTCATTGGGAGGGGTTCTGGCGTACCGCAAAACGGACGAAACAGACTTCTCGCCAACCGCGTAAGGTCGAAACGGGGTCCTGTAGATCGGGAGGGGTCTCGTGTACCGCAAAATGGAGGAAACAAATTCTCTCCAACCGCCTACGGTCAAAATGGTGTCCTGTTCATCGGGAGGGGGGTGGCGTACCGCAAAACGGGACTCCACGGGCTACTGTTCATCCACCGTCGACTTCCTCCAGCCTCCACCAGTTACTGTTCATCACCGTCGACTTCCTCCAGCCTCCAGGGGGTCCTATTCATCCACCCCCAACCGGCTGGGGTGTGGCATACCGTGGCACGGCCTCATTGGGGTCCTGTTCATCCAGTGCTAACCACATTCACACAGCCAGGGTACTGTTCATCCACAGCCAACCCACCGGCTGGGGTGGGGCGTACGAGCGGGCGGCAGCAACGGGAACTGTTCATCCACAGCCAACCAACTGGCTAGGTCAACTCACCACATCTCGCGCATGGGGCTCGATGGATGTAATAACAGTCTCGACTCATTCTGCATGTATCGCGCGCGCGGCAGCAACGGGCACTGTTCGTCGAGAGGCAACGAACTGGCTACGTCTCGCATGGGGGCTCGATGCAACACATCGATCGATCGTCTTCAGTAAGCAGCAACAATCAATCGCTCAAGTTCAGTTAGCAGTGAAGGAATCAGTCTGGTTCAGTTAGCAGCGAAGGAATCACTCGAGTTCAGTTATCAGCGAAGGGATCGATTGGCTTCAGTACGTAGTGGGATCGATAGCTCGTGTTTAGTACGTAGTAGAGTGCGAGGGATAGATCACTCGCTCAGGTTTAGTAAGCGAACGCCTCGCTCAGGTGCAGTTAGCGAATACCTCGCACACACACGCGTACGAGAGAAATGCGCAAACCACACTGCATCACTCGGCCCCGACCACCCACTGATTGCCCACCGTAACCAGGAAATCCCCGAAAAGTTCCTCGCCCTCACTTCTACCAAGTGGATACCACACCATACTGAGACGAGTTCTTCCATCATTATCAAGTCATTCCATCATTGGTGTTGATCAGACAGTGTGACTTAATACGAACTGTGTCCAATACCGTGGACGCGGCTATTCGAATAGGTTTTACACTCTTCAGAGGTTGTGCACGTTACCCACACCATGGACATTTGTCCAACGAAACTCGCCTAACCTGTGTCCCTTCCCTCACCGACACGTCCTTTCTAAGGTCATGCCCTGGGTGGCCCCTGTATCACTTCTGACACCTGCCACTATCGTGGCCATACAACCTGTCCCAAACGGGGACCTGAGCTCAATAACCAAACCGGGCTCACAAGGTTATCGTCGTCTACCTGATCAGGGTAGCACGCACGCATAACCTCCCCTCTTTGGTGGTACCGATGAAAAAGCACAAGGTTAGCCCAAGTTAAGGCCGTCCCATTCTGGCAGATGTGGTTGCACTGGAAAGCTCGGTTCAGTGGCACTTGATCAACCATGAAGGAATTTATTCCCCATGTGACCTTTCTGTCATAACTGGTACTCCAAGATCACAATAGCCCAAGAAGCAACATGACTAAGCTGCTGCTACAGACTACTCCATTACTGTACCAGACGGAGTCACAAAGTGATCATAGACGGTAATCTCACATCCCGACAATGTCATGGCATCACCTAGCTTGTAGACTACTAGCCAAATACAATCCTAATTATCAACATCACAGTAGCATATCCAAGGAATTTCCCCAAGTATTCTATAAATAAACCATTTATGAATTATTCAAATTCAAGTATGAAAATAATTATTTAAACCATGATATTGCAATGCAATCATGCAAATGAGAGTTGTGGCTTGCCTTGCACCAAGGAAGTGCGGAAATACTCCTGGTCTTCACCCACTAGTCGAAATCACTCTGAAAAATATTTTTGAACACATTTGTAAATATCACATATAGCATTTTCTCTGTCCAGAAATTCTAGACAATAGAGAAAAATACCAAAATTTACCAGCAAATAGAGGAGCTTATAAGAAAAATAATGCAAAAAGAATGAACTCATTTGGACTTATGGTTTAAAAGATATTGCTGGTCAAAGTTGGGGTCAAACTTCTGAAAAAATAGATTTAAACAGAAATTCAGAAAATCCCAGGAGCGACCACGTCGAAGGCGTAAAGTGGAACTACGCCTCCACTAGTGTACCGTTTCGGGAGCGAGGGTAATCGCTGACAGGTGGGCCCCCTGGGTCAGTTTTAAAAGAAGAAGGAGGGAACAGAGGACGGCGGAGCTCACCGGCGACGTTCACCGGCGTAGATGCCACGGCGGAGCTGGGCGAGGGCAGGGATGGAACGAGTGAACGACGGAGAGCATGCCCACAAGCGTTGGCGGATCCGATGATTCCACAAGCTCACTGGTGGTCTTCTTTGGGGTTGGGATGGACAGAGTCGAGCTTGAGAAGCAGAGACCGTGCGGCGGAGGACCTCGCCGGAGATGGGGAAGGAGGGCTCCCCGGCTCTGCTACTGGGTGTGGGGTGGCGATTAGGAAGTAGAGAGGGCGAGAGGTGAGGAGAGGGAAGCTCGGGGAGCGGCTTTTATAGCCGGGCGGCGATGCCAGTACCGGATGCCGCCACAGGGAAAACGCCGGCGTCCGTGTTGCACTGGCCGTCGTGCTAGCACCCGAGCCGCGTGGGGAGGTGACGGAAGAGGCAGGGCCTTAATGGCGATGGTGCGTAGCAGCGGGGAAGCTGCCAGCCAGGGCGGCCACAGTGCATGTACTGTGCCGCACGTGGTGGCGCTTGGCTGGGTCCGGTGAGGGCGCCACCGGCAACGGGAGAGCTCTAGAAGGGCCAGGTGGACGGTGGGGAGGCTGCTGGCACCAGAGGACACGGTGAGATGACGCGGATGCGTAGAGCCAGCAAGGCCCGAGCGGGTTCGGCGCCCAGAGCGCGACCTTGGCCCTGGCAGACGCATGGTCACCGTGTGCACTGGTGCACGCAGTGTGCTCTGGCCCGACTGGTCATGTCTACGCGGTAGTCCTTTCATCCAGTGATCTCCCTGTGCCTCTGGTTTGACAAGAGATGGCCTGGACAGCTGGCTAGCTTACAGACAAGTTTCTGGTCAGAAACTTGTGCAAGAAGCTGGGGAAAAATGGCTAGGTCTTGGAGAGGAAGAGTTTGTCACTTTGAGGTGTAGTAAGAAGGTGCCCATGCTGGAAAAATTTCATACCAAATGAACAAATTGTGGATGTAGTTGCTTTACAACTGCATTTCTGGTCCAGAAACTTGCTGAAGATGATGCACTCACTTGGATGGGCTTCTGGAGTTGAAACTTGGTATTTTTGGGTCATTTGGTGGTACCAATGTGCCATAAAAATTTCATAGCATTTGGGCAAGTACAAGTGGTACCTCCTTCACAAAGCTTTCCACTGGACAGAAACTTGGAGGAATTTGGTGGAGGTAATGGTTAACTGAAATGGGCCAAAATTTGGTGGAGTGTGATCATAAGGGTGGGAGAAGGTCCTGGATTAATTTCAGAATTTTTGGAGCAATACAAAATATAGTTACTTCACAAACTGAAATTATGACCAGAAACAAAGATTGGATGATGTGCTCACCATGAGTATGGAATCTTGAATATTTTCACATACCCAAAGTTCACATGGTCCAAAGGATTTATGAGAATTTTCCTAGAATTTTTGGGAAAGCAGAAATATAGGTTGCTTCACACCCTAGGGCTTTAAGGATTATTCCTTTAATAGAAAAGGAATATTTAATTGGAATAAAAAATTGAAATGGGGGCAAGAATAGAGATGACTTGTCTTGGGAGAAGTTTTTGGAAGGTTGAGTTACTTGGGAAAGGAAGGTGAAAAATATTCCCAAGTTTTAAGTCCATAGAGCCATTCAAGAAAAAATCCAAACCAAATTCCGAATGAAATGCAAATGGGTTTTTGAAAAGAAAAGTCGGTAAAAACCAGGGTGTTACAGGTTCTGTCGCCAATATAAGTGGGGTGCTATCTGATTTCTCCGGTACCACCACCTTTTTCAAAGACTTTGCTTGTACTCCTTCAGGTTCTGCAATCACCGTCTTCATTTTGGATGTATGATACACAAGAACAGCATTTGAATGGAAAAACATGGTATGATGACAGATGGAATAGGCACTGATAATGGATGGGCATGGCATCTTCACATGTATGATGAGTAAACTAAGCAGATGGCGGTGCAACAAATTAGAAGAAATGCAAGACACCTTATGCAAGTTACGTGCAACCAATAAAACATTGCCAAATTAGAACAGGCACCTTGATGGGTGAACACGATAGGCGATCTGCCTTTGACTGCACGAGCTCAGAATAGTCATTAGGAACATATTCTGAACACGAAGCTGTAGGTGGGGTGCGTGTGGGTTTCATTCCATCCAGAATGGAACTCAATCCCTTGAAGCGAGGTTTGTTAGCCATTGCATTTTTCTGCAGTATTCCTTTGATGCGCGCATTCTCATATTCATTGTGATCATGTTCAATATCTGATATGCATGAAAACAGAAATAGTAGTGAGATTATCTTCGAAATGCATAGGTTATCCAAATATAATAGGGGCTCCCTGCAAACCCTTGTGTGCTACCTCTGGAATTCTGATGAGAGAGCCCATGTGTGCTATAATTTGGTGCGTACATTAATATAATCTGGCACTACTGCTCAAAAAAAATAGGCTCCCTATTGGGAGCTCCATAAGTAATGATAGTTGGCAGATGATAGGTTCAAAATATACTGTATGCAAAGTTTATTACCAAAGCATGATGACAAGAGCGCACAGAAAAATAGTATTTCCTCATGACTCTATATGTGGCGCACATGCATTTCAAAACTCGCGTAGTAACATTAGCTGACCAATTAAATGTGTCTCTATTTTATTAGTATTTGTATCGTATCAAATTTGAATTTGATAAATAAGCTTTGGAATTATGAGTGGCATGTAGTTTATCTTGAAGGATGGAGTGCTGCTAGTACAACAAGAAGCATCTAGGCAGATAGTAGTGTAGATAAAAGGGGGAAACCATAACATCATAAATAAATCTGGAAAGTGGAACTGGCTTGAAAATATGGGGTTGTATTGCAGCTACTAATCGAAAGCATGTCGATCCCCTAGAGGCCAGCTCTATTCAACTGAAGGCGCACTACTATGACTATCAGTCTAGTCTCTGAAAGGCCACACAGCTCCTAGCATTTCCTGGATATTATGGCAGACCAACTTGAAGTGTTGAAAGCATCTAGCAGAAGCGGCCAATAGACCTGTTTACTGCAGATCTCCCTGCTCCCGTTCATGACAAGGAACATACTATACTTATCAAAGAAGAACAGAAGAGGAACATGTTAAAGAAGAACAGAAGAGGAACATGTTAAAGAAGAACAGAAGAGGAACATGTTAAAGAATAGAAGAGGAAGCATATTATGGAGATTCCACTTCTTTCTATACATTTGGAAACTAAGATCATGATAAACCAGGCCACGTGCATTTGGAAACTCAAGTGGGAACATTAGCTGACCAATTAAATGTGTCTGGTAACTAATATCATTATCATATCACATTCGGATATGAACAACTAAGCTTTGGAAATATGAGTGGTGTGTTGTTTAGCTTGAAGTGTGGAGTGCTACTAGTACGACACAAAGCACTTACGCAGCTGATAGTGTAGATAAAATGGGAAGACCATAAGCATCATGAGTAAAATTCGGAAAGTGGAACTAGCTGGAAAATATGGGCTTGTATTGCCGGTACGGCTACAAAGGCTTTGGATCCCCTACAGGGGCATTTCTCTTCAACTGAAGGGGCACTACTATTACTATTAGTCTAGACTATCAAAGGCGACACAGCTCTCAGTATTTCTTGGATATTATGGCAGACCAACTCGAAGAGTTGAAAGCATCAATCAGAAACGACCCAATAGACCTGTGGACTGCAAGTGTCCCTGCTCCTCTTTGCCGACAAGGAACATACTGGACAACTATACTTATTAAAGAAGAACAGAAGAGGGACATGTTAAAGAAGAGCAAGCAGATTTTGGATAACACAATGTTTGTTGCCCACCCATGATGAACCAGAGCGCACAAAGAAATGCAATTCCCTGCTATCTCTCTATATGTGGCCACGTGCATTTGGGAACTCAAGTGGAAACATTAGCTGAACAATTAAATGTGTGTCTGTTAAGTAATATCATTATCATATCACATTCGTATATGAACAACTAAGCTTTGGAATTATGAGTGGTGTGTTGTTTAGCTTGATGGGTGGAGTGCTGCTAGTACGACACAAAGCACATACAAAACATAGTGTAGATAAAATGGGAAAACCCTAAGCATCACGAGTAAAATCAGGAAAGTGGAACTAGCTGGAAAATATGGGCTTGTATTGCCAGTACGGCTAGATAGGCTTTGGATCCCCTACTGGGCAGCTCTCTTCAACTGAAGGTGCACTACTGTTACTATCAGTCTAGACTCTCAAAGCGACACAGCTCCCAGCATTTCCTGGATATTAAGGCAGACCCTACTCGAAGAGTTCAAAGCATCCATCAGAAGCGACACAATAGACCTGTCGACTGCAAATGTCCCTGCTCCTCTTCCAGGCAAGGAACATACTGTACTACTATACTTAATAAAGAACAGAAGAGGAACAGGTTAAAGAAGAGCAAGCATAGTTTGGATACTACAATGTTCGTTGCGCACCCATGATGAACCAGAGCGCATAAAGAAACGCAATTCCCTGATGTCTTTCTATATGTGGCGCACATGCATTTTTGAAACTAAAGTAGGAACATTAGCTGACCAATTAAACGTTCTCTGTTTTACTAATATCAGATTCGTATTTGAACAACTAAGCTTTGGAAATATGAGTGGCATGTTGTTTCGCTTGATGGGTTGAGGAATAGTACTGGCACGACACGAAGCACCTACGATGATGGTAGTGAATATAAAAGGGGAAAACCATAAGCATTGCGAGTACTGTATAGTGTTGAGCGTACCATGGCAGATCTGAAGGTGCAAAGGAGACAAAGGCTACTTCGTAAACAATGTTGGCTTTCAACTAAGAAGTAAGATTCTAAGTGATGGACAAGAAACCACAGTAAAGCAGTGGCGATCTATTTTCTGGCTGATATAAATAACTTGAGCAGATATGGAAGAGTACCGCCACTGTTGCCGCGCCGTGTAGGCATCTGCTTAGAAGTTGAGGGTGCTGCAGTTGCGATGGTTGTCGGCGGCGTGGAAGCAGATCTGGCAGGGCAGACGGTGGCAGCGGGGGATATGTTCCGGAGCGGTGGACGAGACGGTCGTAGGAGCTGCCCCAGCAAGGTGGACGACGGCGCGGATGAAGCGAGAGGACGCGATGAAAGGATCCTGGTCCGGAACCGTGGATGAGAGACATCGATCTCTTGTAATGGACGACGCCGTTGGGGTATCAGCTCCGGCATGGTGGAGGAGGACGGCGGCGGATGGGGTGGCGGACGGAGGAAGCTGGGGTGGAGAGGGTGTTTTGGCGCCCACGGAGTACGAATGGGGAAATGGAGGGAGACAGAGGTAGGGGGGAACCATGTCTTTGGGACGCGCTTGTCTCAGATGCGGGGAAAGTTACAAACTTAGCCCCCGTTTAAAATATCAGACATCAAAGCGACATTGGTCGGTTGGGGGTAGGACGGTAATCTCGCATACCCCGAATATTGGGCGAGAGCGATTTCGGCCGAGGAGAGTTTGTTTTGGCACCACCTGTTGGTGCCCACCGTGTATGAATCGGGGTGAGAGCCGATTTCGGACGAGGAGAGACTGTGTTTTGGCGCCCACCATGTATGAATTGGGTGAGAGGCGGTTATGTCATGTTTGAGTGAAATTACAAACCTACCCCTATCGAGACCTACAGAAATCGAGCCAGCGGGTTTTGCGTGTCAGGGCATAGGCAGTAATTTCCATCACCCAAAATTTGGTTTTGGGCGGTTATGGCCGATCAGGGACTGGGTGTTTCGCCGCTTCGTTCAAATTTTAGGAGAATAAGCTTGCACGTTTACCGTGCCATCTCAATTCGAATCCATTTTGTATTCTTTTTTTTCGGGCAGGATCCAGTTTGTATTCGAATACAAATATATATATATATATACATCATTTTTTATATATACTTTCAAAAGCACAACACCCTTTATATATATAAATGGTTTACAATTGCCATAATCTCAAATTCATAAGGTTGAATTCAAATATTTGAAGGCACTTTATGTTCAACTCAAGTGCATGGATCACTAATATCAAGAAATTAAATAACATACATGTGCCCAAATTCAAATGAATATGCATGTTTGATAGATCATTTTTGGTTCGAGTATGAATTACATGTATCATCATCTCTAAATCAAATATTTGAATCCCTTTTATGTTGACATCTTTTACACACGCAACTAAATACTTGAATCTCCTTTCATGCCCATCTCTCTCTAGGTCTCTCTCGCGTGCCCCTTCATATAGCAGTATAGCTATCACTCTCTTTTCTCTATCTCACCCGCACACTCAGTACATGTTTCTCTTTTTTCACAAACACAGTCTCTCGCCGTCTCTCTCGACACGTGTCACACTCTCTCTATCTCTGTAGACCACTCGACTTTCATTATCTCTTACGTCTCTATCGTGCTATGGTGTCTCTCTAGCTACCTAGCATTATTTTTACCCGCCACGCACACTCTCTCACTCGCCTTTCATTTCGTCTCTCTCTTTCTAGGGATCTATCACGCACCTCATCTCTTTCTAGATATGACTCCTACCACTAAAATTTATCTGTCTCTCTCACATACACTGTTTGTCGGCGTCTCCTTTCCCTCTTCACCTCCATTCCAAAACTGAAACTATTCATTTGTTTACTGGTTAGATAATCTCTCTCTCACTCTCTCTAACTCTTGCTATCACACACACACCCCTCTTTGCTTTCGAATGCCCCCTCCCGACCCCTGTCTCCCTCACACACACACATATCTCCCTTTCACACCCCCGACTCCTGTCTCTCCCACACACACTTATAGACCAACCTCTGGCTAGGTTTATCCATCTATTACACACCCTCGCTCCCCCTCCCTCGTATATTTCTCTCCCGCGCTCCTTGTATCTATGTAGATATCTCGCACCTTCTTGAAACACACCCTCTCTGTGTAGTGTCTCCCGCGCTCCCAATTTGTTTGTAGCAAGAACTATCTTTCTCCGCAGCACACATACACACACACTCGGCATTCTTTCTCGTGCATTCTCTCTAGGTCTCTCTCGCACAATGTTTGTAGGCCCCTTCGTTCCATGCACCCTGTCTCTCTCGGCCTCCTTTGCACACAATGTATCTCGCTCCCTAACCATTCATGTGTACTCCATGTAACTTCTCACATCCTTTCTCCGTCGCACACAAACGCACTCAATCGATCACCGAGCCTTCTTCCTTACATCTTTCACACCAGCATACTCCGATGTCTCTCACTCATCCTCGATCTTTTGTCTACCTCTATTTCTCTCGATCATGCACACACACTAGCTACCGTCTCTCTTTATGTCGATACCTCTTGCACACACACTCTTCGTGTCTTTTCACACATGCAGTACTCCCTCCTCTCTCTCTCTTTCTCCCTCTCTCTCTCAGACACACGATCTATCTCAAGGTCGATCTCGCGTATGCACGCTCTCCCCCCTCTCTCTCTAGGTTACTCTCTTTCTCTATGCCGGTTCTCATGCACACACACCACTTGTTTGTAGGACGATCCCATGTAGGAAAAAATCTGGTGCTCCAAGGCCTCCCAAGCTCCCACTTAACGATAGTTCTCCGGCCGTTGGATCGTGGAAAAAACCTCTGGACCCAAGCGAAATTTTGAGACTCTTTGAGGGGTTTTCTGCAAAAATTTATGACCTCTACCTGTGTCCATTTGATTGACGATCCAATGGTCCCCATAGGAACGCTGGAGTATTATAATTATTTTTTGGACATCACACAAACAGTGGAGTACATATACGAAGAGAAGAGCCGCACGCAGTCGGTCCCTCGCTGTCTCGCACATATGAGAGTTACGTAACGCACAGTAAACAAATAAACCCGTAGGTGCACGATTTCTGCATGCGCAGGTACCAGGTATGTGGTGGAGTGCACTTTCGTACAAAGAGTTAGCTTGCGTGATAATTTGATCCGCAAGTTTTGACGGTCCGGGACTACACGTGAACGACGTGGAGGCGGTGGCTTGCTACTGATCGAGTTGTCACGTTTATGAAATAATTTTTTTTAGCAAGACACGAGTTCCGTTTTTCAATGGCGTGTTATACATTTTTTTTAGAATTGCGTTATACAGTTTATTAAAACAATTGGTATGGAGCGAAAAATGAAAATTGTCACTATACACATAGGCTGGAGTTTCAGCACTTGCTGCTAGCCAGGGTTGCTCCCTTCACACTCTCACCCTTTCCTGATCTAACACAAGATGGGTGGTAGCCATTGTCTCTCTCCTCACTAGCGGTGAAAGATCCGACCGGATCCTGTCCACCGTCGTAGGGCAGCGATGAAGCGTTGATGCGGTCGCCATCGGTGTGGTAGGAGACACACTGCCGGCGCGTCCCAATCTGTGGACCATGCCGTCCTCTCTCACCCGGTGGCAGAGCGGATGCGACCTCTCACTGGCGCAGGCATTGAACCTGCGCGTCGGCCGAGAGAGCAGCACCCGCTGCACGCCAGGCTGAACACGCCTCCTCGCCGCATTATATCTTTGCTTAGTTGGAGGAGAGAGAAGGGGAGAGAGAAGGAAAGCGGGTTGTAGAATAAGAGCCGGCTATAGCATGAGACCCAAGACACTTTGTGAGAATGTATGGTGGGCTAGCTAGCAAAGTACTACATATTTAAATCTTACTATTCTAAGCTGGCTATTAGGTTAACTCTAACCAATGACATGGCAACTTCTTGTAGCCAATTGTTGGCTATATTAATAACCATGCTCTCAACCAGCTTCAAACTGCCCCGCCTACGTCCATTGAACCCTCGCGTGTGCCGAGAAACCAAGTCCGCCCACATGTCCGTCCGCGAGCCTACCGGCGTTCAACACAACGCCGCTGGGCTCCTAGCGTCCGCCCGCTAGTTAAACAAGGCCGGACGCCTGGCAAGAACCGCACCACACCTCCGCTCCCCATCTCCTCCTTGCACCATTTTCTCCACACTCTCCATAGCATTCGGCGAGCATGGAGACGAGTTCTCCGGCATAAAAGTTGGCTGGGTGCCAAGCCGAGCCTGCCGGATACGAGCCAGGAAACTCATTGCTCTACCTCCCTCCCCGCCCAGGCCGTCAATACCATGGGCGAGGCTGCAGGAGGGCAAGAGGAGGAGCAAGCCACCACTCCAAGCTGGCCCTTGGTGCAGCAACTCGCCGCTCCAAGCCAGCTCACAGAGGAGTGGCCAGGTGCTCCACGCCGGCATGCGGGGGAGCACGGCGTCCAGTGCACCATGGCCAGCCGCGCCATCCACTGCAAACATTGGCGGTACCGCGGCTTGCTGGCGGAGGCAGCCAACACCTCCGCGGCCGCCGCTGACACCGAGGAAAAGTAGACCATGGGAGCCACCGCCACTTGGGTCCCACGAAGGCCACCGCTACCGCGTCGCCGGCATACACACCCAGTGTGTTGCCCAGTTTAGCGCACAACACCGTTAACCCCCACCTCGGCTTCACGGAAGCGGAGCATCCACTCTTCCCCTGGGTCATTCCCTTCGGCTAAAGCGCAGCCGGACACAAGGAAGTTATGGCGGAGGCGGAGGCCATGGAGGTGGAAGGCATGGAGGGCCGCCGCGGCCGGCATTAGATTATACCTGCCTCCAGAAGCTATTCTCGTTTAGTTAAAAAATGTCTGAAATGTAATTAATTTCATATGGTCTAGTTTTGTTGTGCTCACACTGATATGTTTGTTGCTCTCGGCAAGGAGCTCTGCCTCGACAATTTATTGCATCTATGGAGGTACTTTACATGGTGTTGGCATGCCCAACATCGCCATGCCCTTATATTGCCATTGTTTAATTGTTGTCAATCCAATGTCACTTGAAAAATGATGCAATGTCACACAGGGAGTAATATACTGCTGTCAATCTAGTGCCATCGATAAATCCAGTGGCACTTGTAAAATGACGCAATGCCATCGATAACCCTTTTACATATTTTTGCAAACACAGATGTCAATCTCAGGCATGTTTGTGCAAACAGAAGCAGATACCTCAATTTTATTGGAACCATAAAATTATACGGGAGTCCCTCCGCCATTGGTAGAAAATGCACCTTTTTGATCAATTCTGTCAGAAGGAATTTGTGTTTTGGCTGTGAACTAAATGTTGTTTTGGAGAAGCATTGATGTTGGTAGTAAGAACTATATATTTTTCTTTATTTCTAATTCTCCTCACTTTGTTTTTAGCTTTAAAGTGAATCATTGACATGCATAAATTATTTCAACTATGGCTATTAATTGGTTGTGGACATTATCTATGAATGTGAAGATATCTGTGAACATGAGTTTGATGTGGAAGTTAAACTTGGAATGTTGGGCTTGCATGTGAACTATACCATGTCCCATGGTTTGTCTGTTATTGTTCAGGAAATAGAGTAAGTTATTACATGACTCGGAAAAAATATATTCTGTGCCACATCTCGACATCAAACTTACAGACATCTCAGACGATGCACGAACATCACAATATGCATGCTGACTAGATCAACATTTGAACCTAGCTATTATGAATGAAAATTCGGATTAACATCAGTTTTAGATAGCAGGAGACGCTTAGCCTGCTCTGCCTCTGCTAGCTTCTTTCTGGCTTCTTCCATCTCTTGTTTGGCTTGGGTGAAGAGAGCATCTGATTGCTCTTTTCGCATCTTCAGGAACTCAGCTACATTCTCAAGGGCTGCTACACGCTTTCTTTCAGCCTTTACTAGAGCCACGAGGATACGAACACTTGACGACTTCACATGGCTAGTGTGTAATCCAGCATCATTTAGGAATTGGCACCTTGTGTCTAATCTGGCATCATTAGGGAACTGGCACCTTGTGTGTAATCCAGCATCATTTGGGAACTGGCACATAGGACTAGCCTCAAAACCTGATCTTGAGGTTGACCATACTTCCCTCCTCGCACGAACTGCATCCTGACATGAAGAAGTTACTTCTTTTTTAGATCAATAGTGAGAGCTCCACAGATCCATTTAGTAGAAGCCCCATAAACAGGACTAGTGGAAGTGAGTTTAGAAGGAGAAATATAAAAACAGACTCGTAGGGTGAGAACACCTACTTCCTACATCAAGCTAGGGCTCCTTTGATTCAAAGGAATTCTATAGGATTTCTGGAGGATTGAAACCCTTAGGAATTTTTCCTATGCTGGCCCTTTGATTCATAGGATTGGATTCCGTAGGAATTTTTCCTATGGAATCTTTTGTACTACATTTTATAGGAAATCTAACATGCACTCCAACCTCTTTTACAACTAGATGATACCCCGCGCGTTGCTACGGGACTTTGTGGTTTCTATGAGTAGATTCGAAGAAAAACATATAATATATGAATGATTATTGAATATTAATACATATTGAAATGTTGAACAAATATATTTCTGCACAAACATAAAGAGAATTATCAGTAACGTGCACCGATTCCTCTCCCAAGTAACTATGTTGGATTTGAAGAGCATTGACATCCAGAGAGGCATCATGAATAGCATAAATCGCTATAGTTCTTTTAGTTGCGAAGGAAGCAGTATTGTACAAAATAAATAAATTTTATTTATACATACTGGCAAGATAACTTTTTTCAAAGATTTATACATGTAGGTTCTACCTTGTCTAGAAGTTCCCTACTCTAATGAATTTATCTTTTTCATTCGCAGCAAAGCAACAATTAGAAGTTGTGTTGTACTTGGCATTCTTGATTCTTCAAAGAAACTGAAATGGGAGAAAAGACTCTTCATATTTACTCTAAATATTTTTGGTTCATAGCCAATCCATTATGATTGCCGATGAGTGGAAGCTGCAAGATCTCCTATGAAAGCGAGGCATGACAGTGAGGCAACTTGTTGTTCGACAATTGGAAGGAAAGTTTTAAACATGAAGCATGTACGACATCCCATAGAGCTAGGGAAACAACCTACAGTGCTCAATAATTGCTCTACAATCTGATGTTATCTTTTGGTTTTGTTTTGATGGTGCGCATGACAAAATAAATAATGAAATTCCAGCCGTCCATCGATGGGATGGCAAATAATGCAAACATTCATTCATCTGCAAACCTAATTACAGATGGCATGGAAAAAATAATAATCATAAAATTATATAGGATAACCTCACCGTAAGTAGCAAGACAGTGTACCAGCAGGCGGTGGGAACTCCAAATTTTTCAGAGAACTATAACTTGTATGCATGTGAGTAACAACATACATGAAGGGAGCAAATAAATAGCACAGTGAGGCTAATTTGAGTGATATAATCAGGTATTAAGGTAAGATAGTACTTACTGGTATGTCTCCTCCTAAATTCACCACCCCGAAGCAAATGTACTCTCGTATTCGTGTTTCTGTGAAAATCACGTATCATGGTAACCCTGCAGTATCACTGATAGGACCAGTAAAGATGTGTAGAGATAAGAGAGAAAATGTTTTGATTAACGTCTGAAGCAAATTGACAATCGCCAGCCCAGATCATGCTCCAAATCTGGCTCCGCCCCTGATCTTCACAATGAGACAATATCACCACCATGGCTACACGCCTACACCTCTCTGTAATCAGAGATTTCAGCAGGTTGTTTATGGCACTTTGTAGTTTCCTCTCATATGTAATGTATAATCAATAACTGAACCAAGATATGCAGTCTTTAAATTTCTATTAAAACTTCAATCTTGACTTAAAAATTAAAATTAACTACTACTTGAGGTGATCCAAGAAATGAACTGAATGATGTAGTTTTACCAAACTATTTATCAAAAAGGTACTACTTGTTAGGTCGAGGGTCAAATATCAAGAGATGCAACATTTCTAATAGCTAAAATATTCAAGAGAAAAAACAACGCTAACCAAATAGACAATAGATAACAGTGGTGGCAAAGAGGGAGCTTCTGAAACCTTCATGTAAGCCGATGGCGACGGCGTGTGATGGGACGATGGTATCCCCCAGAACCCACCAGCTGCTTCGCACCCCACCATTTATCTTTGTACCACTACCTATGCACATCCCATGACAGAGAAGTCAGGTTCAGCTGGCGGCATATGCCAATGTATGGCAGGTGAGGCGCAGGAGAGACATACCATTTCTTACGCAGTTGAATACTCTTAGCTTGATTGACTGGTGGCTGCATGCTCTGGACTATATTCCTGATTGCCAAATGCATGCTTTCTTGTCCCTGGTCATGATTATTTGGTGGCGCCTATGGATGGAGCGAACTGACCGCATTTTCAATCTCAAAGCTTCGTCGTTCCTGCATAAGTGTGATTCCATTGTTCTGGAGCTGGGCACCTTGTGGACGGTTGGATCAAGAGCATCCGGTGGCTAAGAAAAGTTTAACCAGTCCAGGCCTTTGCTGCTTTGCAGCTTTCAATCACTAATCGTCTAATCCTACTTATCCTCCTACTGTAATTTCATCCTTCTTTATTTCCTTCTGTCGACCTTGCACAGTGGATCTGTAACTGAACTTTTCACCTCATTTTGAGGTGTGCTCCCGTTCTTAATGAATCAAAATAGTGATCTAGCTGTGTTTCGTCAAAAAAATAAATTTAAAGAAGAGCACAAGAACTTGACAAAAAGCCTTATTCAGAAGAAAAGAAGAGCTTGACTAGAGAAGAAACGGGACACCGTCGTGGGCTCCTCCAGATCGTCATCTTCGGATAAAGGCGGAAGAAGCAGGCTGGTCGTTGGGGCCACGGGCACATGCGTAGCTGGCCGTTGTTAGGCCGTTGTGCGAGGGAGGAGGTTGGGAGCCGTGCCCGGTGGCGCTGAAGGAGGCTGGCCGGCGGCGGGAGGTTGAATGACGGGCATAGATCAGTGTTGGAGGAGGCGGATCAGCAGCTGGGGATGGGTGAGGCTGTCCTCGGTGGCACACGGCGTGTGGCTGGGTTAGCGGCTCGTGGCGCGCGCAGCGGCATGGTCGAGGGTGGCACCGACGGTGAGGTGGTTGGCGACGGCACGCTGGTCGCTGGCGGTGACCTGCGGGGTCCAGACGGGGTGGCGGGTGGGGGATGGGAGGCGGTGCATGGCGCTCGTGGGGTGGATGGCTGGGGCGGCAGCTGTCTAGGCAGACGACGGCCGGTGCGCTTCTAATCATTGCGGCGAAGACGGAAATTTAGAGAAGAATGACTACATCTGTTACTCATGAATTTATTCGATGGAGAAGATGAATCGGAATTGAAGATGAAACCAACGGGTAGAGATCAATGGGCAGAGGAGTTAAACGGGGGGATTATTGGGCGGTGGGGAGAGGCCGAGCGGCTCGGGTGAGGGAAAAAATAGGGTTTTTTCCCACCGCGACAGCAAGGGAATAAGAATGGAAAAAACAGGTTTTTTTTGCCACTTGATTAGCTGCTTTTGGAAACTGAATAATGACGTGGCACATCGCTGACGTGGACAGTGTGCATGGTGAGAGAATAGGGAGTAGTGGGGAGCAACTTCTTAGGAATGGTAGATTCCTTTGTTTTTCATCTGGCATCAAACACTCCTTGCTAATCCTATAGGATTCTAGTTGGCATGCCACTCCAATCCTATACTTTTCCTATTCCTACATTTTCAAAATCCTGCGAATCAAAGAGGCCAAAAAGGAAAGCATTAGGATGATTAAGGGTGTGCTTATTACATATCGAGTAGATCTACTTTGCAGAAACTACAATATATACATCAAAGAACACAAGGCTAAGCCAAATAGGAAAACCAGCAGAGGGGTGCACTAAGCCAAGGGTAGCTGCAGCAAAACAACCGGCAACCAAATGATCTCCAGGGCCTCTGTAGCCGCGTTTGACTGACTAGTTTTTCATCCTATGGCATGGTGGGTCCAGTGAGTAAATTGAGATCCTACAAATGATAGAGAGCCTAATCAAGTGTAGAGGCAATTGTTTGTCCCACCTATTACTATTTAATAATTTGCCACACCGTTGGATTGCATGGCAAGAACCCTAGCCAAGCACACAACATTGTTTGACGCTATTTTCGGCTCGGGCTTGTCCAGGGCCTAGCCTGGTCCTGTCTACAATACTGCTGCTAGACACATACCATGTCAAAGTAATTGAAAGGTTGTTACTTACCAAAGCTCGTTTTACAGATTCGGTGCAGCTCATCTTTATCTTGTATCGTTCCTTGAAGATGTCCCCAACATCCCGTATTTGATCTTCATTTCCCTCTGCATGTTGGCATTAGTAGTTTTGTAAAATCCCAACATGGCAAGAAAAATATAGTAATACTCACACATCTTGTAGGTAACTTTAAAGCACTCATCTGCAATGTTGGCACGAGTAATTTTTAATATCCTACTTTGTGGTTATTGAACTTTGCTACAAATACGTTGTGGTCTCATTCTAAGTCAATAGAACTAGGGGATCACCTCCCTGCTATTCTCAAAAACTTTTAACCATCTGCCACACTACTGGTTAGAGATGAAGAACCTACACAAGCACACCACAATACAGGAGGGACGCCGAATTACAAGATGATATTCTGTTGGATAATGCAAGCTATAACCAATTACTTTTACTGGAACAATAGCAGCAAGGAAAGGGGAACAGTAGCAGCACGGAAATTTGATGGGTAGGTATGAACAAAATCGGAACTACACAAGTATATCTAAGAGAATCAATGTACACATTACCAATCACAGAGGAGCATGAATGTCGTGGCCTCGTCTGTGCATCATAGGCGGCAACGGGATTCAGTTCATTGTCACCGACGGTGCTGCTGCTGCCTTTGCCGTCGGCTACCGGGAAGCAGATCCGAGACCGTGGACGACGGCGTCGGGGAAGCGGCTCCTGCGCGGTGTATGACAGCGATGGTGGACCGGCTCTAGTGCGGCGTACGACGTCGTCGATGAGGCAGATGCACTGCGGTGGACGAGTCCACCGATGTAGAAGGGGATGGGCAGGAAGGCCAGCTAACCGCAGCCGGCTTGTTGTGGGGTGCTGCGGTGCCGTGGAGAAGTGTATTTTGCTGTGGGGATAGAAAATGGGGATTATTGAGGTGTCCTCTGGGTGCGAGGGTGGGGGTGGCTGGGCGGGGTGAACGTGAAGTTACCAAAGCAACCCCCGACCCAACACCATCCTTTGGCTAGTTGTACAAAGGGTATGATGGTCATTTCGCATTGTTTGAATCTGGGTCGCGGGAGATATCGATGGGAGCAGGAGATTTTGCCGCCGACCTGAAAATTTGTAACACTGTACTCCCCGTCTGTCGTGTTGGATGATTGGGCTAAGCAACTAGGAGTACTAGTACACATCTTTTTTCTTAGTTTACTATCGTGAAATTAATTATTTGTTGTAGTTGTCAAATAAATATATTAAGCTATTGACTTCGAATGTAATGGTTTATACAATTCAACAGTTAGAATCATTGTTGTATTCCAAGATGAATACCAAGTCTATGGTACTTCACAATATACTCAAACTCACATAATCCAACTCAAATGAAAATCTAAATGCATTTCATAATTATTAATTAGTTGGATGCAACGAAACCATCAATAACTCTACATGATCCAGTTCAAAACAATATTTGAACACATCCCAATGTGTGAATTCCTGCTTTTGTGAATGAAGCGTAGAGAGAGAGTGTGTGACGATGGAGCAATGGCGGGAAAGTGATTTGTGCGCGCAAGTGCACAACACACAAGATATACACCCCATGGAAGAGAGAGACAGTGGGCGGGAAAGATTGTATATATGTGGGTGAGAGAGTAGGAGAGAAACCTCACGAGAGAGAGAGAGAGAGGAAGTGTGCAAGAGAAGGGACATTTGCGTAGGAAGGAAGAAGTTAGGTCTGTGAGAAAGATGGAGACATGTATATATACAGAGTGAGATGCGTGCGTGCGCTCGAGATTTTGTACATGTGGAAGGAGAAGAGACAAAAGGTTTGATGAGAGAGCTCAAGAAAACATGGACGAGAGGGGGGGTAGCTTGTGTGTGTGCTTGTGGCCTTGTGGGTTCTAGGATTGATATTTTTGTGTGGGAGAGAGAGAGAGAGAGAGAGAGAGCAAAGGAGTCAGTCAGCCGGTTTTACATCAGCCTGCTTCCAACTGGCCCGCATTCTCTAGTGCGGTCTGGTCGGCGTCATCGTTCTTCCCGATGCCCTCCTTGAAGATCGAGGTGGTGTGCATGCTGGGGTGCAGAGAACCACAAGTGATAGTGGTCGCTATATAACCTTGGACGGGGATGGATAGTGTGCGAGGGGGGTGTGGTGTGTGCAAAATATTGAGAGAAATCAAACCTAGGGAGAGAATGTGTGTGCATTGTGTGCAGGCGAGATAGGCTAATGGTGCGAGATGGATACATCGTGTGCGTGAGTGTTTAAGCAATATAGAGAGACCGTGTGCGGTGTGAAATCCGGCATATCTCATAGTAGGGGTGCTAAGCTAGGCGTCTTGGGGCGATGGTAACAGGATGAGCGAGGGACACAAAGGTTTTACCCAGGTTCGGGCTCTCTCGAAGAGATAATACCCTACGTCCTGCTTTTGATTGTATTCATATGGGGTGTAGTACAGAGTACATGTATCTACCACGAGATTGTTCTAATGAATATGAGTCGATCTATTGACTAGCCTGGCCTCGATTTATATAATGCACCGGTGGCCTAGGGTTTAGGAGAGTCCTCGTCTTGTGCGCCAAGTTTTGTGGAATCTTCCTTGTATGCGTCATGGGCTGCCCGAAGTGGCCCATGAGTGAACCGCCATGGGGGTCCTCGGCCCGACCCACTAGTCGGGAGACGACGTGGTGAGTACCCCCTAGTCCAGGACACCGTCAGTAGCCCCCTGAACCGGTCTTCAAGTTGGGGACGCTCCTCGGTTCTTCCGAACTGTTCTTCATCTTCGGTCGTCGGTCTTGAAAACTGGTTCAACAAATCTTCCCATCTCCGATCTTGAGGATCGCCGAGGTGTATCTGAAGAGTTCATACGTCGGGTATCCGAGGAGTCCTTTAAGTTCTCGGCCTTTATCCATGCCTTGTTATTTTTTACGCCACACCTCGGGTTCGAAGTGTTTCCAGCGCGGCGGTGTACTCTTTGCATCCGAGCTCCAGCGCCGGACTGTATCCGAGGTGTCTTCTTGTAGCCGAGCTCCAACGCTGGACTGCATCCGAGCTCCAGCGCCAGACTGCATCCGAGGAGGCATAGAGTACCTCGTCTTTGAAAAAGTTTGAAGGAGGTTATCCGAGCTTAACGCTGAAAAAGTTCTCTATGGAGCCAGCCACTCGCAGCCGAGCTTTATATGCCGAACTGCTTCCGGGGTGTTGCACCACCTCAGTCTTGGGCTGATTTTTTGCGAATATTTTTTTTCGATTGGTGCAATTTATTCTCTGCCGAGATATATAGCCAGTAGCCCCTGAGACTCAGGTCGATTCACGAAATCGGCCTGAGGATCAACTCCTAGCTCGGCAGCATGCTTAGGAATGGAAACGCGGTGTGCATAGTCCTCGAGACTCAGGTTGGGTGCGGCCGACCAACCTGAGGATCATAATCTCCTCGAAAACTGTTTTGCACTTTGTAAATTGTCTGCATTGAATCGTCGATGCAGTAGCCCCCGAGACTTGGGTTGGGCAACATGGCCGACCCTAGGATCGTATCTCCTCGGGAACTAGTTCAACAGCCATGTACGTTTTGACAACGCCGAGGTGTAGCTCGGCAGGAAAGATGCCGAAATACAGGTCGGAAAAAATTCCCTGAGCAAAACCATCACGCAGAACACCTCGATCAAGAGGATGCCCCGCCTCCTGAAAAAAAAAACATAAAAATAGGTTAAAGGTGCCATAAGCTCGGAAAACCAAAAAAAATTAAGAAAAACTTTACGTCCGAACTAAATCAAGTTTTTTGGTGCCAATCCGAACATTGTTCTTAAAATTAGTTTGTGCTTCCGTCGTGCTTTAACATGACACATCCGATCTCAAGACTTCAAGCGGGTCAGCCTTCGGCTTCAACCTCCTATTCCCGAAGGCGAAGTGCTTCTTAGGCCAGTTTAGCAAACCAAACTCGAGCGGCTTTAGAGAGAAACCAGGCTATCCGGCTATTGACCACACACTCGTGTCGAGAAAGGAGTGGTAGAAAAAGACTTTGCAACGACCAACAAGAAAACATGTATTATAACGGCTCACATAAATTTAAGAGCCCCCAGTTAACATGGGTAAAGGAAGTGGTTTTTAACGAACCTCGTTTTTAACAAACATATTTTAGCATAAATATAATGCTTGGTCGAACCGAACAAAAAAATTAAGAATTGAAAAAAGTTAAGCATGAAAGCGACTTAGCTGGTTAATGTGCTCGGTGTTGATGACGTGGTCCGAGCTTGCAATGGGTCGAGATCCCAGCCCCCAAGCCGGTACTGTGGTGGCCGAGCGAAGAGCTCGGCTGATGAAGTGGCAGCACAAAACTGCCGATGTGCCGAGGCGAAGCCCCTGGTCCAGCCGAGGAGACAGAGTAGGTCGGCAGGGTGATGCCGGAGTAGGTCGATGAGGCGATGGCGAAGCCCCCGGTCTGACCGAGGTGTCCGAGCGAAGAGCTCGGCTTGATGAAGTGGTAGTACAATACTGCCGATATGTTGAGGCGAAGCCCCCGGTCCGGCCGAGCTGACGAAGCTGGTGATGCCGAAGTCCCTGGAGTATGTTAATAAAGAGATGGCGAAGCCCCCGGTCGAGCCGAGGTGTCGGAGCAGGTCGGTAAGGTGACGTTGCAACCCCCATGCCGGCCGAGATGTCGAAGCAGGTCGGCGAGGTGGACGTTGGCTCGAAGAAGCAACGGCGCGGCGATGCCGACGCAGGTCAAAACTTTGTGACGCGCTCAATGCTGGCTTGAGAAGTGACCACGCGGCGATGCTGGCGCGCCCGACCCGTGCAATCCATAAGGTGACGATGTTATCTTGACGATCATTAGGGAGAGCGGTGCCGAACTCTTGGTCGGCTCGCCGAGGTGATGATCTGAGGTGGCTGTCGTCGGCTCGATGAAGCGACGGCGCAGTCGATGCTGGCGCAGGTCGGCAGCCATGGAGCAACGTGTCCGGGTTGGTCTGACACCGGCACGACGACGAAGATCGCCTCAGAAAAGGCTTAAAATTTGTGGGCACGTGTTTGTAAACAAAACACAATACCCTATAAAAAAATTCCCTTCAAAAATGATGTCCGATAATCTGTTCATGAAAAAGATGAACTCGGGTCGGATTTGTTTTCGCGCAGAAAACAGATCCGAAAATTGATTCACTCATCGGACGGTTCCCGGAGTTTGAACGGTCGGATCGAGCTGAAATTTTGAGGGGTAGTAGATATGGGAATTCCGCAGCTGATGAATGGTTGGATCTTCCAAAGGACGTCCGATCTGACTGCTGGACTCCTCACCCTAAACTCATCCAGATTCCCGTCCAGATTCGACAGGGCTCCGGTATATCGGAGATCACCGGAGATTCCTCCATCGGAACGCGATGAAATTTTGCAGGGTTGTTCTAGACTCAATTCCGCACAATTTCACTGAAGCAATCATCAAAGCGACGCTCGAGGAGACGGGGACGGCGAACACGAATCCGCTGTCCAAAAAAACTGCATGATCGCGCGAGGGCAATGTTGACGTTGAGCCCCCGAGCACCATGGACGATTTTTCCATGATCCCGGATGAGATCGGAGTTGATGATGACGAAGATATCCGTCCGAACTTGATGATCCGAAGAAAATCCTAGTCTTCGGCCCAGCCGAGGTGACTAGTTCAGCCGGCGACGAAGATGCCGACATCGACAATAAAGCTCGGTTCCGACGTGTAGATCGTGCCGGAGACGATCTGAATTCTCATCGCACCGCGGCGACTGCCAGCAGGCTCTCAATGAAAGCACCAATGTCGGTGTCAAATCCGGCATATCTCATAGTAGGGGTCTTAAGCTAGGCGTCTTGGGGCGATGGTAACAGGATGAGCGAGGGACACAAAGGTTTTACCCAGGTTCGGGCTCTCTCGAAGAGATAATACCCTACGTCCTGCTTTTGATTGTATTCATATGGGGTGTAGTACAGAGTACATGTATCTACCACGAGATTGTTCTAATGAATATGAGTCGATCTATTGACTAGCCTGGCCTCGATTTATATAATGCACCGGTGGCCTAGGGTTTGGGAGAGTCCTCGTCTTGTGCGCCAAGTTTTGTGGAATCTTCCTTGTATGCGTCATGGGCTGCCCGAAGTGGCCCATGAGTGACCCGCCATGGGGGTCCTCGGCCCGACCCACTAGTCGGGAGACGACGTGGTGAGTACCCCCTAGTCCAGGACACCGTCATGCGGGATACGAAGAGAGGACTATGGGGAGTGTGTTTGTGAGGCAGAGAGACATAGCGAGAGATAAATGTGTGTGCGTGGTATAGGCTGTATGTGACAGAGAGGTACATGCTAAATAGGGTTTTCGGGAAGAGATTGTGTGTGCGAGAGAGAGAGACAGAGAGAGAGAGAGAGTCGGGGCCTTGAGGCGGGCAGGGGCTGGGTGAGGGTGTGAAAATGTGTGCGTTGATGCATGTGTTACATGCGAGTGTGCGAGGGAGGGTCGAATCGAGAGAGATGGTTGTTGTGTTGCAGATGCCTTTCTCTCTCACACACACAGACACACACAAACACAATTACAAGACCGTTCTCTTACGCATACACCATATCTCGGCTTCTCTCTATGTCTCACGTATACACGATCATTTGTACATTCACACCTCTCTATATCACACACACACCGTCTCCACATTGCCCTTTTTCCACAACACATAGATACATAAACGCGTTCTCTCTCTGTCACACCCACAGAATCTCTGTCAAAAAAATACTATTAGGGTGCACCTAAAACGTCCAAATCCAAATAAGCAAGAACTGAAGCTAAATTCAAATATATGGAAATATTGTAGCGTGAAGTACTTTTCCAGCAAAAAAGTATAGTGTGATATTCGGGGATTGTTTTCACACACACACACACACACACAAAGGTTCGGTGGATGTCCTTCGAGCGCAACACCATGATGCACCGTTCGATCGACCGCGCGGCCACCGTGCACGCGCTTGCAGACGATTCCGTATCGATGTTGTGCTAATTAATGTGGTACTGCTCCGGCTGACCATTTCTCGCCCATCACCGACGTGTCCCTGCCATCCCGGTGCCATGAAGTCGCAGGCTCGCCCGCTCATGTCGTCTGAAGTCCCTCCGGGCAATGCCGCCACCCTGCCAAGGACGCGAGCAGCTGGAGCCACGTCTATGCCCGCAGCGTACAAAGGGGAGGAGGACGAGCGCGTGCTCTAGCATGCCGGCGAGGAGGAGGAGCTAGCGGGTCATTCTGGTCTCCGCCCATGAGGAGGAGGCCCGCATGGTGGCTGTCGCGGCGGAAGCCAGTCGCGTCCGCGCCGAGGCCGCAAACCGGGTGCGGACATGGAATCTACCCTCGAGACCTTCAATGCCATGTGGATAATCCAATCTAAAGGAACAATTTGGGTCAGTCGACTCTTGTGAGCCATTGGATGCAACATGGACGGCCAGAAGAGCTTCTTCAACCTCCGAAAATGATGCACTCTTCATCTTCTCTCTCAAACATCGAGTCGCCACAGGCCTAACCGCCTGCTGCCGCCGCCCCACCCTCCCCTCAACCGCCTCCCACCGTTGTGCTCCCCCCCTTGCCATCCGTCTAACCCCGGGCACGATCAATTTTTTCTGGTGAACTGCATCCCACACCCAACACTCATAAGATAGATCATGGGCACCCTGCCACCATAATATAGATACTGGGTTTCATCTCTGCCATCTTCTTCGTTCCCTCCGGTGAACTTCTTCTTTCACAAATCGAGTGACCCAAATTGCTATAGTTGTTGTGTAAGAAATGAGTAGTACAGACGAATAGTACCAACTAGTTAGACGGATGGAAATAATACTACTAGTACTTATTAAGTACAGTAGGAAGGTGAAGAAATGAGTAGCAGTACCATCTACAACTCGAACTATAAGAAATACTAGTACGTACAGTAAAGAGTTCAAGTAACAAGAAAGAACATAACATAGTTCTGCTGGGGGCTCAGCACAACACACCCCTGAAATAAAACTAAGGACACTGAAATAAAACTAAGCAACTAATCCGGTTGAAACTGCATCAGAACCAGCATGAGCAACGACAATGCAACCTTACTCGAAGTCCTCGTCCACGTCCTCGACTTCATCCTTGTCCCTCTTCCTCTTCGGCGATACTTCCTTGCTTGAACCGGACATTAGGCTCCACCTCTTCATCCAACCCTTGTAGATATTTAAACAAAGGTAGGTATCTAGTGCTGCGTACCCGATGTGAGCTTCATCTATATTCTTCCATTCCATGAATAATGAAACATATAGTGATGTTTCTTCAGTTTACTGTATGAAGGATCAATCATGGCTTCTGCCAGGGTCAGCATTGAAGGCTGTGAGGAGGACACCAGGCGTTTCTTCTGGAGGTCGAAGGGCTGGTGTACAACAAGGCCTATCCGGCCCAGGACTTCCTTGTCATTGGTAAAGTCCACAGTAATGAATTTGACTCTTTCGTCCTTGAGGAATTCTTCAAAATTCTGGCACCTTACGTCCGCATGGCATATGTGGTACACCAAGCACAAGTTATGTACGCAAACCTGGATCACGGCAGGCTTCTTCTTCTCTTCCTCCTCTGGCAACCTCTCTTTCTTCAAGACTGTGGTGTACTCAACATCTAGCCCAGCGACCCACTCATCATTTGAATTTTGGAACATGCGTTGGAAGCAACGAAGGCATTCTTGCACCGTCGCGGAAGAACAGGTGTAGATGACGTCGATCTCATCGCCAGTGATGGTTTCAACCTTGTACTCACCACCGATCATGGAGATTTGGGAGGCCATGGAGTTTGGAGGAGGGCTAGGAGAAGTGGAACTGTTGTAATGCGGAAGGACGGGATGAGTGGGAGTGAACTGCTGTAATGTTAAAAGGATGGGGACGAGTAGGAGCGAACTGCTAGCGGTTTTCCGATTGTAAAAATGCTGAGTAGGGCATGCGAACGGCGTGGGGTAGTGGCTTGCCCAGTGGATAAACGGCTGCATGCCCCCAAAGAGTTCTCTAGTACTATGGGGGACCCACTAGATGTCATGTCTATTAGACCCACTTCGTAGGGCTGATAGTATAGGATCTGCGTGTTCGAACGCCATGCCGGCGTGTGCATGCAACTTTGACTTAATTCCATCAAACGTCGCACCTCCATCGACTGTTGCCTTGCTCACGCGGTCTTGAGACTTCGGACGGCTATAAATGAGCATTTTTTCTGATTTACCCTCTCTCTAAGGATCGTCTCCTAATGCGAATTACTCATGCTAATTACTCTCTACCGGTCCTTTCTCCTTTTTTCCATTGGTGGAAACGACTAGCATGCCAGCGGGTGGGAATTCCATTGGTCTTCGTGAGGGGGCTGCATTGACAGCACTGTGAGAATACAATTGCATGCATGCATATCGTGGGAAACCAACTCTATTTAATTAACTAAACAGGATCTTGATTGGAGGAAAGGAACGAGACGAGTAATCGCTACTAGCCAGTAGTCATCGACCTTGGTCACAATGCGATTCCTAGTGAGCCTTACACACCAGACCAGAGTACTACTTCCTCCGTCCGGGTGCGTTAGGCTATATGATGTTGCCATGTCATATATAGTCATCACTTATAATCACTCATACAACAAGGTTAGCTATAAGGTTGGCTATAAGAGTACTGTTTTTTAACCTTCTCTCTATCTTGTTCTTCGTATTTCTTGCATTTGCCAAGGAGTATGCATATAGCTAGGCTCTTGCATGAGAGCCCAGTCCCACCATTTTTCCATTTCTCTCTACTCCACATAGGCAAAAGTGCCATGTAAGCGGGCTATAAGCTCATTATTGTACTTACTCTAAGAGAATTCAGAAAATCTTAAAGTATTAGATGTGATCTATAGTAGTAATTAAACTGTGCCTCGTTTAACTCAACCACCTCATGCGCCCACCTCCCTCTCGATTCATTTTTCTCGTTCGGCCTACCAGGAAACCTGTTTGCCTCCAAATCTTTTCCTCTCCATGTGTGAAAACAGTCTGCTGCATGACTCTCCTTCTCCCCCCCGCAGTCCCACTTGTCCTCCCCATGTGAAAACAATTTGCATGAATGAGAGCAAGTAGTACAATAAGGTGATGTAGGCGGGATGTAATATTTTAAATACTAATATATTTTTGCTGAGTTGGATGAGAGAGAAGAGGAGAGAGAAGAGAAGCAAGCTAGTACACAAACTTACAGCCGGCTGTAGCACGAGCTCCAACACACTTTTTGAGAGAAACATGTGGGCTATATATTAATGCTATAGCATACTAGTATAGCCGATTGTTGACTCTCCCTCCCGTGCTCATCCAATCTCCTCCTTCCTAATAAATCGCAGATCACCTAAACCCTAAACCTTTGTGACCAGCAATATCTCCACCTCGCCCCCTGAATTCAGCTCGGTGCCCCCCCACCTCCCCCTTGCCCACCTAGCTGTTACGTTAATCATGCAACCTATCTTACGTAGGTGTACCACTGTTCGCTATAAATAATGCGCCTCCCACGGCATTCCGAAGAACGCTCACATTCATCTCCTCGCCCTCCCTCTCAATTACGGACCCGTCGACCACCATGGCATCGCCCCTCCCTAGCCCTAGGCGCCCCTCGCTGCCCCACGCAGAGGGTCATGCGTCGGCGTTCCGTTCCTCGCCGCCACGATTCCAGGAGGACGTGTCGGCATTCCGCTTCTCGCTGCCACGAGTCGAGGATGATGTGTCGGCGTTCCGCTTCTCCCTGACACCGCGGCGTGTTGAGGGGGACGCGTCGGCGTTCCCAGACTTGCCAGCACGCGCATCGGAGGATGCGTTGCCACCCCGCTACGAGGAGGACGTCGTGCCGGCCCCCGAGCCACCCAGCTTGGAGGAGCTATGGAAAGAAATGGAGGTCGCCTTGTGGGAGGCTTGGCCTCCGGCGGAGCGTGCCAAAAGAGAGGCAGAGAAGAAGGCCGAGGAAGAGAAGCGTGCCGCGAGGGATGCTGCCTGGCAGGCCTATGTCGCCTCCGAGAGAGTCAGGCAATTCGCTCTTTGGCAGAAGGCTCATGCGAGGGCCGTGTGAGTGGCGGAGGACGCCCGTGCCATAGCCCTGAGTGCAGTCGGGTCGATGCGCCTCATCTATGCTTGGCCGTACATAGATCGGGTGCACGCTTCCAGCGAGCAGGAGTACCTGTTGGTGCCGAATCACCAGACCGGTGAGATCGCGCTCGCCCGCCGGCTAGAGGCTAATCAGCACCTCGCGACTTGTGAGGCCGAGGAAGAGGCGTTGTCGCGCCGCGCTGGGAAACGGCCGCGCACCAGGGCACTCGTGGCGCGCCACAAGCGCTCCTGCGAGCGCCATGGCTTTTATTAGGATTAATTTATTGTCGTCAGGTGATCCCATTAGTAGGTAGGAGTACTCATAGTTTTCTATGGTATTGGGGTGGAAATGATAAATCTCGAACACTCGGGACTTATTAGCGTCCTTAATTAATTATGTATGAAAGGAACAAGTTTGAAAACCTTTTGTATCCGTACGCTTGTTACTTTTTGTCAGTAGAGTACGTACATAGCATGAAGTTCAACACTATATATCGCAATACACGTCTCTCTATATATCTAGGCTTATGCACTAGGAAAACTAGTATATATATATACACACGTGCATTCGAATATTACGATGCGGTTTTGGTAAAAGTAGTAAAAGAGTAGACAACCTTGTGAAATGATTCAATGCAAAAGAAATGCAAGAATGAGAAGTGAAAACTCCACTGATTGTTTTCTGATGAGCTATAAATGGTGGGACTCATTCTCATTTGATTGTTTACTTCCTTCTCTCGGTAGATTTTTCTTTATCGTAGTAGTTATATCTCACTGGTCGGGAGTCATGCAAATTTTACGGACAAGTGCCCATGTGATTGTTCCAGAACAACACCGATGCAGTAGCTACTGTTCAAGCAAATCTCGCAGATCAGCCTTTCGATCTATGCCCAATGCACCGGGGAGGGACTAGTGGCCTTTGGCGGCACACCGTACGTACTAGCACGTACTCCTACGAGTGACTCCTACTACCCTCCATTCCATAATGTAGTGCATATAGACTTTTTCACAAGTCAAACTTCACTAAATTTGACCTAGTTTTTGGAGAAAAATATTTGCATCTAGAGTGCAAAACATATTTCATTAGATTCATCACAACACATAGTTTCATAATTTATATATTCACTATTATAGATACAAGTAGTTTTCTATATAAACTTGGTGAAAGTTTGTAAAGTTTGACTTTTCAAAAAATCTATACGCACTTTTTTTTTTGCCAGTACTACTACTACTCCCAAATCGCTTCGTACTCCCAAATTGCTTCGTACACGAAGTTGTGCCATGCAATTGGCATTCCAACTTGAGTAATACTACTAGTAGATAGGGATCGAGTGTGCCGCTTTAGGATCGAACGTAAATGTGGAGAGATGAACCAGACTGCAGAGAGATGAAATGCAATAAAGACAGGAGTGATATGATGGTTGCTTGTCCGTTCATTTTACCAGGCCACTTATTACTGGGAGTAGTGGGGTTTTGTGATATGACGGCTTTACTACCACGCCACGAGTGCGGTGAGACTCCCCTGCAGCGCCGCCCTCTACTCTAGTAGCCCCTACTACTCCTACTTCCGTCCCGGTTTACTAGCACCTCTCGTATTTTGACTTTTCGACCTATATTTGTTACCGTAAATTTAACTAGTAGGGAAATAGTACTCCAGTAGAAAGTTTGACGTCGGAACCATGTGACACATGTGGTAAGCAATCCAAACAATTCAAAAAAAATAAATTCGACGTTGGATTCGGGTTAAAAATAGTGTATGTTATATGCCCTGGCAAAAATAATATTACTGGAAAGTGCATTCAAATGCAAATTATGATGGCTGTGAGTCGAGAAACCGGTTCCGATGATCAAAGAGGATCCAGGAAGCGGTAGATTTTTTTAGAGAAAAGGCAGATCGCCTGCCCAACCAGCCAAATCACAGAGTAGCAACATGAACAGTACGGCAACAAGGAAGGTTTAATACAACCAAGCAGGCAAAAGGCACGCAGGTCCAACAAAACGAACGAAGATAAAGCAGCACAAACCACACTCGAGGGAGCTGGTTCTCACGGGCTACAGGACGAAGGCTAAGGGCAGACGTACGGATCTTGGTAATGAAACTGGTGAGAGCGTCGGTGTCCACATGCTTAGACAGCTGCTTCCATTGAGCAAAGACTAATGATGAACAGTTAACTTGGTAATGCATATGCCCAGGTGAACATGCGCGATCCGCGTGGCTGGGGTTCCAGCCATTCAGAACGCAACGCACAATTGGTCAGCGCACACGGTTCTCATAGGCAATCAGATCTCGAGTGGTCTAAAAAACCACCGCACTATACGGTTGTCCGGCCACCCCATCCCAGAGCTCTCCCCAAGCGTCGCCGTTCATGCCACCGTGCTGCACACTAACTGGTAAGGAAGTGATGGCATCCCGCCGCGCCGAGTTCATCGCCGCCCACAACCGCAAACGAACTGGTAAGGAAGCGATGGCATCCTGCCGCGCCGAGTTCATCGCCGCCCGTGACCGCACACCTACGTGGGCGGACTTTGAAGCTGCCATGGCCGAATGGGCG
Organism: Elymus sibiricus; assembly: GCA_039707655.1. Classification (NCBI taxonomy): domain Eukaryota; kingdom Viridiplantae; phylum Streptophyta; class Magnoliopsida; order Poales; family Poaceae; genus Elymus; species Elymus sibiricus. The sequence goes on from CM077670.1 coordinate 191,357,168, forward strand.
GTGGAGCAATAAGAGGCCAAAGCCACACAGAAAGAGCGGAAAAGGCAGAAAGCACTCAAGAAAAGAGAGTCCCACCACCGCAAGAAAGATGCTGCTGCACGCGCTGCTGAGGAGAGCCAGACGGAGATCCAAGCACGGCGGGCTACCGCCGAGAAGGCCGGGAAGGAGAACAATGGCCTCCACCTGCCAGGATCGCGGCGGTAGCTACCGCGATGCTGAGGAGAGCTGGGCAGAGGTCCAACAAGCATGGTGGGCTGCTGCCGACAAGGACAAAAAGAACAATCATGTTTGGGTCTGGCCAGCATGCGAGAAGTAGTTAGTGTGTGGGTTGCCCGTATGTTTGTTTAATTAATTACGAGCATCTACCAGTACTACTTACTACTACCTCCGTCTTGGTTTATTGGTCCTCATTGTATGTTGAAATACGAATCCAATGATATAATTTTTGGTGACATGCATTAACATTTTATTAGTTAAATCTTTGGTCAAAATTTGGGACAAAATACAATAAGGACCAATAAACCAGGATGGAGGTAGTAGTTAGTAATGATACCTGGCGAACGTTCGCCACGAGCCCAATACTGGCGAACGCCCACATAACCACCAGATTTCCATCTGACGGTGGCCATTTTTTTAAGCCCATGGTATTTGACAAAACTGCCACCCTTACACATGTAACTGCGACGCGGGCATTTGCAACTGCCATGTCTCCCAGCGAACATTTGATGGAGATTGGCGTTAGCACCGATGGTGGTTCCTAGTAGTTCCACGATCGGGCATTGAATTTGTACTATTTACTATACTACTCCAGTAGAGCGGAGTCCTACTCCACTATAGTAGGTACTGTAGTTTATAGGAGTATATTTAGTAGTATTGTAATCAGTCAAGTTGTCTCGCATCAATATGACCCTACGCTGCTGGGATGTGTCTCGTAAGTCAAGCGGCGTGCTGCTGTTACATTGCCATCATCACCTGTCCACTTCCCGCAGCACATATTTGCTTCTCCATCCTCGCCAGCACAAAATCATCCAATCTTCCATCCCCGCTAGGCGCCTCCTCCCTCTTCCGAAACCCAAGCACTAACAATGGTAGAACCGAGCAGCGTCCGCAAAAGAGTGGCTGGAATTCGCTCCCCACGGAGGTAATGAAACTCATTGTTTCGCGTGTGGACAATCTCAGTACCATGCCGCTCGCCGGGTGCTCGCAGTGTGGACAATCTCAGTACCATGCCACTCGCCGCATGCTAGTCGGGGCTGTACCTCAGGCCAGAGCTTTTTAAGCCAGCTCCCTGCTTGCTGATGCCGCCTGATCTTCAGAAACGGCGTGTCATACAACTTAAGGATCCTAGGGTGGCGAGCATCAACCTCCTCGACTGCGATCCGATCCCCGTCACCCTCAACTACATTAACGGTATGTACTAGGTCGGCAGGAACACGTCCTGGATGGTTCTCGTCGACGGACGCGGCAGGTGTATGCTCGTGGAGGTCTACACCCGGCGATTGATACCCCTTCCTTCGATTAACACTGCACTGCTTTGGCACCGCGGCCCAGAATACTCGGAATCTTACAGTGGCCAACATGATACCAAGTTTGATTTGCTCAAGGTTGTAATCTGCCAAGTGCCCACAAGATCTACGAATTATAAAGACTACAGGCTAATTGCGTTCTTCGACCGCGGTCTCGCCTATCTGACAGGTCACTACGGTAAGTGGATAAATCTCCACGTCCATCGCAGGATCATACATCCTCCATGGCTCTCTGATGCCATTGAACACAAGGGCTTCATTTACGCTGTGGACTCCTTCTATTGCTGGACATATTGCTGGCCTACTCCATTCGTCGCTACAAATGGCTGTTACAGCAGTATGTTACTCCTAATTTCCTATGATATCATGATGGCTTGCTTCCTATTGTCATAGTATAGTTTTAGAAGAGTTAGAATCATGATATTGTTGTTAGAAATTAACACCACGCTGTCAAATACAACCTCTGTTCAGTAACATGGACGTTTTGACAGTTTAATACGAATTGCCAAAACGCCCCACATTGGTGATCAAATGTAGTAGAATTTTGGTGAAATCAAATCATCCTTCCCATGCTTATATTACTGTCAACATTTACTGAAAAAATATTCATGCTCTGAACATGTTGTTCTTAGATTTACAGTACCAGCCCATTTTTATTTGACTCCAACTTGATATGATGTTGTAGGCCGCGTGGTGTCCCTTCCCTTCCTAATCCCAGAACCTTTCAAAGAAAAGCGGCATGGCAGTTGCAGGTGGTTCCTGGCTCAATCAGACGATGACGAACAATTGATGATCATTCGCACGTACCGGACGTGTTGTTTCATGGAATACAATCACAGTCACTGCATGGTCTTTGAGCAGGATCCCAGCTTCTTTGGGCCTTCAGGAATTTTTCGCTGGAGGCCGGTAACTAGCCTCGCCACATGCTCTCTGTTTCTCAGACTAAATTATCCGATTAACTAGGAGATCACCAACGTCAAGGATCTTGATGGCAGCGCGGTTCCGTTCATCAGGCAAAACTATGTGTACACAGCATACCATGCGTCTCTCCATGCACCATACCCTGATATGTGCCGCCACGCTCTGCAGCCCAAAGTAGGAGAGAGGGTCACATGTATCAGACTTCGACCTGCTGGCTGGAATTTCCCCCGTCAGGCACCCATCTGGTTCAAGCCTTCAGCCAATATCCACAGCTTATTAAATAGTAACATCTAACTGAGCCAGTTAGTTAGATGCGTACACTTGGTGTAGTAGGATCTTTATTAAGTTTGATGCATACACTTGGTTTTTTTGGTAGCCCTTCTGTAATGTTGGCTGATGTTTGGTTGGAAGAGAGAGCTACGTCTTTACTCTTCCAGCCTGCATACTGCTTCTGTTACACCCCGACCCCTGGTGGTATCTTCAATCCCAAGGCTCCTTTGTAGGGCTCTAGTTTGCTGTGAACCTCTAGTGGTTTCTATTAATGGAAAATTGGCGGCAAACCCCTTTTACTAAAACAATATAGAGCCATGGATGCTGCTGGTGTTTTCAATGTACAATGAGTAATATATTTTGTCTGTTCGTTGAATAAATAGTGGTGTTAGAATGATAAAAACAATGTTTTAGAAGTCGTTGCACGCTCCGATCCTTTACTGCCCCGTATGTTTTTTTTTTGAGAGGTTAGTGCCCCGTACGTAGCACATACTATTTTTTTCTAGGGAACAAATCTTTCACTTGTCAAGGACATGTAGCCCAGTGATTTAGGCCCAATAGAAGAGCCCATAATTAACTGGGAGGGAGGCTCTCACATGAATCCGGCCCAGCTACACTACTAGAAAAATGGCTATAGCCAATATCCCTATTAGTGGCGCACCATGGTGGTGGTGCGCCACTGCTATATAGCAATGGCGCACCAGAAGCAGGTGCGCCATTGTTCTTTTTTTAGTAGTGGCGCATCACCTGAGCGGTGCGCCATTGCTATTTTTTTTGTCCATCCCCCCACCCCACCAGACATAGCAATGGCGCACCACACCTAGGTGCGCCACTGCTATGCTACATAGTAATGGCGCACCTTGGTGTGGTGCGCCATTGCTATGTCTGGTGGGGGTGTGTGCCTGCGTGTGTGTGAGGTTAGTAATGGCGCACCAGGGTGGGTGCGCCATTACTAACGTCTCACACACACAAACACACACCCCACCACACACACACACACACACACACACACACACACCCCGGTGGATCGCCTTTTCAATTTAAAATAAAATAAAAGAAAATGATAAAAGATTCAAATTTAAAAATCCTTTGAGATGCCCATGTGTTATGTGTTCTAGTTGTTAGGAAAATTAACAAACATGAATTTCGAATTTTTTTGCAAAAGGCCGCCGTGTTTCGGTAAAATGGCCATAACTTTTGCATACGACCTCCGATGAAAAAGTTTTTTATATGAAAAAGCATCTACTCGAAAAGTTACGATGCTTTTAAGATCTGGAGGCAAAACAATAAAAAAATTAAAAAAAGTTAGCAATGGTGCACCAGTGCATAGTGCGCCACTACTATTTTCCCGCCTTCAAAATTCAAAAAAATTTAAAAATAGTAATGGCGCACCACAGCTAGGTGCGCCACTGCTATGCTACATAGTAATGGCGCACCTTGGTGTGGTGCGCCATTGCTATGTCTGGTGGGGGTGTGTGCCTGCGTGTGTGTGAGGTTAGTAATGGCGCACCAGGGAGGGTGCGCCATTACTAACGTCTCACACACACAAACACGCACCCCACCACACACCCCCCCCCCCCGTGGATCGCCTTTTCAGTTTAAAATAAAATAAAAGAAAATGATAAAAGATTCAATTTAAAAATCCTTCGAGATGCCCATGTGTTATGTGTTCTAGTTCTTAGGAAAATTAACAAACATGAATTTCGAATTTTTTTGCAAAAGGCCGCCGTGTTTCGGTAAAATGGCCATAACTTTTGCATACGACCTCCGATGAAAAAGTTTTTTATATGAAAAAGCATCTACTCGAAAAGTTACGATGCTTTTAAGATCTGGAGGCAAAAAAATTAAAAAATTAAAAAAAGTTAGCAATGGCGCACCAGTGCATAGTGCGCCACTACTATTTTCCCGCCTTCAAAATTCAAAAAAATTTTAAAATAGTAATGGCGCACCACACCTAGGTGCGCCACTGCTATGCTACATAGTAATGGCGCACCACACCTAGGTGCGCCATTACTATGTACCATAGTAATGGTGCACCACCCCATGGTGCGCCATTACTATGTCACAAGCCCCACCACGTACGCACCCACCCACCCCTCTCCTTCCTCTCTCCTTATCCCCTTCCCCCTCCTCCTCCTCCCTTCTCCTTCCCCGACATGGCTGCCGCCCGCAGGCTTCCTCTATCCCGAGACCGGCGCCTTCATCTCGCCGGTGACCGAGCCACAGGAGCGCCGCCGCCCGTCGCGCCTCCCCTTCCCCTTCCCGTTCTTCCTCCCTTCCCCTTCATTCTTCTCCTCCTCTCCTCCACTCCATCTCCTCCTCTCCTCCTCTCCTCCACTCCATCTCCTCCTCTCCGGCGACCTCCTCCTCCTCACGGTGCTCCTCCTCCGGTGACCTCCTCCTCACGGTGCTCCTCCTCCGGCGACCTCCTCCTCCCTCCTCTCCTCCTCATGGTGCTCCTCCTCCGGCGACCTCGTCCTCCCTCCTCTCCTCCTCACGGTGCACCTTCCTCTCCTGCTCACGGTCCTCCTCCTCCTCTCCGGCGACCTCCTCCTCCCTCCTCTCCTCCTCACTTTCTCTCCTCCCACCTCCTCTACTTCCGGCCACATGTGGAGCTCCCCCGGCACAAAGAACGTAAAAGATCCAGGTCGAGAACGAAATTTGAAAAAAATTTAACCAAAAAAAACGAGCCAAAAAAATGAGCCAGATCTAGATCCAGATCCAAATTCAAAATTAAAAAATAGCAATGGCGCACGGTGGGGGTTAGACGGTGCGCCACTACTATTTTCCCGCCTTCAAAATTCAAAAAAAATCAATAAATTTCAAAAAAAAAAAGTTACCAGTGGCGCACCTGTAGCAATAGTAATGGCGCACTACAAGGTGCGCCACTGTTACCTGCAATACTAATGGCGTGGTAATAGTGGCGCACCTATATTGCGCCATTAATGGCAAAAATAGGTGCGCCACTAACAGTCCTTTTTCTAGTAGTGCTACATGCTCATGCTCCTCTAAATAAATAAATAAAGCTAAATGTTCATGCACGGGTTGTTTAAATTTATGATTTGAAACTTATTTTTAACTGGAGGATATTATTTTCCTATGAGAGTATCTTTACATTCAGTCGATATTATTCTTAGGCAAAGATAGCGACCAGTCTTTTTTCTCACACCCTTTTCTTCATGCAACCAGCAGACTGTTATTTGGTACCCACAAGGTTGAAGCCAATGCAAATCGTAGTCGACGTGGTCAACATCTAACAATTATTAGCGGCAAGTTTTAATAAATATCACAATTTTTTCCTGTTGCATTTGTATGTTTTATTGATTGTGCTGCCCAGGTCTCCCGTTCGAAACCCAGGTACCACAAGTTTTTTGACAAGCTGAGTTTTTTTATGATAAAAAGTTCCAGCCCAACATTATTTTTTGATAAGAATGCCCAGCCTAGCCAAACACATGTGGTGACCCCACTTTATCCCAGGGCTTCTGAATGTGCTCGGCTTCACACCTAAAGAAAAAAAAGTGCTTGGCTTCATTTTACAATAAGTTGTACCCATATAAAATTAATTCTTATTATCGAGCATGCTGGGTTTTTGGGTCTGACCGATCTAGGCACCAAAACCAAACTAGCGCCGGTGGGATGGCCTGTTCCCGCCTTCCACGGCTGGTTGCCGTGCCGTGCCCGGATCGCCGCAACCTACCCGCCTTAGAATGAATCTCGTCCTCAAGATTCGATTGCTCAGGGAACAAGTGTGGGTATACTGATCTCAGAAAATCCTCTCTTTCCCAAGTAGCTTCTTCCTCAGTGTGATGATCCCACAATACCTTGTAAAATTTAATTATCTTGCTCCTGGTAGTCCTTTCCATCTCATCCAAGATTCTGACAGGTTTTTCCTCATAGGTCAAATCCTTAGTCAGCTCTAGCTCACTCATATCTGCCTGCTTGATCGGTGGTGCAATGCACTTTCTCAGTTGTTTTGGAGGAAAATAAGGTAAGTATAGGTCATTATTGAGCTAACTTAGGTAATTATGCCATTTTTGAGCTAACTAAGCTTATTATGTCAATTTGGAGGAAAATAAGGTAAGTATAGGTCATTTTTGTGCTAACTTAGGTAATTATGTCATTTTTGAGCTAACTTAGGTAAGTATAGGTCATTATTGAGCTAACTTAGCTTATTATGTCATTTTGGGGGAAAATAAGGTAAGTATATGACATTTATGAGCTAAGCAAGGTTATTATTATGCCATTTTTGACCTAACTAAGCTAATTATGTCATAAATGAACTAAATAAGCTAATTATGTCATTTTGGAGGATAATTAGCTAAGTATGTCTTTTTTGGGGGAAATAAGCTAAATATGTGGCATATTAGGGCTAACTAGCATGTACGAAGCTAAGTATGCATTTGTTAAGGAAAACATTAGAGAAAACTTACCGTCGTCGTCATCACGGAGGTCAAGCACTGGGGTTGCTCTGGCAGTCGCGATGACCTGGAGAAGGTTGCCCTGGAGAAGGGGTGTGCGATGCGGCTCGGGAGTTATGCTGCACCAAAGATCATTTGCAATGTCTCGTTAGCATGATGACACTCAAATGTTAAGACTAGTAACTAAGGACCATTCAAATGAAACTCACCGTTCTCGTCTGAGCAATGACTGGCATCGGCGGAGGGGTCTGACCAGTCTTCTCGCACATAGACTGCACATTTGGTTTTGACGAGTTAGTCATATTAGTTAGTAATGAAATGAACATTACGTGCATGATTTGGCTAATATGTAGAAGAAGCTTACCACGAGGAGCTCGTACATGGCCCGGTGAGCCAGCTCATTCCGATTCCTCTCCTCCTCCAACAACCTAGCCGTCTTCTCCTCCACCAGTAGTTCCTTCTCTGCCGCGACCCGGTCCCTCTCCTCCAGAAGCGCCTGGGTTGTCGCTCTCTCTTTCTGAAGAGCAGCCTGCAACACCACTCCTCGTTAGCATTGTAATCATCGATGGCCGCACACACAATGTAATGGAGGAAAGATATCTGAGTCTGTATAACTAACCTCGATGGCGAGATCGACTGGCCGTGGACGAGTCCTTATCTCAGGACAGGAGCTCGTTTGGCGCGCCTTGATCTCCGGGAGAGTGAGAGGACAACGTATCAGTCCATCTCCAATGGCTAATGTCATCACCAGCTCTGGATCAGTAGGATTCTGGCTCGGGTTATAGTGCTCCCCTTTCCTCGCCTTCGCCTCCTTGTTGTACCTCACGAGCTTGTGGTGGGAGGAGATGTTGGTGAAATTTTCTGGATGAGCGAGGTCAGACTCAGAGAATGCCTTGGCCTTCTTGTACGAGGCAGTATGGGCCATGGCATAGAGGTCGTACACCTCTGGCACCTCCGTGTTATTGTGTCATGCCTAAAAGAGAGGAACAAAGTATTAGTAAAGGGCTCAAGCTAGCATGAAGAATGAATTGCTTGAATCATGAAGCAAACCACATACCCAGTTCCGCCCGAACTGATATAAGTTGGCGCTGCCTTGATGGTGTGGCACACCAACCATTTGGGCACGCCGATCCTTGGCATTGTCGTGGACGGCTCACCAGCGATCTGTGCACCACTCATCCACCAACGCCTCCCAACAATCCATCTTATCCGCACCCCATCTCAGGGGCACCTAAGTTAGTAAAGAGAAATTTGAGTGCTACGCCTATGAATCAAATCAAGGAAACTAAGTACAATGCCTTAAGAATAGGTAATTGCCTTCATGTACTGATTCTTCTTCAGAAACTTAGCCCGGCATGACGGCTTGTCCTTCTTAATACCACGCGTGGCGTAGTAGTCTCGAACAGCTTGCGGCCAAGCCTCGTGCCGTAAGTTTTGTAGTAGGCGCTTGCACTCGGTATCGATAACCCTTGCCGCGTCCTCCTCGTATCCCTCCTCACACCTGTAGAAGGTCTGCAATCAATCGAGACAACACTGATTAGTACAATAACTAGCTATTGTTAATTTTTAATTGTGTAAAGGAGAAATTACCCAAAAGCTTCTGATCACCATCTCGGCCCTCGTGTGGCACAAGACACCGTCGATCATCTCCTCTGGCGGGGCCTGGGCAGCCAAGTAGTGCTCCCAGCTCAATCCTAGCTGTGGAAGCTGACCCTCACCGGGCAACATGACAAACCCCGGGAAATTTTGCCGGCAAAGCACACCAAGGACAGTGTTGGGCCTGCGGACTCCAGTGGCGTGTACCCAACCCCTGCAGTATGACAAGGCCAACGCATTAGATATTTGAAGAAACGTGAAGGCAAAAGTACAAAAAGAGTAAATGCACTTACCTCTCCCCATCAGGCCTAATCACCGGCCTCTGCTCGCGGGTCGCCGGCAGGGGCGGGAGCCGTGTACCACCACGCTGGTACACGGTGGCCCCCTCAACCACCTCGCCCTCACTATCAGTAAACTCATCCCCGCCACCATCAGCATGGCCACTTGGCCCCTCAGGCGGATCCAGCCAGGTACCCCATCCGGACGTCTCCTGGGACGTAGCCTGGTCCGGAGTCTCGTGGCCCGAAGTCTCGTGGCCCGAAGCCTCTGGGACCGAAGTCTCGTGGGCCGAAGGCCCGTTGACCCAAGGCTCGTGGTCCGGAGTCCCCGTAGCCTCCACCTCAGACGAGTCCACCCTAGCAGTCCTATGCTCGGGTGAATGAGCTGGGGGTGGCGGAGAGGAAGGCGTAGCAGTCTGCCTACCTCTCCCATGGCCACGTCCTCTACCTCTCTTCTTCCCTCCCCGACCTCCTCTCCCGGTGGGCAACGACGCCGACGAAGAAGCGCCCACCGGTGTCCCCATACTCTCTATCAACGCTCTCCGGAGAGGTAGGGGTGGAATGGTAGCCCTCCTGCGGGGCGCCGACGAAGAAGTACTCGCGGAGCGCTCTGGACCCGCGCCCACCATATTTCAACACCTGCCATGACAAAGAGTAAACGAAATTAGTACAACATAAAAAAATTGAATACATGACATGAATAATAATATGTATATAATTTAAGTGTATCTTCATTCAAGTAAACTTCAGTGTAAACTGGTCTCTTTATTCTCATATCTTGGAACTTAAATAACGAACCTCAACTTTTTAGCATCATAGTTTCGTATGATGGCCAAGGGCTACATAAAAACCAGTGTATACATCATTATGTTTATGTTAGAGGGAAAACTATCAAAAGTTTCCGTGCTTATTATTATTATCTTCACAATAGGTATATGAAATTTGTGGTTTGTTATTTTAATTGTTTTGCAACGCAGATGCTACTCTTAAAGGATGGTGAAGGCACACAAAAGATCCTCCTAGAGTAGTAGAGCTGCTGTCTGTGCAATACATCACTATGTGGATCTAGATGTGTAGATTTGCAACCCTTAGCTTTAAAACTAACATATTTCTGCAAGCTACTGTTACTTACAAAGAAAGAATTTCCAGACTTCCAGGATGTGCCTAACTTATATGTAGCGGTTACGTGCATGCTATTATCAGATGGCTACTGTTGCATCATCAGTATATACATGCAGGAAATATAGATTCTAGAGAATATATTAAAGTCGGTTTTACCAGCTTAGTTTATTTCATACATTAAACAATATTCACCAACAATAGGCTTTTAGGCTCTCTTTCATATGTTTCTTTCTACATCTTACTTTGGCTACCTAATAGACTTCTGATATAAGAACACATTAAAAAAGATACTGAACATCGTTCCTGACCTATGAAAGATATTGTTGTGCCTATTTCATCCAACATGTCGACCTTATATATATATGTATGTGATCTTTGGATGTATGTGTGTATTCTGTGTTCCTTTTCTGTAGGGATTTTCATGCTTTTTATTATTCATGCAGAACTGTTATATTTTAGTTTATTCTACCATGTTGCTAGCAAGAGACACTAAAATTTATCATGGAGCAGATCATATGGAATATATATAATTTTGTAGTTGTAGTTGGGTGGCAATCATTCATAGGATTGTTCATGACTAATAATGACATGCTAATTCATCTTACATTTCTATTTAAATAACTACCCCTACATACTAGCGTACATGTTATTTAAAAAGGAGTTTCCGATGATACAAAAGATTTCTCACTAATTTTCTCTATTCTACCAAATATTTTGATTTGAGACATGTATATTTTCCTTATAAATAATTTTTTATAGTCACCAGGCACAATGAAGAAACTTCATCTAAATGAAAAATACAAGATACAATTCGAGGAATAAGAACGCATCTGTGTAGCATATGGTCACATTCATCATGTTGATAAACCAGTTCTAGTGGCAACTCATGTTCTTGCTTTTCTTGGTAGCAATAGTGCGAGTAAAGCGTATTGGGCTTCTTCTGTATGGTCAAGACCTAGGTCGTGACTAGGGTGTAAAAAGCAGACTTTCTTATTTTGTATTACTAAAAGCCGAACTATGACCATCAACGTACATGCTTTGCTTCAGTATAATTTGAAATTGCAATCGTATATGCTCTCCTTGGCCAATGTGCTAGAAGATCTGGCGAATATAATTGGACCATGGTCAGCATGCACAAGGTAACATCTCTTCTACCATACAGCTCTCCTCTTCTCCTGTTTTCTTCTTCTCCTCCTCTTCTTCTTCTTCTCCTCTTCTTCTTCTCCCCTTCTCTTCTTCTTCTTTTCTTCTTCTTCTTCTTCTTCTTCCTTTCTTTTCCTTCCTCCTCTTCTTCTTCTCCTCTTCTCCTCTTTTTCTTCTTCTTCTTCTTCTTCTTCTTCTTCTTCTTCTTCTTCTTCTTCTTCATCTTCTTCTTCTTCTTCTTCTTCTTCTTCTTCTTCTTTTCATCTCCTCCTCCTCCTCCTCCGCTTCTTCTTCTTCTTCTTCCTTTCTTTTCCTTTTTCCTCTTCTTCTACTTCTTCTTCTTTTCTTCTTCTTTTTTTTCATCATCTTCTTCCTTCTTTTCCTTTTTCTCTTCTTCTACTTATTCTTCTCTTCTTTTCTTCTTCTTTTGTTTCATCTTCTTCTTCCTTCTTTTTCCTTTTTCCTCTTCTTCTACTTATTCTTCTTCTACTTCTTCTACTTATTCTAGTTTTTCTACTTTATTCTACTTATAATTCTGCTACTTATACTTTCTACTTATTCGACTTATTCTGAAAAAAAAGAAAAAAATAGAGAAGAAAAAAAAGCCTCACCGGAGGGGGGCGTCGGGGTCGGCGGGGCGGCGGGGCACCGGGGCCGCGGGCCGCCCGCGGCGGCAGCGACGGGCGCGGCGGGGGCGGTGGGGCGTCGGGCGCGGCGGGTGGCGTGGCGGGGGCGGTGGGGCGTCGGGGGCGGCGGGTGGCGCGGCGGGGGCGGTGGGGCGTCGGGGGCGTCGGGGGGAGAGAGAGAGAGAGGGGGAGGTGGGGGCGGGGGCAGCCGTTAGATACGTTAGGTTATTTTCTTTGCCGTCTGCTTTCGGGCTCTTTGCCGTCTGATGGCACACGGCAAAGAGTGAACAGGCGGCAAAGAGTGTACTACCCAGCGCAGCGCTCCAGTGGGCCCCACGCCTGCTCTTTGCCGTCTACTTTTGGGATCTATGCCGTCTGCCAGCACACGGCAAATAGTGAACTGACGGCAAACATGATCTTTGCCATCAGTCCGCTCTTTGCCGTCAGCTAGCTGACGGCAAAGAGCAGACTGATGGCAAATTCTCTGATTCCTGTAGTGAGCTGAGGATGTGAATCTCGGTCTACGGATCAAAGGTAACACGGCGACGCTGATGAGAAGGTTCTCCCTCTGAAGGAGAAGAAGCACAATGCCGCAGCATCGGAGCAGCTGGAGTAGCTAGGAGTGAGGCCCACTCTGCCGGGGTCTCACGTCGGTTACCAGACGAAAAGCCTGGCGGTCCGAATGAACCGAAAGGAGTCTCAGAAGATGGAACGGGTGGAGTATACATGGGTGAAAATGGAGGTGGAGGAGGAGACTGTGCTACCGCAACAGCTTCAAGTGCCTCTCGGGCATGAGTCAGCTCCTGAGCTAGTGAAGTGATCATACGGTAACTGGCGTTCAGATAACGGGATAAAACACCAGTAGCACGATCACTCGCCGGGTCAATAGGTGCGAAAAGGACTCGCCCTATCGCAGGCGACAGGGTGGGGTAATGAAAGAAACCTGGATGAGTTTGCATCTCGACCTCGTGGAAGCGCAAGTCAGTGAGAGCCTCCATCGTAGCAAACTGGATCGCCAGCTCCGGAGTAGAAGCAGTTCCGCCCTTGGAAGAACAGGAGTAACTACCAATATCCGAACTCGCAGTAAGAAAGGCCTCTGCGTGATACTCGTACTCTGAACCAGCAAGCTTCTCTCAGAACACCTGGTACACTGGGTCTTCGCCGTTGGGATACAGCCAAAGCCAGACACTACAAAGCAGAACTAGAAAAGTGAACGGTGCTGGCTCATGATTGTAGTGGTACGGAACTGGTGCCATCTACACTCACAAGGCCAACGGTTAGCATAATAATAAACTATATGCATGCCATGCAGCAATCAGATGCAGCAAGCAAAACACATCCCAAGACTCTAAGTTAATCGTGGTTCTAGCGCAGGGTTAACAAGGGTGTCCTACAGTCAACCTGGCTCTGATACCAAGCGTTGTGGCGCCCCGGCTCAGAGGACCGGTTTACCCAGTGTTTCCAACCCAGAGATCATGTCTTCTGGAAACACACAACAACTTGGAACAGAACTGAACTGATCTTTATTGATATATCTCGAGTACAAGCTCATAATTTACATAGATAGCGAGGCCAGAAGCACATAGGTGCTATGACAATATCTACATTATTTATGGAACATAGCAGGGCCTCGATACTACTAGGTGACTCTACGGCGTAGCGGAACATCACGTGGGAACTCCGTCCCAAGGGACACTACTGGGACACGGCCTAGTTAGCGTAGCACGAACCATCGGGACCTCCGTCCTCGGCTTCTCCTGCATCTGGCATGATACGCCAGGTGAGTACTTGGAATGTACTCGCAAGCTCACAACAACCATAATAATGCAGCAAACAACAGCATGGCAGTTAACATGTTAAGTGCTTAAGTCGCTTACTTACTGTTACCAAATACCAACTTACTCTCTTCCGGGTTGTCCCACAACCCTCAGAATACTCGTGATCCACTGATTACTTCCGAACATAAGACAAGTTCTTCCATCATTATTATCATTATTGCGGTTGACCACTCAGTGTAACCTAGTGCGGACTGTCCAATATAGTGGACGCGGCTATTCGAATAGATTCTTACACTCTGCAGAGGTTGCGCACTTTACCCACACCATGAAGCTCCTAGTCTCGTACCTCGGTACACTTCCCTTTGCGGGTGGACCGCTGCTGCTCCAACGAAACCTGCTTGACCCGTGACTCCTCTATCGTACCACCGACAATCATACCCTCCCAGGGTCATGTCCTGGGTGGCCCCTGTGTCACCCCGTGACACCTGCCACCGTCGTGGCCAGCTAACTGTCCCAAACGGGGACGCCGGCAAAATAACTCAACTGGGCTCACAGGATTATCGTCGTCTACCTGATCAGGGCAGCACGCACGCATAACCCTCCCTCTTTTGGTGGTACCGACAAAAGAGCACGCAGTCAGACCAAGTCAAGGCCGTCCCATACCGGCAGATGTGGCTACACGGATAAGTCCAGGTCGGTGGCACTTGATCAACCAAATAGGTTTAGTTTTGTCAAGTACTTAACAAGCATGGTTATTTAGCATGAATAACTTAACATGGCAGTAGTTATGCATTAGAGTAACCTACTATGAATTATCACATATTAAAATAATGCAAATAATTCAATTAAATAACCAACACTATTGGAATGCCTCATGTAATGGATGATGTGGCTTGCCTTGCTCTGTTGGGTTGTCCACAAACTCCTGGGCTTCAAGGCCAAAAGGATTTCCTTCTGAAAATATTTTAAAATAGCAAAAGAAAATGTCACATAACACGTTTCTGTTCACCAGAAATTCTGTGAGCATGAGAAAAATACCAAAATTTACCAGAAAATAGAGGGACTCAAGACAAACACAGAGCAAAAAGAATCAATTGATTTGGACTTATGGATAAAAAGTTATGAGTGGTCAAATTACTGGTCAAATCTGAATTAAAAACAGAAAATAGAAAAATCAGCACAGGGCCACGTCGATGGCGTAAAGTGGAGGGGCGCCTCCACTTACCGCTTCGGCGCGCGAGGCGAGCCACTGACGTGCGGGCCCCTCTATCAGATTTAAAAGGGGAGAGAGAGAGAACAGAGCACCGCGGAGCTCCGGCGATGGTCGCCGGCGATGCAGACAGTGGCGAGGTCCGGCGACTATGGGGATGGAACAAGCGCTCGGAGACGAAGTCGTACGTACCCGTGGCTTGGCGAGAGATGGACGGACGATGTCGTCCCCTTCCTCTCCGGCGGTGGTGGTTTTTGGGTGTCACCGGAAACTGCGATTCTGGCAAGGTTTCGGCCAGGGAAGAGGTCGGGCGGGGTCAGGAGAGTGTGTGGAGCTCGCGCGTGGAGTCAGTGGAGGCTGGGGTGGAGTGGAACAGCTGGGTGGCAGAGCTCGGGTGGCGGCGGAACGCCGGCGAGATGCGAGGCCAGAGGGCCTCTCGGCCTTGGCTCGATGCTTGGGAGCTCGATTGGGAGCGGGTGGAGTGTGGTGAGGAGCTAGGAGGGCTGGGCTCGGCCTTTTATAGGCGGAGGCAAGGCTTCTGGAGCGGGCGGAGCTCGGGCCATGTCTCCGACGCAAGAACGCCACGCTGGCTGGCTTGGCGCGGGTGATGGGATAGGAGAGGGCAGGAGGAGTAAATGCGGCAGTGGCAGCTTGCGGAGGAAGACGACGGCCAGCAGGGCCACAGTGCCCGCACGGGTGCCACAGTGGCCGTTTGCGGTGGCGGCCGCCGGGAGCGATTCCGTTTAGGAGAGGGTTCGGGAGTAGGGTACGTGGACCGCAGCGCGACGTCGGCACTACCAGACACAGTACGGCAACGCAGGACAGCCGGAGTCATCCCATCAGACGTGGGCGAGGTACAGAGCGCGCGCAGTGGCATGCCAGTGCCGTGCTCACCACGGTGGCTAGCACCTGGAAGCCACGCAAGTCTGGCGCACCGTGTCCAGCACGTTCTCCCTGGATCACTTAGTCCCCCTGTGCCTCTGGTTTGGCTAGATACATGCTGGTTCGGAGTGTAGCTTCAGCTACAGTTTCTGACAGAAACATTGGGAGAGCTCTAGAGGAGAGATGAGCTGGAGATGAAGCCAGTAGAGATGTCTGGAGTAATCTACTTTGGAAGGACTACAAACTGGCCAAATTTGAGAGGTTTTCATCAAAATTTGAAGGTGGCTCATGTACAACTACTGTTACTGGTCTAGAAACAAGATGAGCTTGTAGTACTCATATGTTTGATCTGCTGGAGCTGGAATTTAGTGTGTGAAGGTTATTTGGTGGATAGAAGATGTCATAAAAATTTCAGCTCAATTGAATACCTCTAGCTGGTACTTCGTTCACAGAGGTTTGAATTGAGCAGAAACTTGGCAGAATATTGCTGCTAAAAATTTGTACTAGACAAGATGATATTTTTGGATATTGTGGCAAGATTGGTTCCCTAGTATCTCAGGGAATTATTTGAGAGTTTTCTGAGTTGAGGAAATATAGGTTGCTTCACAAAGGGCCAGTACTGTCCAGAAGGTAAATGGAGTTTTCTGGACAAATTTTTATACTGGACCATGAAATGTTTTTGAAGATTGTGGGAGTAGATGATAACAAGAAGATGTGGTATTAATTTGGGATTTTTCTGATCATGAGAACTATAGGTTGCTTCACAACCCATAGTGAAGACAGAGTTTCCCAAAGAAGAAAATGAATTATTGGGATAAGATTGAGAATTGGAATTTGATCCAGAAGATGTGTGGCAAGATTTTGGCAAGATGGTGAGGGCTTTGGATCACTTAGGGAGATTCAAAAGTTTCCTAAGTCCAAAGTCAACTGAAAAGGATTCAAAAACCATCCAAACTGCAAATAAAGCCAGAAAGATTTTGAAAAGAAAAAGTTGCCAAAACCAGGGTGTCACACGCACAATGGTGACGAAGAGCACCCCGAAGAGGCCACAGGAGAGGAGGAAGAGTAGGAAGAACCTCGCGCTCCTCCTTCTCGAGTGAAGACCGCAGTCGCGAAGAAACTCGGCCGAAAGAAGGTAGCACGCATCGAACCGAGAAAGCGATGAGCTTGCTGGCACAGAAGCAGCCGCCAACACTTCTCGGGCTTGGCATTCCCGATGACAACCTCCTCGTGGCGCTGCTTCCCGGCAACCAACTCCGTCAACCACGGAAGAGGCGGGTGCTCTACATCCCCCGGTCTCTTCGAGGACAAAGCGTACCAGGAAGACACCACCACCATCCACTTTCTCTAGCGTCGAGGACGTAGTACACTGGGACTTGTCTGCCCTCAGCGAACATGAAGAAGAAGAGGAGTAAGTGCTTCATTTCTCTTCAGCCAATCTTGTGATTACCTTGATATTGCTGCTGTTGAACTAATCATCTGGTTTATCTTGGTCTTGCAGGGATGAAGTGCCACTGGTGGAAAGGTATCAGAAGAAGGCCAAAACCACCGAAAGAGGGCGTGATGGCAACAAACACTGATCAAGGCGCAGTTTCACTTGAAGTTGCCGGCTCAAGCCCCCAGCGTGAGGCTCACACCCAGTTCCCGCTGGCAAGCACTGTCATCGACCCTTTAGCAATGGAGACCGACAAGGAGATGGGGAATGATCAGGCAGAAGGAGAGCGCCAGGGAACGGATCCCTTGACGGCACCCTCAACTTCAGAACCACCGCCAAGAAGCTCACCGACAAGAAACAGTCCTCCTCCAGAGAAGCACCAAGAAGAGCTTGCCCGCATCGAGGTTCCACCAACAACTGATGTTGCCGGAGACCGAGCGACAGCAACTGACATTGCCGGAGGAGGAACATCAACCTCTCCACATGCTCATCAAGGTAAATTCTTTTTCAGGTGTCTTCTTATCCTTGTCAATCCTTCTTTTTCCTCTTCTTCAACTTGATATGTAATTTGTCTTGTAGATCCAACTTCCCAGAAGAGGGAGGGATCATTGTGGACGTGGAAGGGATTGCAAAGAGCGCCGCTGAAGAGGCCGCCAAGATTTCTGCTGAGGAAGCAGTTGCATCTGATGTCGAGGAAGCTAGGAAAGTTGCCGAGGGATCTGATGAACCCTCCGGCAACACATCTGGCCCCATCACAGCAGACGTGGAGATGTGTCGGTCTACTAAAGCATGGGTGCCCTCGTACCCTGACTTGTGCATAGGCAGTTGTAGCCTTCCTGGCGGCAAGGGATTGCCGGAGGGTGGCTGTGACTCAAGACTTAGATTAAGCAAGACCGTGAAGAAGACCTCAAGGCAGGTCATCGAGAAGTACTATTCTAGTATTGAAGATCAACATTGCCCTTGCCGGCAAGCTTCGTACCGGCAAGGTGAAGATCAAGATCATGGTTGGCGGCAAACAAGGGCCCGGCAAGCTCTGCGCCAGCAGGCTTGTTTTGTCCCGTTACCGCTCCACCTCCTCATCGGCTAGATAAGCACGCATGATAGGTCTCGAGCGGGCAGGCAGTCAACATAGTTGGCCAAGGCACGTGTCAGCATGCCATGCCAGGATTAACTTTAATGACACCCGTCCCTAGGACATGTCAAGATAAGAGGAGGGTGCCAGGACCGGTGGTACAGATCTTTTGCCCAAAAGCCTCGCCTCCCCGACGTAGCACCTAACGGTGCATTAAATGCGCTTGTCTTACCCCGTTAGGAGATAGACGTGGTGACGGTGCAAGTCACTATTCATACCCTGTAAATGACCATACTAGCCACTTTGGTAACCCCTTGGCCTATAAAAGGAGGCCCACGGCTGCAGTTAGAGCGGTCGACTCTTAGTTCAATTACACGTTGTAGTTGCACTTCCCGCGCACCTTGCCGGCAAGCTACGCTCTTTGTAACCTTTGAGCTCACACACAATCAAACCACCAGAATAGGAGTAGGGTTTTACGCTCATAGCGGCCCGAACCTGGATAAATTGTTGCTTGTTCTCACATCTACTAGCCCTGCTCTTTGTAGTATATTGATCCCACAGCCGAACCACAAAGGGATCCTCTCGATCCCATAGATCGTTGTTTTCCCACGACATCTTTGGCGTGCCAGGCAGGGGCTCTTATATTACAAATCGGTGTTCGTAGTTTGAGTACCGGCTCCATCACCTTCGTCGATGGTGCCAAAGAAGAAGACCGGAGCCACGATCACTCCCACCACCTCCAAGCGGCCTTCCCAGACGTCCCTAGATGGCGTAGGCAGCGCAGTTGGCGCGGGCACTACGGTTGGGACAGCCGGGGCAGGAGGCGCCAGTGGTGCAGATGTCCAGCCTCCTCACCGTGCTGGCGATCCCAGCCATAACACCGGAGTTAGTGCCGATGGCCAACACCAACAACCCGCTGGTGAGCACGATCATCCCAGTATTACAATTCGGACCGGTGCGAACCAGGATACCGCCGTTACGACGTCCAAGGATGGAGCAGCGATGTCTAACAATGCTGCGGCGGGACATGTGCAGTGACCATCGCAAGATGGGTGCGCCACGCTTCCCCGCGGCGCTGGTGGTCCTGGACGGCGTTAAGCCGGCCCTGAGCATCGTCCTCACGATGCTCAGGCTCCACCGCCACCACGCCAACCCGTTGGTGAACATGTGCCGCAGCAGCAGGTACGCAACGAGCTCCCTCCTGGCCCTGCCAGGAGTCGAATGCCGTCCCGTTCCGTGTTTCCCGCCATGCCAACCACGACGAAAGAGGCCATGGCACTAGTTCAAATGATTTTGAACTTCCCGCCAGCCCCATACAAGATGGAAGAATGGAGGGCCACAATTCAGAGCCTCATCAGTTTTGCTGATCCTGGCAAGAGACAGGATGTGGGCCCCTCCAGACGACCACCCACTGTGCCGGCAGGACCATCTGGCTGCCGTGCCGGAGACGGTGCACCAAGGGTGCAGTCGCCTCCATGCCAACAACCACAGCGGCATTGTTAGATCTGTGGGGCCGCCGAGACTAGCGCCAAGTGCTCCACGAACGGCGCGACGAGGATGCCCGTACGAAGATTGAGCGGCGCCGGGAGGCTCGCCGCCTATCAAACGACCGTGCCGGGCTGGCAGCATACGTGCCAGTGCGAGGGTACCCTGGGTGCTTACCTTATGAGGTGGGCTTCCCATCGTTTACTCGTGAGCTACGGCAGGTTTGCTGGCCATCCACCCGCCCCTTCAAGCCAGAGCTACCCGACAAATACGACGGCACGCTCAGTCCAGCAGAGTTCCTTGGCATCTATACCATCACGGTGCAGGCTGCCGGGGAGCGCGACGACAAGCTTTTGGCCAACTACTTTCATTGGCTCTCAAGCCCAACATCAGATCGTGGTTGATGAACTTGCCGGAGGGCACCACTTCTTCTTGGTCGGATCTATGCCATCAATTCGTGGGTGCCTACCAGGGTGGCCACAAGCTCCCTGGTCAGGAGAGCGATTTGCATGTGATCCCCCAGAGAGATGGCGAGACACTCCGCAAGTATATACAGAGGTTCAGCCGTGTGCACCACAACATCCCTGATGTTCATCCCGCAGTTGTTTGCACCGCATTCCACACGAATGTGCACAACCGCAGAATGCGGTCTGAGATGAATATCGTGAAAGTTAGAACCATCAACGAGTTGTACGCCTTGGCGGACAAGTGTGCATGTGCCGAGGAAGGGAGGCGACTCCCTGGGGAAGATGCTAGCGCCGAAGTCGACTGTAGGAATCAGGGCTCCGGGGACCCTAGTTCGAACTCTGGGGCGTGCTCGTTTCTATCCACTCCGCAGTGACCATGGCGAGACTACGGCGAGAGCACACGGAGCACAAGACACGACAGGGGACACAATAGCTACCCAGGTTCAGGCCACCTCACCGTGTAAAAACCTACTCCTGCTTTGTGTTTTCGATTATGGTGGGCAAGAAGGTTCTCGCGTACAAGGTTGAAGACAAAGGAGTTGGTCGACCCCTACTACGATGGCATCACTGCCCCTTTTATAGCCGCCTTCGTCCTCTTCCCCCGAAAACGTTGGCGGGAAGGGTTGCCACACACAACGGCCATTTGAAAGGGGACAGGCGCCCAGGCTTATCCTGACTAAAGTTGGTCTTCGCCTGCAAAAGTGTTATCCATGACGCGCCGGTGGGCTCGGTGATGACCTCCACCCTGCACTCCTTGCTGTCTTGGTCTTTCTTCACCAAACGGGCAGTCCTTGGGACTTGCTTTGGAGGTGGGCACCTGGTGCTGCCCCTTTAGCACCAAAGAGGAAATCCTCTCTATCTGCGCCTGCTGGTACGGTTCCTGCCGCGGGTTGTCTCCAAGCGCATCACCCACGTGGTGGGCACTAACCGCGTGACTGGCGCCAGGTGACACCCACCTCGGGTGGCCTCAGGAGGCCGCATCGGGAGACACCTCGCGACGGGGCCTCGCGAGGCCTCCTGCTGTTGTTGCTGCTGCTAAGTCTTGGTGGTCCGCTCCATGCGGAGGGGTCCTCGGGAGGCTGGCGCCTCGCGAGGTATCTTGCATCGCGGCGGCCGTGACCGGGCCGCCTCTTGGGCCTTCGCCAGGCGTTGCATCCTGGGCCGCAGGCAGACGGGTCGTGGTACCCCGGTTCCCACTGCCCCGACAGTAGCCCCCGGGCCCGTGGCGCGCACGTTCCCGCCCGTTGGGAGCGAAACGGCGCGGGCCCTGATAGACTGCGGGGCCCAGGTTCGACGCGTGGCGCATGATGGGATGTGGGACGCCCACACTACCTCCACTATGCCTCGGTAACTGCCCACGCTGTCATAAAGCAGGCCCGCGCGTAGTGCAGAGCATCATTGCCTTCCTTCATACTCCTCGCCTCCTAGCTCTTGACTCCTCGCATCTCCTTCCTCGAGCACTACTTCTTCCTCCTCTCGCCCCCCAAGCTCCACCGCGTAGCTATGGCGCCCGCCGGCAAGAGAGGCAAGGCGGCGGCTGCGGCCCCGAGCACGCCGGCCGTGGAGCCGGCTCTGCAGCGCTCCATCATCACCAACCTGGAGGGCCTAGACAAGGTGATCTCGATAACCGCCAGCGACCAGAATGAGTGGAAGGCGACGAATATCTGGCCGGGCTCGCGTGCGCTGCGCGACCTGGAGGTGACAACCTTCCCTTTCTTCGTCCACAGAATCTACGTCGGCTTGGAGCCGCAATTTTCGGATTTCTTCAACGCCATCCTCTCCCATTACTAGATCCATGCCCTCCATCTCCAACCCAACTCCATCTTCCTCCTCGCCATCTTCGCCTTTTACTGCGAGGCCTTCGTGGGTGTGATGCCCTCGGTGGCGCCCTTCTGCCACTTCTTCAGCCTGCGGCTATCCACGGTGAATCAGTGCTCCACGTGTGCCTCTTACCTTGCCGTCAAGGCAACGGAGGATAACATCATCAGCCTCAAGATCCCAAACAAGGTGGAGGGCTACAGGCAACGCTGGATCTATATGGATGCGCGCCATCGTAACCAGCTGCTGATGGAGCCGACGGATCCCGCCATGAAGAGCTCGGGATGGGAGCACGAGAAGCTCACCGACCCGAGGCTGGCACCCGTCTGGGAGTGGATGGCCGACCATAAGGCAGAGGGCCTCACGGGGGCGATGCTCGTCAAGGAGTACCTGCTGCGGCGCATAGCGCCACTCCAGATGTGCTCGCGCCCGGTGTGGAAGATCACCGGTGTGAAGGACCCCATGAGGCTGAGCGTTGCCAGCCTGAAGCCGTCAGTGCTGGAGGGGATCATGCATATCCTGCTTGGCGGCACTGCGGAAGACCCGCCCGTGGACGCGCTCCCACTGTATCGCTATCGAGAGATCGAGCAGCTAGTCACGGAGATGCCAATCTTCGACAAGTGGGGCCTCGTGCCGGAGGGCCATGAGGGGCCTCGCGAGAACCCGCTCATGGTGGTTCCCGGCTCGGGAGGCCGGGGCGACGCTGAGGCCTCGGGGGGTGCCGCGGAGGGGAGCGACGTCGGTCCTACCTCGCAAACCCGCTGCCAACTCATCTGCGACCTCGAGGACGAGGACGACGACGACGCCCAATTCAGGGTTGAGCCCTCCTGGCCTGTCGGCGCGGGAGGCGAAGGAAGTACCGGCGCGGCGGCTGACGAGCCACGCATGGAGGAGATTGACGCCAGCAGCGGGGGCACCGAGCCCCCCGCTGAGAAGAGTGGCGCGGGTGGTGGGGCAACCGAGCCCTCTGCCGAGAAGGACGGGGTGGCCGAGCCTCGGGAGGCCACCCCGGGAGGCGGCCCCGCGAGGGAGCCTCACGTGGGTGACAGCGGGAGCCGCCCGCCACCGGTCTTGAAGAAGAGGAAGTGGGTCGCCACAGACGAGTAAGTTTCTGTCAGGCCATTGGGAAGCAGGGTACCACGGCCCGTCTGCCCGCGGCTAAGGAAGCGACGCTTGGCGAAGGCCCAAGACGCGGCCCAATTAAGGGCGCCGTGAAGCGAAGACACGTCACGAGGCGCCGGCCTCACAAGGGCCCCTCCTCAAGGAGCAAAGCTACAAGACTTAGTCGCAGCAGCGGCAGAAAGCCTCGCGAGGTGGCCCCCCGAGGCGTGCGCCCGAGGCCCCCCGAGCCTGACGACAGCCGCGCGGTCATGTGCCCACCACGTGGGTGACGCGCTTGGCGACAAACGGCGACAGAGGCCGCGCCAGCGGGCACAGACAGAGAGGCTTTCCTCTTTGGTGCTAAAGGGGCAGCCCCAGCTACCCTCCTCCAAAGCAAGTCCCAAGGACTGCCCGTTTGGTGAAAGAAGACCGAGACAGCAAGGCGCGCAGGGCGGACGTCATCACCGAGCCCACCGGCGCGTCATGGATCATGCTTTTGCAGGCGAAGACCAACTTTAGTCAGGATAACCTGAGCGCATGTTCCCTTTCAAAACCCGCCAATTGTGGCTACACTTCCCGCCTAGATTTTCAGGGGAAGAGGACCGAGGCGGCAATAAAAGGGGGGCAGTTCTGCCATTGTAGGGGATCGATTCTTTCATTTCCTACCTTGTACGCGAGAACACTCTCTTGCCACAGCAATTCCAACACAAGCAGGAGTAGGGTTTTACACCGCAAGGGTGGCTCGAACCTGGGTAACCGTCAGGTCCCCTATCGTGCTCTGCGCTCATGTGCTCTCGCCGTAGCCTCGCCGTGGTCACCCTTGGAGAGGTGGGAATTAGCTAGCCCCCAGTGTTCGAACCTTTGGGTCCCGGAGCCCCGATTCCGACATTTGGCGCGCCAGGTAGGGGGCTGCTTCGGTTCTTCCCATCTCCTCATCGCCATGGCCAACACTCGTCATGAGTGCTACGCGCGTTGAGCTGCCAGGGTGGCCCAGACGGAGCCGGTCGCCCATGACGACCGTCGACGCCGCGCCGCCGGTGCCGCCACCGACCCCGCTGCGAGGGAGCAGCAGGCTTCCTCGCTCCACCCTTCCGTGCAGGCGGACGGCCACACCGCCACGGCCTCTTCGCTTGCCCGCCACGACGCGCCGACCCCGCAGGCCGCGCTGCTCATGGCGCGCGAGCTCCTGCGCTACCACCCCACCGACGCCAGCTACGACGCCTGGCTCGGCCGCATCACCGAGCTTGTCAACGCCACCAGAGACGCCCTGGCACCCTCTCACTCACTCGACCCTCCGCCATCTCGCGCCGGTGACATGGCGCATGATGCGCCGCCTCCGCCTCCTCCGCCTAGCGAGGGTGCCAGGGCCCCCGCAACGCGCGGGCGCGTGAGCCATCTCGCGGCATGTCTTCGCTAGACCATGGCGAGCCCAGCTGCCAGATCGTCTGGCACGCGCCGCCCGACGCGCGCGTGCTACTCGAGCGGCAGCGGCAGCGCCAAGACAGGACCATCCAGGAGGTCGCGGCTGCTGACCGCCAAAACTGTGCCGCCCTCGCTAGTGGCGTCCCCTCCAGCTGCGTGGGCTGCCGTGCCTTCACTCGCAAGCTGCGCCGCGTGGTGTGGCGCACCAAGTTCAAGCCGGACCTGCCTCCACACTACGACGGCACCCCCAACCCCACAGAGTTCCTGCAGCTCTATGCCTTAAGCATTGAGGCAGCGAACGGCGACGACAAGGTCATGGCGAACTGGTTTCCCATGGACCTCAAGGACGGCCCACGCTCATGGCTCATGAACCTCCCCGAGGCGTCCATATCCTCGTGGGCCGAGCTCTGCCGGCAATTTGTCGCCAACTTCAAGGGCACGCACGAGCGCTCCCTCACGCTCAACGACTTGCACGCTGTGCGCCAGCGCCCTGACGAGACTCTCTGCAAGTACATCCAGCACTTTAGTCAGGCTCGCAACAGGATCCCGCGTGCCTCCGAGGCCGTCATCGTCTTTGCGTTCTCCAATGGCGTCACAGATGTTCGGATGTGCGAGAAGCTCGCCATCAACGACAAGCTCGACTCCGTGCTCGAGCTGTTCGACCTCGCCGACAAGTGCGCCAAGGCCGAAGAAGGCCGTCTCTTCACCCACAACGACCCTGACGCGGCGCCAGACGTCGCCAAGGCCAAGAACAAGGACGCCAAGCGCAAGGGCCCTGCCGTGCTTGTGGCGGAGCCCGACCAAAAACGCAGCCATGAACGCGCCGAGCCCAAGAAGGATAACCGCCCTCTCTGCGCCTACCACAACTCGCACTCCCACAGCACTGAGGACTGCCACGAGCTCAAGCTGCTTTGCGACGAGCGCCTGGGCCGCCGAGGCGACCGCAATGGCAACCGCTGTGGAGACCACAACGACAACGGAAACTTCCAGCAGGGCTGGCGCGACCAGCCTCGCAAGGCCTCCTGGCACGACCAGCCTCGCGAAGCCAACCCTCAGGCCAACGCCTCTCTCCCACCGCTGCCGCCGCCACCCCGTAGGAATGACGGCAACCAGCCTGACGAGGGCGCTAAGGGCTACTAGGAGCCTTGCAGAGTGGCTTGCATCCTTGGCGGGGCCCAGGCTCCCGCGTCCAACCACCACTTCAACCTGTTCTTTCACGAGGTGAATGCCACCCTCCCGAGGCCTGAGACTACACGGCCCCTCAAGTGGTCGCAGTACGCGATCACCTTCGACTCCAACGATCACCCCAAGTCTTCAAGCACGGCGGGCATGGTCCCCATGCTGTGCACCCCCACCACCAGCAATGTCGCGGTCACCAAGACGCTTATCGATGGAGGTGTCGGACTCAACGTGATCTCCATCGAGACCTTCGAGCAGCTCCAAGTGCCCTACGAGTAGCTGATGCCGACAAGGCCCTTCTCCGGAGTGACTGATGGCTCCACCATTCCGCTGGGGCAAGTGCGCCTTCCCGTCACCTTTGGCACCCGCAAGAACTACCACACTAAGCTCATCGACTTCGACGTGGTGCACATCGGCCTACTGTACAACGCCATCCTGGGCTACCCGGCACTCGCCAAGTTCATGGCGGTGACCCACCACGCCTACAACGTCCTCAAGATGCTGGGCTGCAGCGGCATCATCACCGTCTACTGTGACGAGAAGGACGCGGTCCGCTCCCTCGAGAGCACCTACAAGGCTGCCGCCACCGCCTACCCTGCTGCCGAAGACATCGCCAAGCCTCATGAGGCCGCACTCGCGAAAAAGAAGTAGTTGTTCTCTCTGGACTACGCCGAGACGAAGAAAGTGTTGATGGACGGCAGTGGCTCAGGCCCTGCCTTCACCATCGGCACCGGCCTCTCCCCTCCATAGGAAGACGCGCTCATCACCTTCCATTGGGAAAATTCAGATGTGTTCGCCTGGACGGCATCTAATTTGTCCGGTGTGCCGAGGGAGGTGATCGAGCACCACTTCGCAGTGTGCCCCAATGCACGCCCCTTGAAACAGAAGGCACGGCGCCAAGCGCCAGAGAAGCAAGATTTCATCGTCAAGGAAGTTCAGAAGCTCCAAGAAGTTGGATTCATCCATGAGGTGCGCCATCCCGAATGGCTCGCCAACCCAGTTGTGGTGCCCAAGAAGTGCGGTAAAGAGCGAATGTGCGTCGACTTAACGAGCCTCAACAAGTTCTGTCCTCAAGATCCCTTCCCGTTGCCCCGCATCGACCAGATCGTGGACTCCACCGCCGGGTGCGAGTTGCTATGCGTCCTAGATGCCTTCTTAGGCTACCACCAGATCAAGATGGCAACCGAAGACGTGGAGAAAACGGCCTTCATCACCCCCTGCGGCATATTCTGCTACATCTGCATGCCCTTCGGCCTCAGGAGTGCCGGAGCCACCTTCCAGAGGCTAATGCGCATCGCCTTGGGGCCCCAGATGGGGAGAAACGCTGAGGCCTACGTCAACGACATTGTTGTCAAGACTCGCGAGGCCTGGTCCCTCCTTGCGGACCTCAAGGAGACGTTCGACAATCTGCGCAAGGTCAACCTCAAGCTCAACCAAGACAAGTTCGTCTTCAGAGTTCCTTTCAGCAAGCTGCTTGGCTTCCTGGTCTCCCACCATGGCATCGAGGCCAATCTTGAGAAGATCAAGGCCATCGAGAAGATGCGTCCTCCCCAGAACCTCAAGGAGATGCAGTGCCTGGCAGGATGCATGGCCTCCCTTGGGCGATTCATCTCCAAGTTCGGCAAGTGAGCCCTCCCATTCTTCAAGCTCATGAAGAGATCCAGCCCCTTCAAGTGGACTCCCGAGGCTGATGCTGCCTTCGAAGACCTCAAGAAGTACCTCATGAGGCCACCCATCTTGGTCGTGCCGCGCTCTCGCGAGCCCCAGCTCCTGTACTTGGCAGCCACTCCCTGCTACTTGTAGTCTGCATTGGTATTTCCCCGAAGAGGAGAGGATGATGCAGTACAATAGAGATAAGTATTTCCCTCAGTTAAGAACCAAGGTTATCAATCCAGTAGGAGAACCTCGCAAAATTCCATTAAGAGCACCTGCACACACAAGAGCAAACACTTGCACCCAACGCAAACAATCCTCTTAGCGGTTATTTGCAAGGATTAAATATTATCGAGGTAAATAGATAAACTAAACTACTAATTAAAATAAAAGTAAATAAATTGCAGCAAGGTATTTTTAGGTTTTTAATATGATAAAGATAGACCCGGGGGCCATATTTTCACTAGAGGATTCTCTCTTGAGCATAGAAACATACGGTGGGTAGACAAATTACTGTTGGGCAATTGACAGAATAGCATATAATTATGACGGATTCATGGCAATGATCATGTATATAGGCATCACGTCTGAGACAAGTAGACCGACTCCTACCTGCATCTACTACTAATACTCCACTCATCGACCGCTATCCAGCATGCATCTAGAGTATTAAGTTAATAAAAACAAAGTAACGCCTTAAGCAAGATGACATGATGTAGAGAAGCAAATTCAAGCAATATGAATAAACCCGATCTTTTTATCGTTAATGGCAACAATACAAATACGTGTCATGTCCCCTTCTATCACTAGGATTGAGCACCGCAAGATTGAACCCATCACAAAGCACCTCTCCCATTGCAAGCTAAATCAATCTAGTAGGCCAAACCAAATCGATAGATCGGAGAGAAATACAAAGCTATAACAATCATGCATAAAAGAGTTCGGAGAAGACTCAAATATTTCTCGTGAATAATCTGATCATAAACTCACAATTCATCGGATCCCAACAAACACACCACAAAAGAAGATTACAGTGGATAGAACTCCAAGAACATCAAGGAGAACATTGAATTGAAGATCAAAGAGAGAGAAGAAGCCATCTAGCTACTAGCTATGGACTTGTAGGACTGTGGTAAACTACTCACACATCATTAGAAGGGTAGCAAGGTTGATGTAGAAGCCCTCCATGATCGATTCCCCCTCCGGCAGAGTACCGGAAAAGGCCTCCAGATGGGATCGCGGAAGAACAGAGGCTTGCGGTGGCGGAAAGGTTATTTCTTCTGGCTCTCTGATGGTTTCCCAATATTTGTGAATTTATAGAAGTGGAATTTGGTCAAATGGAGTCACGTGGGCCCCACAAGGCAACACAGCGCCCCCCCCTTGGGGCGCGCCCTGTTGCCTTGTGAAGCCTCCGTGAGGCTTCTGGCCTCCTCCCGAAGCTTCCAAGGGTTCTTTTGTCCAGAAAAAAATCTCCAAAAAGTTTCGTGGCATTTGGACTTCATTTGGTACTGTTTCTCTGAAAAGCCAAAAACAAGCAGAAAACAGCAACTGGCACTGGGCACTAGGTTCATAGGTTAGTCCCAAAAAATGATATATAATTGCATATAAAAACATCCAAGATTGATACTGTAATAGCATGGAACAATCAAAAATTATAGATACATTGGAGACGTATCAAGCATCCCCAAGCTTAATTCCTGCTCGTCCTCGAGTAGGTAAATGATAAAAAGAGAATTTTTGATGTGGAATGCTACCTATCTTGTTTCATCATGTAATCTCTCTCTTACGGTATGAATAATAAGATTGAAATGATTCAAAGCAATAGTCTATAATTTGATATAAAGACATCAATACTCAGGTATACTAATAAACAATCATGTCTTTAAAAATAAAAATGCTAAAGAACGTTATCCCTACAAAATCATATAATCCTGTCATGCTCCATCTTCTTCACACAAAGTATTTATCATGCACTACCCCGATGACAAGCCGAGCAATTGGTTCATACTTTTTAACGCCCTTCAACTTTTTCAACTCCCACTCAATACATGAGCGCAAGCCATGGATATAGCACTATGGGTGGAATAGAGTATAGTGGTAGAGATAAATAAGAGAAGTCAAAAATGGAGAAAGTCTCACATCGACAAGGCTAATCAATGGGCTATGGAGATGCCCATCAATTGATGTCAATGCGAGGAGTAGGGATTGCCATGCAACGGATGCACTAAGAGCTATAAGTGTATGAAAGCTCAACATGAAAACTAAGTTGGTGTGCATCCAACTTGCTTGCTCATGAAGACCTCGGGCATTTGAGGAAGCCCGTCATCGGAATATACAAGCCAAGTTCTATAATGAAAAATTCCCACTAGTATATAAAAGTGACAAAATAGGAGACTCTCTATATAAAAAACATGGTGCTACTCTGAAGCACAAGTGTGGAAAAAGGATAGTAACATTGCCCCTTCTCTCTTTTTCTCTCATTTTTTTTCATGGCTATTTTTTGCCTCGTTTTTTTAGAACGATCTCATGGACCTCATCCCCACTTTTTTGAGGACTCATTAGTCTCCACCATTCTTACCTCACTGGGACAATGCTCTAATAATGATGATCATCACACTTCTATTTACTTACAACTCAACATTACAACTCGATACTAGAACAATAATATGACTCTATATGAATGCCTCTGGCAGTTTACCAGGATGTGCAATGATGCTAGCGTAACATGTATAACAATGATGAACGGTGGCTGAGCCACAAATACTATATCAGCTATATGATCATGCAAAGCCATATGACAATGATGATGTATGTCATGAAAAATAGAACGGTGGAAGTTGCATGGCAATATATCTCGGAATGGCTATGGAAATGCCATGATAGGTAGGTATGGTGGCTGTTTTGAGGAGGATATAAGGAGGCTTATGTGTGATAGAACGTATCATATCACGGGGTTTGGATGCACCAGCGATGTTTGCACCAACTCTCGATGTGAGAAAGGGCAATGCACGGTACCGAAGAGGCTAGCAAATTGCGGAAGGGTGAGAGTGCGTATAATCCATGGACTCACATTACTCATAAAGAACTCACATACTTATTGCGAAAGTTTATTAGCCCTCGAAGCAAAGTACTACTACGCATGCCCCTAGAGGGATAGATTGGTAGGACAAGGTCCATCGCTCGTCCCCGACCTCCACTCATAAGGTAGACAATCAATAATAAATCATGTTCCAACTTCTTAGCATAACGACAGATCATACGTGCATGCGTCGAGAATCACAAACCTTAACACAATTATTCTTACTAAACCACAATTATCTACTAATACCTCCCCCATATTACCATCTTAATATCGCAAAACTATTGCAAGGAATCAAATTTATCATATTCAGTGATCTACATGAAAGTTTTTATTATATCCCTCTTGAATACCTATCATATCAGAACCAAATTCATAACCCGTGCATATTACCATTGCTATCATAAGTGTCTCATAAATATATAAGTGAAGCATGAGAGTGCAACTATTTCTTTAAAATATAACCACCACCGTGCTCTAAAAGATATAAGTGAAGCACTAGAGCAACTGCCTAGCTCAAAAGATATAAGTGAAGCACATAGAGTATTCTGATAAATCACGAATAATGTGTGTCCCTCTCAAAAAGGTGTGTTCAGTAAAGATGATTGTGACAAACTAAAAAGCAAACAAAGGCAAACAAACTATATCACAAGACGCTCCAAGTAAAACACATATCATGTGATGAATAAAAATATAGCTCCAAGTGAGTTACCGATAGATTGTAGACGAAAGAGGGGATGCCTTCCGAGGCATCGCCAAGCTTAGACGCTTGAGTCTTCCTTGAATATTACCTTGGGGTGCCTTGGGCATCCCCAACCTTAGGCTCTTGCCACTCCTTATTCCTTTATCCATCGTAGCCTCACCCAAAACTTGAAAACTTTAGCACACAAAACTCAACAGAAACCTCGTAAGATCCGTTAGTATAACAAACATATCTTAAAATTTAGGTACTGTAGTAAATTGATTCATATTTAATATTGGCATAATGATACTGTACTCCAACTTCTCCATGACTCATACCCCCGATACGTGTAACACCCCAAAATAATTCCTTGGGATTTTCAAAATCTTTTCTTTAAAATAAAATGCTTTGAATTATTTTGGCCCTATTTTTCTTTTTCTTTTTCTTCTGTTCTGAAAATCTTTTAAATTTTTAATTGGATTTCAAAATTTTAAATGGTTCTGATTTGGATGGTTATTTACTTGGGTAATTATTTATGGGAAGTTCAAAAATATTTCTCTTTGGGAAAATTTCTGGAAAAATTAAAATTATTCCAAGGAAATGGCCCTTTTCACTTCTTACAAGCCATTCTAAATTCTCCCAATAAAATTTTCTGTCACTTCTAATTTATCCCTCAAGTCATTCTCACATTCTATGACAGTGTCCAATATTTTTCCTCTTCACAAAAATATTTCTTCCATTTTAAATAAATTCCAAAGTTGGAATTTATAATTATCCTAGTTTCTTTGGTTTACAACGGAACCATATTTTCTATGATTCTTCTGCAACCACAAAAATTATCCTAGCAACTAGGCAGTACCCACAACCCATTTCACCAAAAACTTTGGGTTCCATAGTTCAAAATTTTCAAATTTCATCGAGTTCAAATTTGGACCAGAAACAATCTCTGTGATACGAACTCAATTTTTATAGCTCCAAAAATTCTGAAACTTTACCAGACTCTCGTATATGCTTCAACACCTCACCACAAAAATTCCCACAAATTCCTAAAATCCCTAGCACCCTCTGGCATTTCATCATACATGTGGTAGGCGTACTGTAGCACTGTCAACAAATTCAATTAACTGAATTTGTTCAGTCGACAGTGGCGAACGACGCCGTGCACCACACTCCACTCCGTTCCCTTCTCCTCCACGCCTCCTCTGGCCATTAATGGGTCGCCGGGGACCCTCCTCGTCAGTGCCTCACCACCGACAGCACAGGAGGTGGCCGGTGCAACGGCCACCGTCCTCGGCCGCGGCAACCGAGCGGATCACCACGGCGCCCGCCATCTTCACTGCTGCTGCTGCTCTCCCCCACCTACTCTCTCTCCACGCGGCACCTCCTCGGCATCCTCGCACACCGTCCACGCCGCCTGGCCCCGCCTGGCAGTCGCCGAAGCCAGTCATCGCCGCCGCACCCGTACGTGAGCTTCACCGTGGATAAGGCCGAAGAGCTCGAGCCCGTCCACGCCGACTCTTACAGAGAGCTCCTTTGACCCCTCTGATCATGTGCTGAACCTGCCCGCCGTCCCTAACTAACTCGACGGACGGAATTTACTCCGGCGTCGTCCGCACGCCTCGGCCACCCTCGGATCGCCTATAAAAGGCCCTCCCGAGCTCCGTGCACTCCACACACCACCTCCAAACCATCTCAATCGAGCTCCCGCACTCTCCCCCGACCTCGGGAAGGTCATCTCCTTCCTCTCCGGCCACCGATCCGCCACCACCCTCCCCGATCAGCACGACGCCAGTACTCCACCTCTACCGCTCAAAGTTGTCCAGTAGCCCTCTGGTGCACCAAATCATCGATTCCCCGCTTCAATTCGACGACAGAAGCCCTCTCCGGCGAGATCCCACTTCACCCGAAACCACCGTCCGCCGGCGTCGACCTCGCCGTCGTTCTGCTGCTCGCCGGTGACCACCACCGCCTCCCACCGACGCGGCAGTCCATCCTGAACACGCTCCGATCATCGCCGCTCGCTGAAACCCCGGCGATCGTCGCCGGTGATCACCGCCGTCTCTTTGTTCTCGCGCACGAGCGCGTTCAAATTTGAACCTGATGGGTGGACCCCACCCGTCAGCGTTTTCTTTTTTTCTGCTTTTAAACTGAAGGTGTGTTTTGTACTTTACGCCTTCTCCGCTGAAAGGCGTATTCCGCCCGAAGCGTTTTCTGTTTAAACAGCACAGGGACCTGGACTTTTGCAGAAAGGTCCCTGGATTTAAAAGTTTAATAACTTTTATACCACAACTCTGTTTGAGTTGATTCTTTTTTTGAAATTCTTATTTTTCTCTCTAGTTTTTTTAGTATTTATTTGAAAATATTTTGAGACAACTTTTGGTACTGTTGCAAAAAGTTTAATTTTAATTTGAATTTGAATTTTCTAGAAAACGAAGAGGGAAACTTTGCCGGGAATTTCGAGGGATCACTTTCTGACTACTTCGATCAAGGCAAGCATTTTTGAACCTGGGATATGGTGATTGCATGGTTGCATCGTTTTGAAATTGCACCACATATGTAGTATTAGTGTGAGCATGCATCGGTCATGTCATCTTGTACATATCTTGCATGCATTCATGGTATCACTCTAACGTGAAGTGTGTGGTGAGAATTCAGGAGTGTGTCTCCTGCCTGGGACGTGCGGGTAAGCACGGTCTCATTATGACACGACGGTGTCACAGCGGCATGTGAGGCATGCCAGTCATAATAACAACACCTCCTGAGTCGACCTACATCGAGTCTTGTTCAGTCACACCTAGCTAAACACCGTGCTGCCACGGGTCTTCCCGCGAGGGAAGTACGGTTTAGTAAGTTGCTAACCCCTGTCCGTGTACAAACCACATAGAGGGCCATGATGAGGGTTTCCCCGAATAAGAGTTTTTCTTGAACGGTGCTTCGGGTGATTCCTGGCATCCAGAAAGTTAATCTGGTGTGTGCTGGTCAGGTGTGTTTTCAACCCAAAGGCCGTAATGGGAATTAGCCAGCGTCTCTGTGCTGACTAAAGAAATCTCATACACGTGGGTAAAGAGTACACCCTCTGCAGAGTTACATCTATTCGAATAGTCATGTCAGTGGTCAAGGACATTAGCTAGGGAGGGTCAAGTGTTGGTCCCGGTGTCGGTCTCCCGAGGAAATAATTAATTTGAGCATGAATTATTTTGCAGGATAATTACTGTCACCCTAATGCCATCATGTATAATTTCTGTTATCATAAATACTATTGTTATTATTATTATTATTACTATGCATATTATTGTGGACTAACCCGTTTCTCTTATTTTATTTCCTGAGTGTCTCAGGGGCTGGCTGGACTACCCCGGACACTCTATTTTCTTTTCAAGACCTCTCGTGGCGTCGCTTGAGTTCTCGGGCGATCCTGTCTTGCCCGATTCTCTTTTAGACACCCGTTTGGCATTTCTTTTCAAGACCTCTCGTGGCGTCGCTTGAGTTCTCGGGCGGTCCTGTCTCGCCCGATTCTCTTTTAGACACCCGTTTGGCATTTCTTTTCAAGACTTCTCGTGGCGTCGCTTGAGTTCTCGGGCGGTCCTGTCTCGCCCGATTCTCTTTTAGACACCCGTTTGGTATTTCTCTTGGATACTCGGGCGGTCTTGTCTCGCCCGATTCTCCACTTTATATTTTCTTTTGGATCCTCAGGCGGTCCTGTCTCGCCCGATTATCCACTTTTAACTTTCTTGGTTTGTCACTAACATTTTATTTACTCATACTTCTGCACATGCTAATATTTATCATGCCATAATTTAATTTCAGCCAACATAAGCATATCATTTAATCCAGCATAAGCATATCATTTAATCCAGCATGAGCATATGCATTTGGTATATCTTTCGTTCATAATGTTTGCGAGTACATTCCAACGTACTCACTGGCTTGTCCCTAGCTATTTTATTGGCCAGACCTGGAGGAGGACGAGCTTGTGGACGAAGATTGCGTTAGCGAGCCCGACGCTTAGAGGTGTTCCCAGTCAGTCAACCTGTGATCTTGGAGTCTACCACATGTATCATCCGCTGTGTTTCCGCTACACCAATAAAATAACCAAGCCTCACACTGACGCTTGACTTTATTTTATTGTATCAGTGTTGTTCTACCACCACACCACTGTGTTATTCCACCACCGTAGTATATTGGCAAGCTTGTACTAATTGTTGAGCCCTCTGACTCAACCCTGTGTAATATTATATTTGTACTGGTTATCTATATCAAGGAAGTCTACCAGTTGTTCTTGGGGCTGGTATGACTTGAGGCTCTTCTGTGATTTATCCCAGAAATGGGCCTGACAATACGATCCATAGATTCATCAAAATAAGCAAACTATGCAACAAAAACAGAATCTGTCTAAAACAGAACAGTCTGTAAAGATCTATTTAAAAGCCATACATCTGTAACTCCAAAAATTCTGAGCAATTAGGACAACGTAAACAATTCATATACCAATACTGTGTAAAAATTTCAAATTTTTCTGACGCTCCAGTACAGAATTAAAATTCCAGTACTGGACGCAAAACTTTCTGTTTTCCAAACAGCATCAATTATACTATCATCAACAACACCCCAAAGGCATTACTTGGCACAAACACTAATTGAAACATAAAAACACAATCATAACAGAAGCTATAATCATGCAAACACAAAAAAACAGAAGGTAAAAGCAAGAATTTATTTTATTCATTGGGTTGCCTCCCAACAAGCGCTATTGTTTTATGCCCCTAGCTTGGCATAATGCATAGTTTCAAGTGTTGTCATTCTTAGTTTCCAACTCCTCAATCACACATCCATTTTTTTCTAGTAGATTTAACATAGGAGTTTCTCATCATCACACTTCTAGGCACAAAATCAAGAATTTTACTTTTATGGATAGGTTCCTTAATTATATCAATGAAATTGGGGTGCACGCTAATCATTTTAAGATCCTCGCTCCCTTTACTAGAAGTAGCACCCTTGACCGTAGGAACATATATAAACTTGCAATTTTTATTTGGAGGAGTCCTATCAATGTTTTTAGTGGAGGGAAAAGCGGAACCCAAGTTGTTGATAATTTCTTCCAACTTATCAATTCTAGCGGAGCTTTGGTCTATCCTTTCGTTAATTATTGGTTCCTTTTCCTTTAAAGTTTTCAAAGCAATCCCCACCTTGGAACCAAATTGAGTAATATGATTGTGGACCTTTTTGTCTAAATTTTCAAGATGTTCAATAGTAGGCATTTTATTTTCTATAGCTTCTAGCCTTTGCATAACATGCTCCAAAGTCAATGTTGTTTCATTAATAATGATAGGGGGTGAACCCACTAAATTTCCCATAGCATTGAAAGCATCCAAAGTGGAACACATCAAGAAATTCCCTCCGGTAATAGTGTCAAGAACAAATCTATACCAAGTAGTAATTCCCACATAAAAATTTCGAAGAAGAACGGTAGTGGATTGCTTACAAGTTGATCTATTTTGAGCATCGCAAATCCTATACCATGCATATTTTAAATTCTCTCCTCCCCTTTGTTTAAAATTAAGTACTTCATTTTCAGGGGTAGTAGTAACAATCGAAGAACTAGCCATAATGGTGAAGTAAGCAAGCAAACAAGCAAATAAAAAAATTGTGTTTTTGTAAAAAAAAAAATAGAAGTGGGGGAGATGAAAACGAGAGGCAAATGCAAATAAAAGATAAATAAAGTAAATGCAAGTGAATGATAATTTGTGCGGAGGTACTTGGTAATTTTGATGATGTCTCCCCGGCAACGGCGCCAGAAATTCTTCCTGCTACTTGTAATCTGCTTTGGTATTTCCCTAAAGAGGAGAGGATGATGCAGTACAGTAGAGATACGTATTCCCCTCAGTTAAGAACCAAGGTTATCAATCCAATAGGAGAACCACACAAAATTCCGTTAAGCGCACCAGCACACACAAGAGCAAACACTTGCACCCAATGCAAATAAGAGGGTTGTCAATCCTCTTAGCGGTTATTTGCAAGGATTAAATCTTATCGAGGTAAATAGATAAACTAAACTACTAATTAAAATAAAAGTAAATAAATTGCAGCAAGGTATTTTTAGGTTTTTAATATGATAAAGATAGACCTGGGGGCCATAGTTTTCATTAGAGGCTTCTCTCTTGAGCATAGAAACATACGGTGGGTAGACAAATTACAGTTGGGCAATTGACAGAATAGCAAATAAAGATGGATTCATGGCAATGATCATGTATATAGGCATCACGTCCGATACAAGTAGACCGACTCCTGCCTGCATCTACTACTATTACTCCACTCATCGACCGCTATCCAGCATGCATCTAGAGTATTAAGTTAATAAAAACAGAGTAACGCCTTAAGCAAGATGACATGATGTAGAGAAGCAAATTCGAGCAATATGAATAAACCCCATCTTTTTATCCTTCATGGCAGTAATACAAATACATGTCATCTCCCCTTCTGTCACTGGGATTGAGCACCGCAAGATAGAACCCATCACAAAGCACCTCTCCCATTGCAAGATAAATCAATCTAGTAGGCCAAACCAAATCGATAGATCGGAGAGAAATACAAAGCTATAACAATCATGCATAAAAGAGTTCAGAGAAGACTCAAATATTCAAAGCACAGGATAACTCCCAGAGGAGGGGTTGAATGGGAGATTTTTAGAAATTCATCAAACTCCGAAGATTTTGACGAATATCAGAGTGACGAAATAGATACAGATACGAAGCTAGATCGACACAGATACAGGTAGCATGCATATGAAGTACATACAGGTGAAGAACATGTAATCATACAGGTGAACATGCAAGAGGAAGATGAACTCAAGAAATGAAAAACAGCATGATGAAAGTCTTCAGTTCAAATTCTTCAGAAAAGTAAAGCACAAGTTCTTCAGCAGCGGAATTGCGAAAGGTAAAGGGTGAGGAATTTGAAACCGGTTGAGCTCGATGAAGACACAACGATTTGGTAGACCAGTTCCAGTTGCTGTATCAACTGTACGTCTGGTTGAGGCGGCTGAGTCGCACCTCAGAGGACACTTAGTCCTCACCGTATTCCTCTTGAGCTAAGGACAATTAGTCCTCGCCTAATCACTCATGGTAAGTCTTCAAGGTAGACTTCCGAAACCTTCACAGACTTGTTCACCGGCACGCCACAATTACTCTTGGGTGCTCAGAACATGACACCTAACCGTCTGGAGGAATGACAGTCCTCAAAGGTAACAAGCGTCAGATCACACAGATCAATCTCTTCAGTGATGCTCAATCACTTTGGCTCTGGGTTTTTCCTCACTTAGGATTCTCTCAAAGTCGTCAGAGGGTGGGTTGCTCTCAAATGACAAGTGTCAAGTTCTCTCGGAGTAGCCAACCAACAAGTGGTTGTGGGGGGTGGCTATTTATAGCCAGGGGGCAACCCGACATGAAATGCCATAAAATGCCCTTCTCTGATTCGACCGTTGTCAGAATAAGGATCCACTCGATAGCTGGCACGCGACGCAACAACGGTCGGAATTGAACTCTCAATTTCATCGGGGCACTCAATTTACTCACGGTAGGCAGATCGCACTGGCGAACTCCTAACTCCTCAGCCTGACCAAATTCGTCAGCGACCAGATGAACTTCGTCACTGTCGCTAGCAAATGCATCAGCTATACTTGAGATTTCCAAAGGCTTCACTCGAAGCGGCTTTTGTGTGTATAGGTTTGAGTAAGTTTGAGCATCACTTTGGAAATATGAAATATGTTTCACCTAGACCCCCGTTAACAGTATGGTTTTTCCTATGACTCAAAGAAGAAGAAAAGAAACTACAAAAACAAAAGTCTTCAAGCTTCAAAGTCTTCCCATCAATTTCTTCAAAGGCCGTACCAATTTCATCACCAAAATCTTCACTTGAAGAATTCCATTTTTAGTGGTCGTCTTCCATGTGTTAAACCAAATCTTCAAGGACTCTATCTCCTGTGTATACTCACAAACACATTAGGTCCTCAACCTATTTGTCTTTAATACTCCAAAACCACTAAGGGGGCACTTGATGCACTTACAATCTCCCCCTTTTTGGTGATTGATGACAAATTTGTTAGGCTTTCAACGGGAGTAAAAATAATTGAAGTGTAAGTACAGAGTTTGAAGAATTTGGTTACAAGATATTGAGGAACTCCCCCTGAAGTTGTGCATATGAGGAATTTGCTTTGGATTGCAAAAGCACATGGCAGGTTGAAATTGTGTAGATCTCCCCCTATATCTTGGAATCCAATCATGCATGATCATAAGATATTTGAGGAATACGAATGCATGATGAAAATTGGTGTCTGACGAAATTGTGCATGCATGAGCAGATATAATTAAGATCAGGGCATGCATATCAAATGTAGAAAAAGAGTCAGACGACCAACAGTTATTAAGTTACAACTCATCAAAGAGCAAATCCAATAAAGTTCAAGAGTTGCAACTTAAGCAAAAACAGCCCATATAACAACCCGCTTGAAGACTAACTCGCTTGAAGACTAACTCACACTTCTCCCCCTTTGTCATCAAATGACCAAAAGGAGACAAAGCTGAGGACCAACGCCCCTGAAGAATATCATGGAGAAGTCGAGGGAGCGCAAGCATTGTCGGGGTTGCGAGATGCATAAGGACCAGCCGCAGTGTCTTCAATCGCTTCATTTTCGTCAGTTGTGCGCGATGAAGACTCTAAACATGGCATAAGAGGAGGAACTTGGGTTTTCTTGAACTTCTTCCTTGGTGGTTCTACCTAGTCAAAGTTCATTTGAAAATCCATAGCAGCAAGTTCTTCATCTGTTTTGAGGTGTGAGAGGATGGCCCAACTGCGATCAAATATCTCATGGACATAGTATATGTTCTTGCGGACGGCGTTATGCGTCACTGTGATATTGGCTTGAATAGCAGGAAACTGACGCTTAACCCATCGGTGATTCTTGTCAACTTTCTGGTGCAAGCTTATGAGCAACTCACAGTCCGTCATGACACATGGTGCTTCAGGTGAAGAAGAT
Source organism: Elymus sibiricus (assembly GCA_039707655.1). Taxonomy (NCBI): domain Eukaryota; kingdom Viridiplantae; phylum Streptophyta; class Magnoliopsida; order Poales; family Poaceae; genus Elymus; species Elymus sibiricus. Next base: position 191,397,362 of record CM077670.1, read on the forward strand.
GGCCTTGAGGCTTTTGCATCTGTATCTTGGCTAGCAGATTCATCAGCATTGGAGCTGGAGATAGACTGACAGAATTGTCCATCAAGGGGACGAATTCCTTCATTAATGATGGTCTTGCCCTTGCCAGGTACTGTGGACAGAGTGCTTTGAAGAACTTCAACTTTAGGCAGATAGCTTAAGTGATTTTGACAATCAGCCTTGTAGTGAATTGAAGACCGGGATCTGATGAATCTCATGATCCATGGGGCATACGGCTTCAAGTCAAACAGAGACTGTGCCACTGTGACCAAAGTCCTCATGAAGAAATTGTGAATGTTGATGGGAGTACCATGAATAATATGGAACAGCAAATTCTTCATAATTCCCACAACTTCTTCAGTATTGGAGTTGTGTCCTTTAATGGGACTGAGGGTTTTGGACAGAATGCGATAGACCATTCTTGGCACATACAACAAATCCTTCACCAGGAAGGTTGTCCTTGGAGCTTCTCCTTCAGCCACAGGCTTCATAAGCACTTGCATCAGATGGTTTAGCAGCTCAGGTTCTTCATATATTCTCCTTGCTTCTTCATGGGATGGTTCGACAAGAAGTGCACGAAGAAGTTTGTCAACTGGTGCTTTGTAATGAGTGTCTTCACTCATCCAATCCAGAGCCCATGTTGCAATGTCGTTAGTGTTTCCAGAGAAATGCACTGTGGCGTAGAATTGAAGAATGATATCTTCATTCCAATCGCAGTCGTCAGAGTAGAAGCTGAGTAATCCAGCACCGTGAAGAACAGCCAGAACTGGCCGAAAGCACGGTAATGATTCCATATCCACGTGAGGAATATGGCGATGCGGGAATACTTTGTTCTTGTCGAATAGAAGTGAGGCATAGTAATTCATCTGAGTCCTTGTCCAGAAGCGCAGGCGCCTAATCTTGGCTGAGTCAGATGGGGACTCACCAACAAGGAAGTTCTTCTCTTCGAAGAATTTGGCATTGTCGAACAAAGGCCGCCTGAGGACTCTGCCAATCTTTGGCATCGCTGGAATAGGTTGGATGTTGTGCATCCTTTTACGTACATCAAACGCAGGTCGAGGGGACCTAGTGGAATCATTCGGATTAGTCACGACGAGAGCTCGAGCAATTTCCTCAGCTGTGGCAGTTGGAACAGTATCAGTGTCAGCTGATGGAATTGAGTCTGCAAGTGAAGGGGATGCATTGACGACATCAATTATTGGCTCATCTTGAGCAATTTCATCAACTGCTGCAGCTGGAATTTCTTCATCAATGGTCTAAAGAGACGGCTGTTGATCTTCAGATCCAGTGTGAATTTCTTCAGTGATAGCGGGTGACTGTGGTACTTGCGTCAGAGGAGTGGTGAGGGGCGAATTTGGATGAAAAGCTTCCCAAAATTCGTCAATGATAGGAGGGGTAGTTGCTCCATCAATATCCACATCCTCTTTAGTTTCTTCACTACTTCCAGATGAAGTAGTAGCAGGTTCTTCAGCCAATTGAGCCTGTGAGGGCTTCCGTGATGAGACTTGGTGAAGCAAAGCATCTTCTTCAACTTCTATTTCTTCATCCACTTGCTCTGTGGTAGCAGCAGAGTGGTTTCATCATCATCATGAGCCTAAGGGATTTCATAATCCCCCCCATACAGAACAATCTGACGATCATCATTGGCAGGAGCAGGGGGCGTTGATGAGATAGGAATGGCATCAATCGGAATGACAATTGAAGACAATGTTGCCTTCTTCAATTTCTTTACAGTTTCCGGAGCAGTGGGAGGAACTGAAGCTTTTCTCTTTCTACCTTCTTTCTCAGCAGCCTTTGTCATCTTCGCTTGTGATGTAGAAGGAAGGGTGATAATCTTCAAAGATGAAGGAGTTGATGGTGCTGCTGCTGAGGAACTTGATGGTTCAATTACTTCAGGAATGACTGATGCAGTCGCCCTGGCAGTTTCTTCAGGAACAACTTCTTCAGTTGCCCTTTCATTTTCTTCAGGCGCAACGACTTCAGTTGCACTGGCAGTCTCTTGTGGAGATAAAGGTGGAGTCTCACTGGTCTGAGCTATTGGTGGTGGGGCTGAAGAACTTGAGGGTGGCACAATGCCAAACTTGGCTGCCTCACGCTGGTTGTGGTCTTCAACAACCTTGTTGGTTGCAGTGATGAATCTGTCACGCACACCACAGCAGTGATTTGACTACATTCAAACTCTTCAGACAGCTGTTGAATTTCAGACTGTAAAGTCACAAGCTGCTGAGGAGTAATAGAGAGCATGTTCATCCGCAGCTCCTTCTCTTTCTGCAGATGTTGTTTCCTCACCAGCTTTGCTTGAGCAATTTTGTGCTTCTCAACCAAGATGAATGCAGACAACACATGACTTGGGCCAGGGGGTAGATTCAAATCGTCAAGTGGCGTATCTGGCTTGGTGCACCAAATGTCAATGAAGTCCGGGAGCTTCTTGGGGTCCAGCAACATTGGAACTGAAGAATTTTTAGCAATAGCATCTTTCTCTTGCTTCCTTCTGAGGAACTCCGTGAGCTCATCTTCGTCAGCCAGCCCATGTTCGTCAACCTAAGGCACGACGGCCTTGCTCTTGGTACTTGGCCTAGTTCCACGGCCAGCAGTGACCTTTTGCTTCAGCTTGGGCAAGGAAGTATATGGTTGCCAACTAGCTGAGGCACTTGATGCAGAAATTGAGGCTTTTGCAAAGCCCTCGGTGCGCTGGCAAGATGCGAGCACGATCGGTGTTGAAGCTCTGGCAGCTGCCATTGATGAACTTGAAGCAGGAGGAGGCACTGAAGATTTTGAAATCTTGTGTGTTGATGCCTTTGAAGCTGCCGGCTGGGCCACTGAGGGTTTTGTGACAGACGGCTTGGGCTTGTTGGCAGGCTTCTTCTGCATAGCATTCTTGGGAGCGCTTGCGCTGCCACTAGCACCAGCTTCAGCTGAGGCCTTTGTGGCCCTGTTGAATTCTTCAATGGCTTTCTGGGCTTGCTTCTGCAATTTTGCTTGATGCTTTGCCCATTCTTTGGGGAATTCTTCACCCCTTTTGACACTAGTGGGATGAGCGACTTGACCTTCAGCAAGCGGTGGCCTATTGCACGGAGGCTTGACTGCGAAGTCCTTCATGTATTTGGAGGTGACGAAATTGTAGCTCCTCCACTGATAGGTCTAGTACCTCTTAATCTTTTGCATGCACGTTTTGCGCTGCTCCTTGGTTTCCTTGCCATGAGTTTCTTCATCAGGTGTACAGTACCCTGCATATATTTCATCAGGAATCTCAAAAGCAATCTATTCCTCTTTCCTCTTGCCTCCTTGTCAGGACCCCGATCCTAAGTCACACCGATCTAGCATGTAACACATCATATCACTTTGCGACCTCACGCATGGTAACCCACGGCTGCCGCCTTTAACTGGGCCGGGACTATTTGCGCCTTTTGGCTCACGTATATGATTGTGTCGCTAGCATCCATATGACAGAGAACCCGGGCCGACATGACTAGTCGTAAACCAAGGTGGCACAAACTTACAGGGACAGGCATACATGACCCAGCAATGCACGTGTTGGTTATCAACGTATGAACCCAAGTTGTAGCAAGCTACAAGGACTTAAAGGAACACCGCGTGACATTTCCCCGTAGGGACAGACACGGGAGCAAAGAAGGACACATGCCGGTCAATCCATGTGTTCTGGATAGAAGCACTAGGAGGCATTTCCCCATAAGGAAGGCTACCAAGAATAAACAACTAGGTGTCGGATCCCACACATACCAGTGCATTTCAAACATACACACAATATGCACGATATGTGTAAATACAACATGGCATCACAACATAACCCTATGACTCAAAGTAGTTATTTAAAAGGGCTCCGAGGAGCCTTACATAGCATGATATTACAAACATGGGTCTCATGACCCAACATTCAAGTCATACAAGCATCAAGCGGAAGCATAACCTGTCTGAGTACAGACAACTAAAAGAAAGAAGGCTAGGAAGCCTATCTATCTACAAGACCCTCCATAGGAACCAGACCTCTGTCTGGGATTCCCAAGCTAATCGGTCAACGTCGAACTCATCGCAGGAATCTAAAGTGAGACTGAAGTCTCCTCTGCAAAACATAAATTAAGCAAACGTGAGTACAAATGTACTCAGCAAGACTTACATCAGAACTAACTACATATGCATAAGTATCAACAAGGGGGTTGTGGAGTTTAACTGCAGCAAGCCAGCTTTAACTCAGTGGCTATCCTGTACTACGAGTACTAGAAACTTCTTTGAGATGAGAAAGCACACACGAGTCCACATATTCACCATATCAATACACCACTATGGATCCGCTCCCGTCTCCCTACGAGAAGGCCATCCATAACACTCACACTTATCTTACGCATTTTAGAGTATCCACTTCCAACTTGTCTATGAACAACGTAAGCTCTCCAAGTAGTCCATATCCGTGGACGCGGCTATTCGAATAGATCATATTACCCTGCAGGGGTGTACTTCTTCACACACGCTTTTCCCACTTACCACCATGTACACGTCATGTATCTCGGCAACCTTCAAGCAGAAGCCTGGCGAGGGTGTCGGCCACGACCTGACTAACCACACAAGTCTCTAGTCCAGGTTTATCGCCTATTTGAGTTCCATCCGCAAGGAAGTCCGGCCGAGGTTTCCACTACGGCCCCAAACGATGAGTGCAGGGTTCCCAAGAGCACCATTCGGGTGACACCTGGTACACCGTGCCTCGTGTCTCTACCGCATCATAGCCCACCCCTAGGGTCAGCGCTACGCATGGCCCCCAACACATATCCTACAAACACCAGAAACTAGTTGCAACTCCTGGACAGAGTATGAGCCGATTAATAAGCCGAGAGGGGTCGAGTTACCGAAACCCAATGTGTGGTAGTAACTGTCTTGGATCACAAACATGGAACTCAGTTCCTGAGGACGGTCCCAATGAGACAACCCACCATGTACTCCTACATGGCCTCTCATCGCTACCTTTACCAAATCGTGTTCACACACTTAGCTCTCACACAGTAGGACATGTTCTCCACCATTCCAATCCATCCCAGATGAATCAGACCCGACACAACTCTAAGCATAGCAGGCATAACAAGCAAGCATGAATGAGTAGGCACATCATGGCTCAAACAACTCCTACTAATGCTAGTGGGTTTCAACTATTTACTGTGGCAAAGACAGGTCATGCAGAGGAATGGGTTCAACTACCGCAACAAGTAACAGTTGAATCGTTGTTGTCCTAATGCAATAAAAGAGAGCAAGAGTGAGAGAGTGGGATTGTATCGAAATGCTCAATGGGGGTTTGCTTGCCTGGCACTTCTGAAGATGATACTTCACATCATCAGTGTCAACGGTCACTATGTCGGAATCGTCTGCTATCGAGAGGGGACAAACACCGGCAAACAGAGAATGAACACAATCAATGCAATGCAACAATATGATGCATGATCATGACATGGAAACATGCTGTGATTTGGGCTAATGCAACTAGCAACGATTTAAATGAAGTTGGTTTGAACCCAGGGTTCAAATTCAAACCCCATACAAGACATTTCAAATGCCATTTATTCAAATTGTCATATACAGTAGCTTTAAGTTGTTCAAACATGCATGGAAATTATTTCAATGTGAGTTACGGTTCAATTACTCTGATTTTTTGAAGTTTAAACAATTTTCTGGAATTTCCTGGTTTATTTTTAATCTAGAAAATCATTAATGACATCAACACTACGTCATGCTGCGTCAGCAGGTCAACTGAGCTGACCAGGGTCAAACCTGACATGTGGGGTCCACATGTCAGTGACTCAGTGGAAAACCCCGGTCAAATCCCGCGCTGACCCGGTTTTGACCCGCGATGGGGCCCATTGTCAGTTGCTAAGGGGTGGCCTAGCTGGCGGGGGTTAGCGCTAATGATGGGCCACGTCGGCTGTCGCCGGAGTTCGGCCGGCGGCAACCAAAGCCGCGGCGGAAGCTCGCCGGAATCGCGGCAGAGGCGATGGCTGGATGCGTGGAGACCACCAGAAGGTAGCCCGCACTCGGCCGCATCCAGGGGAGGCGCCGGGAGGGCGCGGGGTGGTCGGAGCTGGCCGGAACGAAGCTCGCGGCGGCGCCGAAGTATGGCCTCGAGTGGTCACAGGGTTGCAAGGCACGGGAAGGCTCGCTGAGGAGCTCACTGAGCTCCTGGCGAGGTGGTGAGCACGGTTCAAAGCTCGGGCGTGGCTGGTTCGAGCTCCAACGATGGCAGCAACAAGCACGGCAGCGGCGAGTGCTCGACCATGGTGGAAACCGCGGCTAGAGGACGAATTCATCAATGGGGAGAGGGGCAAGGGGCGCAGGAGCTCACAGCAGTGTCTTCGGAGTGCTCGGCGCGCTCGAAGACGGCTCGGAGGCGATGGAACCATGGCGGCGATCTCGGGTGCTCGACGAGGAAGATGACGACGTTGCCGGCGATGCGGTGCTTCCGGTGATGCGTGGCTCGACAGAGAGGCAGCAGGCGACGAGGCGGATCCTTGGGCCACGTCGGGGAGGAGATGCAACGGCGGTGGCTACGGCTACGGCGACGGCGTGCTTTGGCTCCTCTCGGTGGAGCTCGGAATCGGAGGAGGAAGATGAGGGGGAGGATGGCCAGGGCGTCCGCTCGATCAGGACGGCTCCTGCGAGCCTATCCCGCTCGCCAGCGCGGCAGGGACACAGGGAGGAGGTGGCGGCCTCAGCGCGCGCCGTGCCCGCCATCGCCTCTACCTACTGGCAGAGGTTCAAGATGACTGGCACTGTGGGCCAGTGGGCCGCACAGTGCTGGGCCGGCTGGGGCGCCAGGTAAGTTTCTCTTTTTTTTCTATTTTCTTCATTTATTAATGTTTTCCTAATATTGCAACTCTGTTTTGGTTTGTTTAAAATATCAAACCATTTTTTAAAATCCTGGAAATTTGCATGTGGAACAAATGGACAAATCCAAAGTCACACATGGAGTTTCAGAATTATTGGACTTATACTTAATATATAACAAATATAAATCCAATGCAAATAATTATTCAATTAACTCAAATGCCCAAAATAAATATTTCTGAGATTCCAAAAATATTGGTTTGAATTTTACCTCTTGCCAATATTTTCATAGATTGACATGAACATTTTCTGGGACTTGTTTGAGGAGATTTTGATGTTGGCCATTTTAAAATGATTTGAGGCTTTGAATTTCCTCAATTCAATTTTCTTTGAATTTAAATATGATGCATGACACTCACGGATGCATCTAATTACAAACAAATTCTAGGGCTGTGACAACTCACCCCCACTAAACAAGAATCTCGCCCCGAGATTCAAGACGTGAGGTGAGAGGAAGGGAGGTCATGGAACTGACACAGTCTTCATGATCCATTCGCCCTCCTGGAGGATGCGGTTTCATTGCATCATGTTGATCTTGACACCTTTGCCTTTGAGAGCTTCACCCAACACGATGACGATAGAAAGAAACTCTACAGGAATTGATCTTCTCGAAGATCGAGCAACTCAAGATCAACTCATGGAGTGAGACATAATAGCATCTCTCGAGCTGAGACACAAAACACACATCAGGGATGAGGGAAGAGAGCAGATAACGAAGGTTCAATTTGGTAGGCAACAATCCCACGCTTAGGTAGGATGGTAAATGGTTGTCAAGGTTGCGAGGGTTAATTGCCCTTAATACCATAACGGGCACCTTAGACGAGGTGGCTCGTAGAGGTATTCCCTTAGGTGGCAAAAAGAATTACTTTTGATACATAGATCATTGAAACTCTCTATACCAGCCTAAGGCAAATCACAAATGATCGTTTGAAGGAGTTTGAAAGAATAGCATATTCAGACTAGAATGGATGATGTGGACTACCTTGTTGAAGACAACGCAATGGATGATTTTTGCTTATCATCGGAAATGGATGGGACCCATGGGAAACCCACTTTTGAAGATGATCCTGAACCGCAATTACTGAGAAGGGCAGCCCATGGTAAACTGGCACAATGGCGGGTGCAAGCTGGGAACAAAATGCAAATGCTGGGAATGATTCTAGTAACTGGGGAGAAGGCTCAACAGTAGAGAATGATTCCACTGATTGAATGGCTATAGAATAACCGAAAAAACTGAGGGCACATTCCAACTAATGCCGACGATAAAACCTAGTGCCTGAGCGTGCTATCAAGAACTTGAGCATTTCCAAATTCATTAGGGTTTTACCAACATCTATGCCAAGGATGTTGATTCAACTACATACTACCATGATGAATAATGGTGGAGGATGCAGATGCAAAGGAAGACAACCACTTTCTCAGATTGCACCCTGGCGAAGCCAAGGGGACAAATTCTGGATGATTGACCGAGAGACATTTAGCACTCCGCTTCTAATGTTCTCCTTGATGTACTAGCGTAACATCTAGAACATCAAGTAAAGGTCGGACTTCGGGACCACAAAGAATCCATAAGGAACAACTTCCAGAATAAGTCAAATCCACATGGGGGAGTGGCAAATGTTACTAATAGAGGATACAATAATAACAGGTCTTCCCGCTAGGTGGGTTAGCCACAACACCACCTTACGGGTTCAGAAAGATCAATATTATAATTCTTGAAGGATTTTCCAACCATCATATCTGTCTAAGATTCAGATCTGGTTGATGTCAGGATATCCCAGACTCAACAGGTCTGGAAGAGAAAGGTTGCAACACAAGTCGACGAGATGATGTTGCGAGATTCTCAGGAAATGAACTATGGTAGCAAGCTCCAAAGCATGAGCTAGTTCGTGAGACACACGTGAACACAATGTCCAAGACAATTGTGACCACATGGAGACCTTACAACAATACAATACGGACTTCTGGTTGGGAACCATCATCGAGGATATCGAAGTCCTTGCAAAAGTCTTGCTCTTAAGAAGGAACTTCTTCTCCTTGAACAGGTAAGTCAGTGGCTTGGCGTGCTAGGGAATACGTATGGAATGAAGGTAGCTAATCTGTCAAACTACAGAATACTTCGCACGTGCATGACTAACTTGGGATGATTCCAAAGGAAGCAAAATAAACTTTCTCGAACTCACAGCAACAACTTGCATCAAATGCACGTGAATTAGAGGAAGTCACTTCTTTCATCAAACATATCCTTCATGAGCCGGCATGAAGAAAATGCTTACAAAATTTTCCAACACTAGCTTGATGTTCATCAAAATCATGAAGAACATAAGGATGTTGCCGATGGGCGCAACAACAATTCATCTAGATTTCCATGAAGATGGAATTCCACAACTATGCGAACAAATTGATAGCATTGGTCAGACCAAAAGATATAATGGTGTATGCTCGAGGAGGCATCCACGAGTAAGACAACATTAGGAAAATCGTTGGTTCTGATTTTGACTTGACGATAGCCCACACTCAAATCAAAAGATTGGTTAAGGCAATAAATCCAACAACTGAACACGAAGGTCAATCAGTGCAGATATTATCTTTCTTCAACACACACACACTAACACAAAGATATCCCTTTAGGATGAACTAAGTTAGGCAAGCTTTTATCTTCCAGCTCTCCAAGTTGTTGTCTAGCTACTAGCTCAGGGTATCCAACGCAGATTCTTGGGGAAGGGGTGGTTTAGAGAAAAACCAACTTGATCACGAACTCAACATAACAGTCAGGGGACAACCTGGTAATACTTCCGAGAAGATATTCGGAAAATCATGATCCACCGATATGCTACTAAGCTCGAGAACAATCTTGCTTTTCAGGGCAAGATGATGTGATCAACTAAGCAAGGGATTGTCACAATCCTAACTCATTGATCAAAGAGTGCACTAGGAAGATGGACTAGGTAGCACGATAAATCTTAGAATGATGATTCAGTAACCAACACGCTAAGAGTGAAGTTATTGACCATTAACTACCAAGCAATAGGGTTGCTAGGAGTATTGATTACACACACCATGGTTCATTTGTCGGCATTCCGGTTACAACAACACGGAGACCAAGCAATGAATAATGATGGCGAAGAGTATCACTTCATCAAGAATTCATAAGATGGTGTGCAATTCCCATGACATTCTTGACATAAAGATGGTAACACTCCAAGGTAGAACATACTAGAAGCTGGATTTGCATTCTTGATCTGCAGAATACAACTGCTTTGACCCAATCCAAAAAATGGATGAGGTACTGGAGTTTGTTTCTCCTAGTCATTCTGAAATAGAATGGCTTGACAGACCACAAGAATATGGGGCACCGATGAGCACAAATGCACACATACTCTTGACTATCAACTGATAGACGAGGGTCGGAATACAATTGAGGAGGAACAACTCAAAAGGAACATATGATTTTTCCGAGTTGTGGATGCATAGATTAACATGTCGAACAAAACTCAACATAATTCTTCCGGATAACCCATGCAGAAGGGAAGGATTGGTAGAATCACAACTACAGAATGGAGGACTCATCGAGAGCACTCTTGTTATGATCTTTTCGTTCAAGGAGAACGTCTGCCATGGCTGGTTCATGGTATTGGAGGAATGATATACCATAGACCTCGAGGACTATCACAAGGTTACTAACATCCTAAAGGAACGAGCAAACACTATCAACAGGAATAAACATATCGAAGCTTGGGTCCAGGAACCCAGAAATAGAATACATACTAACTAAATAACATCACGAGATGCTTTCGAGAATGATGGCCAGCATTATCACACTGGGGATACAACACAAAGGCCGAACCTCTGGGTGGTTCTCTGAGATATCCTAGTTTCCTAATAACTTTCGCATATATATCGAGGCAACGGAGTACCTCAACACAATGACTAGTGTGGTTAATCTGGCCCAAAAGAGCAATGGGAACAGGGAGGAAAGATTTGCAAATGCATCAGATTATTTAGAAACCTTGGGTAACTCAGACAGAATAACGGCTGTACGGGCATGAAAAATAAGACAACCTGTATGACAACTGATAACACAACAAATGGATTCTTATGGAAGCACTGATCCGGGAAGGCTACAGCTTTCCTATAAGTCTGTAGCATAGTAACTCGCCATCCTGATAGATAGAGGAGAAAACCTAGTTTCTTAATCCCGCAGAAAAGAAGAGGGTGACTCAGAATCAGAGGGACACAGGATAAGGAGTAAAAAGAGCCTTACGTTCCCTTCCACAATCAATTCCCTTATATAGCTAAAGCATTTCTAGACACGACTTCGACCAGTTGGCTTGGTAATCCTACAGGCAGTCAGGCTCTAATACCAAAGCTGTCAGGACCCCGATCCTATGTCACACCGATCTAGCATGTAACACATCATATCACTTTGCGACCTCACGCACGGTAACCCACGGCTGCCGCCTTTACCTGGGCCGGGACCGTTTGCGCCTTTTGGCTCACGTATATGATTGTGTCGCTAGCATCCATATGACAGAGAACCCGGGCCGACATGACTAGTCGTAAACCAAGGTGGCACAAACTTACAGGGACAAGCATACATGACCCAGCAATGCACGTGTCGGTCATCAACGTATGAACCCAAGTCGTAGCAAGCTACAAGGACTTAAAGGAACACCGCATGACATTTCCCCTTAGGGACAGACACAGGAGCAAAGAAGGACACATGCTGGTCAATCCATGTGTTCCGGATAGAAGCACTAGGAGGCATTTCCCCACAAGGAAGGCTACCAAGCATAAACAACTAGGTGTCGGATCCCACACATACCAGTGCATTTCAAACATACACACAATATGCACGATATGTGTAAATACAACATGGCATCACAACATAACCCTATGACTCAAAGTATTTATTTAAAAGGGCTCCGAGGAGCCTTAAATAGCATGATATTACAAACATGGGTCTCATGACCCAACATTCAAGTCATACAAGCATCAAGCGGAAGCATAACCTGTCTGAGTACAGACAGCTAAAAGAAAGAAGGCTAGGAAGCCTGTCTATCTACAAGACCCTCCATAGGAACCAGACCTCTGTCTAGGATTCCCAAGCTAATCGGTCAATGTCAAACTCATCGCAGGAATCTAAAGTGAGACTGAAGTCTCCTCTACAAAACATAAATTAAGCAAATGTGAGTACAAATGTACTTAGCAAGACTTACATCAGAACTAACTACATATGCATAAGTATCAACAAGGGCATTGTGGAGTTTAACTGCAGCAAGCCAGCTTTGACTCAGTGGCTATCCTGTACAACGAGTACTAGTAACTTCTTTGAGATGAGAAAGTGCACATGAGTCCACATATTCACCATATCAATACACCACTATGGATCCGCTCCCGTCTCCCTACGAGAAGGCCATCCATAGCACTCACACTTATCTTGCGCATTTTAGAGTATCCACTTCCAAGTTGTCTATGAACAACGTAAGCTCTCCAAGTAGTCCATATCCGTGGACGCGGCTATTCGAATAGATCATATTACCCTGCAGGGGTGTACTTCTTCACAAACGCTTTTCCGACTTACCGCCATGTACACGTCATGTATCTCGGCAACCTTCAAGCGGAAGCCTGGCGAGGGTGTCGGCCACGACCTGACTAACCACACAAGTCTCTAGTCCAGGTTTATCGCCTATTTGAGTTCCATCCGCAAGGAAGTCCGGCCGAGGTTTCCACAACGGCCCCAAACGATGAGTGCAGGGTTCCCAAGAGCACCATTCGGGTGACACCTGGTACACTGTGCCTCGTGTCTCTACCACATCATAGCCCACCCCTAGGGTCAGTGCTACGCACGGCCCCCAACACATATCCTACAAACACCAGAAACTAGTTGCAACTCCTGGATAGAGTACTAGGCGATTAATCAGCCGAGAGGGGTCTAGTTACCGAAACCCAATGTGTGGTAGTAACTGTCTTGGATGACAAACATGGAACTAACTTCCTGAGGACAGTCCCAATGAGACAACCCACCATGTACTCCTACATGGCCTCTCATCGCTACCTTTACCAAATCGTGTTCACACACTTAGCTCTTACACAGTAGGACATGTTCTTCACCATTCGAATCCATCCCAGATGAATCAGACCCGACACAACTCTAAGCATAGCAGGCATAACAAGCAAGCATGAATGAGTAGGCACATCATGGCTCAAACAACTCCTACTCATGCTAGAGGGTTTCAACTATTTACTGTGGCAAAGACAGGTCTTGCAGAGGAATGGGTTCAACTACCGCAACAAGTAACAGTTGAATCATTGTTGTCCTAATGCAGTAAAAGAGAGCAAGAGCGAGAGAGTGGGATTGTATCGAAATGCTCAATGTGGGTTTGCTTGCCTGGCACTTCTGAAGATGATACTGCACTTCATCAGTGTCAACGGTCACTACGTCGGAATCGTCTGCTACCGAGAGGGGACAAACACTGGCAAATAGAGAATGAACACAATCAATGCAATGGAACCATATGATGCATGATCATGATATGGAAACATGCTGTGATTTGGGCTAATGCAACTAGCAACGATTTAAATGAAGTTGGTTTGAACCAAAGGTTCAAATTCAAACCCCATACAAGACATTTCAAATGCCATTTTTTCAAATTGTCATATACAGTAGCTTTAAGTTCTTCAAACATGCATGGAAATGCCATAAACAGATTCTTCAGATTTTTCTGATAAATTTTCATATATAAATTATTTCAATCTGAGTTACGGTTGAATTACTATGATTTTTTGAAGTTTAAACAATTTTCTGGAATTTCCTGGTTTATTTTTAATCCATAAAATCATTAATGACGTCAGCACTACGTCATGCCTGCGTCAACTGGTCAACTGAGCTGACCAGGGTCAAACCTGACGTGTGGGGTCCACACGTCAGTGAATCTGTGGAAAACCCCGGTCAAATCCCGCGCTAACCCGGCATTGACCCACGATGGGGCCCACTGTCAGTGGCTAAGGGGTGGCCTCGCTGGCGGGGGTTAGCGCTAATGATGGGCCACGTCGGCTGTCGCCGGAGTTCGACTGGCGGCGACCAAAGCCACGGCGGAAGCTCACCGGAATCGCGGCAGAGGTAGCCCGCACTCGGCCGCATGCAGGGGAGGCGACGGGAGGGCGCGGGGTGGTCGGAGCTGGCCGGAACGAAGCTCACGGCGGCGGCCGGAGTACGGCCTCGAGCGGTCACAGGGTTGCAGGGCACAGGGAGGCTCGTTGAGGAGCTAACTGAGCTCCTCGCGAGGTGGTGAGCACGGTTCATATCTCGGGCGTGGCTGGTTCGAGCTCCAACGACGGCAGCAACAAGGACGGCAACGGCGAGTGCTCGGCCATGGTGGAAACCGCGGCTAGAGGACGAATTCGTCGACGGGGAGAGGGGCAAGGGGAGCAGGAGCTCACAGCGGTGTCTTCGGAGTGCTCGGCACGCTCGGAGATGGCTCGGAGGCGACGGAACCACGGTGGCGATCTCGGGTGCCCGACGAGGAAGATGATGACGGTGCCGGCGATGCGGTGCTTCCGGCGACGCGTGGCTCGACGAAGAGGCAGCAGGCGACGAGGCGGTTCTCTGGGCCACGTCGGGGAGGAGATGCAACTGCGGTGGCTACGGCTACGGCGACGGCGTGCTTCGGCTCCTCTTGGTGGAGCTCGGAATCGGAGGAGGAAGACAAGGGGGGGGGGGATGGCCAGGGCGTCCGCTTGATCGGGACGGCTCCTGTGAGCCTATCCCGCTCGCCAGCGCAGCAGGGAGGCAGGGAGGAGGTGGCGGCCTCAGCGCGCGCCGTGCCCGCCTTCGCCTCTGCCTACTGGTAGAGGTTGAAGATGACTGGCACAGTGGCCCAGTGGGCCGCAGAGTGCTGGGCCGGCTGGGGTGCCAGGTAAGTTTCTCTTTTTTCTATTTTCTTCATTTATTACTATTTACCTAATATTGCAACTCTGTTTTGGTTTGTTTAAAATATCAAACCATTTTTTAAAATCCTGGAAATTTGCATGTGGAACAAATGGACAAATCCAAAGTCACACATGGAGTTTCAGAATTGTTGGACTTATACTTAATATATAACAAATATAGATCCAATGCAAATAATTATTCGATTAACTCAAATGCCCAAAATAAATATTTCTGAGATTCCAAAAATATTGGTTTGAATTTTACCTCTTGCCAATAGTTTCATAGATTGACAGGAACATTTTCTTGGACTTGTTTGAGGAGATTTTAATGTTGGTCATTTTAAAATGATTGCTGAGGCTTTGAATTTCCTCAATTCAATTTTCTTTGAATTTAAATATGATGCATGACACTCACTGATGCATCTAATTACAAACAAATTCTAGGGCTGTGACACTCCCTTCTAAGGCTTTCTGCCATCAGCCATTTTCTTCAGCTGAGGTTTTTGAACTCGTGAGGACTCTGAAGATGTTTGAAGGTTTTCCTCAAGCAATGCTGCAAATGAATTAATTTGATGAGAACCTAGTGATTCGTCGGCAGACATTGTACCTGTGAATAGAGTATAGTTGCGAGGAAATAGGGAAGAGTCACATGCGTTCTCAGAGATTTTTCAAAAAAAAAACCAGGTGAGGAAATTGACCCTTATCGTCTTGACATAATTCACTAGGTGTTCTTGACCTAGGTTCCAGAGTTGTACAGATTGAAGCAATTACACAATTGAGGAATCTAGTTGTTAAGTATAACTTAGATGAAAATACTCAATACTGGCCAAAAGGAAGTGCTAAAGAATTGGAGGAGTGGTAAAAACAACACTTGAAGATGTTGTGGCAGTAAAAAGATCAAACTTGGGCTAGAAAAATAATTTTTTATTACCCCAAGGATGAACTCAATGAACTGGACGATGAGTCGAAGGAAATCGTCTGTTCAGATCTTCCGTGCCCTAACTCGGCGACGAAAGACGTCTACGGCGGCGGCGGAGGTGAAGAAATCCGCGACAGGCGCGAGTACGATGACGAAGAAGTCGAGGCAGTGAAGCTCTTCCTCTCCGGCGACGATGAGTTCCAGCGGCGGCGCTAGGGTTTGAGAGCGACAGGGGCGCGTGAGTGAAATGAGTTAGTGTTGACGAGGTCAAGCCTTTATATAGGCGCTGTAAAAACTGAGAGGTCCGAAGATTTTGGACGGATAGGCCCCTGGCGTTTCGCATCTGAGTGACATGGGTCATACATGCATTTTGAATGCGCTTATCCATGCGTCGAAGGTGCGGGATGAGGTTACTGTGGCAACCGCCAAAAATTGATTAGAATATTTTCAAAATGTGTTCGCAATTTCTTCAGCTGACAAGGACACAGTGAAGACTTTGAACAGTGCCAATTAGAACGCATATGAAGAGATTGAGAACAGAGTGGTTTGAGTTTAGCATAGAGGGGAGCGGGTCCGATCACATCCACATAGATGACAAAAAACACAGTTTGAAGAAACAGCTATATGTGGATGCTGTTGAGGACATGAAAAACTGAACTATATATACATATATAATTAATAAGCAGTGAAGAATAACCTCAAATGACGAATTTGAAAAGTTTGACGAAATTGCAAATGACGAAAAACTCAAATTTGAAGAATGTCATAAAGAGGTGGTGGCATTACCGATCGTATAAGAACTATGATGATTTCAGACACAACGTACAATTGCCGTAGGGTTCTGAGAATCAAGTTCTTCATTAATTTCTTCACACTTAGAGGGTTAATCTTCATTGATTGAAGAAAAACGTTACTTCGTGTGTTGTGCATCAAAGTCATCAAGAATGCATAAGCGTTAGGATGTGTGTCCTTTTCAAAGGACATTCGAAGATTCTAGGATGTTTAGCTCACACCGCAACATGCAAAACCTTCTCTCATCCAAGGGCTTAGTGAAGATATCTGCAAGTTGGTCTTTGGTCTTCATGTGGTCGATGACGATGTCTTCCTTCAGCACATGATCACGAAGAAAATGGTGACGAATCTCAATGTGCTTCATCCTTGAGTGTTGCACAGGGTTGTGGGAGATCTTGATGGCGCTCTCATTGTCGCAGTAGAGTGGAACTTTCTTCATGTTGATGCCATAGTCCTTGAGGGTTTGCTTCATCCATAGTAACTGAGAGCAGCAGGCACCAGCAGCAATGTACTCAGCCTCGGCAGTGGAAAGTGAGACGCAGTTCTGCTTCTTCAAGGACCAACAAACAAGAGATCGTCCGAGGAAATGGCATGTGCCTGAGGTTGACCTGCGATCCACACGATCACCAGCATATTCAGAATCGGAATATCCAGCAAGATCAAGTGATGAGCCCTTGGAATACCGTCGGTGACGCTTGAAAGCGGGCACACATGCAAACGCTAAGCATAATATCTGGCCTAGATGCACATAGGTAAAGCAGCGAACCAATGATGGAGCGATATACCTTCTGATCGAAATCTTTACCATTTTCGTCAGTGTTGAGTTGGCCATTTGTTGGCATTGGTATCTTGAGGCCTTTGCAGTCTTGCATTCCGAATTTCTTCAGGCAATCTTTGAGATATTTCTCCTGAGATATGAAGATGCCATTGGGTTGTTGACGAATTTGAAGTCCAAGGAAGAATTTCAACTCCCCCATCATAGACATCTGATACTCTTCTTGCATCATATGTCCAAATTCATCACTGTATTTCTTGTTAGTGCAACCAAAGATAATATCATCAACATATATTTGGCATATGAATAGTTCACCATCATAAGATTTTGTGAAAAGAGTAGGGTCAAGTGAACCGGGCTTGAACCCCTTTTTCTTCAGGAATTCCTTCAGTGTATCATACCAAGCCCTCGGGGCTTGCTTGAGGCCCTAGAGAGCCTTGTTGAGTCTGAAGACTTTGTCAGGATGCTTTGGGTCCTCAAAACCTGGTGGTTGAGCAACATATACTTCTTCCTCAAGCTTACCATTGAGGAATGCACTTTTCATATCCATTTGATATAAGAGGATATCATGATGGTTAGCATATGCA
This sequence comes from Elymus sibiricus, assembly GCA_039707655.1. Classification (NCBI taxonomy): domain Eukaryota; kingdom Viridiplantae; phylum Streptophyta; class Magnoliopsida; order Poales; family Poaceae; genus Elymus; species Elymus sibiricus. Next base: position 191,415,267 of record CM077670.1, read on the forward strand.
AGCAATATACGAATGGCTTCAAGCCTAGCAATAGGTGCAAATGTTTCATCGAAATCAATACCCTCAACCTGTGTGTAGCCTTGAGCTACAAGACGGGCCTTATTCCTCACCACTTGGCCGTTTTCGTCTTGTTTGTTGCGGTAGATCCACTTAGTGCCGATGATATTTTGCTTGCGTGGATTGGGACGCTTAACAAGCCCCCACACATTGTTGAGCTCGAACTGATGCAATTCATCTTGCATTGCTTGAATCCATTCAGGTTCTAGAAAGGCTTCATCAACTTTGGTGGGCTCTAAAATAGAGACAAACGCGTAATGCCCACAAAATTTAGCTAAATGTGAAGCTCTTGAGCGAGTGAGGGGACCAGGTGCATTGATGTTGTCTAGGATCTTCTCAATCTGCACTTCATTTGCCACTCGTGGATGTGCTGGACGAGGGCCTTGATGTTGTTGTTGCCGTGCAGAATCCTCAGCATCATTTTCATCAGGATGTTCATTTTCTTCACGACGAGGAACAACCACTTCTTCATCAGCGGCTATTTCTTCACTGGGCACAATTTCACCAGTGCCCATCATCTTGATAGATTCCTCAGGAGGCATTTCATCTATCATAGGAGGCAGGTGCTCTCTTTGCGAGCCGTTAGTTTCATCGAACCGCACATCTACAGTTTCAACAATCTTGTGGTGAAGAGAGTTGAAGACTCTGTAGGTGTGTGAGTCCTTTCCGTAACCAAGCATAAAACCTTCATGTGCTTTCGGTGCAAATTTAGAACTGTGATGAGGATCCCTAATCCAACATTTAGCACCGAAGACTTTGAAATAACTCACATTGGGTTTCTTGCCAGTGAGTTGCTCGTATGAGGTCTTCTTGAGGAATTTGTGAAGATATACTCGGTTGATGATGTGGCATGCAGTATCAATAGCCTCAGGCCACCATCGACGTGGGGTCTTGTATTCATCAAGCATAGTACGCGCCATCTCGATGAGGGTTCTGTTCTTGCGCTCCACGACTCCATTCTGTTGAGGCGTGTAGGGAGCAGAGAGCTCATGAGTGATACCAAGTTCATCAAGATAGTCGTCGAGGCCTGTCTTCTTGAACTCAGTGCCATTGTCACTCCTGATGTGCTTGATCTTGAGACCATAATTCGTCATGGCCTGATTGGAGAATCGTCTAAAGACATCTTGAACTTCATTCTTGTAGGAAATGATGTGCACCTAGGTGTAACGAGAGTAGTCATCAACTATGACAAATTCGTAGAGAGATGCTGCATTGGTTAGTGTGGCATAATGTGTAGGACCAAACAAATCCATATGAAGCAATTCAAAAGGACGAGTAGTGGTCATGATTGTCTTCGCCAAGTGCTTGGATCTGGTCATCTTTCCAGACTCACAAGCACCACAGAGGTGATCCTTGACAAATTTGACACCCTCGACGCCAATGATATGCTTCTTCTTGACGAGAGTGCCCAAATTCCTCATTCCAGCATGTCCAAGTCGTCGATGCCATAGCCAGCATTCCGAAGCTTTTGGCATTAGACATGTTGCAGGCTGAGGACCTATAGAGAAATCTACAATGTACAAGTCACCTTTCCTAAAGCCTTCGAAGACTTTGGATTTGTCAGATTCCAACAGCACAATGCATCTATATTTGCCAAAGATGACAATCATATCAAGATCACAAAGCATTGAGACAGACATGAGGTTGTATCCAAGGGACTCGACAAGCATCACCTTTTCCATGTGCCGATCCTTTGAAATGACAACCTTACCTAGACCCAATACCTTAGTTTTTCCTTTGTCAGCGTATGTGATATGCTTCAGATGAGACGGAGTAAGGAGAGCATCAGTGAGGAGATTCCTATCTCCAGTCATATGATTCATGCAGCCACTGTCCAAGACCCATTCAGTGGCTGAAGGTGTATCATCCTGTAGAAGCATTAGTATGACTTACAAATTCATATGCTTCAAAGTGAAGAATATGATGACGATCAATTTCGTCAGACAATTTCATCAATGAACAATATTAGGCAGCATAAAGGATGTGTGAAATGAAATATTCATTCCATCGTGATTAGCCTGCATCCCAACAGGCATTATGTCAGGTCTTCAGCAAATTCATCAGACATTTAGTTGTCTGAAGACCTGACCCTGCAGAAGAGATTAGTTCTTCTTCTTAACCACCCACATCTGAATGGGTGGCTGAGAAGCAATGTGGTGAACTGCATTAATGGAGAACTTAGGCATTGAAGAATATGCATTTCTCTTCACAGGAGGGTTATAGTAATTGAATGAATAAGCAGAGAAATTCTTCAAAGATTTGTGAACATAGTGGTTCAAAGAATAATGCTCATATTCATCAAATCGCTGTTTGTTTCCCTGCGAAATAGAGGCATTAGCATGACCATAAGTGGGTCTGCGTCCATTTGACGACTTTGATCCTTGTGAGGAATTTGCCCTGGGAAGTTTCTTCTTCATCGGTGGTGTCATGATGACATCCACCTGAAGATTTTCCAGACGGCTTTTAGGAACCCAGATTTTCTTCACATGTGGACCGTTCCTGCAGTTAGTACCAATGAATCTGGCAAAGACCTCACCATTCTGATTCTTGAACAATTTATAGTTGGAGTCAAATGACTCATCTGAAGAATATGGAGAATCACAAGTATAGCCAGATAAAGTGGATGGATCTATTGGAGGTCCCTTTGCAGCAACCCATGTGGTTTTGGGATACTGCTTAGGCTTCCAATATGAACCATCAGCGTTGAGCTTTCTCTCAAAAGCAATGCCCTCTTTCCTAGGGTTCCTGTGAAGAATTTGCTTTTTGAGCACGTCACACAGGGTTTGATGCCCTTTGAGGCTCTTGTACATGCCAGTGACATACAATTCCTTCAGCCCTGCATTTTCATCTGTATCCCCGATGGCTTCCTCAAGTGAGGGGTTAGTGGCCACCGTAGTAGTTGAAGCAATTGCAAGTACAGAAGCATTTGAACATTCAGCTGAATAATTAGCATTATCATGTTCAAGGCATTTTAGGCATGGTGCAACAAATTCTTCCTGAGCGGTACTGATCTGTTGAGTGAGGAGTGAATCGTTTTGTTTTTGAAGATCATCATGAGACACTCTCAGCTTCTCGAGATCTTGCTTCCTTTGAAGAAATTCATAGGACAGCTTCTCATGTTCAGCTGAGAGGGACACATGACAACTTTCAAGTTCGTCATATTGAGACTTAAGCCTTCTGATATCCTCAGACAAGGCTTGACTACGATCCATTTCCTCGTCCAACAGGTCATCGCTTTTGTCTAGCAGTTTTTGAATCTTTTCCATGGCATGTTGTTGCTCAGTTGCAATTTCAGCAAGTTTCTTATAGCTTGGTTTAGATTCACACTCAGAGTCATCATCACTGGAAGTTTCAAAGTAAGCTTCTCATGAGGTTACCTTTGCACCTCTTACCATGAAGCTATAGGTGGGAGTGAAGTCATCAGCACAGTCATCATTGTTGGTGGAGATACCATTATCCTCAGAGTTGAAGATGGACTTCCTGACGTACTCAGTGGCGAGTGCAAGGCTTGCCACACTAGTGTCTGACTCCTCCTCAGGTTTCTCAGCTTGCTGATCATCAGATTCTTCTTTAGAATCCATTTCTTTCCCAAGGAATGCACGAGCTTTGCTAGAACTAGATTTCTTGTGAGATGAGGAGTTTGATGAATACTTTGAGGACTTCTTCTTTTTGCCATCAGACTCATCATCATCCCTGCTCTTCTTCTTCGTCTTCTGCCAACGAGGGCAGTCGGCGATGTAGTGGCCTGGCTTCTTGCATTTGTGACAGGTTCTTTTGTTGTAGTCTCGAGCAGACGCTTCTCCAGTGTTCTTCGAGTCATACTTTGAATATTTTCCGAATCGGTTCTTCTTGGAAAACTTCTGGAACTTCTTCACCAGCATAGCCAGTTCTCTGCCAATTTCCTCAGCACCATCAGAACTGCTCTCATATTCCTCTTCTTCTTCAGATGAAGAAATAGCCTTGGCTTTTGCTTTAGCCTTCAGAGCGTGAGGACAACCATAGCTGGGTCCATACATATCTCTCTTCTCTACTTGCTGAAATTCATGTGTGTTGAGCCCCTCAAGAATGTCAGCAAGATCCAGTGACTTGTAATCAGGGCGCTCTTGTATCATCAGTGCCAAAGTGTCGAAGGAACTGTCCAGAGACCTCAATAATTTCTTCACCACCTCATGATATGTGATGTCAGCAGCACCAAGAGCTTGAAGCTCATTGGAGATATCAGTGAGACGGTCGAAGGTTCGCTGCACATTTTCATTGTCGAGCCTTTTGAAGCGATTGAAGAGATTGCGCAGGACATCAACTCGGGAGTCACGTTGAGTAGATACTCCCTCATTGACTTTGGAGAGTCGGTCCCAGATTAGCTTCGAGGTTTCCAAAGCACTTACTCTACCACACTGGCCTTTGTTCAGATGACCACATATGATGTTCTTCGCTTGAGAGTCCAGTTGTTTGAATCTCTTCACATCAGCAGCATTGATACTTGATGAAATGGTGGGGACGCCATTCTTGACAACGAACCAGAGATCATTGTCCATAGCCTCAAGATGCATTCGCATCTTGTTCTTCCAGTAGGGATAGTCTGTGCCATCGAAGATGGGGCACATAGTGGAGACCTTGATCATTCCTGCGGTCGACAAAACTAAAAATCCAGGTGGTTAAACCAAAATAACACATAACAAGGGAGTACCTTGCTCTGATACCAATTGAAAGCGCAGGATAACTCCCAGAGGGGGGTGAATGGGAGATTTTTAGAAATTCGTCAAACTCTGAAGATTTTGACGAAAATCAGAGTGACGAAATAGATACAGATACGAAACAAGATCGACACAGATACAGGTAGCATGCATATGAAGTACATACAGGTGAAGAACATGTAATCATATAGGCGAACATGCAAGAGGAAGATGAACTGAAGAAATGAAAAACAGCAGGATGAAAGTCTTCAGTTCAAATTCTTCAGAAAAGTAAAGCACAAGTTCTTCAGCTGCGGAATTGCGAAAGGTAAAGGGTGAGGAATTTGAAACCGGTTGAGCTTGATGAAGACACAGCGATTTGGTAGACCAGTTCCAGTTGCTGTATCAACTGTACGTCTGGTTGAGGCGGCTGAGTCGCACCTCAGAGGACACTTAGTCCTCACCGTATTTCTCTTGAGCTAAGGACACTTAGTCCTCGCCCAATCACTCGTGGTAAGTCTTCAAGGTAGACTTCCAAAACCTTCACAGACTTGTTCACCGGCACGCCACAATTACTCTTGGGTGCTCAGAACATGACGCCTAACCGTATGGAGGAATGACAGTCCTCAAAGGTAACAAGCATCGGATCACACAGATCAATCTCTTCAGGGATGCTCAATCACTTTGGCTCTGGCTTTTTTCTCACTTAGGATTCTCTCAAAGTCGTCGGAGGGTGGGATGCTCTCAAATGACAAGTGTCAAGTTCTCTCGGAGCAGCCAACCAACAAGTGGTTGTGGGGGGGGGGGCTATTTATAGCCAGGGGGCAACCCGACATGAAATGTCATAAATGCCCTTCTCTGATTCGACCATTATCAGGATAAGGATCCACTCGACAGCTAGCACGCGGTGCAGCAACGGTCGGAATTGAACTCTCAATTTCGTCGGGGCACTCTATTTCCTCACGGTAGGCAGATCACACTGGCGACCTCCTAACTCCTCAGCCTGACCAAATTCTTCAGCGACCAGATGAACTTCGTCACTGTCGCTAGCAAATGTGTCAGCTGTACTGGAGATTTCCAAAGGCTTCACTCGAAGCGGCTTTTGTGTGTATAGGTTTGAGTAAGTTTGAGCATCACTTTGGAAATGTGAAATATGTTTCACCTAGACCCCCTTTAACAGTACGGTTTTTTCTATGACTCAAAGAAGAAGAAAAGAAACTACGAAAACAAAAGTCTTCACGTCAGTTTCTTCAAAGGCCGTACCAATTTCAGCACCAAATTCTTCACTTGAAGAAATCCATTTTTAGGGGTCGTCTTCCATGTGTTAAACCAAATCTTTAGGGACTCTATCTCCTGTGTATACTCACAAACACATTAGTTCCTCAACCTATTTGTCTTCAACACTCCAAAACCACTAAGGGGGCACTTGATGCACTTACAAATATTTCTCATGAATAATCTGATCATAAACTCACAATTCATCGGATCCCAACAAACACACCGCAAAAGAAGATTACATCGGATAGAACTCCAAGAACATCAAGGAGAACATTGTATTGAAGATCAAAGAGAGAGAAGAAGCCATCTAGCTAATAGCTATGGACCCGTAGGTCTGTGGTAAACTACTCACACATCATCGGAAGGGCAGCAAGGTTGATGTAGAAGCCCTCCGTGATCGATTCCCCCTCCGGCAGAGTACTGCAAAAGGCCTCTAGATGGGATCGTGGAAGAACAGAGGCTTGCAGCGGTGGAAAGGTTATTTCTTCTGGCTCTCTGATGGTTTCCCAATATTTGTGAATTTATAGAAGTGGAATTAGGTCAAACGGAGTCATGTGGGCCCCACAAGGCAACACGGCGCGCCCCCCCTGGGGCGCGCCCTGTTGCCTTGTGAAGCCTCCGTGAGGCTTCTGGCCTCCTCCAGAAGCTTCCAAGGGTTCTTTTGTCCAAAAAAAATCACCAAAAAGTTTCATGGCATTTGGACTTCATTTAGTACTGTTTCTCTAAAAAGCCAAAAATAAGCAGAAAACAACAACTGATACTGGGCACTAGGTTAATAGGTTAGTCCCAAAAAATGATATATAATTGCATATAAAAACATCCAAGATTGATACTGTAATAGCATGGAACAATCAAAAATTATAGATACGTTGGAGACGTATCACTCCCCAGAAGGCCAGCGAGACCCTGCGCACAGAAGAAGCCTGCCGCACCGGAGCCACCCGAGGTCGCGTCGTCGCCTGCTGAGATCTCACCTCAGGAGGCAGTTGGCGCGTCGCCTCCCGAGGCCGCGCCTCCACCTCCCGAGGGCCCTCCTCAGGAGGCCCCCAACAAGGCACCTCGTGAGCCGCCTCCCGAGCCTCATGAGCCTCTCGGCCCCCCCGAAGACCAAGCTGCCGGGACAACTACTCGCCTCGTCGAGCACCTGGTGTACTTTGTCAGCATAGTGCTGCGGGATGCGCACGAGCACTACCCCATGCAGCAGAAGCTCCTCCTCACGCTCCTCGTCGCCTCTAGGAAGCTGCGCCACAACTTCCAGGGCCATCCCATCAAGGTGATCTCGTCTTACCCCCTGGAGCAAGTCCCACGCAGCCCCAACGCCGCTGGCCGCGTCGCCGAGTGGAACATCGAGCAGCAGGCCTTCGAGCTGGAATTCTGCACCACGAGGGTGATCAAGGGTGCAGCCCTGGCTGACTTTGTAGCAGAATGGATGGATCTACCCCAGAAGGAGCCTCGCGAGGGCGTATCCCTCTTACCTGGGTACAAGGCGCCTGGCGGCTAGACTATGCACTTCGACGGTGCCTTCTCCCGGCAGGGCGCGGGGGCTGGTGTCATGCTCACCTCGCCAACAGGTGACAAGCTCTACTACACTGTCCAACTGTGCTTCAAGTGTGATGACAAGGTCTCAAAAACCATCGTGGAGTACGAAGGCCTCATCACCGGCCTCAAGGCTGCCTTCGCTCTCGGCATCAAGCGCCTCACCATCAAGGGGGATTCGCAGCTCCTCGTCAACTTCTCCAACAAGAGCTACAAGCCAAAAGACGAGCACACGGCCACATATCTGGAAGAGGTATGCAAGCTCGAGAAGCGTTTCCTTGGCCTGGAGCTCCAGCACGTCCCCCGTGGCAGCAACAAGGAAGCTGGCGACATCGCCAAGCGAGCATCTCGCCGCGAGCCTCAAAGCCCCGGTGTCTTCGAGGAAAGGCTCCTGAAGCCATAAGCTACACCACCTGCCATGAACGCCACACCCCTTGACGAAGAGCTCCCACCCGCACCACCCATGGGCACGCCAGACTACAGCCCAGCCTCAGGCGCCCAGCTGCTGGTGGCGCTGGAGCCTCAAGATGACAGCTGGGCCGCTGAGTTCAAGGCCTACTTGCTTCACAGCACCCTCCCGGAGAAGGACTCAGAGGCAGGGCATGTGGCTCACCAGGCCACCGCTTACTGTTTGAAGGACGGCCAGCTGTACCGCAGGCGCCCCAATGGCGTCTTTCTGTGGTGCATCTGTGAAGAACAAAGTCGCGACCTGCTCGCCGACATCCATGGAGGAGACTATGGTCACCACTCCTCATCACGCACCCTCACCGACAAGGTCTTCCGCAGCGGCTTCTACTGGCCCACCGCGCTCCACGACGCCACTGAGCTCGTCCAATCCTGTGAAGCTTGTCAATTCCATGCCAAGCAAATCCACCAGCCGGCACAAGACCTCCAGACAATTCCTCTCTCGTGGCCCTTCGCGATCTGGGGGCTAGATATCTTGGGACCCTTCCCTCGCGTAGCTGGCGGCTACTGCTACCTCTACGTCGCCATCGACAAGTTCACCAAGTGGGCGGAGGTCGAGCCTGTGTGCACCATCCCGGCAGGCTCTGCCGTCAAGTTCATCAAGGGCCTCGTGAGCCGCTTTGGCATCCCCAACCGCATCATCACTGACAACGGCTCCCAATTCACGAGCGGCCTCTTCAAGTCATACTGCGCCAGCCTCGGCACGCAGATCTGCTATGCCTCTATGGCGCACCCACGAAGCAATGGCCAGGCCGAGCATGCCAACGCTGAGGTCCTCAAGGGCCCCAAGACAAGAAGCTTCAAGAAAAATCTTGAAGCCTGCGGCAAGGGCTGGCTTGACGAGCTACAGTCTGTGCTGTGGTCGATCTGCACGACAGCAACCAAGCCTACTGGCGAGACACCCTTCTTCCTCGTCTACGGATCTCAAGCTGTCCTCCCTTCTGAGCTCAAGCATGGCTCTCTGCGAGTCCTCGCCTTCGATGAGGCTCGTCAGAATGGCTCTCAAGAGGCCAACCTGCTGCTCCTCGAGGAAGCCCGTCACCAGGCCGCCCTGCACGCCACAAGATACTAGCAGGCTTTGCGTCACTATCATAGTCGCAACAAACGGCCACGCACCCTTGAAGTCGGTGATCTCGTCCTGAGAAGGATCCTCTCCAGAGCAGTACTCCACAAGCTCTCACCCATGTGGGAAGGCCCTTTCAGGGTTGCTCATGTCTCCAGGCCTGGCGCCGCCCGGCTGGAGACGGAGGACGGAGTTCCTGTGCCCAACACATGGAACATCCAACACCTCCGCAAGTTCTACCCGTGACCCTCACGCGTACGAATGAAGTGGAGTTGTACATGCTCCGGAGCCTCTCATTGCGTTTGCCTGATGGGCCCGCGAGAGCTCCCGCCCACGTCTCAGTGGAAGCCCCATGCTCTGCGCTGGCGGAATGTCCCACGCCTAGTGGAAGCCCCAAGCTCAGCGCTGGCGGAACAACCGAGCTGAGGGCGCCCCACGGGCTACACCAACCTCACGCTGACCCATGCCGGACACGGCATCCTCTTCTCTTTTCGATGTGAAACTGAGGGCGCCCCACGGGCGGCACCAACCTCAAGCTGACCCATGCCGGACACGGCAGCCGCATCTCTTTTTGGTTGTGTAATCAACTTATTATTATGCTGCAGTAAAGCTTTATTTCCTAAGATATCTTATGTGTTTGGTAAGTGGCCTGCCTCAGGAGCTATGCGTGCTCGCGACCCTTCTCTTGTGCATCACACGAGCGGGGGCTGGACACGGTCTATGCTCGGGTCAGTCCCAGCAGCGTTGCAAAACCCAAGTGATCGAGCTCTGGCTCGCGGGCCTGCTCCCGTGTACGCCACCTCACCAAGGTCCTTGGTGTCTCGTCTCCTCGCGTGATGCCCACGAGCAAGCTACTAAGCATGGTATGAAGTTGTCACAGGAACAAAGTATGCAGAAGGCCTCGCGAGCGCTGCCTCGTGAGGAAACTCATGACAAGACGCCCTTGCAAGTCCTCCGGAAGCCTCGCGAGCGCTGCCTCGTGAGCCAACCTGCGGCGGCGGTCTCCACCAAGTGCTAGCGGGAGGCCTCGCAGGCAAGAGCCTCGCGAGGCGCACTCCGCGGCCACGACACGCCAAGCGACACTCGCGAAAAAGCTAACTACAAAAACACCTCACGAGCCACTCTCGGTGCCTCTCAAGCTCTCCTCTCCCTGCAACCACACTGAATGTTGATGTTTCCTCCTCCGCACAAAGCCGCTTGCATGTCAAAGGGGGGCTCCCTAAGCATCACGCCTCAGGAGCCCTTACCGCCTCTCAGTGCCCTACACCTCCTGGCCTTATCCAGGCAACGTGACCGGACATACCAGCGACTGCTGTGGCCCGCTTGGGGGCTGGGTCCTGACGACGTAGAGCATCAAGGCAAGCAATAAAAGGAAAATAGGCCTCACGAGGAAACATACATTGCAGCAAATCATAAAGTACTTAAACAAAAGACATCGTTTTTACGCCCCCACGGGGCCACATCGATCTATTACAGGAACAAAAGAAAAGGGCCAAGGCGGAGCGCTGCACATCTTCAAGATCCGACTCGGGCGCTGCATGCGCCTAGTCGGAATCTTCGTCTTCACTCTTGATGCGCGGGGAGCCCTCGTCGCTTTCACCCCCACTGCTGGAGTCGGTGCTACCGTCGCTTTCACCCTTTCCGGAGGAGTTGGAACCACTGCCGCTCTCGCTCTTCGTGCAGCACTCTACGTGGGTACCGGAGACCACGAAGAACTTCACGAAGAGGGTGGCGGCTCCATCATACTTGAACTGAAGGAGATGCCCCCGCCTTAGGCCATGGGCGCGGGCAAACGACTTCCACCCCCGCTTTAGGAACATGAAGCCAGCGGGGGAGAACTCAGTCGCCACCCAGGAGGGGCTGTTGCAGCAGCCGTCCGCCTGCAACCATAGACTCAAGGGCCCGCTGTCCTCCATTGCTCTTGCAAAGGAGTCAGGGAGCCATCACCAGCTGCAGGGCCGACGATGCAGCCCCACGATAAACTCGTGCGCCGCCTCTGCCGAGTGGGCCCCCACCTGAGGAGGACGGGCGGCAGCCCCGCCGTGCCCGCCTCGGCCGTGGGCGCCGCGTCCTCCACGGCTGCGCGCGGTGACTCTTCCGCGAGCACTAGGGTCGGGCGAGGCGGCCGCCGAGGAGCGCCCCCGGCCCCGAGGAGGAACCCTCGTGGTAGCAGCGGATGCGCGGGCTCGTCCTCTCCCCCTCACCACCGCAGCACTGGTCCTGGAAAAGAGCAAGGATGAGTGAAGGGTGGAAGAAGGGGAGAGGCGGAGGTAGAAGATGGGCAGGGGAGGTCTCTACCTTCCCTCCACTCCTTTTATAACACCTTATGAGGATGTCCTCCCTGCCGCTCCGTCTTCTTCGACACCGGGAATCGAGGAAGCAGAAGGGAAGCAATGATAGCCCTGCGCCCCATGTGGGCCGGCTTTAAGGCAGGCGCATGCGGTTACCGAGGCATAGTGGAGGAAGTGGGTGCGTCCCATGTCCCGTCATGCGCCATGCATCGAACTTGGGCCCCACAGTCTGTCAGGGCCCGCACCGTTTTGCTCCCAATGGGCGGGAACGTGCACGCCACGGGCCCGGGGACTACTGTCGGGCCATTGGAAACCAGGGTACCACGGCCCGTCTGCCTGCGGCCCAGGAAGCGACGCTTGGCGAAGGGCCAAGACGTGGCCCAATTAAGGGCGCCGCAAAGCGAAGACACCTCGCGAGGCGCCGGCCCCACGAGGGCCCCTCCTCAAGGAGCAAACCAACAAGACTTAGTCGCAGCACCGGCAGAAAGCCTCACGAGGCTCCCTCGCGAGGTGGCCTCTCGAGGCGCCCGCCTGAGGCCCCCCGAGCCTGACGCCAGCCGCGCGGTCCTGTGCCTAGCACATGGGTGATGCGCTTGGTGATGAACGGCGACAGAGGCTGCGCGAGTGGGCGTGGACAGAGAGGCTTTCCTCTTTGGTGCTAAAGGGGCAGCCCCAGCTGCCCTCCTCCAAAGCAAGTCCCAAGGACTGCCCGTTTGGTGAAAGAAGACCGAGACAGCACGGCGCGCAGGGCGGAGGTCATCACCGAGCCCACCGGCGCGTCATGGATCATGCTTTTGCAGGCGAAGACACACCTTAGTCAGGATAGCCTGAGCGCCTGTCTCCTTTCAAACCCCCCCAACTGTGGCTACCCTTCCCACCTAGATTTTCAGGGGAGGAGGACCGAGGCGGCTATAAAAGGGCAGCAGTGCTACCATTGTAGGGGATCGATTCTTTCCTCTCCTACCTTGTACGCGAGAACACTCTCTTGCCACAGCAATTCCAACACAAGCAGGAGTAGGGTTTTACACCACAAGGTGGCCCGAACCTGGGTAACCGTCGGGTCCCCTGTCATGCTCTGCACTCATGTGCTCTCGCCATAGCCTCGCCGTGGTCACCCTTGGAGAGGTGGGAACAAGCTAGCCCCCAGTGTTTGAACCTTTGGCCCCCCGGAGCCCCGATTCCGACAGTTTCTTGGCTTCTTTCCTTGCTCAGGTTTGTTCCTTTCTCCTGAGGCTCTGGCAGAGCCGTTCTGCTGCGCAGGGAACCCACCGAGAAGAAGAAGAAGAAGACCCCTGGCTCAAAGGGGACCCCGGCGCCTACCCCTGGCGCTGAGGGGCATGAAGAGGCCACCCGCCACCCTGAAACCGAGACGGGGCGCGTGGGGGCGGACGAAGATCTAGTGTGTCCCCCGAAACCACGTGCGGACGCGGCTCCGGAGGCCAAGGAAGATGAACCTCGGGAGGTGGCCTCCGAAGGAGGGGCCGTGCCTCCCCAGACGCCCTTTGCCGGAGAGGACGCAGTGATGGAGGAGGCTGAAGCACCAACTCCCCCGTCGAGCACCACCCCCGAGAAGGAGGCAGCAGACGCTAGAGGCACCACGGCGAGCCCCCAGCCCTCGCCCGTGCGTGAGGTTCCCGCCGCAGGTGCGGCATGCCCGCGGAGCATGCCACCGTGGCATGAGGAGGAGGAGGCCCCGGCGAGCCCCCCGCTCCTGACAAATGACGCGGCACCCGAGGGGAGTGCCGGGCCTTCCTAGGCTGTGATGGCGGAGGGCGGCGAGGAGTCAGACCCGGCCTGCGCTCTGACGCTCGTGAATAGCCGCACCCTGCTCAAGTGTGGGGTCCTACGGAGTGCCTGGGCAGCTCTAGGCCAGCTCGAGGCGGAGCTCCAGGCCGAGGAGGCGTGCCTCGACGGGGAGCATCTGCGCCTCGCAGAAGGATGGTGACAGCTCGACGTCGCCGTCAAGCTGGGCCGGAGCCAAGACAAAGCCACACGGGCGAAGCCTGAGAAGGCCACCTTCGAGGGAAAGGAGATCTTCCAGAACGCCGTCCGCGAGGCCGACGCGGCTGACAAGCACTGCGAGGAGGCGGAGGCCCGCACGAAGGAGCTCTAGGAGCAGCACGCCACACGCGACGAAGCTGCTTCAGACGCGGGAAAGCACCATCACCACCTCCGAGGAGGAGCTTGCGGCCTGTGAGGCGGACCTGCGATCCGCGAGCGGGAGCTCGCGAGAACGACGTTCGAGCAGGCCGCAGAACGCAAGGGCCTGGAGACACTGGACAGCTAGGTGGCCGCTGCCTAGGCCTCCTACAACCAGCGCATGGAGAGGACCAATACCCAGCTGGAGGCCAAGGAGAAGAAGGCCCAAGAGGACACCAACGCGAAGATAGAGAAGAACTGCCTGGCGCTCGCTGCGGACCACAGCAAGAAGCTGAAGGCCCAGGAGGACCGCTTCAAGAAGAAGTGCGAGGAGCTCTAGAAGGAGATCGACGACCTCAAGGAGGTGCTCACGACCTTGCTCTTTGGAGATGCACCGTAGCGCGATGCCATTGGGGAACCTGTGGTAGAGCTCGCCGTCTTGCAAGCAGTAGACGGTGGCCTGGCGAGCCACACGCTCTGCTTCTGAGTCCTTCTCCAGGAGGGTGCCGCTCTGCAAGTAGGCCTTGAACTCCGCGACCCAGCTGTCCACTTGAGGCTCCAGCACGAGCAACAAGCAAGTACCCGAAGATGGGCCACAATCAGGCACGCCTGCGGGTGGTGCGGGAGGGGGATCCTCATGAGGCGTCGTGGCGCTCGAGGCAGGTGGTGCAGCTGATGGCCTCAGGAGCCTTTCTTCGAAGACGCCGTTGCTCTGTAGCTCGTGGTGAGATGCCCGCTTGGCGATGTCGTCTGCCTCTTTGTTGCTGCCGCGAAGGACGTGCTGGAGCTCCAGGCCAAGGAAGCGCTTTTCAACCTTGCGAACTTCCTCCAAGTAGGCGGCCATGTGCTCGTCCTTGGGCTTGTAGCTTTTGTTGGAGAAGTTGACGAGGAGCTAAGAGTCTCCCTTGATGATGATGCGCTTGATACCCAGAACAGAGGCAGCCTTGAGCCCAGCGATGACCCCTTTGTACTCTGCGATGTTGTTGGAGACCTTGTCGTCATGCTTGAAATAGAGCTGGACAGTGTAGCGGAGCTTGTCTCCTGTTGGCGAGGTGAGCATGACACCAGCTCCTGTGCCCTGTTGCGAGAACGCACCATCGAAGTGCATGGTCCAGCTGCCAGGTGCCTCATCTCTAGGCAGGAGGGATTTGTCCTCGTGAGGCTCTTCTTGGTGCGGGTCTGTCCATTCCGCCACGAAGTCCGCCAAGGCTGCGCCCTTGATCACGCGTGTGGTGCAAAATTCCAGTTCGAAGGCCTGCAGCTCGATGTTCCACTCGGCGGCACGGCCCGTGGCATTGGGGCTGCACAAGACTTGCTCCAGTTGGTAGGATGTGATCACCTTGATGGGATGGCCTGGAAGTAGTGGCGCAGCTTCTTGGAGGCGACAAGGAGCACGGGGAGGAGCTTCTGTTGCATGGGGTAGCGCTCGTGCGCATCCCGCTGCACCGTGCTAACGAAGTACACAGGGTGCTCGACGAGGCGTGTGGTTGTGGTAGCATCTTGCTCTCCGGAAGGCCCTGGGGGCTCATGAGGCTCGGGGGGCTCGTGAGGCGGCTCGTCAGGGGCCTCCTGAGGAGGGCCCTCGGCAGGTGACGTCGCGACCTCGGCAGGTGAAGGCGCGGCCTCGGCAGGCGCCAATGTGGCCTCAGCGGGCTTCTTCTGGATGCAGACACGCTCCTCTCGTACCGCCACCAAGGCCACGCTGGCCGTTTGGGGAGTGGCTGCCAAGTACAAGAGCAGAGGCTCATGAGTGCGTGGCGCGACCATGATGGGCAGGCTCGTCAAGTACCTCTTGAGGTCCTCGAAGGCAGCATTAGCTTCAGGAGTCCACTTGAAGGGGCCAGATCTTTACGTGAGCTTGAAGAACGGCAGGGCTCGCTCGCCGAACTTGGAGATGAAGCGCCCCAATGAGGGCATGCATCCCGCCAGGCGCTGCATTTGCTTGTGGTTCTGGGGTGGGCGCATCTTCTCGATGGCCTTGATCTTCTCGGGGTTTGCCTCGATGCCACGGTGGGAGACCAGGAAGCCAAGTAGCTTGCTGGAAGGAACTCCAAAGACGCACTTGTCTGGGTTGAGCTTGAGGTTGACCTTGCACAGATTGTTGAATGTTTCCTCGAGGTCCGCGAGGAGGGACCAGGCCTCGCGAGTCTTGACAACGATGTCGTAGACGTAGGCTTCCGCGTTCCTTCCCATCTGAGGCCCGAGGGCGATGCACATTAGCCTTTGGAAAGTGGCTCCGACACTCCTTAGGCTGAAGGGCATGCAGATGTAGCAGTATATCCTGCATGGGGTGATGAAGGCCGTTTTCTCCACATCTTCTGTCGCCATCTTGATCTGGTGGTAGCCTGAGAAGGCATCTAGGAAGCACGAAAACTCACACCCGGCAGTGGAGTCCACGATCTGGTCGATGCAAGGCAGCGGGAAGGGATCTTGAGGGCAGAACTTGTTGAGGCTCATGAAGTCGACGCACATTGTCCTTGCTGCACTTCTTGGGCACTACGATGGGGTTGGCAAGCCATTCGGGATGGCGCACCTCACAGATGACTCCCGCCTCTTGTAGCTTCTGGACTTCTTTGACGATGAACTCTTGCTTCTCGGGTGCTTGACGCCGTGCCTTCTGTTTCACGGGGCGTGCGTTGGGGCACACCGCTAAGTGGTGCTCGATCACCTCCCTCGGCACACCGGACAAATCAGATGCTGTCCAAGCAAACACATCCACATTTGCCCAAAGGAAGGTGACGAGCACATCTTCCTATGCAGGAGAGAGGCCCGTGCCGATGGTGAAGGTAGGGCCTGAGCCACAGCCATCCACCGACACCTTCTTTGTCTCGGCGCGCGCCTGATAGAACAGCTGCTTCTTCTTCGCGGGTGCGGCCTCAGGAGGCTCGACGTCATCTTCATCAGCGGGATAGGCGGTGGCGGTAGCCTTGTAGGCGCTCACGAGGGAGCAAACTGCATCCTTCTTGTCGCAGTGGACGGTGATGATGTCGCTGCAGCCCGGCATCTTGAGGACATTGTAGGCGTGACTGGTCACGGCCGTGAACTTGGCGAGCGCGGGGTAGCCCAAGATGGCATTGTACGGCAGGCCGATGTGTGCCACGTCGAAGTTGATGAGTTCAGTGCGGTAGTTCTTGTGGGTGCCGAAGGTGACAGGTAGGCGCAGGCGCACCTGCCCCAGAGGCAGCGTGCATCGGTGATGCCTGAGAAGGGCCTCGTCGGCATCAGCTGCGCATTGCGTACTTGGAGCTTCTCGAAGGTCTCGACGGAGATCACGTTGAGTCCTGTGCCTCCGTCGATGAGTGTCTTGGTGACATCGATGTTGCTGATGGTGGGGGTGCACAGCATGGGGATCGTGCCCATTGCTTCCGTGGACTTCGGGTGGTCCTTGGAGTCGAAGGAGATGGCGTACTGCGACCACTTGAGGGGCTGAGAAGCCTCAGGCCTCGGGAGGGCTACGTTCACCTCACGAGCGAACTGCTTGAAGTGGCGGTTGGACGGGGGAGCCTGGGCCCCGCCAAGGATGCAGGCCTCCTCGCAAGGCTCCTGGTAGCCCCCAGCACCCTCGTCAGGCTGGTTGCCGTTGTTCCTTCGGGGCGGTGGCGGCAGTGGCGGCAGAGCAACGTTGGCCTGAGGATTGGCCTGCCGCAGCTGGTCGTGCCAGACCTGCCTGAAGTTGCTGTTGCCGTTGTTGCCGCGGTTGCCCCAGCGGTTGTTGTTGCGGCCACCCCCGCGGCCGGCGCCGTGATCGTTGCGGCCGCCGCACCCATCCTGACGGCTCTCGCGGAGGAGCTTGAGCTTCTGGTAGTTTTAGGTGTTATGGGAGAACATGTCGTGGTAGGCGCAGTTCGGGCGGCCATCCTTCTTGGGATCGGCGCGGTCACGGCCGCGCTTCTGCTCGGGCTCCGCCGTGAGCATGGCAGGGCCCTTGAGCTTGGTGTCTTTGGTCTTGGTCCTGGCGGAGTCTGGCGCTTTTTCTAGGTCGTTGTGGATGAAGAGGCGGCCCTCTTCAGCCTTTGCGCACTTGTTGGCAAACTCGAACAGCTCGACCACGGTGTCAAGCTCATCGTTGATGGCGAGCTTCTTGCGCACCCGGACGTCCATGACGCTGGAGGAGAACGCAGAGTTGATGGCAGCATCGGAGGCGCGCGGAATCTTGTTGCGCACATGGCTGAAGGGCTGGATGTACTTGCGGAGAGTCTCGTCAGGGCGCTAGCGCACGACGCGCAAGACGTTGAGTGTGAGGGGGCGCTCGTGCATGCCCTTGAAGTTGGCGACGAACTGCTTGCACAGCTCAGCCCATGAGGACATCGACACCTCAGGAAGGTTCATGAGCCAAGAGCGCGGCGCGTCCTTGAGGGCCATGGGGAACCAGTTCGCCATGACCTTGTCCTCCCCGTTTGCTGCCTCGATGCTCAGAGTGTAGAGCTGCAGAAACTCCATGGGGTTGGGGGTGCCGTCGTAGCGAGCAGGCAGGTCTGGCTTGAACTTCATGGGCCACACCACACGGTGCAGGTCACCGGTGAAGGAGCGGCAGACCCCGATGCTAGAAGTGATGCCGCCTATGAGGGCGGCACGGTTCTGGCGACCGGCGGCCGCGACCTCCTGGATGGTGCGGTCCTGACACTGGCGCTGCTGCTTGAGGAGCAAGTGCGCGTCGGGCCATGCGCGCCTGACGATCTAGCAGCTCTCATTGTCGGGGTCCGGCGAAGACGCGTTGCGGGACGGCTCCCGCACCCGCGCACTGCGGTGGCGCCCGGCATCCCCGTTCAACGGAGGAGGTGGTGGAGGTGTGCCATGTGCCACTTCGGGTGGTCATTGGTGTCGAAGGAGATGGCATACTGCGACCACTTGAGGGGCTGAGAAGCCTCAGGCCTCGGGAGGGCTACGTTCACCTCACGAGTGAACTGCTTGAAGTGGCGGTTGGACGGGGGAGCCTGGGCCCCACCAAGGGTGCAGGCCACCTCGCGAGGCTCCTAGTAGCCCCCGGCACCCTCGTCAGGCTGGTTGCCGTTCTTCCTTCGGGGCGGTGGCGGCAGAGCAGCGTTGGCCTGAGGATTGGCCTGCCGCGGCTGGTCACGCTAGCCCTGCCTGAAGTTGCTATTGCCGTTGTTGCCGCGGTTGCCCCAACGGTTGTTGTTGCAGCCACCCCCGCGGCCGGCGCCGTGATCGTTGCGGCCGCCGCACCCGTCCTGACGGCTCTCATGGAGGAGCTTGAGCTTGTGGCAGTCTTCAGTGTGATGGGAGAACATGTTGTGGTAGGCGCAGTACGGGCGGCCATCCTTCTTGGGCTCGGCGCGGTCGTGGCCGCGCTTCTGCTCGGGCTCCGCCGCGAGCACGGCAGGGCCCTTGTGCTTGGTGTGTTTGGTCTTGGCCCTGGCGGAGTCTGGCGCTTGATCTGGGTCGTTGTGGATGAAGAGGCGGCCCTCTTCAGCCTTGGCGCACTTGTTGGCGAGGTCGAACATCTCAACCACGATGTCAAGTTCGTCATTGATGGCGAGCTTCTTGCGCATCTGGACGTCCGTGACGTTGGAGGAGAACGCAAAGTTGATGGCGGCGTTGGAGGCGCGCGGAATCTTGTTGCGCACTTGGTTGAAGCGCTGGATGTACTTACGGAGAGTCTCGTCAGGGCGCTGGCGCACGGCGCGCAAGACGTTGAGTGTGAGGGGGCGCTCGTGCATGCCCTTGAAGTTGGCGACGAACTGCTTGCACAGCTCGGCCCATGAGGAGATCGACACCTCAGGAAGGTTCAAGAGCCAAGAGCGCGGCGCGTCCTTGAAGGCCATGGGGAACTAGTTCGCCATGACCTTATCCTCCCCGTTTGCTGCCTCGATGCTCAGAGTGTAGAGCTACAGAAACTCCATGGGGTTGGGGGTGCCGTCGTAGCGAGCAGGCAGGTCTGGCTTGAACTTCGTGGGCCACACCACACAGCGCAGCTCACGGGTGAAGGAGCGGCAGCCCCCGATGCTGGAAGTGATGCCGCCTGTGAGGGCGGCACGGTTCTGGCGACCGGCGGCCGCGACCTCCTGGATGGTGCGGTCCTGACACTGGTGCTGCTGCTCGAGGAGCAAGCGCGCGTCGGGTAGCGCGCGCCTGACGATCTGGCAGATCTCGTTGTCGGGGTCCGGCGAAGACGCATTGCGGGACGGCTCCCGCGCCCGCGCACTGCGGTGGCGCCCGGCATCCCCGTTCAACGGAGGAGGCGGAGGAGGTGCGCCATGTGCCACTTCCCCGGCGTGTGGCAACGGAGGGCGGAGCGAGTGAGAGGCCGCTGGGGCGTCTCCAGTGACGTTGACGAGCTCGTTGATGCGGCCAAGCCAGTCGTCATAGCCGGCTTCGGTGGGGCGGTAGCGCAGGAGCTCGTGCGCCATGAGCAGCGCGGCCTGCGGGCCCGACAGCTCGCGGCGGGCGAGCGAGGATGCGGTGGCGGTGTTGCCAGCTACTTGCACGCATGAGGGTAGGGAAGAGGCCTGCTGCTCCCTAGCAGCAGGGTCGATGGCGGCACCTGTGCGGCGACGGCGGTTGTCATGGGTGACCGGCTGCGTTTGTGCCACCCTGACTGCCTGACGCTCCGCACGCTCAAGGCGAGCAACGGCCATGGCGAAGCTAAGGCGGGGCAACAAAACAGAAGCACGCCCCTACCTGGTGCGCCAAATGTCGGAATCGGGGCTTCGGGGACCCTGGTTCAAACTCTGGGGTGTGCTCGTTTCTATCCACTCCGTGGTGACCACGGCGAGACTACGGCGAGAGCACACGGAGCACAAGGCACGACAGGGGACACAGCAGCTACGCAGGTTCGGGCCACCTCTCGGTGTAAAACCCTACTCTTGCTTTGTGTTTGGGATTATGGTGGGCAAGAAGGTTCTCGCGTACAAGGTTGAAGACAAAAGAGTTGGCCGACCCCTACTACGGTGGCAGCACTACCCCTTTTATAGCCTCCTTGGTCCTCTTCCCCCGAAAACGTTGGCGGGAAGGGTTGCCACACACAACGGCCATTTCAAAGGGGACAGGCGCTCAGGCTTATCCTGACTAAAGTTGGTCTTCGCGTGCAAAAGTGTTACCCATGACACGCCGGTGGGCTCGGTGGTGACCTCCGCCCTGCACGCCTTGCTGTCTTGGTCTTCCTTCACCAAACAGGCAGTCCTTGGGACTTGCTTTGGAGTTGGGCAGCTGGTGCTGCCCCTTTAGAACCAAAGAGGAAATCCTCTCTATCCGCGCCTGCTGGTACGGTTCCTACCGCGGCTTGTCTCCAAGCGCGTCACCCACGTGCTGGGCGCTGACCGCGTGACCGGTGCTAGGCGACGCCCACCTCGGGTGGCCTCAGGAGGCCGACTCGGGAGACTGCCTCATGAGGGGGCCTCGCGAGGCCTCCTGCTGTTGCTACTGCTGCTAAGTCTTGGCAGTCCACTTCGTGCGGAGGGGTCCTTGGGAGGCTGGCGCCTCGCGAGGTATCTTGCTTTGCGGCGGTTGTGACCGGGCCGCCTCTTGGGCTTTCGCCAGGTGTTGCATCCTAGGACGCAGGCAGACGAGTCGTGGTACCCCAGTTCCCACTGGCGCGACATCGACTCCGAAGACGACGACGCAGATGACGCATCGACTCCCCAAAAGAAGAGCCGGAAGCGCAATCGGAAGTGCAAAGGCAAGTCAGTGATGGCAGTTGAGAGGCCCGGCAACGCCAACGCCGCCAAGAAGTCTAAGGCAGAAAGCCCCGGCAAGGAGGTTGCCAGATGCGCTGACTGCCGGGAGGCTGTGGCAGGCGACAAGAGCGGCAAGACCGGTGGGCCGTACTGCAAGATCCACCGTACCAAGGGCCACAAGCTCCAGGAGTGCCGACAAGTGGAGCAGCTTGCCGAGAAGCAGAAGCAAGAGTACGAGAAGCGCGATAAGGAGAAGGGCCAGGATGGTGCCAGTGGATTCGGCAAGCAGAACCGTGCTGGCCGTGGGGGCCACCGTGGCAAGGCCAAGCAGCCAAAAGAGAAGGCTGGACAAGGCAAAGATGATGGTGATGAGGACGAAGATGGGTCCGAGAACGAGTTCCAGAATGCAGTGGAGGCCATGTGTGTTGACGGAGGCGCATCTTTGCACTCCTCGCACCGGCAACTGAAGCAGTGGATCCGCGAGGTGAATGCCACGGAGCCCATGATGGGAGCGCAGAAGCCACTCAAGTGGTCACACACGCCCATCGTCTTTGACGCCGAGGATCACCCTGATCGCACCACTGCGGTCGGGTTTTTGCCATTGTTGGTTTCGCCAACAATCCGCAACCTCAAGGTGACGATCATGTTGTTTGACGGTGGGGCTGGCTTGAACTTGATCTCTCCCGACGTGATCAAGAGGCTGCATACCCCCGACAAGGATCTTGAGGAGACCGGCACGTTCCAAGGGATCGGTCCAGGAAGGAACAAGCCGAAGGGCCAGATCACGTTGTCGGTCACATTCGGCAGCGACCTCAACTACCGGACGGAGAAGATCGTCTTCGACATCATCAAGATGCCCCTGCCATACAATGGTATTCTGGGCAGTCCTGCGTTGGCCAAGTTCATGGCTGCGTCGCATTTCACCAACAATGTCATCAAGATGCCAGGGCCGATGGGGGTCCTCACCATCAAGTTGAACCACAAGGACGCAATCATTTGTGCTGACAAGCTCTATGGGGAGGCAGTGGCAGCATCTGCCATCAAGGCACCTACTCCTACCAGCAAGGTCCCGGGGGAGGAAAGAAGAAGAAGAAGTCCGGAAAGACATCTGATATGGACTCTGGGAAGCGCACTTTAGAGTCCAGCACGCCTGTTGAGGACATACCAGAGAGCTCTATCGGCAAGAGCAAGAAAGCCAAGGCATCTGCGCTGGTGACCAAGCAAGTGTCCACAAGGGAAGATGGGATGAGTGGCACTTTTTCTGTAAGTGCCACTCTCAGTGACAAATAGGAAAGTCAGCTCGTTGCCTTCCTATGGGCGAATGTCGATGTGTTTGCTTGGCAAGCATCTGACATCCCCGGTGTTCCTAGGGAGGTAATTGAGCACCACCTTGCTGTCGGCCCTCATGCGAGACCCGTCAAGCAGAAGGTCAGGAAGCAAGCCTTGGAGCGGCAAGAGTTCATTGCCAAGGAAATCAAGAAGTTGGAAGCAGCGGGCCTAATCAGAGGAGTGCTACACCCTACGTGGTTAGCCAATCCAGTCGTAGTGCGCAAGGCGAATGGGAAGTGGAGGCTTTGTATAGACTTCACTGATATAAATAAAGCCTATCCAAAAGACCCTTTCCCTTTGCCGTGTATTGACCAGATTGTAGACTCCACCACCGGCTGTGAGTTACTCTCTTTCCTTGACGCCTATTATGGTTATCATCAGATCTTTATGGCCAAGGAAGATGAGGAGAAAACCGCATTCATCACTCCATGTGGCAAATACTACTTTTTGCGTATGCCTTTGGGTTCAAGAGTTCCAGGGCAACCTTTGCCAAAGCAGTTTAGATCGGTTTTGAGCCACAGCTGCACAGAAATGTGGAAGCTTACATGGATGATATTGTGGTCAAGACCAGAGACAAGCCAACCCTGATCCAGCATTTGGAAGAGACATTTGCGAACTTGCGCAAGCTCAACCTAAAGCTCAACCCCGAGAAGTGTGTGTTCGGTGTTCCATCCAGCAAGCTTCTTGGGTTCTTTGTGCCTCAGAGAGGGATCGAAGCCAACCCCGACAAGATCAAAGCAATTGAGTAGATCCAAGCACCAAGACGCGTCAGGGATGTCAGGCGTCTTGCCAGCTACATTGCTGCTCTCAGCAGGTTCATCTCCAAATCAGCAGAGCGCGCCTTGCCGTTTTTCAAGATATTGAAAAAGGCAGGTTCAGTAAACTGGACTCCGGAAGCGGAGGCCGCGCTCCAAGATTTGAAGGAGTACTTGTCCTCTCCCCCAGTCATAGTTGCGCCTAGGCCGCAAGAGATGTTGCTGCTATACTTAGCGGCAACGAATCAAGTGGTTAGTGCTGCACTTGTGGCTGAAAGAGACGCAGATGAGGAGGAGGTAGCAGCCGCAGAGCCACGACCCGACGAGCAGGAATCTTCTCCGGCAAGGTCATGTGCCGACAAGCTAGAGATTGTGCAAGCCAGTAAGCCAGATCAACAAGTTGTGAAGAAGAACATGGTGCAGTGCCCAGTCTACTTTCTCAGCTCCCTCCTACAAGGGGCTAGGTCAAGGTACTCTGGTGTGCAGAAGCTGCTCTTTGGCCTTCTCATGGGCTCAACGAAGATGCGCCACTATTTTCAAGCACACCCAGTCACAATCGTCACTTGCTTTCCGTTGCAATGCATCTTGAGAAATCCAGAAGCAACCGGCAGGATTGTGGAGTGGGCATTGGAGTTGTTAAGCTTTGATTTGAAGTTTGAGAGTACCTCAACAATTCAGAGCAGAGCCTTGGCAGAATTTATTGCGGAATGGACCCCAACGCCAGACGAAGGAGTTCTAGAGACCTCTCTCCCCTGCAAGGAAACTGTTGACGATTGGATCCTGTACTTTGACGGTGCTTTCAGGCTGAAAGGTGCCGGTGCCGGTGTGCTGCTTATAGCACCCACCGGAGAGCACCTCAAGTTCGTGCTTCAGATGCACTTTCCCAGGGAGCAGGCCACCAACAACACTGTTGAATACGAAGGATTGCTTGCCGGTCTGTGCATTGCAATTGACCTTGGTATTTGGAAGCTGATTATCAGAGGCAACTCATAGGTAGTGGTGAGGCAAGTCAACAAGGATTACCAGAGCCCTTTGATGGAGGCGTACATTGATGAGGTGAGGAAGTTGGAAGAGCACTTTGATGGTCTACAAGCAGAGCACGTTCCTCATGCCCAGAATTGGATTGCCGACGACCTGTCAAAGCTTGCCGCCCAAAAGATGCCTGTGGAACCAGGAACTTTTGTGCTCCATCTGACTCAGCCATCCGTTACACCATGAAGGCTGGCGAAGAAGAGAAAGCAATATGTTGGTGGTTACTTTTCGGCAGAGCTGCCGGCAGCCGCCAAGAAAGTGGATACCGCCGACAAGATACCCTTGGCCGGTGAGCCGCAGTTTCCTACAAGCCAGATCCTTGCCGTCGAAGCAAGCGCTCCCGCAGAGGAAGAAGTTTCTTTAGTCCTTGTCATTGAGCCACAAGCTCCGGCATGGGCACAGCCAATTGTCCAGTACCTTCAGACAGGAGATCTTCCCGATGAACAAGAAGACATAGAAAGAGTAGCCCATCAATCAAGGATGTAAAAGTTTGTTGACAACATTCTGTACATAAAGAGGCCAAATGGGGTGAAATTGAAGTGTATCTACCGGGAAGATGGACAGAGGCTGTTGCAAGAGATGCATGAAGGGATGTGTGGCTCTCACATTGGGTCACACGCGCTTTTCGGCAAGGCGTTCCATCAAGGATTCTACTAGCCGACGGCCCTTCAAGACGCCTTGGCGGTGGTCATCAGATGCGAAGCATGCCAGTTCCACTCCAAGGACATCCACCAACCAGCTCAAGCCCTCCAAACCATCCCTCTCTCCTGGCCTTTCTCGGTCTGGGGGATTGACATCGATGGCCCATTCCCCCGTGGTACCGGGGGCTTTGAATTCTTGTACATTGCAATTGACAAGTGTACAAAGTGGCCTGAAGTAGAGCCAGTGAGGAAGGTGACGACACAGTCAGCCATCAAGTTCCTCAAAGGATTGGTTGCTCATTTTAGTGTCCCCAACAGGATCATCACCGACAACGGCACCCAATTCACGAGACACGCCTTCACAGCATATTACCAAGAACTTGGAAATAAGATTTGCTACGCATCTGTTGCTCACCCAAGGTGCAACAGACAAGTAGAGTGGGCAAATGCAGAAGTGCTGTGTGGTCTTAAGACCAAAACTTTCGACAGGCTACAGAAGTGTGGAAGGCGCTGGGTGGAAGAGTTGCCAGCGGTTCTTTGGTCAATCAGAACGACACCAAGTCGAGCCACTGGCCAAACACCCTTCTCCCTTGTTTATGGTGTAGAAGCGGTGCTCCCCACATAACTCAGATACGGGTCACCTCGAGCCTTGGCCTTCGATGAGGAGGATCAAGATGATGCCACGCTCCTTGAGGAAGATCGTTTCCGGGCTGCTGTCCGTGCTGCACGGTATCAGCAAGCTTTGTGCCGCTACCATAGCCGCAAAGTGAATGCCAGGAACCTTGAGGAAGGCGACCTTGTTCTTCATCGGATTTAGTCCACGAAGGGTCAAAACAAGTTGATGCCGAAGTGGGAAGGCCCTTACCAGGTGGTACGAGTCACTAGGCCCGGCGCAGTCTGCCTAGAGACCGAAGATGGCACTCCGGTGCTCAAATCATGGAATATTGAGCATCTTCGCAAGTTTTACCCATAAGGCGCGGTTACCGGGCTGCCCGGCAACCTTTTTTGTACAAGTTTGCCGGCAAGGCATGTAAACCTTTGTACAGAGCCGGGCGCAGATCCCGTGCATATAAATAAAGATAAGTGTTTCACAATTGTTTGTCCAAGTACATAATTGTTTATGTGTTGCAGGCAGCCTTGTGTTACATTTTCCCTTGTATAGGATGATTAATGAACCGTCAAGGCTCCAGCCTCCTATTTTCTATTCTTTGTTTTTCTCAAAGGACAGAAGGGTTCCTCGCATGCAAGTTTCCCGGGGGGAGTGATGGTATGGATACCAAATGACGAGCTAAGTTGAGAAACTTTGATATAAGTTCTTTGTTGTAGTTGCAATTTCTCCTTGAACAATTTTGGCCTTTGTTTGAGAAACCTGCACGCTAAGGAACCCTGTCATGATTAGGTACGCTCTTACTTTGTTTCGAGTCCGCTCAACAACTTAAGTGGCTACGTTGTGATTGTCAAGCGTATCCTTGCCGGCAGCGGCACTTCCGACAAGCTGCTAAGGACCCGTTCCTCAACCGCTCGCGGCAAGAGTGCATGCACCGGCAAGATTCCGGCAAGCGTAGGGTACAAAAATCATGCAAAGACAGAATAAAACAAGAGGAATAGCGTGCATACATCCATCCAAAACACAAGTTATATTACATCGAAGCGAAGTGCAGTTCTAACTTAAGATAATCTGTCTATTACATGAACTACACTTGCAATAAGAAACAGCGAAGGGGGCTAATCCTTGCAATCACCCTCAGTCCTCGGGACTATGAATCTTGCTGATGAGGGGGACGACGGCTTCTTCAGCAGCTGTGGTGTCTGTCCCCGTCGGCAAGCTTTTGAAGGCCTTGGAGACATCAATTCCAGGGTTCCAGCAGATAATCTTGATGAGCATCTTGTAGACGATGTCGTTACAGAATTTGCGAGATTCACTGGCAAAGTTGGCAGACCTCTTTTCGTGATGCTTCTTCAATACCTCCAGGAGTGCTTCGAAGAAGAGGGTGAGGCTGGCACTTGTGGAATCATGCTCGCCGACGGTGATGATGTAGTTCTCCTTGTCCATGATGGTCACTTGAGTGGCGAGGCGCTCAGCAACATCGACAAGGCGACCAGTCCACAGATCCAGGGTTTTCTTGTGCTCGTCGAAAGAATTTGCAGCATCGGCATGAGCAGCTTTCTCCTTTTCCCAGTTTACCAGCAGCTCCCTCTCCTTTTCCCTGCTAACCTCCAGATCCTTCTCCAGAGTCGCGAGCTTTGACTTGAGGTCAGCAATAGAGTTGTTCGTGGTCGAGAGTTCTTGGGCTTTGGCGGCGAGGTCCTCTTCAAGCTTCGGTACCCTGGACTCCAACTCTACCTTGGTGGCCTCAGCGCCCTCTGCGGCCTTGATGGCTTCCAGGAGTTTGGCGGTGTGAGCCTGAGCTTGAGTCTCGATGGCCTGTTTGTGGCCCTCCTCTAGCTCTTGGGTCCGCTGCACGAGCAGAGTCTGGATCTCCTCGTCCTTGACGTGTAGCTTGGCGGCAAGCTCTTTTTACTTGACGATGAGCTGCGCTTCGTGCTCCGTCAACTTGTCGTCTAGATTCGCTGCCTCCTCCTTGGCAGCGTCATGCCTCTCTTCCTACCTCTTGAGGCTATGGAATTTGCCATTATACCATTGGCGGATCTCTTCCGCCTTCTCCTTCCGCTTCCGTTTAGCCAACTCCACAGCTTGCTGCTGTGCGTGCAGTCTATCCCAGCGCTTATCGTAGCGGTCTTGCACATCCTTGAAGGTGGCCATCGCCGTCAAGAAGGCAAGATCTGCGGCACCGTCGTTGGAGCCGTCTGATGCTACGACGCTGCTGGAGAAGGGCTCCAAGATCTCTGCGATGGCTTCATCAAAAG
This sequence comes from Elymus sibiricus, assembly GCA_039707655.1. Taxonomy (NCBI): domain Eukaryota; kingdom Viridiplantae; phylum Streptophyta; class Magnoliopsida; order Poales; family Poaceae; genus Elymus; species Elymus sibiricus. The sequence continues at coordinate 191,443,028 of CM077670.1, forward strand.
TAGGCTCCCCAGCACCAGATGTGCTAGGGGCTTCAGATCCCTGCTGTTGGTTGGTAGGCCCCAAGGGTCCCGTCAGAGCCTGGGCAGCCATACTGGGGTGGATGTCGATGCTTGGCCTATCATTGCCAGCCTCGCCCATCTCAGCATCTGTTATGATGAGCTCAGATGCACTGCCAGAGGGCATAGCAGGCTCTTTGGAGGTTTTCGTGGCCTCCTCAATAGCGGGCGCGACAGCCTCCATGGCAGAAATCCTAGCAGCCTCGTCAGCGGCTCTCTTTGCAATTTCCTCCACAAGTACCTCCCTCTCCTCCAAAGGGGTTGGTTCTACTGGACAGGGAAGAGGCGAGAAGGAAGATGGGATCAAAATCAAAATCTAGAACAAGTTCAAGAAAACAAAAAAGAAGGATTGACAAGGATTTCAGTGAATTTGGAAAGAAGGTTACCTTGATGGGCACATGGAGGGGATGCCGTCCTCCCTCCGGCAACTTCAGTTGCCGGCGCTTGGTCCCCGGCAACACCGGTTGCCGGAGGGGCCTCTGCGCAACGGGGCCCTTCTTGGGGCTGCTCTAGAGGAGGGCTGCTCCTTGCCAGTGAAGGTCTTGGCGACGGCCCAGGAGTCAAGGGTGCCATCAAGAGGTCTGTCCCTTGGCGCTCTTCTTCCAGCTGGCTGCTTTCCAGCCCCTTGTCGGTCTCCATTGCGGAAGACTCGACGGTAGTGCTCACCAGCGGAAACCGTATGTGAACCTCACGCGGGGGGCTCAAGCCGGCAACCTCAGGTGAAGTCGCACCTTGATCGGTACCGTTGCCATCTCGCCCTCTTCAGCAATCCTGGGTTTCTTCTTGTGCCTCTCTGCCAAGGGCATTTCGTCCCTGCAAGATCAGAACAATTAAAAACATTAGTTCAGCAACAGAGTCTGGACGATTACAAGAAAAATGTACGGAGATGGAGGTGCTTACTCTTCGTCCTTGTCGGGGTCACTAAGGACTGACAGGTCATAGAGAACTGTGTCCCCGATCCCCGCAGTCGTAGGCATTGGCGGTGAACTCCTAGGGCGCTTCGTCCCTAGGGGAGCTGGGGGCTGTGGAATGCCTGCCTCCTCCATGGTTGGCGGGATGGGTCGGCGAGGGACAGCAGCCCGGGAAGGCTGTTGCCGGGAAGGCTGTGCCCGGGAGGGTGTGGCTGCTACCTTGACGGCGGTGAGCTCTTGGCTTGCCGACTCGGTATGCACTGCCCTCTTTCGAGCGGGCTTCTTGGCGATGGTCATCTTCACCTTGACGGGAGGAAGGCGAGGTGGTTCTTCTTCCTCTTCCTCTTCCTCTTTGTCCGAAGATCCCTCTGGCCGCTCTGTTTTCTCTTCCTCCTCCTCAGATCCCTTAGCCTGCTCTTCCTCACCAGCATGCTCTTTGACATGCTCTTGGGAGCAGCTTCCTCCGCTAGTTTCCGGAGCTGTGGCTTGCTCTTCGGCCTGGCTTCCGGTGCCTTTTCCGCTGCCAGTGCCCTTGGCTGCCTGGGAGTGAGTTGCCTTCACTCTCTTGAGCTCCTTAGCTCTCAGGGCAAGGAACTCCTTCCGGTCATCCTTCGTTGGATGGACCATGTCATCCTCGACTCTGATGGCCTTCTCCACTAAGCCAGCAAACCAGCTTCCCACGTCTTCCTTGCTGGGTTCCACCCATGTGCTCAGAACCGTCCTGGCATCGCAGTCCAGCATCATTGCCAAGATGGAAGCATTGGCGGTATTGTTACACAATGGGATCACTTTCACCGACAGATCGAAGGTGCAGCCCCTGTTGAAGAGCTGGCAAATGAGCAAGTGGTGCCCCATTACCGTCAAGTTGTTGTCAGGGCCCGGGTGCAGGTGCATTGGGTCAGCGGGGCCCTGATAATCCCATGCTTGTAGGCCTCCCCTGTGCTGCAGCGGGGCGATCCGGCGGCGGGTAAAGTCTGCCCACACCATCTCGATAGTCATGCCGGCCTCCTTGAGAGCGAGGATTCGGCGTAGCGCCACTCCCAGCTTGGTGTCGTTAGGATCGACATTGCTCCAACTGGTAGCTTTCTCGATCCTTTCGGTCCTAAGGTGGCGGAAGGCGGGAAAATCTCGCTGCTTGATCCAGCACTAGTCGCCCCGCCACTCATTCCACTTGATGTGAAGTTTGCCTTCCAAGTAATATTTCTTCGAGTTCCCCCTTGGAATCCAGGTCACACTACCAGAGAGGGCGTCTTCCTCGACCCAGGGAATGAAGAAATGCCAGAATAGAGCAACACTTGGGGCTATTCCCACAAAGTTTTCACACAAGTTTGCGAAGACTGACAGGCAGGTGACCACGTTGGGTGTGAAATCCAGTAGCCTGAATCCGAAAGCGTTCACCACCTCAACAAAGAAATCAAAGAAAGGCAGGCACAACCCGCAGTAAAAGTACCCGGCGAAGAAGTGGAACCAATCTTTGGCGGGAGGAAGAGACCCAGGGAGCACCACTGTGGCCTTGTGATCATGTGTCTCGCTCGCATACGCATACGAGTAGTTCTTTGTCAGGTCATCTTCTGTAAGCACCGGCGGGAAGACAGCATTGGCCCACAGCCATGTGGCTTTGGCAGCCTTCCTCTCATCCGCCGCCGAACTGGAGAGGTTCGCGCCTCTCTTCGGTGCCATGGCGAGATTTGGGGGGGGGGGGAGTCTAGCAAGCAGTGGCGGAAGCAGATGGCGCTCTCTGCTCTTGCGCGAGGAAGAAGACGGCGGCGATGGCAAGATTGGGAGAAGGTGGTAAATGAGCAGCGCCCTTCGTGGATTCCTTTTTATGGGGAAGGCGCGGGGGCTGGCTCTTTACCGTCCTACATGGATGCGCTTTTTAGGCGCACTACATCCCCGCGCCCATTCCATTCCACCTCTCCCATGCCCGCATTTAATGCGCGTCGTGGGGGCGTGGTAAAAGAGAAGATTACGACAGTTATCCTTTGCCACGCGTGCCTGTGCACTGTTCGGGCCTAGCCCAACGACGCCTCGCATGCGCGTGTGGCCCAGGCCTAGGGGCTCCTGTCGGTGTACTAAAGCATGGGTGCCCTCATACCCTGACTTGCGCACAGGCAGTTGTAGCCTTCCTGGCGGCAAGGGCTTGTCGGAGGGTGGCTGTGACTCAAGACTTAGATTAAGCAAGACCATGAAGAAGACCTGAAGGGAGGGCATCGAGAAGTACTATTCTAGTACTGAAGATCAACATTGCCCTTGCCGGCAAGCTTCGTACCGGCAAGGTTAAGATCAAGACCCTGGTTGCCGGCAAGCTCCTTGCCGGCAAGCAAGGGCCCGGCAAGCTCCGCGCCAGCAGGCTTGTTTTGTCCCGTTACCGCTCCACCTCATCATCGGCTAGATAAGCACGCATGATAGGTGTTGAGTGGGCAGGCAGTCAACATAGCGGGCCAAGGCACGTGTCAGCATGCCACGCCAGGATTAACTTTAATGACACCCATCCCTGGGACGTGTCAAGATAACAGGAGGGCGCCAGGACCGGTGGTACAGATCTTTTGCCCGAAAGCCTCGCCTCCCCGACGTAGCACCTAACGGTGCATTAAATGCGCTTGTCTTACCCCGTTAGGAGATAGACATGGTGACAGTGCAAGTCACTATTCACACCCTGTAAATGACCATACTGGCCACTATGGTAACCCCTTGGCCTATAAAAGGAGGCCCACGGCTGTAGTTAGAACGGTTGACTCTTAGTTTAATTACACGTTGTAGCTGCACTTCCCGCGCACCTTACCGGCAAGCTGCGCTCTTTGTAACCTTTGAGCTCACACACAATCAAACCACCAGAATAGGAGTAGGGTTTTACACTCATATCGGCCCGAACCTGGATAAATTGTTGCTTGTTCTCACATCTACTAGCCCTGCTCTTTGTAGTATATTGATCCCACAGCCGAACCGCAAAGGGATCCTCTCGATCCCATAGATCGTCATTTCCCCACGACAAGATGAGAGACGCCGACAATGACATGCCAACCGCTGACAATCATCTCCATATATCTAAAGCGCAACCCTTGGCGGATCCTTTGGAACCTTCCACCCAGTGGCAAGAATCTGGAGGCCCCAGTTCATATGATGCCGGGGAACTTGTCCTTGAAGATGCAATTGCAGGAATCATCGCACCTTTGTCTCGCAGCCTCACGGTGACAGACACCTTCGACGACAACTCTGCTGATCTTTCCTTCCTGAAGACCATGGCCGCTGGCTTCAAGGATGTGCAAGAAAGCTACAGCAAGCATTGGGAGAGACTCCACACGCAGCAGCAAGCCGTGGAGCTGGATGAACAGAAGCTAAACGAGAAGGTGGAAGAGACCCGCAAATGGTATGAAGATAAGATCCAAAGCATCAAGGAGCAAGAAGATAAGCTTGCCGCTACTAAGGAAGAAGCAGCGGCTCTGGCGGCAAGCTGGCGAAGTGCAAAGCGTAGCTTAATGCAAAACAAAAGGATCTTGCCGCCAAAGAAGAAGCCCTTGCCGCCAAGCTTCACGGCAAGGATGAAGAAATCCAGACACTGCTCACCCAACAGACCCAAGAGCTAGAGCAAAACCATAAAGAAGCCTTTGAAGCTCAAGCTCTGGTTCACACCGGCAAGCTCCAAGAGGACGTCAAGGCTGCCGAAGCCGCCCAAGCCATCAAGGTGGAACTGGAGACCAAAGTGACGAAGCTCGAGGTGAACCTCGCCGACAGAAACAAGGAAATGTTGACACTCCAAGAATCAGCGTAGAAGGTAGTTCACACTCTAGGTGAACTGCAAATGCAGCTGTCGTCCAAAAGTCAAGAGCTCAGCAAGGCTACCGACGTTGAAGAGGATCTGAAGCTGAAGCTGTCCACTTTGGAGGAAAATCTCGAGGGCGCCGGGGCCAAGGAGAAAATCTTGTCAAAGGATCTTGAGAAGGAGAAAGCTTTGCTTGCCGATGCTGAGAATTCCTTTAACGTGTTGAAGAGCAGCTTGCAACTCTGGACCAACCGCCTTGTGGAAGCCGCAGAGCAGCTTAGTGCCCAACTCGCCATCATGGGCTTGGAGGACTATAGTTACTCCACCAACGACCAGGAAGCGGCAAGTGTCAGGTTAACTTTCTTCTTCGAGAGCCTTATCGAAGCGCTGGAGAAGCACCACCAAGAGCGGGCGGCCTCCTTCGCCAGTGAGTCCCATAAGCTTGCTCGTGACATGCTTTTCAAGGTACTTGTCAAGATCGTCCATTGCAATCCCGACGTCGACATCTACAAAGCCTTCACGAGCTTGCCGAAAGGGACAGACACCAGCACCACCAAAGCGCTTGTCGCTTCGATCGCCGACAGGGTCGGCCAAGTCTCCAGGACCCAGGGCGGGCTCACCAATTAGTCTTGTCGACACATCTTGTCGCAAATGCCATTCATGTACGAAAGACAAATTATCTTTTGTTAGAACAGCACTATGCTTTTGATGTAACATGCCTTATGCTTGGATGAATGTATGCTATTTTCCTTATATGATTCTGCCCTTGTATGTTTTGAACCCTACGCATGCTGGAAACTTGCCGGTGCGCACAGCCTTGCCGTTAGCGCTTGAGGAATGGGTCCTTGGCAGCTTGCCGGAGGTGCCGCTTTCCGGCAAGATTACACTTATCAGTTTTGATGCAGCTACTTATACTGTTGAGCGGACTCGAAATAGGGATAAGAGCGCAAACAATTCTGACAAGGTTCCTTCACGTGCAGGTTTTTCATACAAAGACAAAAATCATTCAAGGAAAAATAGCAACTACAACAAAGAAATTTTGTTTCAAAGTTTTTCATCCTAGCTTTTCTTTGCTGTACTTTTTGTCATGAATGATATCTTGAACGTCATTTGGTATCCATACCATCACTCCCCCCGGGAAACTTGCACACGAGGAACACTTCATTCCTTTGATAAAAAGAAAGATGAGAAAAGAGGAGGCGGGAACCTTGACGGTTTGTTAATCATGTCATACAAGGAAAAAATGTAACACAACAGCACATGCAATATACATAAATAAATATGTACTCTGACAAAGAGTTGTGAAACACTTAGCTTTATTCAACTATGCACGGGGTTTGTGCCCGGCTTTGTACAAAGGATTACATGCCTTGCCAGCAAAATTGTACAAAAGAGGTTGTTGGGTAGCCCCGCAACCGCGCCTTACGGGTAGAACTTGCGAAGATGCTCAATGTTCCATGAGTTAAGCACAGGGGTGCCATCTTCGGTCTCTAGGTAGACTGCACAAGGCCTTGTGACTCGCACTACCCGAATACGTTCCTTCCCACATCGGTGTCAACTCGTTTTCCCCTTCACGGACTGGATCCGACGAAGAACAAGGTCGCCTTCCTCAAGGTTCCTGGCATGAACTTTGCGGCTATGGTAACGACGCAAAGCTTGCTGGTACCGTGCAGCACGGACAACAGCCCGGAAACAATCTTCCTCAAGGTGCGTGGCATCATATTGCCGCAGCTCTTCTTGATCCTCCTCGTCGAAGGCCAAGACTCGAGGTGACCCGTATCTGAGTTCTCTAGGGAGCACCGCTTCTGCACCATATACAAGGGAGAAGGGCGTCTAGCTAGTGGCTCGATTTGGTGTTGTTCTGACAGACCAAAGAACTGCCGGCAACTCTTCCACCCAGCGTCTTCCACACTTGTGCAGCTTGTCAAAAGTTCTGGTCTTGAGACCGTGCAACACTTCAGCATTTGCCCTCTCCGCCTGTCCATTGCTTCTCGGGTGAGCAACAGAAGCATACAGATCTTGCTTCCAAGTTCTTGACAGTATGCTGTGAAGGCACGACTCATGAATTGGTTTCCGTTGTCGGTGATGATCCGGTTAGGAACGCCAAAACGGGCCACCAATCCTTTGAGGAACTTGATAGCTTTCTCACTGGTTCTACCTCAGGCCTCTTTATAAACTTGTCAATTGCAACGTACAAGAATTCAGAGCCCCCGGTAGCACGAGGGAAGGGGCCGAAGATGTCAACCCCCAGACCAAGAAGGGCCAGGAGTGAGTGATGGTTTGAAGTGCTTGAGCTGGCTGGTGTATATCCTTAGCGTGGAACTGACATGCTTCACATCTGGTGACCACCGCAAATGCATCTTGAAGGGCTGTCGGCCAGTAGAAACCTTGACAGAATGCCTTGCCGATGAGCGCGCATGACCCAATGTGTGAGCCAAACATTCCTTCATGTATCTCTACCAATAGCTTCTGTCCATCTTCCCGGCAGATGCACTTCAGTTTCACCCCATTTGGTCTATTTCTGTACAAAGAGTTATCAACAAATTGGTACATACTTGATTGATGGGGTACTCTTTCAGCTTCTTCTTGCTCTTCGGGAAGTTCTCCTGTTTGGAGGTACTGAACAATTGGTTGTGCCCATGCCGGGGCTTGTGACTCGACAACAAGGACTAAATGCATGTTTTCCTCCGTGGGAGCGCTTGCTTCGACGGAAGAACTTGGCTTGCCGGAAGCTGTGGCTCACTGGCAAGAGGTGTCTCGTCGGTGATGTTACTTTTCCTGGCGGCTGCTGGCAGCTCTGCCGGAAAGTAACCACCAACTGCTTGCTTTCTTTTCTTTGTCGACCTTGACGGTGTAACGGATGGCTGAGTCAGCTTTAGCACAAAAGTTCCTAGTTCCACAGGAAATCTGTTGGCGGCAAGCTTTGACAGGTCATCGCCAATCTCATTTTGAGCACGGGGGACAAGCTCCATTTGCAGACTGTCAAAGTGTTCTTCCAACTTTTTCACTTCATCAACGTACGCTTCCATCAAGGGACTCTGGTAATGTTTGTTGATTTGTTTCACCACAAGCTGCGAGTCACCTCAGGTAACCATCTTTCTGATACCAAGGTCAATTGCAATGCGCAGATCGGCAAGCAATCCCTTGTACTCAGCAGTGTTGTTGGTGGCCTGCTCCCTGAGAAAGTCCATCTGAACCACGTACTTGAGATGCTCTCCGATGGGTGTGACATGCAGCATGCCAGCACCGGTGCCTTTCAGCATGAAAGCACTATCAAAGGACATGATCCAATCGTCAATAGTTTCCTTGCCAGGGAGAGAGGTCTCTTGTACTTCTTCGTCTTGCGTTAGTGTCCATTCTGCAATGAATTCTGCCAAGGCTCTGCTCTGAATAGTTGATGTGCTTTCAAATTCAAATCAAAGCTTGACAGCTCCAATGCCCACTCCACAATCCTGTCGGTGGCTTCTGGATTTCTCAGAATTCTTTGCAAAGGAAAGCGAGTGACAACGGTGATTGGGTGTGCTTGAAAGTAATGGAGCTTCCTTGAGGCCATAAGGAGACCAAAGAGCTGCTTCTGCACACCAGAATACCTTGACATAGCCCCCTGCAAGAGGGAACAGACAAAGTAAACTGGGTGCTGCACCATCTTTTTATTCTGCACAACTTGTTGATATGGCTCATTTGCTTGCACAATCTCAAACTTTTCGGAACCTGACCTTGCCGGAGAAGATTCTGGCTTGTCGGCCTGTGGCTCTGCGGTTGTTGCCTCTCTTTCAGCCACAAGTGCAGTGCTAACCACTTGATTGGTTGCCGCTAAGTGTAGCAGCAATGGCTCTTGCAGTTTAGGCGCAACTAAGGCTGGCGGAGAGGACATGTACTTCTTCAAGTCTTGGAGCATGGCCTCCGCTTCCGGAGTCCATTTCATTGGACCTGCCTTTTTCAAAATTTTGAAAAACGGCAAGGCACACTCTGCTGATTTGGAGATGAACCTGCTTAGCGTGGCAACGCAATCAGCAGGACGCCTAACGTCCTTGACATGCTTTTGTGCTTCTATCTTCTCAATTGCTTTCATCTTGGCGGGATTGGTTTCAATTCCTCTCTAAGATACAAAGAACCCGAGAAGCTTGTAGGATGGAATGCCAAACACACACTTCTCAGGATTGAGCGTTAAGTTGATCTTGCACAAGCTTTCAAATGTTTCTTCCAGATCTTGTATCAATCTTGACTTTTCCTTGGTTTTGACCACAATATCATCCATGTAGGCTTCCACATATCTGTGCAACTGGGTGTCAAAACCAATCTGGACAGCTCTGGCAAATGTTGCCTCGGCATTTTTCAACCCGAAAGGCATGCATATAAAGCAGTACATGCCACATGGAGTGATGAATGTCGTTTTTTCCTCATCTTCCTTGGCCATAAAACTCTGATGATAACCAAAATAGGCATCAAGAAAAGAGAGTAGATCGCAGCCGGCAGTGGAGTCCACAATCTGGTCGATGCGCGGCAAAGGAAAAGGATCTTTTGGACAAGCTTTATTTATACCAGTGAAGTCGATACAAAGCCTCCATTTTCCATTTGCTTTACGCACTAAAACTGGATTGGCTAACCATGTTGGATGTAACATTCCTCTGACCAGGCCTGCCGCTTCTAGCTTCTTGATCTCTTCGACAATGAACTCATGCCGTTCCAAAGCTTGCTTTCTGACCTTTTGCTTGACGGGTCTTGCATGAGGGAAGATGGCAAGGTGGTGCTCAATCACCTCCCTGGGAACACCAGGGATGTCAGATGCTTGCCATGCAAATACATCGACATTCGCTCGCAGGAAGGCAACGAGCACGCTTTCCTATTTGTCATTGAGAGTGGCACCTATGGTGAATGTGATGCTCATCCCATCCTCCCTTGCAGGAACTTGCTTTGTCGCTAGTGCAGAGGCCTTCGCTTTCTTGCTCTTGCCGGCAGAGCTCTCTGGTATGTCCTCAAGAGGCATGCTGCACTCTGCAGTGCGCTTCCTGTAGTCTTTGCCAAAGGTCTTGCCGGTCTTCTTCTTCTTTCCTCCCTCGGGAGCTTTGCTAGTAGGAGCATTCGCCTCTTCGGCAAATGCTGCCACTGCCTCCCGATAGAGCTTGTCGGCGCAAATTATTGCGTCCTTCTGGTTTGACTTGATGGTGAGAACGCCCATTGGCCCTGGCATCTACAGCACATTATAAGCGTAATGTGATAGAGCCATGAACTTTGCAAGCGCCGGGTGACCCAGGATTCCATTGTATGGCAATTGAATTTTGATGACGTCAAAGACGATCTTCTCCGTCCTATAATTAAGCTCACTGCCAAACGTGGCCGGCAATGTGATCTGGCCCTTCGGCTTGCTCCTTCCCAGATTGATTCCTTAGAAAGTGCCTGTCTCCTCCAGATCTCCGTCAGGAATTTGCAGCCTCTTGATTACATCGGGTGAGATCAAGTTCAAGCCGGCCCCACCGTCAAGCAGCATCTTTGTTACCTTGAGGTTGCGAATTGTTGGTGAAACCAACAACGGCAAGCACCCGACCATAGTTGTGCGATCAGGGTGGTCCTCGGCATAAAAAATGATGGTCGTGTGTGACCACTTAGGTGGCTTATGTGCTTCCATTGCTGGCTCTATTGCATTTACTTCGCAGATCCACTGTTTGAGCTGCCGGTGAGAGGGGTGCAAAAATGCTCCTCTGTTAACACACATGGCATCTACAATGTTCTGGAATTCCTGTTCAGACTCATCTTCGTCTTCATCATCACCATCATCATCCTCTTTCTTCTCACGGCCTCGAGCAGGCTTCTCCTTCTACTGCTTGGCCTTGACGCGGCGGCCACCACGATTCTTCTTGCCGGACCCACTGGCACCGTCCTTGGACTTCTCCTTCTCGCGCTTCTCGTATTCTTGTTTTTGCTTCTCGGTAAGTTGTTCAACTTGCCGGCACTCCTGGAGGTCATGGCCAGCGGTACGGTGGATCTTGCAGTACGGGCCATCAGTCTTCTCATCGGCAGCCGCCTCATGGCCACAAGTGCAAACGGCAACCTCCTTGCCACTACTCTTGGCCTTTGGCTTCTTGCCAGGATTCCCCCATCCTTCAACCGCTAACACAGCCTTGCCATTGCGCACACGATTGCGCTTCCGGCCCTTTTCTTCGGGGTGGATGCATCGTCGTCTTCAGAATCTACTTCAGCGCCAGCATCCTCCCCAGGAAGTCACCTCCCGTCCTCAGCACGTGCGCACTTGTCCGCCAAGGCGTACGCTCGTTGATGGTTCTGACCTTCTCGATGTTCATCTCAGCTCGCATTGTGCGATTGCGCACATTCATGTGGAATGCGGCAATGATAGCTGCGGGATGAACATCAGGGATGTTATGGTGCACACGGCTGAATCTTTGGATATATTTGCGAAGAGGCTCGCCGTCTCTCTGTGGAAGCACATGCAAGTCCCTGGGCTGACCGGGAAGCTTGTGGCTTCTGGAGTATGCACCAACAAACTCATTGCACAGATCTGACCAAGAGGAGATGGAGCCCTCCGGCAAGTTCATCAGCCAAGACCTCACGTTGGGCTTAAACACCAACGGAAAGTAATTGGCAATAACCTTCTCATATCTACCACCGGCAGCCTGGGCGGCTATGGTGTAGATCCCGAGGAACTCAGCATGATTGAGCTTGCTGTCGTACTTCTCTGGCATCTCTGGCTTGAAGGCATGGGAGGACGGCTAGTGAACTTGCCGCAGCTCATGGGTGAACGCTAGGCAGCCTACCTCGTAAGGCAAGTACCCTAGTCCCCCTAGTGCTCGCTCGTTCACTACTGGTCCATTGCGCTTGTCGGATTGATGATGCGCTTCCCGATGCCTAGGACGGTAGCTTGGACGTGGAAGGAGCTGTCGCGGCTGTGCCCTTCTTCTTGGGTGCCATCAAAGATGATGATGAAGAAACTGGCTGTCGGTGTCAAAACCGGCAGATCTCGGGTAGGGGGGCCCGAGCTGTGAGATCGGATCGATGGGTAACAAGAGACGCGGGACATGATGTTTTTTCCATGTTTGGGCCCTCTTTGAGGAGGTAAAACCCTACGTCCTGCTCTTGCTTATATGATGGGTGTATCAAAGTACAGAGTTGGTCTACCTCGAGAAAGTAAGTTGTGGACTAAACCCTAGGGGTAATGGTGATGGTGATGAATGTGTCCCTACAGACTAAACCCTCTGGCTTATATAGACACCAGGGGTATCTAGGCTTACACATGGTCGGTTGCCATCTACGGGTTACATGCCGAATCTAATAGATATTCTTGGAGTACACGCCAAGTCCTCGGTGTGGCCCGATATGCTTGTGCTACAGGTTAGAGACCTCCGTAGTCCTTCCTCATCAACGGGCCATCAGTCCGGCCCATGGACTAGACCGGCCAGGTCGGGACCCCCTAGTCCAGGACATTGTCAGTAGCCCCCGAACTTGTCTTCAAAGCCGAGGATGGCGATCTTCTTCGGATAAATGTCTTCGGTGTGAGAGTCTTTGGCTTAGCAAGCAAGTTCTTACTACGCCCCGGGCTAAGCATCCAGTGAAAGTTCGTAAATCCCCAATCGGCTGGTATCACCCTTCTAACCAGGAGACGAGGCCAGCCAACCATGTGCCACCAAAACGCATATTCATTTGTCCGAAGTGCGCGGCTAGCTTAGTCTCGAAGACTAGAAGCGCAGGCGTGTTCGGCAGTCAATTACTTACAACTTTTCTGAAGCATCATCGCCCATGGCATCATATACATCGGTTATTGTTTATTCAAATCGCGGTTCGAGGTAACCCTCTTATTGGCACGTCTTATCAAAACAGAGATCGTGCCCAACATTTTAGGGGATATCATCAATCATTTGGTTCACCCAACGCGGCCACAACGGCATGATCAGCCGAAACGTGGCGATTTTTATGGCGCAGCGGAGGGGGCGTTTTACCTTTTTTATGACTTATAAAGAGCAGGGGGTAACAAATCTTCTCCCCTATGCTCTCATTCTACTCCAGCGCCCAAATCTCAAAAGCTCCCGCATCCTCAATCTCGCTTCCAAGCCTAAAGCCGTCTCCCAGCCTCCGCATCTCGTACCCATGCTGGGTGCGGATGTCAAGGGGAGATTGGTAGCCTCCAAGGTCACCGACACCACCATTAGCGAGCACTGGGCGGCGGGATACATTCATGTCGACGCTGCCTGCAGTGCTCCTGAGCCTGGCCAACGCGTCCCCACCCCTAATCCTGGGGAGCGGGTCGTCTTCATCACCCACCTCATCCGAGGTCTGGGGTTCCCCCTGCACCCCTTTGTGCGGGGGATTCTTTTCTTCTATGGGCTAGATTTCCACATTCTAGCCCCAAATTCAATTCTCCACCTTACCACCTTCATCGTAGTTTGTGAGGCATTCCTGTGCATGGAACCACAATTCGGCCTGTGGCTGAAAACCTTCTCTGTTAAGCCGAAGAGCAGTGGCGCCAAATTCACCCAGTGCGGGGGCGCCTTGATCAGCAAACTCCAGAAGCCGGACTGGCTCGAGGGCAACTTCATCGAGACCGTGAAGGTCTGGCAGTGTGAATGGTTCTACATCACAGAGCCGCTCGCCGTGGGCCAGGCCGCAGCTTCCGCCTTCACAGGTATGCCTCCGAGGAAGCTGGTGTCCTGGCAAAAACAGGGCCTGGAGTGGGGTAATTCGGACGAAGTCGTCTCTCTCCAGGAGAGGATCCGGTTCCTCAAAAAGAAATTCAAGCTTGTGGATGTGGTGGATGTAAACCTGCATTGCCACATCCTCCCACTCTAGCTTCAGGCTAACCCCATGTGGCTCTATAAGCCTGAAGAAATGCTGACAGTGCGGAACTTCTTCCGCACTAGCATAGATGGGATGTGGATGACTCTCTTCAAGCCATCCCAGAACAAATTCCCCAAGGATGGGCCTAACAGCGGCTACAGCGCCGCACATGCTCCATCCGAGGTATCAATCGTCTCGCATGTTCAGCAATGATTCTTCATTTTGTACTTGTTTGAACCCTTCTCCATTGTTTTCATAAATGGGCGTCCAAGGCGGCGCTCATCAAGTGCTCGGTGCCGCTGCCCGAAGACAACCGGACCCCTGAGCTACAGGCCCTCTTGGCCATGCTGCCCCCAAGGGCCTCGACCAAGGCAAAGAAAGAGACGGAGAAGAAAATGGGAGGTCTTCGGCTCCAGGACTCCTCAGACACTAAGTTTGAGGACATCCGAGCTCTTTCCTCTGACGAGGAGGAAAGAGAGTGAGAGAAAGGGGAGGAAGGCACTTCCTCCCTGAAGAGAAAAAGGGCGGCGTCCGAAGACATCGCGGGGACCGACGCCCCCCAAACCCGAAGGCGCCTTCAAAAGGCCGCCGACACCGTGCCCCGCAAGGCACCTGCTGCGGCCAAGGTCGTCTCCTCCGAATCAGAGGACGACCTCATCAAGCCACGCAGGGAGAGACGACCGCCGAGGAGGTATGTCCTTTGTATTTTATTTCCATACGCGTTGCATGCATCCTAGTTTCCCTCTCCCACGGATCTAGTTGATCATTTGTCCTTCACAGCCCGCAGCGCTGCCGTATTAGCGACAAGGAGTCGTCGAGCAGGATCCCTCCACCCAGCGCATCGGAGGAGCGCCTCCTCTCCCCTGCTGCCCATGACGAGCTGGGGGAGGTGATCTGTCAGCAAGCCCCTCCCGTGACCACCAAGGGGGATGACGCTGATGTCTCCATGACTGAGGCAGAGGCCTCGGCCTCCAAAGATCCGCTCGGGAAGGACCCTTCCACCAGGGAAGGGGAGAAGCTAGGGCGGCCGACAACATCGGCTCCCATCGATCCAATGTCACCTCGGCAGCCGACCACGGTGGCGGTTCCTCCTTCAACGGAGAGAATCGAGGTGGCCCGTCCATCCCTACCTGTTGGAGGGCAGGCGTCCATGGGGTGGAGCGAAGAGATGGAGGCATCCTTGACGGGCTCCACCATCATTGCTGACCACAGCGTTCTTCTAGGCGCCGTGCTTCAGAATTACCGGTCCGCGGAGGCTGGAATAAGGGAGGCCTTCAAGGGCCTCTATGAAGGCTTTGAGGTAACTTTTAATCACTTTTTAAGATTACGTCAATGCGTAGAGCTTATTAGTACAAGATATATCGAGTAGCCTTTAGCGGACAAATAACACGGGGATCGTTCGTGCACTTATTCTACGGTAGATACTTATCACAAGTGTATAACCACAGTAGCCCCCGAGCGAGTTAGATGCGAAAATCTTAGTTGGGGATCCTACGGAGAAATGATAGTTTAATAAAGCAAATACACAACAGCCCTCGAAACCCTAATCGGATATACAATGCCGACCAGGGGATCAACATCATCCGAGGAAGCTAATAGTGTCCTTTTCAGGTTTCGGCCTCGGTTTTAGTATCCAACTCGAAGGAGTTGGAAGAACTGAACCATAAGCTTGATCGGTCCGAGAAGGACATGGATCTGCTCAAGAAGCAGATGGAGCAAGCTCAAGGTAAGTACCATAAGATTGTACTTAAATTATGATGTAGCTGGTTTGACTTGTAAACCATATGTTAATGTATCTGCAGCTTCTACCTCGGAGCTTGAGATGCTCCGGTCCGAGCTGCAAAGAGCTCAGCAGGAATCCGAGCAATAGGAGATTGCGGCAAAGTAGGCCAGCCATGAGCTGGCCAAGGAGAAAGAGGCCGGTGCCAAGCATGCGGCCCGGGTCACGGAGGTTGAAGGAGACCTGGAGGGGCTGTACAAGTAGCGTGACGCCCTTCAAGAGGAAAAGAACAAGCTAACCTCCGAGCTCGCAACAGCGAGCTCGGCCTGTAAGGAGGCCACGACCCAGGCTCGGGCGGATCACGAAGTGCTTCAACAAGTGAAGTAGATCACCGCTGGTAAGCCATACCTGCTTTGCTGTGTTTTTGGTGACAGCAGATTTGCCCATCCTACGCAAGTCTGGTGTTCTTCAGAGGCCTTTAGGGACCTGCCGTGGAGTGCTTCGGACGCCGGGTCCTACTTTGCCGCCCGTCCCGATGATTCCGTGGAGAAGACCTTCATCCACCTCTTCTGAACAATTAGATGAAGCAGCTGGCCGAGTTGTTCTGTACGGCACGGCCGGTGATGGAAGATCTCTGCATCAACCTCTGGCCGCAAGAGCCGATGCCGACCAGCTTCTTTGGCTTGGTGCACAGGCTATGAAATGCGAGCCACCAGGTCGAGAACTGGAAGCGCTCGGCCTGCTTGGAAGGCGGAGAGTGAGCGTATGTGCCCACCATGGCGCATTAGCCAAAGATCAAGCCGGTCGAGATCGCATCCGGGCCTCCAGAAGGGATGAAGCGGACGCCAAAACAGTTTCTGACCGAGGTTCAGGAAGGTGCTCGGGTGACCGAGGCGCAGTGCAAGAAGTCCGGACTCAGGTTCTGAAACTTCCTCGGTATACCGAGATGAAATCTGTATAAGACAAGTAATTTTGTGCTTATCCATCGTGCTATTTATCCGATGTGTTTATATTGTGACTCCTGTGCGACCGTTTTTGAATCCTGAAAGTGGCCAGTCGTCGGCTTCCGCCCCTTTGTAGATACTATGCGGGTTGTTCCTAAAAATGTGTGAACCCTTAGCCGATGTCTCGGTGCCCTTAGGCGGTTGCGTATTTAGAGGAACAAGGCAATCATACTATAGTGGCTTTATAAATTTCACTTAGTCATAGGAGTTCGACTTGTAGGGTAGTTGACCTAGCCCCCGGTGTTGTGGTGACCGGACTAGCCGAGGTAAACCTGTTTTAACACCTCGGTTCTTATGACAAGAACCCTTTGTTTAACATGGCATAACCACTAATGGTTTATAGTTTGATACTATCTGCGGATCGCCGACCAGTTTATGCTTATCGTGATAGTCGATTTTTGGCTGTCTCCACTAAGGCGCTTGACCACTCGATCTGGAAGCGCAATCACAGTTGTTCTCCCTTTATACTCCTAGCCGAACAAAGCAGAATGTAGTAGGCAAATATAGGAGCCGGGAAACCCAATCATTGACCAAAATCACAATTCGAAACTAATGCATATAATGCAACATCCAAGACACCGAACAGATATCGGACTTAAACATAGGCTTGATTTTATATCCGAGCCCCCGGTTGAAATCCGGACTCATCTGTGTTTCAAACAGTTTCCACATTGCTACAAGGCAAAGACAGAAAAAACGACACGTAATTTTTTGCAGGGACTGAAAAGAGGTCTGTTTTTCCATTCAAAAGATCTAGCCACAGATGCCGAGCTATTATAAGAAGGAACCTTAAAGAATATAGAGAGTATATGAAAAAGGGGAAGAGGAGTTTGATACAGGGCTTTTTGCAAAACGGGAACTGTTTCCCATGTCCTCCCTGCCGCACGTCTGTGCCTCCGTGCTGTTTGTAACACCTCAAAAATTGGGTTATCAATTTTTGCGCTGTTATTCCTTTTCAAGATTTCTTTTTCAAAATCTTTCTCCAGAGTTTGCTGGATGATCAGGTGAATCCAGGCAATTTTCAATTTTTCAGAGCCTTGTCCATGCCTTGGATGCTGGTCAAGACCCCATCTGCATCACCCACAACCTCATCAGAACCCTGATTCCAATAGTTGAAATTTGAAACCCTGCCTTTGTGATTACAATGGAGCCATCATTTCCTTTGCTCTGTTGACCCTCCAAAAATTCCCAGAGATCCTCCTACACCTATAAACCCTGGATGTGCAAGAATATTGCCAAGTCATATGCAATATTTTTCATCTAGAATTAATTCCTTCTCCTGCCTTTCCGGGGAATTAAATCCAGAAGGATAGTTAGACATCTCTAAATTTCATGAAAATTTGTGGATACGATCTTTATGACTATTCCAAGCTCTGGTAAAAATATTGGCCAAATTTAAATAAGGAAAATTTATTTTTCCTTGACAGGGCCAATATTGCCTCTCTGCCACTTTCCAAAGGAACTACCATTTTGGTAGCTAGAAAAATTCCCAAATAATTTGTGGAGCTTCTCCTGGATATCTCTTCACCATTTCCATCCAAACCCCATGTTCCATAGTTCAAATTTTGAGCACATGATCTAATGCAAGTTTCTGCCTTATCTGAAACTTTGTGAAGGAAGTGCTGGATTCATTGATCCAATTGAGCTGAAATTTTGCAGGGTAGTTCATTTTGATATATTACTACTACAAACCAAAAATTTGCTCAATTCATCTATCCAATCTTTTCCTATAATTTTCTCAAGTTTCTGTTCAGATGTCAGCATTGTGAAGGAAGTACCATTTTTATTTATCCAAATGGTACAAAAATTTTACAGTGCCTTCATATGCCTAAATTATTGGTCTCCACCAAATTTGGGCCATTTCCCTTTAGCCATTTTTCCACAGCACCCTCATTTCTATTTCTGGCCAGTTGGGCACTTTGCTAAGGAAGTACCAGCTAGCCTCATCTTTTTGACCTGATATTTTGGCACCGTGGTCACCTTAGTAGATGACCACCCTCACCCAAATCCCAGGCCTAATGGAGCTGTGCACTGCCTAATCTTTCCATCAAACACTTTGCTGCTAATTTGGATTTATGCACCATGCTGTCTCATTGTGGGCCATGGGTATCGTTTCTTTGCACCAAGCAGCTACTGGGGGAGTGCCTTACTCACCAGACACGTCTGGGCCGTCCAGCGCGTGTCGGAACACTGTGGTCACGCGGTGACCACGTGGAGAGCGCGTGCGTTGCCTGCACACCGCGTGCCCTGTGCATCTGGACCCATTGGGAGGTCCACACGATCGCCCAGCTCACCACAGCATGCCACGCCCTCGCCCGCTTCACCTGTGCCCCTGCCCTCCTTGTCCTATAGCCCCTGGCCGCACGTGCCAGCACCGCGTCCGTCGCCGGAGGGCCGCCACGTTGCCACACCGCCTGCAAGCTCCTTCCCCTTCCCAAGTCTTCTCTGTGACCTTTTAGGCGTGCTCCCGAGCTCCTCCTTGCCACCTCAGCCTTCCTCGAGCCTCGAAGCTCCTCTGTTCCCGCCAATGGTCGAGACGGCCGCCGCCAATCCCCTCGGCCATTTCGGCCCGTGGCCCTTCCCCCTCCCCATTTCTGCTCCCTAGCCCTCCCCTGGGCGTTCGTGCGCCGCCGCCGCCCTCCTCTCCGGTAGAGTAGCCCCGCCAGTGCGGCCCTCCCCATCACAGCCTTCGGCCGCCGTTTCCTCCCCATGGCCCTAGTGCTGTGGGCCACCTCGAGCAGCCCCGCGGCCACCAACGAGCGCGGCGTGGAGTGGCGGAGCTCCTGCGCGCGTCGGCCGGCCCTCCCGTGCCGCCAATCGTCGACTACGCCAGCGACCGCAGCCCTCCTCTGCATCCAGTCGGGAGGAAGGAGACGACTAGGGAGGAGAGAGAAGGAAACAAGGTGGGGCCTGGCTGTAAGTCACACTGGCGCTGACCTGGCGGGCCCGTTGACCGGTTTAAGTGGAGACGCATTCTGTGGAATGCGCTTTCCCCTTGCGGAGGCGTACTCTACTGCGGCCGCGCGCAGAAATACGTTTTCTCTGTTCTGAAAGCATATTTCTAGAAATGCGTTTTCAGCCCTGCCGCCGCCGAAACGGTTACTTTGCGGGCGTTCGCCCGTTAAGGCCAGAAACGGACATGTTTTGTCTGTTTTTATGACTAACGAACGAACGGCCATATTTTCGCGACCGTAACCCC
Organism: Elymus sibiricus; assembly: GCA_039707655.1. Taxonomy (NCBI): domain Eukaryota; kingdom Viridiplantae; phylum Streptophyta; class Magnoliopsida; order Poales; family Poaceae; genus Elymus; species Elymus sibiricus. The sequence continues at coordinate 191,462,463 of CM077670.1, forward strand.
GATTGAGGTAATTCCAAAGCCCACGTTTTCAGTTCGTCGAGCCCGTTTCGATGGTGCCATTTTCATAATGTGGTCACATGTTAAAAATGCCATCTTTGCCCTTTCGCAAATCCAGGCCTCTCCAGAGAGCACCGGTTCCGACGACTCGTTTCCAGTGGATCGTCGCACTTTCACCCGGTGTATTCGTCGACCCCAAGGCAAGCCAACCTCTTATCATGAGCACCAGACTTGCATGTTGACTTTGTTTGAACCCTGTGCGCGTGTAGCTGTAGTATATTCATACGATGCTTCTGTTGGAAACTGTGGTATATGTTAGTATTGCTTGCCATGTCATGCTATAACTAGACTTCCTACTAGCTTTTGCCATGTTAACAATAATGTTTTTCTTGTTAATATCATGGTTGTCAATGCTGTTGTGATCCTGCCATACCATATCGATATCATATTATTGCCATGCTTCATATGTCAGATATGTTATGCACTTAAGTAGTTTGGTAAAATATGTTCATTAATGTATTCATGATAATAATGCTCATAAACATTGATGATATGGTAAAATGATGGAGATGACAAGAACATGTGTTAATAACAACAACCACATCCATCGGCTGGGTCGTGTCATAGTGCCATCGAATCGAGCTCACCAGTGCAGCCACACTTGCCTGGATGGGGAGACCCTAATTCGGTCTACTGTCATGCCTGTCGCCGGTACCTCCAACCAGGGAAGGTTATGTGCGCGTGCTACCCTGGCCCGGTGGGTGGCCATAACCTTCTGTACCCGGTTTTGGTATTGAGCTCAGGTCCCCGTTTGGGATAGTTTTGTTTGGCCACGACGGTGGCAGCCATGAGGTGACAGGATGTCACGAGTTGACATCGGGGTCACCCATGACATAGCCCAAAGGGGAGTTTGTCGGAGTGGCCGGGAGAGTGTCATGCAATAGATTGGTTTTGTTGGAACGTCGTTGGTCCACCCGAATGGGAGCACGAGGCCATGAGTTCCGTGGTGTGGGTACAGTGTACTAACCTCTGCAGAGTGTATAATCTATCGATAGCCGCGTCCTCGGTTATGGACACAGTTCGTACTAGGTCACACTATCTGGTCTCCGTCGACATGGAGGATAAACCTGATATAATAAACTTGTTAAAGAATGTGCTATAAAGTAAATGTGGTGACTCGGACTATGAGATAGTTGTGAGGAATCACCATATTGTTCTGACATGATCACGAGATGAGATCTCGGTGAGTCATGAGTTAGCCCAGAGGGGCAATGGCAGTAAAACTAATTGATGAACAGTAGATAACCCTTCACGGAAGGTCAGTGTAGTTTATCTTTCAGTCTAGTTTCATGCATATCTTGTAGATACACTTATGCCATGCCAGGATATTCCATGTTATGCCATGATATGCCATGATATGATATGACATGCTGTGATATGATTTGATATAGATTTGCTTGATCCATGCTAGTATTATGCCATGCTTATCTTTTGCCTTGAGATAAATTCATGTAGGAGCATAGAGCTTGCTTTGTCATCTGCTTGTTTGGATGCTATGTATTTGGTTGTCTTGCGAGTACCATTTTCTCAGAAGAGAAGTCAGAACACCCCAACTAACTAGTGCTTGACTTGACTTTCCCCCGCGCCCTATCCAATGAATAAGGAGAAGGCCGGCCTATCAATGATCGAGCCAGTCTGATTTAGTAGATGTGTCGGTATCGTTTTCATCTGCCGTTCATTCAAAGTACTCACCTGTCCTTGCACGTGGCCAGATTGCAGGAGAAGACTTGCCGTGCTAGACCGTAACCATGCCAGTCCTGTGAGTTGTGGAGCCCAGCCAGAGACGGCGTGCCGCTAAACCAAGACTTCCGCCGCCATTTAGATAACCTTAGAGCTATGCAAACCATTGTATTCATCAGCGATGTAATACTCTATTCCATGTAAATGAAATATATTTTGTGCTTGGAATGCTGTACCATGGACCTATCATGCGTCAGGTGTTATCCTGGGCTCATGTGCGAAGGCCCCCTGCTCCAGGCGGATCGGGGTGCCACAAGAGATGGTATTAGAGCCAGGCTGGCGATAGGTTACCCTAGCGTATAATCACCGCTATCATCAACCCGTAATAATCCCAATAGGTTTGACCTAACCTTGGCGTCCGACAAGGCCACTGTTGACCAACAGGTGGCACAGTCGAAACTGACGCATCCCTACCCAGTTGCCCCCCCCACCCGGTTTTTTGGGTTTGGACGGCGACTCTATCTTTTTGTCGCTAGTATCGGCGTATCCTTTCCCCTGTAGGAGAAGGATTCACGCCATACTAGTGTGTCTCCGCCTAGTTGCCTATAAAACCCCCCCACTTGCTAGTAGCAGCACCCCAGCTCAGTAAGCCATATCCCTGCAAGAACCCTAGCTAGTAGCCCCAGCTCTGAAACCATGGCTACTCTTTCGAGGGAAGCCACTTTTCATAGCCGCACTCTCGCAGCCGGCTATGTTGGCTTTCCGCCCCTCCTTTCAGATATGCTCACCCAAGCCCTTGATTGTAGTACTAGTCCCGACTACTTGGTGTTCCAATCGGAACCCGTCCCTCATCTTTGCCGATACCAGGCCAAGGTGCAGATCTGCCCAGGTCCAGCAGACGATGGGATGCCCTCAATTTTTCTGGGCAGACCCATGCCCACTGTGGTGTTGGCTATCCAGACAGTCACTGCTGAGGCTATCGCCCATCTCCGATCCCAGTTTCCGCGTGTAACAGAGATGCGGGAATGCCGTTATTTCCCCTCTGCGTCTAATGCAGGATAGGAACACCCCAATGCTGTCCAAGAGGATGACCCAACAATCGTTCGCCTGGTTCAGTTCATCACTGCCCAGGGAATGATGATCGGTAGCATTCTTGGAGAGTTTAAATCTATTGACCGCGACGCTACCCGAGTTGTCACGGAAGCATACCGCGAGGCCCGTCAAGCTGCATCCCAGATCGCTGACCTAGTGCTACCCGGCCCAGTGCTACCCTCTCAGCCCGTGCCGTGGCTGAAGCCAAACATAGTCAACCTCCACTCCATCAACCGGGCTGTTAACCGTCTTAGTCACCAGGGCTTGCTCAGACAAGTTCCAGCCGTGCGCCCAGCGGTTGATCTCCGGTCTGTAGAGGTGCCCGATGATGAAGATGGAGACTAGCTCAGTTTGCGGCCGCCAGGAGAGGCCCAACAAGACTAGACCGATGTGACCCCAATCGTGCAGTCAGCCGATGCTGCGAGTATGCCAAGTCCGTCTGTTCATCCTCATTAGGAGGATAGAACCATGTATCCTGGAGTGAGTTGTTTCTTTTCGATGCGTAGTGAGGTTGTGCTTTGTTGTATGCTTGTACTGCTGGTGACCTGTGTGTTGTGGAAATGTTCTATTTATGCTCCTTGCTTCGTGGTTCATCTGCCTCTCTGTTAAGTAGAAATATTTGATAGAGTTGGCAGTGAACTTCTAATAAGATTTTAATTGGTAGAACACATACACCCACAACCTTGGACTCGCCTCGAGTCCCTAATAAATGCGAGCTAGTGTAGGTATATGTATGCCAGGAGTACATATACCCACTGGCATTAAAACACCTTAGTGCATTTGGATGTGCTTTCCTACGCATGTATTTTGCATTTTGCAAATGTTTTGGTTAGCATGTACTGCATAATGCATGCATACAAGGTTCACCCACTAGTACAATTGAGCAGTACTTGAGGGAATGCAAAGCCACTTGCCTACCTCTTCTCTGTGCATACCCTGTGTGCTCGATTCCCTGATCCAGAGCCTCAAAGAGGCAGTTCCTCCTGGAAATTATTCATCCCTAATCTTTTTCCAAAGCTCCCGTTTGCATTCTCAGAGGAACATTGCCAACTTTATTTCACTCGAATCAGTACAACTATCCCAGTACAGATTCGACCCCGACTTTACTTCGATGCCTACTCCTCGTGGAGCTATCCGCGAAGTTTTTCTTCCATGGAACCAGCAGCGTGATTCCAGTACTGGTGAAGCCATCTTTTCTGCATCTCGCGATTCCCCCGGAATCAACGGCACCGTCGTCACTGTCTGGCATGACGCCGGACAAGCCGCTGTCCCGACCCGCCGCAGCACGCGATTACTCCGCCGGCGCAAAGCAGCTGGGAAGCAAGCGCGGCGGAAGAACAGCCACCACACGATCACCGTCCGCACCTCGAGCTGCCACACCTTGATCCTCGTTGTTGCGAGCCCGCTCCTACAGGATGAGCTGCAACAGGCAGAGCGACGAACCGATCAGTGTGGCCAGTAGCGCGGTGAGGAACCACCGCAGCCCTACCAAGAACATAGCCTCGCCGAACGACCTCGGCTCGATATCATCCAAACCGAACAGATGGAAGAGCGGCATGGTGTGAGTTGGGCAGAACCGCGCTGCCATCTTTTATAGCCCGAGATCGGTGTACGGTGAGCGAGGTCCAGGAGGATCGCGCGTCGCCCGATCACCGGCGTCCAGGAGGCGAATCCGCGAGAAGTGCCGACAAGGCGCTGGCCCGTGACGTGAGTGCTCTTTGCATCGGCACCGTGCATGCCGCACACTATGACAACTAGGGTACTTAGTGCCCTAGGAGCTAGATGGGTGTTGTGCCAAGCCGCACATGGAGCAGCAATGAGGAAGAAGCCGAGAGCTAGAGGTAGAAGAAGGAGGCTGCCAGTGGGCCCCGGGCCCACCTGTCAGCATGAGAAACCACTGTTCATTAGGGTGCCTCCAGCATTTTGGAATTTGATCAAAAGTGACCCTAGCAGTGTATATCGCCTCGCTTTACCTGTGTCTCTCCCTGGGTGCACCAATTATCGGTACCCCTATTCAGTTGCATCCGACCGAAGGGTTAACAACTAACCCAGAGGTTTTTCCCGGGAGTGGAAACCATCTTGCTTTAACCCTAGGAATCTCGAGGACGAGATTCTCTTAACGGGGGAAGGTTTGTAACACCCCAAAAATTGGGTTATCAATTTTTGCGCTGTTATTCCTTTCCAAGCTTTCTTTTTCAAAATCTTTCTCCAGAGTTTGCTAGATGATCAGGTGAATCCAGGCAATTTTCAACTTTTCAGAGCCTTGTCCATGCCTTGGATGCTGGTTAAGACCCCATCTGCATCACCCACAACCTCATCAGAACCCTGATTCCAATATTTGAAATTTGAAACCCCGCCTTTGTGATTACAAAGGACCCATCATTTCCTTTGCTCTGTTGACCCTCCAAAATTTCCCAGAGATCCTCCTACACCTATAAACCCTGGATGCGCAAGAATATTGCCAAGTCATATGCAATATTTTTCATCTAGAATTAATTCCTTCTCCTGGCTTTCTGGGGAATTAAATCCAGAAGGATAGTTAGACATCTCTAAATTTCATGAAAATTTGTGGAGATGATCTTTATGACTATTCCAAGCTCTGGTAAAAATATTGGCCAAATTTAAATAAGGAAAATTTATTTTTCCTTGACAGGGCCAATATTGCCTCTCTGCCACTTTCCAAAGGAACTACCATTTTGGTAGCCAGGAAAATTCCCAAATAATCTGTGGAGCTTCTCCTGGATATGTCTTCACCATTTCCATCCAAACCCCATGTTCTATAGTTCAAATTTTGAGCACATGATCCAATGCAAGTTTCTGCCTTGTCTGAAACTTTGTGAAGGAAGTGCTGGATTCATTGATCCAATTGAGCTGAAATTTTGCAGGGTAGTTCATATTGATATATTACTACTGCAAACCAAAAATTTGTTCAATTCATCTATCCAATCTTTTCCTATAATTTTCTCAAGTTTCTGTTCAGATGTCAGCATTGTGAAGGAAGTACCATTTTTATTTATCCAAATGGTACGAAATTTTTACAGTGCCTTCATATGCCTAAATTATTGGTCTCCACCAAATTTGGGCCATTTCCATTTAGCCATTTTTCCCCAGCACCCTCATTTCTATTTCTGGCCAGTTGGGCACTTTGCTAAGGAAGTACCAGCTAGCCTCATCTTTTTGAGCTAATATTTTGGCACAGTGGTCACCTTAGTAGATGACCACCCTCACCCAAATCCCAGGCCTAATGGAGTTGTGCACTGCCTAATCATTCCATCAAACACTTTGCTGCTAATTTGGATTTGTGCACCGTGCTGTCTCATCGTGGGCCATGGGTATCGTTTCTTTGCGCCGATCAGCTACTGGGGGAGTGCCTTACTCGCGAGACACGTTCGGGCCGTCCAGTGCGTGTGGGAACACTGTGGTCACGCGGTGACCATGCGAAGAGCGTGTGCGTTGCCTGCACAGCGCGTGCCCTGTGGATCTGGACCTATTGGGAGGTCCACACGGTCGCCCAGCTCACCACAACGCGCCACGCCCTCGCCCGCGTCGCCTGTGCCCTTGCCCTCCTTGTCCCGTAGCCCCTGGCCGCGTGTGCCGGCACCGCGTCCGTCGCCGGAGTGCCGCCACGTTGCCACACCGCGTGCAAGCTCCTTCCCCTTCCCGAGTCTTCTCTGTGACCTTTTAGGCGTGCAACCGAGCTCCCCCTCGCCACCTCAACCTTCCCCGAGCCTCGGAGCTCCTCTGTTCCCGCCAATGGCCGAGACGGCCCCCACCAATCCCCTCAGCCATTCCGGCCCGTGGCCCTTCCCCCTCCCCATTTCTGCTCCCTAGCCCTCCCCTGGGCGTTCGCGCGCCGCCACCGCCCTCCTCTCTGGCGGAGTAGCCCCACCGGCCCGGCACTCCCCGTCACAGCCTTCGGCCGTCGTGGCCTCCCCATGGCCCCGGCGCTGTGGGCCATCTCAAGCAGCCCCGTGGCCACCAACGAGCCCGGCGTGGAGTGGCGGAGCTCCTGCGCGCGTCGGCCGGCCCTCACGCGCCGCCAATCGTTGACTACACCAGTGACCGCAGCCCTCCACTGCCTCCAGTCGGGAAGGAGACGACCAGGGAGGAGAGAGAAGGAAACGAGGTGGGGCCCGGTTGTAAGTCACACTGGCGCTGACCTGGCGGGCCCGTTGACCCGTTTAAGTGGAGACGCATTCTGTGGAATGCGCTTTCCCCTTGCGGAGGCGTACTCTACTACGGCCGCGCGCAGAATTACGCTTTCTCTCTTCTGAAAGCGAATTTCCAGAAATGCGTTTTCAGCCCTGCCGCCACCAAAACGGTTAATTTGCGGGCGTTCGCCCGTTAAGGCCAGAAACGGACATATTTTGTCTGTTGTTATGCCTAACGAACGAACGGCCATATTTTCGCGACCGTAACTCCGATTGAGGTAATTCCAAAGTCCACGTTTTCAGTTCGTGGAGCCCGTTCCGATGGTGCCATTTTCATAATGTTGTCACATGTTGAAAATGCCATCTTTGCCCTTCTGCAAATCCAGGCCTCTCCCGGGAGCACCGGTTCCGACGACTCGTTTCCAGTGGATCGTCACACTTTCATCCAGTGTATTCGTCCACCTCAAGGCAAGCCAATCTCTTATCATGAGCACAAGACTTGCATGTTGACTTTGCTTGAACCCTGTGCACGTGTAGCTGCAGTATATTCATACGATGCTTCTGTCGACAACTGTGGTATATGTTAGTATTGCTTCCCATGTCATGCTATAACTAGACTTCCTACTAGCTTTTGCCATGTTAACAATAATGTTTTTCTTGTTTATATCATGGTTGTCAATGCTGTTGTGATCCTTCCATACCATATCGATATCATATTATTGCCATGCTTCATATGTCAGATATGTTATGCACTTAAGTAGTTTGGTAAAATATGTTCAATAATGTATTCATGATAATCATGCTCATAAACATTGATGATATGGTAAAATGATGGAGATGACAAGAACATGTGTTAATAACAACAACCACATCCATCGGCTGGGTCGTGTCATAGTGGCACCGAATCGAGCTCACCAGTGCAGCCACACTTGCCTGGATGGGGAGGTCCTAATTCGGTCTATTGTCATGCCTCTCGCCGGTACCTCCAACCAGGGAAGGTTATGTGCACGTGCTACCCTGGCCCGGTGGGCGGCCATAACCTTGTGTACCCAGTTTTGGTATTGAGCTCAGGTCCCCATTTGGGTCAGTTTCGTTTGGCCACGACGGTGGCAGCCACGAGGTGGCAGGATGTCACGAGTTGACATCGGGGTCACCCATGACATAGCCCAAAGGGGAGTTTGTTGGAGTGGCCGGGAGAGTGTCATGCAATAGATTGGTTTTGTCGGAACATCGTTGGTCCACCCGAATGGGAGCACGAGGCCATGAGTTCCGTGGTGTGGGTACAATGTACTAACCTTTGCAGAGTGTATAATCTATCGATAGTCGCGTCCTCGGTAATGGACACAGTTCGTACTAGGTCACACTATCTGGTCTTTGTCGACATGAAGGATAAACCTGATACAATAAACTTGTTAAAGAATGTGCTATAAAGTAAATGTGGTGACTCAGACTATGAGATAGTCATGAGGAATCACCATATTGTTCTGACATGATCATGAGATGAGATCTCGGTGAGTCATGAGTTAGCCCAGAGGGCAGTGGCAGAAAAACTGATTGATGAATAGTAGATAACCCTTCACGAAAGGTCAGTGTAGTTTATCTTTCAATCTAGTTTCATGCGTATCTTGTAGATACACTTATGCCATGCCAGGATATTCCATGTTATGCCATGATATGATATGACATGCTTTTATATGATTTGGTATAGATTTGCTTGATCCATGCTAGTATTATGCCATGCTTATCTTTTGCCTTGAGATAAATTCATGTAGGAGCATAGAGCTTGCTTTGTCATCTGCTTGTTTGGATGCTATGTATTTGGTTGTCTTCCGAGTACATTCAAAGTACTCACCTGGCCTTGCACGTGGCCAGATTGTAGGAGAAGACTTATCGTGCTAGACCATAACCATGCCAGTCCTATGAGTTGTGGAGCCCAGCCAGAGACGGCTTGCTGCTAAACCAAGACTTCCGCCGCCATTTAGATAACCTTAGAGCTATGCAAACCATTGTATTCATCAGCGATGTAATACTCTATTCCATGTAAATGAAGTATATTTTTTGCTTGGAATGCTGTACCATGGACATGTCGTGTGTCTGGTGTTATCCTCGGCTGACGTGCGAAGGGCCCCTGCTCCAGGCGGATCGGGGTGTCACACTGCTGAACAACTATTCCTTGTCTAATCCAAGGTTGGTGAATACTGCCGGCTACTCTGCCTTGACTCTGCTGGATGCATCCGAGAAGTGGGGCCCCTGACGAGGCTAGCGTCATAGTGTGACAGCTTGCCGCTGCCAAGATGGTGCCGACGAAATCACCAGGTTCCGGGTGCATGGATGTCCAGAGATAAGACACCCTTTTTGTTAATGTATGCTCCCCAGTCTCCCATGGAATTTTAAGTGCAAAATTATGTACTCGAGGCACATAGTCTGCTACCAGACGAGGGGATCTGGGGAGCACGTGTCCCTATTTAGGATTCATGCGGGTTTGGCGAGGGGCCGAAGTGGCAGCACGTACGCGCTTTGAGGAGCCTGGTAGGTCAGGCCGAGCTGTACATCGGGCCGCTTCCTCGGCCGCCTGGAAATCGGCTGCAAAGGCCGATGTCTGCTCCTCTGTCCAGAGGGAGCACTCCATGTTACTGTTAATGGTAATGACACCGTGGGGCCCTGGCATCTTAAGCTTTAGGTAAGCGTAGTGCGGCACCGCATTGAAACGGGCAAACGCAGTACGACCGAGCAACGCGTGGTAACCACTGCGGAAGGGAACTATATCAAAGATCAAGTCCTCGCTTCGAAAGTTCTCAGGTGAGCCGAAGACAACCTCCAGCGTTACGGTGCCGGTGCATTGAGCCTCCACGCCGGGTATGACACCCTTGAATGTGGTGTTACTGGGCTTGATTCGTGACGAATCAATACCCATTTTCCTGACCGTGTCAGAGTAGATCAGGTTCAGACTTCTTCCATCGTCCATAAGGATGGGGGTTAAGTGGAATCCTTTGATAATAGGATCTACGACCAAGGCCGCTGACCCGCCATGACGGATACTAGTCGGGTGGTCCTTTTTATCAAAAGTTATCGGGCAAGCCGACCATGGGTTGTACTTCGGGGCTACAGGCTCTAAGGTGTAGACGTCCCGAAGTGCTCGTTTCCATTCCTTCTTAGGAATATGCGTGACATAGAGCATGTTCATGTTCTTGACGTCAGAAGGAAACTCCTTTTGGCCACTGCTATTTGTCCTACGAGGTTCATCCTCGTCGTCACTCCGAGATTGGCCCCTAACTGGTTCCTCGACAACTGCTTTGCCGGCCTGTTTGAACACCCAACAACTTCAGTTGGTGTGGTTGGCGGGCTTATCCAAGGTGCCATGAATTTGGCAAGACCTGTCAAGTATTTTATCCAGGGCGCTTGGGTTGTCCTTGTTCCCTTTAAAGGGCCTCTTCTTCGGTCCGGCCCGTGAGCCGCTGAACCCGCATTGACTGCTGGGTCCTCGACGTTGCTGCCTCTGTTCTTGTTCCGGTGCTTGTTTCTGTTGCGCCTGGATTTGCCGTTCCCGTCGCGTGCCTCCGAGGTGCCGGAGTCGCTCCTATGAGAACTACGGGCCAGCCAGCTATCCTTGCCCGCACAAAAGTGGGTCATTAGGGAGGTAAGAGCCGCCATGGTTCTCGGCTTATCCTGCCCGAGCTATCGGACGAGCCATTCATCTCGAATGTTATGCTTGAATGCCGCAATGTCTTCGGTGTCGGGACAATTGAAGATCTGGTTCTTTTTGGTTAAGAACCGGTTCCAGAATTTGCGAGCTAATTTTCCCTCTTGTTGGATGACGTGACTAAGGTCGTCGGCATCCGGTGCCGAATGTAGGTGCCCTAGAAGTTTGCCCTAAAGGCCTCCTCAAGCTCCTTCCAGCTTTTGATAGAAATTCTAGGGAGGCTATGGAGCCAATGCCTTGCTGGTCCCTTAAGCTTGAGCGGCAGGTCCTTTATAGCATGGAGGTCATCACCTCGGGCCATATGAATATGGAAAATAAAATCTTTAAACCAAACAGCCGGGTCGGTGGTTCTGTCGTATTGATCGATATTGATGGGTTTAAACCCCTCTGGGAACTGATGCTCCACGACCTCGTCTGTGAAACATACTAGATGTGCGGGCCCTCAATATCGAGCCACATCTTGTTGGGCGTTGACTGTCGTCATAGCCTGTGTCTGCTCCCGAGCTCTTTTGTGCCTGTCTAACCAGGCATCATAGCCCTCTAGACCGGCGGGTGTGTGCTCCCTTAGTCCCTAAATGGATCGAGAAGGGGTTTTATTGGCCTGTATTTTATCGCGCAAATCGAAAGGCTCAGGATGGTCGGTCGCACTCTTGCCATGAGGGCGGGTTTTCATAGGGGGTTCTTTCTGTGCCCCTGCTGGCTGGTCTCGCCGTCTAGGGGGATGGTCAGCCTGACCTGCGTGGCCGTGCGTGAGCAGTTCATCATCCGCTGCCTCATCGTCAAAGTTGGGTAGCAGCCACCATTTCGGGAATGATTTGGCGGCCGTACGCCGGGTGTCGAGTTTCGCTTCGGACGCAAGGACTTTTATCCACTTGTCATTGAGCGCATTTTCGTGAGTATGCAGCTCCTGCTGCATTCTCTTCATGCTGTGCGTAGTTGTGATTAACCGCCGCTGGAATCGTTCCTGCTCGGACGGGTTTATGGGTACCACAAAATCCTCTGGTCCAAGGCTAAGATCGTCCTCAGATTCGGGGAAGTAATTCTTGTCTGACCCGTCATCGTAGGAGTCTTTGTCTTCGGGATCATCCACCATCGGCGTCCCTACAGGCCCATCATGTTGAGCGGGTGAGGCTTGATTATCCTCGCCTAGGTTCTCGGCGGTGTTGGGCACCGTTATCGGCGACGCCCGTGGTGTTGGTCATACTTCTGCTTCCGTTGCTTCCCTTCGGTCACCTCTTAGGGCCACGACGCTTAGGGTTTTCCTTAGGTTTCTCCTGGGAGTTATCCTTAGGAGTATCGACCATGTAAACGTCATAGGTAGACGTTGTGGCCCAATTCCCCGTATGAGGTATGACAGTGAGTGGGTTTGCTCCGGTGTCACCGTGGACGTCTTGCTCCATGTCAGTGGCTTCATCGGAGCCGTAGTCCAGTGCATCGGTCAAGTCCTTGACCGTGGCGAATAGGTGGGTGGTGGGTGGGATGAAAATTTCCCGATCGTCGGCTCTACATCTGACCTGATCATAGACGGTAGACGAGATCGCCAGATTTTGGATTCGATCCAGCACCTCATTTATCTGTGAGAGTTCCTCGGTATCTAGGACCTGGCTGTAAGCCGGGCTGATCTGAAGTAGTTTGCTCGGGCCGCTTGACGCAGGCCCGCTATCTTGATCGCTTAGGGCAGAACCCTGGCTGACGGGCGGAGAAGCTGTATCAGAGGTTGCTGCCTGGTCTGAAGATGGATTCGACTCGAGGCCATCATTGAGGAAGAAGGGGTTGGATCAGGCATGGCGGCCGCCGGATCTATCTCCAGGGTTGGTTCCATCAGGAGGTCGAATCCGAGGATCAGATCGGGAACGACTGCCGGATCTATCTCCGGGGTTGGTTCCACCGGGAGGTCGGATCCGAGGATCAGGTTAGAAACCTGCTCTGGAGTTCCTGGGCCGAAGGGCTCTTTGAGTCGATCTGGGATCCGTCCCGAGAGGACTAGATCACCTCGGGCGTCCGTGATGAACTCCAGGCTTCCGAACATGACGACCTGGTTTGGGACAAAGTTTTCAACATGGCCCAGGTGGCCGATCGGGTCAGCATGCAGCACAATGCTACCAAAGGCGAAGAGCTGGCCGGGGACGAAGATGTCATCGCAGCCAATACTACTGTCAATCTGCAAGTGAGCTATCAACCCAAGGTGACCACACATCGAGCTCTCAATGAAAGCACCAATGTCAGTGTCAAAACCGGCAGATCTCGGGTTGGGGGCCCGAGCTGTGAGATCAGATCGATGGGTAACAAGAGACGGTGGACACGATGTTTTATCCAGGTTCGGGCCCTCTTTGAGGAGCTAAAACCCTACGTCCTGCTCTTGCTTATACGATGGGTGTATCAAAGTACAGAGTTGATCTACCTTGAGATCGTAAGTTGTGGACTAAACCCTAGGGGTAATGGTGATGGTAATGAATGTGTCCCAATGGACTAAACCCTCTGGCTTATATAGACACCAGGGGTATCTAGGGTTACACATGGTCGGTTGCCATCTAGAGGTTACATGCCGAATCTAATAGATATTCTTGGAGTACATGCCAAGTCCTCGGTGTGGCATGATATGCTTGTGCTACAGGTTAGAGACTTCCGGAGTCCTTCCTCATCAACGGGTCGTCAGTCCGGCCCATGGACTAGACCGGCTAGGTCAGGACCCCCTAGTCCAGGACACCAACACTGGCACTCACACTGCTGAAACTAGTTCGCAACACGCGATCCCCTACCTAGCGCACCAAAAGATGTCATGTGTACGATGATCTATGGGATCGAGATGATCCCTTTCCGGTTCAGCTGTGGGAATCGACGTGTACAAAGAGCTGGTTCAGCAGATGCAAGAAAACACAGCAGTTTACCCAGGTTTGGGCCGCCGTGAGGCATAAAACCCTACTCCTGCTTTAGTTGTATTATGGTGGAAGCACAAGTACAAGGAGCGCAGCTTGCCGGCAAGGTGCGCGGGAACTGCAGCTTCTACGTGCAATTGTGCAAAGTGTTGACCTTTCTACGGGTAGCCATGGGCCTCCTTTTATAGGTTAAGGGGTCACCACAGTGGCAAAACAGTAATTACATGGTGCATGTAGTGGCTACAGTGCTATCATACCTAACCCTGGCGGGATAGGACAAAAACCATAAATGCTCCATTAGGTGTCGTGCTGGGGATGAACTCCGGCAAGGATCATGCACCGTTCGCCCAGCTACCTTTTATTAACTTGACACGCCATGAAGACGGGTGTCATTAAAGTTGATCTTCAGGCAGCGTGCTGACATGTGCCCTGACAAGCCTCACCAAACCACCTGTCCTCTTAACACCTATTGATAAGTGACTAGCTGACCGATGAGGTTGAGCGGTGGTGAGGTAAAGGAAGCTTGCCGGCACGGAGCTTGCCGGTCCTTCGCCTTGCCGGTGTGTAGCTTGCCGGCAAGTGTAGTCTTGATCTTCAGTACTAACTTAGTACTTCTCGATGACCCGCCTCGAGGTCTTCTTCATGGTTTTATCAACCAAGTCTTGAGTCTTGATGGCAGCAATCCTCTGGCAAGCCGTTGCCATCGGGAAGGCTGGAACTGTCTATGCATAAGTCAGGGTATGAGAACACCCATGTTTTTATACACTGACAGCGGTTCCCATGTGGAAATGAAAAGTTTACTCCCCCTCAACCATACAAACACAAGCCATGGCTAGCCAAATTCACGGGTGCCCTCCCCTCGTGGGAAAACGACGATCTATGGGATCGAGAGGATCACCTTGCGGTTCGGCTGTGGGATCAATGTACTACAAAGAGCAGGGCTAATAGATGTGAGAACAGGCAACGATTTATCCAGGTTCGGGCCGCTATGAGCGGAAAACCCTACTCCTGTTCTTGTGGTTGACTGTATATGAGCTCAAGGTTACAAGGAGTGCAGCTTGCCGGCAAGGTGCACGGAAAGTAAAGCTACAACGTGTAATTGAACTGGGAGTCGACCGTTCTAACTGTAGCCGTCGGCCTCCTTTTATAGGCCAAGGGATTAAAAAAGTGGCTAATACGGTCATTTACAGGGTATGAATAGTGACTTGCACCGTCACCATGTCTATCTCCTGATGGGGTAGGACAACCACATTAAATGCACCATTAGGTGTTACGTCGGGGAGGCGAGGCTTTGGGTAAAAGATCTATACCACCGGTCCTGGCGCCCTCCTATTACCTTGACACATCCCAGGGACGGGTGTCATTAAAGTTAATCCTAGTGTGGCATGCTGACACATGCCTTGCCCAGCTATGTTGAATGCCTACCCGCTCGACACCAATCATACGTGCTTATCTAGACGATGATGAGGTGGAGCAGTAACGAGAATGAACGAGCCTACCGGCACGGAGCTTGTCGGGCCTTCGCTTGCCGGCAAGCAGCTTGCCGGCAACTGAAAGCACATTTGCTCCCTTGGTGGTTTTGGTAATTTGTAACAACATATATCTCATTGAACTAATGTCCATTCAAGATAAAGATTTCAGGATGTTAAATGATTGGCATGGCAAGGACTAGAGATGTGGACCCCTCAAAATGCTCAGGACATGGATTGGCAAAAGCTCAAGACTCTACATTTTTTGTTAAGTGATCCAAGATCACATTGAGTCCATAGGAAAGCCAATACTATTAAAAGGGGATGAGGTGTTGCTGAATGGTCTTTTTGCTCAAGTGCTTAGTGACAGTGCTCCAAAACCCTCAACCACTTTCTCCATCCAAATATGTCCAAAACCTACATTCCAACTCGGCTCCACCGAAAATTCCTATCCGGAGCCACCGAGTTCATCTGGACTTAGCCACTTCCAAAACCCTAACAAATCGGATCCACCGATATGGATCTCGGTCTCACCGAGATGGCCTTGCCTACTCTCTGTAATCGTTTGCAATTACTTCGGTCCCACCGAGATTTGCAAATCGGTCTCACTGAGATGGCTTGCCAACTCTCTGTTGCCTTATTGCTTCACTTAGGTCACACCGAGTTGATGCAATCGGTGCCACTGAGATGAGGTTTGCCCTAACCATTGCACATCGGTCCATCCAACTTGTTCCATTCGGTCCCACCGAGATTCCTAACATTCATATCTTTTACACAGGTCGGTGCCACCAAGATTTCTGATCGGTGCCACCGAGTTGGGTCAAAAGTGTGTAACGGTTGGATTTTGTGTGGAGGCTATATATACCCCTCCACCCCTTCTTACTCAGTAAGGAGAGCCATCAGAATGTGCCTACACTTCCATCATACATTTTCTGAGAGAGAACCACCTACTCATGTGTTGAGATCAAGAGATTCCATTCCTACCATTTGAACCTTGATTTCTAGCCTTTCCCAAGTTGCTTTCCACTCAAATCCTTCTTCCACCATAGCCAAATCTGTGAGGAGTTGTTTGAGTGTTGGGGAGACTATCATTTGAAGCACAAGAGCATGGAGTTCATCAACAACACACCGTCTATTACCTTTTGGAGAGTGGTGTCTCCTAGATTGGTCAGGTGTCACTTGGGAGCCTCCGACATGATGTGGAGTTGAACCAAGGAGTTTGTAAGGGCAAGGAGATCGCCTACTTCGTGAAGATCTACCCCGAGTGAGGCTAGTACTTCGTGGACGTAAGCCATGATGGAATAGGCAAGGTTGCTTCTTCGTGGACCCTTTGTGGGTGGAGCCCTCCATGGACTCGCGCAGCCGTTACCCTCCGTGGGTTGAAGCCTCCATCAACGTGGACGTATGATAGCACCACCTATCGGAACCACGCCAAAGATCATCGTGTCTTCATTGCGTTTGAAATCTCCGATCTCCTCCTTTACTTACATGTGCAATTGTTTACTTTCCGCTGCCACACTCTTAGAATTGCATGTGTAGGGTGATGCTTGACTTGTCATACTTTCTAAAATCTGCCCACAACTAAAATTGGGAAAAGGTTAGGTTTTTTATTTGGTCAAGTAGTCTAATCACCCCCCATCTAGACATACTTTCGATCCTACTAGTGATATCAGAGCTTTGGTCTCCATTGCCTTGGTTTCACAACCTAGGAGAGTATGGCGTCTAGTGAGGGTAATTATCACCGTAGAGGTCCATATTTTGATGGTACAAACTTTGCTAGTTGGAAACATAAGATGAAAATGCATATTCTTGGTCATAACCCCGCCATTTGGGCTGTTGTTCGTGTGGGCTTGCAAGGTGAATTCTTTGAGGATGGCAAGGAACCGGATGATGAAGCAACCACGGAAGAATTGAAGATGTTGCAATACAATGCTCAAGCTGGTGACATTCTCTTCAACGGTTTGTGTCCCGAGGAATTCAACAAAATCAGCCGCCTCGAGAATGCAAAGGAAATTTGGGATACTTTGGTTGATATGCATGAGGGTACCGAGTCCGTCAAGGAATCTAAGTTGGATGTGCTTCAAAGTCAACTTGACAAGTTCAAGATGAAGGATGGTCAAGGAGTCGCTGAAATGTACTCCAGGCTTGCTCTCATCACAAATGAGATTGCCGGCTTAGGAAGTGAAGAGATGACCGACAAATTCATCATCAAGAAGATCCTTAGAGCTTTGGATGGAAAATATGATACCGTTTGCACATTGATCCAAATGATGCCAAATTACAAAGATCTCAAGCCCACAAAAGTCATTGGAAGCATTGTTGCTCATGAAATGTCACTCAAGGACAAAGAGGAGCTACACAAAAAATCAAGTGGTGCTTACAAAGCCTCAACCAATGCTCCCACAACTTCAAGCGACAAGCTAGTATCCAATGAAGAGATAAGCCTAATGGTGAAAAGATTCAACAAGTTTTACAAGAACAAAGGGAAAGAAAGAAGCTCTAGCTCAAGACACTATGAGAGAAGATCATCAAGTCGTGACCGAAATTGCTACAATTGTGGAAAACTCAGACACTACTCCAATGAGTGTATGTCTCCCTACAAGAAAAGAGACAAATCACCAAGAGGAAGACATAGAAGAGATGAATCACCTCATAAGGAGAGAAGGAGTAGAGATGATCGTTATGAACGAAGACCCTCTCGAAGAAGCAAGGATTCGGAAAGGAAGGACAAGTCATCAAAGAGCCACACAAGAACAAGACATCAAGCTCATGTTGGTGAATGGATTTCCAGCTCTGACTCCGACAACCACTCCGAGAGAAGCTATCACTCCAACTCCGACTATAGTCAAGATGAAGGTGTTGCCGGACTTGCTCTTGTGTCATCCAACTCCCATGATCTATTTGACTCACCAAATGACGGAATTGGAAGATCTTCATGGCAAAAGGCCCCAAGGTATCACACCCCGAATACTTTGACTTCAATTGTGATGAGGATGATTTGCTTGGTGATGATGATTTACTTGTTGATAAGGCTAGGGATGTGAGCTATAATGAAAATGCTAGTAATCATGATAGTCAAGAGGAAACGAATGACAATGCTATGAAGGAGATTAAGTGTCTAACTAAAGAACTTAATGCTCTTAAGTTAGCTCATGAAACAACTCAAGAGGATCATAGAGAACTTCTAAGAACTCATGAGAAGCTATGCTTCGAGAAGCTAAATTTAGAGCAAGAGCATGAGTTTCTTAAAGCTATCAATGATGATCTTCGAAAGAAGCGTTCTTCATATCTTGCCAAACGTTTACTCTTGTCTACCTTTATGCCACAAGTTAAACCTAAGCAAACTAGTAACAAGGGTAAAAAGGGTTCTACCTCTAGTAGTAACAATAACAATGCTATATCCAATATTGTTGCTTCTAGTAGTTCTATTGATTCCACTAATGATTCTCTTAGCCAAGTTATCCAAGTTACACTTGAGCAAGAAAACAATCGATTGAAAGGAATTATAGAAAAAGGTGTCTACAAGAGCCTTGCCGGGAGTAAGCAATTTGAGGAAATTGTACGCAAGCAAGGAAGGCACCGGAAGAACCAAGGTGTTGGTTTTGAACGAAAGTTCAATGCCAATGGAGTTGAGTGGGAAGAAGATCAATACCCCAAGACGAAGTTTGTTCCTCAACAAGAGAAGTATGATCCTACTTCCTTCAAGGGAACACAATATCAAGAAGATCTTCCACCACAAGACCACAAGCTAAAAGGCAAGGATAAGCTTCAAGAAGAGATTGACTCATTTGAAGAAGCACCTCAAGCCTTGGTCAAGTGGGTTCCCAAGACTTCATCAAGTTCTACTTCATCAAATGCTACTACAACTCCAAGGATTCCCATCAAGTCGATGTGGGTCCAAAAGAGGAAGAACTAGAGAGTTCTTGAGGGAGACTCCGCCAACAAACTTCACTCACATTCACTTATGGCAAGAACTTGTGCAATCAACTTCCACATCTTGCACTAGTTCATGGAGTCACAAACCCTCTTGTTGGTAAGGCAAGGGACAAGGTAGTCATTGCATTCATGGACATCATCATATGTGCATTTCACTCTATATCTATGGATATTCTTGTATGTTCCTTGTGTGGGAATAACCCATGTAGGTATTGAAAGCACAAAACTCCAAAGGATTGCTCCTAACTCTTGATGGTCTACATCAACATTGAGCATCCACATCGTCAACATCTACATGAAGTCATCATCGACAAAACCCAAGGTTAGTTCATCCCTCTTTGGGGGCATATCACATCTAGGGGGAGCTTTGCTCTAAGACTTGAGCTAAAGCAACTCTAATGGTGTGAACACATCAATGCTTTATGTAAAAGTGGCAACCCCACTTGTTCTTAAACGATGAGTATGACCTATGATCAAATGTTCTCATTTGACTCCTAAGTCAATATACTCATATATAGATGACCTAGTCATCGCCATTGCTTGATAGATGCTAGAATTGGCTGTGCATGTTTGACACATATTTCATTTGCTATCTCATTGTGTGAGCATGTTGATTTGCATGTTTTCTTCATTCGAGGACATCCATTTGTTGTTTTGATTGTCTTGGTTTTTCTGGCCAAGTGGAGGTACAAGAATGCCTAAGTACCTTCTCTAGCTATCTATGATTTCTTGTCTCCAACTCTATTCTTGCTACATCACAAAAATTTAACAAGTCATTTTAGGACCCTCCGGGTGAGGCGCACTCAGAGTCACCGATCTGAAAGGGCTGAACCTCCAAAACCTTCTTTATGCATTTCGGTTGGACCAATCCACTCAAACTCGGTCAAACCGAAATCATTTAGATTGATCTAGGTTTCAATGTCGGTGTCACCGGGTTGAACGTTTCGGAGTCACCGATTTGCTATACTGCTTGCAGTTACACATATCGGTGCCACCGAGTTGTTCCACTCGGAGCCACCAACAGCAGTTGGGTATATAAACTCAGCGGGCCCATACGGTTGAAATTTCTCAAATGTCACGACTCCAGCACCCCCTCTGCTGACGTCGCCCTCGTCTCCGGACTTCATCGTTGCGTCCAGCGCGCCCTTGCCGCTGGAATCCGTCGCCGTCAACGGGAATCTTCCCCGCCGTTGCCGCCGTAGAGGACCTCCACCAAGTTAGGGTGAGATTCGACCCCCTCCGTGTTCCTCTTTCTGATTCAATACACGGATGGATTGCCATTATTCTTGCCACAGATTGCAATGCATGTTCCACGAATAAATTCCGTAGATTAGATTCGAGCAAAAAAATTTGGTTTAAGTTTCCGCCGTAGGCATCTCGGACCGACTGAATTGAGATTTTCGGAGTCACCGATTTGGCCCCAGGCCATTGCACTAGTACATCTGGGTGCCACCGAGAAATATGAATCGGTGAGACCGAAAGTAACGTTTCAGTGAAACCTTAGCATCTCGGAGACAACGAACCACATCTCGGTCTGACCGAAATGGACTGTTTTGTTTCTGTTGAGTGCTTCGGTATCACCGAGATTATCAACTCGGTGGATCCGAAATGCCTTTTGTGAAAACTTGAAACTAAGATTTGAACTCAATTTTCATGAAAAATGTCTACTTTTTGTGATGACTCATCTACTCTGCCCATACCCATCTATTCACAGGGTTAGCTTTGCAAGATGTCAGATGCCAGTGATAGTTAGAATGTCTCAGAAGCACTTGCTACCCGGTTTGATCACCACTAACACAATCTTGAGGCACACTCTTTTGCCCAAGTCTGGAGATGACAAGATAATACATGGCCACTCCATCAACCTGCTACACTTGTTTGACACACCGCAGAAGTTCAAAGTTATGAGCCTTATTGTTGAAACTATCAAGAGAACCGTAGCTGACCAGAAGAGATCTTGTGGATATGCTCCGTACATTCAGATGCTCATCAACTCCAAGGTTGGAATGAGCACTTATCTACTTGATCGTGAGCATCTCCCATTGCGTCCAGAGTTTGAGGACAATGTAGTGGTGATGGACCCTTCACACCCTACATCTGCCCAAGCTCAAGAGAGGATCCGGGCAGCTGAGGCCACAAAAGAAGCCCAGAAGGCATCTGCTCCCAATGCACCTATTGCTAACCTCAAGACAAAGAATGACCAGATGACTTATCTACTGGAAGCCACCCTGAGGATTGAGCGAAGTCTAGCCAACCTCACCAAGAACTAGGCAAGTCTAGGGCGGATAGTCGAGACAAAGATTCATGATCTTGATGTGAAGATCAATGAGGTTCAGACTATCATGGAGAAGCTAAAAGATGATGTTGACGCAGCCAGAGCTGCTAATGATGATAGTGGAGATGACAGACCGACGACTAAGAGATTCCACACAGTGCCTAGGGCATCCAGGTCTGCTGCAGTGCCTGTTGCAGATACGAGGACTACAGTCTCTGCACCTGCTGCTGCTGCTACAGTACCACCTCCAGTCTCTACCCCTCTAGCCCAGTAGACGTCAGCTGAAGCCTTCGCTGATGCACTTCACTCAACGCCATCTACGCACACCGGAGCTGCCAACCGGAGATCACCTTCAGGAGCTGCCGAGGATCGTGCCTAGAGAGACGCATAGTCCTATACCTATTCGAACTTTTTTGTACTTGTTGCCAAAGGGGGAGAATTGGTATAGATCATTAGGCTTCGAGAGAGAGTGGCTTGCTTTTGCTTGTTGTTTTTCTTGAGTTTCTGCTACTATTTCTATTTGGTTTGATATGTGTGTGAGATACTTTGATCGTTATGTTTGTGAGATACTATATGTGTGATTGATCATACTATGCTTCATGTGATGCTTAATGCTTATCCTTATCATTATCTTTGTATGATCATTCACTTGTGTTTTTGGTGATGCGTCCTTACTATTCCATTCATATCATTTTGTGCGCTCCACCAAGTTGTATGTGACATGGAAGAGTGACCCATGAATCCTAATCGATTGTGCATTTGCATTCAAACGCAAATTATTAATAATGCACAAATTTAGGGGGAGCTCTTGCTTATCACATACTTCTCAACGCGACGATGTACTTCATTCATTTAATCTTTTGTCAAAGCTTTGATCTATATGTTGTCATCAATTACCAAAAAGGGGGAGATTGAAAGCACATTTGCTCCCTTGGTGGTTTTGGTAATTTGTAACAACATATATCTAATTGAACTAATGTCCATTCAAGATAAAGATTTCAGGATGTTCAATTATTGGCATGGCAAGGACTAGAGATGTGGACCCCTCAAAATGCTAAGGACATGGATTGGCAAAAGCTCAAAACACTACATTTTTTGTTAAGTGATCCAAGATCACATTGAGTCCATAGGAAAGCCAATACTATTAAAAGGGGATGAGGTGTTGCTTAATGGTCTTTTTTCTCAAGTGCTTAGTGACAGTGCACCAAAACCCTCAACCACTTTCTCCATCCAAATATGTCCAAAACCTACATTCCAATTTGGCCCCACCGAAAATTCCAATCCAGAGCCATCGAGTTCATCTGGATTTAGCCACTGCCAAAACCCTAACAAATCGGATCCACTGATATGGATCTCGGTCTCACCGAGATGGCCTTGCCAACTCTCTGTAATCGTTTGCAATTACTTCGGTCCCACCGAGATTTGCAAATCAGTCTCACCGAGATGGCTTGCCAACTCTCTGTTGCCTTATTGCTTCACTTCGGTCCCACCGAGTTGATGCAATCGGTGCCACTGAGACGAGGTTTGCCCTAACCATTGCACATCGGTCCATCCAAGTTGTTCCGTTTGGTCCCACCGAGATTCCTAATGTTCATATCTTTTACACAGGTCAGTGCCACCGAGATTTCTGATCGGCGCCACCGAGTTGGGTCAAAAGTGTGTAACGGTTGGATTTTGTGTGGAGGCTATATATACCCCTCCACCCCTTCTTACTCAGTAAGGAGAGCCATCAGAACGTGCCTACACTTCCACCATACATTTTCTGAGAGAGAACCACCTACTCATGTGTTGAGATCAAGAGATTCCATTCCTACCATTTGAACCTTGATTTCTAGCCTTTCCCAAGTTGCTTTTCACTCAAATCCTTCTTCCACCATAGCCGAATCTGTGAGGAGTTTTTTGAGTGTTGGGAGACTATCATTTGAAGCACAAGAGCAAGGATTTCATCAACAACACACCATCTATTACCTTTTGGAGAGTGGTGTCTCCTAGATTGGTTAGGTGTCACTTGGGAGCCTCCGACATGATGTGGAGTTGAACCAAGGAGTTTGTAAGAGCAAGGAGATCGCCTACTTCGTGAAGATCTACCCTGAGTGAGGCTAGTCCTTCGTGGACGTAAGCCATGATGGAATAGGCAAGATTGCTTCTTCGTGGACCCTTTGTGGGTGGAGCCCTCCGTGGACTCGCGCAGCTGTTACCCTCCGTGGGTTGAAGACTCCATCAACGTGGACGTACGATAGCACCACCTATCGGAACCACGCCAAAAATCATCGTGTCTTCATTGCGTTTGAAATCTCCGATCTCCTCCTTTACTTACATGTGCAATTGTTTACTTTCCGCTGCCACACTCTTAGAATGGCATGTGTAGGGTGATGCTTGACTTGTCATACTTGCTAAAATCTGCCCACAACTAAAATTGGGAAAAGGTTAGGTTTTTTATTTGGTCAAGTAGTCTAATCACCCCCCCCCTCTAGACATACTTTCGATCCTACAGCAACCAGAGTCTTGGTCTTCACCTTGCCGGTACAAAGCTTGCCGGCAAGGGTAATCTTGATCTTCAGTACTTAGAATAGTACTTCTCGATGACCTGCCTAGAGGCTTTCTTCACAGTCTTGTTTATTTAGTATTGAGTCACAGTAGCCCTCTGGCAAGCCCTTGCCGCCAGGAAGGCTACAACTGCTTATGCACAAGTCAGGGTACGAGGGCACCCATGTCTTAGTACACCGACAGGAGCCCCTGGGCCTGGGCCACATGCGCATGCGAGGCGTCGTTGGGCTAGGGCCGAACAGTGCGGAGGCACGCGTGGTAGAGGATAACTGTCATAATCTTCTCTTTTACCTCGCCCCCCACGACGCGCATTAAATGAAGGCATGGGTGAGGTGGAACGAAACGGCCACGGGAGGTAGTGCGCCTGAAAAGTGCAGCCACGTAGGATGGTAAAGAGCCAGCCTCCGCGCCTTCCCCATAAAAAGGAATCCTCGAGGGGCGCTGCTCATTTACCCTCCTTCTCCCAATCTCACCATTGCTGCCGTCTTCTTCCTCGCGCAAGAGCAAAGCCCGCCTTTTGCTTCTGCCTCCAAATCCGCCTTCCCCAGAACAGCCATTGCTCCCAAGAGGAACCAAAACAAGTCGGAGAAGGTGGTCGATCCTGAAGCGGAGGCAAGGAAGGAGGAGCTAGCAGCGGCGCGGAGGGACAATGTCATCTTCAAGCCGGTGTTGGATCAGAGCGACTTGGTGAGTCATTACTCAATTATCTGGGGGAAGGAAACGACCACCCACACCGTGCCAGAGGTTCTTCCCGGCTCCATCAGGCCTGGTCCAGATAAGTACCCCTTCTTCTCCACATATTTTTACTGCGGGCTCGTCCCCCCTTTCTCTAAATTCTTCGTAAAGATCATGTACACCTACGGGTTCCGTCTCCTAGACTTCACCCCCAACGCCATGACTTGTATGGCCGTTTTTGCGCACATGTGTGAAAACTTCATTAGGGTAATGCCTAGTGTAGCCCTCTTTCGCCATTATTTTACCCCACGCATCAAAGCAGATGCCCTCTCTGGTGGCATCACTTGGATCCCCAGGGACAGGAACGCCTATCTTCCGGGGCTGCTCCACCGGAAGTGGAACGAGTGGCATGGAGAATGGTGTTGGATTAAAGAGAAATACTTCCCAGCCTTCTGCCAGCCCAGGACGACAAAGGTAGTGCGCAGCAACGACTGGAGCTCCTTCGACACTGATGACGAGAAGCTCACAATCGCTATGACACGCATCCTCCATCTCAAGGCTGCTGGCCTCACCATCGAAATGGTGGGGGCTGATTTCCTTCGCCGCCGCATCGCTCCTCTTCAGAACAAGGGTAGGCCTGCTTGGGACTACAAGAACGCGGCAGACATCATGCGGGTGTGGACCGGACTGCATGCCAACTTGACGGTGCTGCAGCACCGGGTCCTCTACGAGCAGCTCTTCCGCACCTCCGGCAACTTCAAGCTGCCAGCAAGCGTGGTGCCCTTGTGCAACAACTCCGCCAGGGATTCTATCATTGCGGTGATGCCGTCCTGCAATGCCCATGGTGTTGAAGCAATTTGGCAGGAGCCGCCCAAAAACGCGGTATAGGAGTGGTTCGACACCCTGGTGGAGAGGCCCGTCAGGGAGGAGAAAGACATCGTCCGCGACACCACCCCCAAAGAGTTGGCACATATTGCCAACATGGCAGTAGAGGCAAGACTGGCTGAAGGCACCAGCGGTTCTGGGTCCGAGGCAGCCAATGCTGATGAGGAGTCCGATGATGAAACGGCAGAAGAGCCACTAGATGAACTTGCCGGAGGGCAAGAGGAGCCTGCTGGGGAACAAGGCGAGGAGATCGCCGAAGGGCAGGTGCAAAGGGAGCCCCCTGCTCCCGCCGTTCTGGCAAGAAGGCCTCGTGTCCTCTAGAGGGCTGTCTCTGGAGAGCCAGTCTATAGAGCCTCTTCAGGCAACAGAGTGGCCGACAGGGAGGCAGCCGGCAAGGCCACTGGACGGCAAGGATCTCGACACCAAGCCCCTCAACAGCAGTGAGTGCGGCATACCTCAACGAGGAGAACGGCTGTACTGGCTGCCGAAGGAGGCGGGTCTTCTCGACTTGCCATGCCCACGGCACCCAAGCGGACCAGAGCTTCTACCCTGCCCCCTCCTCCAGCACCAGGCCTGAGAGCTTATACAATCTCTCCATCCTTAGCGACGACGAGGAGGAGGAAGAGTACGTATCTTTGTCAACTGCCGTCAATCCTTGATTCCTTATTATTGCTAATCTGAATTGCCTTGCCTTGCCTTGATTTGACAGCGACAGGGAAACCTTGGCGCAGAGGATGGCCAACAGGGTGAGGACCGCGGCAGAGGATGAGCCGGCAACAAGCACGGCGCAAGGCGACGACGTCGTGGATGCCAGCCCTCGGCGCAGCCCCCAGCGTGAGGCCACTATCCAATTTCCTTTGGCACGCGCTGGTGTCGAGATATTTACCGCTAGCATCAGCACGGGAGCAGGATAAGAGCACCACGAGGAGGAACGCCTGGAGGTAGATCCAACTGGGACGTCTTTGTCAACCGCTACCCCGGCAAGCCTCTCCCCGGCAAGGGCCTCCATAGACGATCCCGTTCGCACTGATGAAGTGCCGGCAACCGAGGCCACTGGCAACCAGGCGACGACAACCGAGGTTGTTGGAGCGGAGACTGTCCCCCCTCCACAGTCTCAGCCCAGTAAGCCTTCTGCCATCGAGTACTTTTCTCTCTTAATGTTCTTCTTTGTTTTCTTGAACTTGATCCGAGTCTTGGTTTTCTCTCTTCTCCATCCTTTCAAATCTACCTCGATCGGACGAAATGGACATCGATTCCACCATCAAGGAGATCGCGAGGGACGCTGCCAACGAGGCCAGCAGCATTGCTGTTGATGAGGCTGCCGCGGGGGCTGACGAGGAGGCCACCAAGGCCGCTCACGAAGAGGCCACCAAGGACACTGCTGAGTGGGGCGGCAACAATAGTGCCGGGGCCACTGGAGACATCTCTGTCCCAGGAGCGCCAAGCGCTGACTCGGCCATGAGGGTGATCCTGACCGGCAAGGCAGCCACAGACTACCACCCTTCGGCATCTGAAGAGGCCTTCTCAAGCAGATATCTGAAGGTTGGCGACAACTTATTCGTCAGCCTCCCTGGGACGTCAAACATCGGGGCGCCCACAGAAGGAGAAGTCTTGGACGTTGAGATCCTTGCTGCTGCTGGGCTCAAGGCCATCGATGAGCCGCATGCCAACACCAACAAGACCAAAGAATAGTAGATCCTCAAGGCCATGGGCGTGAACTTCCAGAAGCTTCAGGCATGCTACCTCAGCGGTACCGAGAGCTTGGATTCTAGGGCTGCCATCCTTGACAAAGCGGAGGAGTTCAAGAAGCGTGTGGAGGAAACGCAGATCTGGTATGTAGAATGCCTCCAGGACCTCCAAGAATAGCACACTCAGCTCGCCAAGGCCAAGGAGGAATTTGTCTTGGAAAAGGCTGAGGCTGACAAGGTACATGAGGAAGCTGCATAGAGGATAGCGGTAATGGAAACAGGGCTGAATGAGCGCAAGGTTGGCCTTGATGCTTATGAAGAAGAGCTTGCCGCTCGTGAAGCAGAGCTTGCCGCTATACTTCGCAGCAAGGATAATGAGATCCAGGCCCTCGTTTCACAGCAGACCCAGGACCTGGAGCGCAAGCACAAAGAGGCCATCGAGGCTCAAGCTTCAGAGCATGCCAGCAAGATCAAGGAGGCCGTCGATGCTGCCAAAGCCGCAGAGGCCGCCAAGACCAAGCTAGAAGGCAAAGTGCGAGCGCTCGAAGCAGATATCGCCACCAACGGCAAGGAGATCTTGGCGCTCAAAGCAGTGGCAGAGAAGGCAACTCACACTGTTAGAATTGGGGCTCCAGGGACCCTGGTTTGAACACTGGGGGCACGCTCATTCCTACCAGCTAGACGGTGACCACGGCGAGGCTACGGCGAGAGCACGCTACGCACAAGGCACGACAGGGGACACAGCAGCAACCCAGGTTCGGGCCACCTTGCGGTGTAAAACCCTACTCCTGCTTGTGGTTTGGATTGCTCTGGTGAGTACAAGTGTACAAGGTAGGAGAAGGTGGAATCGATCCCCCTCTACGGTGGTAGCACTGCCTCTTTTATAGCCGCCTTGGTCCTATTGTTAGGGAACGTTGCATGGGAAACAAAAAAATTCCTACGCACACGCAAGATCTATCCATGGTGATGAGCATCTACGAGAGGGAGAGTGAATCTACATACCCTTGTAGATCGCTAAGTGGAAGCGTTAAGAAACGCGGTTGATGTAGTCGAACGTCTCCGCGATCCAAATCGCAAGTCGTCCCTCGATCCGATCACGAACTAGTGCCGAAAGGACGGCACCTCCGCATTCAACACACGTACGCCTTGATGACGCCTTCACCTCCTCGATCCAGCGAGAGATGGTGAAGTAGTAGATGAGTTCCGGCAGCACGACGGCGTGGTGATGGTGGTGAGGAACAATCTCTGTAGGGCTTCGCCAAGCACTATGGAGATTATGACGGGAGAACTAGAGGGTTAGGGTTGCCGACACACGGCTTGGGAAATCTTAATGTATCCCGTGTGCTAGCCCTGCCCCTCTATTTATATGTAGAGCCTTGGGGTCTAAACTTGGAGTAAAAGCCTCCTCCAGGTCGGTTTTGCCCGCACAAGGTCGGTTTGGCCCGCAGGGAAAGAGTCCAACTCGGATCCCTGCAGCACCGCACACAAGCGGTAGTACCGCTCACGAGCGGTAGTACCGCTTGAGCGGTAGTACCGCTTCACACAAGCGGTAGTACCGCTTATGCGGTAGTACCGCTTCACACAACCAGTAGTACCGCTTACGCGGTAGTGCTGCCTTACCAGCGGTAGTACCACTTAAGGCAGCAGCAAAACTTCCTTTTGCACTTTCCAATACCTCGTGGGCTTTACGCCTTTGGCTCATATAAAGTGTTGCTGCACCCGAACACTTCGGTAAACATCCGGAACCCCTTCCGGTGAATTCCGGAACCCTTCCAGAGATCAAAACACTATTATCACATATATCAATCTTTACCTCCGGACTCTTCCGGAGACCCTCGTCATGTCCGGGATCTTATCCGGGACTCCGAACAACCTTCGGTCACCAACACAATAACTCAACTATACTAATCGTCACCAAACGTTAAGCGTGTAGACCCTGCGGGTTCGAGAACTATGTAGACATGACCGAGACACCTCTGCGATCAATAACCAATAGCGGGACCTGGATGCCCATATTGGCTCCTACATATTCTACGAAGATCTTTATCGGTCGAACATCTATGTCAAGGATTCAGTTAATCCCGTATACTGTTCCCTTTGTTCTTCGGTATGTTACTTGCCCGAGATTCGATCGTCAGTATCTCTATACCTAGTTCAATCTCGTTACCGGCAAGTCTCTCTACTCGTTCCGTAATACAAGATCTCGTGGCTAACACTTTAGTCACATTGCTTGCAAGGCTCATTGTGATGTTGTATTACCGAGTGGGCCCTGAGATACCTCTCCGTCATACGGAGTAACAAATCCCAGTCTTGATCCATGCCAACCCAACAGACACCCTCGGAGATTCCTGTAGAGCACCTTTATAGTCACCCAGTTACGTTGCGACGTTTGCTACACACAAGGTATTCCTCCGATGTCAGGGAGTTGCATGATCTCATGGTCATAGGAACAGATACTTGACATGCAGAAAACAATAGCAATAAACTGACACGATCATATGCTACGTTTATAGTTTGGGTCTTGTCCATCACATCATTCTCCTAATGATGTGATCCCATTATCAAATGACATCTCATGTCTATGGCTAGGAAACCTTAACCATCTTTGATCAACGAGCTAGTTAACTAGAGGCTTACTAGGGACACAGTGTTGTCTATGTACCCACACAAGTATTTGAGTTTCCAATTAATACAATTATAGCATGGATAATAAACGATTATCATGAACAAGGAAATATAATAATAACCAATTTATTATTGCCTCTAGGGCATATTTCCAACAGTCTCCCACTTGCACTAGAGTCAATAATGTAGTTCACATCACTATGTGATTTACATTGTAATGAATCGAACACCCATGCAGTTCTGGTGTTGTTCATGCTTAGCCCTTGGAAGAGGTTTAGTCATCGGATCTGCAACATTCAGATCCGTGTGTACTTTGCAAATATTTATGTCGTCCTCCTTGATGTAATCGCGGATGGAATTGAAACGTCGCTTTATGTGTCTGGTCCTCTTGTGAAATCTTGGTTCCTTGGCTAGAGCAATGGCACCAGTATTATCACAAAACAAAGTCATTGGGTTAAGCGCACTAGGCACTACTCCAAGATCTGTCTTGAACTCCTTCATCCAGACACCTTCCTTCGCCGCCTCCGAGGCAGCGATGTACTCCGCTTCGCATGTAGAATCAGCTACCACGCTTTGCTTGGAACTACACCAGCTAACCGCACCCCCATTAAGAATAAATACGTATTCGGTTTGTGACTTAGAGTCATCCGGATCAGTGTCAAAGCTTGCATCGACGTAACCCTTTACGACGAGCTCTTGATCACCTCCATAAACGAGAAACATGTCCTTGGTCCTTTTCAGGTACTTCAGGATATTCTTGACCGCCGTCCAGTGTTCCATTCCTGGATCACTTTGAAACCTTCCGACCATACTTATGGCAAGGCTGACATCTGGTCTTGTGCACAGCATCGCATACATGATAGAGCCTACGGCAAAAGCATAGGGGATGACACTCATCTTTTCTCTATCTTCTGTAGTCGCTGGGCATTGAGTCTTACTCAACTTCACACCTTGCAAAACAGGCAAGAACCCCTTCTTGGACTGATCCATTTTGAACTTCTTCAAAACTTTATCAAGGTATGTGCTCTGTGAAAGTCCTATTAAACGTCTCGATCTATCTCTATAGATCTTGATGCCTAATATGAAAGCAGCTTCTCCTAGGTCCTTCATTGAAAAACTCTTGTTTAAATATTCCTTCACGCTTTCCAAAAATTCTATATTGTTTCCAATCAGCAATATGTCATCCACATATAATATTAGAAATGCTACAGAGCTCCCACTCACTTTCTTGTAAATACAAGCTTCTCCGTAAACTTGTATAAACTCGAACGCTTTGATCACCTCATCAAAGCGAAGATTCCAACTCCGAGATGCTTGCACCAGTCCATAAATGGATCGTTGGAGTTTGCAAACTTTGTCAGCATTCTCTGGATCGACAAAACCTTCTGGTTGCATCATATACAACTCTTCCTTAAGGAAACCGTTAAGGAACGCTGTTTTGACATCCATCTGCCAAATTTCATAATCGAAAAAGGCAGCTATTGCTAACATGATTCTGACGGACTTAAGCATCGCTACGGGTGAGAAGGTCTCATCGTAGTCAACTCCTTGAACTTGTGAAAAACCTTTTGCCACAAGTTGAGCTTTATAGACGGTGACATTACCGTCCGCGTCCGTGTTCCTCTTAAAGATCCATTTGTTCTGAATGGCCTTACGCCCTTCAGGTAATACTTCCAAAGTCCATACTTTGTTTTCATACATGGATCCCATCTCGGATTTCATGGCCTCTAACCACTTCTCAGAATCCGGGCCCATCATCGCTTCTCCATAGCTCGTAGGTTCATCGTTGTCCAACAACATGACCTCTAAGACAAGGTTGCCGTACCACTCAGGAGCAGTACGCGTCCTTGTCGACCTACGAGGTTCGATAGCAACTTGATCCAAAGCTTCATGATCATCATCATTAACTTCCTCTTCAGCTGATGTAGGCTCTACAGAAACATCTTTCTGCGCTGCGCTACTTTCAGGTTGAAGTAAAGGTTCAACAACCTCATCAAGTTCTATCTTCCTCCCACTCAATTCTTTCGAGAGAAACTCTTTCTCAAGAAATGTTCCGTTTTTAGCGACAAACACTTTGCCTTCGGATCTAAGGTAGAAGGTATACCCAACTGTCTCTTTTGGGTATCCTATGAAGACGCATTTCTCCGCTTTGGGTTCCAGCTTTTCAGGCTGAAGCTTTTTGACATAAGCATCACATCCCCAAACTTTAAGAAACGACAGCTTTGGCTTCTTGCCAAACCAAAGTTCATATGGCGTCGTCTCAACGGATTTCGATGGTGCCCTATTTAAAGTGAATGCAGCTGTCTCTAATGCATAACCCCAAAACGATAGTGGCAAATCGGCAAGAGACATCATAGATCGCACCATATCCAATAAGGTTCGATTACGACGTTCGGACACACCATTACGCTGTGGTGTTCCAGGCGGTGTCAATTGTGAAACAATTCCACATTGTCTTAAGTGACTGCCAAATTCATAACTCAGATATTCTCCTCCTCGATCAGATCGTAGGAATTTAATCTTCTTGTTACGATGATTCTCAACTTCACTCTGAAATTGTTTGAACTTTTCAAATGTTTCAGACTTGTGTTTCATTAAGTAAATATACCCATATCTACTTAAGTCATCAGTGAAGGTGAGAAAGTAACGATAACCACCGCGCGCCTCAATACTCATCGGACCGCACACATCAGTATGTATGATTTCCAATAAGTCACTTGCCCGTTCCATTGTTCCAGAGAACGGCGTTTTAGTCATCTTGCCCATGAGGCATGGCTCACATGTGTCAACTGATTCAAAATCAAGTGACTCCAAAAGTCCATCAGCATGGAGCTTCCTCATGCGTTTTATGCCAATATGACCTAAACGGCAGTGCCACAAGAAAGTGGTATTATCATTATCAATTCTACATCTTTTGGCATCAATGTTATGAACATGTGTATCATTACTATCGAGATTCAATAAGAATAAACCCCTCACATTGGGTGCATGACCATAAAAGATATTACTCATATAAATAGAACAACCATTATTCTCTGATTTAAATGGGTAACCGTCTCGCAATAAACAAGATCCAGATATAATGTTCATGCTTAACGCAGGCACTAAATAACAATTATTCAGGTTCATCACTAATCCCGATGGTAATCGAAGAGCGAGCGTGCCGACGGCGATCACATCAACCTTGGAACCATTTCCCACGCGCATCGTCACTTCGTCCTTTGCCAGCCTCCGTCTATTCCGCAGTTCCTGTTTTGAGTTGCAAATATGAGCAACCGCACCGGTATCAAATACCCAGGTACTACAACGAGAGTTGGTAAGGTACACATCAATAACATGTATATCATATATACCTTGTTTGTTGTTGGCCGCCTTCTTGTCAGCCAAATACTTGGGGCAGTTCCGCTTCCAGTGTCCAGTTCCCTTGCAATGAAAACACACGGTTTCTGGTTTGGGTCCAGCCTTGGGTTTCTTCACGAGAGGAGCAACTGCTTTGCCACTCTTCTTGGAGTTACCCTTCTTACCCTTGCCATTTTTCTTGAAACTAGTGGTTTTATTGACCATCAACACTTGATGCTCCTTCTGAATTTCAGACTCAGCGGCTTTCACCATCGCAAACAGCTCGGCGACTGACTTGTTCATCCCGTGCATGTTATAGTTCAACACGAAGCTCTTGTAGCTAGGTGGCAATGATTGAAGAACTCTGTCAGTGATAGCCTCTGGTGGAAGGGGCATCCCCAATTCACCCAGACGGGTGGAGTACCCAGACATTCTGAGTACGTGATCACTGATAGACCCGTTCTCCTCCATCTTGCAAGCATAGAACTTATCGGAGATCTCATATCTCTCGATCCGGGCATTCTTCTGAAAGATAAACTTCAACTCGTGGAACATCTGATATGCTCCATGACGTTCAAAACGTCTTTGAAGTCCCGGTTCTAAGCCATACAATATTGCACATTGAACTATTGAGTAATCTTCAGAACGAGCCTGCCAGGCGTTCA
This sequence comes from Elymus sibiricus, assembly GCA_039707655.1. NCBI lineage: Eukaryota > Viridiplantae > Streptophyta > Magnoliopsida > Poales > Poaceae > Elymus > Elymus sibiricus. Next base: position 191,496,123 of record CM077670.1, read on the forward strand.
CAACGTCTAGAGACTCAACTGGAGCGGGTGGATCACCAAGCGGTGCATCAAGGACATAAGCCTTCTGGGAAGCCGTAAGGATAATCCTTAGATTACGGGCCCAGTCCACAAAGTTACTTCCATCATCTTTCAACTTAGCTTTCTCTAGGAACGCATTAAAATTCAGGGGTGCTACTGCGCGAGCCATGATCTACAACATAAATATAGCAAAGACAACTTAGACTATTGTTCTAGATAATGAGTTTAGTTAATCATATTTACTTAAAAAACTCCCACTCAAATTGACATCCCTCCGGTCATTCGAGTGTAACATGATCCAAATCCACCAACTCAAGTCCGATGATCACGTGAGTTGAGGTGGTTTCAATGGTGAACATCTTCATGTTGATCATATCTACTATATGACTCATGTTCGACCTTTCGGTCTCTTGTGTTCCGAGGCCATGTCTGTACATGCTAGGCTCGTCAAGTTTAACCCGAGTGTTCCGCACGTGCAACATGGCTTACACCCGTTGTATGTGAACGTAGAGTCTATCACACCCGATCATCACGGCGTGTCTCGAAACGACGAACTTTCGCAACGGTGCACACTCGGGGAGAACACAATTTATCTTGAAATTTAAGTGAGGGATCACCTTATAATGCTACCGTCGTCCTAAGCAAAATAAGATGCATAAAAGGATTAACATCACATGCAAATCATAAGTGACATGATATGGCCATGAACTCGTGCTTTTGATCTCCATCTCCAAAGCACCGGCATGATCTCCATCGTCACCGGCATGACACCATGATCTCCATCATCTTGATCTCCATCAACGTGTCGCCATGAGGTTGTCGCGCCGACTGTTGCTTCCACGACTATTGCTAACTCATAGCGATAAAGTAAAGCAAAACGGCAAAAATAATTAAAGACAACTCTATGGCTCCTGCCAGTTGCCGTACTCATCGACATGCAAGTCGTGATATTCTATACAACACATGATCATCTCATACATCACATATATCTCATCATGAAATTGGCCATATCACATCACAACATACCCTGCAAAAACAAGTTAGACGTCCTCTAATTGTTGTTGCAAATTTTACGTGGCTGCTACGGGTTTGCAAGAACCGTTCTTACCTACGCAAAACCACAACGTGGTGTAGTGATTGCTTTTTGATCTTCTAAAAGAACCCTCTTCATTGAAATTGATTCAACTAAAGTGAGAGAAACAGACACCCGCTAGCCATCTTTATGCAACGAAGTTACATGTCAGTTGAAGGAACCTGTCTCGCGTAAGCGTACGCGTAATGTCGGTCCGGGCCGCTTCATCTTACAATACCGCTGAATCAAGTATCAACTAGTAACGACAAGCAATATGTATACACCCACGCCCACAACTCGTTTGTGTTCTACTCGAGATCTCATCTACGCATAGACCTAGCTCAGATGCCACTGTTAGGGAACGTTGCATGGGAAACAAAAAATTTCCTATGCACACGCAAGATCTATCCATGGTGATGAGCATCTACGAGAGGGAGAGTGAATCTACATACCCTTGTAGATCGCTAAGCAGAAGCGTTAAGAAACGCGGTTGATGTAGTCGAACGTCTCTGCGATCCAAATCGCAAGTCGTCCCTCGATCCGATCACGAACTAGTGCCGAACGGACGGCACCTCCGCGTTCAACACACGTATGGCTTGATGACGCCTTCACCTCCTCGATACAGCGAGCGATGGTGAAGTAGTAGATGAGTTCCGGCAGCACGACGGCGTGGTGATGGTGGTGAGGAACAATCTCTGCAGGGCCTCGCCAAGCACTACGGAGATTATGATGGGAGAACTAGAGGGTTAGGGTTGCCGACACACGGCTTGGGAAATCTTAATGTATCCCGTGTGCTAGCCCTGCCCCTCTATTTATATGTTGAGCCTTGGGGTCTAAACTTGGAGTAAAAGCCTCCTCCAGGTCGGTTTTGCCCGCACAAGATCGGTTTGGCCCGCAGGGAAAGAGTCCAACTCGGATCCCTGCAGCACCGCACACAAGCGGTAGTACCGCTCACGAGCGGTAGTACCGCTTGAGCGGTAGTACCGCTTCACACAAGCGGTAGTACCGCTTATGCGGTAGTACCGCTTCACACAAGCGGTAGTACCGCTTACGCGGTAGTGCTGCCTTACCAACGGTAGTACCGCTTAAGGCAGCAGCAAAACTTCCTTTTGCACTTTCCAATACCTCATGGGCTTTATGCCTTTGGCTCATATAAAGTGTTGCTGCACCCGAACACTTCGGTAAACATCCGGAACCCCTTCTGGTGAATTCCAGAACCCTTCCGGAGATCAAAACACTATTATCACATATATCAATCTTTACCTCCCGACTCTTCCGGAGACCCTCGTCATGTCCGGGATCTTATCCGGGACTCCGAACAACCTTCGGTCACCAACACAATAACTCAACTATACTAATCGTCACCAAACGTTAAGTGTGTAGACCCTGCGGGTTCGAGAACTATGTAGACATGACCGAGACACCTTTGCGATCAATAACCAATAGCGGGACCTGGAAGCCCATATTGGCTCCTACATATTCTACGAAGATCTTTATCGGTCGAACCTCTATGTCAAGGATTCAGTTAATCCCGTATACTGTTCCCTTTGTTCTTCGGTACGTTACTTGCCCGAGATTCGATCGTCAGTATCTCTATACCTAGTTCAATCTCGTTACCGGCAAGTCTCTTTACTCGTTCCATAATACAAGATCTCGTGGCTAACACTTTAGTCACATTGCTTGCAAGGCTCATTGTGATGTTGTATTACCGAGTGGGCCCTGAGATACCTCTCCGTCATATGGAGTAACAAATCCCAGTCTTCATCCATGCCAACCCAACAGACACCCTCGGAGATACCTGTAGAGCACCTTTATAGTCACCCAGTTACGTTGCGACGTTTGATACACACAAGGTATTCCTCCGATGTCAGGGAGTTGCATGATCTCATGGTCATAGGAACAGATACTTGACATGCAGAAAACAATAGCAATAAACTGACACGATCATATGCTACGTTTATAGTTTGGGTCTTGTCCATCACATCATTCTCCTAATGATGTGATCCCGTTATCAAATGACATCTCATGTCTATGGCTAGGAAACCTTAACCATCTTTGATCAACGAGCTAGTGAACTAGAGGCTTACTAGGGACACAGTGTTGTCTATGTACCCACACATGTATTTGAGTTTCCAATTAATACAATTATAGCACGGATAATAAACGATTATCATGAACAAGGAAATATAATAATAACCAATTTATTATTGCCTCTAGGGCATATTTCCAACACCTCTTCCCCCGAAAATGTTGGTGGGAAGGGTAGCCACACACAACGGCAGTTTCAAAGGGGACAGGCGCCCAGGCTTATCCTGACAAAAGGCGGTCTCCACATGTAAAGGCATTATCCATGACGCACCGGTGCGCTCGGTGATGAACTCTGCCCTGCGCACCTTATCGTCCTGGTCTTCATACACCAAACGGGCAGGCTTTGGGACTTGCTTTGGGGGTGGGCAGCTGGCGCTGCCCCCTTAGCACCATAGAGGAAATCCTCCCTGTCCGCGCCTGCTGGTACGGCTCCTGTTGCTGTCGTCTTGCAGGGGTGCGTCGCCCACGTGTGGAGCATGTGATCCCGCGGCCAGCGCCAAGCGGCGCCTGGCACGGGTGGCTTCGGGAGGTTACCTCGGGTGGCCGCCTTGGGAGGCCGCCTCGCGAGGGGGGCCTCGCGAGGCTTCCTGCTGCTGCTGCTAAGTCTTGGCGGTCCGCTCCTTGCGGGGGGGGGGGAGGTCCTCGTGAGGCCGGCGCCTCGCAAGGTGTCTTACTTCGTGGCGCCCATGGTTGGGCCGCCTCTTGGGCCTTCACCATGCGTCACTTCCTGAGCCGTAGGCAGATGGGCCGTGGTACCTTGGTTCCCACTGGCCCGATACACACCTTGGCAGAGCTGCAAACTTTAGTGTCCGCCAAGAGCCAAGAGCTCACCAAGGCCAATGATACTATTGAAGATCACAAGATGAAATTAACCGCCTTGGAGAAGTCTCTTGATGAAGCCAGAAAGCGTGAGAAGATCTTGATGAAGGGCCTCCAAGACGAGAAGGCCTTGGCTGCGAGCACCACCAACACTTTCAATGAGCTCAAGAGCACCTACAAGCTTTGGACTGACCGTCTTGTGGTTGCCACGGAGAACCTTTCTGCACAGTTGTCCACCATGGGCTTGCCGAAATACCACTACTCCATCGCTGAAGGGGACACCGCCAGCGCCAGGCTCACTCTCTTCTTCAAAAGCTTGATTGAGGCGCTGGAGAAGCATCATGGGGCTCGAGCTGCATACCTTGCCAGCGAATCCTGCAAGCTTTGCCGGGACGTCCTCTTCAAGGTACTCATCAAGGTGGCATACTGGAACCCAGGCATTGATCTTACCAAGGCCTTCGTTAATCTGCCGAGGGGAGCCGACACCAGGATCGCCGAAGAGCTCGTCGTGCCTATCGCCGATAGGGTTGGCGAGATTAGCAGGACGGAGGGTGGAGTCACCCATTGAATTTGTAGCCACACCTTGCCACGTGCATGATCATGTAAAAGGCAAATTCATCTCAAGTTAAATTTGCACTGCATTTTGATGTACTGTAACTTGTGTTTTGAATGGATGTGTGCATGCTATTCCTCTTGTCTTATTCTATCTTTGTATGATTTCTATATCCTACGCTTGCCGGAATCTTGCCGGTGCGCGCACTCTTGCCGCGAGCGCTTGAGGAATGGGTACTTAGCAGCTTGCTGGAAGTGCCACTGCCAGCAAGGTTATGCTTGACGATCACAATGTAGCTACTTAAGTTGTTGAGTGGACTCGAAACATAGTAAGGGCATAGCCGATCACAACAAGGATCCTTAGTGTGCAGGTTTCTCATACAAAGGCAAAAATCGTTCAAGGAAAAATTGCAACTACAACAAAGAATTTGTTTCAAAGTTTTTCAACTTAGATTTTTCTTTGCTGTGCTTCTTGCCATAGGACGATATCTTGAACCTCATTTGGTACCATCACTCCCCCCAGGAAACTTGTACGCGAGGAACCCTTCTCTCCTTTGAGAAAAAGAAAGAAGAGAAAAGAGGAGGCTGGAACCTTGACGGTTCGTTAATCATCCTATGCAAGGGAAAATGTAACACAAGGCTGCCTACAACATATAAACAAATATGTACTCGACAAAGAGTTGTGAAACACTTAGCTTTATTTATGTGCACGGGATCTGTGCCCAGCTCTGTACAAAGGTTTACATGCCTTACCGGAAAACTTGTACAAAAGAGGTTGCCGCGCAGCTCGGCAACCGCGCCTTACGGGTAAAACTTGCGAAGATGCTAAATATTCCATGAGTTGAGCACCGGAGTGCCATCTTTGGTCTCTAGGCGGACTACGCCGGGCCAAGTGACTCGCACCACCCGGTAAGGGCCTTCCCACTTCGGCGTCAACTTGTTTTGACCCTTCATGGACTGAATCCGACGAAGAACAAGGTCGCCTTCCTCAAGGTTCCTGGCGTTCACTTTGCGGCTATGGTAGCGGCGCAAAGCTTGCTGGTACCGTGCAGCACGGACAGCAGCCCGGAAATGATCCTCCTCAAGGAGCATGGCATCATCTTGCCGCAGCTCATCTTGATCCTCCTCATCAAAGGCCAAGACTCGAGGTGACCCGTATCTGAGTTCTGTGGGGAGCACCGCTTCTGCACCATAAACAAGGGAGAAGGGTGTCTGGCCAGTGGCTCGACTTGGTGTCGTTCTGATCTACCAAAGAACCGCCGACAACTCTTCCACCCAGCACCTTCCACACTTGTGCAGCCTGTCAAAAGTTCTGGTCTTGAGACCACACAGCACTTCTGCATTTGCCCTCTCTACTTCTCCATTGCTCCTTGGGTGAGCAACAGATGCGTAGCAAATCTTATTTCCAAGTTCTTGGCAATATACTGTGAAGGCACGGCTCATGAATTGGGTGTCATTGTCGGTTATGATCCTGTTGGGGACACCAAAACGAGCAACCAATCCTTTGAGGAACTTGATGGCGGACTATGCCGTCACCTTCCTCACTGGCTCCACCTCAGGCCACTTTGTAAACTTGTTGATTGCAACGTACAAGAATTCAAGGCCCCGGGTAGCACGGGGGAAGGGGCCGACGATGTTGAGCCCCCAGACCGAGAAAGGCCAAGAGAGAGGGATGGTTTGGAGGGCTTGAGCTAGCTGGTGGATGTCCTTGGAGTGGAACTGGCATGCTTCGCATCTGATGACCACCGCCAAGGCGTCTTGAAGGGCTGTCAGCCAGTAGAATCCTTGACGGAATGCCTTGCCAACAAGCGGGCGTGACCCAATATGGGAGCCACACATCCCTTCATGCATCTCTTCCAACAACCTTTGTCCATCTTCCTGGCAGATGCACTTCAATTTCACCCCATTTGGTCTTCTCTTGTACAAAATGTTGTCAACAAACTTGTACATCCTTGATTGATGGGCTCCTCTTTCTACGTCCTCTTGTTCATCGGGAAGATCTCCAGTTTGAAGGTATTGGACAATTGGCTATGCCCATGCCGGAGCTTATGGCTAGACGACAAGGACTAAAGGCATTTCTTCCTCTGCGCCAGCGCTTGCTATGACGGCAAGGATCTGGCTTGCTGGAAACTGTGGCTCACCGGCCAAGGGTATCTTGTCGGTGGTATCCACTTTCTTGGCGGCTGCCGGCAGCTCTGCCGGAAAGTAACCACCAGCGTCTTGATTTCTCTTCTTCGCCAGACTTGATGGCGTAACAGATGGCTGAGTCAGATGGAGCACAAAAGTTCCTGGTTCCACAGGCATCTTTTGGGTGGCAAGCTTTGACAGGTCGTCGGCAATCCAATTCTGGGCACGAGGAACGTGCTCTACTTGCAGACCGTCAAAGTGCTCTTCCAACTTCCTCACTTCATCAACATAGGCCTCCATCAAAGGGCTCTGGTAATCCTTGTTGACCTGCTTCACCACCAGCCGCGAGTCGCCTCTGATAATCAACTTTTGAATACCAAGGTCGATTGCAATGTGCAGGCCGGCAAGCAATCCCTCGTACTCAGTAGTGTTGTTGGTGTCTTCTTCCCTGGGAAAGTGCCTCTGAAGCACGTACTTGAGGTGCTCTCCGGTGGCTGCTATAAGCAGCACGCCAGCACCGACGCCTTTCATCGTGAAAGCACCGTCAAAGTACATGATCCAATCGTCAACAGTTTCCTTGCCGGGGAGAGAGGTCTCTGGAATTTCTTCGTCTAGTGTTGGGGTCCATTCTACAATGAATTCCGCCAAGGCTCTGCTCTGAATTGTTGAGGTACTCTCAAACTTCAAATCAAAGCTGGGCAGCTCCAATGCCCACTCCACAATCATGTCGGTTGCTTCTGGATTTCTCAGAATTCGTTGCAAAGGAAAGCGAGTGACGATGGTGACTGGGTGTCTTGAAAGTAGTGGCGCAGCTTCCTTGAGCCCATGAGAAGGCCAAAGAGCAACTTCTGCACACCAGAATACCTTGATCTAGCCCCTTGCAGGAGGGAGCTGATAAAGTAAACTGGGAGCTGCACCATCTTCTTCTTCACAACTTGCTGATCTGGCTTGCTGGATTGCACAATCTCTGGCTTGTCGGCACCAGACCTTGCCGGAGAAGATTCTGGCTCGTCGGGTCATGGCTCTACGGCTGCTACCTCCTCCTCATCTGCCTCTCTTTCAGCCACAAGTGCGGCATTAACCAATTGATTCGTCACTACTAAGTATAGCAGCAATGTCTCTTGCGGCCTAGGCGCAACTAAGACTGGTGGAGAGGACAGGTACCCCTTCAAATCTTGGAGCGCGGCCTCCGCTTCCGGAGTCCAGTTCCTTGGACCTGCCTTTTTCAATATCTTGAAAAATGGCAAGGCGTGCTTTGCTGATTTGGAGACGAACCTGTTGAGGGCGATAACGCAGCCGGCAAAGCGCCTGATGTCCTTGACGCGTCTTGGTGCTTCAATCTACTCATTGCCTTGATCTTGTCGGGGTTGGCTTCAATCCCTCTCTGAGATACAAAGAACCCAAGAAGCTTGCCGGACGGAACACCGAACACACTTCTCGCGGTTGAGCTTCAAGTTGAGTTTGCACAAGTTTGCAAATGTTTCTTCCAAATCTTGGATTAGTGTTGACTTGTCTCTGGTTTTGACCACAATATCATCCATGTAGGCTTCCACATTTCTGTGCAGATGTGGCTCAAAACCGATCTGAACTGCTATGGCAAAGGTTGCCCCGGCACTCTTCAATCCAAAAGGCATACGCAAAAAGCAGTATGTGCCACATGGAGTGATGAATGCGGTTTTCTCCTCATCTTCCTTGGCCATAAAGATCTGATGATAACCAGAGTAGGCGTCAAGGAAAGAGACAAACTCATAGTCGGCAGTGGAGTCTACAATCTTGTCGATGCGTGGCAAAGGGAAAGGGTCCTTTGCACAGGCTTTATTTATATCAGTGAAGTCTATACAAAGCCTCCACTTCCCATTCGCCTTGCGCACTACGACTGGATTGGCTAACCACGTAGGGTGTAGCACTCCTCTGACTAAGCCCGCTGCTTCCAGCTTCTTGATTTCCTCGGCAATGAACTCTTGCCGCTCCAAGGCTTGGTTCCTGACCTTCTACTTGACGGGTCTCGCATGAGGGCAGACAGCAAGGTGGTACTCAATTACCTCCCTTGGAACACAGGGGATGTCAGATGCTTGCCAAGCAAACACATCGACATTCGCCCGTAAGAAGGCAACGAGCTTGCTTTCCTATTTGTCATTGAGAGTGGCACTTACAGGAAAAGTGCCACTCATCCCATCCTCTCTTGCAGAAACTTGCTTGGTCGCCGGCGCAGAGGCCTTGGCTTTCTTGCTCTTGCCGATAGAGCTCTCCGATATGTCCTCAACAGGCGTGCTGCACTCTAAAGTGCGCTTCCCGAAGTCCATATCAGAGGTCTTGCTGGACTTCTTCTTCTTTCCTCCCCCGGGAGCTTTGCCGGCAGGAGCAGGTGCCTTGACAGTAGGTGTTGCCACTGCCTCCCGGTAGAGCTTGTCGGCGCAGATGAGCACGTCCTTCTGGTTGGACCTGATGGTGAGAACGCCCATCAGTCCCGGCATCTTGATGACGTTGTAGGCAAAGTGTGATGCAACCATGAACTTGGCCAGCGCCGGACAGCCCAGGATTCCGTTGTATGGCAGCGGCATCTTGACGATGTCGAAGACAATCTTCACCATCTGGTAATTGAGGTCACTGCCGAATGTGACCGCCAGCATGATCTGGCCCTTCAGCTTGTTCCTCCCTGGACTGATCCCTTGGATCCTGCCTGTCTCTTCACGATCCTTGTCGGGGATCTGTAGCCCCTTGATCACGTTGGTAGAGATCAAGTTCAAGCCGGCCCCATCGTCAACCAACATCTTTGTCACCTTGAGGTTGTGTATTGTTGGCGAAACCAACAACGGCAAACACCCGACCATAGTAGTGCCATCAGGGTGATCCTCGGCGTCAAAGACGATGGGCGTGTGCGACCACTTGAGTGGCTTCTGCACTCCCATCATGGGCTCCGCGGCATTCACCTCGCGGACCCATTGCTTTAGTTGCCGGTGCGAGGAGTGCAAAGATGCGCCTCCGTCAACACACATGGCCTCCATTGCGTTCTGGAACTCATTCTCGGACCCATCTTCATCCTCATCATCATCATTCTAGCCTTGAGCAGCCTTCTCTTTTGGCTGCTTGGCCTTGCCGCTGAGGCCACCTCGGCCACCATGGTTCTGCTTGCCGGATCCACCGGCACCATCCTGGGCCTTCTCCTTGTCGCGCTTCTCATACTGTTGCTTCTGCTTCTTGGCAAGCTACTCCACTTGCTGGCACTCCTGGAGATCGTGGCCCTTAGTATGGTGGATCTTGCAGTACGGCCCACCGGTCTTGCCGCCCTTGTCGCCTGCCGCAGCCTCTCGGCAGTCAGCACATCCGGCAACCTCCTTGCCAGGGCCTTCTGCCTTGGACTTCTAGGTGGTGTTGGCGTCACCGGGGCTCTCGACTTCCATCATTGACTTGCCTTTGCGCTTTCTGCTGCGCTTCCAGCTCTTCTTCTGCGGGGTTGATGCATCATATGTGTTATCGTCCTTGGAGTCGACTTCGGCGCCAGCATCTTCCCCAAGGAGTCGCCTCCCTTCCTCAGCACGTGCACACTTGTCCGCCAAGGCGTATGGCTCGTTGATGGTCCTAACCTTCACAATATTCATCTCAGACCACATTCTGCGGTTGCGCACATTCGTGTGGAATGCGGTGCAAACAGCTGCGGGATGAACATCAGGGATGTTGTGGTGCACACGGCTAAACCTCTGTATATACTTGCGGAGGGGCTCGCCATCTCTCTGGGGGATCACATGCAAATCGCTCTCTTGACCAGGGAGCTTGTGGCCACCTTGGTAGGCACCCATGAATTGATGGCATAGATCCGACCAAGAATAAATGTAGCCCTCTGGCAAGTTCATCAACCACGATCTGACGTTGGGCTTGAGCGCCAACGGAAAGTAGTTGGCCAAAAGCTTGTCATCGCGCCCCCCGGAAGCCTGCACTGCGATGGTGTAGATGCCAAGGAACTCTGCGGGACTGAGCGTGCCATCGTATCTGTCGGGCAGCTCTGGCTTGAAGGGACAAGTGGACGGCCAGCAAACCTGCCGCAGCTCACGAGTAAACGCTGGGCAGCCCACCTCGTAAGGTAAGCACCCAGGGTACCCTGGCACTGGCACGTATGCTGCCAGCCTGGCACGGTCGTCTGATAGACAGCGTGCCTCCCAACGCCGCTCGATCTTCGTTCAGGCGCCTTCGTCGCGCCGTTCGTGGAGCACTTGGCACTGGTCTTGGCAGCCCCACGGATCCGATCATGCCATGGACATGACGTCCTGGTCATCCGATTGGCGAGATTGCCGCCGCTGTGGTTGTTGGCGTGGAGGCGACTACACCATTGGTGCACCATCTCCGGCACGGCAGCCAGTTGGTCTTGCCGGCACTCTGCGTGGTCGTCTGGAGGGGCTCACATCTTGTGTTTTGCCTGTATCGGCAAAACTGATGAGGCTCTGAATGGTGGCCCTCCATTCGTCCATCTTGTCACGAGCTGGCGGGAAGTTCAAAAGCATTTGAACTCATGCCATGGCTTCTGCCGCCGTGGTTGGCATGGCGGGAAACACGGAACAGGATGGCGTTCGACTCCTGGCAAGGCCAGGAGGAAGCTCGTCGCGTACCTGCTGCCACGGCGCATGCTCACCAACGGGTTGGCGTGGTGGTGGTGGAGCCTGAACATCGTAAGGACGATGCTCAGGGCTGGCTTGACGCTGTCGAGGACTACCAGCACCACGGGGAAGCGCGGCGTGCCCATCTTGTGATGGTCGAGGCACACATCCCACCGCAGCATTGTTGGATATCGCCGCTCCGTCCTTGGACGTTGCAGCGGCGGGGTCCTGGCTTGCACCGGTTCGAATTGTATTACTACGATGATTGGACTCACCTGAATGTTGTTGGAGTTGGCCATCTGCGCCATCTCTGGTTTACTGACTACGATCACCGGAACGGTGGTGAAGCTGGACACCCGCACTGCCGGCGCCTCCTGCCCCGGCCGTCCCAACCGTAGCGCCCGCGCCGGCTGTGCCGCCTGCGCCACCTGTGGATGCCTGGGAAGGCCGCTTGGAGATTGTGGGAGCCGTCGTGGCTCCACCCTTCTTCTTCGGCGCCACCGACGAAGGTGATGGGGCTTAAGATCACTCTACAAACACTGATTCATAACACAAGACCCCTTGCCTGGTGTGCCAAAGATGTAAAACCCTACTCCTATTCTTGTGGTTGACTGTATATGAGCCCAAGGTTACAAGGAGCGCAGCTTGCCGGCTAGGTGCGCGGAAAGTATAGCTACAGTGTGTAATTGCACTGGGAGTCGACCGTTCTAACTGTAGCCGTGGGCCTCCTTTTATATGCCTAGGGGTTACCACAGTGGCTAATACGGTCATTTACAGGGTATGAATAGTGACTTGCACCGTCACCACATCTATCTCCTGATGGGGTAGGACAAGCACATTAAATGCACCATTAGGTGTTACATCGGGGAGGCGAGGCTTTGGGTAAAAGATCTATACCACCGGTCCTGACACCCTCCTGTTACCTTGACACGTCCCAGGGACGGGTGTCATTAAAGTTAATCCTAGCGTGGCATGCTGACACGTGCCTTGACCAGCTATGTTGACTGCCTGCCCGCTCAACATCTATCATACGTGCTTATCTAGCCGATGATGAGGTGGAGCGGCTAACGGGACAGAACGAGCCTGCCGGCACGGAGCTTGCCGGGCCTTCGCTTGCTGGCAACCAGAGTCTTGGTCTTCACCTTGCCGGTACAAAGCTTGCCGGCAAGGGTAATCTTGATCTTCAGTACTTAGAATAGTACTTCTCGATGACCTGCCTAGAGGCCTTCTTCACAGTCTTGAGTCTTGAGTCACAATAGACCTCTGGCAAGCCCTTGCCATCAGGAAGGCTACAACTGCCTGTGCACAAGTCAGGGTACGAAGGCACCCATGCCTTAGTAGGCTGACACCTGCAAACAATCAACTTTCAAGGGGGAGTTTGTTTTATTATATCTTTCTTTAATTTTATTGTTTAACGGGACTGGGCATCCCAATTACCAGCCTCTCTAGTGCAAGGACAAGTGAATAAACACCCATCATGAGAATAACCCGCTTAACATGGAAGATATTGACCGCCCCATCACTCCATGAGTGGTACGGGCACACAAAACAGATGTTTATTTGAAGATTTTAGAGATGGCACATGCAAATTTACTTGGAACGGCAGGGTAATACCGCATATAGGTAGATATGGTGGACACTCATGGAAGAAACTTGGATCAAGTATTTTGGATGCACAAGCAGTATTCCCGCTTAGTACAGAAAATTTAGCTAGCAAAGATTATAAACAAGCACCACATGTTGGAGGATCCATAACAATATAACTTCTATGCAAATATAACATAACATAACTCATTATGTTGTCTTCCTTATCCAACTTCAACTTATTTGATCAAGTTGGAAAATAATTAATGGGTATTCACAATCATAAAAGATGTCCAAGATAATATATTTGTATGTGAAATTTCTCTTCCTTATACTAATCATTCATGAATTGCTTGTATGACCAATGTTGTGATTCTCAAACTTCAATAGATTTTACTTTCTGAACCCAATGTGAAAATATTACTAAGCATATGAGACATATATAATTTTAGGTTTATGATATTCAATTCATTCAACAATTCACTCTTAGGATATAAGTGAAGCACAAGAGTGAATGACAAACTACTCCAAAAGATATAAGTGAAGATCAATGAGTAGTCAAACAATTAAGTAGCTATGTGAACACTCTCTCCAAATAAAGATTTCAGATCCAAGGATTTTATTCAAATAGCAAACAAAACAAAAAGACGCTCAAGCAAAACACATATCACATGACGAATAAAAATATAGGTCCAAGTGAGGTATACCGATAGTGTTGAAGACAAAAGAGGGGATGCCTCCCGGGGCATCCCCAAGCTTAGACGCTTGATTATTCCTTGAATATTACCTTGGGGTGCCTTGGGCATCCCCAAGCTTAGGGTCTTGCCACTCCTTATTCTTCTTCCATCATCATCTCCCCCAAAACTTGAAAACTTCTATCACACAAAACTTAACGGAACTCGTGAGATAGGTTAGTATGATAAAAATAAATCATCCACTTAGGTACTGTCAAGACAAGATTCGTAATTGTTCTCACAGAATTCCTACTTTACTCTACCAGTTTTACAATTTATATTGACCAATATAAGCCATAGAAACTATAAAACAAGCAAACTATGCATTGAAAACAGAATCTGTCAAAAACAGAACAGTCTGTAATGATCTGAATTAAAATCATACTTCTGTAACTCCAAATATTCTAAAAAATGAGGACAACGTAAACGATTTGTAAATGAAAAATGTGTAACAATTTCAGAATTTTATCATGTTCCAGTACAGAAAATAAATTCCATCACTGGATGCAAAAGTTTCTGTTTTTGCACAGAATCAAATCAACAAGTATCCACACTATCCCAAAGGCTTTACTTGGCACATTATTGAAAGAAAACATATAAAACATGATTACTACAGTAGCTTAATCATGTGGGCACACAAAAATAGTAGATATAAATGTTGGGTTGTCTCCCCAATTAGCGCTTTTCTTTAATGCCTTTTTTGCTAGGCGTGATGACTCTAATTATGCTCACATAGAAATAAGAATTGAAACACAAGTGGAGCATCATGAAACATATGGCAAGCACATTTAGGCCTAACCCACTTCCTATGCATAGGGATTTTGTGAGCAAACAATTTACAGGAGCAAGAATCAACTAGCATAGGAAGGCAAACCAAGCATGACTTCAAAACTTTCAACACATAGACAGGAAACTTTTTTTTTGTGGGAAACATAGAGAGGAAACTTGATATTATTGAAATATATATAAGCATATCTTCCTCCCTCATAATAATTTTCAGTAGCATCTTGAATGAAATTAAACAATATATCTATCACATTAAGCTTTCTTTTCATGATCCCCAAGCATAGAAAATTTATTACTCTCCATATAAGCAAATTTCTTTAATTCATAATAGTGGGAGTATCGTATAGAACTTGAACACTATAAATTGTTTCCACATTAAAAGAGTAATGTTCAGTAAAAGGGTAATCATAAATATGATAAGTTTTATAAGAATAATTATCACTACTTTTTATAACATAAGTATCATCATAAGTAGCAACTTTGTTCTCTTCATAATCAATTGAAACCGATCATGGGGAGGCAAGGCTTTGGGCAAAAGATCTGTATCACTGGTCTAGCCGCCCTCCTGTTATCTTGACACGTCCCAGGGACGGGTGTTATTAAAGTTAATCCTTGCGTGGCATGCTGACACGTGCCTTGGCCAGCTACGTTTGACTGCCTGCCCGCTCGACACCTATCATATGAGCTTATCTAGACGATGATGAGGTGCAGCGGTAATGAGACATAACGAGCCTGCTGGCACGGAGCTTGCTGGGCCTTTGCTTGCCGGCAAGTAGCTTGCCGGGTCTTGGTCTTGCCGGTTTCTGACCTTGCCAGTGTGAAGCTTGCCGGCAAGGGTAATCTTGATCTTCAATACTAAACTAATACTTCTTGATGACCTGCCTGGAGGTCTTCTTCACGGTCTTGTTCATTGAGTCTTGAGTCTTGGACACAGTAGCCCTCCGGCAAGCCCTGCCGTCGGGAAGGCTGCAACTGCCTATGCACTAGTCTGGGTACGAAGGCACCCATGTTTTAGTACACCGACAGGAGCCCCCGGGCCACGGCAATACATGCAAGCAAGGCGTCGTTGGGCTGGGCCAAACAGTGCACAGGCACGCGTGGCAGAGGATAGCTATCATAATCTTCTCTTTTACCACGCCCCCATGCCGTGCATTAAATGCAGGTGTGTGAGAGGTGGAACGAAACGGCCGCGGGAGGTAGTGCACCTGAAAAGCATAGCCACGTAGGACAGTAAACAGCCAGCCCCTGCGTCTTCCCCATAAAAGGAAATCACGAGGTGCGCTGCTCATTTACCCCGTTCTCCCAATCTAGCCATCCGTTGTCATCTTCTTCCTCACGCAAGAATAGAGCATGCCATTTGCTTCCGCCGCCGCATCGCTAAGCTCCCCCCTCCCAAACCTCGCCATGGTGCCGAAGAGAGCCGCGAAGCCCCCTAGTTCGGAGGCAAAGGAGAGGAAAGCCGCTAAGGCCGCATGGCGGCGGGCTAATGCCGTTTTTCCGCCGGCGGTCACAAAAGATGACCTGACGAAGAACTACTCATATGTGTACGCGAGCAAGACGCAGGACCATGAGGCCACAGTGGTGCTCCCAGGATCCCTTCCTCCCGCCGACGACCAATTTCACTTCTTCTCCGGGTACTTTTACTGCGGGCTGTGCCCGCCCTTCTTTGATTTTTCTGTTGAAGTGATGAATACTTTCGGATTCAGACTGCTGGATTTCACACCCAACGCGGTCACCTGCTTGTCGGTTTTCACGCACTTGTGCGAAAACTTCGTGGGAATAGCCCCAAACATCGCCTTGTTCCGGCATTTTTTCATTCCCCGGGTCGAGGACAACTCCCTTTCCAGCAGCGTCACCTGGATCCTAAGGGGAAATCAGAAGAAACACTACTTGGAGGGCAAACTGCACATCAAGTGGAATGAGTGGAGGGCCGACTGGTGCTGGGTCAAATAGAAGGACTTCCCGGAATTCTGCCATCCCAGGATGGAGAAAATAGAGAAGGCCGTCAACTGGGGCAACGTCGACCCCAACAACACCAAGCTTGGGCTGACTCTGTATCGAATCATTGCCCTTAAGGAGGCCGGCTTGACGATCGAGATGGTGGGAGCAGACTTCACCAGCTGCCGGATCGCCCCATTGCAGCACATAGGAGGCCGGCAAGTGTGGGATTACCAGGATCCTGCCGATCCAATGTGTTTACACCCAGGCCTGAATGACAACCTATCGGTAATGGAGCATTACCGGCTCATTTGTCAGCTTTTCAACAGGGGCTGCACCTTCCACATGCCGGCAACGATAACTCCACTTTGCAAAAACACCGCCAAGACTTCTATTCTGGCAATGATGCCGGCCTGCGATGCCAGGACGGTTCTGAGCACATGGAAGGTACCCGGCAAGAAGGCAGTGGAGGACTAGCTTGCCGGCTTGGAGGAAAAGGTTGTCCGAGTCAAGGATGACATCGTTCACCTGACAAAGAACGATGAGGAGGAGTTTCGTGCCGCAAGGGCCAAGGATCTCCAGAAGGCCACTCGCTCCCGAGAGGCTATGGGTGCCGGCGGTAGAGAGCGCACCGGGAACCAAGCCAAAGGGCAGGCCAGGGCTCTAGGAACCAACAGAGGAGACCATACTCATGAGAATGTCGAAGAGCATGATGGCAAGGAGGACCAAGCCAGGGACTCTGAGGAAGAAGAAGAAGAGCAGCCCGAGGGATCCTCGGACAAGGAGGAAGAGGAGGAAGCACCTCGCCCTCCTCCTCCCAAGGTAAAGATGGCCATCATCAAGAAACCTGCCCAAAAGAAGGCAGCGCACATCGAGCCAGCAAGTGAGGAACTTGCTGGCATCAAGGCGGCAGCTGTAGCTTCCTGGGTCCAGCCTTCCCGGCGCCAGCCCCCTAGCGGAGCTGCTTCCTGGCAACCAACGTCGCCAACCGCGGAGAGCAAGGGTGCATCACAACCTCGTGCTCCGTCGAGAGCCAAACGGGCTAGGAGGACACCGCCACCAGCTACATCCTCCGGCGTGGGTGGCATGGCGCACTGTGACCTGTCTGTCCTCAGTGATCCAGAAGAGGAGGAAGAGTAAGTACACGATCTTCGCCCATCTTTCTCGTAATCATTCAGACTTTGTTGTTGAACTGATCGTTTTGATTATTCTGATCTTGCAGGGACGAAATGCCACTGGCGGAGAGGCACAGAAAGAAGCCCAGGACTGCTGAACAGGGCAAGGCGGCAACTGGCACCGATCACGGTGCAACTTCGTCTGAGGTTGCCGGCTCGAGCCCCCCGAGTGAGGCTCACGTTCAATTTCCGATGGCAAGCACTACCATCGAGTCCTTTGTGATGGAGACCGACAAGGAGCTGGGAAGTGGCCAGCCGGAAGGAGAGCGCCAAGGTAT
Source organism: Elymus sibiricus (assembly GCA_039707655.1). Lineage (NCBI taxonomy): Eukaryota > Viridiplantae > Streptophyta > Magnoliopsida > Poales > Poaceae > Elymus > Elymus sibiricus. Next base: position 191,513,883 of record CM077670.1, read on the forward strand.
GGACCCCTTGACGGCACCCTCAACCTCCGAGCCGTTGCTGAGAACTTCGCCGACAAGGAGCAGCCCTCCCCCAGAGGAGCCCCAAGAAGGCCTCCTCCGTATCGAGGCCCCTCCGGCAACAAACGTTGTCGGGGACCAAGCGGCGAGAACGGCATCCCCTCCACGAGCTCATCGAGGTAAGTTCCTTTCCAGACATAATCCAAGCTTTGTCAATCCTTCTTTGTTTTCTTGAACTTGCTCTGAAGTTTTGATTTCATCTTGCTTTCCGCCTCTTCCCTGTCTTGCAGAACCAACCTCTCTGGAAGAGAGGGAGGTATCTGTAGAGGAAATTGTGAAGAGTGCCGCTGATGAGGCCGCCAGGATTTCGGCCACGGAGGCCGCTGCGTCTGCCGCTGAGAAGGCCAGGGAAACCCCCGAAGAGCCTGCCATGCCCCCTGGAAGCGCATCTGAACTCGCCATAATAGACGCTGAGATGGGGGAGGGTGGCAGTGACAAGCAAAGCACTGACGTCCATCCCAGTGCACCTGAGGCACAGACTCTGACGGGGCCTTGGGGCCAATCAATCAGCAACAGGGATCCGAAGCCCCCAGCTCATTCGGTGCTTGGGAACTCTCCTTCGAGGATGCCATTGCTGGAATTTTGGTACCCCTCTCTCAAGGTGCCCCGGGAACGGATGACTCCGCCAACAACGCCACTGATATGGCCTTCCTGAAAATGATGTCCACCGGCTTCCAGGACGTGCAGCAGCGCTACAGCCAGCGTTGGGAGGAACTCCATTCACAGCGGCAAGCCATAGAGTTAGCCGAGGAGAAACTGAAGAAGAAGGCAGAGGAACTCCGCCAGTGGTATAATGATAAATTCCATAGCCTCAAGAGGCAGGAAGAGAAAGTTGACGCTGCCAAGGAGAAGGCAACGGCCTTAGACAGCAAGTTGACGGAGTGCGAGGCGCAACTCATCATCAAAGAAAAAGAACTTGCCGCCCGAGAAGAAGAATTCGCCGCCAAGCTCCGTGGCAAGGATGGAGAGATCCAGACTCTGCTCATGCAGTGAACCAAAGAGCTAGAGGAGGGCCACAAAAACGCCATCGAGACTCAAGCTCAGGTTCATGCCAACAAGATCTTGGAGGCCGCAGAAAGCGCCGAGGCCGCCAAGGTGGAGTTGGAGTCCTAGGTAGCGAAGCTTGAGGGAGAACTTGCCGGCAACAAGGAGGAGCTCTCGACCCTCCAAGCATCAGCGCAGAAGGCAGCCCACACTTTGGGTGAGCTGCAGACGCGGGTATCCACCAAGAGCCAAGAACTTAACCAAGCTGCCGATGCCAAGGAAGATCTGAAGCCGAAGCTGCGTAATTTGGAGGAGCATCTTGACAGTGCCAAGGCTAGGGAGGCACTCCTGTCCAAGGATCTCGAGAAGGACAAGGCTGCGTATGCTGATGCCGTCAATTCCTTCAACACGCTTAACAGTAACTTGCAGCTGTGGACCGACCGCCTTGTAGAGGCTTGTCGTCATGGGCTTGACGGAGTACAGCTACTCCCCCACTGACCAAGAAGCGGCAAGCGCCAGCCTGACTCTCTTCTTCGAGGGCCTCATCAAGGCGCTGGAAAAGTATCATGGAGAGCGATCTGCTTCCTTCGCCAGCGAATCCCGCAAGCTCAGCCGGGATATACTCTACAAGGTGCTCATCAACATCGTCCACCACAACCCCAGCATCGATATTTCCACGGCCTTCACCAGCTTGCCGGAGGGGACGGACACCAGCGCCGCCGAGGCACGCGTCGCCCCGATCGCGGACAGGGTTGGACAGGTCTCCAGGATGCAGGGCAGGCACAGGCATTAGTCCTCCTTGTACCATCTTGTCGCCAGTGGTTCATGTAAAAGACAAATCTTATCTTAGGTTAGAACTGCACTACGGCATTGATGTATTATGACTTGTGTTTTTAATGGATGTATGCATGCTATTCCCTTTATCTTATTCTATCTTTGGATGATTCTTGTACCCTACGCTTGCCGGATTCTTTCCGGTGCGCGCACTCTTGCCGCGAGCGCTTGAGGAACGGGTCCTTAGCAGCTTGCCGGAAGTGCCGCTGTCGGCAAGGTTACACTTGACGATCACAACGCATCCACTTAAGTTTTTGAGTGGACTCGAAACAAAGTAAGAGCGTAGCTAATCACGACAAGGTTCATTAGCGTGCAAGTTTCTCATACAAAGGACAAAATCGTTCAAGGAGAAATTGCAACTACAACAAAGAATTTATTTCAAAGCTTTTCAACTTAGCTTTTTCTTTGTTGTACTTCTTGTCGTAGAACGATATCTTGAACGTCACTTGGTATCCATAACATCACCCCCTTCCCCCCCCCCGGGAAACTTGCAAGCAAGGAACCCTTCTGTCCTTTGAGAAAAAGAAAGAAGAGAAAAGAGGAGGCTAGAACCTTGACGGTTCGTTAATCATCCTATGCAAGGTAAAATGTAGCACAACACTGCCTGCAACATATAAATAAATATGTACTTTGACAAAGAGTTGTGAAACACTTAGCTTTTATTCATTGTGCATGGGATCTGTGCCCGGCTCTATACAAAGGATTACATGCCTTGCCGGCAAACTTGTACAAAAGAGATTGCCGGGTGACCCGGCAACCGCGCCTTACGGGTAAAACTTGCAAAGATGCTCAATATTCCATGAGTTGAGCACCGAAGTGCCATCTTCGGTCTCTAGGCGGACTGCGCCAGGCCTAGTGACTCGTACTACCCGGTAAGGGCCTTCCCACTTTAGTGTCAACTTGTTTTTACCCTTCGTGGACTAGATCCGATGAAGAACAAGGTCACCTTCCTCAAGGTTCCTAGCATTGACTTTGCGGCTATGGTAGCGGTGCAAAGCTTGCTGGTACCATGCAGCACGCACAGCAGCCCGAAAACGATCTTCCTCAAGGAGCGTGGCATCATCCTGCCGTAGCTCATCTTGATCCTCCTCATCGAAGGCCAAAACTCAAGGTGACCCGTATCTGAGTTCCGTGGGGAGCACCGCTTCTGCACCATATACAAGGTGTTTGGCCAGTGGCTTGACTGGGTGTCGTTCTGATTGACCAAAGAACCGTCGGCAACTCCTCCACCCAGCGCCTTCCACACTGGTGCAGCTTGTCAAAAGTTCTAGTCCTGAGACCACGCAACACTTTTGCATTTGCCCTCTCTACCTTTACATTGCTCCTTGGGTGAGCAACAGAGGCATAGCAGATCTTGTTTTCAAGCTCTTGGCAATATGCTGTGAAGGCGCGGCTCGTGAACTGGGTTCCGTTGTCGGTGAAGATCCTGTCGGGTACACCAAAACGAGCAACCAATCCTTTGAGGAACTTGATAGCTGACTGTGCCGTCACCTTTCTCACTGGCTCTACATCAGGCCAGTTTGTAAACTTGTCGATTGCAACGTATAAGAATTCAAAACCCCCGGTAGCATGGGGGAAGGGGCTGACGATGTCAAGCCCCCATACCGAGAAAGGCCAGGAAAGAGGGATGGTGATGAGGACATGGCTACCTTGGATACAACCAAAAATATGGCATATATGCATATTTGTGAGGTGATTTCTTATAAGAATTATGTAATAATTTTTTTATGTTATCCTGAACAAAAATACTTCACCTATTTTTATTTCATGCCTAAATGCAGAATTGCTGAACACTTGTACGAACCATGTGTGAAGACAAAGGAAAAGGAAATGATTAGGTGTTGTTCAAGAAGTCCTCTCCCGTAAAATAAAATGATTAGGTGCTGTTCAAGAAGTCCTCTCACGTCACTTTTGGCCCAAGAGAAGATAGAGAGCAAGTTCCCCACGTTCTGGACTTAGATTCGGACTACACAGACATACCTGACTCAAAACACCAAGAACTTTTGGATCCGGACTCCGAATTGGTTGATTCTTTTTTTGTTGGAAAGCTTATTTCGTGCACTTAATAACCAAATTGGATTCACTTTCAAATTCATCAAGAGCGTGGAGATATTGGTGAAACAATATGATGTAGCAGCAGAATCCGAGGCAAACTACAAGTCCAAAGGTGTTGCATCACCTCCACTTGGGCCAATGTGTCACGCCCAATATGCGATCCTATCCTTGAAGGACTCGGAGACCCCACCACGGATAGAATCGCATATTGGGCGTGACAAGTTGGTATCAGAGCCTCGACCGACCATAGGAGCCCCCTTGATTGATCGAACCATTGGCGAGTATAGAAGAAGAACTATTTTGAGTCTAGTTATATATCGGAGAGTAGGAATTCTTTTTACTCCTTATCCCCTTCATCGCTCTGGTGAGGAATTGTGACGTAGGTATTTTGATTCTACTACTCTTCTCACTCAAATTTTTTTAGGGTCACACGGGTATTTTGGAATCGTTTTGATATCGTTGTGACGGGAATTCTGTCTTGGTGCCTCCTGACCGTATGGATTGGACCCGGGGAGTTGAGCTCCAAGGTGTTCTTGTCACATTCGCTATCGTTTCAGTTCCTGAATAGCAGAGGACGCCAACATCGAAACACTTCTATACTTTTTGTGGTGGCAAATAGTGCCGTGACTTTTCCCCACTACTGGAGGAGATAGCTCGGATGATCCACCGTGACTAGTGTCACTGTGTTTTCGAAGGTCTGAGGTAGACGAATTTGCGAAGTTTCTCGATTGTGTGTTAAGGGTTGCGGATGCAGTTGCAGCTGATTAGGTTGTTGTTTGCTATGAGTAGGTTCCTGGACCCGCAACCTGATCGCATAACCAAGAAGTTTCGGGAGTTCTTAGGTGGGAATTCAAGTAGTTACCTAGGATATCTTTTCTACAGATGCATGATATGAGATTGGGGTTCGACGTTTAGTGGTCCGCCTGTCCACGGTCGTTTTTACAGTGGTCTCGTGGTGTCTTAAAGAGCCCTTGTAGCTTTGCTACGGCTCGGGGATGCTTCGTATGTCAAGGGCAGCAATGTACTTGATGGTCGCCGTAAGATCGAGCCCGTGTGGGCCCCACCACAAAAATTTTGGACGAAATCTCTATCATATGTTTGTTCCGGCTTATTCTGCAAGCCACATCCTTTGTTTTGTTTTCAGTTGTGGTATTCGAGTTGCTTCGAAGTCAAGTGTTGATTCCATACCTTTCCTAAGCGGTGTTCTCATATTTCTATGGGAGTGCTAATCCTTCTTGACCATCGCGATTGTCATGTAAATTCTTTTCAACCGACGTGCTTCTCTTCAAGTTATTCCATACGAGAGCCGTTGAGAAACCCGAGGATTTGTTCATTTCACCCATCCCAAGTTGTTATTTCTCTCAAGCCATTTAATCTAACCGGTGCAAACTCTATTTCAAGCAATCAATTCCAACGGTGTTTCTTTTGAGTGGGCCCATAACCCACAGGCCTTTTCCCAGGATCTTACCTGACTCTTCTAATTTTTCCGGTGCTATTCTCAAATTCTTTCAAAGTTTGACGTAAGAATGAATTTCCATCAGTCAATTTCCTTCTCCAAGATCGCTTTCAAATTCTTTTCATCTATGGCTCAACCTTTTTATTCTTCATTACTCAGGAGTATCTTACAATTCTTCATGATGTTTCTCATCGCCATTCTCAACGTTGAAGGCCGAAGAAGAGTTTCTCTTAAATCTTGTCCGTTCTCTTGAAGATTCGTGGTGCAAGCTCGTTGCCATCCTCTCAATTGTTTTCATTCGTGAGAATTATTTTCATACCCATCCGGAGCATTTTAGGAGATGTGTTCATTTTGATTCACCAAAGGCCATCATTTCAGAATTCTTCATTCTCAACGCTCATCTCTCATTCTCAAATTCTTCCGGTGCATCATTCAAGTATTATCTAATAAGCTCGTGATCTCTTCGTTCTTTTGTATCTAAATTCCCTCAAGTATCTTCGTCATTTTCTATTTCTTCCCAGCGATTCGACTCTTTTCTTCGTTCGTTTTCAATTCTTCCGGTGGTTCGTTCAACATTCCTCTTCCGTTGTTATCGTATCAATTCATTTGTTCTTTCCAAAATCCTACCGGTGTTTCCTCGAAGACTCCGTCAAGTTGGTGCTATATCTCTCTTTAATCTTTTCAAGAAGAATAAGTAGTATGCAAATCCATTGCTTTTCATCAATTTATTTTGATGAAGGATAGACATATCATAATTCTTATTCTTGTTTCATGGAGGTAATTTAATTCCTTCTTCCGGAGTTTTTTCATGATGAATAAATTCTCGGTTCCAGGTTGTTCATCTTTTCTTTTCCGGAGTTCCAAGTTTTCTCGGTTGTCTCGTCGTGAAGCTCCATTTAAATCATTGCAAGACTTCATCTTGTTCTTTTCAACCTTCGTTTCTATCATCCTTTTGTTTACCAAGATTTCTTCATGGTGGTTCATCAAGGATTTAATTCATTCTCTAAGTGCTCTTCGATGAGCTCAAGCATTCTTCATATTGCATTCCGAAGTGCTAATCCTTTCTACCTTATCTTTTGAGGTGGTATTATGTCCTTCTTGACAATTTGTCTTCGTGTTTCATGATTCACAGTTGTCAAGAATGAGATATTTTAAACCCATCAACCTCTTCGTTGGAGTTATCATGGTATAGGTTTCACCTAAAGCCTTTCCGAAGGATTGTTGCTATTTGTGGTGATTATCCATGACCCGGGTTCTCTATGTATCCTCTCGGTGAAAGAAGTTTTATCCCTTCGTTAACCTCAAGCAAGAAAATTATTTTTGATTAGTGGCCGGTTGTCACCTCATAATATTTGAAATGTTTTCCATAAGCCCACAACAAGCTTATTCTTTTCGTTGCTGATTTCCCAACAACTCCGTTCATTTCTTCGTGGTAAGGATGCTTTTCAAATTCTATGGTGAGAGAAGTTGTCATTTTCTTCTCCGTTCTTTTCTTACCAACGATCTAGCTTTTACTCTTTCGTTCCGGAGGCATTATGCTGTTGCTCTCTTCGACCATCATCTTGTTTTGTCAAGATCATGTTCTTTTCTTGCTTATCCATTTTACCGAAGTGCTGCCCGAATTCTTTCTTTCTCATTCTTTGTCTATCTCGTCTCATCCGGAGTGTTGTGTCCTCTTTTCAAGTCTTTCATCTTGTCAACCTCAGCTTTTCTTTTCTACCGGGATGCTATCTGAATTCTTTCGTTCTTATTCCCTTTCTATCTTGTTCTAACCGGAGTGGTTTCATAGTCTATCTTGTCTCTTGAGCTCTTGATTCTCGTCATATTCCCCATTCCTCCTTTCTACCGAAGTGCTCTCAACTTCGTTCATTTGCACCCTTTCTTTCGAGTTGTTCAACCTTTCAAGGTTCTTTCGTTTCAAGCGTTTGTCTAAGAGCAACTTTGTTTTCCTCTTCTTCTTCCTCTTCCGGTTCCTTTCTAAGATCTCGGGTCGAGATCTTCTGTTAGTGGGGGAGAGTTGTGACGCCCCGAGACCGATGCTCCAGATTCCTTCCATTTATTTTCCGTCATTCCCATGTGATTCATTTGTTTGTTGCACTTCATCATGTCATCATGTGCATTTCATCCGCATGTTTTCATAAAACTTGCATCCGTTCGTAGTTGTCATTCTCCCCGTTGTTTCCGTTGTCCGTTCTGAGTCCAACCACACTCACATGCGCCCGTGGCACCTCCGAAATATTATTTTATAAGTGGGATAAAAATGTTCTCAGAATGGGTTGAAAATTGGTGTGCGGTCTTGATATATTGTAGGTAGACCGCCTGCCAAATTTCGTCCCATTCGGAGTTCGTTTGATGCCCCAACGGATAACCTATAGTGGCACTATAGCCGGATAAAATGTCGGACGTTTTCGGTATTCTTAAAACCGTGCCGGGCTGCACCACTTCCCTCTCTTCTCAGCCCACACCTCTCCAGGCAGCCCACTAGGCCCAGCCTACGCCCCCTCTCGACCGGAGCCATCAGATCGTGATCGGAGGGCTCCGAAACACCCCAAAACCAAACCCTAGCCTCCCTGCCTATATAAGGAAGGCTAGCCCTTCCTAATCTGGAACCCTACTCCCCTAACCCTCCATCTACCTCCCAGCCTATATATGGACAGCCTCCTCTTCCATTTCTGTCAAACCCTAGGCCCTAGCCCTCCACGCAGCTCCAGCCGCCGCCACCCCTCATTTTCTGCGCCGGCCACCCATCCACCGCCACTTGGCACGCCGCCGCCAGCCAGCCGCCGCCTGCACAGCGCCCCTGTCGCCCCACCTCCCACGCGCGGGCCCACAAGCCCATGGGGGGCCCGCCTGAGCCCATCCGCCGCCCGTACACCGCTCCCGAGAGCCCCGCTCGATCTGAATCGGGGGAGCCTCCCGAGCTCCTCCCGTTCGACCCGGGCACCGACCCCACGCCGGCCGAACCTCCTCCAGCTCATCTCGTCGCCGGCGACCCAGGCCAGCCCCGTCGCGCCCCTCTCCTTACGTTTCCCTCTCTACCTCCTCCTCTCACCTCCTTCTCTATGGGGCAGGAGTTCTCCACGAATGCCATGTCTGCCTCAAGGTCCACCCCGTGCCCGCAGGACCTCGCCGCCGGCCAGATCGGCCCCGCCTCGCTCGGATCCAGTGACCTCCGCCCCAGATCCACCGTCTCTGTCCCATTCCCGGTCTTCCCCGCGCCTCCCGACGCCAAGCCGCGCCGCCATGGCCTCCTGCTCGTGTGGCAGCACGAAGGTGACGACGAACCAGCGACCGGGACCGCGTCGTCCCTGCATGGCGCTGTCCCTCCATCCAAACGCCGTTCCGCACCGCTCCATCCCGATCCGTCTCGTCCCGGGACCTCCCCATCCAGTTTTCCCGGGGTGAGGTTTGGACTGAGTTTTTAACAGCATATATGCATATTGTATTGGCTACATCTTTGTGCATGTTTGTCCTATGATGATGTTCCATATATGTAAATGATCTACTCTTCGTGCTCTACATGTTGGTTGCTATTGCATGCATATTAGGACTCATCTACATGTCATAATCTCTGTTGCAAAAGTGCCTCATGATGTTACTATAGTAAACTATTAATAATTGTCATTTTGTCATATTTGTGTGATTTAATGCAAATGTCATATGAGCATCTTGTCAACATGTCTTTGGAGCATCTTCATGTCTTCTTGCTGTTAGTATTTATTTCATGCCGTGATATGCCATGATGTGACTGCCATGAGCTTGTAAACATGCCTAGACAATGTTGCTGTTTTAAGAAAAAGCTGTCTGTGTTAAAACTTGTCAACTTTGCTTGATGGTTGCCACTAATCTAGAGCTCATATGCATATGGTTCCTTCATGAGATTTGGTCTATGTAATGTCTACTTTGATGCCATGCCCTTGATGCCATGTTCTCGCACTGTAGCATGTTGTTTTGATGTTTGCAAAGAGCTATGTTGCTATTTTGGGCAGATTGTTGTTATAACTTGTGTTGCTTGTAATTGTTGAACCGTTGCTCCGTTTTGATCATGCCCTATATGAAACTTGCTTAGATTTGTGTGTAGTTTCATATTTTCATGTTACATACTTGATTTGAGTGTTTGTGGTTGATGTTTGCATGCATTCTGCACTGTTGCCATGTTAAACTTGTTTAGCTCATATCTTCTAGCCCGTAGCTCCGAATTAAATGTTCTACATGTGTCACTTGATTAGAAAAACGTGTAGTTTGTCTTGGTGCATGTTAACTTGCTGGTAACCACTTCAACATTGTGTTTAATTCAGATCATTACCAATTTCGAAATTTGCATATGGGGATTTTCCGGAATTGTTATTTGTGTTTCTGGCCTCATTTAAACTTGCCTAGTTGTATGGATTGCTTATGATTCATCTCATGCCATGTTTAACAACATTTAATCTTGTCATGCATCATATTCGGGTGTGCATCATGCCATGTTTACGCTTGTGTGATTACCATGTTGTTTGCTTCTTTCCGGTTGTGCTTCTTCTCGATAGTTCCGGTTCCGTTGCGATTGTGAGGATTCGTTCGACTACGTTCGTGCGTCTTCTTCATGGACTCGATCTTCTTCCGAGCGGGATTTCATGCAAGATGATCATGACCTTGGATATCTTTACTATCTTTGCTTGCTAGTTGTCTCGTTGCTATTGCTATGTCGCGCTTCCTACCACATATATGTCAGCCTCCCATATGCCATGATACAGCCTCTAACCACTCTTACCCAGCAAACCGTTGTTTGGCTATGTTACCGCTTTGCTCAGCCCCTTTCTTATAGCATTGCTAGTTGTAGGTGCAGTTTCAGGTTGTTCCATGTAGGGACATGGATATCATGGGATATCACAATATCTCTTATTTAATTAATGCATCTATATACTTGGTAATGGGTGGAAGGCTCGGCCTTTTTCCTAGTGTTTTGTTCCACTCATGCCGCCTTAGTTTCCGTAATACCGGTGTTATGATCCTTGATTAGCGTTCCTAACATGCTCAGGGGAATGGGACCCTCTTGAAAATTCGCTTTGAATAAAACTCTTCCAGCAAGGCCCAACTTTGGTTTTACCATTTGCCTAATAACAATTAAAACTTGCATAGGGAGTAATTAACCCGAGGATTCTTAATCAACAACCCGGGCCAGTGCTCCTCATGAGTGTTGGTCCAAACTAGGGCGATGTCCAGCGCCCCCTGGGAAACTAGGGTCTCAGCTAACCCGACGTCTGGCTCATCCGGTGTGCCCTGAGAACGAGATACGTACGGCTCCTATCTGGATTGTCGGCACCCCGGGAGATCTTGCTGGTTTTGTTTTACCATTGTCGGAATGTCTTGTGCACCGGGATTCCGAGGATACTTCGGGCTATCTCGAGGTTGAGGTATTTCCACCGCAGCTTGTGTTGGTCTATGATGGACTAGGTTGGAACACCCCTGCAGGGTAAATCTTACGCGAAGCCGTGCCCGCGGTTATGTGGCGACTTGGATATTTATAACCTATGGTTGTAGAGAACTTGACACTAATCCTAATTAAAATACACCAACCGCGTGCGTAACCGTGACCGTCTCTTTTCGAGGAAGTTCGAGAAGAGAACACGGTGGGGTTATGTTTGACTCGTAAGTAGGTGTTCAGGATCACTTCTTGATCATTATTAGTTTGCGACCTTTATGCGTAGATTACTCTTCTTATTCTTGTACTCGTAAGTTAGCCACCATACAATGCTTAGTGCTTGCTGCAACCTCACCACTTTACCCCTTCCATACCCATTAAGCTTTGATAGTCTTGTTACCCATGGTTATGGGATTGCTGAGTCCTCGTGGCTCACAGATTACTACAACAACAGATGCAGGTACAGGTAATGCGATGATCTAACGTGAGAGCGATGCGCGTTTGCTTTTGGAGTTCTTCTTCTGCTTTTTCTTCTTCGTCGATCTCGGGATAGGTTCCTGGTCGGCAGCCTGGGCTAGCAGGGTGGATGTCGGTCGTGTTTTTCGTGGATGTTGGTCATGTTTTTCGTTTTTGTTTCATCCGTAGTCGGATTCTGCTATTCTGTATGGTGTTTGCTATGTATTGATGTATTAATGTATTCAAGAGCTGATTGTATGTATTTGTCTGTATCCCCAGCTATTATGTACATGGTACGATGTAATGATATCCACCTTGCAAGCGTCTCCAATATGCGTTTCTATCCTTATTGGGATTTTCGAGTCCCTTGAGAATAGGACCGCATATTGGGCATGACACCATGGGCCTTGTATGACCTAGGGTTAAGTTTAGGCCGACATCCTCCCACCTCCTTGGCCGCCACCCCTTGCTCCTATATAAGTAGATTAATCTAGTAGCATTTTCTTTGGGATTTGTTTAGTTAAAAGTTAGCCATTGCAACTTCGTGTACTTTGTTTATATTCAATACTTCATTTATATTCACAATATTCAGATTGCTTTTATCATATTCTTGCTTGTTCTTCGATTGCGTGCAGGAATAGACCTTCGTGGTCATGCTGATCGTGCTTCTGGCATCGTCGGTAACCTCCAAGAGATTGGTTCAGCGATTGGTAAGGCACAACGTCATGCACGTTTATAGTCGGATTTTCAAAGTCGTCTCCACCAAATTGATAGTTACCATCTCATCAAAAGATCGGGACCCTCGCCTCTATCAAGTGGTATCAGTTTTCAGGTTGCTCGGTGAGAATTTCAAGTTATCCCTAGATTAGATTTATTTTCTTACCTATTGTCCAAGAAAAAGCCATAAAAAAAGTAAGATCTGTTCATCCTTTGTTCAAGCCAGTCTGAGCCTTTGCAATATTCTTTTTAGTGCTTGCATAGTTGAATTATCGGTTGCATCGTCGTGTCGAGTTGCTGGTCTTACTGTCTAGTTCCTTTAGAGTTTCGAGTTCTGTTCACATTAGTCACGCCGCCGCTGCAACAGCATCCCTTCCGCTGTCGACCACCGCCATCCATCATTTTGCACCACGTGCTCCCCATCGTTCATTGTCATAATCATACTTGAGGTCCTTCGTATGTTCGCTTGATCCAATCTGCATCTTATCTAGTTTGTTTTGGAAAGAGAGAAAAAAAGAGAAAGAAAAAAAGTAAAAAAAAAGTGCGAAAAAAAGAGAAGAAAAAAAAAGTGAGAGAAAAAAAAGAGAAAAAAAAGGAATTCGGATCTATCTAGACTCAATCTCGTACCTGAATTCGGATTGGAATCTGTTTAGCGCAGTGTTCAGTAAAACAGGCATATATCTTTCTCATACGAAGTCCGTTTTGGCTCCACGAGTACTCAAATTAAAGCTAGCAACGACTCGCATCTGATTAGTTGCAAAAGCTTGTTTAATATTTGGCACCTCAAAATCGTCTTCTAAATAGGTCTGTTTGCCCTCCGAAGTTCGCGAACACAGTTTGTTACAGTTTTTCAGGCCACTTTTAGAACTTTTTGCCACCTCATACCAACTCAGAATTGAGTGATTCTTTTTGCATTGCAAAGCTTGAGTCAATAGATTTCTTGAGAAAAAAAATTCAAAAAATTATCACAAGTTTTACAGACGAAAGTTGCAGAGAGAGTGTTTGGTATATCCTGCTTAGAGCTTGTTTCGCATCATTATCTTTACTGCCATTGTAATCTTCTATTATATCTTGCTGTCCAGAGCTACTTCATATCCTTTGTTGCTGCTAGTTGTGCTATGCCGTGACCCCATTAGTGTTCTAGGCTCGCGTCTCTTGTCCGATCTAGCCTAGGACCAACACAGTACCGTCGTTAAGCGTTTATTCAACATTGCATCTCTGAATTGATTATTGCTAATCTTTTGCTACCATATATATAAAGCCAACCTAGCTCCACATATTTCTACACCGTGAATATTTACGTTCACCTGGCAATCGCTTTCTCAATCTTTGGAGTTATTTGACACCACTGGTTGCCTGTCACCACCTGCTGCATGGTAAGAACTTGTAAGACATTGATATTTTCTATACTATGAGCGTTTTACCACCACATCCTAATAGTTCATAGGAACATTATTCTTGGATTTTTTTTCTTGTTTTCTACTAATTATGATAGGTTCCGGAGTTGGAAGTTCTTGGACGATGGACACATCTTTACCACCACGAGAGGTGCGACTACACACACAAGCATACGATCAGGTTATCTCTCTACCGCCTTTTCAGGGTAGATTTAATCCTGCTATGTATCTTGATTGGGAGCTTGAGGTAGAAAAAGTTTTTAGTCGCCATGATTTTTCTGAACTTGAGAGAGTACAAGCTGCCACTCGAGCATTTACTGGTTTTGCTTCTGTTTGGTGGAGTATGTATTGCAAGAAAAACATTGATAATCATCCCACAAGTTGGAAAGATTTGAAAGCTGTAATGAGACATCAATTTGTTCCTCCTTACTATCATCATGAATTGCTTCGCAAATTGGAACAATTGAAACAAGGAAGTAACATTGTTTATGTTTACTACCAGGAGTTCAAATCTTATATGCATCATTGTGACATACAAGAATCTTAGGATGATAAAACGAATAGATTTTTTCATGGTTTGAAACATGATATCCGTGCAAGATTTCATTATATTCCTCGTTGCATTACGGGTATGTATGTTCGTGCTTGTACCTTTGAGAGACAGATACAGGAGGATGCATTGGGCGACTACGACAACTACTATTCCAGTTCATGATCACCACCACCGGTTGTTTCCTCCACCGTTGCACCTACTGGAGTAGCCACACCTCGGATTGTGAGCGCAACATCATCTCAGGTCTATGGTACATTGCCATCGTCCGTACCTACATCATCTGAGTCATTGCGACAAGGTAACAATAAAGGTATTGATGACACAACTGCACATGAGGACGATGAGTGCTTAGTTGACTTGAATACATCATGTGTTGAGTTACCTGTTGATTTGAGCACACCACCTATTTTAGAGAATGGTGTTACTATTATGAATTTGCCATGTGATAAAACAACTGCAATATCAACAATTTTGAGTGCACCCATTGAATTAACCGTTTATGCGAAACAACCATGTGAATCAGGGAATAAATCAGATTTGGATCAACTACGTTTGAAGATAATTGTGCCAATGTTTAATCATTTTGATATGATCTCTAATTTTGGTGATGATTCTGTGTCAAATGACTTGTTCCATGTTTGCTTATTTAAGCATGTTGTAGCATGTAATTCTGAAATAAGTAAAGTTTATTCACCGATATAGGGATGGTTTAATGATGAACATTGTCAATCTTTAGATATGAATAAGAGGTTCACTTATATGTGCAAACTGAGTTGCAATATTTTCATGCCATCTACTTCTTGTGATAGTAGTCTGCCATACTCACATATAAATGTGTCAGATGTGCAAAAACTAAGGGAAATAAAAATGGATGACATATACATATACAACATGTACACATTGTCTCTTTTGTTAGCCACGTTTCAGATTAAGCAACGCCGAGGACGGCTTTGTTTTCAAGAAGGGGAGGATGATGAGGACATGGCTACCTTGATACAACCAAAAATATTGCATATATTCATATTTGTGAGGTGATTTCTTATAAGAATTATGTAATAATTTATTTATGTTATCCTGAACAAAAATACTTCACATATTTTTATTTCATGCCTAAATGCAGAATTGCTGAACACTTGTACGAACCATGTGTGAATACAAAGGAAAAGGAAATGATTAGGTGTTGTTCAAGAAGTCCTCTCCCATAAAATAAAATGATTAGGTGCTGTTCAATAAGTCCTCTCATGTCACTTTTTTCCGAAGAGAAGATAGAGAGCAAGTTCCCCACGTTCTGGACTCAGATTCGGACTGCACAGACATACCTGACTCAAAATGCCAAGAACTTTTGCATCCAGACTCCGAATTGGGTGATTCTTTTTTTGTTAGAAAGTTTATTTCATGCACTTTCCAACCCAATTGGATTCACCTTCAAATTCATAAGGAGCGTGGAGATATTAATGAAACAATCTGACACAGCAGCAGAATCCGAGTCAAACTACAAGTCCAAAGGTGTTGCATCACCTCCACTTGGCCCATGGGCCTTGTACGACCTAGGGTTAAGTTTAGGCTGCCTTGGGACGTCCTCCTACCTCCTTAGCCGCCAGCCCTTGCTCCTATATAAGTAGATTAATCTAGTAGTGTTTTCTTTGGGATTTGTTTAGTTAAAAGTTAGCCATTGCAACTTCATGTACTTCATTTGTGTCCAACGACCAGGCCAAGACCGCTTACAGATCCCCAAATTTATCAATACTTCATTTATATTTGCAATATTCAGATTGATTTTATCATATTCTTGCTTGTTCTTCGATTGCGTGCAGGAATAGACCTTCGTGGTCAGGCTGATCGTTCTTCTAGCATCGTCAGTAACCTCCAGGAGATTGGTTTAGCGATTGCTAAGGCGCAACGTCGTGCACGTTTGTAGTCAGATCATCAAAGTCGTATCCACCAAATTGATAGTTACCATCTCATCGAAAGATCAGGACCCTCGCCTCTATCAGATGGTTTGGAGGGCTTGAGCTAGCTGGTGGATATCCTTGGAGTGGAACTGGCATGCTTCGCACCTGATGACCACCGCCAAGGCGTCTTCTAGGGCTGTCGGCCAGTAGAATCCTTGACGGAACGCCTTACCCAATGTGAGAGCCACACATTCCTTCATATATCTCTTCCAACAGCCTCTGTCCGTCTTCCCGGCAAATGCACATCAATTTCACCCCGTTTGGTCTTTTCCTGTACAATGTGTTGTCAACAACTTTGTACATCCTTGATTGACGGGCTACTCTTTCCGTGTCTTCTTGCTCATCGGGGAGCTCTCCTATTTGAAGGTAATGGACAATCAGCTGCGCCCATGTCGGAGCCTGCGGCTCAACGACAAGGACTGAAGGCATTTCTTCCTCTGTGGGAGCGCTCGGTTCGATGGCAAGGATCTGGCTTGCCGGAAGCTGCGGCTCACCGGCCAAGGGTACCTTGTCGGTGGTATCTACTTTCTTGGCAGCTCTGCCAGAAAGTAACCACCAACATCTTGTTTTCTTTTCTTCGCCAGCCATGATGGTGTAACGGATGGCTAAGTCAGTTGAGCAGAAAAGTCCCTGGTTCCACAGGCAGCTTCTGGGCGGCACGCTTCGACAGGGAATCGGCATTTCATTCTCGGCACGAGGAACGTCCTCTGCTAGCAGACCATCAAAGTGCTCTTCCAATTGCCTCACTTCATCAACATATGACTCCATCAAGGAGCTCTAGTAATCCTTGTTGACCTGCCTCACCACAAGCTGCAAGTCGCCACTGATAATCAACTTGCGAATACCAACGTCGATTGCAATGTGTAGGCCGGCAAGCAATCCTTCGTACTCAGCAGTGTTGTTGGTGGCCTGCTCCCTGGGAAAATGCATCTGAACCACGTACTTGAGGTGCTCTCCGGTGGGTGTGATAAGCAGCACGCCGGCACCGGCGCCTTTCAGCGTGAAAGCACCATCAAAGTACATGATCCAATCATCAACAGTTTCCTTGCCGGGGAGAGAGGTCTTTGGGATTTCTTCGTCTTGCGTCGGGGTCCACTCTGCAATGAATTCCGCCAAGGCTCTGCTCTGAATTGTTGAGGTACTCTCAAACTTCAAATCAAAGCTTGACAGCTCCAATGCCCACTCCACAATCCTGCCGGTGGCTTCTGGATTTCTCAGAATACGTTGCAAAGGAAAGTGAGTGATGATGGTGACTTCGTGTGCTTGAAAGTAGTGGCGCAGCTTCCTTGAGGCCATGAGAAGGCCGAAGAGCAACTTCTGCACACCAGAATACCTTGACCTTGCCCCCTGCAGGAGAGAGCTGACAAAGTAGACCAGGCGCTACACTATCTTCTTCTTCTGCACAACTGGTTGATCTGGCTCACTTGCTTGCACAATCTCAGGCTTGTCAATTCCTGACCGTGCCGGAGAAGATTCTGGCTTGGCGGGTCATGGCTCTGCGGCTACTACCTCCTCTTCATCTGCCTCTCTTTCAGCCACAAGTGCCGCACTAAAAACTCGATTCGTTGCCGCTAAGTATAGCAGCAACGTTTCTTGCGGCCTAGGCGCAACTAGGACTGGCGGAGCGGACAAGCACCCCTTCATATCTTGGAGCGCGGCCTCCACTTCTGGAGCCCAGTTAACTGGGCCTGCCTTTTTCAATATTTTGAAAAATGGCAAGGCGCGCTCTGCCGATTTGGAGATGAACCTATTGAGGGCAGCAACGTAGCCGACAAGACCCCTGACGTCCTTGACGTGTCTTGGCGCTTCAATCTGGTCAATTGCTTTGATCTTGTCGGGGTTGGCTTCAATCCCTCTCTGAGATACAAAGAACCCAAGAAGCTTGCCGGACGGAACACCGAACAGGCACTTCTCGGGGTTTTGCTTCAAGTTGAGTTTGCGCAAGTTTGCAAATGTCTCTTCAAATCTTGGATCAGTGTTGACTTGTCTCTGGTTTTGACCACAATATCATCCATGTAGGCTTCCACATTTATGTGCAACTGTGGCTCAAAACCGATCTGAACTGCTCTGGCAAATGTTGCCCCGGCACTCTTCAATCCGAAGGGCATACATAAAAAGCAATATGTGCCACACGGAGTGATGAATGCAGTTTTCTCCTCATCTTCCTTGGCCATAAAAATCTGATGATAACCAGAATAGGCCTCAATAAAAGAGAGTAACTCACAGCTGACAGTGGAGTCTACAATCTGGTCGATGCCCGGCAAAGGGAAAGGGTCCTTTGGACAAGCTTTATTTATATCAGTGAAGTCTATACAAAGCTTTCACTTCCCATTCGCCTTGCGCACTACCACTGGATTGGTAACCACGTGGGGTGTAGCACTCCTCTGACCAGGCATGCTGCTTCCAGCTTCTTGATCTCTTCGGCAATAAACTCTTGCCGCTCCAAGGCTTGCTCTCTGACCTTCTGCTTGATGGGTCTCACATGAGTGCAGACAACAATGTGGTGCTCAATTACCTTCCTAGGAACATCGGGGATATCAGATGCTTGCCAAGCAAACACATCAACATTCGCCCGTAGGAAGGCAACAAGCGCGCTTTCCTATTTGTCACTGAGAGTGGCACTTATGGAAAAAGTGCCACTCATCCGATCTTCCCTTGCAGAGACTTGCTTGGTCGCTAGTGCAGAGGCCTTGGATTTCTTGCTCTTGCCGGTAGAGCTCTCTGGTGTGTCCTTAACAGCATGCTGCACTCTAAGTTGCGCTTCCCAAAGTCCTTATTAGAGGTCTTGCCGGTCTTCTTCTTCTTTCCTCCCCCGGGAGCTTTGCCGGCAGGAGCAGGTGCCTCGATGGCAGATGCTGCCACTGCCTCCCGGTAGAGCTTGTCGGTGCAAATGATCGCGTCTTTGTGGTTGGACTTGATGGTGTGGACCCCCATCGGCCCTGGCATCTTGATGACATTGTACGCGTAGTGCGACGCGGCCATAAACTTTGCTAGCGCCGGGTGGCCTAGAACCCCATTGTACGACAGCGGCATCTTGACGACATCGAAGACAATCTTCTCCATCCTATAGTTGAGCTCGCTACCGAACGTGACTAGTAATGTCACTTGGCCCTTCGCCTTGTTCCTCCCCGGACTGATGCCTTGGAAACTGCCCATCTCCTCAAGATCCTTGTCGGGGATCTGCAGCCTCTTGATCACATCAGGAGAGATCAAGTTCAAGCCGGCCCCATCATCAACCAGCATCTTTGTCACCTTGAGGTTGCGGATTGTTTGTGAAACCAACAATGGCAAACACCCGACCGTAGTGGTGCGGTCAGGGTGATCCTCGGCGTCAAAGACGATGGGCGCATGTGACCACTTAAGTGGCTTCTGTGCTCCCATTGCCGGCTTCGCTGCATTTACTTCGCGGATCCACTACTTCAGTTGCCGGTGCGAGGAGTGTAAAGATGCTCCTCTGTCAACACACATGGCGTCCACTGCTTTCTGGAACTCCTTGTCAAACCCGTCTTCATCCTCATCATCATTGTTCTGGCCTTGAACGGCCTTCTCTTTCGGTTGCTTGGCCTTGCCACGGTGGCCTCCTCGGCCACCATGGTTTTGCTTGCCGGACCCACCGGCACCATCTTGGCCCTTCTTCTTGTCGCGCTTCTCGTAGTCTTGCTTCTGCTTCTCAGCAAGTTGATCCACTTGCCGGCACTCCTGGAGATCGTGGCCCTTGGTACGGTGGATCTTGTAGTACAGCCCATCGGTCTTCCCGGCCTTGTCGCCTGCCGCGGCCTCCCGGCAGTCAGCGCATCCTTCAACCTCCTTGCCGGGGCTTTCTGCCTTGGGGTTCTTGGCAGCGTTGGTGTCACCGGAGCCTTCGACGGCCATCACATTCTTACCCTTGCGCTTTCTGTTGCACTTCATGTTCTTCTTCTGCGGGGTCGATGCGTCATCTGCGTCATCATCCTCAAAGTCGACTTCGGCGCTAGCATCTTCCCCAGGGAGTCACCTCCCTTCCTCAGCACGTGCACACTTGTCCGCCAAGGTGTATAGCTCGTTGATGGTCCTAACCTTCTCAATATTCATCTCAGACTGCATTCTACGGTTGCGCACATTCGTTAGGAATGCGACGCAAATAGCTGCGGGATGAACAACGGGGATGTTGTGGTGCACAAGGCTGAACCTTTGTATATACTTGCGGAGGGGCTCACCATCTCTCTGGGGTATCACATGCAAATCGCGCTCCTGACCAGGGAGCTTGTGGCCACCCTGGTAGGCACCGACGAATTGACGGCACATATCCGACCAAGAAGAAATGGAGTCCTCCGGCAAGTTCATCAACCACGACCTAACGTTGGGCTTGAGCACCAACGGGAAGTAGTTGGCCAGTATCTTGTTGTCCCGCCCCCCGGCAGCCTACACCGCGATGGTGTACATGCCAAGGAACTCTGCTGGACTGAGCATGCTGTCGTATCTATCGGGCAGCAATGGCTTGAAGGCACGGGTGGATGCCCAGCAAACCTGCCGCGGCTCACGAGTAAACGCTGGGTAGCCTACCTCGTAAGGTAAACACCCAGGGTACCCTGGCGCTGGCACGTATGCTGCTGGCCTGGCACGGTCGTCTGACTGATGGCGTGCTTCCCGATGCCGCTTGATCTTCGTATAGGCGTCCTCATCGCGCCGTTCGTGGAGCACTCGGCGCTGATCTTGGCGACCCCGCGGGACCGATGATGCCATGGACACCACGTCCTGGTCATCCGATCGGCGAGCTTGCCGCTGTAGTGGTTGTTGATGTGGAGGCAACTGCACCGTTGGCACACCATCTCCGGCATGGCAGCCAGATGGACCTACCGGCACAGTGGGTGGTCGTCTGGAGGGTCCCACCTCCGGTGTCTTGCCTGGATCAGCAAAACTGATAAGACTCTGGATGGTGGCCCTCCATTCGTCCATCTTATCAGGAGCTGGCGGGAAGTTCAAAAGCATTTGAACCATCGCCATGGCTTCTACCGCCGTGGTTGGCATGGCGGGGAACACGGATTGGGACGGTGTTCGACTCCCGGCAGAGCCAGTAGGAAGCTCGTCGCGTACCTGCTGCCGCAGCACATGCTCACCAACGGGTTGGCGTGGTGGTGGTGGTGCCTGAACATCGTGAGGATGATACTCAGGGCCGGCTTGACGCCGTCCGGGACCACTAGCACCGCGGGGAGCATGGTGCGCCCATCTTGCGATGGTCGCGGCACACGTCCCACCGCAGCGTTGTTGGACATCGCCACTCCATCCTCAGACGTCGCGGGGACTGGGTCCTGGCTTGCACCGGTTTGAACCATATTGCTACGGTGACTGCACTCACCAGAAGGTCATTGGAGTTGGCCGTCTGCGCCATCTCCGGTGTGGTGACTGCGATCGCCGGAACAGTGGGGATGCTGGACACCCGCCCCACCAGCGCCTCCTGCCCCGGCCATAGCGCCCGTGCCGGCTGCGCCGCCCGCGGACGCCTGGGAATGCCGTTTGGAGGTGGTGGGAGCCATCGCGGCTCCACTCTTCTTCTTTGGCGCCATCGATGAAGGTGATGGGGCTGAAGCTCACACTACGAACACTGATTCGTAACACATGACCCCCTGCTTGGCGCGCCAAAGATGTCATGGGAAAATGATGATGTATGGGATCGAGAGGATCCCTTTGCGGTTCGGCTATGGGATCGGTGTGCTACAAAGAGCAGGGTTGATAGATGCAAGAACAAGAAATGATTTATCCAGGTTCGGGCCGCTGTGAGCGTAAAATCCTACTCCTGTTTTGGTGGTTTGCTTGCGTATGAGCTCAAGTTACAAGGAGCGCAGCTTGCCGGCAAGGTGCTGCGCAGCAAGTCCAGCTACAACGCATAATTGAACTAGGTGTCGACCGTTCTAACTGTAGCCATGGGCCTCCTTTTATAGGCCAAGGGGTTACCACAGTGGCTAATACGGTCACTACAGGATATGAACAGTGACTGCACCGTCACCAAGTCTATCTCCTAACAGGGTAATCTTGATCTTCAGTACTAAACAAGTACTTCTCGATAACCTACCTGGAGGTCTCCTTCACGGTCTTGTTCATTGAGTCTTGAGTCTTGGACACAGTAGCCCTCTGGCAAGCCCTGCCATCAGGAACGCTGCAACTGCCTGTGCACTAGTCAGGGTACGAAGGCACCCATGTTTTAGTACACCGACAAACACCCTCCAAAATAGGGAGATAATCGTTACCTAAAGTTGACACTCTTCCAAACCCACTTTCATAATTATTGCAGTCACCATAAATACAAGGCATGCTATCATCATAATAATTTTGATCATTGAAAGTAGGGGGACTAAAAAGATCATCTTCATTAAGCATAGCATCCCAAGCTTAGGATAAACATTATTTCTAACAAATAAATTCTCAAACATGTCATTCTCATCAAACATAGCATCCCCAAGCTTGTGAGTTTGCATATCATTAGCATAATCACTCTTATCATGAATAGTATGAATAGCACCAATAGTGTAACCATTATTATCATAATTTCCCAAGTTGGTGCCAAAAAGATTTTCAAGATTATAAGAAGTATCATTATCTTCCCAATCATAATTATCACAACAAGTAATAGGCATAACAAAATCATCCTCAAGTGTATCATCTTCCACAATTATTTTTGATTCATTCTCATCAGGCACAACAATAATAGGAGCAACATTATTTGGGAGAGATACCTTTTTACCTCTACCTTTCCTTCTTTTTTTATTCTTCTTCACCACATTGTGTGTGGGTTTAATTAATTCTTCTGAGCATCTTATTGAAGAGATCGGTTGGATGGGAAGCTCCTCCTCATCACTGGTTTTATCACGAGAGAGAATAGGAGGGAAAGGGGAAGTCCTTACCCTTCCATTAGTATTCCTTTTATATTCTATTGGTTTTCCCGTCTTTCTATAATTGGCTATATAAGCATTCTCATTGCAATTTATCAGACAAAACATATAGATTTCCTGTAGATTAGTTTCAATGTTGTCCATGAGAATGAATACTTCAAACCAACTAATTTTATGTGTCAATTCTTCACACCCCAAAATTAAACAAAATTCATTATAAATTTCAAGGGTGATCAAGTTATTACAATATTTGGCCACGATTCGGTCAGGAACAAGTATGCATTGAAAATTAAGATGACCAACCTTATTGCAAAGTTCACAATTAATGGGATGAAGAGAGCATAATTTTGTAGCAAATTCATCTATCACTTTAAGCCACCAATTGGTTTTATCATTTTTATGCTTCTTACAAAATCTATTATCCCTATAAGGTATGTCTTCACAAAGTTTATGCACTCCACAAAAATTGGCATGCTTGTAAGAAACCTTTTTATCATCACTGGTACAATCATCATTAGTATTATGGATATTCATAGAAAGCATACTAACAACAATGCAATCATGCTTATCATTCAAAGATTTTATACCAAACATTTTATTGAATTCTTCTTCTAACACTTTGGCACAATCTTCCGATCCATCATTTTCAAGAAAGACATCATAAAGGTAAAGCATTTGACGCAACTTCAATTCCATTTTTTAATTTTATTTTATAAACCAAACCAGTGAAAAACAAGAAACTAAAAGATTCAATTGCAAGATCTAAAGATATACCTTCAAGCACTCACCTCCCCAGCAACGGCGCCAGAAAAGAGCTTGATGTCTACTACACAACTTATTCTTGTAGACTCGGTTGGGCCTCCAAGCGCAGAGTTTTGTAGGACAGCAGCAAATTTCCCTCAAGTGGGTAGCCTAAGGTTTATCAATCCGTGGGAGGTGTAGGATGAAGATGGTCTCTCTCAAACAACCCTGCAATCAAATACAAGCAATCCCTTGTGTCCCCAACACACCCAATACAATGGTAAATTGTATAGGTGCACTAGTTTGGCGAAGAGATGGTGATACAAATGTAGTATGGATAGTAGATATATGTTTTTGTAATCTGAAATAATAAAAACAGCAAGGAAGCAAGTACAAAAGTGTGCACATACGGTATTACAATGCTTGAAAACAAGGCCTAGGGTTCATACTTTCACTAGTGCAATCTCTCAACAGTGCTAACATAATTGAATCGTATAACAATCCCTCAACGTGCGACAAAGATTCACTCCAAAGTTCTTATCAATAGCGGAGAACATAAGATGAAATTGTTGTAGGTAGCAAACCACCTCAAACTTATCTTTCTGATCAATCTATTGAGTCATCCCAATAAGTGTCACAAACAGCCCTAGAGTTCGCACTACAATAACACCATATGATACACATCAATCAACTCTAATGTTACCTGGATACTCCAATGTCACCACAAATATCCGTGAGTTAATTATTCGATATGCATCAAACAATTTCAGATTCATAATATTCAGTCCAACACAAAGAACTTCAAAGAGTACCCCAAAGTTTCTATCGGAGAAAGTAAGATGAAAACGTGTATCAACCTATGTGCCTAGATTACCCCACTGTCACCTAGGGAATCCGCAAGTTGATTACCAAAACATATATCAAGTGACTCAATAGAATACCCCATTGTCACCACGGGTATCCCCATGCAAGACATACATCAAGTGTTCTCAAATCCAAAATATTCAATCCGATAACAATGAAACATCAAAGGGAAAGACTCAATTCATCACAACGTGATAGAGACGGAAGAACACCATATGATCCAACTATATTAACAAAGCTCATGGTACATCAAGATCGTGCCAAATCGAGAACACGAGAGAGAGAGAGAGAGAGAGAGAGAGAGAGAGAGAGATCAAACACATAGCTACTGGTACATACCGCCAGCCCCGAGGGTGAACTACTCTCTCCTCGTCATGGAGACCGCCGGGATGATGAACATGACCTCCGGTGATGATTTCCCACTCCGGCAGGGTGCCAGAGAAGGCCTCCAGATGAGATCGCTTCGGAACAGAGGCTTGCGGCAGCGGCGTGGAAGTTCTAGGTTTCTTTCTGGGGGTTTCCCTATTTATAAGAATTTTTGGCGTTGGTTTCACATCAGGGGGAGTCCCGAGGGACCCACGAGCTCAGTCGCCACGCCCTAGGGGGTGCCCCCTGAGCTCATGGCCCCCTTGTACTTCGTCTGGTCCACTGTCGGTACCAAAACCGGCAGATCTCGGGTAGGGGATCCGAACTGTAGGTCTAGGAATCAATGGGTAACAGGGAACGTAGAGACAGCGATTTACCCAGGTTCAGGCCCTCTCGAAGAGGTAATACCCTACATCCTGCTTGATTGTATTGATATGTTTGTATGAAGGTTACAGAGTTGATCTACCTCGAGATTGGATGGGCTAAACCCTAGGTAATGGATATCATTATCCTCTACGGACTAAACCCTCTGGTTTATATAGACCCCAGAGGGTCCTAGGGTTACATATAGTCGGTTACCATCAGGGGATAAACATGTCGGCCACGCCAATTATTCCTTGGAGGAGACGCCAAGTCTGCGGAGGTTTCCTTTTGATACATGGGGTCGCCCACAATCCGGCCTTCCATCGACGAATAGAGAGTGGCCCACAAGCCCGGCCCACGAGAGATAGGCCGGCAGCCCGAGTACCCCCTAGTCCGGGACACCCTCAGTAGCCCCCGAACTAGCCTCCAATGCCGAGGTTGACAGTCTTCGGCAGCTTCATGCTTTAATGGTCTTCGGCTTGAGTGGCGAGTTCCTCCCTTCACCTCCATTTGGTTTAACAATAGTTCGGCCACTAATAGCTCGGTTGCCGAGGAATACTCTGATTGGCGAGGCCCCGTGGGGCCCGTCATACCGCTTTTCTTCGCCTAGAATCAAATGACGACCCTCGATTTCTGTGCACCCACGGAATGCGAGTGGCCCGATGGGTTTTTTACAAAAATGCCCCTCTTTCAGGGGGAGTCAATGCCCTTTTAATAGGCCAAGGGCGCGGAGGTTGACACACTCCACCCCCTGCCATTCTTTCTCATGTTCTCGCGAGGTCGCGACCATTAAATAATGGCGAGCGTCCCAGGCTCTTCCTCACGCCCTCATGGCCCCCGGCAAGGTGATTGGGCGAGCTGCTTCGTATCCCTCATGCGTTTACGCAGGCTCGAGACGCAGGGATATCTCCCTGCTTCAGATCTCGCATCCACCCATCCCGAATTAACTTCCGCAGACAGGGAAGCCCTCGCAGAGAACTTTCCTTCCCCCCACGGGGAGGAAAGGGTGTGCTTCGTGCCCTTCCTCTTGCAAGGGATGGGTTTCCCCATTCATCCTTTTTTGAGGGGTCTACTAGAGTTTTACGGGATTCAACTCCACCACCTTACCCCAGGGTCGATCCTTCATATATCGGGCTTCGTCGCTCTCTGTGAGATGTTCCTAGGCTGTGAGGCCCACTTCGAGTTGTGGAAGAAGTTTTTCTGCCTCGTCCCCCGTACCCGAGGAGGGACTATCTACGAGGTCGGTGGGGCCGGAGTATGGCGTATCGCCGGAACGGGATACCCCGTAGGGACTCCGAAGAAAGATGCCGAAGAGTGGACTTTGGAATGGTTTTATATTGAAGACGTCCCCCTATTTGATCCAGTCCGGAGGGGGCTCCCCGAATTCTCATTGGTCCCTCCGAAGAAGTGGTTCAACTGGCGCCCGAAGAGTCCTTCCCAAGTGGAAGGCGCCGAAGTAACTCGGCTGGCCGCTCAAGTGAGGTGGCTAGCCCACAACGGGCTAACCGTTATTGACGTGATGGCCGCAGCCATTGCTCGATGCATCCAACCTCTTCAACAAAGAATACACCCGCTTTGGTGCTACAACGAGGAAGATGATGCAACCCGGTACACACGGATGGGACTTGCCGACCAGGCGGCGATGGCGGCCATACTGGCCGATCTACTCAAGGGAGAGGAGCAGGAATTTGCTCGGTTAAAGCCCAAGGAAGGCTTCTCGAACTACAAACCCATTGAAATGGTGAGTTCGACCACGTTTTATAGTTCGGACGGCATCCCAAATTTTTTCTTAACCAGATTCCTATCCTGTCCGAACAGAACTGGAGGCGCTGGATCGAGACAGTGAGCTTCCCTGCTCCTCAACCGGAGAATTACTCTCGTGACGATGATCCTGGGTTCCATGATGACCCTAAAACATCGATTAATTTCGAGGAGGGGGTCTTCTACCAGGAGAGCCTTGATGGTTCTAAGGTGGCACTTTTGGCCGACCATCCCGGGGCGCTTCCCTCCTCCACTGTAAGTGGCCAACGGGCTTCCTCTCGAAAGAAACACTTAGCCGCTGCTGCCCCAAATATACTGACACCTGTTCCCAAGGGCCGCCACACGACGCGCCGAACAGCCGCAAGAGCGACACCAGCGGCCCCAGCAACGAGTAGTCGTGGGGTGTCCAGACGCGCGGCCCTAATGGGAGCTACATCATCTGCGCCCCGCCCGAAGAGGTAACACATCCGCCGTACCGTCATAGCCTCTATCTTCGACATCCACTGAATATGCCAATTTTTCTCCACAGTGTCCTGCAGACGATATGTGGAACCACCCTCAGCTGGGGATGTTGAAGGGGCGCCGAGGGGTGACTCAAACCCGAGGTCGCCAGCTGTAGCCGGAGTTACTCCGGGAGTCCTTGCCGAGGACCAACATCCCGAGGACTCAGGTGGCGTCTCGGTCACTAACTCCGAGGTTGAAAGTGTGATGAATCATCGGCGGCGTAAGGCGTCACTTTGGCACTCCGCCTTTTCAGATCAGGAGTTTAATGCCCTTAGTTTGGTAGACGCGTACCTTGGCGCTGCCCGAACGGGACTTGAAGGGGCCGTAAAGCTCATGTCTGCTAATGTGCAGGTATGGTATTTGTTTTGACAACTAGTATCCAACCCAGTAGCCCCCGAGCCTTGATTTGGGCGGGACGGCCGAATTAAGGGTCTGATATTTTTAATGCCATGCTATTGTGCAGACTATTCGGGAGGAAAACAAAAAGCTTTCCGAAGACCTCAAGCTGAAGCGAACAGAGTTAGAGTCTGTGAAAGCCGAGCTAGAGGGTGTGAAGAAATTCACCAGAGAGGCACATGGTAAGTGCCGAACTCAAAAGTTGTTTTAAAAATTTGATGGAACACCTCTGCTAATGTAAGATGATTCCATAGCAGCCGAGTCAATAAATCAGCTGCGGAAGGATCTGGATATTGCCCGAGAAGCTCAAAGGTATGCGGAGTCACAGCAAGAGGCTGGCTACCGGGTGCTTTACCGAAGTTATGAGGAGAGGGATAAGCTGAAGGCGGAAGGCGACCAACAGGCGCGAGAAATCAAAAGTTTGAAAACTCAACTATCCCTATCCCAAGAGGAGAACCAAAGACTGAAAGCGGGCCTGTTCGGTGAGTGCGACCCAGTATTTTCAGTTCATAAACTGTACGTAGTAGACAGTAATATGAACAATGCCACGTCTCATTGTAGTTCTTATAACCGGATGCCCCGAAGAGGAGGCCGGCTCTATTGGGCGGGACGTGCTGAAGGAGCTATCCGCCGTGCACGAGCGGGCCCGAAAGGCCATGAAGAGTATGTGCAAAGCATTATGGCCTGGTGAGGTGGCTCCGGAAGGGATGGCCGAACTCACAAATCGATTCAAAGGAGCTCGGCGCCGCTTTGAGCTATGGAAGACGTCATCTTGTCGTGAAGGAGCACGAGAAGCTTGGGCGATGATCAAGACCCGCTTCACCAAGCTGGAACCGGAGCATTTAGCTAGGGTTGGGCCAGTAGGGCCAGATGGGCAAGAAGTGCCCGTGCATCTGGTATATGACCAGGTTATGCCCGCAGCTCGGCTGTCCCAAGCAGATTGTGCTCTGGAGACCATAATAGATGGTCTTGATCAAGATTAACAGGTTGATTCTATGTATCTATGTACTTTACATCAAGTAGTCTCCAAACCGTGCATAGAACGTTGTCTTAACCAGCCATTGGCTTACGCCTCCTCGTCCAGGAGCCGAGGAGTGTATCCTACTGTGTGATCCGAAAACACCGGAAACACTTCGGAGAACGAGGCAATCCGGCCATGTGGTGCAGACAGACAAAAACGTGCTCGGGGAGTTATGTTATATTACTGTGTAACGTAAGAAACATCTTCCGACAAAAATAGTTCCGCTATGGGTTCCTTTCGTCGGGTTACCACGTTAGCCGTGGATGGATAACCGAATACCCGAAGTAGACGGGGATGGTTACTTCGGGAAAATACCCCGGAAACTTGGCAATAGGTACCAATTATTTTCACTTCCCCCGTGGCCGACCAACTGTGTTCTTAAGAACGCTAGCTTTTGGCTTCACCCGTCTGAGGTACGTACCCAGGAAATCTGGACGTAACAATCACAGAGATGCTCCCTTTACTCCCTAGCCGAACAATCGGGAATGTAGGGGGTAAACACAGGAGCAAGGCAACCCAGCTTGGCCAAATCTTAAGTCAAATTGATGCATATAGTGGCTTTAAAACGATGCAGGAAGGTTGCAAACTCGTAAAAGATGGATGGTTGCATAAATAAAATATGATTGGCTCTGTAAAAGAAGCCCCCAGGTAACAGCGTGTGGTACATTCAAAGATGTTTGCCAAAGAAAAACTTAACGTAGTTCGGCATACCCGAACACAACCCGGGATAGACTATTGACTAGAAAAATATAAATCCTAGAAGGATAAACCGAAGAAGGTAAGGTCGCAGAGCTAGCCGTAGAAACGTCGTAGCCGAGCTGCGTTCCAAGGGTTTGGCTCAAGGTGGTCGTCCTATGGGTCGCGGAGACGGTATGCTCCGCCCGCGAGTACTTGATCTACTATGAAGGGCCCCTCCCATTTGGGCGACAGCTTATGCTTCTGCTTCTCCGGGAGGCGCAGGACTAGATCGCCGACGCTGTAGGCCTTTGCCCGTACTTCCCTGCTCTGATAATGTCTGGCCTGCTGCTGATAAAAAGCAGAACGAGCCCGAGCTTTGTCACGCTCACCCTCCAGGGCGTCCAGGTCATCTTGCCGATCCAGCTCGGCCTCCTTTTCTTCATACATACGCACCCGAGGGGCGTCGTGAATAAGGTCGCTGGGGAGGACGGCTTCTACCCCCCTACACCATGAAGAATGGTGTGTAGCCCGTGGATCGATTAGGAGTGGTGCGTAGGCCCCACAGTACGGAGTCAAGCTCCTCGGCCCAATGGCAGTCGAATTCTTTTAAAGATCAGACCAAACAGGGTTTGATGCCGCTCAAGATCAGTCCATTAGCTCTCTCGACCTGTCCATTAGACTGTGGGTGATACACCGAGGCGTAGTCGAGCTTAATGCCTAAATTAGCGCACCAGTCTTTGACTTCCTGGGCGGTAAAATTGGATCCGTTGTCTGTTATTATGCTATGGGGGACACCGTAACGGTGTACGACGCTGGATATAAAATCGATGACCGGCTTAGACTTGGCTGAAGTTACCGGTTTTGCCTCAATCCATTTAGTAAATTTATCTACTATGATGAGTAGATATTTCTTTTTCTTGGTCCCCCCTTTTAGTGGTCCGACCATGTCCAGCCCCCAGACCGCAAAAGGCCAAGTAATCGGTATCGTCCGAAGGGCCGTGGGGGGCATATGGCTCTGATTGGCGAAGAGCTGGCATCCAACGCAATGTTGGACCAATGTTTGGGCGTCTGTTCGGGCAGTGGGCCAGAAGAACCCCGTTCGGAAAGCCTTGCTGACCAAGGCCCGAGCTGCCGCGTGGTGACCGCCCATGCCAGCGTGAATCTCGGCCAGGAGCTGCCTTCCCTCCTCTTCGGATATACATCTCTGGAGGACGCCAGTAGTGCTTTTCTTATATAGTTCTCCCTCGTGGACTTTATAGGCTTTAGATCGTCGAATGATACGCCTTGCCTCAATCTGGTCAGCCGGTAATTCTTGGCGGAGGAGGTAGGCGAGGAAAGGCTCGGTCCATGGCGCGATTACCGCCATGACTTCATGGGCTGAAGATGTCATTTCAATTGCCGAGCCCCCGATAATTCCTTCGTCTGGTTCGATAGGCGCAGGGATGAGCTGTCCTGCGGTATTGGATTCTGAGCCCTGGGCATCCTCCTGCCACACCACGGACGGCTTGAAGAGTTGTTCTAAAAAGGTCTTCTCAGGGACACGGTCACGCTTGGCGCCCATTCGAGCGACAATATCGGCAGCTTGATTGCTGTCTCTAGGTATATGGTGAAATTCCAGTTCTTCAAAGCGGGCGGAAATTTTGAGGACGGCGTTGCGGTATGCTGTCATTTTCAGGTCTTTTGCGTCGAATTCGCCGTTGAATTGAGAGATGGCGAGATTAGAATCTCCCCGTACCTCGAGCCGCTCTATGCCCATTGACACCGCTATCCGAAGTCCATGTAGCAGAGCCTCGTATTCTGCTGCGTTGTTGGAGTCGGTGTACATGATCTGGAGTATGTACCGAATATTGTCGCCAGTGGGGGATGTGAGGACCACTCCAGCCCCCAGCCCGGCGAGCATTTCGGAGCCGTCGAAGTACATCGTCCAATGCGAGTATATACTGTACTCCCTAGGGAGTTCGGCTTCCGTCCATTCCGCCACGAAATCGGCCAAAACCTGAGATTTAATAGCTCGGCATGGTCGATATATGATTTCGAAGGGGAGGAGTTCTATAGCCCATTTGGCTATGCGGCCGGTGGCATCTCGATTATTGATCATGTCATTCAGTGGTACTTCGGATGCCACCGTTACCGAGCCCTCCTGGAAGTAATGGCGGAGCTTGCGGGATGCCATGAAAACTGCGTAGGCGATCTTCTGATAGTGCGGGTACCTCGTTTTACACGGGGTGAGCACTTCAGATATGTAGTACACAGGCTTCTGCACCTGGAGCTTGTGACCGTCTGCCTCTCGTTCGACGATGAGAACCACGCTGACCACCTGATTCGTGGCCGAGATATATAGCAGAATTGGCTCGCCCGGGCTGGGTGCTGTCAGGATTGGGTTGCTAGCCAGTAGAGTTTTTATTTCTTCGAGTGCTGCAGCCGCTTCACTGGTCCATTCGAAGTTCTTTGTCCGTTTGAGCAATTTATATAGCGGTAAGGCTTTTTCTCCGAGGCGTGAGATGACGCGGCTTAGGGCTGCAATAGTGCCGGCAAGTTTCTGGACGTGTTTGAGCTCAGTGGGGATAGCCAGTTCGGACAGTGCCCGTATTTTCGCTAGGTTGGCTTCTATTTCTCTATGGGAAACGATGAATCCGAGCAGCTTACCGGCCGGCACTCCGAAGACGCACTTTTCTAGATTGAGCCGTATATCGAAAGTCCGAAGACTATCAAAG
This sequence comes from Elymus sibiricus, assembly GCA_039707655.1. Lineage (NCBI taxonomy): Eukaryota > Viridiplantae > Streptophyta > Magnoliopsida > Poales > Poaceae > Elymus > Elymus sibiricus. The sequence goes on from CM077670.1 coordinate 191,546,022, forward strand.
GTTTGCCGAAGATCAGCCACCAACTGGCTAACGTGTTTGGTTTTGATGACCACGTCGTCCACATGTGCTTCGACTGTTTTGCCGATTTGTTTTTCCAAACTTGTTTGAATCATGCGCTGGTATGTAGCCCCTGTGTTCTTTAATCCGAAGGGCATTGTGTTGAAACAGAATGGCTCGTAAGGAGTGATGAATGCAGTGGCCGCTTGGTCGAACTCCTTCATTTTAATTTGATGGTATCCGGAGAAAGCGTCGAGAAAACACAGTGAGTCATGCCCGGCGGTGGCGTCTATGATCTGGTCTATGCGGGGCAAGGGGAAAGGATCCTGGGGGCAGGCCTTGTTTAAATCCTTGAAATCGACACACAACCGCCAGGACTTATCCTTCTTTGGTACCATGACCAGATTGGCCAACCACTCTGGATGTTTGATGTCCCGGATGAATCCGGCTTCGAGCAACTTTGCCAGTTCCTCGCCCATAGCCTGACGCTTGGGTTCGGAAAACCGACGCAGAGTCTGTTTGACTAGTTTGAAACCCTTAATGATGTTCAAGCTGTGCTTGGCTAATCTACGCGGGATCCCTGGCATGTCTGACGGGTGCCAGGCGAAAATATCCCAGTTTTCTCGCAAGAATTTACGCAGCTCTTCATCGACCGCGGGGTCCAGGTGAGTTCCAATGGATGCCGTCTTGTTGGGATCTGTTGGGTGCACTTGGAATTTGACTATTTCATCCACTGGTTTGAAGGACGTGGATTTGGGCCTTTTGTCGAGGATTACATCGTCCCTATCCACCGTTGAGCGGAGCACGGTCAGTTCTTCAGCTGCGAGGGCTTCGGACAAGGCTTCGAGGGCGAGGGATGCTGTTTTGTTCTCGGCCAGAAGAGCTCTGTCCGGATCACTTATTATTGTGATCACGCCGTTTGGCCCTGGCATTTTAAGCTTCATGTACCCGTAGTGTGGGACTGCATGGAATCGTGCGAAGGCATCGCGCCCTAATAAGGCATTGTAGCCACTACGGAAGGGCACGATGTGGAAAAGCAGTTCTTCAGATCGATAGTTCTTGGGAGTTCCGAAGACCACATCAAGAGCTATTCGGCCACTAGAACGCACCTCCTTTCTGGGGATGATCCCCCGAAAGGTGGTGTGACTTTGCTCGATGCGGGATCTGTCGAACAGCATTTTGTCCAAGGTGTCCTCGTAAATGAGGTTTAGCCCGCTGCCGCTATCCATTAACACCTTTTGGAGTCGGAATCCATCCACTATGGGATCAAGGACAAGGGCGGCAGCAGCTCGAGTAGGGCAAGACCTCGGCTGGTCTTGTTCACTGAAAGTGATGGGTATGTCTGTCCATGAGTCTGTCTCTGCCACGTGGTGAATTTGAGTGAGCTCTCGAAGGGCGCTCTTCCTCTGATTCTTCGAGGAGTACATCTCGTAGATTATTAAGATTTCGGCGTCATCATCAAAGGGCGTTGCCGGAATTTTACTTGAGTACGGGCCTCCGAGGATGACTTCGCCGATCTTGGCGACTTGCCTGACCACCTAGCAAGCTCGAAGGCTGTGGGTTGGGTTTGTGTTGAGGAGGACGGAGTGTATGGGGCATGGTTTATCTAGCAGTTCGTCAAGGACCATTCTGGATCTTGTCAGGGGTTTCATCCTTTTCTCGGATGGCTCGTATTGGGCTGTCCGGCGAGGGTGTGCGCGTTTTGCCCGAGCTCGGTTTGGTTCCTCTATATGGATTGACTCCGTTTTCTCGAGCTGTGCCTGCCAAGCATACTCCATCGCGCAGTACTTGGACACCAGATCCGATAAATCGGAGAAATTTTGGATGTGGCGGCGGGCGAGGGCATTTAAGATGCCCTCATCTCGGCAGTTCTGTCGGAAGATCTCCAGAATGTCCTTGTTGCAGCCGTCCGTCATCTTGTTTTTGACGATAAGGAATCTGGCCCAGAAGTGCCGAACTATCTCTCCGGACTGCTGCTTTACGTACATTAGGTCCCATATGTCGGGCCGTCCTAAGATATCTAGACAGTACTCAACGTGGGGGTGGGCGGGATAAAAAAATTGATCCCAGCGGAGTGTGAGTCCGGAGTTTTGGCGGCCGCGTCCTGGATTGACATGGAATCCAATGCGCCGAGCTCTGGATAATTGGCCGGGCGCGGGTGCGTGGATCCGGAATTGCGTGCCGAACCAGACTTCGGCCCTAAACCCTCTCCGGAACGGAGTTCGGCTGCCGAGCTGGAGGTCGTAGCCTGCCGGTCGGAAACTTGCACCTCACGTGCTTCCGGTTCTGAGGGAAGGGGTGAGCCCTCCATGGGTCCTTCGATAGTGGCGATCAAGTGGGTAGTGGCAGGGGCGTGAATTTCCCTGTCGTTGAGTTTAAGCCCGATCTGGTCGTAGACCGAGGACTGGCCATCGGTGATTCCAAGGGCCTGAATCCGATCTAGTATCCCGTTTAATAACGAGAGATCGGTCGGCTCCAAGTTCTGGTAGTTCGCGGGGTCAACCCGCAATATGGCCGTGACGAGGGCATCTGAACTCGCCCCGTAGACATGTTCGGCCGGTCCTGATCTTCGGCAGCCGAGCGCAGAGATTAGGTCCGGGCTCAAGGCTGGATCCGCAGCGGCGGCCGTCTCGGTAGTGGGGTTGGCCGTACTCAAAGTCGGTGCTTCAGGATTTGTGGGTCCTTCCGGCCAGGCTGAGGACCCCGTGAGGATAAGATCTCCCCGGGAGTCGGCGACGAACTCCAAGTTTCCGAACCTGATCTCCTGGTTGGGGGTGAAGCTGTCGACCCGGCCAAGGTGATCGGCCGGATCGGCGTGTAGCATGACGCTACCGAACGCGAAGAGCTGGCCGGGAACAAAGGCGTCCCTGCGGCTAGCGCTGTTGCTGATGACTAGGCGAGCCATTGATCCTTGATGACCCACGGCGGAGCTCTCAATGAAAGCACCAATGTCGGTACCAAAACCGACAGATCTCGGGTAGGGGATCCGAACTGTAGGTCTAGGAATCAATGGGTAACAGGGAACGTAGAGACTGCGATTTACCCAGGTTCAGGCCATCTCGAAGAGGTAATACCCTACGTCCTACTTGATTGTATTGAAATGTTTGTATGAAGGTTACATAGTTGATCTACCTCGAGATCGGATGGGCTAAACCCTAGGTAATGGATATCACGATCCTCTACGGACTAAACCCTCTGGTTTATATAGACCCCAGAGGGTCCTAGGGTTACATATAGTCGGTTACCATTAGGGGATAAACATGCCGGCCACGCCAATTATTCCTTGGAGGAGACGCCAAGTCTGCGGAGGTTTCCTTCTGATACACGGGGTCGCCCACAATCCGGCCTTCCATCGACGAATAGAGAGTGGCCCACCAGTCCGGCCCACGAGAGATAGGCCGGCAGCCCGAGTGCCCCCTAGTCCGGGACAACCTCATCCACCTCTCAGGCTTCGGGGGTCTCTTCTTGTCCATAAAAAATCACCATAAATTTTCAACCCAATCGGAGAACTTTTATATCTGCACAAAAATAACACCATGGTAGTTCTGCTGAAAACAACGTCAGTCTGGGTTAGTTTCATTCAAATCATATAAAAGTGCACCAAAACCATATAAAATTGTTGTAAAAATGGCATGAATACTTCATAAATTATAGATACGTTGGAGATGTATCAGCGACTAGGCAGTCCTCCGATGCCTGGGTGAGACAACAGCTACCGCAGACCATTGCAACCAACTAGGTAGCTGGTGTGTTCTCCATTTTGCAGGTCGGTGAGTTGATGTTGACTCAGCCTGCCTCGTTCGCGGTGACCGTCAGGGAGCCAAAGGTTAGGATTTCTCCCGGCAGTAGCCCACCGAGAGCAGTAGAAGATCCGATCCATGATCCGTCTCCAGCCGGCACCGCTCGTACCTAGCGCGCCAACTGACAAAGAAAATTCCCATCAGATCCCTCGGTAGGGGTCCAAGCGCAGCTGGAAGTCATGGATCAGAGGTCACACGAGGGGTTTATCCAGGTTTGGGCCTCTAGAGAGTAATACCCTACATCCTGTCGGTTTTGATGATCCATAATGGAGGGATACCTCGTGCGAGGGGTTATAATGGTGTATGAGATTGCTACCGAGAGTTCTCCTATCTGAGGATAGATGATCAATGGGAGCCCTAGACCTCCCTTTATATAGACAAGAGAGGTGTAGGGTTTTACAAGGTAGATGCGATCTGGGCACTGCCGCCCTCTAGTCTTGGGCATCAAGAAGGTCATGTTTGCCTCCTAGGGTTTCCTCCGCATCTTGGGCCTGGGGGGCCCCTGTGCTTGACAATGAGGTCGGGCTCCTGGGTGTTAGCCACCCCCGGTACAGGACCCCGTCAACTTTGCCCAACAAAAATTCTAGGAAGGCCTCTCCTACTATCATCTCGTCGAAGCGGTGAGTTTGTTTTTAAACACTTCATCCATCCAAGCAGTGTATTAATACTTCTGACTAGATGTTCAACATGTCCGAGCAGGGGTGGAGGCGCTGGGTTGAGACGGTGAGATGTCCAGCTCCACAACCAGAGTCCTATGCTCACGACGACGACCCTGGTTTTCAGGAGGATTCCTAGCTGTCCCTTATTTTTGAAGATGTGTTCTTTTATCAAGAAAGCGTTGATGGCTCCAAGGTGTCCCTTCTCCTTGACTTACCAAGGGTTCTGCCATCTTCTACGGTAAGTGCTCCTCCAGCTTCCTCTCGAGAGAGATCAGCCGCTCCTACGGCGCCGCACACTCTGACTTCTCTTCCCAAGGGCCATTGCTCTACTCATCGGAAAACTGATCCGACCCCTCGAAGGAACCAGACGGGGAATGCCCGTGACGTATCCAGGCGCCGGATGACCGAGGCGGCAACACAAGTTGCACCTACTTCCAACAAGTAGACCTTTACTATGACAGCTTCCTTTAAAAAGGCGTCGTACCGAGGATTTGTTAACAGCCGATTCGAATGACGTGCATGCAACCTTTCGGAGCACCTCCGCCAGATAATACAGAGGACAAAAACTCCCCTGCTCCGAGGTAAGATGCACAAGCACCTCCACCCAGGGTTATATCCGAAGACCCTCAACCGGAGACTTCAGGGGCATACCCGGCCACCAACTCCGAAATCGAGAGCGCGATGAATCATCAGTGGAGAAAAACAACTTTAAGGCACCCCGCATTCTCCAATCAAGAATTAAGTGCCATTAATGCGGTGGATGCCTACCTCGGGGCCACTCGAGTGGGTTTTGAGGATGCGGTGGGTGTGTTATCCTCCAGTCTATAGGTAATCCTTTAATAAGGCATTTTGACAACAAATCTCTTAATGAGCCCAGTAGCCCTTCGGGTGGATGGATACATATTCCTTCGAAGGGAAGCATGCCAAACGATCACATTTCTCAGTGAACATTTTATATCTTCCGAGGACCCTTTGGTATAAAAAAAACCATTGCGATGCCCAGTAGCCCCCAAGACACTGGTTGGACACACCATCCGACGAGTGGATTGCTAAGTTTTATAACCTTTTATGAATAAGCGCGAAGCGCAGTAGCTCCCGAGCCTAAAATTGGACACAAGAGGCCGATTTAAGGATCCAGCTGTGTTTACGACAACACACTTACTTGTTTTCGAAATAGACTGCTCGGACAGAGAGTGTCCAACTAGCCAAGGAGCTTAAGCAGACGAAATCCGAGTTTGATGCCGTCAAGAAATTTACAAGAGAAGCACATGGTGAGTTGTGTCGAACACATTCTACCGCCGTATGTACAGTTTACACCTTAACATGGTGTATGTTGATAGCAGTGGAAACCATTGGCCAACTTGAGAAGGACCCGAAGGATGCTCAAGAGGCCCTTCGATGCACCGAATCTCAAGAACAAGCTAGCCATAGCGTGCTAGCTCAAAAAATTGATGATTATAACAAGCTGAAGGCTACCAACGAGCAACAAGCCCTCGAAACTAAGAGGTTAAAGGCTCAACTGTCCACCGCGGAGGGGCGGAACAAACAAATGAGTGGATCGATATGCGGTAAGCGTGTTGTACTTCAACTGTGTGTTAATTGCTGCATCTTATGATGTGTGACGCCCCGACTCATTTATTTGTGCAGCTACCTTGACTGGCATTTCGAACATGGCATTTGCAGCAGATAATGCTCTGGCCCTAAAACCTTATGCACCATGGATTATGTTTGCCATCGAACAGCTCACCGGAAAAAAGTTTTTCTATCCACATGTACCGAAAGTCTTTATGCCACCAGTTCGTGATACTCTTCGAATAGTGAAGGACATTGGGAAAGGAAAAACTCCTGTTGACTCTACTGCTGATCCTGCATCTGCCCCAACTCCGAAAATTAAGAAGGTCCATGTTGAACTTCCTCATGAAGAAAATCCCTCTCTATATGAGATTTGTCTTTGGACCCAGCAAGCTCTTGAAAGCCATATCAAGCTGAATCGCAAGGTCCAAGTCGAGATGATGACGGAGATCAATCTGCTTCATAACTATGCTCGCCAAGGTCTCTTGTTTGAAAAATAACAGAAGAAGCGCTCCTGGACCCTTCTGCGCAAGCATTACACTCGCCATCAGCTCACAACAAAGGGGATTCTGAAAGATTATGATCATCTTAAGCTGTTTGAAGTTCCTCGCATCCAAAGGCAAACCCCTGTGCTGCCGCAGCATTCTGATTCTACTGATCTACTGTTTGTTGAACCAGATGATGAGATCAAAGACACTGCTGGCACACTGATATTCAAGTCAGATGCTCATCGCTCCACTCCTATTGCTGCTCCCGAAGTCAATCCCGAAGCCCATGTTACCAGTCCAGCTCCTACTTCGGCCTCGACCATCGCTCGTTCTGCTTCGCCGAACACTTCGAGTTCTGAGGGTTCTTCGGACGAGTAGTTCCTTGTATGCATTCCCCTTCTTTTTGACACTTGTTGACAAAAAGGGGGAGAAGAACATCGAGTGGATAGATGAGCGGGTTATTTGCAGGGTGTTTTCTTTCGCCATTTGCTTTTCCCTCGAACAATTTGGTTTTATCGGTCGAACTATTTGCTTGTGGTCGTGAACTTTATGCACCGAATGTGGTGATGTTAAACCTCATCGTCATGTACCATTAATAACCCCCCTACAATGTTATTTGCTTTCCTATATCTGGTTGCAGGTACCCTCGAGAGGTTACTCTCTTGCAATGATTACTATCGTTCTTATCTTACAGGAGAAGAGAAACTATCACAAAGAGGATTGACAATCAGGCTTCTCTGAAAAGTGATATCTTTTGCCTCATTCATTATCTTGCATCTCCTATGATTTTCTTCATTATATAACAATGCAGGAAAAGAAAGTTTGCCTTAGATTGAATTCACTCGACTATCCATTTCATCTCGTTCGATGAAGGAAAACTCCATATGAAGCATATCAACTCTGAGCTAAAACTCTTTTACATTGTGGCACCCCGGCTCAGAGGGACCGGAACGCCCCGTATTCCAGCCCAGAGATCAAGTCTTCTGGAATATGGCACTGCTTGGCATAGAACAAATCAGCTCTCATTACAAATGATGAGGGTACAAGGGTCTGTTATTACAAAGATTACAACGGCACGGTGACACTACGCCTGCTAAGATAGCTCTATGCTAGCAGCGGACCAACTCGTAGCAGCGGAACGACGACGACGCTGGTGAACTCCACTCCGCAGGGACTCTGACTAGGACACGGTCTAGCTTGCACGATCGGAATCCATGACAAGCAATCAATCACGGCATCACCTGCAATCTGGCATGACACGCCAGGTGAGTACTCGCAAGCTCACAACAACCAAAAGCATCAAGGCAAGACAATAACATAGCATTAACAGGTTAAGTTATTATCAACTATCATGATGTGGAAGCAAATATTAAGCATGATATGATAAAGCTAGAATTACAGAATAACCAATATCTTGGGTCACAGGGACCATCTCACTCTTGGCTATCTGGCCAAGCAATCTACCAACTCGATCACCTTGTGATCAATATATCCTTGTGATCACCGCGTGATCCCATCACCATCCAATGATCATCCTCAAGATCATCCCAATATCCACATTGGCATCCTGCCAACCGGTTACTTGCCCACGTACAACTATAAGTCATTCCGTCATCGTGAGTGTTGATCGAACGGTGTGACCTACAACGAACTGTGTCCATAACCGAGGACGCGGCTATCAATAGTTTATACACTCTACAGAGGTTAGTACACTGTACCCACACTACGGAACTCATGGCCTCATGCTCCCATTCGGGTGGACCAACGATATTCCCGACAAAACCAATCTATTGCATGACACTCACCCGGCCATTCCGACAAACTCCCCTTTGGGCTATGTCCTGGGTGGCCCCGATGTCAACTCGTGACATCCGCCACCTCTGTGGCTGCCACCGTCGTGGCCAAACAAAACAAACTCATCCCAAATGGGGACACCTAGGTACAACACAACTCGGGCACACAAGGGTACGGCCGCCTACCAGGCCAGGGCAGCGCGAGCACATAACCTTCCCTAGTTGGAGGCACCGGCGAGAGGCATGTCAATAGACCGAATTAGGGCCTCCCCATCTAGGCAAGTGTGGCTGCACTGGTGAGCTCGATTCGGTGGCACCTGACCAACGAAATAACGGAATTAGTCCCCAAGATATATCTGTGTTAGAACTATTATCCATTATTACATATCAACCTGTGACTCAAATCATGGCAATATCCATCCAATAACCGAAAGAATAATATATCCATATCATTATTTTGAACTCCAACAAAATATAAAAACTCCATATGATCTAGAAGAGAGCATGACTACTGCCACTAGTAATCCCGAAACACATGTTATCCTCAATCTGCAAAGCATTAGTCCTAGAAATCCAAGCACCATCATGGGAGTACCAAGATCAAATGTAACTCTAGGAAATATCATGAATAAATCATATTTAGCTAATGAATATACCAAGCAAATTATTAAATAATTCATGGCATTGCATTGCAATCATGCAAATGGAGGGTGTGGCTTGTCTTGCTCCAAAAGAGAGAGGGAGAGCTCCTGGTCTTCACCAACACACAACAAACACTCTGAAAATATTTTTGAAAGCATTTATAAATACCACATAAAGCAAATACTTCTATCCAGAAATTCTAGAGAAAAATACCAATCTCTACCAGAAAATAGAGGAGCTCAAAACAAAATTAATGCAAAAAGAATCAGTTCATGTGGACTTGTAGTTTAGGAGATATTCATGGTCAAAGTTTGAGTCAAACTGGATTAAAAATTGAATTAAACTAATTTTCTGGAAATTCCAGAGAAGCTGACGTCGAAGGCGTATTCCTGGAATACGTTTTCACTTGAAAACAGTTTGGTGGGCTCCTGAGTGGCTGACTGGTGGGGCCGACTTGCAGGTTCACCGGTGATGAAACGACGGCGAGGAGGTCACAGCGATGCTGGGCGACAGCGGGGATGGATCGGGCGGACCGAGGCGGAGCTGCTCGTACCCGTGGCTCCCCGGGAGACAGCTGGACGGCGTCGGTGTCTTCGTCTCAGGTAGCTGCAAGCTTCTGGTGCCGGCGAGATCGACGATTCCAGCGACCAATGGCTCGGGATAGAGGCTGGGGAGGGTTGTAGAGCTTCCAGGAGCTCGATGGTGGTACTAGCACGGGCGGAGGGGCACTGGAGGGGGCTAGCCAAGGTGGAGGCCGAACGACGGAGCTCCGGCCGAAGAGGAAGAAAATGAGCCCCGCGGTCTTGCTGGAGTGGTGCCTGGCGTCGATTGAGAGAGGTAGAGGTGGAGTGGTGAGCTGAGCTGCGGACGGGAACGGCTTAAATAGCCAGGGCAAGGATGCCCGAGCCGGAAGCCGCCATGGACAAGATGGCCGGAGTCCTGGCGAACCGCGGATGCGTGGCACATGGGCTGGCTCGGACGGCGATGTGAGAAAGCTAGTGGAGGCTCAGCGGAGCAGGAGGAGCAGACGCGGGCGAGGCACGCGCGGTCGGCCACTACGGCACTGTGCGCGTGCGTGCGGCGAGAGCAGAGCTGCCGTGGCACGAGGAGAGGGAAAGAAGGAGGGGGACGGGGCTAGACGGCCAAGTGGACGACAGAGAGGAAGGGCGGCACCAGCGGACACGCGAACACGGTCGAGAGGACGAAGCCCGCGGCATGGCGACATCCAGAGCGCGCCCAATGCACGCAGAGCACGCGCACAGGCGTGCCAACAGTGCGGTCACTGCGTGCATAGCCATGGACAGGCCACGTAGGCCTGGCAAAAGATGTCCATAGTGTTGTCCGTCCATCCTACAGCCTCACTGAAGTGATGGATCGATCAAAGGGACTATGGATTGATGGGACGCATCAGATGAATGTTGCTGTAGCCAACTTGGGGTAGCAGTTGTGGTCAAGTTACTTGACCAATGGGCCAGAGAGAATGCCACAAGGGTTTTGGGTAGGAAGGACTACATTCCTGTGAATTTTGAGATGCATTGGACAAGATTTGGAGATAGTTGCTGTACAACTGCCAAAACAGCACAGAAACTGGATTTGGAAGTTGCACTCACATGGGGTACTGGATTGAGCTGTAATTTGGTGGAGAGTTATGATTTAGGACCAGGTAGGCACTGGAAAAATTTCATGCCATTTGGAAATACCTACATGGTACTTCCTTCACAAGGGTCCCTTCTGAACAGAATCTTGGAGGAATATTGTAGGGCAAATGGCTGGACCAAAGGATGTGAATTTTGGCATGCTCACATGATATAGGGATATTTAGGTCCTGGATTAATTTCAGAATTTATGAAGCAATAGAAAATGTAGTTGCTTCACACTCTGAAAATTTGACCAGAACAAAAGATTTGAAGGTGTGCTCACATAACTGGTTGGATGGAGCTACAATTTGGTGTAGGGGAATTATTTGAGCACATGGAGGGCTTGGCAAAATTTCAACTCAAATGGATACTCCTAGCTAGTACTTCCTTCACAAAGCTTCTCTCTGGGCAGAAACTTTGGGAATTTGCTGAGGAAGATTTACTAGGCAAATGGAGATGAATTTTGTCATGTGGTAATGACCTGGATAGGAAAGAATGCTCAAAAAGTTTGAGGGCAATCAAGAAAATATAAATAGCACTTCCTTCACAAAGTGCCATTCTGAACAGAATGGAAACTGAATATTCCTGAGTTATTTTTGAACTAGGCAGGGAAGAGTTTGGACATATCTAGGGAATATATGATCCAAAGAATTTATGAGAATTATTTGGGAATTTTTGGAATAACAGAAATATATGTTGCTTCACAACCTAGGTCAAATAGGGTTATTCCTTTAATAGGAAAAAGGAATATTCCCTAAGAAAAGGATTTTGGGGTTGGGCTAGAATAGAAATGCCATGATCTGGGGAAAGATACAAGGATGAAACACCACTTGGGACAAGAAGAAATGATGATCTCCCAGGTTTGAAGTCCACGGAACTGCTTCAAAAGGAAAACCAGAGCAAAATCCAAAGAAAAAGAAAGGGTCAAAAATCGGGGTGTTACAAACCTTCCCCCCTTAGAAAAATCTCGTCCTCGAGATTTGGTGGCTCATGGACAATTTTGACTTAAGGAAACCGTTTCCAACTCGGGTATCCTTTTCTTTTGTATATTGTTCCTCTTAAATTTCCTATGATCGGACTTTCTGCCTCTGGGATGATTTGCTTCATCTTACTCGAATTTCTGACGAGACTTACCTCATACGTCAAATCTTATGCTGACTTGGATGGCTTCATGTCTGTTGGTAATATCCTGAGAATAAGTTTCCTGTAAACAGGAAACCTTTGTATTTCTTCCATTGGTTTGCTCAAATAGACGTGTGTCTTCCGGGTTCAAACAATGATGAGAATCATAGTTGTTCTCTTAATAGGATCTGACTGCCCGTGGATGATACTGCGGCATCTAGATTTGTTTCTTTGTCGTGAGCATGAAATCTGTTCCGGTTGTGAATAGTTTAGAGGGGTACGGCTCGATAGTTGTAACATACCTCAAACAGTAGCATCTCGGGTCTGGACTGATAGTTGCTTTGGCGGGAAGATACTTTTTATGGCAGGATATTCATGCACTTATTTCCACGAGTGAGAACACATGATCTGAGCTGGTTGTTCGGCTTTTGGCTTACCCATGCTGTCAGTATCGTCATCTGTGTTACTAGGCCATGAGATATCATAACACGGTCGCTGAAATCAACCTGCTGAAGCGAATAAGGAATCTCGCAACTGAGGTGACAGACTTGGATATTCCACACTGACCATTCTGGGTAGGTACGGTTTGACAAACGGGCTAGCTGGACATGAGGCCCTTATGGAACAAGGTAGGCCTCTGAGTGCATGTCCATGTTGTTATTTATGGAATCATGGTCTTAATCTGACTTGGGTACCTAGACCCTGTCGGTCGTGCAAGAATCTTCGTACCTTTGTTGCCAGCTTTACTCTTTTAATTATCATGCTTTTCTTTGTCGGAACCCCTCACTGAAATAGCTTGGCAACATATGTCTTTGATCCTTCTTGTGACGTTCTTGTAATATTCTGACATCTTACCTTGTTCTTGTTCATGCCATTGGTCCTTGTCGGATGTAGTGAAACTATCCCTGGTAACCACTGCCAAGACTTCTTTCGGTAGATCCACTTGAACATAGTTGAATTCTCGTGTGGGTGACCGGGATGCATGCTCACCATATATAAGGAAGTACATGTAGCCGAATACTCGATTATTGATGCAAGCGGGTGTCTTGACTGATTTGTGCTCTGACCAGATTTTTGCGAGTCCGATTCTTGAGTTGCTCTGTCATGTACTGCCAACACATTGTGTAATACCTTGTAGCCATACTGATGCCGAGGTGTAGTGCTGTACTGAAGAAGGTTGGGTTTCTTATGTTGGAAGCAATTCAAATAGCTTACTGAAGAAGACTGGACATCTTACGCTCGAAGCTTTTGCCTTAGTCGCGTGCTTGAGAAGGTTGGGTTTCGTGCCTGTGATGTTCTCCTCTGGTTGTGTATTGAGGAAGATTCATTTCCTTATGCTAGAAACTTTTACTGAGGTATCTTGATGTGGAAGACTGGGTATCTCGGGTAGAAAGCTGCCCAGGTGTCGTACAGAGGAAACTTGAGGAGCCTTGCATCATAAGCTTCTTCCGGTAGCGTGTGGAGGAAGGCGGAGTTTCTTACACCAGAAGCTTCGTACTGTGGTCCGCGGACTGAATGATGTATACGTACCCATTTTTGCTGTTGGTTATATGTATGAGAATAATTGCCTGACTGTCTTCCTTGTTGAATGTTGAACTCATAGCCCCCTTCTGTCTTTCTTCCGGAGTATATCATATTTCAAGTTTCACCCGTGGCTGAAACAAAACTTCATATATATCCATACCTTCGAATGAAAATATATCATTGACCTTGTACCTGACCCGTCTCCCTGCCGGTTTGATCGCATCTGATGTAAACTTGGTGCTGATAATAAATCCAGGCTACCATTTATATTCCCAACACAATGCAGTGAACTGAGAGTGCCATACTGTTTAGCTAAGCTTCCAAATAATTGAGACCATCATTGCTTCTTCGGGTCCGGTTGTGATTGATGAGCAACTTTCATAAGAGGAAAAATAAGGTAACACCAAAGGCCCAAAATGAAACAACAAAGAAAAGCAACTCAATCGAACAAAGGCGCACAACAGTCACACAAGCAATACTGCATCCATTATTACTTAGTATACATCCCAACATGCATGCTACTACAACTGATGCAAACATGGACTATACAAGCACTAATGCACTATAAACTAGTTAAGGCTGGGTAGCTGACGCAATAGCTGGTGGAGGGGTGGGTGGAGCCGTTAATACTGGAGGTGAAGAAGTCGAAGGCAGTGGGGGTGGTGTAAGTGCGGCACCGAGCAATCTCCTGGCCCGGGTCGCATCTCGGACTAGCTCAGCAATCAACATATACTCGGCCGTCATGAAGCGAGACATGGACGGGATGGCCACATCATCATTAGGGCGAGTAGAGGGGAACCTGACTCGCCTGGGATTTTCGGCTATGGTAGGGTAGTAGGAGTAAGCACGGTTTTCTTGCATCACGAGCTCTTGGTGACGAAGACCAGTAATTCCTGCCACGGCGGCAAGTTGAACTGCGCGATATGCCATACATCGCGAAGTAGGGATGCGAAGCTGAGTGGTGCAGGGGCTGCGTTGAACTCAGTAGGAATGGCGGCCATCTACACTCATGGAATTAACGGTTAGGAAAAGATGGAATTTATATGTATGCTATGCAACAACCAAGTGCAGCAATCAAATGCAACAAACAATCAGGACTCTATACTACCGGTTTCTAATGCTCGCACTGACTAGGGCGTCCTACAGCCAGACCTGCTCTGATACCAACAGTGTGGCACCCCGGCTCAGAGGGACCGGAATGCCCCATATTCCAGCCTAGAGATCAAGTCTTCTGGAATACGGCACTGCTTGGCATAGAACAAATCAGCTCTCATTACAAATGATAAGGGTACAAGGGTCTGTTATTACAAAGATTACAATGGCATGGCGACACTACGCCTGCTAAGATAGCTCTATGCTAGCAGCGGACCAACTCGTAGCAGCGGAATGATGACGACGGTGGTGAACTCCACTCCGCAGGGACTCTGGCTGGGACACGGTCTAGCTCGCACGATCGGAATCTGCGACAAGCAATCAATCACGGCATCACCTGCAATCTGGCATGACACACCAGGCGAGTACTTTGAATGTACTCGCAAGCTCACAACAACCAAAAGCATCAAGGCAGGACAATAACATAGCATTAACAGGTTAAGTTATTATCAACTATCATGATGTGGAAGCAAATATTAAGCATGATATGATAAAGCTAGAATTGCAGAATAACCAATATCTTGGGTCACAGGGACCATCTCACTCTAGGCTATCTGGCCAAGCAATCTACCAACTCGATCACCTTGTGATCAATATATCCTCGTTATCACCGCGTGATCCCATCACCATCCAATGATCATCCTCAAGATCATCCCAATATCCACATCGGCATCCTGCCAACCAGTTACTTGCCCACGTACAACTATAAGTCATTTCGTCATCGTGAGTGTTGATCGAACGGTGTGACATACAACGAACTGTGTCCATAACCGAGGACGCGGCTATCGATAGTTTATACATTCTACAGAGGTTAGAACACTGTACCCACACTACGGAACTCATGGCCTCATGCTCCCATTCGGGTGGACCAACGATATTCCGACAAAACCAATCTATTGCATGACACACTCTCGGCCACTCTGACAAACTCCCCTTTGGGCTATGTCCTGTGTGGCCCCGATGTCAACTCGTGACATCCGCCACCTCTGTGGCAGCCACCGTCGTGGCCAAACAAAACAAACTCGTCCCAAACGGGGACACCCGGGTACAACACAACTCGGGCACACAAGGGTACGGCCGCCTATCGGGCCAGGGCAGCGCGAGCACATAACCTTCCCTAGTTGGAGGCACCGGCGAGAGGCATGTCAATAGACCGAATTAGGGCCTCCCCATCCAGGCAAGTGTGGCTGCACTGGTGAGCTCGATTCGGTGGCACCTGACCAATGAAATGACGGAATTTGTCCCCAAGATATATCTGTGTTAGAACTGTTATCCATTATTACATATCAACTTGTGACTCAAATCATGGCAATATCCATCCAATAACCCAAAGAATAATATATCCATATCATTATTATGAACTCCAACAAAATATAAAAATTCCATATGATCCTGAAGAGAGCATGACTATTGCCACTAGTAATCTCGAAACACATGTTACCCTCAATCTGCAAAGCATTAGTCCTAGAAATCCAAGCACCATCATGGCAGTACCAAGATCAAATGTTGCTCCAAGAAATATCATGAATAAATCATATTTAGCTAATGAATATACCAAGCAAATTATTAAATAATTCATGGCATTGCATTGCAATCATGCAAATGGAGGGTGTGGCTTGCCTTGCTCCAAAAGAGAGAGGGAGAGCTCCTGGTCTTCACCAACACACAACAAACACTCTGAAAATATTTTTGAACGCATTTATACATACCACATAAAGCAAATACTTCTGTCCAGAAATTCTAGAGAAAAATACCAATCTCTACCAGAAAATAGAGGAGCTCAAAAGAAAAATAATGCAAAAAGAATCAGTTCATTTGGACTTGTAGTTTAGGAGATATTCATGGTCAAAGTTTGAGTCAAACTGGATTAAAAATTGAATTAAACTGATTTTCTGGAAATTCCAGAGAGGCTGACGTCGAAGGCGTATTCCTGGAATATGTTTTCACTTGAAAACGGTTTGGTGGGCTCCTGAGTGACTGACTGGTGGGGCCGGCTTGCAGGTTTTAAAGAGAGAGAGAGAGAGAAGCAGAGGAATGCGGCTCACCGGCGATGAAACAACGGTGAGGAGGTCACGGCGATGCTGGGCGACAGCGGGGATGGATCGGGCGGACCGAGGCAGAGCTGCTCGTACCCGTGGCTCCCTGGGAGACGACCGAACAGCGTCAGCGTCTTCGTCTCAGGCGGCTGCAAGCTTCGGGTGCCGGCGAGATCGACGATTCCGGTGACCAATGGCTCGGGATAGAGGCTGGGGAGGGTTGTAGAGCTTCCAGGAGCTCGATGGTGGTACTGGCACGGGCGGAGGGGCACTGGAGGGGGCTAGCCGAGGTGGAGGCCGAACGGTGGAGCTCCGGCCGGAGAGGAAGAAGATGAGCCCCGCGGTCTTGCTGGAGTGGTGCCTGGCATCGATTGAGAGAGGTAGAGGTGGAGTGGTGAGCCGAGCGGCGGATGGGGACGGCTTAAATAGCCAGGGCAAGGATGCCTGAGCCGGAAGCCGCCATGGACAAGCTGGCCAGAGTCTTGGTGAACCGCGGATGCGTGGCGCATGGGCGGGCTCGGACGGCGACGTGAGAGAGCTAGTGGAGGCTCAACAGCGCAGGAGGAGCAGACGCGGGCGAGGCACGCGCGGTCAGCCAATACGGCACTATGCGCGCGTGTGCGGCGAGAGTAGAGTCGTTGTGGCGCGACGAGAGGGAAAGAAGGAGGGGGACGGGGCTAGACGGCCAGGTGGACGACGAAGAGGAAGGGCGGCACCAACGGACGCGCGAACACGGTCGAGAGGAATAAGCCCACGGCTTGGCAAAAACCAGAGCGCGCCCACCGCACGCAGAGCACGCGCACAGGCGTGCCAACAGTGCGGTCACCACGTGCATTGCCATGGAGAGGGCACGTAGGCCTGGAAAAAGATGTCCATAGTGTTGTCCGTCCATCCTACAGCCTCACTGAAGTGATGGATCGATCAAAGGGACTATGGATTGACGGGAGGCATCAGATGAATGGTGTTGTAGCCAACTTGGGTTAGAAGTTGTGGTCAAGTTACTTGACCAATGGGCCAGAGAGGATGCCACAAGGGTTTAGCGTAGGAAGGACTACAGTCCTGTGAATTTTGAGATGAATTGGACAAGATTTGGAGATAGTTGATGTACAACTGCCAAAACAGCACAGAAACTGGATTTGGAAGTTACACTCACATGGGGTACTGGATTGAGCTGCAATTTGGTGGAGAGTTATGATTTAGGACCAGGTAGGCACTGGAAAAATATCATGCCATTTGGAAATACCTACATGGTACTTCCTTCACAAGGGTCCCTTCTGAATAGAATCTTGGAGGAATATTGTAGGGAAAATGGCTTGACCAAAGGATGTGAATTTTGGCATGCTCACAGGATATAGGGATATTTAGGTCCTGGATTAATTTCAGAATTTATGAAGTAGTAGAAAATGTAGTTGCTTCACACTCTAAAAATTTGATTAGAACCAAAGATTTGAAGGTGTGCTCACGTAACTGGTTGGATGGGGCTACAATTTGGTGTAGGGGAATTATTTGAGCACATGGAGGGCTTGGCAAAATTTCAACTCAAATGGATACTCCTAGCTAGTACTTCCTTCACAATTCTTCTCTCTGGACAGAAACTTTGGGAATTTGTTGAGGAAGATTTACTAGGAAAATGGAGCTGAATTTTGTCATGTGGTAATTACTTGGACAGGAAAGAATGCTCAAAAAGTTTGAGGGCAATCAAGAAAATATAAATAGCACTTCCTTCACAAAGTGCCATTCTGAACAGAATGGAAACTGAATATTCCTGAATTATTTTTGAACTAGGCAGGGAAGAGTTTGGACATATCTAGGGAATATATGATCCAAAGAATTTATGAGAAATATTTGGGAATTTTCGTAATGACAGAAATATAGGTTGCTTCACAACCTAGGTCAAAATAGGGTTATTCCTTTAATAGGAAAAAGGAATATTCCCTAAGAAAAGGATTTTGGGGTTGGGCTAGAATAGAAATGTCATGATCTTGGGAAAGACACAAGGATGAAACACCACTTGGGAGAAGAAGAAATGATGATCTCCCAGGTTTCAAGTCCACAGAACTGCTTCAAAAGGAAAACCAGAGCAAAATCCAAAGAAAAAGAAAGGGTCAAAAATTGGGGTGTTACAAACCTTCCCCCTTAGAAAAATCTCGTCCTCGAGATTTGGTGGCTCATGGACAATTTTGACTTAAGGAAACCGTTTCCAACTCGGGTATCCTTTTCTTTTGTATATTGTTCCTCTTAAATTTCCTATGATCGGACTTTCTGCCTCTGGGATGATTTGCTTCATCTTACTCGAATTTCTGACGAGTCTTACCTCATACGTCAAATCTTATGCTGACTTGGATGGGTTCATGTCTGCTGGTAATATCCTGAGAATAACTTTCCTGTAATCACGAAACCTTTGTATTTCTTCCATTGGTTTGCTCAAATAGACGTGTGTCTTCCGAGTTCAAACAATGCTGAGAATCATAGTTGTTCTCTTAACAGGATCTGACTGCTCGTGGATGATACTGCGGCATCTGGATTTGTTTCTTTGTCGCGAGCATGAAATCTGTTCCGGTTGTGAATAGTTTAGAGGGGTACGGCTCGATAGTTGTAACATACCTCAAACAGTAGCATCTCGGGTCTCGACTGATAGTTGCTTTGGCGGGAAGATACTTTTTATGGCAGGATATTCATGCACTTATTTCCACGAGTGAGAACACATGATCTGAGCTGGTTGTTCGGCTTTTGGCTTACCCATGCTGTCAGTATTGTCATCTGTGTTACTAGGCCATGAGATATCGTAACACGGTCGCTGAAATCCACCTGCTGAAGCGAATAAGGAATCTCGCATCTGAGGTGACAGACTTGGATATTCCACACTGACCATTCTGGGTAGGTACGGTTTGACAAACGGGCTAGCTGGACATGAGGCCCTTATGGAACAGGGTAGGCCTCTATGTGCATGTCCATGTTGTTATTTATGGAATCATGGTCTTAATCTGACCTGGGTACCTGCACCCTATCGGTCATGCAAGAATCTTCGTACCTTTGTTGCCAGCTTTACTCTTTTAATTATCATGCTTTTCTTTGTCGGAACCCCTCACTGAAATAGCTTGGCCACATATGTCTTTGATCCATCTTGTGACGCTGTTGTAATATTCTGACATCTTACCTTGTTCTTGTTCATGCCATTGGTCCTTGTCGGATGTAGTGAAACTGTCCCTGGTAACCACTGCCAAGACTTCTTTCGGTAGATCCACTTGAACATAATTGAATTCTCGTGTGGGTGACCTGGGATGCATGCTCACCATATATAAGGAAGTACATGTAGCCGAATACTCGATTATTGATGCAAGCGGGTGTCTTGACTGATTTGTGCTCTGACTAGATTTTTGTGAGAGTTGCTGTGTCATATACTGCCAACACATTGTGTAATACCTTGTAGCCATACTGATGACGAGGTGTAGTGCTGTACTGAAGAAGGTTGGGTTTCTTATGTTAGAAGCAATTAGAATAGCTTACTGAAGAAGACTGGACATCTTATGCTAGAAGCTTTTGCCTTAGTCGCGTGCTTGAGAAGGCTGGGTTCCGTGCCTGCGAAGCTTCTCCTCTGGTTGTGTGTTGAGGAAGATTCATTTCCTTATGCCGGAAACTTTTACTGAGGTATCTTGCTGTGGAAGACTAGGTATCTCGGGCAGAAAGCTGCCCAGGTGTCGTAGAGAGGATACTTGAGGAGCCTTGCATCATAAGCTTCTTCCGGTAGCGTGTGGAGGAAGGCGGAGTTTCTTACACCAGAAGCTTCGTACTGTGGTCCGCGGACTGAATGTTGTATACGTAACCATTTTTGCTGTTGGCTCTATGTATGAGAATAATTGCCTGACTGTCTTCCTTGTTGAATGTTGAACTCATAGCCCCCTTCTGGCTTTCTTCCGGAGTATAACATATTTCAAGTTTCACCCGTGGCTGAAACAAAACTTCCTATATATCCATACCTTCGACTGAAAATATATCATTGACCTTGTACCTGACCCATCTCCCTGCCGGTTGGATCGCATCTGATGTAAACTTGATGCTAATAATAAATCCAGGCTACCATTTATATTCCCAACACAATGCAGTCAACTGAGAGTGCCATACTGTTTAGCTGAGCTTCCAAATAATTGAGACCCTCATTGCTTCTTCGGGTCCAGTGGTGATTGATGAGCAACTTTCATAAGAGGAAAAATAAGGTAACACCAAAGGCCCAAAAAGAAACAACAAAGAAAAGCAACTCAATCGAACAACGGCGCACAACAGTCACACAAGCAATACTGCATCCATTATTACTTAGCATACATCACAACATGCATGCTACTATAACTGATGCAAACATGGACTATACAAGCACTAATGCACTATAAACTAGTTAAGGCTGGGTAGTTGACGCAACAACTGGTGGAGGGGTGGGTGGAGCCGTTAATACTGGAGGTGAAGAAGACGAAGGCAGTGGGGGTGGTGTAAGTGCGGCACCGAGCAATCTCCTGGCCCGGGTCGCATCTCGGACTAGCTCAGCAATCAGCATATACTCGGACGTCATGAAGTGAGACATGGACGGGATGGCCACATCATCACTAGGGTGACCAGAGGGGAACCTGACTCGTCGGGGTTTTTTGGCTATGGTAGGGTAGTAGGAGTAAGCACGGTTTTCTTGCATCACGAGCTCTTGGTGACGAAGACCAGTAATTCTTGCCAGGGCGGCGAGTTGAACTACGCGATCTGCAGTGGCACCATATCCGCCATGGAATATGTAAGTACATCTTCCAATAGGGATCCTGGCTTCTAGAAAAACATCGGCGACATACTCCAGTAATCTCCCTCCAAGAGGAACCTCAAAAACTTATTACCTCGGCATATCTCCATCGAGATAGAGGCTATGCCATACATCGTGAAGTAGGGATGCGAAGCTGAGTGGTGCAGGGGCTGCGTTGAACTCAGTAGGAATGGCGGCCATCTACACTCATGGAATTAACGGTTAGGAAAAGACAGAATTTATATGCATGCTATGCAACAACCAAGTGCAGCAATCAAATGCAACAAACAATCAGGACTCTATACTACCGGTTTCTAACGCTCGCGCTGACTAGGGCGTCCTACAGCCAGACCTGCTCTTATACCACCAGTTGTGGCACCCTGGCTCGGAGGGACCGGAACGCCCCGTATTCCACCCAGAGATCAAGTCTTCTGGAATACGGCACTGCTTGGCATAGAACAAATCAGCTCTCATAACAAATGATAAGGATACAAGGGTCTGTTATTACAAAGATTACAATGGCACGACAACACTACGCCTGCTAAGATAGCTCTATGCTAGCAGCGGACCAACTCATAGCAGCGGAACGACGACGATGGTGGTGAAGTCCACTCCGTAGGGACTCTGGCTGGGACACGGTCTAGCTCGCACGATCGGAATCCACGACAAGCAATCAATCACGGCATCACCAGCAATCTGGCATGACACACCAGGTGAGTACTTTGAATGTACTTGCAAGCTCACAACAACCAAAAGCATCAAGGCAAGACAATAACATAGCATTAATAGGTTAAGTTATTATCAACTATCATGATGTGTAAGCAAATATTAAGCATGATATGATAAAGCTAGAATTACAGAATAACCAATATCTTGGGTCACAGGGACCATCTCACTCTTGGCTATCTGGCCAAGCAATCTACCAACTCGATCACCTTGTGATCAATATATCCTCGGGATCACCACGTGATACCATCACCATCCAATTATCATCCTCAAGATCATCCCAATATCCACATCGGCATCCTGCCAACCGGTTACTTGCCCATGAACAACTATAAATCATTCCGTCATCGTGAGTGTTGATCGAACGGTGTGACCTACAACGAACTGTGTCCAGAACCGGGCACGCGGCTATCGATAGTTTATACATTCTACAGAGGTTAGTACACTGTACCCACACTACGGAACTCATGGCCTCATGCTCCCATTCGGGTGGACCAACGATATTCCGACAAAACCAATATATTGCATGACACTCTCCTGGCCACTCCGACAAACTCCCCTTTGGGCTATGTCATGGGTGGCCCCGATGTCAACTCGTGACATCCGCCACCTCTGTGGCTGCCACCGGCGTGGCCAAACAAAACAAACTCGTCCCAAACAGGGACACCCGAGTACAACACAACTCGGGCACACAAGGGTACGGCCGCCAACCGGGCCAGGGCAGCGCGAGCACATAACCTTCCCTAGTTGGAGGCACCGGCGAGAGGCATGTCAATAGACCAAATTAGGGCCTCCCCATCCAGGAAAGTCTGGCTGCACTGGTGAGCTCGATTTGGTGGCACCTGACCAATGAAATGACAGAATTTGTCCCCAAGATATATCTGTGTTAGAACTGTTATCCATTATTACATATCAACCTGTGACTCAAATCATAGCAATATCCATCCAATAACCGAAAGAATAATATATCCATATCATTATTATGAACTCCAACAAAATATAAAAATTCCATATGATCCTGAAGAGAGCATGAATACTGCCACTAGTAATCCCGAAACGCATGTTACCCTCAATCTACAAAGCATTAGTCCTAGAAATCAAAGCACCATCATGGCAGTACCAAGATCAAATGTAACTCCAGGAAATATCGTGAATAAATCATATTTAACTAATGAATATACCAAGCAAATTATTAAATAATTCATGGCATTGCATTGCAATCATGCAAATGGAGGGTGTGGCTTGCCTTGCTCCAAAAGAGAGAGGTAGACCTCCTGGTCTTCACCAACACACAACAAACACTCTGAAAATATTTTTGAAAGCATTTATAAATACCACATAAAGCAAATACTTTTGTCCAGAAATTATAGAGAAAAATACCAATCTCTACCAGAAAATAGAGGAGCTCAAAAGAAAAATAATGCAAAAAGAATCAGTTCATTTGGACTTGTAGTTTACGAGATATTCATGGTCAAAGTTTGAGTCAAACTGGATTAAAAATTGAAATAAACTGATTTTCTGGAAAGTCCAGAGAGGCTAACGTCGAAGGCGTATTCCTGGAATACGTTTTCACTTGAAAACTGTTTGGTGGGCTCCTGAGTGGCTGACTGGTGGGGCCGGCTTGCAGGTTTTAAAGAGAGAGAGATAGAGAGAGAGGGAGAAGCAGAGGACCGCGGCTCACCGGCGATGAAACGGCGGCGAGGAGGTCATGGCGATGCTGGGCGACAGCGGGGATGGATCGGGCGGACCGAGGCGGAGCTGCTCATACACGTGGCTCCCTGGGGGACGGGCGGACGGCGACAGTATATTCATCTCAGGCGGCTGCAAGCTTCGGGTGCTGGCGAGATCGACGATTCCGGCGACCAATGGCTCGGGATAGAGGCTGGTGAGGGTTGTAGAGCTTCTAGGAGCTCGATGGGGGTACTGGCACGGGTGGAGGGGCAATGGAGGGGGCTAGCCGAGGTGGAGGCCAAACGGCGGAGCTCCGGCCAGAGAGGAAGAAGATGAGCCCCGCGGTCTTGCTCGAGTGGTGCGTGGCGTCGATTGAGAGAGGTAGAGGTGGAGTGGTGAGCCGAGCTGTGGACGGGGACGGCTTAAATAGCCAGGGCAAGGATGCCCGAGCCGGCAGCCGCCATGGACAAGATGGCCGGGGTCTTGGCGAACCGCGGACGCGTGGCGCATGGGCGCGGGCTCGGACGGCGACGTGAGAGAGCTAGTGGAGGGTCAGCGGCGCAGGAGGAGCAGACGCGGGCGAGGCACGCGCGGTCGGCCACTATGGCACTGTGTGCGCATGTGCGGCGAGAGTAGAGCCGTCGTGGCGCGAGGAGAGGGAAAGAAGGAGGGGGACGGGGCTAGACGGCCAGGTGGACGACGGAGAGGAAGGGCGGCACCAGCGGACGCGCGAACACGGTCGAGAGGAAGAAGCCCGCGGCTTGGCCACATCCAGAGCGCGCCCACCGCACACAGAGCACGCGCACAGGCATGCCAACAGTGCGGTCAGCGCGTGCATTGCCATGGAGAGGGCACGTAGGCCTGGCAAAAGATGTCCATAGTGTTGTCCGTCCATCCTACAGCCTCACTGAAGTGATGGATCGATAAAAGGGACTATGGATTGATGGGAGCCATCAGATGAATGTTGCAGTAGCCAACTTGGGTTAGAAGTTGTGGTCAAGTTACTTGACCAATGGGCCAGAGAGGATGCCACAAGGGTTTAGCGTAGGAAGGACTACAGTCCTGTGAATTTTGAGATGAATTGGACAACATTTGGAGATAGTTGTTGTACAATTGCCAAAACAGCACAAAAACTAGATTTGGAAGTTGCACTCACATGGGGTACTGGATTGAGCTGCAATTTGGTGGAGAGTTATGATTTAGGACCAGGTAGGCACTGGAAAAATTTCATGCCATTTGGAAATACCTACATGGTACTTCCTTCACAAGGGTCCCTTCTGAACAGAATCTTGGAGGAATATTGTAGGGCAAATGGCTTGACCAAAGGATGTGAATTTTGGCATGCTCACAGGATATAGGGATATTTAGGTCCTGGATTAATTTTAGAATTTATGAAGCAGTAGAAAATGTAGTTGCTTCACACTATGAAAATTTGACTAGAACCAAATGATTGAAGGTGTGCTCACATAACTGGTTGGATGGAGCTACAATTTGGTGTAGGAGAATTATTTGAGCACATGGAGGGCTTGGCAAAATTTCAACTCAAATGAATACTCCTAGCTAGTACTTCCTTCACGAAGCTTCTCTCTAGACAGAAACTTTGGGAATTTGCTGAGGAAGATTTACTAGGCAAATGGAGCTGAATTTTGTCATGTGGTAATGACTTGGATAGGAAAGAATGCTCAAAAAGTTTGAGGGCAATCAAGAAATAATAAATAGCACTTCCTTCACAAAGTGCCATTCTGAACAGAATGGAAATTGAATATTCCTGAATTATTTTTGAACTAGGCAGGGAAGAGTTTGGTCATATCTGGGGAATATATGATCCAAAGAATTTATGAGAATTATTTGCGAATTTTTGGAATGACAGAAATATAGGTTGCTTCACAACCTAGGTCAAATAGGGTTATTCCTTTAATAGGAAAAAGGAATATTCCCTAAAAATGATTTTGGGTTTGGGCTAGAATAGAAATGCCATGATCTTGGGAAAGATACAAGGATGAAAGACCACTTGGGAAAGGAAGAAATGATGATCTCCCAGGTTTCAAGTCCACAGAACTGCTTCAAAAGGAAAACCAGAGCAAAATCCAAAGAAAAAGAAAGGGTCAAAAATTGGGGTGTTACATGCATTCCCTTGTTGTCTTTGTTTATAACATTCTTCTGCAGGGATTATTCTTATCTTGAGTGAACCTAAGCCTCATTCTGAGAAAATCTTCATGGCTTATCTTTCGCCACAAATCATTTCACACTATTCACAAACTTTAACATATCCTCTTTGAAGATTGTGTGGCACAGGAATCATCTCAGATGGCCCAGAGTGCATTGTTCAAGCTTTCGTAGGTTATCAACTATCAATGCAACTCTTTCGAAGATTCACTTCGCTCGCTACACTACTTCAGCAAGATTCATACATTAAGGGGGAGCATGTTTCATCTTCATGTTTTTCATTCATCTTATTTCAGTTCTATTTCATGTATCTTTCGATGTGTTCTGTTTTTTCAACAATCGTACAAAAAGGGGGAGATTGTTGGTGCAATATTTGCCCTCTTGTGTTTTCGAGATTGTTGACAGAAACATGCATGGACTGATTTGTTTGCTAGTGCACACAGAGAGAAATAGTCCATGCAAAACCGAAGAGAATGCTGTCTTTGGAGGCAAGTTCGAGGAACTTCACCACAGAATAACGGTGATGCAGAGATGATTTAGCTATATCTATCGAAGCCACTAAGGCGAGAAGACTGAAGCAAAAGAGTTGATCCCCAAAATTATTGTTGACGTGAAGCAATACATGTTCGGAGTCGTCCGAAGGAAATGACCACAGTCGAAGTTAAGAAGACGAAGTGAAGATGTGCATTTACTTTCGTCGTTCTTTTCTCTTTTTGAGTCAGAGGACCTCCGTACTATTAAGAGGGGCATAGGTTCTCGAAGCTTAGATCCGCTGTGATGCTTAGCCGAAACCCATGAAAGAGTGAGAGAAATCTCTTTATGCTTCGAATGATTAAGTGCCAGCAGAAGACATTGTTCTTCGTTGCTGCGGGAGATAACTTTCGGACTGAGGAGTTGGCATTTCTTGCTCCGCAAGGAATGTTACCATTGTGCTCAATTTCCGACCGTTGGACTCGTGTCGTTCGGTCATTGGCTGTCCTACATGTCCAATTTGGTCATTTCCCTCTAGGGAAGGCTACGGCTATGTATAGCGACCCCGCTCCAATGTTGTCCGTTGGCTGCTCCGCTTAAGATTTCTAAGAAGATTGATTGGGCATCCCCTCTCTGGGAGATTTGAGTTTAAAATCCAGCAAGAGAAAACCAAGAACCAAAACATAGACAACGGTTGAGCATCACAGTGGTTCATAGTTAGAGTTCTTGTGCCTATTAGTCTTGAGAGCTGCGCACTCTCTAGACGGATAGGTGTCGGCTCGAGTGATTGAAGAGTTGTTGTCTTCACCGAGCAAGACCTTCAGCAACCAAGTGTCGGTGTGGTTTGTGAGGAAGTATGTCGAAGGTTTGGGGATCGCCGATAAGCATCTACCATGAGTGAAATCAACTGGGGCCTGATCAGCCTCGAGTTGAAGGAGAATAGGACGGAGAGAGATTTTCTCTTGTGTTCAATCACAAGTCCCTCCAACCAGAAGTAGTCCTTTGGCAGAAGGGCAAACTGGTCTACAAAATCCCTCTGTCGCCATCGAGCACCCCTGGTTCACTTTACTTATCTGCATTACCTTTAGCAGTTACTTCTTGTGCTCTTTGTTGACTATACCCTTTGATCGTTTATCTTTCGAGCATGTTCTTCCTGTTATTTGTTGCTCGGTTAGATATCCTTTAGTACATGTACATTTTCATATTTCTTTCAGTAGCATTTATCTCGCTGCGCTTATCTTACCTTTATGCTGCTACAACTTGTGATGTATTGCATTACCATCGTGATAGTTAAGCCAATTATGTACTATGCGAAGATTATCATTGCTTCCTATCTTGGTAGATTTGTTCCTCAGTAACTTATTTGCCTAGTTAGGTTTCTATCCAGACTGTTCCGCTGCTGTGTTTGGGTTTGCTTCAAAACATTCGGCAGCATTTTTGAATCTCCCATTCACCCCCCCTCTGGTCAATATACTCTCCGTCCTAACAGTTGGTATCAGAGTGGGTTCTCCTTGTCTCTGTTTATTAAAGGTCTAACAACCTTGGAGTTTTGAGTATGTCATATGCAGGTAGATCCTCATGCTCTGAAAGGTTTCCTATCTTCGATGGGAATGATTATGTGTACTGGCAAGGAAGAATGAGAATCAAGCTTCAAGTTATCAGTGTTGAACTATGGGAAATTGTGGAGAACGGATACACAATACCACACCTAGAGACACCCACTGCAGAAGATCAGGCAAACATTCGTCTGATTGCACAAGCGAAAGATATCATCTGTGAGAGCATCTCCAGAGACATTTTCATTCAGTTCAGACACCTTGTGTCATGCGTACGACGATCTATGGGATCGAGGTGATCCCTTTTGTGGTTCGACTGTGGGGATACGCAAGCACGAAGAGCAGAATCAACAATGAACGCAAGGGATTTACCCAGGTTTGGGCCACCATGAGTTGTAAAAACCTACTCCTGCTTTGTTGTATTGGATGTGTTTGAACTCGAATACAAGGAGCGCAACTTGCTGGCAAGAGTGCGGGAAGTGCAGCTACGCATGCAAAATGAGCAAAGTGTCCACCCCCGTAAAGGTTGCCCTGGCCCTCCTTTTATAGATCAAGGGGTAACCACAGTGGCAAAACAGTCTTTACATATTGATTAGATAGCTAACAGTGCTATCATACCTAACTCTGCCGGATTAGGACAAACGCATTAAATGCGCCGTTAGGTGTCATGTGGAGGAGGAGCCCCGGCAAGGTTTCTGCACCGCTCGCCCAGCTACCTCCTATAATCTGGACACGCCTCCTAGATGGGTGTCATTAAAGCTAATTCTCCTTCCAGCGCGCTGACACGTGCCCCGACAAGTCTCACCAAACCACCTGCCCGCTCAACACCTCATCGAGTAGCGACCAGCTGCCTGATGAGTTGGAGCGAGGAAGAGATAGTAAGGGCTTGCCGGCATGGAGCTTCCCGAGCCTTCAGCTTGCCGGCGCATATCCTGCCGGCAAGTGTTGCCTCCATCTTCAGTACTAGCTAAATACTTCTTGATGATTTATCTAGATATCTGCTCCATGGTTTTGCAACCAAGTCTTGATATTGGTAGTCTCCCGGCAAGCCCTGGCCATCAGGAAAGCTACCACTGTCTGTGCATAAGTCAGGGTATAAAATGCCCATGTTTTATACACCGACAGGAGCCCCTGGTCCTAGGCCACACGCGCATCCGAAGCGTCGTTGGGCTAGGCCCAAACAAATGCGCAGACACATGGCGAAGAATTACCACCATAAATATTGTGATGATGATTTCTCCTTTGCACGCCCACGTCGCGCATTTAATGCGAGTCGTAGGAGAGGTGGGCTGGAGCAACAGCATGTGGTAGTGCGCCTGCAAAAAGTGCTGCGACATTGGACAGTAAAGAGCCAGCCCCCCGCGCCTTCCCCATAAAAAGACAACCGCGAGGGGGCACTGCTCATTTACCCTCGCCCTTCGCTCCATTGTCTTCTTCCTCGCGCCAGAACAGATTCCGCCGCCGCCACCGCCGATTCGCATCTCTTACATACTCCCCTTCTCTTCCGAGCGATCATGGCACCCAAAAAGGTCGAGACAGAGGGGAAGAAACCCACTAAGCCTGTTGATCCAGAAGCAGAGAGGAGGATGGCGGAATTGGGGCAACGGCAGAGCGAAAACGCGGTCTTCTCGCCGCCGGCTCTGGACAAGAGTACTCTCATCGAGAGGTATGCATATATTTGGGGGAGAGACACCAAAGATCACATAGCTCCAGTGGTACTCCCTGCTGACAGCAAGCCTTCCAGAGATGTGTATCCATTTTTCTGCGCATACTTTTATTGCGGTCTGGTTCCCCTCTATTCTTATTTCTTCACTGAGTTGATGTACACATCTGGTTCCGGCTTCTGGATTTTACTCCAAACGCCATGACTTGCATGTCAGTCTTCGCCCATATATGTAAAAATTTCATTGGAGTCATCCCCAATGTTGCTCTTTTTCGCCATTTCTCCATTCCCCGCATTGAGGGTGATGCACTCTTTGGCAGCGTGACCTGGATCCCTTGGACTAAGGCCAAGGAGAAATATCTTGCCGGTCTGCTGCATCTAAAGTGGGAAGAGTGGCGGGTAGAGTGGTGCTGGATTAACGAAAAAGGACTTCCCCAGTTTCTGTGTGCCTCGAATGGAAAAGATCGAGCGCGGCAAGGAGTAGAGTGATTATACTGCCCGTGACAAGAAGCTCACCCTGGCACTGAATCGGATCGTTCACCTCAAGGCTGCTGGCATAACCATTGAGATGGTAGGAACCGATTTCCTCTGGTGGCGCATCACGCCGCTGCAGAAGAGAAAAAGATATGCTTGGGAATACCAAAATGCTGCTGACATTATGCAGCTACACACAGGGCTGGATAACAATCTGACAGTCCTGAAGCACATCAATCTTTGCCATCAGCTATTCAGGGTTTGCGGCATGTTTCACTTGCCGGCTAAAGTAATCCCGCTATGCATCAATTCCGCCAAGGATTCCATCTTGGCGATGATGCCAGAGTGCAACGCTCAAGGAGTCGAGGCTCTCTGGCAAAAACCTTCGCTTGAAGATGAAATGGCTTGGGCTGCCAACTTGACGGAGAGGGCCACTCGAGAAGAGAAAGACCTCATCCGCGCCACCAAAGACAAAGAGTTGGCGTATATCGCTAGCAAGGCCGAAGAAGCCTTGAGAGCCAGCAAGGCTAGTGGTTCCCGGGCCGTGGAAACTGAAGAGGAGGAGGAGAACCCCGATGAAGAAATCACCGAAGAGCATCAAGAGAAACCTATCGGGGAAGAAGTCGCTGGTGAATCCGATGTGTAGAAGGATAAAGAGGGATATGGTGGAATCGATGTATATTGCTTGAGCCTCGTGGGCATATATATAGGAGTACATGATCAACTTGGAGTACAAGACAAGGTAGAATAATATCCAACGCTATCCTATCTTTCCTAATAATCAATATACTCAACATCCCCCCGCAGTCACAATGGTAGCGACACAGATGGTGAGACTGGAGAAGAATCCGAAGGTAAGCCAACGGACACCCCCCATAGTTGTAACTGTCGATGCATCGCGGAAGTAGTGGCTGGAGTGGAAACCGACGAGGTTGCTCAAGAAAGGCAATAGCCCTTTGTGCCGATGTCGAGGTAGCCGAGAGCGTAGGGTGGTGTAGCCGTGGTCGAGGTAGCCGTGCGAGGGACGCCGTGGTAGATGTCGAGTCGGGATGGCCGGTGTCGAGTTAGTCGCCGTGGACCGAGAAGAAGAGCAGCGGCGGCGGCGGCCTGAGGAGGCGTCGGCGGCTAGGTTAGGAGCGCGGCGACGGTGCTCGAAGTAGGCGAGGAAGAACCCGACAGCGTGACAAAGACCGGCGCGGACGGTGGCTTTCCCGCGCCTAGGGAGGCGGCGCGGTGCATACCACACAGAAGTCGACACGCGTGGACGGCGAAGTGGACCGCGTGCCGCGGCGCTATGGCCCGAAGGGGCGACGCAGCGGCAGCACGCGGGTCGGGGCGACGGCGAGGAAGACCTCAGGGTGGCAGCAGTGACCACGTGCCACGCTCACTACAGGCCGATGGGGCGACGCAGCGGCAACGCGAGGGTTGGTGCAGCCACGGGGACAGCCTGGAGCAGACGGCCTTGGGGCGGCGGTGGGCCACGTCACTATGGCCCGAAGGGGCGACGCAGTGGCAACGCGTGGGTTGGTGCAGCACGCGGGAAGAACCAAAGGGTGGCGGCAGGGACTGTGTGCCACGCTGGCTACGGCCCGATGGGGTGGCGCAGTGGCAGCGCGAGGGTCGGTGCAGCCACGGGGACAGCCTGAGCGGACGGCCTCGAGGCGGCGGTGGACCGCGGGCCGTGGCACTACGGCCCAAAATACGACGCAGCGGTAGCGTGTGGGTCAATGCAGCTGCGGGGAGTACCATGGGACGGCGACGCTGCAGCCCGACGGGGCGACACAGGTCGTTGCTTGATCGGACGAAACGTGCACATACTTGATCATAATCTCCAGGAAATCTGGGACATATGTCGGGCAGGCAAGCTGATCCGTGTACATGCATTGTGCAAATAAGAAGAGTGCATGCATGCAAGGAGCAACACCAGCGCGGGACAACGATGAGCAGTCGCGTGCGCGGAACCAGTGCATGCGCGCCCATGCAACACGCCCGCGCAAGCGCGTGATGACAGGTCAATGCACGACTGCGCTAGTCGCCGCCTACCAGCGCGCTGACGCGTAGCCGAGCCCGGGCGTTGTGCGGCTACCAATCCAGTCGGAGATGATGAAGTAGATGCGCATCGATGACGACGAACGGCGGCGAGTGACACAAACCGATCTTAGATTGGAAAACCAAAGAGAAAACGCCGATCAAGATGACCGGCAAGAGAGAAAAAAGCCCAGATCAAGAGATCGGGGAAAAAGACTCTCTACGGCAGCCGGTCAACATGACCGGCGGACGAACCCTAGGTACAGGCGGCGCGGCACCCGATGACGATCATGGAGATCGACCGTCCCGGGGGCGGCGCGGTGTGGAAGCAGCGGCGACGGCTAGGGTTTGGATCGAGGTTAGGCTGATACCATGTAGAAGGATAGAGAGGGATATGGTGGAATCGATGTATATTGCTGGAGCCTCGTGGGCATATATATAGGAGTACATGATCAACATAAAGTACAAGACAAGGTAGAATAATATCCTATGCTATCCTATCTTTCCTAATAATCAATATACTCAACACGATGAAGAAGGAGAACTCCAAGCTCCGAAGAAGAAAGGACGTGTTCTTCGGAAAGCAACCAGCCAGGAGTTAGTGCGTCCCTCTTCATCAGGAACAGGTCCTGTCATGAAGAAGACGACCACCAAAACTGGCCAGCAACAAGAAGTTCGACGGCAAACAACTCAGCGTCCTTGAGCTCAACATACTTCTTCCCGGCAAGCAGTTGCTAGAGAAGTTGGGTCTTCACAACTGGCAGCTTCGCTTCCACCGGCGATTAAGAGGGCCAGGGAATCGCCTCCACCAGTAAGATGGGACCTCTCTGTCCTCAGCGACCGTGAGGACGAGGAGTAAGTACAACCATCTGTCCTTGTCAAATTTTGACTTTGTCTTGGCTGTCGTTTAACTTGATTTCCTTTGTCTTCATAGAGATACAGAAACACTCATGCATAGGGCAAAGCAAACTAAAGTTACAACGGAACACAAACCTGTGACAAGTGCTGGGTGAGGGGTGACATCTTCTGATGCTGCTATTACCAGGCCCCAGCCCAGCCCCCAGCACGAGATTGTGGTGCAGTTTCCGCTCGCGAGCACTGGCGCTGATGTTCCTTCTTCTAATCTTCACAAAGAGATGGGAGAAGTTCACCAAGAGGAAGAGTGCCCGGAGGCGAACCCCGCCATGGCTCCTCCGTGTGGCACCCTGGCTCATCAGACCGGTTTACCTAGTGTTTCAAACCCAGAGATCATGTCTTCTGGAAACACACAACAACTTGGAACAGAACAGAACTGATCTTTATTAATATTGCACAAGTACAAGCTCGGGAACTACATCAGGTAGCGAGGCCAGAAGCACTACACGTGTCATGACAATATCTACATTATTTATGGAACATAGCAAGGCCTCGGTACTACTAGGTGATTCTACGGCGTAACGGAACAACGGGTGAAACTTTCCATCCCATAGGGACACTGCTGGGACACGGCCTAGTTAGCGTAGCGCGAACCATCGGGACCTCCGTCCTCGGCTTCTCCTGCATCTAGCATGATACGCCAGGTGAGTACTTGGAATGTACTCGCAAGCTCACAGCAACCACAACAATGCAGCAAACGACAGCATGGCAATGAACATGTCAAATGCTTAATTTGCTTACTTACGGTTAACAAATATCAACTTACTCTCTTCTGGGTTGTACCACAACCCTCGGAATACTCGTGATCCACTAAGCACTTCCGAGCATGAGACGAGTTCTTCCATCATTATTATTATTACGGTTGACCACTCAGTGTGACCTAGTGCGGACCGTGTCCAATACCGTGGACGCGGCTATTCGAATAAATTCTTACACTCTGCAGAGGTTGCGCACTTTTCCCACACCATGGAGCTCCTAGTCCCGTACCTCGGTACACTTCCCTTCTGGGTGGACCGGTGCTGCTCCAACGAAACTTGCCTAACCCGTGACCCCTCCATCGTACCACCGACAATCATCCTCCCCGGAGTCATGCCCTGGGTGGCCTATGTGTCACTCTTAACACCTGCCACCGTCGTGGCCAACTAAACTGTCCCAAATGGGGACGCCAGCAAATAACTCAACTAGCTCACAGTTATCGTCACCTACCTAATCAGGGTAGCACGCACGCATAACCCTCCCTCTTTGGTGGTACGGATAAAAGAGCACGTGGTCAGACCAAGTCAAGGTCGTCCCATTCCGGCAGATATGGCTGCACGGGTAAGTCTGGGTCGGTGGCACTTGATCAACCATTAAGCTTAATTTTAATACTTACATGACAAGCAAGGTTGTTTATCATGAATAAATTAATATGGAAGTAGTTATGTAACAATATAATTTACTATGAATTATCACATATTAAAATAATGCAAATAATTCAATTAATAAACCAATACTATAGAAATGCTTCATGTAATGGATGATGTGGCTTGCCTTGCTCTGTTGGGTTGTCCACAAACTCCTGGTCCTCAAAACCAAAATGACTTCCCTCTGAAAATATTTTAAAATAGCAAAAGAGAATGTCACATAACACATTTCTGTTAACCAGAAATTCTGTACATGTGAGAAAAATACCAAAATTTACCAGAAAATAGAGGGGCTCAAGACAAAGACAATGCAAAAAGAATCAATTGATTTGGACTTGTGGATAGAAAGTAATGGACAGTCAAAGTTATTGGTCAAAGTTGAATTTAAACAGAAATTATAAAATCTCTGGGAGGGCCACATCGAAAGCGTATTTCCTGAATACGCTTCCACTTAGGTACCGTTTCGGTGCGCGGCGGGTCACTGACAGGTGGGGTCGGCTGGGATTTAAACAGAAGGAGGGAGAGAGGAACAGAGACGGGCGGCTCACCGATGGCGATCACCGGCGATAGCGACGGCGGTGAGCTCGGGCGACTGCAGGGATGGAACGGGCGCACGACGGCGGTACTCCCTGTACCAGCAGCGTCTCTGGAGACGGCATGACGGCGTCGCCCCCTTCCTCTCCTGCGGCGGCTGGTTTCGGGGGTTGTCGGCGATGCCGAATCCGGCAGAGTTTCGGCTGGGCAAGAGGTCAGGGGAGGTCATGGTGATGCACTGAGCTTGTGTATGCTATCGGGCAGAGCTGGGGTGGAGCAAATCGAGCTGGTGGCGGAGTTAGCTGGGCGGCGGAATGCCGGCGAGCTGTGAGGCCAGAGGGCCTCTCGGCCCTGGCTCGGTGCTCTGGTGGGCAATAGGAAGTGGAGGGAGTGGGGTGAGGAGCTGGGGGAGGCCGGGGAGGCCTATTTATAGGGAGGGGCGGAGCTTCTGGAGTCGGGCGGCGCCACGTCCACGTCGCCGGAGTGAGGACAGCTAGCTGGCTGGCGCGGCTCGGGCGACTTGATGGAGGAGGCAGAGGGAGTAAATGCACGAAGAGACGGCTCGCTGGGAAGCCTCCAGCCACCTCACCTCCCGTATGGCTACTGTGCCGCCCGTGGCGCACGGTGGCCGTATCCGGCGAGGGCGATTCCGGCGAGGGGGAAGGGTCTAGGGCGGCTAGGTAGTCGGAGGGGAGCTCGTCGGCGCGCGGAGACAACGTACGGCGACGCGGTCGTCACGCTCCGACGTGACCCGTGCCTGCCGGCCCCCAGAGCGCGGTTTTGGCAGGGCTGGCCACGCGGTCACCACGTGCACAGGCACACGCGGCGTGAGCTGGCCTGCCAGGCCGTGTCTAGTGTGCCGACCGTGCATACTAGAGCCCACTCGTGCCACTAGTTCGCCCAGAGACTCACTGAACCAAAGTGTAGCATCAGCAACAGTCAGCTGTCAGCAACTTAGGAGAGATCTGGAGAGAAGATGAGTTGGAGATGAAACCAATGGAGATGTCTGGGGTGATCTATGTTGGAAGGACTACAAGCTGGCAAAATTTGGGAAACTTTGGCCAAGATTTGAACATGGTTCATGTACAAATGCTGTTTTGGTCCAGAAACTTGGTGAGGTTGTTGCACACATATGGTTGATCTTCTGGAGCTGGAATTTGGTCTGTGGGGGTTATTTGGTCATGCCAAGATGCCATAAAATTTTTAGCTCAAATGGGTACCCCTAGCTGGTACTTCCTTCACAGAGGTTTGAAATGAGCAGAAACTTGGCAGAATATTTTTGCTGAAAATTATATTGGACAAGGAGATGTTTTTGGATATTGTGGCAAGATATGTTCCCTAGTATCTCAGGGAATTATTTGAGAGTTTTCTGAGTTGAGAATATATGGGTTGCTTCACAAAGGGCCAGTGCTATCCAGAAGATAAATGGAATATACTGGATAAAATTTTATACTGGACCATGAAATGTTTTTGAAGATTGTGGGAGTAGATGATGACAAGAAGGTGTGGTATTAATTTGGGATTTTTCTGATCATCGGAACTATAGGTTGCTTCACAACCCATAGTGAAGACAGATTTTCCCAAAGAAGAAAATGGATTATTTTGAAAGAAATGAAAATTGGAATTTGCTCCAGAAGGTGTGTGACAAGATTTTGGCAAGATGTTTAGGGCTTTGGATCACTTAGAGAGAAATTCAAAGGTTTCCCAAGTCCAAAGTCAATTGAAAAGATTCAAAAGCCATCCAATTTGCAAATAAAACCAGATAGATTTTGGAAAGAAAAAGTTGCCAAAAACCAGGGTGTCACAAACCTACCCCCCTTAGGATGAATCTCGTCCTCAAGATTCGGTGGCTCAGGGAACATATGCGGATATGCTGATCTCAGAAAATCCTCTCTTTCCCAGGTAGCTTCTTCCTCAATATGATGATCCCACAACAGTTTGTAAAACTTGATTATCTTACTCCTGGTAGTTCTTTCCATCTCGTCCAAGATTCTTATAGGCTTTTCCTTGTAGGTCAAATCCTTAGTCAGCTCTAGCTCACTCATATCTGCTTGCTTGATCGGAGGTGCAATGCACTTTCTTAACTGTGATATGTGGAAGACATCGTGAACGTCAGACAACTCTGGTGGTAACTCTAACTGATATGCCACTCTGCCTCATCTAGCAATTACTAGAAAGGGACCGATATATCTCGGTGCAAGCTTTCCTCGGGTGTGAAACCTCTTTATTCCTTTCATGGGGGTAACTCAGAGATATGCATACTCTCTAGGCTCGAAAGTTACTTCTCGGTGCTTAGGGTCATAGTAACTCTTTTGATGAGACTTGGCTGCTCGGAGACATTCCTGAATATCCTTAACTTGCTTCTCAGCCTCAAGCATCAAATTCGTGCCAAAAATACGGCTGTCTCCTGTCTGGGATCAATTCAAAGGAGTGCGACATTTTTGTCCATACAGGGCTTCGAATGGTGACATCTTGAGACTCGACTGATAACTGTTATTGTAAGAGAATTCCGCGTAGGGTAGACTATCCTCCCATTTGGGTCCATAGGTGCGAGCACAAGACCGAAGCATATCCTCCAATATCTGGTTCACTCGTTCGGTCTGTCCGTCCGTCTGTGGGTGAGATGCCGTGCTATGCTTTAGCATGGTTCCCAGGGCTTGGTGCAACCGCAGCCAGAATGCTGCAGTGAACAAGGATCCTCTATCGGATGTGATAGACTTGGGTACTCCATGAAGACTAACAATCCGAGACATGTAGAGTTGTGCTAGTTGATCGGCCCTGAAGGTGGTCTTCACTGGAATAAAGTGGGCCACTTTAGTAAGTATATCCATGATGACCCAGATAGCATCATGGCCTCTCGTTGACTTAGGTAGTCCAACAATGAAGTCCATGCATATGTCATCCCAGTTCCACTGGGGAACCTGTAAAGGTTGCAGTAGTCCAGCGGGTTTCTGGTGTTCAGCCTTGACTCTGTTGCAGACATCGCAACAGGCGACATAGTACGCAATGTCCCTTCGCATTCCTGGCCATCAAAAGGTTTCCCTTAAGTTCTGGTACATTTTTGTTCCTCTCGAATGAATAGAGTATGCGGATTCATGTGCCTCTCTAAGTGTTTGCTGTCTCAATTTTTCTTGATCGGGCACACATATTCGGTTTTGAAACCATAAGGTGCCCTGGTCATCAACACAGAAGGACTTGGCCTTCCCTTGCCGAATGTTCTCCTTGGTCTCTTGTACACTTTTATCTGATTTCTGAGCTGCCCTAATTTCTTCCATAATTGTTGGAATAATCTCCAATGTATCCGGGCTAATTGGGCCGCATAACACCATATTAAGCCTGGCAAACTCTTCTTGTAGCCTTGGATGGATACCCTCGGTTAGTGTATTCATGGTGCCTTGTTTTCTGTTGAGAGCATCGGCGACCACATTGGCTTTTCCCGGATGATAATTAATTCCAATGTCATAGTCCTTGACCAGCTCAAGCCATCTTCTCTGTCTGAGATTAAGGTCGGGTTGGATGAAAATATACTTAAGACTCTTGTGGTCTGTGTATATTTCACATCGCTGCCCAATGAGATAATGCCTCCAAATCTTTAATGCATGAACCATGGCTGCCAATTCCAAATCATGAGTAGGATAAATCTCTTCATGGGGTCATAGCTGTCTGGATGCATATGCTACAACCCTTCCTTCTTGCATTAGAACGCAGCCGACTCCACGCCTGGAAGCATCGCAATATATATCAAAGCTCTTGTGGATGTCTGGAAGAACTAAGATAGGGGCCGTAGTTAGCCTCGTCTTTAACTCCATGAAACTGCTATCACATTCTTCCGTCCAGGCAAATTTGTGATTCTTTTTCAACAGTTCTGTCAATGGCTTGGCTATTTTTGAGAAGCCTTCAATGAAACGACGGTAGTAGCCTGCCAATCCCAGAAAGCTGTGGACTTCAGTTACCGTGGCTGGTGTCTTCCAGTTTAATACAGCAGTCACTTTGCCGGGGTCGACGACCACACCCTGTTCTGACAGAACATGTCCCAGAAATCCCACCTCTCTCAGCCAGAATTCACACTTACTGAACTTGGCATACAAGCGGTGGGTCCTTAGTCTTTCCAGGACAGTACGGAGGGGTTGCGTGTGTTCTTCTTCATCTTTGGAATAGATAAGAATATCATTGATGAATACCACCACAAATTTGTCCAAGAAGTCCATGAAGACCTTATTCATCATGCTCATGAAGTAGGCTGGAGAATTTGTCAGCCCGAATGACATGACTATAAATTCATACAGACCATATCGGGTAGTGAAGGCTGTCTTGGGGATATCTTCTTTCCTGATTTTTAGCTGATGATACCCCGTTCAAAGATCAATCTTGGAAAATACTCGGGCCCCATTTAACTGGTCGAACAGATCATCAATGCGGGGAAGCGGATATTTATTTTTAATGGTGACTTCATTTTGTTGGCGGTAGTCCACGCACATCCGTAGGCTGCCATCCTTCTTCTTAACGAACAGTACAGGTGATCCCCATGGCGAGGTGCTTGGACGACTGTACCCTTTTTGTAATAATTCATCCAGCTGTTTCTTTAATTCTACCAGCTCTGGGGAAGGCATGCGGTAGTACTTCTTATAAATTGGAGCGGTTTCGGGAACAACATCAATAGCAAACTCTAGTTCCTGATCTGGTGGCATTCCTGGTAGTTCTTCCGGAAATACGTCCGGAAATTCATTGACTACTGGAATCAGATTTATATCTATGGTAGTAGCTTTGAATGCCATTCCCTTCTTTGACATCATTCTGCTAGCAGTGAATTGCACTGTTTGACCTGCCGGGTTAACCAATGTCACCGTCCTGGAGGCACAGTTGATACAAACCTGATGTGGTGTCAACCAATCCATCCCTAGTATTATATCCAGTCCAGGGGATTCAATGGCGACAAGGGTAGCTGGAAACTTAACTCCATGTATCAAGATTTCCAGATCCTTATATATAATATTTGTTCTGAGCATGGAGCCAGGGGATTGTACCACCATGATTTTGTCCAAAAGAGAAGGAGAAAGTTTGTGTATGGTGGCAAAACTCCGCGAAATAAATGAATGGGAAGCCCCAGAATGAAATAAAATTATTGCGGGTATGTCATTAACAGAAAACATACCAAGGACCACGTCTAGTGCTTCGCGGGCTTCCTCAGCGGAGATATGATGGAGTTGGCCGTGATACAAGTTCTGATTGGGGCGGTGTCCAACATTGTTGACTTGTGGCTTGTAGTCAGACGGTAGCTTCCCGTTTCTTGTGGGGCACTGCCTGGAGTAATGCCCGCCCTAACCACAAGTAAAGAAAGTGTTGTTGCGGCGGCAGTCCTCCAGCACTGGCTCTTTGCCAAAGGTCTTGTCCTGGCTGCCTGGCTTATTGTTGTTGCTGCCATTGCTCCAGGCAGGCTTGTACTCAGACGGACCTGGTTGCCAGATACGTGGCTTCTGCACAAACTGCTCACGGTTATCCTTCTTGGGTTCAAACTTCCGCTTGCGATCGTCATATCCTGACTTATGTTCTCGTTCGGCTATGAAGGCCTTGTTCACCAAATTCTGAAAGTCAGGAAAATCCAGCATACAAAGCTGACAACGGAGGGTATGATTAAGTCCTCCTAGGAATCGGTCTATCTTTCTTTCTTCTGTGGACACGTCATGAGTGGAGTACCGTGCCAGATTATTAAACTTGTTCAGATACTCACTGACATATTCCCTTGAGTAAGAGCAAGAAATTCCCTCTGCTTCACCTTCGTTATGCCAGTAGGGATATGATACTTGCGGAATACCTCTTTGAATTTCTCCCAGGAAATATCTTCCCCAGGAGGCCACATTATTTTTGTATTTTCCCACCATATGGCGGCTGGTCCTTCCAGGTAGTGGGTAACAAAAGGAACCTTGTCTGACTCATCACAGCGGGCTATGTCCAGCTTCTTTTCCATGGTCCGTAGCCAGTTGTCAGCTTCCATAGGATCCACAGCTTGACCAAAACTGGGTGGCTTGGTACGCTGGAAATCAGACAATTTAGATTGTGTCCCATTGTTTTGATTCTGACCCACCATAGTCTGCATACTTTTCAGAAATTCCATGAGGTCTTTATTTCTTTTCTCTTCAAACATTTTCATAATTTGATCAGTGGTTGGTGATTGTGGTGGTGGGGGTGGCAAATCTTCTGGTGATTGTCCTGCTTGTCTGGCGGATCGACGAACCGGAGTTCCATCGCCACCTTGATTACTACACCTCTTCATCCTATATTTGTTACCATTGCAAAATACCGAATCGATGAGCAACATCCATAAGGGAAAATACAGCAGTATGACACCAGAAAAAGAAACCCAAACAAAAAGAGAGAACAAAACGAACAGCATAATTATACAAGGCAACCCAACATCATACATGAAAAGCTAGTAGGGGGGGTTATCATGACTAAAACTGCTCGTACGGCAGTTGAAACATGCAGGGATGCTACGATGCATGCACTGGAACTCAAGCCTCCACTCTAGTAACGTGGGTGGCACGGACACTGGCAGACTGAAGACTCCTTGTCGTCTGATCTTGTCTCAGAATCGGAACTGATGATGTGAATCTCGGCTTCCGGATCAAACGAAACACGGCGACGCTGATGGGAAGGTTCTCCCTCTAAAGGAGAAGAAGCACGACGCCACAGCATCGGAGCAGCTGGAGTAGCTAGGAGTGAGGCCCATTCTGCCGGGGTCTCACGTCGACTACCAAACGAAAAGTCTGGCGGTCTCAACGAGCTAGAAGGAGTCTCAGGTGCTAGTGAAGGTGGAACGGGTGGAGTATACATAGGTGAAAACGCAGGGAAGAGGAGACAGTGCTGCCACAACAGCTGCAAGTGCCTCTCGGGCATGAGTCAGCTCCTCAACCAGTGAGGTGATCATACGGTAACTGGCGTTCAGATAATGAGATAAAACACCAGTAGCACGATCACTCGCCGGGTCAACAGGTGCGAAAAGGACTCGCCCTGTCGTAGGCGACAGGGTGGGGTAGTGGAAGAAACCTGGATGTGTCTGCATCTCGACCTCGTGGAAGCGCAAGTCAGTGAGAGCCTCTATCACAGCAAACTGGATCGCCAGCTCCAGAGTAGAAGCAGTTCCGCCCTTGGAAGAGTGGGAGTAGCTGCCAATATCCGAACTCGCAGAAAGAAAGGCCTCCACGTGATACTCGTACACTGAACCAGCAAGCTTCTCTCGGAACACCTGGTACACTGGGTCTTCGCCGTTGGGATATAGCCGAAGCCAGACACTACGGAGCAATACTGGAAAAGTGAACGGTGCCGGCTCATGGTTGTAGTGGTACGGAACTGGTGCCATCTACACTCACAAGTCCAATGGTTAGCACAACAATAAACTATATGCATGCCATGCAGAAATCATATGCAACAAGCAAAACACATACCAAGACTCTAAACTAATCGAAGTTCTAGCACGGGGTTAACTAGGGTGTCCTACAGTCAGCGCGGCTCTGATACCAAGTGTTGTGGCACCCCGGCTCATCAGACCGGTTTACCCAGTGCTTCCAACCCAGAGATCATGTCTTCTGGAAACACACAACAACTTGGAACAAAACAGAACTGATCTTTATTAATATGGCACAAGTACAAGCTCGGGAATTACATCAGGTAGCGAGGCCAGAAGCACTACACGTGTCATGACAATATCTACATTATTTATGGAACATAGAAAGGTCTCGGTACTACTAGGTGATTCTACGGCGTAGCGGAACAACGGGTGAAACTCTCCATCCCATAGGGACACTGCTGGGTCACGGCCTAGTTAGCGTAGCGCGAACCATCCGCACCTCCGTCCTCGGCTTCTCCTGCATCTGGCATGATACACCAGGTGAGTACTTGGAATGTACTCGCAAGCTCACAGCAACCACAACAATGCAGCAAACGACAGCATGGCAATGAACATGTTAAATGCTTAAGTTGCTTACTTACGGTGAACAAATATCAACTTACTCTCTTCTGGGTTGTACCACAACCCTCGGAATACTCGTGATCCACTGAGCACTTCCGAGCATGAGACGAGTTCTTCCATCATTATTATTATTACGGTTGACCACTCAGTGTGACCTAGTGTGGACTGTGTCCAATACC
Organism: Elymus sibiricus; assembly: GCA_039707655.1. Lineage (NCBI taxonomy): Eukaryota > Viridiplantae > Streptophyta > Magnoliopsida > Poales > Poaceae > Elymus > Elymus sibiricus. The sequence goes on from CM077670.1 coordinate 191,588,970, forward strand.
GTGGATGCGGCTATTCGAATAGATTCTTACACTCTGCAGAGGTTGCGCACTTTTCCCACACCATGGAGCTCCTGGTCCCGTACCTCAGTACACTTCCCTTCTGGGTGGACCGGTGCTGCTACAACGAAACTTGCCTAACCCATGACCCCTCCATCGTACCACCGACAATCATCCTCCCCCGGAGTCATGCCCTGGGTGGCCTCTGTGTCACTCTTGACACCTGCCACCGTCGTGGCCAACTAAACTGTCCCAAACGGGGATGCCGGCAAATAACTCAACTGGCTCACAAGGTTATCGTCGCCTACCTGATCAGGGTAGCACACACGCATAACCCTCCCTCTTTTGTGGTACCGATAAAAGAGCACGCGGTCAGAATAAGTCATGGCCGTCCCATTCCGGCAGATGTGGCTGCACGGGTAAGTCCGGGTCGGTGCCACTTGATCAACCATTAAGCTTAGTTTTAATACTTACATGACAAGCAAGGTTGTTTATCATGAATAAATTAATATGGCAGTAGTTATGCAACAATATAATTTACTATGAATTATCACATATTAAAATAATGCAAATAATTCTTTTAATAAACCAATACTATTGAAATGCTTCATGTAATGGATGATGTGGCTTGCCTTGCTCTGTTGGGTTGTCCACAAACTCCTGGTCCTCAAAACCAAAATGACTTCCCTCTGAAAATATTTTAAAATAGCAAAAGAGAATGTCACATAACACATTTCTGTTAACCAGAAATTCTGTACATGTGAGAAAAATACCAACATTTACCAGAAAATAGAGGGGCTCAAGACAAAGACAATGCAAAAAAGAATCAATTGATTTGGACTTGAGGATAAAAAGTAATGGACAGTCAAAGTTATTGGTCAAAGTTGAATTTAAACAGAAATTATAAAATCTTTGGGAGGGCCACGTCGAAAGCGTATTTCCCGAATACGCTTCCACTTAGGTACCGTTTTGGCGCGCGATGGGTCACTGACAGGTAGGGTCGGCTGGGATTTAAACAGAAGGAGGGAGAGAGGAACAGAGATGGGCGGCTCACCGACAGCGATCACCGGCGATAGCGATGACGGTGAGCTCGGGCGACTGCAGGGATGGAACAGGTGCACGACGGCGGTCCTCCCTGTACCAGCAGCGTCTCTAGGGATGGCCTGACGGCGTCGTCCCCTTCCTCTCCGGCGGCGGCTGGTTTCGGGGGTCGTCAGCGATGGCAAATCCGGCAGAGTTTCGGCTAGGCAAGAGGTCAGGGGAGGTCGTGGTGATGCACTGAGCTTGTGTATGCGGTCGGGCAGAGCTGGGGTGGAGCAAATCGAGCTGGTGGCGGAGTTGGCTGGGCGGCAGAATGCCGGCGAGCTGCGAGGCCAGAGGGCCTCTCGGCCGTGGCTCGGTGCTCTGGTGGGCGATAGGAAGTGGAGGGAGTGGGGTGAGGAGCTGGGGGAGACCGGGGAGGCCTATTTATAGGGAGGGGCGGAGCTTCTGGAGTCGGGTGGCGCCACGGCCATATCGCCGGAGCGAGGATGGCTAGCTGGCTGGCGTGGCTCGGGTGACTTGATGGAGGAGGCAGAGGGAGTAAATGCACGAAGAGACGGCTCACCGGGAAGCCTCCAGCCACCTCACCTCCCGTACGGCTACTGTGCCGCCCGTGGTGCACTATGGCCGTATCTGGCAAGGGCGATTCCGGCAAGGGGGAAGGGTCTAGGGCGGCCAGGTGGATGGAGGGGAGCTCGTCGGCTTGGAGACAACGTACGGCGACGCGGTCGTCGTGCTCCGACGTGACCCGTGCCTGCCGGCGCCCAGAGCGCTGTTTTGGCAGGCTGGCCACGCGGTCACCGCATGCACAGGCACACACGGCGCGAGCTGGCCTGCCAGGCCATGTCTGGTGTGCCGACCTTGCATACTAGAGCCCTCTCGTGCCACTAGTTTGGCCAGAGACTCACTGAACCGAAGTGTAGCATCAGCAATAGTTTGCTGTCAGCAACTTAGGAGAGATCTGGAGAGAAGATGAGTTGGAGATGAAACCAATGGAGATGTCTGGAGTGATCTATGTTGGAAGGACTACAAGCTGGCAAAATTTGGGAAACTTTGGCCAAGATTTGAACATGGTTCATGTACAAATGTTGTTTTGGTCCAGAAACTTGGTGAGGTTGTTGCACTCATATGGTTGATCTTCTGGAGCTGAAATTTGGTGTGTGGGGGTTATTTTGTCATGCCAAGATGCCATGAAAAATTTAGCTCAAATGGGTACCCCTAGCTGGTACTTCCTTCACAGAGGTTTGAAATGAGCAGAAACTTGGCAGAATATTTTTGCTGAAAATTATATTGGACAAGGAGATGTTTTTGGATATTGTGGCAAGATATGTTCCCTAGTATCTCAAGGAATTATTTGAGAGTTTTCTGAGTTGAGGAAATATGGGTTGCTTCACAAAGGGCCAGTGCTGTCTAGAAGATAAATGGAATATTCTGGACAAAATTTTATACTGGACCACGAAATGTTTTTGAAGATTGTGGGAGTAGATGATGACAAGAAGGTGTGGTATTAATTTGGGATTTTTCTGATCATCAGAACTATAGGTTGCTTCACAACCCTTAGTGAAGACAGATTTTCCCAAAGAAGAAAATGGATTATTTTGAAAGAAATGAAAATTGGAATTTGATCCAGAAGGTGTGTGACAAGATTTTGGCAAGATGTTGAGGGCTTTGGATCACTTAGAGAGAAATTCAAAGGTTTCCCAAGTCCAAAGTCAACTGAAAAGATTCAAAAGCCATCCAATTTGCAAATAAAACCAGAAAGATTTTGGAAAGAAAAAGTTGCCAAAAACCAAGGTGTCACACTCCGTCAACCATCATCCCGTAAAGTGCTTCACCGGCAAGGGCTTCCACTGATGAGCCCGTTCGCACCGAGGTCATACCGGCAAGAGAAGCTACCGGTAACCATGCGACGACAACTAAAGTTGTCGGGGAAGGGGACATCCCATCTCAACAGAACCCAACAGGTAATCCACTTGCTTCCAAGTACTCTCCAAATCTTTATTTTCTTGAACTTGACTAGTAAATCGAATTTCTTTCTGCTCTTTGCTTCTGTCAACCTTGCAGATCCAGCTTCTCCCGAAGAAGGGGAAATCACTGCAGATATAGAAGAAATTGCAAAGAGTGCTGTTGACGAGGCTACCAAGATTTCTGCAAAAGAGACCGCCATGTCTGTCGTTGAGGAGGCTAGGAAATTTCCCGAAGAATGAGAGAAGTCCTCCGGCAACACGTTTGACCCCGTTCAGATAGCTACAGAAATGGTGTTGGTTGGCGCTCACAAATCAAATCCCAACAATCCTCCTACAACACCAAGCATGCAAGTCTTGATGGATGCCTTGACGATTGTCCCTCCTCAGCAAGGATCTAGAGCCCCCAGCTCGTCTGGTATTGGAGGGCCAAACTTTGATGATAAAATTGCTCAAATTTTAATCCCCTTCTCCCAAAGTACCACTGAAGCAGACAATGCTACCGACAGCGCGGCAAATCTTGCCTTCCTAAAAACCATGGCTGCCGGTTTTAAGGATGTGCAAGATTGCTACAGCAGACGTTGGGACAAACTTCAAGAAGAGCACAAAATCTTGAAGCTAGCCGAAGAGAAGTTAAAGGAGAAGGTGGAGGAGATCCGCACATGGTATAATGAACAATCTCGCAATCTCGGAAGGCAAGAGGAAAAACTTGCTGCTGCTAAGGGGAAAACAGCAGCCCTTGACGGCAAGCAGGCAGAGCGTGAGGACCAACTCAACGCCAGGGAAAAAGATCTTGCCGCGCAAGAATACACCCTTGTCGCCAAACTCCGCACCAAGGATGAAGAGATTGAAAAGCACCTCGAGCTAAGGACACAAGAGCTGGAGAAGAATCATAAAGAATCTATTGAAACTCAAGCTCGAGAAAGTGCTGCCAAGCTCAAGGAAGCCACTGATGAGGTTGCTGCTGCCACTTCCGCCAAGGCAGATTTAGAATTGCAAGTGAACAAGCTAAAGGAAGATCTTGCCAGCAACAATAAGGAGATCAAGACTCTCAAAGATGCAGTGCAAAAGGCAGCTCATACCCTAGGGGAGCTGCAGACGTAGCTGGCATCCAAAAGCCAAGATCTCAGTAAGGCCGCCGAAGAAACAAAAGATCTGAAAGCTAAACTTGCCACTTTGGAGAAAGATCTTGAATCCGCCAAGGAAAAAGAGACAATCTTGATAGAAAAGGTTGAAGCAGAGGAGACTTTGCGAACAGATGCTGAAAACAAGTTCACCCAGCTGCGAGAAGTTCTCTCCCTCTGGACCAATAGGCTCGTCAATATTGCTGAACGCATAACTGCTCAACTTGTCGTCATGGATATGAAGAGTTGGAGCTTCACAGTGAACGACAAGGAGGCTGCCAGCGCCAGGCTGACCAAATTCTTCGATGGTCTTATGGATGCCTTGAAAACTTATCATGAAGAAGGGCTGCTTCATTTGCCGATGAATCCCAGAAATTTGGCCGCGACATCCTTTATAAGGTGCTCATCAAAGTCGCATATGGCAATCCTAACGTTGACCTCTCCAGGGCCTTCAAAAGCTTGCCGCAGAACACTGACATCACAGCTATCGACAAGATCATTGCTCCAATAGCTGATAGAGTCCTTCATGTTCCCAGGCATCAAGGCAACCTTCAGAATTAGCCTTGTCGTTCTATTTGTCACCAGTGCTATCATGTAAAAGACAAATTTGATCTTAAGTTAGATCTGCACCGTGTTTGTGATGTAATGCAACTTATGCTGATGGAATGGATGTATGCTATTTTCCTTGCTTTATCTTGTCTTTGCATGATTTTTTATACCCTACGCTTGCCGGAGGCTTGCCGATGCGCACGCTCTTGCCGCAAGTGCTTGAGGAACGGATCCTTGGCAGCCTGCCGAAAGTGCCGCTGCTGGCAATTTTACCCTTGACGATCTCAATGTGGCTACTTAAGTTGTTGAGCGGACTCGAAACAAAGTAAGAGCGCAACTGATCACGACAAGGTTCCTTAGCGTGCAGGTTTCTCATACAAAGGAAAAAATCGTTCAAGGAAGATTGCAACTACAACAAAGAATTTGTTTTAAAAAAATTCAACTTTGCTTTTTCTTTGCTATACTTCTTGTTATAAAATGATCACTTGAACGTCATTTGGTGGTATCCGCACCATCACTCCCCCTGAAAATTTACACGCAAAGGAACCTTCTGTCCTTTGAGAAAAAGAAAGAAGAGAAAGAGGAGATTGGAGACCTTGACGGTTCGTTAATCATTTCATACAAGGCGAAGTGTAACACAACATCATATGTAATCATACACAAGTAAAAATGTACTTTAACAAAGAGCTATGAAAGACTTAGCTTTATTTCACTTATGTACAGGGTATGCGCCTAGCTATGTACAAAGGGTTACATGTCTTGCCGACAAGGCTTGTACAAAAGTGTTGGGTTCTACGGTAGGGTGCGTCGACTGTAAATTAAAATTTTCCTACATGTAGAACAACCAGGAACATGCTACGGGAATGGATCACGGATCGTTACCACTAGACGTGCAGTGCCGTGCAGCGGAAGTAGAGTTGGGGCAGTGCGTCTCCGGAGTCGTCTCCTCCTCGTCGATCTCCCACGTAGCCGATCGGATCCCACGAACAGGTTCGCCGGAGCGGCGCAAGTGCACCGCCTCTAACGGTATCCGCGCGTGCAGGAGGAACGTCGTGCAGTGGACTGCTAGGTCCGATCACACAACCGGCGGCGAGTGGAGGTGGCTAGTTGCAACACATGCAAAGCCCTAGTGACGGCGCTGAAGCGATCAACCAAATGAGTGTGTCACACCTCCACTATATATAGGCACCCATCGCGGGCTCAACACTTGGGCCTCACACGGATCCTAAAGCCCAAAGTCTGTTCAGCTGGATCCGAGTCCGAGTAGGATCACATCTGACTCGTGGAGTCGGACCCAGCCTCACAGGTTCCTTCTGTTAAGTGCGCGACCCCTTAGGTTCAAGTCGACTCGGTCGCAGTTCGGATCACCTCCGACCTGCTCAGTTGGTAGCGGCCTCTAGCAAGGCGTGCCGACCACCAAGTAGACAATGAAGCCGGTTGGTGTACCTGTACAACATGTCACACTTCTGTTCCCTTTGCCACACGATATATGTTGTCGGGCTCAAGGCGAGTTTGTCATCCTTGTTCTAGCCTGACCTCTTTCTCGTTCTAGTGATGCCGACCACAAACCGGATTATCTCATAATCCTTGTCGCATGGCCATGCTTATCTTGGTCAGATCACATGAGGGGCCTAGAGTATATCTCTCCTGATCGGAGGGGCAAATCCCATCTTGCTCGACCATGTCTCGCAGCATGGGTCTGGACAAGCCCGAAACCTACCTTTATAACTACCCAGTTACGGAGTAGCATTTGGTCGTCCCAAAGCAAGTCTGTCACCATCCTGAGTGCATGTGCCAGCTCAGGTGTTAGGACATAGAACGTATGTTGTACTAGAGACTCACAGATGACATATCGTTGCGTCTCATAGTTGGGTCTGTCCGACTCAGACCTTATCTCGACTCGGATCCGACTATGTCGAATCCGACCAGATCCTTCCGAGTCCATATTATCCGGTTAGTATCCAATGCTCCATGGCTAGTGAGACCGAGCTATCGATCGTGTCATATGCTAGTCTAGTCGGCTGAGCATCCACACAGCCCTTTCGACTACGGACCTTTTAGGACAGTCATCATGCAATGCATAGTCCCACAAACAAGTCATGTACTTGCTGATACACATCATTGATAATGTCCAAGGACTATCTTTATTCATAAACACATAGGAAATATCATCATACATGATTGCCTCTAGGGCATATCTCCAACAAAAAGGTGTTATCGTGGGGCCCGGCAACTGCGCCTCATGGGTAGAACTTGTGAAGATGCTCAATGTTCCATGAATTCTGCACTGGGATGCCATCTTCAAACTCCAGATGGACTGCACCAGGTCTGGTGACTTGTACTACCTCATTAGGGCCTTCCCACTTTGGCGTCAACTTGTTTGCTCTCTTGGCGGACTGGACGCGCCGAAGAACAAGGTCGCCTTCCTCAAGGCTCCAGGCTTGAACCTTGCAGCTATGGTAGGGGCACAAAGCTTGCTGGTAGCGTGCAGCTCGCACAGCCGCCCGAAGACGATCTTCCTCAAGGAGCGTGGCGTCATCTTGCCACAGTTGCTCTTGCTCTGTTTCATCGTAAGCAAGCACTCAAGGTGACCCATACATGAGTTCTATGGGGAGCACCGCCTCTGCACCATAGACTAGGGAGAAGGGTGTCTGGCCAGTGGCTCGATTTGGTGTCGTCCTGAGTGACCAAAGAACCACCGGCAACTCATCAATCTAGCGCCTTCCGCACCTATGCAGTTTGTCGAAAGTTCTTGTCTTGAGGCCCCGCAGCACTTCAGTATTTGCTCTCTCCGCTTCGCCGTTGCTTCTCGGGTGGGCGACAGACGCAAACCAGATCTTGCTTCCAAGGTCTTGGATGTACTGCATGAAGGTGTGGGTCGTAAACTGGGTGCCGTTGTCAGTGATAATCCTGTTGGGAACACCAAAACGGCAAACCAATCCTTTCAAGAACTTGACGGCTGACTGTGTTGTTACCTTCCTCACTGGCTCTACCTCAGGCCACTTTGTGAACTTGTCGATTGTGATGTACAAGAACTAAAAGCCCCTGGTAGCACGGGGAAAAGGGCCCAAGATATCGAGCCCCCAGACCAAGAAGGGCCAAGAGAGAGGGATCATTTGAAGGGCTTGAGCTGGCTGATGTATATTCTTGGAATGGAACTGGCACGCTTCACACTTGGTTACTAGCGCAGTTGCATCCTGGAGAGTAGTGGGCCAATAGAAGCCTTGCCGGAAAGCTTTGCCGACAAGGGCCCATGATCCTATGTCAGAGCCACACATGCCTCCATGTATCTCCGCCAACAGCTTCAGTCCGTCTTCCCGGCAAATGCACTTTAATTTCACCCCATTTGGTCTCTTTTTGTGCAGAATGTCGTCCACAAACTGGTACATACTTGACTGACGGGCTACTTTTTCAGCTTCTTCTTGGTCATCAGGAAGTTCTCCTATTTGAAGGAAGTGGACGATCTGCTGCGCCCATGCCTGAGCTTGTGGCTCAACGACAAGGACTAAAGGCATCTCTCCAGCTGCAGGAGCGCTTGCTTCGATGGCGAGAACTTGGGGCTCTGCCTGAGGCCGCTGCTTACTGGCAAACGGAGTATTGTCTCCGGCAACTTCCTTGTCGGCGGCTTTTGGGACCTCTGCCGGGAAGTACTTGCCGGTGTTCAACTTTCTACTTTTGCTTGGCCGCATTGATGGTGTCACAGAGGGTTGAGTCAAATGGAGCACAAAAGTTCCTGGTTCCACAGGTAGCTTTTGGGCGGCACGCTTTGACAAATCATCAGCAATGTTGTTTTTCGCACGAGGGATGTGCTCTGGTTGTAATCCGTCAAAGTGCTCTTCCAATTTCCTCACGTCTTCCACATACGCTTCCATCAATGGGCTCTGGTAATCTTTATTGACTTGTTTCACCACAAGCTGCGAGTCGCCACGGATAATCAACTTTCTGATTCTAAGGACCACTGCGATCCTAAGACCGGCAAGAAGCCCTTCATACTCAGCAGTGTTGTTTGTAGCTTTCTCCCTGGGAAAGTGCATTTGTACCACATATTTGAGGTGCTCTCTGGTGGGTGCGACAAGTAGCACTCCGGCACCGGCGCCTTGCAGCGAGAAGGCACCGTCAAAATACATGATCCATTGTTTAGCTGTTTCCTTGCCGGGGTGAGAAGTCTCTTGAATTTCTTCGTCTTGCGTTGGTGTCCATTCTGCAATGAACTCCACCAAGGCTCTGCTCTGAATGGTTGAAGTACTTTCAAACTTAAGTGCAAAACTTGACAATTCCAACGCCCACTCTACTATCCTGCCGGTGGCATCTGGATTTCTCAAGATATGATGCAACGGAAAGCGAGTGACGACTTTGATCTCATGTGCTTGGAAGTAATGGCGCAGCTTCCTCGAGGCCATGAGAAGGCCGAAAAGTAGTTTCTGCACACCAGAGTACCTTGATCTAGCCCCTTTCAAAAGGGAACTAACAAAGTAAACTGGGTGCTGCACCATTTTGTTCTTCGACACCACTTGCTGGTTTGCTTCATTTGCTTGTGCTATTTCTGACTTGTCGGCACCAGATTCTGCTGGAGAATATTCCAGCTTGTCGCTTGATGTGCTTGCAACTGCTGCTTCTTCGTCGTCAGCTTCTCTCTCTGCCACTAATGCAGCACTAACCACTTGATTTGTTGCCGCCAAGTATAGCAGCAACGGCTCTTGCGGCTTAGGTGCAACTAGTGTTGGCGGAGAGGAGAGGTACTTCTTCAAATCTCGCAGCACGGCCTCCGCTTTCGGAGTCCATTTCATTGGACCTGCCTTTTTCAAACTCTTGAAAAATGGCAAGGCGCGCTCAGCAGATTTGGAGATGAACCTGCTCAATGCAACTACGCAGCCAGCAAGACGTCGCACATCATTGACTCGCTTTGGTGCTTCTATCTACTCAATAGCTTTGATTTTGTCGGGATTGGATTCAATTCCTCGCTGAGATACAAAGAACCCGAGAAGCTTCCCGGATGAGACGCCAAACACACATTTCTCATGATTGAGCTTCAAGTTGATCTTGCGCAAATTTCCAAACGTTTCTTCTAAGTCTTGAATAAGGGTTGATTTGTCCTTGGTTTTGACCACTATATCATCCATATATGCTTCCACATTCCTGTGCAGCTGGGGTTCAAAACCAATCTGGACCACTCTTGCAAATGTTGAACCAGCACTCTTCAGTCCGAAAGGCATACGCACGAAGCAGTATGTGCCACATGGAGTGATGAATGCGGTTTTCTCCTCATCCTCCTTGGCCATGAAAATCTAATGATAACCAGAATATGCATCAAGAAAGGAGAGTAAATCACAGCTGGCAGTGGAGTCGACAATCTGGTCGATGCGTGGCAAAGGGAAAGGATCTTTTCGACAAGCTTTATTGATATCATTGTAGTCGATACAGAGTCTCCATTTCCCATTTGCTTTGCGCACAACAACTGGATTGGCCGACCATGTTGGATGAAGTACCCCTCTAACTAAGCCTACCGCTTCTAACTTTTTATTCTCTTCAGCAATGAACTGTTGCTGATCCAGAGCTTGCTTCCTGACCTTCTGCTTGACGGGCCGTGTGTGGGGACAGACGACAAGGTGGTGCTCAATTACCTCCCTGGAACACCGGGGATGTTAGATGGTTGCCATGCAAACACATCGACGTTCGCCCGCAGGAAGGTAACGAGCACGCTTTCCTATTTGCTGTCAAGAGTGGCACTGACGCTGAACGTATCGCCCGTGTCGCGGTGACACGACCATCTATGGGGCCATCCAGCCCCTTGTGGTTCGGCAGGGGGGATCAACATGCACAAAGAGCATGATCAATGGAAAACGCAAGGGATTTACCCACGTTTGGGCCGCTGAGAAGCGTAAAACCCTACTCCTGCTTTTGATGTATTGGTTGTATGAAAGCACAAGTATAGGGAGCGCTTCTCCCGGCAAGGTGCGGAGAGTGCTGCTACACGAGATGTGCAAGTGTTTGAAAAGGGGTCCGAATCCCTCTAACTGTTGCCTTGGCCCTCCTTTTATAGCTAAAGGGGTTACCACAGTGGCAAAACAGTAATTACATGTCTATTAGATAGCAAACAGTGCTATCATACCTAACTCTGCCAGTTTAGGACAAAGGCATTAAATGCATCGTTAGGTGTCATGTGGAGAGGTAGTCCCGGCAAGGTTTCTGCACCGCTCGCCCAGCTACCTCGTATTATTCTGACACGCCTCCTGGACGAGTGTCATTAAAGGCAAATCCTGTCCCAGTGTGCTGACACATGCCCGAGAAGCCTTACCAACCAGCCTGCGCGGTCGACACCTCATCCACTAGCGAACATCTGTGCGGTGAGGTGGAGCGCTGGAGGGCTGGCAGAAGCCTGCCGGTACGGAGCTTGCCGGGTCTTCACCTTGCCGGTTTAGCCTTGCCGGCAAGGAATGTCTTCATCTTCGGTACTGGTTGTTGGAAGTCGGGCTCCGGGGACCCAAAGGTTCAAACACTGGGGTGAGCTTGTTCTACCTACTTCGCCTCCTACCACGGTTAAGCGACGGCGAGGCGACGGCGAGGGCGCGCTAGCGAGGGACGGAACGAGGACTCGGCGGTTTACCCAGGTTCGGGCCACCTTGCGGTGTAAGACCCTACTCCTGCTTGTGGTTGGGATTGCCAGGGCAAGAGAGTTCTTGCGTACAAGGTACAAGGTAGGAGATGAAGGAATCGATTCGGTCTCCCCTTCTCTCGGCTGCTCTGCCCCTTATATCCACCATGGTCCTCTTCCCCCTGGAAACTTAGGCGGGAAGGGTTGCCACACTTGGCGATTTCGAAAGGGGACATGCGCTCAGGCTATCCTAACTAATGGTGGTCTTCGCCTGCCAAAGCATGATCCATGACGCGCTGGTGGGCTCGGTGATGACCTCCGCCCTGCGCGCCCGTCGTCTTGGTCTTCCTTCGCCGATCGGGCAACCTTTGGGGTTGCTTTGGAGAGTAGATAGCTGGCCCTGCTCCCTTAACACGAAAGAGGAAACCATCTTCATCCGCGCCTGCTGGCGCGGCCTTTGCTGCCGCTCGTCGCCGCGCGCGTCACCCGCATGACGGGCTCCAGGCCGCGCGGCAAGGTGAACAACCTTCGCCTCGAGCGCCTGTGGGAGGGGGCCTCGGGAGGCCACCTCGGAAAGCCGCCTCGTGAGAGGACCTTGCGAGGCCGTTGACGGTGGTGCTGAGCATTTCTTGCTACTCCCTGAGGAGGGGGCCTCAGGAGGCCAGGGCCTCATGAGGGGTCTTGGTGAGAGTTCGGTGAAGACGGCCCGCTGGGCCCACGCTAGGCGTTGCGCCCTGGGCCAAAGGTAGACGGGCCTGGATACCCCGGGTTCCACGGGCCCGACATTGGTTGAGTGCTTGTTGATGTTTTGTCTTGAGCTTCTGTAAATGGACCTTGAGTTTTGGTCTTGGCGGTCCCCGGCAAGGCTTGGACGGCAAGGAGGCTGCTACTGTCTGTGCATAAGTTAGGGTATAAAATACCCATGTTTTATACACTGACAGGAGCCCCCGGGCCTGGGCCATACGCGCGTCCGAAGCGTCGTTTGGCTAGGCCCAAACAATGCACAGACACGCGGCAGGAAAACTACCGCTGTAGTTTTTCGTCATGATGGTTATCATCTTTTGAGATCTTCTTTGCTTCTTCCTTAGTCTGGTCTTGGGTGTGCTCTTGGTCACCTCTCGGCAAACCTTGTCGTTGGGTGGACGGCCTGTAGGCGTGCTCAGACCAGGGGTATGCTCACATGCGGGGCGCCATTGGTTCAAATCGAACGGGCGCATAGCCACGCGTGGCAAAGGATAACTGCCATGTATATCTTTATTTCTCCTTTTTATGCGCCCCTCCATCACGCGCGTCTGCATGCATGTAGGGCAGTGGATTGGTGGAGAAGGGCGGCCGTTGGAGTGACGCGCCGGGCTAGGGGGCGCAGGGCGCGGGACTGGCGAACGTGGGCGGTTGCTGGAGTAATGCGCCCGGCCAGAGCGCAGGGCGTGGGATTGGCGAACGTGGGTGGCCGCCCAAAGACGGTGAATAGCCAGCCCCCTGCCCTTCCCCTATAAAGAGGGGACTGCGGGATGCGATGCTCACTCATCCCCTCCCGCCTTGGTCCTCAGCAACCGTCGTCTCTTTCTCTCATCCTCTCCCCCTGCATCTGACGACGGCATGGCGAGAAGGAGAGGTCGTGGCCGTGTCTCTGCTGCCGCGGCAAGTGCTTCTCCTCGGCTCCATGCTCATGCTTCGGCCGCAGCTGCAGAGGCTGGTTCCAGCGCTCAAGGGAGGGCCGCGGCTCGTGGTCGCGGATGACGCAGTGCCCACGGTCGGGGCGGCCGTGGCGGGGCGCTTGCAGCTCCGTCTTCGGCCCCTCCTCCGCCGGCGGAAGGCCACACGGAGGACACGGTGCAAGAGTTCGTCTTGGAGCTGCGCGATCAGCCGCGGAGCTGGCTGCGGCTTCCTCGCCCTTTCGCTAGGGAGATGGAAGGCCGCCACCTGCACGGCCTATGGCTGCGCGTGGATGGTTGCTGCAACGGCCCGGTCTGGGTAACCGTTGACACCTCCAACAATGGTATTATGTACCTCACGCGCGGGTGGAAATCCTTTGCCCGTGCCCGTTGCTTAGGGCAAGGGCACCTCCTTCACTTCCGGCTATATGGACCAGACATGCTTGTCGTGAAGTTCTTCGGGGCTTCAGGCGCTCATCTGGAGTGCTGCGCGGAGAGTTCGAGCAACAGCGACACCGCTTCCTCCAGCGATGCTGAGGATGACGATGATGACGGTGATGACGACGGCTCTCCGGGCATGAAGATTGGAGACGACGACGACGAGTTTGGCTGATCACCGACAGCACCATCATCTGGCCTTCCGGGAACAAGCCGGGCTTCGCCTAGGTGCCCCTTTTGCCCTCCTTGCACTCGATGTAAACCCTGGGAAAGGGCTAATGAAATGTAATTGAGTACTTTCTTAATGAATATCTGTCGTTGTCGGGCTTAGACAAATGTATGCTGTTTCCCCTGTTTTATTTTGCCTTTGTATGATTGTGTCCCCACGCTATTTGGGAAACTTGCCGGTGCGCACACTTGCCACGAGCGCTTCGAGGAATGGGTCCTTAGCAGCCTGCTGGAAGTGCCGCTGCCGGCAAGGCTACTTGTCGGAACAGAACGCAGCTGCTAGGCTTGCCGAGTGGACTCGAGGCAAGCTAGAGCGCAGACCGATCGCGACAAGGTTCCTTTCACGTGCAGGTTTCTCATACAGAGCACAGAATCGTTCAAGGGAAAACACGAATGCAACAAGGAAAAAATTTCAAAGTTTTTCAACTTAGCTTTTCCTTGCGTCGTTTCTCTCGTTGTATGAAATGATCACTTGATCATCATTAAAATGGTACCCCATCTCCGCTCCCCCGGGAAACTTGCACTCGAGGGATCCTTCTATGCTTTTAAGAAAAAGAAAGAAGAGAAAAGAGTGGTTTGGGGACCTTGACAGTCCATCAGTCATTCCATACAAACTAAAGTGTAAATCACAACATCACATGCATTCACATATAAATAAATATCTACGAGGAGTTGCGAAACACTTAGCTTTATTATGCACAGGATCTGCGCCTGGCTTCGTACAAAGGGTTACATGTCTCGCCAACAAAGCTTGTACAAAAGGGGTTGCCGGGAAGCCCGACAACTGCGCCTCACGGGTAGAACTTGCGAAGATGCTCAATATTCTATGAGTTTTGCACTTGAATGCCATCTTCGGTCTCCAGACGGACTGCCCCAGGTTTGGTGACTCGTACTACCCGGTAAGGGCCTTCCCACTTTGGCGTCAACTTGTTTGATCCCTTTGTGGACTGAATGCGCCGAAGAACAAGGTCGCCTTCCTCAAGGCTTCGGGCATGCACTTTTCGGCTATGGTAGGGGCGCAAGGCATGCTGGTAGCGTGCAGCTCGCACAGCCGCCCGAAGACGATCTTCCTCAAGGAGTATTGTGTTGTCTTGCTGCAGCTGCTCTTGCTCAGCTTCATCGTAAGTGAGCACTCGAGGTGACCCGTATATGAGTTCTGTGGGGAGCATTGCTTCTGCACCGTAGATTAGGGAGAAGGGCGTTTGTCCGGTAGCTCGATTTGGTGTCGTTCTGAGTGACCAAAGAACCGCCGGCAACTCATCAATCCATTGTCTTCCACACTTGCGCAGCTTGTCAAAGGTTCTTTTCTTGAGGCCACGCATCACTTCAGCATTCATCCTTTCTGCCTGGCCGTTGCTTCTCGGGTGAGCAACAGACGCAAAACAGATTTTGCTGTCAAGGTCTTGGATATACTGCATGAAGGTGCGGCTCGTGAATTGTGTGCTATTGTCGGTGATGATTCTGTTAGGAACCCCGAAACGGCAAACTAATCCTTTGAAGAACTTGACGGCTGATTGCGCTGTCACCTTTCTCACTGGCTCCACTTCAGGCCACTTTGTGAACTTGTCTATGGCGACGTACAAGAACTCAAAGCCCCCGGCAGCACCGGGGAAGGGGCCCAAGATATTGAGCCCCCAGACCGAAAAGGGCCAGGAGAGAGGGATTGTTTGGAGAGCTTGAGCTTGTTGATGTGTGTTCTTTGAATGGAACTGGCATGCTTCACACTTGGTTACTAACTCAGTTGCATCCTGGAGGGCAGTGGGCCAATAGAAGCCTTGCCAGAAAGCCTTGCCGGCAAGGGCCCTTGATCCTATGTGAGAGCCACATATGCCTCCGTGTATCTCTGCCAACAGCTTCAGTCCGTCTTCCCGGCAAATACAATTTAATTTCACACCGTTTGGTCACTTTCTGTAAAGAATGTTATCCACAAACTGATACATACTTGACTGACGTGCTACTTTCTCAGCTTCTTCTTGCTCATCGGGAAGTTCTCCTGTTTGAAGGAAACGAACTATTTGCTACGCCCATGTCGGAGCCTGCGGCTCGATGACAAGAACTAAAGGCATTTCTTCGGCCGTGGGAGTGCTTGCCTCGGTGGCAAGAACCTGGGGTTCTGCGCGAAGCTGCTGCTCACCGGCAACCGTGTCGTTGTTCCTGGCAACATCTTTGCTGGCGGCTTCTGGGAGCTTTGCCGGAAAGTACTTGCCGGTATTCAACTTCCTTCTCTTACTGCCCTGCGTTGATGGAGTGACTATTGGTTGATTCAAATGGAGCACAAACGTTCCCGATTCCACGGGAAGCTTTTGAGCGGCACACTTTGACAGGCTATCAGCAATGCTGTTTTCCGCACGAGGGACGTGCTCCGTTTGTAACCCATCAAAGTGTTCTTCCAATTTCCTCACTTCTTCCACATATGCTTCCATCAACGAGCTCTGGTAATCTTTGTTTACATGCTTCACAACGAGCTGCGAGTCATCGCGGATGATCAATTTTTTGATCCCAAGGTCCACTGCAATCCTAAAAATGGCAAGGAGTCCTTCGTACTCAGCAGTGTTGTTTATAGCTTGCTCCCTGGGAAAGTGCATTTGAACCACATACTTGATGTGCTCTCCGGTGGGTGCGACGAGCAGCACTCCGGCACCGGCGCCTTGCAGCGAGAAGGCACCGTCAAAGTACATGATCCATTCTTTGGCTGTTTCTTTGCCGGGGAGAGCTGTTTCTTGAGTCTCTTCGTCCTGTGTTGGCATCCATTCAGCAATGAACTCCGCCAAGGCTCTGCTCCGGATGGTTGAAGTGCTTTCAAACTTAAGTGCAAAGCTTGAAAATTCCAACGCCCACTCCACTATCCTGTCGGTTGCCTCTGGAGTTCTCAAAATGCGTTGCAACGGGAAGCGAGTGACGACGGTGATTTCGTGTGCTTGGAAGTAGTGGTGCAGCTTTCTCGAGGCCATAAGGAGGCCAAAAAGTAGCTTCTGGACGCCAGAGTATCTTGATCTAGCCCCCTGCAGAAGGGAACTAACAAAATACACGGGTCGCTGCACCACCTTCTTCTTCGGCACCACTTGCTGCTCAGCTCCACTTGCTTGCACAGTCGGTGACTTGTCGGCACCAGGCCTTGCCGGGGAAGATTCCTGTTTGTCGCTGGACGGGCTTGCCGTGGCTGCTTCCTCGTCATCGACTTCCCTCTGTGCCACTAATGTAGCACTAGCCACTTGATTCGTTGCCACTATGTATAGCAGCAACGGCTCTTGCGGTCTAGGCGCAACTAGTGTTGGCGCGGAGGAGAGGTATCTTTTCAAGTCCTGCAGCGCGGCCTCCGCTTCCGGAGTCCATTTCATCGGACCTGCCTTTTTCAAAATCTTGAAAAATGGCAGGGCGCACTCAGCGGATCTTGAAATGAACCTACTCAAGGCAGCAACGAAGCCGGCAAGACGCCGCACATCTTTGACGCTTTTTGGTGCTTGAATCTGCTCAATGGCTTTGATCTTGTCGGGATTTGCTTCAATTCCTCGCTGAGATACAAAGAATCCGAGAAGTTTACAGGATGGAATGCCAAACACACACTTCTCGGGATTGAGCTTCAAGTTGATTATGCGCAAGTTTGCCAAGGTCTCTTCTAAATCTTGAATGAGGGTAGACTTGTCCTTGGTTTTGACCATTATATCATCCATGTATGCTTCCACATTCCTGTGCAGCTGGGGCTCAAAACCAATCTGAACCGCCCATGCAAATGTTGAACTTGCACTCTTTAATCCGAAAGGCATACGCACAAAGCAGTATGTGCCACATGGAGTAATGAATGCGGTTTTCTCCTCATCCTCCTTGGCCATGAATATTTGATGGTATCCAGAATATGCATCAAGGAAGGAGAGCAAATCACAGCCGGAGGTAGAGTCTACAATCTGATCAATGCGCGGAAAGGGGAAAGGATCCTTTGGACATGCTTTGTTAATATCAGTGTAGTCAATACAAAGTCTCCACTTCCCGTTTGCTTTGCGCACCACAACTGGGTTTGCCAACCAAGTTTGATGTAGTACACCTCTAACCAAACCTGCTGCTTCTAGTTTCTTGATTTCCTCGGCAATGAATTGTTGCCGCTCCAAAGCTTGCTTCCGGAATTTTTGCTTGACGGGCCGAGCGTGGGGACAAACGGCAAGGTGGTGCTCAACTACCTCCCTGGGAACACTGGGGATGTCAGATGGTCGCCATGCGAACACATCGACATTCGCCCGCAGGAAGGTAACGAGCGCGCTTTCCTATTTGCTGTTAAGGGTGGCACTGATGGTGAAGGTACCGTCAGTGCTATCCTCCCTAGCCGGCACCTTCTTGGTCGCCGGTGAAGCAGCTTTGGATTTCTTACCGGCGGAGCACTCCGGCAGGTCTTCAACAGGCGCGCAGCACTCCGAAGAGGTGCGCTTCCCGGAATCCTTGCTAGAGGTCTTGCCGAACTTCTTGTTTTCGTTCTTCTTGGCGAGAGCTGGCGCCTTGGCATCCTCTGCTACAACCGCATCTTTGTACATCTTGTCGACGCAAATGACTGCATCTTTCTTGTCGGACTTGACGGAGATGACACCCATCGGCCCTAGCATCTTCAACGTGTTGTAAGCATAGTGAGATGCTTCCATGAATTTTGCCACGGATGGGCGGCCAAGAATACCATTATACGGCAAGGGGATCTTGATGACGTCAAACACAATCTTTTCCATTCTGTAGTTCAGTTCCCCGCCAAACGTCACCGGTAATGTGATCTTTCCCTTGGGCTGGCTTCTTCCCGGGTTCACTCCTTCAAACGTGCCCGTTTTCTCAAGTTCCTCGTCGGGGATCTGCAACCTTTTGATAACTTCCGGAGAGATCAGACTCAGACCGGCCCCATCGTCAACTAACATCTTTGTTACTTGGAGGTTGCGAATTGTTGGTGAAACCAACAACGGCAAACACTCGACCGCAGTTATGCGATCAGGGTGGTCCTCAGCATCAAAAATGATAGGCGTGTGTGACCATTTGAGTGGCTTTTGAGAGCCCATTGCCGGTTCCGCCGCATTAACCTCACGTGCCCATTGCTTAAGTTGGCGGTGAGAGGAGTGCAATGATGCTCCTCCGTCGATGCACATGGCGTCGGTTGCCTTCTGGAATTCTTGTTCGCTGGTATCATCACTATCCTCTTCGTCGCTCCCATCATCTTCCTCTTTCTTGTCTTGGTCTCTTGCAGGCTTCTCTTTCTGCTGCTTGCCCTTGCCGCGGCGGCCTCCTCGACCACCACGGCCCTTTTTGCCGGATCCACCAGTACCATCTTGACTTTTCTCTTTGTCATGCTTTTCGTATTCAGCTTTCTGTTTCTCAACAAGGTGCTCTACTTGCCGGCACTCTTGGAGAAAGTGGCCTTTGGTACGGTGAATCTTGCAGTACGGTCCATCAGACTTGCCGGCTTTCTCGTTTGTCGCCGCCTCCTGGCAAGCGCCGCATACAGCAGCCTCCTTGCCGGAGTTTTCAGTCTTGGCTTTCTTGGCGGACTCGGAGTTGCCGGAGCCTTCGATAGCCATAACAGTTTTGCCTTTGCGCTTCCTATTACGCTTTCGTCCTTTCTTCCTCGGGGTGGCAGCATCATCGTCCTCAGAATCTACCTCGGCACCAGCGTGCTCCCCAGGAAGTCTTCTTCCTTCCTCAGCACGTGCACACTTATCCGCCAATGTGTAGAGCTCGTTGGCGGTCTTGGGCAACTTGATGTTCATTTTCTCCCGCATCCTCCGATTGCACACATTCGTGTGAAAGGTGGCAATGACGGCTGCGGGGTGCACATCTGGAATGTTATGGTGCACACGGCTAAACCTCTGGATGTACTTGCGTAAAGTTTCACCATCTCTTTGCGGGATCACTTGCAGGTCGCTGGGCTGTCCAGGGGCCTTGTGGCCTCCGGTAAAGGCACCAACGAATTCATTGCAGAGATCTGACCATGAAGAAATGGAGTTCTCCGGCAAGTTCATCAGCCAAGATCTCACGTTGGGCTTCAGTACCAACGGAAAGTAATTGGCGAGGATCTTCTCATCTCTTCCTCCGGCAGCTTGCACGGCAATCGTGTAGATGCCTAGAAACTCTGCCGGGTTCAGCTTGCTGTCATACTTTTCCGGTACTTCTGGCTTGAAGGCTCAGACGGACAGCCATTGGACTTGCCGCAGCTCACGGGTGAAGGCGGGACACCCAACCTCATAAGGTAGATATCCGCCAACCCCTGGCACAGGCTCATCAACGATGGGGCCGTTGCGCGCGTCAGATTGATGGCGCGCCTCCCGGTGCCGTTCGATGGTGGTGCGGGCGTCTTCTGCCCGCCTGTCACATAGCACTTGCCGCTGATCTTGCTGCGCTCGTGAATCCGAAGAGGCCATCGACACTTCGTCGGGCTCGACAGATCGTCGAGCCTGCCGTGGTTGTTGGCGTTGCTGCTGTTGAGACTGTTGCCGCTGAGGTGATTGCACCGTTAGCGTAGTACCGTCAACGCGGCCACCAGCTGGAGCTGCCGGTGCTGTTTGCGGACGCCGTGAGGGCTCCGCTTGCTGTGATTTACTGGCCTCGGCAAACTCAATCAAGCTTTGGATGGTGGCTCTCTACTCATCCATCTTCTTTGCCGCTGGAGGGAAATTTAGCAGCATCTGGGCTCTCGCCATTGCTTCTGCCGCTGTGACTGGCATGGCCGGAAGCGAAGAGCGCGACGTCGCTCCACTCCTGGTGGAGCCAGCAGGAGCGCCATCGCGGTCTTGCTGCCGCGGCACATGATCAGCAGCGGGTCGCCGTGGCGGAGGCGGTGCCTGAGGATTTGGGAATTGATCAACAGGAGTCTTGCCGTGAGGTCGCCGCTGCCCGGAGTCGTTGGCGCCACTCGGGGCTGTTCCGCGCCCGTTGTGCGAAGGACGCGGCGTCTGTCCCAAAGCTGCATCCTTGGATGTCGCCGCGGCAGGATCTTGGCTCGCGCCGGCCGGGCACTGCCGCTCTGGTGGCTGCGTTCGTCGGCGCGGCGAGGAGGAGCAGGAGGAGGATGTCCGCCCACTCCGCCCGCGCCGTCGCGGCTCTGCTCGCCAGAGGATCGAGGAGGTCGACTGCCTCCAGCGCGCTCGTCTCTTGCGCCGACCGCGGTGGGCATGGTGACCGCGCTGCCTGCGCTGGTAGTGCCAACCGCGGTATCCGCACCGCCTGCATTGGCCGCGCCGCCTGCAGCGCCTGCGGATGCGTGCGGGGTGGCCGTCATCGTGATGCCCTTCTTCTTGGGCGCCATCGACGATGAGGAGGACGGCGAGGAAGTTGATGAAGATGATGAAGAAGACGCGCAATCCACTGATCAAGGTTCGCGCAAGTGACTCCCCCTACCTAGCGCGCCAAAGATGTCGTGGTGACACGACCATCTATGGGGCCATCCAGCCCCTTGTGGTTCGGCAGGGGGGATCAACGTGCACAAAGAGCATGATCAATGGAAAATGCAAGGGATTTACCCAGGTTCGGGCTGCTGAGAAGCATAAAACCCTACTCCTGCTTTTGATGTATTGGTTGTATGAAGGCACAAGTACAGGGAGCGCTTCTCCCGGCAAGGTGCGAAGAATGCTGCTACGCGAGATGTGCAAGTGTTTGAAAAGGGGTCTGGATCCCTCTAACTGTTGCCTTGGCCCTCCTTTTATAGCTAAAGGGGTTACCACAGTGGCAAAACAGTAATTATATGTCGATTAGACAGCAAATAGTGCTATCATACCTAACTCTGCCAGTTTAGGACAAAGGCATTAAATGCATCGTTAGGTGTCATGTGGAGAGGTAGTCCCGCCAAGGTTTCTGCACCGCTCGCCCAGCTACCTCGTATTATTCTGACATGCCTCCTGGACGGGTGTCATTAAAGGCAAATCCTGTCCCAGTGTGCTGACACGTGCCCGACAAGCCTTACCAACCAGCCTGCGCGGTCGACACCTCATCCACTAGCGAACATCTGTGCGGTGAGGTGGAGCGCTAGAGGGCTGGCAGAAGCTTGCTGGTACGGAGCTTGTCGGGTCTTCACCTTGACGGTTTAGCCTTGCCGGCAAGGAATGTCTTCATCTTCGGTACTGGTTGAGTGCTTGTTGATGTTTTGTCTTGAGCTTCTGTAATTGGACCTTGAGTTTTGGTCTTGGCGGTCCCCGGCAAGGCTTGGCCGGCAAGGAGGCTGCTACTGTCTGCGCATAAGTCAGGGTATAAAATACCCATGTTTTATACACCAACAGCCCATGCCGTCCTCCTTCACCGACACCTTCTTGGTTGCTGGTGGAGTAGCTCTGGACTTCTTGCCCTTGCCGGAAGAGCTCTCCGGCACGTCATCGATGAGTGCGCAACACTCCGAGGAGGTGCGCTTCCTGGAAGCCTTGTCAGAGGTCTTGCCGGTCTTCTTGCTTTTCTCAGGTTTGCCGGCAGGAGCAGGTGCTTGGCGACAGATGCTGCAACTGCTTCCCTATAAAGCTTGTCAACGCAGATGACTGCATCCTTCTTCTCGGAGTTTATAGTGATGACATCCATCGGCCCTGACATCTTGAGCGTGTTGTAGGCATAATGTGATGCTGCCATAAACTTTGCCAGAGCTGGGCGGCCAAGAATTCCATTGTATGGCAAAGGAATCTTAACGACGTTGAAGACAATCTTCTCCGTCCTATAATTCAACTCACCGCCAAACGTCACCGGCAGAGTAATTTTCCCTTGGGCTGGCCCCTTCCCGGATTGACCCCTTGAAACGTGCCTGTTTGTTTGAGATCTTCATCAGGAATCTGTAGCCTCTTAATGGCATCTGGTGAAATCAAATTGAGGCCAGCCCCACCGTCAACTAGCATTTTTGTGACTTTGAGGTTGCGGATTGTTGGTGAAACCAACAACGGCAAACACCCGACCACAGTTATGCGATCAGGGTGATCCTTAGCATCGAAAATGATGGGCGTGTGAGACCACTTGATTGGTTTCTGAGTGCCTGCTGCCGGTTCTGCCGCATCGACCTCACGTGCCCACTGCTTGAGTTGGCGACGAAAGGAGTGCAAAGATGCACCTCTGTCAATGCACATGGCCTCGGTTGCCTTCTGGAATTCATGTTCACTGGACTCCTCTTCGTCCTCGTCATCATCATCATCCTCCTTCTTCTTGTCGCGGCCCCGAGCAGGTTTTTCTTTCTGCTGTTTGGCCTTGCTGCGGCGGCCTCCTCGGCCACCATGACCCTTCTTGCCGAATCCCCTAGCACCGTCTTGGTCTTTCTCCTTGTCGCGATTTTCATACTCAGCCTTCTTTTTTTGGCAAGTTGTTCGACCTCCGGCACTCTTGGAGATCGTGGCCCTTGGTGCGGTGAATCTTGCAATATGGCCCGTCGGTCTTGCCGGCTTTCTCGCCTGCCGCAGCTTCCTGACAATTAGCGCACCCGGTAGCTTCCTTGTCGGAGCTCTCCATCTTGGCCTTCTTGGCAGCGGTAGCGTTGCCGGAGCCCTCAACGGCAATTACTGTCTTGCTTTTGCGCTTCCTGTTACGCTTTCAGCCCTTTTTCTTCGGGGTGGTGGCTTCGTCGTCTTTGGAGTCAACTTCAGTGCCAGCATCCTCCCCGGGAAGCCTCCTTCCATCCTAAGCCCATGCACATTTGTCCGCCAATGCATAAAGCTCATTGATGGTCTTGACTTTCCGGATGTTCATCTCCTCCCGCATCCTACGGTTGCGAGCATTCGTGTGAAAGGCAGCAATCACGGCAGCGGGGTGAACATCAGGAATGTTGTGGTGTACACGACTGAATCTCTATATATATTTCCACAAAGACTCGCCATCTCTTTGTGGGATTACGTGCAGATCACTGGGCTGACCAGGAAGCTTGTGGCCTCCGGTGTAAGCACCAATAAACTCATTGCACAAATCGGACCATGAAGAAATGGAGCCTTCCAGCAAGTTCATCAGCCAAGACCTCACATTTGGTTTGAGTACCAATGGGAAGTAGTTGGCGAGAACTTTATCATCCCGTCCTCCGGCAGCTTGTACGGCGATCGTATAGATGCCCAAGAACTCTGACGGATTGAGCTTGCCGTCATATTTCTCCGGCAACTCTGGCTTGAAGGCCAGGGTTGACGACCAGCGGACTTGCCTCGTAAGGTAGATACCTGCCAACCTCAGGCTTAGGCTCATCAACGACTAGACCGTTGCGCACGTCGAATTGACGGCGCGCCTCCTGGCGCCGTACAATGGTGGTGCCGGCATCTTCCACCCGCCTACCACGTAGCACTTGACGTTGGCCTTGTCGCGTTCGCGGATCCAAAGAGGCCATCGATGCTTGTCGGACTCGACGGGTCGGCGAGTTTGCTGCTGCCGTTGAAGTTGTTGCCGTGGAGGTAACTGCACCGTTGGCGCAGCATCTCTGGCACGACTATCAGCTAGTGCCGTTAGCGGACGCTGTGAAGGTCCCGCCTGTTGTGACTTGCTGGCTTCAGCAAACCCAATGAGGCTCTGGATGGTGGCTCTCCACTCATCCATCTTGTCAGCAGCTGGAGGAAAATTTAACAACATCTGCGCCCGTGCCATGGCCTCGGCCACTGTGGTTGGCATGGCCAGGAGCGAAGCGCGAGACATCGCTTGACTTCTGGCTGAGCCGGAGGGAGCTCTGTCCCACACCTACTGCCGCGGCGCATGTTCGCCGGTGTGCTAACGCGGTGGTGGTGGTGCCTGAAGATCTTGTGGCTGATCTACAGGTGTCTTGCCATCTGGTCGTCGTCCAGAACCACCAGCGGCGTGTGGAATCGCGTCGCGCCCATCTTGCGATGGTCGCGGTGTGCATCCCGACGTAGCATCCTTGGATGCCACATCAGCTGGATCGTGGCTCGCGCCGGTCCGGACGGTGTTGCTCCGGTGACTACGCTCGCCAGAGCACTGAGGAGGCGGGAGTTGGTCATCTGCACCGCCTCCGCCATTGTGGCTTCGATTGCCAGAGCGGCACGGAAGCTGAGTACCCGCGTTGTGCGCTCCGCCTGCTCCACTTGCGCTGGCTGCACCGCTCGCGCCACCTGCACTGATCTTGCCTCCCGTGCCGCCCGCGCCGGCAGCATCATCTGCGCCACCTGCGGACGTCTGCGATGGAGGCTTGGAGGTCGATGGAGCTACTGCAGTTGCGCCCTTCTTCTTGGGCGCCATCGAAGATGATGTCGAAAAAAACTGACGCGTAGACTGCTGAATCAGGTTCGCGCAAGAGATCCCCCTGCCTGGCGCGCCAAAGATGTCGTGCGTACGACGATCTATGGGATTGAGGAGATCCCTTTTGCGGTTCAACTGTGGGGATACGCAAGCACGAAGAGCAGAATCAGCAAGGGATTTACCCAGGTTTCGGCCACCATGAGGTGTGAAACCTTACTCCTGCTTTGTTGTATTGGATGTGTTTGAGCTCGAATACAAGGAGCGCAACTTGCCGGCAAGAGTGCGGGAAGGGCAGCTACGCATGCAAAATTAGCAAAGTGTCCACCCCCGTAAAGGTTGCCTGGGCCCTCCTTTTATAGATCAAGGGGTAACCACAGTGGCAAAACTGTCTTTACATATTGATTAGATAGCTAACAGTGCTATCATACCTAACTTTGCCGGATTAGGACAAACGCATTAAATGCGCCATTAGGTGTCATGTGGAGGAGGAGCCCCAGCAAGGTTTCTGCACCGCTCACCCAGCTACCTCCTATAATCTGGACACGCCTCCTGGACAAGTGTCATTAAAGCTAATTCTCCTACTAGCACGATGACACGTGCCCCGACAAGTCTCACCAAACCACCTGCCCGCTCGACACCTCATCAATTAGCGACCAGCTGCCCGATGTGGTGGAGCGAGGAAGAGACAGTAAGGGCTTGCTGGCATGGAACTTGCCGGGCCTTCAGCTTGTCGGCGCATATCCCGCCGGCAAGTGCTGCCTCCATCTTCAGTACTAGCTAAATACTTCTTGATGATTCACCTAGATATCATCTCCATGGTTTTGCAACCAAGTCTTGATATTGGTAGTCTCCCGGCAAGCCCCGGCCATAAGGAAAGCTACCACTGTCTGTGCATAAGTCAGGGTATAAAATGCCCATGTTTTATACACCGACACCTTGATACAGCCAAGCAAATCTAGGATGCCCTTGAAAATGTTCATGAGATCCAGATGGCGAGAACAGATGCTCACATAGATATGCTTCGTGCAATGTTTGCTCATTTTTGAAGCCTTCGAAAGGAAAGTGTCATGGAACTCACTAATCGTTTGACCAATATTGTTGAGAGACTGCATCAACAGGGAGTGAAGGATATCATCGAAAAGGATGTAGTCAACAAATTGCTCAGTTCTCTTGATGCAACATTTGACGCAGTCATAGAAGAAATCAAGCAAAGGCCTGATTTCGAAGAACTTCACTATGTTGAAATCATGAAGCTGTTAACCATTCACAAAGAAAAGATGGAACTTGAGAATGAACAACCAGGATCTTCCTTAGAGAGTGAATGAGAAATTCTCTCAAATTATGGCAGTTCTCAAGAAGAAGAAGATGTCGAAAATCAACATTCTATAACGAGAGAACTCGAAATGCTCACTGAACGTCTCAACTTTCTAAAAAGGTAGAATCTGCAACTCATCAATAATGACGAAGGTGAATCATCTGCTGTCTCAAGGAGATTACCTCGGAAAGAAATGAAGTGCTTCAAATGCAAACAATTCGGTCATTTCAATGCGGATTGTCCTAGTTGGGACTCGGACACTAGACCAAGCAGAAGATGGCATGCTCTTCACTGTACTGGATTCACATACCAAGACCGTCATACTAAGCTCACGAAGAAGAAAGAATCATCTACATCTTCCTCAAAGAGACCAGTCACTGACGCAAGAGCAAAAGGGCTTATCGAATACAACGTGAAGAGAATGTCACAACTGGCAAGTACATGTGCTGGAATGACTTTGAATTCCGAAGATGAATCTTCTGAAGATGGATCGTCTCAATTAGAATCAGATACTGAAAGATTTTATAGAGGATTGGGTGGAGGAAATGCCTTCATCGCATATGGATCATCTGAACACTCTGACGAATCAGACACCGATGATAATGCTTCAGGCGATGATGAACTGACCTAATTTTGCCTCATGGCAAAAGCCTCGAAGGATCAGGTATCCTCCAAACATCGCATGTCTAGAAATGAATTCTCTTCAAACAACATTGCCTATGCTAAACTTATCAAGATTGCTAAATCCCAGCAAGACAAGCTTGAAAAACTTGAGAAAAATCTAAGGAAATCCGAAGGATTACTGGTCGATGAGATGGAGAAAAATCAAGAGTTGATCGAGGAGTGTGATGCTCTCTCCTCAAATGCTGATGATCTTTCCAACCGATATAATTCTCTAGCAGTTGACTTCGAGAGTTTATCAGATGAACTCCTTAACAGGAATCAAGAACTCGAGTCACTGAAAGAGTCTTATGGTGTGCTTGCGAAAGAAAAGGATTATCTCATCGACGAGCAATCTGAAAAACTTCCTGATGATTTTGTGCCTCCTTGTCTAAAATGCTTAGAATGCAGCAATGTTGATTCCAATGCTGAAACTTCTAATGCTGTCATCGAGAATATGGCCACTACTATGAATGATATCACTAATCCCTCTTCCAAGGAAATGGTTGTTGTCTCTGATGAAAATTTCAGGTTAAGGAACCTACTTGAGACTGGCATGTTGAAGAGCCTCAAAGGACATCAAACATTGTGTGATGTACTCAAGAAGTCAATACTATAGAAAAACCCTAGAAAGGAAGGCTTGGGTTTCGAAAGGAAACTCAATGTTAATGGAACCTACTGGACACCCGAGCAATATCCTCGAACTAGTTGGGTTCTTGCTAAAAGCAAAACTCTAGAGCCAGCTCTTCTATCATGGTATGAGTGCCCCATCCCTGTTGATGATAACAAATCTGATGATTCGAACTACAAACTCTTCAAACAATAGAATGGTAAGGTATTTGCTCGATACATTGGTACTAACTGCAGGTCTGGCTCACCCAAGAAGCAAATTTGGGTAAAGAAATGCATGATTGAAAATCTATCTATTACTGCTAACCTTGCACTGCAGAGTAATTCCTCCTTGAACAAAAATGGGTTGAGTACTCGTTAGAAGGAATATATGTGTATTTCTTCGAACCATTACGCCCATGTCTCGGGAAACAATTTCAATGCTTATTCATATGATTACTCTCGTGTTACATAGGTGAGTTATAGAGAACAACGAAGGAAAAAGGCTGTCGGTGTATAAAACATGGGTATTTTATACCCTGACTTATGCAAAGACAGTAGCAGCCTTCCCAGTGACCAGGACTTGCCGGGGATTACCAAGATCAAGGTTCAAATCCTAGTTGCAAAGACACTGGGAAGAAGATCAAGACAAGATATCAAGAAGCACTTGACTTGTACAACATATGAAGATGATACTTGCCGGCAAGGCTCAAGCCGGCAAGATGAAGGCACGGCAAGCTCCGTGCCAACAAGCCCTCACTAGCTCGTCCATGCTCCACCGCAACAAGCAGCTAGTCGCTAATCAGTGAGGTATCGACCACGCAGGCAGTTTGGTGGGGGTTTTCGGGGCACGTGTCAGCCTGCTGGAAGGAGATTTAGCTTTAATGACACCCGTCCAGGAGGCGTGTCAAGATAATAAGAGGTAGTTGGGCGAGAGGTGCAGAAACCTTGCTGGGGCTCCTCCACCACATGACACCTAACGGCGCAATAAATGCTTTTGTCCTAATCCGGTAGAGTTAGGTATGATAGCACTGTTTGTTATGTAATCAACTTGTAATGACTGTTTTGCCACTGTGGTTACCCCTTGAGCTATAAAAGGAGGGCTAGGGCAACCTTTACAAGGGATCGGTCGACACTTTGCTCATTTTGCATGCATAGCTGCTCTTCTTGCACCTTGCCGACAAGAAGCGCTCCTTGTACTTGAGCTCAAACACATCCAATACACAAAGCAGGAGTAGGGTTTGACACCTCACAGTGGCCCGAACCTGGATAAATCCTTTGTGTTTCTGCTGATTCTGCTCTTTGTGGTTGTGCATCTCCCTAGTCGAACCGCAAAGGGGCTAGATGGCCCCATAGATGGTCGTACGCACGACATCTTTGGCCCGTCAGGTAGGGGGATCGCTTGCGTGAACCTAAATTAGCAGTTTGCATGTCAGCTACATCTTCATCACCAATGATGGCGCCCAAGAAGAAGGGCGCGTCTGCAACAGCTCCATCGACCTCCAAGCTTCCGTCACATACGCCCACGGGCGGCGGAGATGATCCGGCCAGCGCAGGCGGCGCAGGCGGAGCAGTACGCGTCACCGGTGCGGGCGGCGCGGGCGACGTAGCTAGCACTGGTGGCGCAGGCGAAGCACACAACACCAACTCCCAACTTCCTCGCCATTCTGGCGATCGAAGCCACAACGGTGCAGGTGGCGCAGATGGCCAACTCCCGCCTCCTCGACGCACCGACGAGCAAAGCCATTGGAGCAACACCGTCCGGTCCAGCGCGAGCCAAGACCCCGCTGCTGCGGTGTCCAAGGAAGCTGCGTTGGGACACACACCATGACCATCGCAAGATGGGCGCGATGTGGCTTCGAACGGCACAGGCGGCTCCGGTCGGTGGCGTCCACATGGCAAAACGCATGTTGATCAGCCACGAGATCTTCAGGCACCACCTCCACCGCGTCAGCCCACTGCTGGACATGAGCCGCAGCAGCAAGATCGTGGTGGCACTCCTACTGGTTCTGCCAGGTGTAGAGCGACATCTCATTCTTCGCTCCCAGCCATGCCAGCTACAGCAGCAGAAGCCATGGCGTGAGCGCAGATGCTGCTGAATTTCCCTCCAACGGCAGACAAGATGGATGAGTGGAGGGCCACCATCCAAAGCCTTATTGGATTTACTGAAGCCAGCAAGTCACAGCAAGCAGGACCATCTCAGCGCTTGCAAACAGCACCAGTAGCTCCAACTGGTGGCCGTGTCAAAGGTGCTGCGCCAACGGTGCAATCACCTCCGCGGCAAACTCAACGACCCGTTGAGCACGACGAGATGTCGATGGCTTCTTCGGATCCGCGAGTGCGGCAAGATCAGGGGCAAGTGCTGCAAGATAGACGAGTAGAGGATGCCCGTACCACCATTGAACGTCGCCGGGAGGCGCGCCGTCAGTCCGACGCGCGCAACGGCCCAGTCGTCGATGAGCCTGTGCCCGAGGTTGGCGGGTATCTGCCTTACGAGGTCGGGTGCCCAGCCTTCACTCGCGAGCTGCAGCAAGTCCGCTGGCCGTCTGTCCGGGCCTTCAAGCCAGAAGTACCAGAGAAGTACGACGACAAGCTAAACCCGGCAGAGTTTTTGGGCATCTACACGATTGCCGTGCAGGCTGCCGGGGGAAGAGATGAAAAGATTCTAGCCAATTACTTTCCATTGGTGCTCAAGCCCAACGTGAGGTCTTGGCTGATGAACTTGCCGGAAAACTCCATTTCCTCATGGTCCGATCTATGCAACGAGTTCGTTGGTGCTTTTACTAGAGGCCACAAGGCTCCTGGTTAGCCCAGCAATTTGCAAGTGATCCCGCAGAGAGATGGCGAATCTTTACGCAAGTACATTCAGAGATTCAGCCGTATGCACCGCAACATTCCAGATGTGCACCCCACAGCCGTGATTGCCGCCTTTCACACGAATGTGCGCAATCGAATGATGCGGGAAAAGATGAATGTCAAGTTACCGAAGACCGTCAACGAGTTGTACACATTGGCGGATAAGTGTGCACGCTGAAGAAGGAAGGAGACTTCTCAGGGAGGACGCTAGTGCCGAGGTAGATTCCGAGGACGTTGATGCTACTACCCCGAAGAAGAAAGGCCGAAAGCGCAACAGGAAGCGCAAAGGCAAAACAGTTATTGCCGTCGAGGGCTCCGGCAATTCTGACGCTGCCAAGAAAGCCAAAACAGACAGCTCCGGCAAGGAGGCTGCTGTATGCGCCGCTTGTCAGGAGGCGTTGGTAAACGAGAAGGCCGGCAAATCTGACGGGCCATACTGCAAGATTCACCACACTAAGGGTCACGATCTCTAGGAGTGCCGACAAGTTGAGCAGCTTACCGAAAACCAAAAGGCTGAATATGAAAAGCGCGACAAGGAGAAGGGCCAGGATGGTGCTGACGGATCTGGTAAGAGAGGCCATGGTGGTCGAGGAGGCTGCCGCGGCAAGGCTAAGCAGCAAAAAGAGAAGCCTACTAGAGGCCGAGAGAAGAAAGAGGATGATGATGGAAGTGACGAGGAGGACGACGAAGAGTCCAATGAACAAGAATTCCAGAAGGTAACTGAGGCTATGTGTATTGACGGGGGGTGCATCTCTGCACTCTTCTCACCGCCAAGTCAAGCAGTGGGTGCATGAAGTCAACGCAGCAGAACCGGCAATGGGTGCTCAGAAGCCACTCAAATGGTCACACACGCCTATCATTTTTTATGCCGAGGACCACCCTGATCGCACAACTGCGGTCGGGTGCTTGCCATTGTTGGTTTCACCAACAATACGCAACCTCAAGGTCACAAAAATGTTAGTTGACGGTGGGGCTAGCTTGAATTTGATTTCACCAGAGGTAATCAAGAGGCTGCAGATTCCGGACGAGGAACTCGAGCAAACTGGTACGTTTCAAGGAGTTAACCCGGGAAGGAGCCAACCAAAAGGAAAGATCACTTTGCCGGTGACATTTGGTGGGGAACTGAACTACAGAATAGAGAAAATTGTTTTCGATGTTGTAAAGATCCCTCTGCCATATAATGGAATTTTGGGTTGCTCAGCCTTGGCAAAATTTATGAAAGCATCCCATTATGCTTACAACACGCTGAAGATGCCAGGGCCGATGGGTGTCATAACCATCAACTCCGATAAGAAGGATGCAGTTATCTGCGTCGACAAGCTCTACAGAGAAGCGGTTGCGGCATCTACCACCAAGGCACCTGCTCCCACCAACAAAAAGAAAAGCAAGAAGAACGGCAAGACCTCTGACAAGTCTTTCGGGAAGCGCACCTCTTCGGCGTGCTGCGCACCCGTTGAGGATCTGCCGGAGCGCTCTACCGCTAAGAAATCCAAAGCCACTCCACCAGCAACCTAGAAGGTGCCAGCTAAGGAGGACGGCACGGGCGGTACCTTCACCGTCAGTGCCTCTCTTGATAGCAAATAGGAAAGCGCGCTCATTGCCTTCCTGCGAGTGAATGTCGATGTGTTTGCATGGAAACCATCTGACATCCCCGGCGTTCCCAGGGAGGTAATCGAGCACCACCTTGCCGTCTGTCCTCATGCTCGGCCCGTTAAGCAAAAGGTCGGGAAGCAAGCTTTGGAACGACAAGAGTTCATTGCAGAAGAAATAAAGAAGTTAGAAGCGGCAGGTTTAGTTAGAGGTGTGCTACATCCAACATGGTTGGCAAATCCAGTTGTAGTACGCAAAGCAAATGGAAAGTGGAGACTTTGTATTGACTACATTGATATCAACAAAGCATGTCCAAAGGTTCCTTTCCCTTTGCCGCGCATTGATCAAATTGTTGACTCTACTGTCGACTGTGATCTACTCTCCTTTCATGATGCATATTCTGGCTATCATCAGATTTTCATGGCCAAGGAGGATGAGGAGAAAACTGCATTCATTACTCCATGTGGCACATACTGCTTCATGCGTATGCCTTTCGGATTAAAGAGTGCTGGTTCAACCTTTGCAAGAGCTGTCCAAATTGGTTTTGAACCCCAGCTGCATATGAATGTGGAAGCTTATATGGAAGACATAGTGGTTAAAACCAAGGACAAATCAACCCTCATTCAAGATTTAGAAGAAACATTTGCAAATTTGTGCAAGATCAATCTGAAGCTCAACCCCAAGAAGTGTGTATTTGGTGTTCCATCCGGCAAGCTTCTCGGGTTCTTTGTATCTCAACATGGAATCGAAGCTAATCCCGACAAGATCAAAGCCATCAAGCAAATTGAAGCACCGAAGCGCGTCAAGGATGTGCGGTGTCTTGCCGGCTGTGTGGCTGCATTGAGTAGGTTCATTTCCAAATCTGCTAAGCGCGCCCTGCCATTTTTCAAGATTTTGAAAAAGGCAGGTCTGATGAAGTGGACTCCGGAAGCGGAGGCCGCGCTGCAAGATTTGAAAAAGTACCTCTCCTCTGCGCCAACACTAGTTGCGCCTAAGCCACAAGAACCGTTGATGCTGTACTTGGCGGCAACAAATCAAGTGGTCAGTGCTGCACTAGTGGCATAGAGGGAAGCTGATGACGAAGAAATAGCAGCGGCAAGCCCGCCAAGCGACAAGCCGGAATCTTCTCCAGCAGAGTCTGGTGCCAATAGATCAGATGCAGCGCAAACAAATCAACAGATAGTGCCTAAGAAGAAATTGGTGTAGTGCCTAGTTTACTTTGTAAGCTCCCTTTTACAGGGGGCTAGGTCAAGGTACTCTGGTGTGCAAAATTTGCTTTTCGGCCTCCTCATGGCCTCGAGAAAGCTGCGCCATTACTTCCAAGCACATGAGATTACCCTCGTCACTCACTTTCCGTTGCAGCGCATTTTGAGAAATCCAGATGCACCCGGCAGGGTAGTGGAGTGGGCGTTGGAGCTGTCGAGCTTTGCACTCAAGTTTGAAAGTACTTCAACTATTCAGAGCAGAGCCTTGGCGGAGTTCATTGCAGAATGGACGCCAACGCAAGATGAAGAAATTCAAGAATCATCTCTCCCCGGCAAAGAAGCAGCTAAAGAATGGATTATGTACTTTGACGGTGCTTTTTTGCTGCAAGGCGCCGGTGCCGGAGTGCTACTTGTCGCACCCACCGGAGAGCATCTCAAGTACGTCATCCAAATGCATTTACCAGGGAGAAAGCTACCAACAACACTACTAAGTATGAAGGACTCCTTGCTGGTCTCAGGATTGCAGTGGACCTTGGAATCAGAAAATTGATAATCCATGGAGATTCACAGTTCGTTGTCAAGCAAGTCAACAAAGATTATCAGAGCCCGTTGATGGAAGCATATGTGGAAGAAGTGAGAAAATTGGAAGAACACTTTGACGGATTGCAAATAGAGCACATCCCTCGTGCGGAAAACAGCATTGCTGATCACTTGTCAAAGTGTGCCACTCAAAAGCTCCCTGTGGAACCAGGAACTTTTGTGCTCCATTTGAATCAACCATCAGTCACTCCATCAACGCAAGCAAGCAAGAGAAGAAAGTTGAACACCGGCCAGTATTTTCTGGCAGATCTCCCAGAAGCCGTCGGCAAGAATGTTGCCGGGAACAACACTGAGGTTGCTAGTGAGCAGTGGCCTCTAGCAGAATGTCAAGTTCTTGCCGTTGAGGTAAGCTCTCCTACACCCGAAGAGATGCCCTTAGTCCTTGTCGTCGAGCCACAGGCTCCAACTTGGGCACAGCAGATAGTTCATTTCCTTCAAATAGGAGAACTTCCTGATGACCAAGAAGAAGCTGAGAAAGTAGCCCGTCAGTCAAGTATGTATCAGTTTGTGGATAACATTATGCACAGAAGAAGACCAAACGGTGTGAAATTGAAGTGTATTTGCCGGGAAGATGGACTGAAGCTGTTAGCAGAGATACATGGACGCGTATGTGGATCTCACATAGGTTCAAGAGCACTTGTTGGCAAAGCTTTCCGGCAAGGCTTCTATTGGCCCACTGCCCTCCAGGATGCAACTGAGCTAGTAACCAAGTGTGAAGCATGCCAGTTTCATTCAGAAGAATATACATCAACCAGCTCAAGCTCTTCAAACAATACCTCTCTCCTGGCCCTTTTCGGTCTGGGGGCTTGACATTTTGGGCCCCTTCCCCCATGCTACCGGGGGCTTTGAGTTCTTGTACATCGCAATTGACAAGTTCACGAAGTGGCCTGAAGTGGAGCCAGTGAGGAAGGTGACAGCACAATCATCCGTCAAGTTCTTCAAGGGATTAGTTTGCCATTTTGGTGTTCCTAACAGGGTCATCACCGACAATGGCACACAATTCATGAGCCGCACCTTCATGCAGTACATCCAAGACCTTGGCAGCAAAATCTGTTTTGCATCTGTTACTCACCCGAGAAGCAATGGTCAGGCGGAAAGGGCAAATGCTGAAGTGTTGTGAGGCCTCAAGACAAGAACATTTGACAGGCTGCACAAGTGTGGAAGGCGCTGGATTGATGAGTTGCCGGCAGTTCTTTGGTCACTCGGGATGACACCAAATCGAGCCACTGGCCAGACACCCTTTTCCCTAGTCTATGGTGCAGAAGCGGTACTCCCCACAGAACTCGCATATGGGTCACCTCGAGTGCTCGCCTACGATGAGGCAGAGCAAGAGCATCTATGGCAAGATGATGCTACGCTCCTTGCGGAAGATCGTCTTCGGGTAGTTGTGCGAGTTGCACGCTATCAGCAAGCCTTGCGCCGCTATCACGGCCGCAAAGTGCATGCCCGAAGCCTTGAGGAAGGCGACCTTGTTCTTCGGTGCATCCAGTCCACCAAGAATTCAAACAAGTTGACGTTGAAGTGGGAAGACCCTTATCGAGTAGCACGCATCACCAGACCCGGCGTAGTCCGTCTAGAGACTGAAGATGGCATCCAGGTGCAAAACTCATGGAATATTGAGCATCTTCGCAAGTTCTACCCGTGAGGCACGGTTGTCGGGCCTCCCGGCAGCCCCTTTTTCTACAAGCTTTGTCGGCAAGACTTGTAACCCTTTGTACAAAGCCAGGTGCAGATCCTGTGCATAAGTGAAATAAAGCTAAGTGTTTCGCAACTCTTTGTCAAAATACATATTTATTTGTGTATAAATGCATGTGATGTTGTGATTACGCTTTGACTTGTATGAAATGGTTAATGGACCGTCAAGGTTTCTAGACCACTCTTTTCTCTTCTTTCTTTTCTCTCAAAGGACAGAAGGATTCCTCACGTACAAGTTTCCCGGGGGGAGTGACAATGAGGACACCACTTAATGACGTTCAAGTGATCATTTTGTGCAACAAGAAGAACGATGCAAGGAAAAGCTAAGTTGAAAAACTTTGAAACATATTCCTTGTTACATTTGCAATTTCCCTTGAACGATTATGTGTTTGTATGAAAAACTTGCACGCGAAGGAACCTTGTCGTAATCAGCTGCGCTCTTACTTTGTTTCGAGTCCGCTCAACAATTTAAGTAGCTGCATTTGAAAACGTCAATGGAAAACTTGCCAGCAGCGACACTACAGGCAGGCTGCTAAGGATCCGTTCCTCAAGCGCTCGCGGCAAGTGCACGTACCGGCAAGCTTCTGGTATGCATAGGGTATAAAAAATCATACAAAGACAAAGTGAAACAAGGGAGATATCATACATTCATTCATCAACACAAGTTATATTACATCACAAAATCAGTGCAGATCTAACATAAGATCAAATGTATCTTTTACATGGCACCACTGTGACAGATACAAAGACAAGCTTAATCCTGACGATCGCCTTGGATCCTGGGGACTTGGAGAACCTTGTCGGCAAGAGGACCGGCAATCTTGTCGGCGGCGGTGACGTCGGTGTTCTGTGGCAACTTTCTGAAGATCCCGAAGAGATCGAGGTTAGGATGGTGATGTGCAAGCTTGAGCAATACCTTGTAAAGGGTGTTGCGCGCAAACTTCCGAGATTCATCAGCAAACGAGGCAGATCTATCCTCATGATACGTCTTCAAGGCGTCAATGAGGCCCTCGAAGAAATTGGTTAGACTGACAATGGTGGTCTCCTTGTCGTTGACGGTGAAGCCCCAGCTCCTCATATCCATGACAGCAATTTGGGAGGTGATGCGCTCGGCAATGTTGACAAGACTGCTGGTCCAGAGGGAGAGGTTCTCTTGCAGCTAATTGAACCTGTTTTCAACATCTACACGCAAGGCCTCCTCTGTTCCCAACTTCTCCGTCAAGATTCTTTCCCGCTCCTTGGCGGACTCGAGATCTGTTTCCAAGCCAACAAGTTTAGACTTCAAGTCCTCGGCTACTTTGGCAGTGGTATCGAGATCTTGATTCTTGGACGAGAGCTGCATTTGCAGTTCCCCTAAGGTGAGGGCTGCTTTCTGCGCTTTGCCCTTGAGAGTCTTGACTTCTTTACTACTGCCAGCAAGCTCCTCTTTCAGTTTGGTCAGTTGGGAATCAAGATCCCCCTTGGCAGCAGTGGCAACGGCAGCTTCATCAGTAGCCTCCTTGAGCTTGGAGGCGTTTTCTCGAGCTTGGGTCTCAATGGAATTCTTATGATTCTTCTCCAGCTCCTACGTCCTTTGCTCAAGGAGCTTCTCGATTTCTTCATCCTTGCCGCGAAGTTTGGCGGCAAGGGCCTCCTCTTGTGTGGTGAGATTCTTTTCCCAAGCATTGAGTTGCGCCTCACGCTCTGCTAGCTTGGCGTCCAAGGATGTCGCCTTCTCCTGGGCGGCGGCAAGTTTTTCCTCTTGCCTCCTCAGATTGTGGGATTGGTTGTTATACCAAGTGCGGATATCTTCCGCCTTCTTCTTCAGTTTCTCCTCGATTACCTCCAGAGCCGTGTGCTCAGCTTGAAGCTTGTCCCATCGCTTACCATAGCGCTCTTGCACATCCCTTAGACCAGCAGCCATGCTTTCTAGGAAGGCGAGATTTGCTGTGCTATCGGTAGCGTTGTCGGATTCAAGGGTACTTTTGGGGATGGAGGCAAGGATGCGAGCAATTTCTTCATCATAGTTCAGCTCTCCGGTGCTTGATGAACTGGGGACTTCAGACCCTTGCTGGGGAACGGCGAGCGTCAAGACGTCCGCCAAGATTTGAGCAGTTAGTGCGGTTGGTTGAGCAATAGAATCTGGCTTGTCAGCGGCAACCGCCACCATTTCTGTCCTTGTTTGAATGGGAGCAGATGTGTCACCGGAAGACTCCCTTATGTCTCCGACAACTTCCCTTTCTTCCTCGGCGGCAGAGTTGGTGGCCTCTTTGGCAGCTATATTGGTGGCCTCATCAGCAGCTTCCTTTGCAATGCCTGCCACTTCTACAAGGATTTCCCCTTCTTCGGGAGAGGTGGGAGCTGCAGAATGAAACAGAAGCAAAGGATAAAATGAAAATCAATTTACTAGTCAAGTTCAAGAAAACAAAAAAATTTGGAAAGTGCTTGGAAGCAAGTGGATTACCTGTTGATGCTTGTGGTGGAGGGACAGTCCCTTCCCCGGCAACTTGGGTTGCCGTCACGCGGTCACCATCAGTTTTGCTTGTCGAAGCGGTTTCTGTGTGAACAAGCTCATTGGTGGAGGCCCTAGCTGGAGACGCACTTTCCAGGACAGTGGTTGATGGAGGAACCACGGTAGGATCCACCTCTTGGCGCTCTTCCTCCTGGTGGCCTTCTCCTACCTCCTTGTCGAGACCAGAAGAAGGAGCATCGGCGCCAGTGCCGGCGAGCGGAAAACGTGCCACAACTTCG
Source organism: Elymus sibiricus (assembly GCA_039707655.1). Classification (NCBI taxonomy): domain Eukaryota; kingdom Viridiplantae; phylum Streptophyta; class Magnoliopsida; order Poales; family Poaceae; genus Elymus; species Elymus sibiricus. The sequence continues at coordinate 191,626,963 of CM077670.1, forward strand.
CGCAGGGGGCAGGGCTGGGGGCTGATGATGGCTGTATCGGCGGATACGCCCCCTTGCCATGTGCTTGCCGCATGCTCGCTTTTCACTGCAGCCTTGGTTCGCTTGGCCCGGTGCACAAGTGGCTCTGTGTCTCTGCAAAAACAGAAGGAATCAAGTCAAAAATCATAATCAAGAAGGAGTCAAGACATGGCAAAGATAAAGGCGGTTATGCTTACTCTTCGTCTTCGGATTCACTGAGGATGGAGAGGTCATATTCAACCGGTGGGGGCAACTCCCTGGCCCTTTTGAGTGCCGGAGGGGATGAACTTGCCGGTTGAGAAGACTCGAGTTCTCCGACAACCTCTTGCTGAGAAGATGGGCGTTGAGCTCGTGGACGCCGGGATGGTTGCCGGCGCACTTCTTCTTGGTGGCCAGTTTTGGTGGTCGTTTTCTTCATGACAGGCCCAGCCTTTGGCAAAGAAACGCGCACCGACTCCTGGCTGGTCGCCTTTCGTAGAATGCGTGCCTTCTTCTTTGGGACCCGAGGACCTTCTTCTTCTTCGTCTTCAGGCCCCCCGGCAACTTCGCTCCCGGCAAGCTCTTCTTGGGGTGCCTCGGCAACCTCCTCGTCAGGATGTTCTTCTTCTTCATCCTTAGTTGCCGCGACCTGAGAGCTGCCAGCTTTGCTAATTCTAGCAATCTCCACGGCCTTGCTAGCAATATACGCCAACTCCTCATCTTTGGTAGCCTTGATGAGATCCCTCTCTTTCCGGATGGATTTCTCCGTCAAGTTTGAAACCCAATTCATTTCATCTTCAAGCGAGAGCTCTTTCCATCTTGCATCAACTCCTTGAGCATTGCAATCTGGCATCATCGACAAGATGGAGCTCCTGGTAGAATTGATGTGCAATGGGACGACTTGGTCCGGCAAGTGGAAAGTGCCGGAAGCTCTAAACAATTGCTCATAGAGGTAGGCGTGTTCCATGACAGTCAGATTGTTGCCGAGACCCGGGTATAACCGCATGATGTCGCCTGCATTCTGGTACTCCCAGGTGAACCTTTGCCTCTTCTGCAGCGGTGCAATGCATCGCCGGAGGAAATCGGCACCCACCATTTCTATGGTCAACTTGGCGGCTTTGAGGCGGGCAATCCGATTCAGTGCCGGACCAAGTTTCTTGTCGCTGGCACCTAGTTGGCTGCAGTCATCGCCACGCACAACCTTTTCCGTGCGCGGCAAGCAGAACTCGGGAAAATCATTTTCCTTGATCCAGCACCACTCTGCCCGCCACTCCTCCCACTTCAAGTGTAGCTGCCCGGCAAGATACTGGCCCTTGGTCTTGGCCCTAGGGATCCATGTGACACTGCCGAAGAGCGCTTCACCCTCAATGCGTGGGATGAAGAAGTGGCGGAACATATCAACATTGGGGGCGACTCCAACGAAATTTTCGCATAGATGGGCGAAGACTGACATGCACGTCATGGCATTTGGGGTAAAATCCAACAGTCTAAACCCGAAGTTGTACATCATTGCGCTGAAGAAATCCAAAAACGGAGGAACCAGCCCGCAATAGAAGTACGCGTAGAAAAACGGATATGAATCTGATGGAGTTTTACCGTTGGCAGGGAGCACTTTTGGGGCCTTATGATCTTTGGTGTCTCTCCCCCACATGTAGGCATACCTCTCTATCAAGGTATTCTCATCCAAAGTCGGCAGCGAGAAAACTACGTTCTCCCTCCGCCGCTTCTCCAACTCCTCCAGTTCCTTCTTCTTTCTCTCCGCCTTGGGATCTGCGCGTTTGGCGGGCTTCTTCCCCTCCGTGTCGGTCTTCTTAGGTGCCATGAGAGCTCAGAGAGAAAAGAGGGAGTTGAGGTGAGATGTGAATCGGCGGCGGCGGCGACGAGATTCGTTCTAACAAGAGGAAGAAGATGAAGCAGGAAGTAGCATGGGTGAATGAGCAGCGCCCTCTCATGGTTGCCTTTTTATGGGGAAGGCGCGAGGGGGCTGGCTCTTTACTGTTTTTCTTGACAGCACTTTTGCAGGCGTACTACTGCGGAATCGTCGCTACAGTCCACCATTCCCATGACCCGCATTAAATGCGCGGCGTGGGCGTGCTTGGAGGGAAATCATCATTGTAAAATTTACGGCAGTAATTTCTCGCTGCATGTCTGTGCATTGTTTGGGCCTAGCCCAACGACGCTTCAGACGCGCGTGTGGCCCAGGCCTGGGGGCTCTTGTCGGTGTATAAAACATGGGTATTTTATACCCTGACTTATGCACAGACAGTAGCAGCCTTCCCAGTGACCAGGACTTGCCGGGGATTACCAAGATCAAGGTTCAAGACCTAGTTGCAAAGACACTGGGAAGAAGATCAAGACAAGATATCATGAAGCACCTGACTTGTGCTAGATATGAAGATGATACTTGCCGGCAAGGCTCAAGCCGGCAAGATGAAGGCCCGGCAAGCTCCGTGCCGGCAAGCCCTCATTGGCTCGTCCACGCTCCACCGCACCAAGCAGCTAGTCGCTAATCGGTGAGGCGTCGACCGCGCAGGCGGTTTGGTGGGGTTTGTCGGGGCACGTGCCAGCCTGCTGGAAGGAGATTTAGCTTTAATGACACCCGTCCAGGAGGTGTGTCAAGATAATAAGAGGTAGCAGGGCGAGCGGTGCAGAAACCTTGCCGGGGATCCTCCACCACATGACACCTAACGGCGCAATAAATGCTTTTGTCCTAATCCGGCAGAGTTAGGTATGATAGCAATGTTTGCTATCTAATCAACTTGTAATGACTGTTTTGCCACTATGGTTACCCATTGAGCTATAAAAGGAGGGCCAGGGCAACCTTTACAAGGGATCGGTTGACACTTTGCTCATTTTGCATGCGTAGCTTCTCTTCCTTCACCTTGCTGGCAAGAAGCGCTCCTTGTACTTGAGCTCAAACACAGCCAATACACAAAGCAGGAGTAGGGTTTTACACCTCACGGTGTCCCGAACCTGGGTAAATCCTTTGCGTTTCTGCTGATTCTGCTCTTTGTGCTTGCGCATCTCCCTAGTCAAACCTCAAAGGGGCTAGATGGCCCCATAGATGGTGGTACGCACGACAAAGGCCCCTGCTCAGTTGAAACAATTGAGGTCATCACTGAAAGGTTTTATAGAGGATTGGGTGGAGGAAATGCCTTCATCGCATATGAATCATCTGAACACTCTGACGAATCAGACACCGATGATAATGCTTCAAGCGATGATGAACCGACCTCATTTTGCCACATGGCAAAAGCCTCGTAGGATCAGGTATCCTCCAAACATCGAATGTCTGGAAATGAATTCTCTTCAAAAACATTGCCTATGCTAAACTTATCAAGATTGCTAAATCCCAGCAAGACAAGCTTGAAAATTTGAGAAAAATCTAAGGAAATCCGAAGGATTACTGGTCGATGAGATGGAGAAAAATCAAGAGTTGATCGAGGAGCATGATGCTCTCTCCTCAACTACTGATGATCTTTCCAACCGATATAATTCTCTAGCAGTTGACTTCGAGAGTTTATTAGATGAACTCCTTAACAGGAATCAAGAACTCGCGTCACTGAAAGAGTCTTATGATGTGCTTGCGAAAGAAAAGGATTCTCTCATCGCCGAGCAATCTGAAAAACTTCCTGATGATTTTGTGCCTCCTTGTCTAAAATGCTTAGAACGCAGCAATGCTGATTCCAATGTTGAAACTTCTAACGCTGTCATCGAGAATATGGCTACTACTATGAATGATATCACTAATCCCTCTTCCGAGGAAATGGTTGTTGTCTCCGATGAAAATTTTAGGTTAAGGAACCTACTTGAGACTGGCTTGTTGAAGAGCCTCAAAGGACATCAAACATTGTGTGATGTACTCAAGAAGTCAATACTGCACAAAAACCCCAGAAAGGAAGGCTTGGGTTTTGAAAGGAAACTCAATGTTAATGGAACCTACTGGACACCCGAGCAATATCCTCGAACTAGTTGGGTTCTTGCTAAAAGCAAAACTCTAGAGCCAACTCTTCTATCAGGGTATGAGTGCCCCATCTCTGTTGATGATAATGAATGTGATGATTCAAACTACAAACTCTTCAAACAACAGAATGGTAAGGTATTTGCTCAATACGTTGGTACTAACTGCAGGTCTAGCTCACCCAAGAAGCAAATTTGGGTAAAGAAATGCATGATTGAAAATCTATCTATTACTGCTAACCTTGTACTGCAGAGTAATTCCTCCTTGAACAGAAATGGGTTGAGTACTCGTTAGAAGGAATATATGTGTATTTCTTCGAACCATTACGCCCATGTCTCGGGAAACAATTTCAATGCTTGTTCATATGATTACTCTTGTGTTAAACAGGTGAGTTATAGAGAACAACGAAGGAAAAAGGCCCCTGCTCAGTCGAAACAATTGAGGTCATCACCTCCCACACAAGTGTGGGTAGTGAAGAAAAACTAACCCTTCTTGAAGGAATCTTCTCAGGGTTTTCGCTCGCAAATCTTTTTCCCTGAGATTATCTTTTTGTGTTGTTTGTTTCTCTCTATTTCTTTGTCGATTAGCTCTCTCCCAGTGTTTGTGTTCTGTCAGTTGTACAACTCACTCAGAGCTATTCTTTTGTGCTTTCTTTCTTTTGGCTGAGTGTTTTGTCTCGGTCCCTGTTTTCTCTCTGTTCTCTCTCTCCTAAGTCTATGATGTTTGTCACAAGTATGCAATTTGACCTGAAGAAAACTTCTCTCCAACATCCTTGGTTGCGAAAGAAATAGACTTCAAATATTATTCTGATTTGGCTTTTCCCTTCTCAATTCTTTCGGTCGCTTGCTCCACTTCCCGAGATTTCCTCGGGTAACCGTCGCCACGTGTCCATGATCTCCACGATGTTGATTGTGTCCGTCGAATGTGGAACGTCCCGCATCTCTGGGTCGTGGATCTCGGAGGGGTAGTTTTGCTCTCCAGCTATAAATACCCCCTTCCATTCCTTCTCCTTCCTTAGTGTGTCATATTTTTCCCTCAATCCCTTGCTCCACCACTGACCGAGCCCGCGCTCGAAAAAACTTTGGCGAGGAGCTCCGCTGTGCGACTCCGGTGGAACCTTGTCGCAGCACTTGGATCTCCCATTCTCTATTCTTGAGTAGTTAGGGCACTTGGATCTGGAACTGATTCAATCCCTTTCTCTGTTCTTGGAGGGGTAATCCCTTTCTCTGTTATTTTTTGGCGATTTATTCTCACCACGGTAGATCTTTAGGAATCCCTAGGTTTTGACTTGTACGGTTTGTAGTTGTCCCTCGTATCAAGTTTCTCTCTACTGTGGATTCTAGCGCAGTTCCAGGAAAGATTAGATGTCAATTTTATTGCTTAACACTATTGCGGCGACCTGCTATACAAACGTCTTTTACCCCCTTTCCACGACAGAGTTTTAAACCATCGCCTTGCCTGTGTGTGCGATAGGGGGGTCCTTCCCACACGACCCAGAAACCGTCGGTGATAGGGCCTCCAGTCACACACGCGGGGCAAAAAGATCTTGTGTGCGATCAGTCGAGCCATCGCAGACAATTATACTGGCTCAATCGTTTCCGTTCGTATGTACATCCCACATAGTGAATCCTAGACAAACGTTTCCGTTCGTATGTAGATCCCACACAGTGAATCCCATACAAATGTTTCCATTCATATGTACATCGCACTGAATTTTTCCGTTCGTGTGCGATCGGGGGAGATAACGCAGACGCTTTCATAGGACAAGCCGTGGGAGATCGTCTTGCCATCCCACACAGTAATTATGGAACAAAAGTTTGCGTTGTTCAAGTATATCACACACTATTTGATGAAGAAAACTGTATGCCATTGGGCTATCCATCACACACGCTTTTACTAAAATCCATGACCCATTTAGCAGGTTTATTAGTTTACTATTAATACCTCCAGTATTAAGCAAATTCCAATTTCATATCGAACAGTTGTTTACCAGTTTCATATCAGGCACACAAATATATTTTAACATCATTATACGATAGCTACGAGAATACAGCACAGTACAGCATATAGCTAGTTCACCTTCATAAGCACAAAGTATGTTGAGCACAATATTAGAACAATATATTCATTTCCCTAATCGACTGATGCATGATCAGCCAAATTAGTCTTCGCCACCTCTGCTTTCAGTTCAGTAAGAACCTGTTTTGCACTGACCAACTGGGAAAGTGCCTCCTCCTTCACAAACACCATCTTAGCAAAGTCTAATTTAAAAAATATGAGCTCATTCTCAATCTTCCTCTTTGTTTCCAGTACCTTGAAATATTCTTCAACGTTGACAACATTTTCTCTAAGCCTATTTCTATTCTCTTCCTCAAACATGCTCCAGAGCTTTGCTAGGCACATCTTCAAAGACGGTGGCCACTCTTGATCAACCCACTCCAGGTAAGAACACTTCCGTTCATCCTATAATATTGAAAGAAAAATCAGTTATAGTTGTTGGGAAAATGGTTTTCTAGCAACATAGAAAATCACCACATACATATTTTGAAAAAGTGAAGAAACACGTTTATTATGACATATCTTCTCAAAAAGTTCAATGTGCAAATGAATTAATTGCTACTGAGACAACAACCAAATTCAGGAACATCACAAGCTATAATTAAGTTCTTAGTCAGGTACTATAATAACAAATTGACCATTTTATGAGGAAGCTAAATATAACTACAACAGCACAGCGGCAGTGTTTCAATGCCATCAAATTAGTACTAACAGGTATGTACATGCACAAATTTAATAACATAGAACTAATACCAATAAAGGCCCTCCACTGTGTAGGCCAAAACCGGTGTCAAATCAACTGTTGCTACATTTGGCACCGGTGCCCTGCACTGCCGAGTCGTTGCCAGAGGAAAAATTCAGGGAACCAGAGCACCTAGTTGCTCCGATGCCCAGTTCCTTCATGCCATAAAGTATTAGTATTTTACTGATTGGCTGCTCGGATGTGCGGCGCAAAGTTGGGTGCACAAACTGCTGAAGCGGTGCCAAATAATTTTTTCAGGGCACCGCTGATGAGATGGTAGCATTTTTAGATACTAGGTAGAAACTTTGAAAGTGTCTTAATCACATCCATATTAACATAGCACAGTGACAGTGTCTGAATCACATCTAGTGAATGATTTGTAACAACGAAAGTGGGGCTAACCTTCTCTGCACATGCCACAAACTTCCTCCCACTATCCACAGATTCAAAAGCCACTAACTTCATGCATGGAGATTGATGGTGACAACGAGCAGGCAGATCTTCAGCTACCCCGCTCCATTCCTTGCAAGTGATGGTCCTAGGGAGCTACAAGAGGAACAAATGGCTCAAATCGGCCTCCAGGTTAAAATCCTTTATTACAAATCAGAACCCTAAGCCTAGGGGGCGAGAGAGAGGAGAGAGGCATACCCGGCTGGTGACATAGTCGTCGGAGGAGGAGGAACCGCTGGAGAGGTCAAAGAAGACCTTGGCGTCCGCGGCGGTCGGATGCGAGACGGCGAGAGCGAGGGAAGCAAGCGAGGAAGCGGCTATAGCTTGGGAAGGAGGGAAGGAGTAAACAGGGGAAATGTGGCTCATGGTCAGGGAGAAAAGGGGGTGGGGAGGGGGGAAGAGTTAGATATTTTGGCGGTAGGCAAAAAAATTGAAAGGTGGGGGTGGGAAACTTGGCGCGCAGTGTCATCGGACACCATTTACTTTGAACAAATGTTTGCATCGCAAACGATTCTTCTGCTTTGCATGCATGTGATGAGTTTGAGCACTAGAATTTTGGTGGAAATTTCCCAGGGTACAGTGCTCATCCACGTCATTGCATATTTAACATCACTTGCTAATTTGGGGGGTACACAAAAGCGCCTACAGCACACGAACCACACTTACTGAATCGAGCAATTTTAGTAATTAAACAGAGCTAATAGACCTAAACATTGCTCTAACAAAAGACCAGCGTTATAAACAAAGGTTAAGTACACATAATTTAAACAAAGCCACCGACGCGCCGCCGCCCTATGCCTCGCCGGTGTAAGATGAGATGCCAATGACTTGTCCTGTCGACATGCCACCACTGGTGGACTCCACGTCCCCCTGGCTAAAGTTGACCGTGTCCTCATCCTCAGCGCCGCCCTCAAGGTTGTAGTACTCGTAGTAGTGGTGGTGCCAGAGCTCACGTTGGTACTCCACCGCTGATTCCTCGACGGACAGGCGGCTCTCTACCTCCTCCTTAGCCACGCGCAACTCCTCCTCTTGGCGCTCCTCGATCTCCGCCACCCCCTGCATCTTCAGCTCCCACTCGGCGATCTCATGAGGAAGCAGGGGCTCCATGGCCTTCGCCGCCGCATCTCGAGCGTATTCATGTCGATGGTGACGTTGTCGCGCTTGACCTTGAAGTTGATGGTGTGCGTCGTCTCGGAGATGAGGACGTGGCTGAATTCCGCTTCATCGTATGGTCGCTCCGATGATTTGTGACTTGCGCATCGCGGCATTGAAGATGATGAACAGGAAGAAGACTTGTGGTTGGCCAACATGTGTTGTATGTGCTCCATATGCTTGTCCAACTTGTCGTCGATGTATTCCCTTATCCGTGCTTCGTAGAGATGGATGTCAGTGGCGAGTCCCTCAATGCGGTCACACAAGGTACATTGCATTACTTGTTGTGGTCTGGAGTGGTTCATGTTGTCGTTAACATCGAAGACTGGAGATTGTGTGCTTTGCCTATCCATCACAAGACTCGAGCAAAGGTGAGTAGGAAATGAGATAAACAATACCAAGCTACCTATTCCCAAAGTTGAGGATGTATCCCGTGTCACTCAATGTGAAATGAGAGAATAGTGGAATTGGTACCGGACTTGTTCACTCACACCTACAAAGTAAAGCTTATCGAGTGGCTTGGTTAGGACAAGTCGCACAAAATTCAAGCAAGTTGAAGTCCAAGATATGTAAATGTTGAAATCAATCCAAAGGATTCAAAATGCAAAACAAGTGATCACAAATATAGAGTAGGGCAATAAAAGAAACACACACGGTGGGATAATGGGGCTTGTGCAACTATAGGGATGAGCAAAACAAAATTGCCTAACAAAGACTAAGCTCATGTTGCAGAAACACAAGGAGAGACGCTAGCTTGATTGCATGTGTCATTGTTTTGTCACGGCAGATGTCCTCGTGAAAGGACTTAGTGGTGAGGCCATCGCAACTAGGTGGTAGCTTGAACGGGGTTGATCGGAATCGAGAGACGCGAGTTTTTACCCAGGTTCGGCCCCTCGTGGTGGAGGTAAAAGCCTACATCCTGCTTGATTGATATTGATGATCATAGTCTCGGTTACAAGGGTGTTGTTTCCCTGACTCTGTCTCGAGAGCTATCAAAACGTCTGTCTCGAGACCTATCAAAACATCTGTCTCGAGATTTATCTGTCTATCTTGACCTCTAAAAACTTGTCCCTCTTGGGGTGCTTTGCCCCTCCTTATATAAGTTGAAGTGGCGGCTTACCTGAGATTCCGGGTTATACCCGTAATTGGAGTCCTACTCTAAGTCATTCGTGTCTTCCAAGTTAAAGGGTCTCCATCTTGTATTTTGACTCCTCGCCCGGGTCACTGTAGCAGGCCGGGTTAACTTCCAGGCACTGTAGCAGGCCGGGTTAACTTCCTGGCACTGTAGCAGACCGGGTTAACTTCCTGGCACTATAGCAGATCGGGTTAACTTCCTGGCACTGTAGCAGGCCGGGTTAACTCCCTGGCACTGTAGCAGACCAGGTTAACGTCCTTGCACTGTAGCAGCCCAGGTTAGCTTCCTGGCACTGTAGCAGGCCGGGGTTAACTTCCTAGCACTGTAGCAGACCGGGTTAACGTCCTGGCACTGTAGCGGGCCGGGTTAGCTTCCAACCCTGGTACTGTAGCAGCCGGGTCATACTTTGGCCGGGTCTCATCCTCAGGGTGACTTAAGCCCAGAGACGACTTAACCTCAGGGCGACTTAAGCTCAGAGATGACTTAAGGCCATGGCGACTTAACGTCATGAACCGGGTCATATCGTGGAGTTATATCCCCGACAGCATGTTTGGGCACGATTCACCACTTGGCACCAATCCTATTCATGCAAGCATACGTTTCCCATTCCATGTATCCTCATGCACAAGTATCTCGTTTCATGCTCAACACTCTTTTGCTTATAAGCTTTTGATCTTTCTTTCTTGCTTAAAAGATTTTTTGTTATCTATTATCTTCCTTTCCACTATGCTTATTGAGCCTCAACAAAATACATGAGATAAGTATCACAAGATATGCATGGAAGCAAGTAATTGCACTATATGATATATCAAATGATGCAACAATATGATATCATATCACTATTGTGCACAAGTTTTCACGAAGCCCGGCAATACTCGGATAGCTAGTCTCAATAGGTATGAAGGTACTCGCAAAGATGGTGGGGCTATCAAGATGTAATGGCAAGGAAGGAAAATTTTATGATGGAATGGATACCTTCATCACATTTAACCTTTCACGAAGTCGGGGGTAGCCGGCCTTGCTTCCAGTTGAAGATGGTCTCAAAGGATGGATGGCCGTTGTCGATGCGGAAGCTCGTGGTGGATGTAGTCGATGGAAAGATACAAGTCACCGGTGGTTGATGAAAAAGTAACCGTACCTAAGTAGCCGAAACACCTTAGGAGACTCAAATCACAACTCAATCAACCACAAATGCATGGAACCAAAATGGGTTATGTTGCGGAAGTTTTGGGTGGTGGTGCAGAAGTTTGATGGAGGGCCTATGCAAAGATGACAAAATGCACAAAATTGGATGGAGTCAAATGATGGTCAGACCAAGATGAGCAGCTCGGGCACGTCGATAGTTTTCCAACGAGCCAAAGAACACCCAAATCTGAGTTTGGTAGTGGACATTACGGGCAAAACGGTGAAGCGGCGGTGGCTGCTCTGTAGGGGCCGTGCGCATGGGGTCAAAAGGCCGTGGGCCCGGGGTCCCGTGCGCACGGGACAGGGCCGTGGGCACGGAGTGTCCAGGAACTTATCGGGGGCCCATGCGCACGGAGTCTGGAGTCCGTGGGCAGGGGGTGGCGGAAAATTCAGGATTTCAACTCCAACCGAAGGGAAAAGGAAAATTTAGGCAAGGGGACGCAATAGGGAGTGATTCTTCTTGCTAAACACCAGATCCATGGATTGAAACCAACAAAAATGCACTAGGAACAAGAAATCACAAAAAAATTGGTATGGCTATTTTCGGTGGGGATTTTCAAATTGGGACGAATAAAACAAAAATAGGCTAGAAAACGAAGGCGTAGGGCTCCAAATTCGTGTCAACGTGGCTCATGATACCAAGATGTTGCAGGGCATGGGCCAAAGTGCCTCGATTTGTCCCGATGTTCACGAATTGGAGGTGGGTTCGAGGAGGAACACGAAGAACATGAGGGGAAACGGGGGAGATCACAACAGGAACACTCAAGAACAAGTCCAATCACACATCCACTAGACTAGCAAACACATAAGATCCACAGGGTACAAGAACAACAAAGGGAACAAAGATACAAGGTAGAGTTCATCCCAAATCCTATGAGGAGATGAGGTCTTGATGATCTAGGTAGATCCTTCTCCCTAGAGAGGTCTTGATGATCCTATGATGGGGACCCTTCTCCCTTAGGAGGTCTTGATCCTCAAGGAGGAGGTAGATGAGCCAAGCTCTCTCTAAATCATATGATATGCTTTGCTAACCCTAACGAATGGTCTAGTCACGACATATATAGGTGGTTGAAGGTAAGGGACAAGTGGAGGGGTAAAAGAGTCAAAACATAGCCAGCTCGCTGGAGAGGCCATGATTATGGGCTAAGTAGACCCCGTGCGCACGGGGGTCCCGTGGGCACGGTACACGCCCATGCGCACGGGGTAGCTACAACGGCGAGGCCCGTGGGCATAGGGTCCGGGGACCCGTGTGCACGGGGTATGCTCCTCTGAGTCTAGTAGCATTTCTGGGGGAGCCGTGGGCATGGGGCCTGGGTAGCCCATGCGCACGGGGTCGCGTGGGAGGTCCTGCCTTCTTCGTGTTGCTAGCCTCCGTCTTCCTCGTGGCCTTGGCGTCCTTCCTCTTGACAGTTCCTTCTCCGCTTCCAAGCTTCCCTCTTGGATGGTGTAGTCATTCCCTTCCGTATGAACTCGTCCTCGCCATGTGTGAAGCTCCGATAACACCTATGCATGCACACGAGAGGAGTGTCAAAGTAGTATACCATCCTCGAAGGGGTCAAGTGAACACGTGTAAAGGAGATGATTCACCTTTATGCATGTGATGTAGGTGTGGCACATGTCACTTGCCAAATGGACTCTTGACATGGTGATGTCCATAGGATACTCCGCATCAGGCGTCCAGGTCATCCTGCCTGTCGAGCTCGGCCTCCCGTTTTTCATACATGCGTACCCGAGGTGCATCATGGATGAGATCACATGGGATAATGGCCTCGATGCCATAGACCATAAAGAAAGGAGTGTAGCCCATGGATCAATTCAGCGTGGTGCGCAATCCCAGAGCACGGAATCGAGTTCTTCCACCCATTTACAATCAGACTCTTTTAAAGAGCAAACGAGCCTTGGCTTAATGTCGCTCATAATGAGGCCATTGGCTCGTTCAACCTGTCTGTTGGATTGGGGGTGATATACCGAAGCGTAATCAAGTTTAATGCCCATTTTCGCGCACTAGGCTTTAACTTCATTGGCGGTGAAATTAGACCCATTGTCTGTAATAATACTGTGGGTACACCATAACGGTGAACTATGCCGGATATAAAATCCAGTACTGGTCCCACTTTGGCTGATGTTACTAGTTTGGCCTCGATCCATTTGGTGAACTTGTCTACCATAACAAGTAGATATTTCATTTTATGGGTTCCCCCTGTAAGTGGGCCGACCATCTCGAGCCCCCAGACCGCAAAGGGCCGGGTGATCGGAATAGTCCGAAGGGCCATAGCGGGCATGTGACTTTGATTTGCAAAGACTTGACATACAGTGCATCTTTGGACTAGTGTCTTTGCGTCTGCCCAAGCAGTGGGCCAGTAAAATTCGGCTCGTAAAGCCTTGCTTACCAAGGTCCGAGGTGCGGCGTGATGGCCGCCCATGCCGGAGTGAATCTCCAAAAGGAGCTGTTTGCCTTCCTCCTCGGATATACATCGTTGGAGTACTCCTGTGATGCTTTTTTTGTATAACTCGTCATCACGGACCTGATAAAGCCTTGGATCTTCGAACGATCCATCGAGCGTCAGCTTGGTCCTCGGGCAGCTCTTTTCGGAGCAACTAAGCGAGGAGCGGTTCAGTCCATGGCGCAATCACCACCATGATTTCATGAGCCGAGGACGTCTCTTCAATAGTCGAGCGCCCAATTATCTCCTCGTCTGGTTCAATGGTAGGAGGAGTGACCTCTTCGGTGTCACTTGATTTGACTACCTTATCCCCTTCTTGCCAGGATGTAGATGGTTTGAAAAGTCATTCCAGAAAGGTGTTTTCAGGAACTTTGTCGCGTGTAGCGCCCATCCTGGCAAGGATATCGGCAACTTGATTGATGTCCCTTGGGATATGGTGAAATTCTAGCCCCTCAAATCGGGCCGATATTGCCATGACGGCATTTCAGTATGCTGTCATTTTCGGATCCTTTGTGTCGAATTCGCTGTTAACTTGAGAGATAGCACGATTGGAATCTCCTTGGACTTCCAGACGTCGGATTCCCTTAGAGACCGCTATCCAAAGACCATGCAGAAGAGCCTCATATTTGGCTACATTGTTGGAATCGGTGTACATTATTTGCAGTACGTACCGTATGTTATCCCCGGTTGGTGACGTGAGGATTACTCCAGCCCCTAGGCCGGACAGCATCTTAGAGCCGTCAAAGTACATTGTCCAGTGAGAATAAGTACTATACTCTCTAGGGAGTTCAGCTTCCATCAATTCTGCCACAAATTCTGCTAGTACTTGAGAATTAATGGCTCGACGCGGGCGGTATGTAATTTCAAAGGGCAAGACCTCGATTGCCCATTTGGCAACTCTGCCCGTGGCATCCCTATTATTGATTATATCATTAAGAGTACTTCGGATGCCACTATGATCAAGCACTCCTGAAAATAGTGACGCAGTTTCTGAGATGCCATGAAGACTACATAAGCAATCTTCTGGTAATGGGGATACCTCATTTTACACGGGGTGAGTACCTCGGAAACATAGTAAACAAGTCTTTGTACCTGAAGCTTGTGGCCTTCAACGTCACGCTCGATGACAAGTACTGCGCTGACGACTTGATTTGTGGCCGAGATGTATAGCAACATCGGCTCTCCTGCCGCAGGTGCTGCTAGTAGAGGGTTGGTAGAAAGGAGTGTTTTAATTTCCTCCAAAGCGGCACCTGCCTCGTAGTCCATTGAAAGTTCTTTGTTTGCTTTAATAGCTTGTAGAGAGGTAGGGCCTTTTCGCCAAGCCGAGAAATAAAACGGCTCAGAGCGGCTACGCACCCAGCTAGTCGTTGAACGTGCTTGAGCTCTGTAGGGATTTCCAATCCGGCAAGGGGTCGGATTTTGTGAGGATTAGCTTCTATTCCTCGATGGGAAACGATGAAGCCGAGCAGTTTACCCGTTGGTACTCTGAAGACACACTTCTCCGGATTGAGCTTTATATTATATGCTTGGAGATTGGTGAATGTTTCTCGGAGGTCGTCCACCAATTTGTTTATGTTTTTGGTTTTAACAACCACGTCATCTACATATGCTTCCATAGTTTTTCTAATCTGTGGCCCTAGGCATGTTTGAATCATGTGCTGGTACGTTGCACCCGCGTTCCTTAGACCGAAGCGCATTGTGTTAAAACAGAATGGCTTGTATGGAGTTATGAAGGCACTGACGGCTTGATCCGATTCCTTCATCTTTATCTGATGATACCCTGAGTAGGCGTCCAGGAAGCATAGTGAGTCGTGTCTTGCCGTGGTGTCCACGATCTGGTCAATATGTGGTAGAGGGAAGGGATCCTTCGGGCAAGCCTTGTTAATGTCCTTGAAATCGACACAAAGGCGCCAAGACTTGTCCTTCTTAGGTACCATGACCAGGTTAGCCAACCACTCGGGGTGTTTAATATCTCGGATGAATCTGGCCTCTAGTAACTTGGCCAGTTCCTCACCTATAGCCTGCCTCTTTGGCTCAGAGAATCGACGGAGCTCTTGTTTCACCGGTTTGAAGCCCTCTATAATATTCAGGTTGTGCTCGGCTAGGTGTCTGGGAATTCCTGGCATATCTGAAGGGTGCCAGGCAAAGATGTCCCAATTTTCTCTAAGAAAAGCTCGTAAAGCTTCATCCACTGTTGAGTCAAGCTGTGTGCCTATGGTCGCTGTTTTGTTAACGTCTGTTGGATGCACCTGAAATTTGACTATTTCATCAGCCGATTTGAATGACATGGGTTTAGACCTCTTGTCCAGGATGACATCGTCTCGATCGACGGTGGCACGCAAGGCTGTTAGCTCTTCGGCTGCGAAGGCCTTGGCTAATGATTCAAGGGCCAGCGATGCCGTCTTGTTTTCGGCTCGGAGTGCCCTATCAGGGATGCTTGCTATGGTGATCACGCCATTGGGCCCTGGCATCTTGAGCTTCATGTAAGCGTAGTGTGGGATGGTGTGGAATTTTGTGAATGCATCACAACCCAGAAGAGCATGGTAACCACTTCGGAAGGGCACGATGTGGAAGTTCAACTCCTCGGAGCGGTAATCGTCGGGGGTGCCGAACACTACATCAAGTGTGATTTTGCCGCTACAACGTGCCTCCTTCCCTGGGATAATCCCCTTGAATGTGGTATGACTAGGTTCGATGCATGATCTATCTCACTGCATCTTCTGTAAGGTTTCTTCATATATGAGGTTTAAACTGTTGCCACTATCCATTAGCACTTTATGTAGGCGACATCCGTCTACTATGGGGTCGAGGACTAGGGCTGCCGTACCTTGGCTTGAACCGGTCTTCGGCTGATCTTCTTGCCCAAAGGTGATAGGTATGTCTGACCACTTGTCCGGTGTCGCGACGTGATGAACGTGGCTTATCTTGCGAAGGACTCGCTTTCTCTGATTCCTTAATGGGTGTGTTTCGTAGATCATCAAGATCTCGTCCTCGCCAAAGGACACTGTTGCATGATTGTCGTGCATATCAGTGTTGTTAAGGAGGTCTTCTTCTCCTTTTTCCACCTGTTTAACTACCCAACAGGCTCGAAGACTATGAGTCGGGTTTGCGTTCAGCAAAACAGAGTGGATGGGGCATGGTTCATCTAGGAGTTTATCGAGAGCAAGCTTTGGCCCTTTTAAAGGTTTCTTTCTTTTCCGTGCTGGCTCTTCAGCCCGGGAGCCCCGAAGGCGCTCGCGCCGTTTGTGCCTGTCACGGTTTGCTGCTTCAATGCGGATGGAATCCATCTGCTCCTTTTGGGCCAACCAGGTATCTTCCATGACACAAAATTTTGATACTAAGCCCGATAACTCAGAGAAGGTTTGAACGCATCGACGAGCGAGGGCATTTAATATGCCCTCATCGTGACAGTTATGATGAAAGGCTGCTAGGATTTCTAGGTCACAACAGTCTGGGATTTTGTTCTTGACGAACAGGAAACACATCCATAATTGTCACACTGTCTCTTGATGTTGTTGCTTGACGTAGATTAGATCCTAAATATCGGGTGGCCCTAAATTACTTGGGCAGTACTCGATGTGTGATGTGGGTGGGATAAAAAAATTGACACTAGCCGATTGCGAGATTGCAGCTCCGAAATGTTCCTCATGAGGTCGCGATGCCATGGTCGGACCAATAGGACTAGCCTTCTGGTCTGAGCTCTAGGCCCCTTCTGATTGGTCCGGCTTATCATCCTCTATTGGTTGATGCGCAGATGTTTGACTCACCTGTTCGAGAAGATCCTCGGTCGAGTTAGGAGAAAGAGCGTGAGGCTCGGATGTAGGCTCGAGATCGTCACCCTTTGACCCTTGAAAAACAAGGAGGGGTCCATGGTATTTTTGGCTTTTGGCGAATCCGATGACTTGAGAGTCCTTCGGAGGAGCGCACGCCGCTTTGGGTTTGATCGTTGGTTGATGCCTCCATTGTTCCTGGACGACCGCACGGAGGGACCTGCATGGGCCACCAATGTCGGTGCTGAAAACCGGCGGATCTCAGGTAGGGGGTCCCGAGTTGTGGATCTAGGAACAATGGTAACAGGGTACGAAGGGAGACGGTGTTTACCCAGGTTCGGGCCCTCTCGAAGAGGTAAAGCCCTATGTCCTACTTTGATTTTATTGATGTGATGGTGTACAAAGTACAAGATGATCTACCTTGAGATCGTATGATTGTGTTCTAAACCCTAAGGCTGGTAATTTTGCCTCTAAAAACTAAACTCCTCGTCTTATATATGCACTGCGGATACCTAGGTTACACACATGGTCAGTTATCGATACGTCGGCTACAGAGCAATCCTTGAAGTACACGCCAAGTCTTCAGAGGTCTTCGTCTTGATTACGCCAGCGTCCATGACTTCGGTTATCCTTCCCTTTAGTGATCGGCCAGGCCAAGAGCCCGGCCCATGAACTATGGGCCATACCGGTTAGCACCCCCTAGTCCAGGACACCGTCAGTATGATCTCGCGTGGACGGAGTCAAATAATGTACGCATCCCCACTTAGGTTACCACAGATTACTCATGCCAATACCGTGCATGCCCACTCCGGTGACCACAAGATGATTAATGGTTTCCTCATGAACATGGCATAAAGTTTTAGGTTTCTCCATTACTCCCTATTGCAATGATCCGGGAAGGTAGGGAGATAAGTATTGTCACCACCGACCTCCGTATCCCACTTTCAAGCCAATATTAATTCCCTCAAGTCCACAAGGGGCTAATTACGGTGTCATACATCGGGGGTGGCTCACCCTAGGGAGCCCGGCCTCAGGCTTGACAAGAGGCCCACGAGGCCCAGGGTTAAAGGAAACCCTAAGGAGGGCGTTAGAAGCCTTCTTGCCCACCAAGTCAAGGACGGCGGGAGCCAAGATCGCATTATCCTTTGTGTAAACCCTAGCCTCCACTACAAAAAAACACTTCTGTGACAATACATGTTTGTCATAGTAGGTCACGTTTTCTGTCACGCATGTACATCTGTCACGATTTTATGACAGAATCAAGATAGTCATGCATGTGTTGTCGTAGAAGTGTTCCATGACAATACTCAATTCATTGTCACGGAAGTGTTCACTTCCGTGACGATAAATGGCGCGTCATGGAAGTGATTTCGTCAAGGGTAACCGACATGTGGCAGCCACCATAACGGGTCACCGTTAAGCTATCGGGTGCCGGTTTTGGATCTGATACCCGTTAACAGCCCCGACCAATGACGATTTTCCATGTGTCATTTTCTCATTCGCCAACAGAACCACGTTTCAGCTCTACATTGAGACATATGTCATCCATCCACAGGAAAATACGCGCCTATGAAACATGGACACATGGCACGGCCCAATAGTGGCCCGTTTACATAAAAAGGCCGGCCCAGTCAAAATTAGCGGGCCAGCCCATTTAGGTCCTACTTGCATCTGGCCCATTTACAACCGTGGCCCATACGAATTCTGCCAATTCGGTCTGTCAACGACTCGTTAACGATTTGACACCATTGTGGCCCGTCGTCAGTTCCAGCCCGTTAACAGCCCGCTATGTCTTTGGACTCATTTGCGGCCCGAGGTTCTTTCGGCCTGTTAGCGGCCCATTCTAGAGATGGACCTATTTCCAGGTTGTACGTCTTTCGGCCTTTTAGCGGCCCATTCTGGAGTTGGGACAATTTCCAGCCCGGTGTGTCTTTTGGCCTAATAACGGCCCACACCACGGTTGGACCATTTACGGTCTGACCTGACTTTTGGTCTATTAGCGGCCCATGTTCTCCATGGCACAATTCCAACCCGACCTGACTTTCGGCCTGTTGAAGGCCCGTGTTGTATCCTGCTAATGGCCCGATTGGATTTCGGCCTATTAACAGCCCGACATGGAAATGGGCGAAGCATTAATTGAGGTCTATATCGGCCTACTAGTGGCCCATCGGCTCGTTTCCACTATTGCATCCCAATCGAGCTTTCGATCTGTTAACGGCCTATTATGAGCCCTTGTTAGGATGGGCCCACATTCGTGCCCACAATCCATTTCTGCCACGTGATGGCCCATGATTGTTACGGGCCTAATAGATTGGACCATCCGAGCCATGATGGGCCCATGTAGATTAGGGTCCACTTATTATTAGTAGGTCGGCCCAATAACGGACCGCTATGACTACCCATTTTTGTTCTGTTCCGATGGCGTCTCGATGACGTTTTGGCGTATTGGCCCCCAGTTCAACGATAGCATTACACTAACAAAGAACTATCCAACTCTATATAATCCCCTCAAAAAAACCTACACTATACAATAAAGAAATTAACGCATAGAAACGAAGAATAATCACTATACAATAAAGAAATTATGGCAAATTACATCCAATGGGCATCAAAGTTCGCCACAAGTGATAATAAAGTGCAACCAAAAGGCAAATTACATACATTGGGAACATACACCTCATACATCATGGACGCGCATCAAGACAACTTACCATTTGAACTATGATCTCTTCAGAAAATAGGATTGGCCGGATTCAGATAGCACAAACTTCAGTCTGCAAAATCTCCACTTTCTTTGTGGCTTCCTCAGTCACTTGTTTCATTTCGTTGACTGATGCATCTGATTCCTGCATCTCCCTTCTCAACACGTTGATTACATCTTGGAACACATATGCACGCTGTCTTGCCGCCTCTAGTTGATGCTCTAGAACATTAGCACATTCCAATTCCAATCCATAATCATTTGGTAACGGCCATGCCGCACTGCTCTGAGAACTTTGTGTTGATGTCACTTTATCCAGAAATGTTTCTATAAGTACACATGACTAGGGCCAAAATATAGTTACAACTATGAAGCGAGCAAGACAAACTAACTTATACATGGCAAACAGGACTAACAATAATATACACGTCATGAAGCATAAGTAGGTGATATTTTAAATATAATAAAGATGGTAGTCTGTGCAGCACACATACAGAAATCTCTCTTAGCTCACCAAAGGAGCATGATGTTGGGGCCAAATCCAAAACACTGATAGGTTACAAGTTTAGACCACGCATAGCTACTGAACATTAGATATATCTTGCGTATACGTAAGCAACTAGTTAGCCATTGTGTAGCTCATATTAACTAGCTGGAACATTGTATACGTAAGCAAGAGTCTTAGGGAGCATAATGAACTGCATAGAGATTCATACAAAACTACTACAGCAAGCAATACTATGTAATCATTAGCCGACTCAGTCAGTTGCTGGCAGACAAGCAAAATACAGTATGGCTCAGACAAACAAGCAACTAAATATGCCTCCAAGAAACAAGCAATTAAACTGTTGTGTGTAAGTGTCGGTGTAGTGAACAATGGGTGTTCATACCCCTGACTACGCACAGACAGTTGAAGCCTCCATGCCAGGAAGGATTTGGCAGGAGATGGATTTACTCCAAGACACATAAGACTTGGTAGACGAATACCGCGAAGAAGACCTTGAGGCAGGTCATCAAGAAGATCATCTCAAGGTCAAGGTTCGGGCTGCCGGGAAGCAACCTTCCCGGCAAGGTGTTTTCCACGTCGCCGGCAAGCACAAGTGTCATGGGAAAACGACGATCTACGGGATCGAGATGATCCCTTTGCGGTTCGGCTACGGGATCTGCGTGCTACGAAGAGCAGGGCTGATAGATGCAAGAACAGCAACGATTCATCCAGGTTCAGACCGCTATGAGCGTAAAACCCTACTCCTGCTTTGGTGGTTAGATTGTGTACGAGCTCAAGATTACAAGGAGCGCAGCTTGCCGGTAAGGTGCGCGGAAAGTGCAGCTACAATGCATAATTGAACTAGGTGTCGACCGTTCTAACTGTAGCTGTGGGCCTCCTTTTATAGGTCAAGGTGTTACCACAGTGGCTAATACGGTCATTACAGGGTATGAACAGTGAATGCACCGTCACCAGGTCTATCTCCTAACGGGGTAGGACAAGCGCATTAAATGCATCGCTAGGTGCTATGCCAGGGAGGCTAGGCTTTGGGCAAAAGATCTGTATCACCGGTCCAGCCGCCCTCCTGTTATCTTGACATGTCCCAGGGACGGGTGTCATTAAAGTTAATCCTTGCGTGGCATGCTGACACGTGCCTTGGCCAGCTATGTTTGACTGCCTGCCTGCTCAACACCTATCATACGAGCTTATCTAGCTGATGATGAGGTGGAGTGGCAATGAGACGGAACGAGCCTGCTGGCACGGAGCTTGCCAGGCCTTCACTTGCCGGCAAGGAGCTTGCCAGCAACCAAAGTCTTGGTCTTCACCTTGCCGGTACGAAGCTTGCCGGCAAGGGTAATCTTGATCTCCAGTAATAGAATAGTACTTCTCAATGACCTGCCTGGAGGTCCTCTTCACAGTCTTGTTTACCAAGTCTTGTAGCCTTGACGGCAGCAATCCTCCGGCAAGCCCTTGCCGCCAGGAAGGCTGCAACTGCCTGTGCACAAGTCAGGGTACGCAGGCACCCATGCCTTATTACATCGATAGGAGCCCCCGGGCCTGGGCCATACACGCATGCGAGGCATCGTTGGGCTAGGCCCAAACAGTGCACAGGCATGCGTGGCAGAGGATAACTGCCATAATCTTCTCTTTTACCACACCCCCCCACGACGCGCATTAAATGCAGGCGTGGGAGAGGTGGAACGAAACGGCCGCGGGAGGTAGTGCACCTGAAAAGCGCAGCCACGTAGGATAGTAAAGAGCCAGCCCCCGCGCCTTACCCATAAAAAGGAAACCGCGAGGGGCGCTGCTCATTTACCCCCTTCTCCCAATCAAGCCATCTGCCGTTGTCTTCTTCCATGCGCAAAAGCAGAGCGCCTCTTCTTCCACCGCCGCGCCGCGCCCCCGCTTGCCTCCAAATCCGCCCTCCCCAAGGAAACCATGGCTCCCAAGAAGAACCAAAACAAGCCGGAGAAAGCGATCAACCCCAACGCAGAGGCAAAGAAGTTGGAGTTGGCAACGGCGCGGAGAGACAATGTCGTCTTCAATCCGGTGCTGGATCATAGCGATTTGGTGGATCGGTAAAAGATCATGTGGGGGAAGGCGACGACCGCCCACACCGCGCCAGAAGTCCTTCCCGGCTCCATCAAACCTGGCAAAGACAAGTACCCCTTCTTCACCGCCTATTTCTACTGCGGCCTTGTCCCGCCTTTCTCTGAATTATTCATAGAAATCATGTACACGTACGGGTTCCGTCTCCTAGACTTTACCCCCAAAGCCATGACTTGTATGTCCGTCTTTGCACACATGTGCGAAAATTTCGTTGGGGTACTACCCAGAGTAACCCTCTTCCGCCATTATTTTACTCCACGCATCGAAGCAGATGCCCTCTCCGGTGGCATCACTTGGATCCCCAGGGACAGGGATGTCTATCTTCCGGGGCTGCTCCATCAGAAGTGCAACGAGTGGCGCAGAGAATGGTGTTGGATCAAGGACGCTGATTTCCCAGATTTCTGCAAGCCCAGAATGACAAAGGTGGTGTGCACCAATGACTGGAGCTCTTTCGACGCCGACGACAAGAAGCTCACAATCGCCATGACACGCATCCTCCGTCTCAAGGCTGCCGGCCTCACCATTGAAATGGTGGGGGCTGACTTCCTTCGCCGCCGCATCGCTCCCCTTCAGAACAAGTGCAGGCCCTCCTGGGACTACAAGAACGCGGAAGATATCATGTGGGTGCGGACTGGGCTGCATGCCAATCTGACGGTGCTGTAGCACAGGGTCATCTGCGAGCAGCTCTTCCGCGCCACCGGCAACTTCAAGCTGCCGGCAAGCATGGTGCCCTTATGCAACAACTCCGCCAGGGATTCCATCATTGCAATGATGCCGGCTTGCAACACCCATGGCGTTGAAGCGCTTTGGCAGGAGCCGTCCGAAGATGCGGTGAGGGAGTGGATTGACACATTGGTGGAGAGGCCCGTCAGAGTGGAGAAAGAACTCATCCGTGACACCACCCCCGAAGAGTTGGCGCACATTGCCAACAAGGCGGCAGAGGCGAGAATCGCTGAAGGCGCCGGCAGCTCTGGGTCCGCAGCAGCCAATATTGATGAAGAGTCTGATGATGAAATGGCAGAGGTGCCGTTGGAGGAACTTGCGGGAGAGCAAGAGGAGCCTGTCAGGGAACGGGGCAAAGAAAATGCCGAAGAGCAAGTGCATAGGGAGCCCCCCACTCCTGCCATTCCGGCAAGGAAACCTTGCGTCCTCCGGAAAGCTGTCTCTGGAGAGCTAGCCCATGGAGCATCTTCAGGCGATGAAGTAACCGACAAGGAGGCAGCTGGAAAGGCCACCGGACGGCAAGGATCCCGACGTCAAGCCCCTCAACAGCAGCGAGTGCGGCGTACCTCTACGAGGAAAACAGCCGTACTGGCCGCCGGAGGAGGTGAGTCTTCTTGACTTGCCTTGCCTGTGTGAACCAAACGGGCCAGGACTTCTACCCCGCCTCCCTCCTCCGGCACCAGACCTGAGATCTTATATGATCTCTCCATCCTTAGCGACGAGGAGGAGGAAGAAGAGTACGTGTTTCCGTCCACTTTCATTGATTCGTGATTGATTTTCTATTGTTGCTAATCTGACTTGCCCCGCCTTGCCTTGATTTGACAGTGACGGGGAGACCTTGGCGCAAAGGGATGGCCAAGAGGGCGAGGACCGCAGCAGAGGAAGAACCGGTGACAAGCACAGCGCCAGGCGATGACGTCGTGGATACCAGCCCTCAGCATAGCCCCCAGCGTGAGGCCACTATTCACTTTCCTTTGGCAAGTGTTGGTGTTGAGATATTCACCGCTGACATCGGCACGGGAGCAAGAAAAGAGTGCCACGAGGAGGAACACCAGGAGGCAGATCCAATTGGGACGTCTCCGTCAACCACTGCCCCGGCAAGCGGCTCTCCGGCAAGGACTTCTACGGACGAGCCTATTCGCACTGATGAAGTGCCAGCAACTGAAGCTACCGGCAACCAGGCAACGACAACCGCGGTTGTCGGAGTAGAAACTGTTCCCTCTCAACAGTCTCAGCCCGGTAAGCCTTCTGTCGTTAAGTACTTTTCTCTCTTAATCTTCTTTTTTGTTTTCTTAAACTTGATCTGAGTCCTGATTTTCTATCTTCTCCATTCTATCAGATCCGCCTCCATCTAATGAAATGGACATTGACTCCACCAACGAGGAGATCGCGAGGGACGCTGCTGATGAGGCCAGCAACATTGCTGCTGATGAGGCCGTCGGGAGGACTGATGAGGAAGCCACCAAGGCCGCTCACGAAGAGGCCGCCAAGGACACCGCCGAGGAGGGTGGCAACAAGAGTGTCGAGGCCACTAAAGACATCCCTGTCTTAGGAGCGCCAAGTGCTGACTTGGCCATGAGAGCGATCCTGACCGGCAAGTCGGTCGTGGACGACCACCCTTCGACATTTGAAGAGCCCTTCTCAAGCAGATACCTGAAGGTTGGCGACAACTTGTTCGTCAGCCTCCCTGGAACGTCAAGCATCGGGGTGCCCACGGAAGGAGAAGTCTTGGATGATGAGATCATTGCCGCTGCGGGCTCGAAGTTGTTGATGAGCCGCATGCCAACACCAATGAGACTAAAGAACAACAACTCCTCAAGGCCATGGGCGTGAATTTTCAGAAGCTTCAGGCATGCTACCTCAGTCGTACCGAGAGCTTGGACTTCAGGGTTGCCGTCCTTGACAAGGCGGAGGAGGAGTTCAAGAAGCGTGTGGAGGAAACGCAGATCTGGTATGCGGAATGCCTCCAGGATCTCCAAAAACAGCACACCCAGCTCGCCAAAGGCTGAAGTCGACAAGGCACATGAGGAGGCTGCACAGAGGATAGCGGCAACCGAGGCAGGATTGAACGAGCGCAAGGTTGGCCTTGACGCACATGAAGAAGAGCTTGACGCTCATGAAGCAGAGCTTGCCACTATGCTTCGCAGCAAAGATAATGAGATCCAGGCC
Organism: Elymus sibiricus; assembly: GCA_039707655.1. Classification (NCBI taxonomy): domain Eukaryota; kingdom Viridiplantae; phylum Streptophyta; class Magnoliopsida; order Poales; family Poaceae; genus Elymus; species Elymus sibiricus. Next base: position 191,652,046 of record CM077670.1, read on the forward strand.
CTAACTTCATAGAAAACCTAGGAGCTGGAGTGCAAGCACAAAGAGGCCATCGAAGCTCAAGCTACAGAGCATGCCAGCAAGATCAAGGAGGCCATCGATGCTGCCGAAGCCACAGAGGCCACCAAGACCGAGCTAGAAGGCAAGGTGCGAGCGCTCGAAGCAGATATCGCCGCCAATGGCAAGGAGATCTTGGCGCTCAAAGCGGATGCAGAGAAGGCAACTCACACCTTGGCAAAGCTGCAAACTTCAGTATCCGCCAAGAACCAAGAGCTCACCAAGGCGAACGACACGACTGAAGATCACAAGATGAAGCTGACCGCCTTGGAGAAGTCTCTTGATGAAGCCAAAAAGCATGAGAAGATCTTGACGAAGGACCTCCAAGACGAGAAGGACTTGGTCGCGAGCACCGCCAACACTTTCAATGAGCTCAAGAATGCCTACAAGCTTTGGACTGATCATCTTGTGGTTGCCGCGGAGAACCTTTCTACACAGCTGTCTGCCATGGGCTTGCCGGAGTACCACTACTCCATCGCCGAAGGGGACACCACCAGCGCCAGGCTCACTCTCTTCTTCAAAAGCTTTATCGAGGCGCTGGAGAAACATCATGAGGCTCGAGCTACATACCTTGCCAGCAAATCCCGCAAGCTTTGCTGGGATATCCTCTTCAAGGTGCTCGTCAAAGTGGCGTACCGGAACCCAGGCATTGATCTCACCAAAGTCTTCATCAGTCTGCCGAGGGGCGCTGACACCAGGATTGCCGAAGATCTCGTCGCGCCCATCGCCGATAGGGTTGGCCAAATCCCCGGGACAGAGGGTGGGGTCACAAACTAGACTTGTAGTCACACATTGCCGCGTGTAAGATCATGTAAAAGACAGATTCATCTTAAGTTAGATCTGCACTGCATTTTGATGTAATATAACTTGTGTTTTGAATGGATGTATGCATGCTATTCCTCTTGTCTTATTCTATCTTTGCATGATTTATGTACCCTACGCTTGCCAGAATCTTGCCGGTGTGCGCAATCTTGCCGCGAGCGCTTGAGGAACGGGTCCTTAGCAGCTTGCCGGAAGTGCCGCTGCCGGCAAGGTTACACTTGACGATCACAACGCAGCCACTTAAGTTGTTGAGCGGACTCAAAATAAAGTAAGAGTGTAGCTTATCACAACAAGGTTCCTTAGCGTACAGGTTTCTCATACAAAGGCCAAAATCGTTCAAGGAGAAATTGCAACTACAACAAAGAATTTATTTCAAAGTTTTTCAACTTAGCTTTTTCTTTGTTGTACTTCTTGTCGTAGAATGATATCTTGAACGTCACTCGGTATCCATACTGTCACTCCCCCCGGGAAACTTGCACATGAGGAACCCTTCTGTCCATTGAGAAAAAAGAAGAGAAAAAGAGGAGGCTAGAACCTTGACAGTTCGTTAATCATCCTATGCAAGGTAAAATGTAGCACAACGCTGCCTGCAACATATAAATAAATATGTACTTTGACAACGAGTTGCGAAACACTTAGCATTTATTCATTGTGCAAGGGATCTGCACCCGGCTCTGTACAAAGGATTACATGCCTTGCAGGCAAACTTGTACAAAAGAGGTTGCCAGGCAGCTCAGCAACCGCGCCTAACGGGTAAAACTTGCGAAGATGCTCAATATTCCATGAGTTGAGTACCGGAGTGCCATCTTCGGTCTCTAGGCGGACTGCGCCAGGCCTAGTGACTCGTACTACCCGGTAAGGGCCCTCCCACTTTGGCGTCAACTTGTTTTGATCCTTCATGGACTGAATCCGACGAAGAACAAGGTCACCTTCCTCAAGGTTCCTAGCATTGACTTTGAGACTATGGTAGCAGCGCAAAGCTTGCTGGTACCGTGCAACACGGACATCAGCCCGGAAATGATCTTCCTCAAGGAGCATGGCATCATCTTGCCACAGCTCATCTTGATCCTCCTCATCGAAGGCCAAAACTTGAGGTGACCTGTATCTGAGTTCCGTGGGGAGCACCGCTTCTGCACCATATACCAGGGACAAGGGTGTCTGGCCGGGGGCTCCACTTGGTGTCATTCTGATTGACCAAAGAACCGTCGACAACTCTTCCACCCAGCGCCTTCCACACTTGTGCAGCCTATCAAAAGTTCTGGTCCTGAGACCACGCAGCACTTCTGCACTTGCCCTCTCTACTTGTCCATTGCTCCTTGGGTGAGCAACAGAGGCATTGCAGATCTTAATTCTAAGTTCTTGGCAATATGCTGTGAAGGCACGGCTCGTGAACTGGGTGCCCTTGTCGGTGATGATCCTATTGGGTACACCAAAACAAGCACCCAATCCTTTGAGGAACTTGATAGCTGACTGTGTCGTCACCTTTCTCACTGGCTCTACCTCAGGCCACATTGTAAACTTGTCGATTGCAACGTGGAAGAATTCAAACCCTCGGTAGCATGGGGGAAGGGGCCGACAATGTTGAGCCCCCAGAACGAGAAAGGCCAGGAAAGAGGGATGGTTTGGAGGGCTTGAGCTGGCTGGTGGATGTCCTTGGAGTGGAACTGGCACGCTTCACACCTGATGACCACCGCCAAGGAGTCTTGAAGGGTTGTCGGCCAGTAGAACCCTTGACGGAATGCCTTGCCGACAAGCACGCATGACCCAATATGAGAGCCACACATCCCTTCATGCATCTCTTCCAATAGCCTCTGTCCATCTTCCTAGCAGATGCACTTCAATTTCACCCCGTTTGGTCTTTTCCTATACAAAATGTTGTCAAGAAATTTGTACATCCTTGATTGACGGGCTACTCTTTTTGTGTCTTCTTGCTCATCGGGAAGATCTCCTGTCTGAAGGTATTGGACAATTGGTTGTGCCCATGCCGGAGCATGTGGCTCGACAACAAGGACTAAAGGTACTTCTTCCTCTGCGGGAGCGCTTGCTTCGACGGCAAGAATCTGGCTTGCCGGAAGCTGCGGCTCACCGGCCAAGGGTGTCTTGTCGGTGGTATCTACTTTCTTGGTGGCTACCGGCAGCTCTGCCGGAAAGTAACCACCATCATCTTACTTTCTTTTCTTCGCCAGCCTTGATGGTGTAACGGATGGTTGATTCAAATGGAACACAAAAGTCCCTGGTTCCATAGGCAGCTTTTGGATGGCACGCTTCGACAGGTCATCGGCAATTCCATTCTGGGCATGAGGAACGTGCTTTGCTTGCAGACCGTCAAAGTGCTCTTCCAATTTCCTCACTGCATCAATGTATGCCTCCAACAAGGGGCTTTGGTAATCCTTGTTGACCTGCCTCACCACAAGCTGTGACTCGCCCCTGATAATCAACTTTCAAATACCAAGGTCGATTGCAATGTGCGGGCCGACAAGCAATCCCTCGTACTCAGCAGTGTTGTTGGTGGCCTGCTCCCTACGAAAATGCATCTAAAGCATGTACTTGAGGTGCTCTCCGGTGGGTGCTATAAGCAGCACGCCGCCATCGGTGCCTTTCAGCGTGAAAGCACAGTCAAAGTACATGATCCAATCGTTAACCGTTTCCTCGCCGGGGAGAGAGGTCTCTAGGATTTCTTCGTCTGGCGTTGGGGTCCACTCTGCAATAAATTCCGCCAAGGCTCTGCTCTGAATTGTTGAGGTACTCTCAAACTTCAAATCAAAGCTTCACAGCTCCAACGTCCACTCCACAATCCTGTCGGTGGCTTCTAGATTTCTCAGAATTCGTTGCAAAGGAAAGCGAGTGACGATGGTGACTTGGTGTGAAGTAGTGGCGCAGCTTCCTTGAGGTCATGAGAAGGCCAAAAAGCAACTTTTGCAAACCAGAATACCTTGACCTAGCCCCTTGTAGGAGAGAGCTGACAAAGTAGACTGGGCGCTGCACCATCTTCTTCTTGTGCACGACTGGTTGATCTGGCTCACTTGCTTGCACAATTTCTGGCTTGTCAGCACCTAACCTTGCCGGAGAAAATCCTGGCTTGTCGAGTCGTGGCTCTACGGCTGCTGCCTCCTCCTCATCTGCCTCTCTTTCAGCCACAAGTGCAGCACTAACCACTTGATTCGTTGCCGCTAAGTATAGCAGCAACGTCTCTTGCGGCCTAGGCGCAACTAGGACTGATGGAGAGGACAAGTACTCCTTCAAATCTTGGAGCGCGGCCTCCGCTTCCGGAGCCCAATTGACTGGGCCTGCCTTTTTCAATATTTTGAAAAATGGCAAGGCGCGCTCTGCCGATTTGGAGATGAACCTGCTGAGGGCAGCAACACAGCCAGCGAGACACCTAATGTCCTTGACGCGTCTTGGTGCTTTAATCTGCTCAATTGCTTTGATCTTGTCGGGGTTGGATTCAATCCCTCTCTGAGATACAAAGAACCCAAGAAGCTTGCCGGACCGAACACCGAACACGCACTTCTCGGGGTTGAGCTTCATGTTGAGTTTGCGCAAGTTTGCAAATGTCTCTTCCAAATCTTGGATCAGTGTTGACTTGTCTCTGGTTTTGACCACAATATCATCCATGTAGGCTTCAACAGTTCTGTGCAACTGTGGCTCAAAACCGATCTGAACTGCTCTGGTAAATGTCGCCCCGGCACTCTTCAATCCGAAGGGCATACGTAAAAAGCAATACGTGCCACACGGAGTGATGAATGCGGTTTTCTCCTCATCTTCCTTGGCCATAAAAATCTAATGATAACCAGAATAGGCGTCAAGAAAAGAGAGTAACTCACAGCCGGCAGTGGAGTCTACAATCTGGTCGATGCGTGGCAAAGGGAAAGGGTCCTTTGGACAGTCTTTATTTATATCAGTGAAGTCAATACAAAGTCTCCACTTCCCATTCGCCTTGCGCACTACCACTTGATTGGCTAAGCACGTGGGGTGTAGCACTCCTCTGACCAGGCCTGCTGCTTCCAGCTTCTTGATCTCTTCGGCAATAAACTCTTGCCGCTCCATGGCTTGCTTTCTAACCTTCTACTTGACGGGTCTCGCATGAGGGTAGACAACAAGGTGGTGCTCAATTGCCTCCCTAGGAACACCGGGGATGTCAGATGCTTGCCAGGCAAACACATCGACATTCGCCCGTAGGAAGGCAACGAGCGTGCTTTCCTATTTGTCACTGAGAGTGGCACTTATGGAAAAAGTGCCACTCGTCCCATCTTCCCTTGCAGAGACTTGCTTGGTCACCAGCGCAGAGGCCTAGGCTTTCTTGCTCTTGCCGGTAGAGCTCTCTGGTATGTCCTCAACAGGCCTACTGCACTCTAAAGTGCACTTCCCGGAGTCCTTATCAGAGGTCTTGCCGGTCTTCTTCTTCTTTCCTCCCCCGGGAGCTTTGCCGGCAGGAGCAGGCGCCTCGACGGCAGATGCTGCCACTGCCTCCCGGTAGAGCTTGTCGGCACAAATGATCACGTCTTTGTGGTTGGACTTGATGGTGAGGACCCCCATCGGCCCTGGCATCTTTATGACATTGTACGCGTAGTGCGACGCAGCCATAAACTTTGCCAGCGCCGGGTGGCCTAGAATCCCATTGTATGGCAGCAGCATCTTGACGATGTCGAAGACAATCTTCTCCATCCTATAGTTGAGCTCGCTGCCGAACGTGACCGGCAATGTCACTTGGCCCTTTGGCTTGTTCCTCCCCGGACTGATCCCTTGGAAACTGCCCGTCTCCTCGAGATCCTTGTGGGGATCTGTAGCCTCTTGATCACATCAGGAGAGATCAAGTTCAAGCCAGCCCCACCGTCAACCAGCATCTTTGTCACCTTGAGGTCGCGGATTGTTGGTGAAACCAACAATGGCAAACACCCGACCGCAGTGCTTCCGTCAGGGTGATCCTCGGCGTCAAAGACGATGGGCGCGTGCGACCACTTGAGTGGCTTTTGTGCCCCCATTGCTGGCTCTGTTGCATTTACTTCGCGGATCCACTACTTCAGTTGCTGGTGCGAGGAGTGCAAAGATGCGCCTCCGTCAACACACATGGTGTCCACTGCGTTCTGGAACTCCTTGTCGACCCCATCTTCGTCCTCATCATCATCGTTCTGGCCTTGAGCGGCCTTCTCTTTCAGTTGCTTGGCCTTGCCACGGCGGCCTCCTCGGCCACCACGGTTTTGCTTACCGGACCCACCGGCACCATCTTCGCCCTTCTCCTTATCGCGCTTCTCGTACTCTTGCTTCTGCTTCTCGGCAAGTTGCTCCACTTGCCGGCACTCCTGGAGATCGTGGCCCTTGGTACGGTGGATCTTGCAGTACGGCCCACCGGTCTTGCCTTGGGCTTCTTGGTGGCGTTGGTGTCACCGGAGCCTTCGACGGCCATCACAGTCTTACCCTTGCGCTTTCTGTTGCGCTTCCTGTTCTTCTTCTGCGGGGTCGATGCGTCATCTACGTCCTCGTCCTCAGAGTCAACTTCGGCGCTAGCATCTTCCCCAGGGAGTCGCCTCCCTTCCTCAGCACGTGCACACTTGTCCGCCAAGGCGTATAGCTCGTTGATGGTCCTAACCTTCTCAATATTCATCTCAGACCGCATTCTATGGTAGCGCACATTCGTGTGGAACGCAATGTAAACAGCTGCGGGATGACCATCGGGGATGTTGTGGTGCACACGGCTGAACCTTTGTATATACTTGTGGAGGGGCTGGCCATCTTTCTAGGGTATCACGTGCAAATCGCTCTCCTGACCAGGGATCTTGTGGCCACCCTGGTAGGCACCCACGAATTGATGGCACAGATCCGACCAAGAAGAAATGGAGCCCTCCGGCAAGTTCCTCAACCACGACCTGACGTTGGGCTTGAGCGCCAACGGGAAGTAGTTGGCCAGTATCTTGTCGTCCCGCCCCCCGACAGCCTGCACCGCGATGGTGTAGATGCCAAGGAACTCTGCTAGACTGAGCGTGTCGTCGTATCTGTCTGGCAGCTCTGGCTTGAAGGCACGAGTGGACGGCCAGCAAACCTGCAGCAGCTCACGAGTAAACGCTGGGTAGCCTACCTCATAAGGTAAACCCCCAGGGTACCCTGGCGCTGGCACGTATGCTGCTGGCCCGGCACGGTCGTCTGACTGACGGCGTGCTTCCCGGCGCCGCTTGATCTTCGTACGGGCGTCCTCATCGCGCCATTTGTGGAGCACTCGGCGCTGATCTTGGCGACCCCACGGGTCTGATGACGCCATGGACACCGCGTCCTGGTCATCCAATCAGCGAGCTTGTCACTGCAGTGGTTGTTGACGTGGAGGCGACTACACCGTTGGCACACCGTCTCCGGCACGACAGCCAGATGGTCCTGCCGGCACAGTGGGTGGTCATCTGGAGGGTCCCACCTTCGGTGTCTTGCCAGGATCGGCAAAACTGATGAGACTCTATATTGTGGCCCTCCATTCGTCCATCTTATCAGGAGCTGGTGGGAAGTTCAAAAGCATTTTAACCCGCGCCATGCCTTCTGCCACCGTGGTTGGCATGGCAGGGAAAACGGAATGAGATGGCGTTTGACTCCTGGCAGAGCCAGCAGGAAGCTCGTCGCGTACCTATTGCCGCAGCATATGCTCACCAACGGGTTGGCATGGTGGTGGTGGTGGTGCCTGAACATCGTGAGGACGATGCTCAGGGCCGGCTTGGCGCCGCCCAGGACCACCAGCACCGCGGGGAAGCGTGGCGCGCCCATCTTGCGATGGTCGCGGCTCAGGTCCCACCGCAGCATTGTTGGACGTCGCTGCTCCATCCTTGGATGTCGCGGCGACTGGGTCCTGGCATGCACCAGTTCGAACTGTATTGCTACGGTGACTGCGCTCACCAGAACGTCATCGGAGTTGGCCGTCTATGCCATCTCCGGTGTGGCGACTGTGATCGCCAGAAGAGTGGGGATGCTGGACACCCGCGCCGCCGGCGCCTCCTGCCCCAGTCGTCCCAGCCATAGCGCCCGCGCCGGCTGCGCCGCCTGCGCCGCATGAGGACGCCTGGGAAGGCCGCTTGGAGGTGGTGGGAGCCGTCGTGGTTCCGCTCTTATTCTACGGCGCCATCAATTGAAGTGATGGGGCTGAAGCTCAGACTATGAACACTAGTTCGTAACACACGAACCCCTGCCTAGCGCGCCAAAGATGTCGTGGGAAAACGACGATCTATGGGATCACGAGGATCCCTTTGCGGTTCGGCTACGGGATCTGCGTGCTACGAAGAGCAGGGCTGATAGATGCAAGAAGAGCAACGATTCATCCAGGTTCGGGTCGCTATGAGCGTAAAACCCTACTCCTGCTTTGGTGGTTAGATTGTGTATGAGCTCAAAATTACAAGGAGCGTAGCTTGCCGGCAAGGAGCACGAGAAGTGCAGCTACAACGCGTAATTGAACTAGGTGTCGACCGTTCTAACTGTAGCCGTGGGCCTCCTTTTATAGGCCAAGGGGTTACCACAGTGGCTAATACGGTCATTACAGGGTATGAACAGTGACTGCACCATCACCAGGTCTATCTCCTAATGGAGTAGGACAAGTGCATTAAATGCACTGTTAGGTGCTACGCCGGGGAGGCGAGGCTTTGGGCAAAAGATCTGTATCACCGGTCCAGCCGCCCTCCTGTTATCTTGACACGTCCCAGGGATGGGTGTCATTAAAGTTAATCCTTGCATGGCATGCTGACACGTGCCTTGGCCAGCTACGTTTGACTGCCTGCCTGCTCGACACCTATCATACGAGCTTATCTAGCTGATGATGAGGTGGAGCAGTAACGAGACGGAACGAGCCTGCTGGCACGGAGCTTGCCGGGCCTTCGCTTGCCGGCAAGGAGCTTGCCGGCAACCAGAGTCTTGGTCTTCGCCTTGCCGGTACGAAGCTTGCCGGCAAGGGTAATCTTGATCTGCAGTACTAGAATAGTACTTCTCAATGACCTGCCTGGAAGTCCTCTTCACGTTCTTGTTTACCAAGTCTTGTAGCCTTGATGGCAGCAATCCTCCGGCAAGCCCTTGACGGCAGCAATCCTCCGGCAAGCCCTTGCCGCCAGGAAGGCTACAATTGCCTGTGCACAAGTCAGGGTACGAAGGCACCCATGTCTTAGTACACCAACAACAAGGCCGACAAGCTGGAAGTCGACAGGTGCATGTCAAGGACATGCCCACAGGTGGCAGACGCACAGGCGGGTCGGTAGAGCCAGTCGGGGCACGTGGCGATCCACCGCCTAAAGATCGACTCTATTGACACCCATCCAAGGGCGTGTCGCAATAATAAAAAGTAGTTGGGCTAACGGTATAGGTGGAGCAGGGCTCCCTTGCCGGCATTCAGCCCGGCATGACACCTAACGGCGCATTCAATGCGTTTGTCTTATGCCGTCAGTGTTAGGTATGGTAGCACTTTAGCCACTACTGACCCTGTAATTACCATTTTGCCACTGTGGTAACCCCTTTCATCTATGAAAGGAGGGCCATGGCAACCTTTACAAGGGTCAAAATCCTGTCCATTTGCAGTAGCTTAGCAGCGCCTCCCGAGCTCCTTGCCGGCAAGGTTGCGCTCTCTATAACACAGGGCTTCTCATATTCATAAACCACCAAAGTAGGAGTAGGGTTTTACGCATACTGCAGCCCGAACCTGGGTAAACACACGTGTGCTTTTGTGGTTGTTGCTGCTCTTTGTGTGCTGCGAGCCCATGCCGAACGTAGAAGGGGCTCTCTGACCCCATAGATTGTCGTACGCTGACATCTTTGGCGTGCTAGGTAGGGGGTTCGCGCACGTGAATCTTCACTAGCCGCGTCAGAAACTTCATCATCATCCATGGTGCCCAAGAAGGCCAAGGGCACTGCCGCTCCTTCCACCTCCAAGGCGCCGTCTCACGCACATGCCAGAGATGGAGGCGGGGGTGGCCAAGCTTCGCACTCCCACACCAGAGACGGAGGCGGAGGCGGCCAGCTTCCTCGTCGTTCGGGTGACCCCAGTCACCACACCGACGGCAAGAAGAGCGCGGCAAGTCTCAACGGTAAGGCAACGTCCCAAGGTGCTACGGCGAAGGATGCGCCAAGGCGATCACAGGATGGGCAAGATCCGCCGCGTCCTGAGCACGTGCCAAGGACATCGCCTGACGAGCATGATCCGCCGCGTCGTGAGCATACACCGCGTCAATCGCAGCAAGTTCCGGATCCACCGCATCGTGATGTTGATAGCTCTGGCCGTCGCCATGAACATGGCTCTGAACATCCATCACGTCGTCCCGATGGCGATCAGCAAGTTCCACCGCCGGAGCAAAACAGAGCTCCTCTTGGCTCAGCCATCTCGCACCGCTGGTGGCCATCCAGTTCCAACTCAGGAACGGGACAGAGCTCCTCCTGGCCCAGCTAGGAGTCATGAGTCGTCCCACGCATCGGCACCATACATGGCATGTACTTTAGCAGAAGCGATGGCGCAAGCGCAGCTACTGCTCAACTTTCCTCCGGTGGCTCATCAGATGGACAAGTGGCGTGCCACCATCCAGAGCCTCCTCACTTTCGCCGGTAACGATAGTGCCCGTCAAGGGGAGCCTTCACAGTGACCGTGGATGGAGACGGCGCGAGGAGCCAGGGAGCGAGCTAGAGGACCAGCACCGACGGGAGCACCGACGGTGCAGTCTCCGCAATGCACACCGCGTCAAGACTGGCTCACTGATGTTTGATATGAGGTGTCCATGGCCTCGTCCGATCCACGGAGCCAACAAGACCAGCGCCGAGTATTGCTGGACTGGCAAGGGGAAGATGCCCGTGTACGCATCAAGCGCCGCCGAGAGGCTCTCCGGCAATCCGATGCATGCGCTGGACCGGAACCAAACATGCATGTGCCGGGGTATCCTGGAGCCCTGCCATATGACACAGGCTGCCCAGCATTCACCGACGAGCTGTGGCAAGTTCGCTGGCCTTCTTCCCGGAGCTTCAAACCAGACTTGCCCGACAAGTATGACAGCAAGACCAATCCATCTGAGTTTCTCAGTATCTACACCGTAGCTATTCAAACTACCAGTGGTAGGGACGAGGAAGTCCTTGCCAACTGGTTTCATTTGGCGCTCAAACCCCACATTCGCTCCTGGCTGATGAACTTGCCGGAAGGATCGATATCGTCATGGGCGGATCTGTGCCATCAGTTTGTTGGGACATTTCAGGGTGGCCATAAGCCTCCTGGAAAGCCTAGTGACGTGCATGTGTTGCCGCAAAAACACGACGAGACTCTTCGCAAGTTCATACAGAGGTTCAGCCAGGGTGCAACACAACATTCCCGACGTGCAGCCTGCCATCGTGATTGCCGCTTTCCACAACAATGTGCTCAACGTCAGGATGAGAGAGAAGATGAACATCAAGAAGGTGAAAGACATTGCCGAGCTGTACGCTCTCGCCGACAAGAGTGCACGTGCTGAGGAGGGAAGGCGGATTCCCGGGGAGGACGTTGTTGCTGCAATTCTGAGGAGGACGAAAGTACTCCAAAGAAGAAGAACGGCAGGAAGCGCCCCTGGAAGCACAAGCGCAAAGTTGTGATGGCAGTTGAAGGCTCTGCCAGCAAGAATCCCAAGACCTATGATGCCGGTAAGAAGGTTGTCGTCTACACCTGTGGTCATGTGGCTGCCGGAGAGAAGCCCGACGGCCCATACTGCAAGATCCATCGCACTGCTGGTCACGATCTCCAATTGCCGCCAAGTAGAATTCCTGGCTGAAAAGCAAAAACAGGAATATGAAAAGGGGGCCGCCGCGGCAAAGCTAGCAAGCAGAAGGAGAGGCTTGCACGTGGCCGTGACAAGAAAGAGGATGAAGAAGAAGGAGATGACGAAGAAGAGTCTGAGAACGAGTTCCAGAATGCAGTGGATTGTGTCTGCGTTGACGGAGGAGCATCTATGCACTCCTCTCACCAGCAGCTCAAGCAGTGGGCCCGGGAGATCAATGCAACAGAACCAGCACTTGAGGCTCAAAAGCCCTTGAAGTGGTCAAAGACACCCATTATTTTTTATGCTGAGGACCACCCAGATCGCACGACTGGGGTTGGTTGTTTTCCGTAGTTGGTATCACCAACAATCCGCAACATCAAAGTGACAAAGATGTTGGTTAACGGAGGTGCTTGTCTGAACTTGATCTCCCCGGCGATGTTCAACAGAATGCAAATCCCCGATGAGGATCTCCAAGAAACGGGAACGTTTCAAGGAGTGAATCCAGGAAGGATCAAGCCAAAGGGACAGATCACTCTGCCGGTCACATTTGGTGATTCACTCAACTACAGAACCGAGAAGATAGTCTTCGACGTCATCAAGTTGCCACGGCCCTACAATGGTATACTGGGTCACCCCGCCTTGGCAAAATTCATGGCAGCATCTCACTATGCCTACAACACTTTGAAGATGCCAGGTCCCATGGAGGTGATTACAGTCCATTCTGACAAGAAGGACGCGGTGATCTATGCCACCAAGATGTACCGGGAGGCAGTTGCAGCATCTGCCGACAAGGCACTTGCTCCTGCCAATAAAGTTTCCGGGGAGCAGACACAGAAGAAATCCACAGAAACTGGCAAGACCTTCGGGAAGCGCGCCGCAGAGTGCAGCACGCCCGGAGAGGAGGCTGAAACCTCTGCCGGCAAGAGCAAGAAAGCCGCCAAAGCTGCACATGTAACCAAGTAGATTCCTGCGAAGAGGATGGGACCGGCACTTTCACCATAAGTGCCACCCTTACCAGCAAATAGGAAAGCGCGCTCATCACTTTCCTGTGGGCGAATGTCAATGTGTTTGCGTGGCAACCATCTGACATCTTCGGTGTTCCCAGGGAAGTGATTGAGCACCACCTTGCTATCTACCCGAATGCTAAGCCCGTCAAGCAGAAGGCCAGGAAGCAAGCTTTGGAATGCCAAGAGATCATAGCCCAAGAAATCCAAAAACTAGAAGCTGCAGGTCTGGTAAAAGGAGTACTCCACCCCCACATGGTTGGCCAATCTGGTAGTAGTTCGTAAGGCTAATGGAAAATGGAGGCTTTGCATTGATTTCACTGATATCAACAAAGCTTGTCCCAAAGATCCTTTTTCGTTACCACGAATTGACCAGATTGTGGACTCTACTGCCGGCTGCGATCTCCTCTCTTTCCTTGATGCTTACTCTGGATATCATCAGATTTTTATGGCTCGGGAAGATGAGGAGAAAACCACATTCATCACTCCATGTGGTACATACTGCTTCATGTGTATACCTTTCGAACTGAAGAGTGTGGGAGCCACATTTCAGCGAGTGGTGCAGATTGGATTTGGTTCACAATTGCACAGAAATATAGAGGCCTACATGGATGACGTTGTCGTCAAAACCAAGTGTGATACGTCTCCAACGTATCTATAATTTATGAAGTATTCATGCCATGTTTACAACAATTTTGTATGGTTTTGGTGCACTTTTATATGATTTGAATGAAACTAACCTGGACTGGCGCTGTTTTCAGCAGAACTACCATGGTGTTGTTTTTTGTGCAGAAATAAAAGTTCTCGGATTGGGATGAAAATTTACGGTGATTTTTTATGGACAAGAAGAGACCCCCGAAGCCTGAGAGGTGGACCAGATGAAGTCCAGGGGTGCCACGAGCTCAGGGGGCGTCCCCCCTAGGGCGTGTGGGCTGAGCTTGTGGGTCCCTCGGGACTCCCCATAATGTGAAATCAACGCCAAAAATTCTTATAAATAGGGAAACCCCCAGAAAGAAACCTAGAACTCCCATGCCGCCGCGGCAAGCCTCTGTTCTGAAGTGATCTCATCTGGAGGCCTTTTTCGGCACCCTGCCGGAGGGGGAAATCATCACCGGAGGCCATCTTCATCATCCCGACGGTCTCCATGATGAGGAGGGAGTAGTTCACCCTCGGGGCTGAGGGTATGTACCAGCAGCTATGTGTTTGATCTCTCTCTCTCTCTCTCGTGTTCTTGATTTGGCACGATCTTGATGTACCATGAGCTTTGTTAATATAGTTGGATCATATGGTGTTCTTGGCTCTCTATCTTGCTGTGATGAATTGAGTATTTCCCTTTGAGGTTTCATTATTATCGGATTGAATATTTTGGATTTGAGAACACTTGATGTATGTCTTGCATGTGGATACCCGTGGTGACAATGTGGTATTCTATTGAGTCACTTGATATATGTTTTGGTAATCAACTTGCGGATTCCCGAGGTGACATTGGGGTAATCTAGGCACATAGGTTGATACATGTTTTCATCCTACTTTCTCCGGTAAAAACTTTGGGGTACTCTTTGAAGTTCTTTGTGTTGGATTGAATATTATGAATCTGAAATTGTTTGATGCATATTGAATAATTAACTCACGGATACTTGTAGTGACATTGGAGTATCTAGGTGGCATTAGATTTGATTGATGCGTATCATATGGTGTTATTGTAGTACGAACTCTGGGGCTGTTTGTGACACTTATAGGGATGGCTCAATAGATTGATCGGAAAGATAACTTTGAGGTGGTTTTGCTACCTACAACAATTTCATTTTATGTTCTCCTTTACTGATAGGAACTTTGGAGTGATTCTTTGTCACACGTTGAGGGATCGTTATATGATTCAATTATGTTAGCATTGTTGAGAGATTGCACTAGTGAAAGTATGAACCCTAGGCCTTGTTTCCAAGCATTGCAATAACATTTGTGCTCACTTTTGTTACTAGCTACCTTGCTGCTTTTATTATTTCAGATTACAAAAACCTATATCTATTATCCATACTACACGTTTATCACCATCTCTTCGCCAAACTAGTGCACCTATACAATTTACCATTGTATTGGGTGTGTTGGGGACACAAGAGATTGTTTGTATTTGATTGCAGGGTTGTTTGAGAGAGACCATCTTCATCCTACACCTCCCATGGATTGATAAACCTTAGGTCATCCACTTGAGGGAAATTTTCTGATGTCCTACAAAACTCTGCGCTTGGAGGCCCAGCTAAGTCTACAAGAATAAAGTTGTGTAGAAGACATCAAGATCTTTTATGGCACCGTTGCCGGGGAGGTGAGTGCTTGAAGGTATATCTTTAGATCTTGCAATTGAATCTTTTAGTTTCTTGTTTATTCACTTGTTTGGTTTTATAAAAGAAAACTATAAAAAATGGAATTGAAGTTGCATCAAATGCTATACCTATATGATGTCTTTCTTGAAAATGATGAATCGGAAAATTGTGCCAAAGTGTTAGAAGAAGAATTCAATAAAATATTTGGCATAAAATCCTTGAATGATAAGAATGATTGCAATGTTGTTAGTATACTTTCTATGAATATCCATGATGCTAATGATATGTAAAGCCATAAGCATGGGGATGCTATGTTTGATGAAGATGATCTTTTTAGCCCCCCTACTTTTGATGAGCAAATTTATTATGATGATAGCATGCCTCCTATTTATGATGATTACAATGATGAAAGTAGGTTTGGAAGTGTGTCAACTCTAGGTAACAATGATCCCACTAATTTGGAGGGTATTGAATCTTATTACAATATTGCTAAAACTGGATTTGGAGAGGTCATGACTTTATTTAGTGATGATTCCACTATTTTGGGAGAGGTTTCAATTGATTATGACAACCAAGTTGCTATATATGATGATTATTGTGATGACATGTATGCTATAGAGAATAATGATAACCATGAAAATTTTCAACATGATTTTAATGCTCAAATTGGTTATGTACATCAAGTATCATATGATAGTTATTTCGTTGAATTTGCTCCCACTATTATGGATGAGAATAAATTTGCTTATGTGGAGAGTAATAGAACCTCTATGCTTGTAGATCATGAAAAGAATGCTTTATGTGATAGTTATATTGTATAATTCATTCATGATGCTACTGAAAATTATTATGAAAGAGGAACATATGCTTATAGATATCTCAATAATATCAAGTTTACTCTCTATGTGTTGAAAGTTTTGAAGTTATACTTGTTTTGCATTCCTATGCTAGTTGATTCTTGCTCCCATAAATTGTTTGCTCACAAAATCCCTATGCATAGGAAGTGGGTTAGGTTTAAATGTGCTTTCCATATGCTTCATGATGCTCCTTTATGTTTCAATTCTTCACTTTTATGCGAGCATCATTGAAATCATCATGCCTAGCTACAAAGGCATTAAAGAAAAGCGCTTGTTGGGAGACAACCCAATAATTATACCTACTGTTTTTGTGTGTCCACATGATTAAGCTACTGTATTAATCATGTTTTTTATGTTTTCTTTCAATAAAGTGCCAAGTAAAGCCTTTGGGATAGTGTGGATACTTGTTGATTTGATTCTGTGCAAAAACAGAAACTTTTGCATCTAGTGCTGGAATTTATAATCTGTACTGGAACTTGATAAAATTCTGAAATTTTTACACAGTATTGGTTTATAATTTTTTTACGTTTTCCTAATTTTTCAGAATTTTTGGAGTTACAGAAGTATGACTTTAATTCAGATCATTACGGACTGTTCTATTTTTGACAGATTCTGTTTTCAATGCATAGTTTGCTTGTTTTATAGTTTCTATGGCTTATATTGGTCAGTATAAATTGTAGAAATGGTAGAGTACAGTAGGTATTATGTGAGAACAATTATGAATCTTTTCTTGGCAGTACCTAAGTGTATGATTTATTTTTATCATGCTAACCTATCTCACGAGTTCCGTTAAGATTTGTGTGATTGAAGTTTTGAAGTTTCGGGTGAGATGACGATAGAAGGAGAATAAGGGGTGGCAAGAACCTAAGATTGGGGATAGCAAAGGCACCCCAAGGTAATATTCAAGGAAGACTCAAGCGTCTAAGCTTGGGGATGCCCCGGAAGGCATCCCATCTTTCCTCTTCAATCTATCGGTATACCTCACTTGGAGCTATATTTTTATTCGTCACATGATATGTGTTTTGCTTGGAGCGTATTTTTGTTTTGTTTGCTATTTGAATAAAATCCTTGGATCTGAAATCTTTACTTGGAGAGAGTCTTCACATAGCTACTTAATTGTTTGACTAATCATTGATCTTCACTTATACCTTTTGGAGTAGTTTGTCATTCACTCTTGTGCTTCACTTATATCCTAAGAGTAAATTGTTGAATGAATTGAATATGATAAATCTGAAATTATCCATGTTCCATATGCTTAGTAGTAGTTTCACATTGGGTTTAGAAAGTAAAATCTATTGAAGTTTGATAATCACAACATTGTTCATACAAGCAATTCATGAATGATTAGTATAAGGAAGAAAACTTTCAGATACAAATATGTTATCTTAGACATCTTTTATGATTGTGAATACCCATTAATTATTTTCAAACTTGATCAAATAAGTTGAAGTTGGACAAGGAAGACAACGTAATGAGTTATGTTTGGGTATATTTGCATGGAAGTTATATTGTTATGGATCCTCCAACATGTGGTGCTTGTTTATAATCTTTTGCTAGCCAAAATTTTCTGTACTAAGCAGGAATACTGCTTGTGCATCCAAAAACCCTGAGCCAAGTTTCTTCCATGAGTGTCCACCATACCTACCTATATATGGTATTTCACTGCCATTCCAAGTAAATTTGCATGTGCCATCTCTAAAATCTTCAAATAAACATCTGTTTTGTGTGCCCGTACCGCTCATGGAGCGACGGGGCGGCCAATATCTTCCATGTTAAGCGGGTTATTCTCATGATGGGTGTTTATTAACTTGTCCTTGCATGAGGGGGGCTTGTAATTGGGATGCCCAGTTTCGTTAAACAAAAAAAATTAAAGAAAGATATAATAAAACAAACTCCCCTGGAAAGTTGATTGTTTCGAGGGCACCCGTGAATTCGGCTAGCCATGGCTTGTGTTTGTATGGTTGAGGGAGAGTAAACTTTTCATTTTCACATGGGAGCCGCCAATAATGTGTTTAGCATGAAAGATATTGAAATCCCTTGTCGTAACGTTGACAGGAAAAGCACACCACTCAAAATGTATTCATCTCTGTTTTAAGCAATGAGCTCTGGCACATAAGCAACACTACAAAAAAAACACTTCCATGATGATACGTCTTTGTCACAGTAGGTTATGTTTTCTGTCATGCATGTACATCTGTGATGATTTTATGACAGAATCAAGATAGTCATACATGTGTTGTCGTAGAAGTGTTCCATGACAATACCGAAATTATCATCACGGAAGTGTCCACTTCCATGACGATAAATGTCGCGTCATGGAAGTGTTTTCGTCAAGGGTAACCGACATGTGGCATCCACCGTAATGGGTCGCTGTTAAGCTATCGGGTGCGGGTTTGGATCCGATAACCCGTTATCAGCCCGGACCAATGGCGATTTTCCACGTGTAAAATTCTCATTCGCCAACGGAACGACGTGTCAGCTCGGCGTTGGGACAGATGTCATCCATTCATTGGACGAGAGACGCCTATGATACGTCAACACGTTGCATGGCCCAATAGTGGCCCATTTAGGTTAAAAAAAGGCTGGCCCATTTGACTTGGTCAAAAGTCAGCGGGCCGGCCCATGGAAAGCCTGTAAACAGCCCGTTCGCATACAGCCCATTTACGGCCCGGGTACTCACGGCCCATTATGGCCTTTCAAAATTCGGCCCAGTAGCGTCATGTGGGCCGTCCCATATGATTCCAGCCCATTGTCACTTTCAGTCCATCTATGGCCCATGATGTCTTTCGGCCCATATGAGGCCTTTTGTATCTCTGGGCCCATTGACGACCCATGGTGAATCTGGCCCATCATGAATAGTAAACTGCTTTGAGCCCATTAATGGCCCATGATTCAGTTGGGTCGTTTCCAGCCCATGTTTTCTTTCAGACTTCTAAGGGCCCATATATTCTTGAGCTCATTTCTGGCCCTCGATTACTTACAGTCCGTTACTGGCCTGTTATGCTAATGGGCCAAATTCAACCCGTGGTAAAAATTGGCCCGTTTGTGGCCCGTTAACCCGTTGGGCCGTTTTCATCCTATCATGTAATCCGGCCCATTAACGACCCGTCATGCATGTTGATAGAATTAAGCATGTGCTGTCTTTCGGCCTGTTAACGGCCCATTATGGTCTGGGCCCATAATGACCGATTCCGATTTTGGCCCGTTTACGGTCCATATTGCGGTCCGGATTTGGCCCATGAACAGTACGGCCGATGGATCCTACGGCGCGTAGGAGGCCCATGGATCCTTCGGCCCGTAGGAGGCCCATGAGTCCTACGGCCCGTAGGAGGCCCATGGATCCTACGGCCCGTAGGAGGCCCATGGTTACCACGGCCAGTATGTGGCCCATGGTTATTGCGGCCACTAGAAAACTGAGGAAAAAGACTACAAGGAAATTAATAAATAAGCAAGCAACTAACACTAGGCTATTACGGCAATTGCACAGATTACATCCACTGGGCATCAAAGTTCCCACCCGTGCAAATATAGGGAACACCCTACACTATACAGAAATGGCTTGTTGTTTTCTTCAGCCGGTCGCTGCCCGTTTAGAACAAATGTTGTATCACAACAAAAAAAATTACAGCCATATAACAAAAGGAGGGTTGGCATAAAAGTAAATGCACCATCAGAAGTTCAGAAGCTCAGATGATTTGACCTGACTGGTACGTTTTCATGATGTAGTGTCTGATGGAGCACCATAACCTTCGCTGTCATTTCTCCTAGGCTCCTGAACAACATAGCAAATGTCTGATAGTCTGGTTTCAAAACCATGCATATCTTGACGACATTGAACAATGGTTGTTCTTGTTTCACAAAGGGTCTCTGTTAGGGATTGGACTTGTGTCTGGAGTGCAGATATATCATTCTATCGAGCTTGCAGATCCTGTTCATGAGGCAGTTTGGACAAGGTTGCCTTAGCAACCAACCCAGTATTACGCAGGAAGGTGCTTTTGGCACTATTAGTGGAGAGATACTGACCCACTGCAGCAAGAGGTGACATTGTGGTTATGGTTGCCTCATCACCTTTAGGAGGTTGTGGTGGTTCCACCATTTGTTCCATAGCTTGCTAAAAAGTTGAGTTTGTACATTAGTAGTACCAGAACAGAAGTTATTAATGAGGCAGCAAAACCAAACAGAATAGCTTTGGTCTATATACAGAACTTATTATGAACCCGTGTAAAATATTAGTTGTATTTTACTACAAAGTACATAATAAAACCAGGTTCCAAACATATGACCATGTACCATGGCTAATGTATTGTCTATTTCTTCACATTGTATTGACAGCTAAGGATAAAGAGACAAAGTTTATAATACGGTGAGCATAGTATGACATCATTCATATCACAAAACAACTGAGATCAGACAAACAGGCAATTGTAATGTTGTGTGCAACACGGAACTAGATTACAGATCAAGAGCAATGGAACATCGTTCCTCTCTTTTAAACCTTGTAAGGTGCAATGATACGTTAAGATAACTGTGTATAAAATTGAAAAGAGTAATAGACATTGGCTACAAACCATGCAGTTCAATGCACAAATCAGAGTAACCAGTAGTTCAAAGGCCTAAGGATTAAGGACTTACAACAGCGGCTTTGACTGGTGTAGTCATGCCCCTTGTCTTGCTGGTGTGACAGTCCTTGAAGATTTCCACCGCATTTCGTTCAGGTTCTTTCTAGTCCTTGCGGGCTTTCCTCTACATTTGGAACAAGTCAATATAGATCTGATAACATGGCACAGCCAAAAGAGTGAAACAGCAGCTAGTTACAACAGCCTCGCAGTGTGCAATATAGCTACGAGATCCTGTCGTCTATTGGAATTTCACTTTCGTATGGTTGGCCTTGTTTTTTGAACAGTTCACCTAGAAGAAGATAGATTTGTAAGGCACATGCATAAATAGGAGTTCAACATGTGATCTAATATATAACGTACTTGATACTTTGGATCAGACCAGTGTTTAACAAGGATTGTCCAGTCTTCATCCGTTATATTTTCCACTGGAGATGTTTGGGCAAGTTCATTGTTAGCCTTGCCTTCAAAGTGAGTTTTCCTCAGGTTATACCGATACTGTCGCAGAGCAGACTTGAAAACATGAGTGCATGCTTGTCTAGTTGCATCATCTTGCCGATCCAACTTGAACCTCATCTGTTCAAAATTATAGAAGTCTCATTACCAGCAACCTAGAACGTATGGGACAGAGCAAGACGATATTACTAAGTTCCATAAATAACCATACTTACAGATAAATGGTCGAGGAAGGTGTTAAACTTGGTTTCGTCTTTGTCATTCCTGTACTGAATCCATGTTGGGAGGATACGTGCATGACACCTAACGGCAACGGCTGCCTCTGATACTAACTTGGCTGACTCTGTAGCATCACGTGGCCATTTTAAACCTGCCTCAAAATGGATCTCCATTCTTCCTCCTTTAGATTTAGTTAACCTGTTGAGCATTATCCCTGATGTTTGTTTCCTCTTGCACCTAGGTGCTAGTTCAACAACGAACATGGGAAGTGTTAGTGTACATCAAACTGTGAGACTACATATAAAGAAGCATGCAACTGTAACTTGACTCGATCAACTACCTTCTTAGTGTTGAAGCTCACAAGGTTCATCTGATCTTGCCAAGTACTCTTGTGTGAAGAGTGCTTCGGAAGTAGTGTCAGGTGGCAAGGGAGCTTGGGAACTTGCCGCTAGCAGAGTTGACGAACGAGTAACTCGTGCACATGTTGGTACTGTGGAAGAAGGTGCTGCAACCACTAGGGCTGTCATTGCTTGTTTGGTTCGTTTGTCTTTGGTATGTTTTGTAGGTGGTGTAGCAGGGGATACTGTGTTTGTACATTTATCCATTGGACTGCGACCTTCTATTGCACTATCAGTACCAGCAGAATCTGCAGAGCTGTTCCGCTTCCGTTTTCGTGCCTCCCAAGTACTAACACCATCCCCTACCATTATGTGTTCCTTCCTTTCTTTTTTCCCATGTCAAGTCAAACCCACAAGAAAAAGGAATAAAAATTTAGTTCTTCAGAACTAATTGATGCGTGATACAGACGAACTGAACTTTGATGTTAGACAACCGCATGATTGGAGGATGTAATATGTACGAAAAACAGGACAGCATGAGATAATCAGACCTATGATGTGTATCACTCTGCCAAGTTAATAGTGTCTCGTCATAAGTGGCATTTAAATAAATGTCAAGTAGTACAAGCAATAAATCATATGCAAGATCCAAACAATATCACACTACCAAGTTAAAGGTGTCTCGTCATAAGTGATTGATGCAGGATAGACACGAATAGTACTTCGATGTTAGAACATGTAATAGACAGATGTAGTATATGCAAAACAAAGGAAGACATGTCATGTTCACATGTATAATGTGTAAACTAAGCAGATGCAATTTAATCAAATTAGAAGCAATACAAGCTAGACACTGTATGCAACATGCATGCAAATATCACACTGCCAAGCTAGAGAAAGCGCCTGGGATGCTGGAGTAGGGTTGTTGGGCCCATCATATTTACTTGGAACTTCTACTTCACTAGTAGTAGTAGCAGTAGTAGAATCTGTAGAGCGCCTCCTTACCGGTGGCGCCAGATGACCGCCATCAGCCCCTGCCGTACTTTTTTCCTTCCTCTCTCTTATTTTGATTGACTTGTCAAGTCAAACCCACAAGAAAAATGAATAAAATTTGCTTTTCAGAACTCATTGATGCATGATGCTGACAAACACTATTTTCATGTAAGGCGACCGCATGATAGGAGGATTGAATATGTAAGAAAAAAGGACAGCATTGCATATTCACACCTATGATGTGTAAACTAACCAGCAGGAATTTCAACAAATTAGAAGCAATGAAAGCTAGACACCATATGAAAGATGCAACGAATGTCACTCTACCAAGTTAAACTGTCTCGTCATAAGTGCCATTTCAACAAATTAGAAGCAGTACAAGCTAGAAAACAATGCAAGATGCAACCTATATCACACTCCCAAATTAAATGTGTCTTATGATAAGTGATTGTTATAGGTTACACAACAGTAGTACTTTGATGTAAGAACATGGCGTGATAGACAGATATTGTATGTTCTAGAAACAAGAACACGTGTCTTATTCACAAGTATAATGTGTAAACTAAGCAGATGCAATTCAACAAAATTAGAAGCAATACAGGCTAGACATCATACATAACATGCAACCACATATAACTGTGCCAAGTTAGAGCGAGCACCTGTGATGGTGGGGTAGGGGATATGTGCTCATCATCAACACAACTACGTTGACTGTCTATGCATGTGTTGTCTTGCAAATCTTGTTTGGAAGATGACGGAGTAGAATCTGTAGAGACCCTCCATTTCAGTTGGTCAGAAGGAGCACCATCATCCACTGCCTTGCTAATTTCCTTCCGCTGTATTGATTTTGCATTGTCAAGTCAAACGACAAGAAAAAGGAATAAAAATCACTCTTCAAAACTCATTCATGCATGATACTGATGAACACTACTTTGATGTAAGGCAAACACATGATACGAGGATGGAATATGGACGAAAAACAGGACGGCATGGCATATTCACACCTATTTGTGTAAACTAAGCATAAGCCATTTCAACAAATTAGAAGCAATGCAAGGTAGACACCACATCAAAGATGCAACCAATATGACTCTGCCAAGTTAAAAGCGTCTCATCATAAATGGTGTTTCAACAAATTGGAAGCAGTACATGCTATAAATCATATGCAAGATGCAACAAATATCATGCTGCATATACTAAAGGTGTCTTGTCATAAGTGATTGATGCGGGATACACAAGAACGGTAGTTTTATGTAAGGACATGGTTAATAGACAGATGTAGTATGTACCAAAAACAGGAAGGCATGTCACATTAACAGGTATAATGTGTAAACTAAGCAGAATAGCAGATGCAATTTAACCAAATTAGAAGAATTACAAGCTAGACACCATATGCAACATGCAACCATATATCACACTGCCAAGTTAGAGCAAGCACCTGCGATGGTGGTGTGGGGGTAATGCGGTCATCAACTACAGAGCTACATTGACTATCTTCATCTAGCCTTGTTGTTTCTTAAGAATAATGTGGGGAGGATGACATTGCACTCTTTAAAAGAGTAGCATGTCTCAAACTAACAAACGGGTGTGACTGCCTCTTCATAAGTGATTGATGCGGGATACACAAGAACAGTAGTTTTATCTAAGAACATGGGTAATAGACAGATGTAGTATGACACAGCGAAGTTAAAGCAAGCACCTGGGATGGTGGTTTATGGCGAATGAGATCTTCACCTACAGAGCTACGTTTACTGTCTCCATCTGCTGACACTACATCCTTTAGAGCCCTCAAATGGTTCGAGCTTATCCACGAATTATTCTAGAGCGACTTCTCTCTTTTCTTTCGTGAATTTGACAACAGTGCGTCAGAGTTTGAAATACCCATGCATAAAAAAACAATAGTGAGAGTATGGGTGAAGTGTGTGCAGAAGTACTGCAGTGTAAAAGTTTCAGATAGCAGGTGGGTCAAAAATAAATGACGGCAGACATATGATAGCTCTACAACATGCATGGCACAAAAAAATTAGATTCTAGGCTTTCGAAATATGAGCATAGGGATGGCTGGGAAGTGCAGGTACTCCTCCAGCAAACCACCACATGTGGTCCTATGAAAATAACAGTCGACTGAAAACAAATAGGTCGGTCGATTTTTTTCTGAACCGTCCGATCTAAAAGGAACGGGCAGATGGCCTTTGTCTACCTCCCGCCAGTCACTGTTGACGATCTTTCCTGAACCACCAGCGAGCACCGGCCAGATCCCTGCCTCCGCCACCCCGCCCTCCCCTCTACCTCACCCCACCACCGTGCTTGGCGCTGCCCCCCGGTCATCCCTTTAAGCCCGGCCGACCTCCAGATCGGGCGCCAGCAGCTCCTGCGCCCCACACAACCCTAAGATAGACACTGAGGCGCTGCTTCCCCAGCGAACAGGTGGCCTAGCACCTCCGCAGGTGGTGCTTCCTTTAATTGGGAATCAACTGACCCTGAATTGAAATCCAGGCGGGCGACGGACCTCTAGCCAAGGTGAAATTGTAAATGGGGGGAAACCTTGTGCATTGCGAGTTACTAGGAACATCTACAATCAGGAAGAAGGTGCAGTAAGAAGCGATCAACTAGTGTCTTCTATGGGATGAATACCGTGCGAGCAGACACGCAAGATTTGCACGAATAAGGGAAGAGGAGTACTGATTTCGGCTGGCAGTGCCGTGTCCTCCTGATTTTGCACCTATCTTCTTGTTTTTGTCCGGGGAGCTGATGTTGTGGAGGACGATCGAGGCTTGGACGAACCCATGGCCAAGTTGTTGAGTGTGTTGCGGTGGCCGTCTGTCGGCGGAGGGGAAGCAGATCCGAGGTGACGAACGACGGCGTAGCGGGAACAGCTCTGGTGCGGTGGACGGTTGCGACGTTGGAGCGGTAGCGGTGAGGCACAGGATGGCGTGGTTGAACTGGCTCGGGTACGGCGCACGTCGGCGTCCTGGAGGCAGCTCTGCCTTAGCTTAAACTGCTAAGCCATGGAGGGCATTGCGATTGCGGTTGCGGTGTACGACGACGTCAGGGCATCGGCCCCGGCGTGATGGAGGAGGGCGGCGATGGATGGGTGCGATGGGGTGACGGACGGAGGAGGGTGGGGTTTCGCGGCTGGTGGAGAGGGAGTTTTTTTGCCCACGGAGTATGAATGGGGAATCAGATGGGGGAGGGAGGGAAGGGGAACCATGTTTCGGTCTAGGACGCACTTGTTTGAAATTTGGGGAAAGTACAAACTATGCCCCCTCTTAAATTTCGGACGTGTTGCGGGTCAGGGGTAGGATGGTAATCTCAGGTGTCCCAAATCGTGGGCGGGAGCGATTTCGGCCGAGCGCATGGGTGTTCAGGCGCCCATGGTGTATGAATGTTTTTCGTAGGCGGTTGTGTGGCGTCTAGCTGAAGTTACAAACCTACCCCGGTTTAGACAGCTGGACGTCGGGCCGGTAGGTTTCACGGGTCAAAGTTATTAGAACAGTAATTTCCTTCTAACAAACATTGGTCTCACGTGGTTTCGGGCGAGGAGAGGCTCTTTTGGCGCTTCGTTCAAAATTTTGAACCAGAAGCATTCACGCTTAGAGTACTCTTGAACTTTTAGGACTGACCTTAATAGACCTCATTAAATTTGACCTTGTATGTTTGAAAACCTCATTAAATTATGCGCTTCTTTTGAAATTTTGACTCTTGAAAATCCTATAACTACTATTATTTTGGAATGGAGGTGGTAAATTTGAATGTATTTTGTACACGACTATATGTTATTATGTACAAAAGCAAAGCAAAGATTGATGCCCCCTTAATTTAGGTATGATTTACAAATGCCATGATCTCGAATTCAAATAATTGAATGCACTTCATGTTGAATTTGAATATTTGAAACCACCTTAAGTTGAATTCAAATGTATGCTAGTTCCTAGCTAGCTATTTAGAATGTTCACTATGTATCTTTTGTATGTATAATGTGCTTTACACACACAACATAGACTATAATCACGTTTATATTTGAATTGCTAAAGCCATGCATTGTCTGGATTTCAAAATACTGACTCTATGGATCAATTATGTCGAATAATACCATACACATGCTCAAATTCGATAGAATATGGATGTTTGATAGACCAATGATCGTTCCATACGCGAATTGCAAATATCATGATCCCATCCAAATATTTGGATACAATTTATATTTTAAATTAATGTGTACATCAGTCTTTTACGCGTAGATTCACTCTCCCTCGGCCCCTCCTCACACACGCGTTATCTTTCTCTCTCACACATACGCGCACACACTGTATATCCATCGGCCTTCTCTCTCACACATGCTCACACTCTCTCTCTCGAGGTGTCTCTCGCACACACGCTCACTATATCACCCTCCCTCCCTCTCTCTCACAACTATCTATGACTCTTTTCACTAATCTCGGTCACAAGCACTCTTTCTCTCACACGCATACGCACGCACGATCTCCATCGACCCTTTTCTCTATATATATACCTGCCTACGTGTCTCCCGCATGCTTGTTATCTTTAGGCCTATCTCGCACGCATTGTCTCCACCTCTCTTACTAGTTGATGAATATGATTCCAGCAGAGCATTCACTAGGATATCCCTTACAGTTAGCTTGGATGCATGGTAATAAGAGACAAGGATTTACCTTAGTTCGGGCCCTTGCGATCCAGGAAATACCATACTCCCGCACATGTATATTTGTGATTAGGGTGTGTACAAAGTACACTACGTGAATACCAAGGGATTCTGTGTATGCTATCGACGAACTAGGCCCCGGGCTTGTATAAAAACCCGGGGCCTAGGGTTACAAATCCTAGCCGGCTTTGTCAGTGGACACAGAGTCCTTCACGACTCTAGTATCTTTGTCTTGTGCGACTAGTCCACCATGGGTCTCCGTATAATGTGTCACGGGCCGACCAATGTGGCGCAGGACGGAACCGATCTAGGGGCCTCACCTCGGCCCACCAGACCTCACACACCCCTACCCCTAGGTCTCGGTATCTTCTCACATCCACACATACCAACACACACACCCCACACACTATTTCTGCTCATGTCTGTCTCCCCTTCTCCCTTGCATACACACACTCAAGGCCATCTCTCGTCGAGACATCCTATTCGTCTCTCTGTCTCTCTCTCTAGACCTCTCTCATTTCTCGTGCTATCTATCTCTCATCGCATCCCCCCTCTATCCACACCTCTCCCGAATACGTACACATACCCTCTCTAGGCCCTGCCAAATACGTCAACTACACATTCACATATGTTGCATCTTATCATGTGCTCCATTGATCTAAAAAGCCCTATATTCACTTTTACTTCACATACAAGATTCCTTTTGAATTAAAACTACACAAAGTGTGGCCAAAATTTTATTTTAGAAAATCTATAACTATACAATATTACAAAATTATATGGAGTATGAAAGTTAATTGCATGGTGCATCTAATGATATTTATTCCGCATTTTGAATGTTTATATTTTTATACTATAAAGTTAGTCATAGTAAAGAGAAACGAAGAGCATCTCTCTCTCCATCGCCACCCCCCCTCTGTACGCCCCTTTCACGTACGCACATAAACTATCTCTAGGTCCTCTAAAAGTGCGCACCATCACATTCATGCATGTTCCAGCTTTCTCTCGCGAGATATACACCCACGATCACTATATTTGAAGCGAAAGCACGATACGTTCACTGGACTTCACAATACACTCATTACGGTCACCGTATACGTTTTGTGGTTGTTATACAGTCACAGGCTCACCGTAGAGCTCTGTATTTGTTGAAGACACGATTAGTTGACCAGTTAAACAGTCTACGTGGCTCATCTAGTGTTGCATCATCAGCGCACATTATCTCACTACCATAGGGCCCACCTATCAACGGGTATAAGCATGTAAACAAACGAAAATAAAATATTGCACGGTGGGTATTATTAGTAGAAGGGATTCAAAGTGGTGACCTCGGGTTCGCACCCGCGCGTGCTAACCACAGTGAACAAGGTGGCCTTGTATTGGTATGCTGAGCTGGTTCTTTTAATACACAGGATCTAGTGTGGTGATTATACACACACGCACGCATTCACACGAATTGCATGCATGCAACACTCACATGCACACACGCACGCATGCATGCACACACACGCAGACACGCACACACGCAACACTCCCATGCATGCATGCATGCACACACCACACGACCAACACACACGCTCACGCTTAAGTGCTCAACCTACACGTGCATGCACACACATCAGGCCCTGACACACACATACACAGCCAGGTGGTTCGCACGCAAGGGTTCGAGTCTTGTCGCGCTTGCGTAAATTTCTGTTTATCTTATCTCTTTCCTCTGCCAACTGACACGTGGGACCCACAAGGAGCATGGCCAACTTAACCAGTCAACATAGTGCCACGTAGACTATTTGGCTGGTCAACAGAGTGCAATACGATGCTGAACGGTGAGCGAGTGACCGTATAATCACCACAAAACATATATAGTGACCGTAAAGAGCGTATTCTGAAGTCCAGTGACCGTATTATGCTTTCGCTTCAAATACAGTGACCGCCAATGTATTCATCTCTTCTCTTGCTCTCTCCGTGGAGCCGACTAGGCCAACCTCCCATGCCTAAATTGGCGCATGCCATCCCAATATTGTTGTACTGGTTTCGTAAGAGCGAACAAGCCTTCACGTCTACCGTATAAACTCTAGATATGAGTTACAAATGCTATGATGACGAATACAAATATTTGAATCCACTTTATGCCCAATTTCTCTCTGTAGGCCCTCCAAAAGTACGTCCCTGCACGTTCTCGCATGTTACATCTAACAATTATGCAATACAGTAGTACTATACTCTAACACAATAAATCATATGTATTTTTAGTTTTAGATCTCATATTGTTACTTCAATTATTCATGTTGCATACATTAAAATTGCGTTGAAATGTATGGCTAGTATCATCTAGTGATCTGAAAGGTCCGACTACACACACACATGACACCAAAAAAAAGGGCCCACTACACATTCAAGCATTTCACATCTTTCTCTCGGTCTCTCTGTCAAACCGACTATGCCAAACTACCCTGCCTACCGCGCGGGAAAAGACCCTCCCTCGCCTGTTTAATCGGGTTTGTATCGATGGATCACACGAAACAGCAAAACCAAGTGGTACAAGAGTACAATACTACTACCACATACTACAGTAGTACAGTACAAGTTACAGTTCACTGGGCCGCCGTATCTTGTACTCCTCCATCGTAAGAGCCGAGCGCTCGCTTTCATAAATGTTCTACTCCCTTTTGCCAACATGTGGGACATCCAGCATCCGGGTCCACGTGCCATGCACCAAATAACAGTGCAGAGCAGCAAGGGGGCGCACCCCGGTCGTGGCGCCGCAGTAGTAATGAGCAATGAGGCGTCAAATCACAAAGCTGCACCTTTACCGCAGTAACCCGGTCGTGGCATCGCAGTAGTAATGAGCAATGAGGCGTCAAATCACAAAGTTGCACCTTTCCTGCAGTATAAGTTAGAGGGACAAAGCAACCATCATTTCACTCTTCGCTGAAGTTGCTTCTGCCGTTGTTCTGCCTCATGTGGGACGCGGATCGGCTTGGTACATCACTGACACGTGGGACCGCATGTTAGCAAACCGTGAGGCCAACCGCCCCCGCCTTCCGCGCGGCAAAAGCACCTCCTCTTTACTACTAATCTGGATATCTTTTTTTAGATCAATATAATCGAGATTAGTATAGATCGCACCAAGAAGGCGGTTGTCTCGGCTTCCAGGCGGCACTTCCGAACGACATGACCGTCGTCTGCCTCAATGGTGCGCTCCGTCGAACGCACTTCGCCAAAGCCACAGCGATCGCGATATCGTCGACGTCACCATAATGGGGAAGGAAGTCAAATAGATATATGATTAGCGTGATGATTGCGGCCGGAGGGGCGAAGAGGACGCCTTTTTTACGGGATTTAGTAGAAAATTCAGCTTCATTATAATTGGGATTTCCATCGATGAATCGCACCAAGGCAAAGAACCAAGTATTATCTTCACACAAAAAAATGAGGGGGTTATCTTCACAAGTTTAAAACGAGGAAAAGGAACACTCACAGCACGCCTGTCGCGTTTGCATCAGACCAGCACACGGTCGATCTGTCGCGCCGCTCAATGCCAACCGGCTTGGCATTTCACTGGCATGTGGGAACGCATGTCAGTAATCCGAGCATGGGCCAAACTAGCCCGCCCCGCCGTTGCATTTCTAATCAGGATTTGTATTGATCGATCCCGCGAAGGAAAACCCCGCCCTTCTTTTTAACACAGTACTAAAATCGAAGTCGCTCACTCGCAAACCAAATGTTACGATTTAAAAGTTCAAAATGAAAAGGCGATACACTTACGCACGCCTGTTGCGGTCGCACCTCACCCTCACACAGTTGGTCTGGCATGCCACAAACCCAAGGGAACGCGCCTCGGCTTGCCTTTTTCACTGAAATGTGGTACTCCCTCCGTCCAGGTGTATAAGTCACCTAAGGTGGAGCAGCGCGACCCGGTGGCTACGGATTGAAGGAGGCGAAAGAGTCGGACAGGGAATTCTTCCAATCACCGCGCCAGTTTTTTCCTCCTAAACCGAATGAAAATTAGCAATGAATCCCTAATTAATAGGGCTGCCATTTCAGCCAACCCATGCAGGCCCACTTACGTGCATGCAAACTGGGGTCAATCCCTCCCCTAATCAACATGTTCCTTCTCTGCATGCATAGGTCGCTATTTATCTCCCGCATTATCTTCCTCCCCGCGCGTGGCTTGGCCAAAAAAATTGCTCGCTGATGAACGAGGCAGTGAGGGGAATGAGGAAAGAATTTAATGCATTGTGCCTAAGCGTTTTGGGAATATCTGATTTTCGTAAGGTGACTTACACACCTGGACGGAGGGAGAAACCACATGTGATTAAACCAAACTCAGCCATCCAACCGTTGACACCTAATTTTTGTTCATACAGTATGTTTATGGGGCCTCTATATTTATTAAATATAAATATGTTTTCACACAGCAAAAGATCCCTAAAAACAACAACATAAAGAAAAACTATCACTACTCGCGGAATGAGCCGGCCTCATCGTCTTTGGTTGCCGGTGCGAACCAGCCGGAGCTGCCGACGTGTGTCTCCGTGGCATGGTTGTCCCCGTCCTCCAGCTACTCGTTCCCGCGAAGCGTGCGGGTGCTTTGCACGGATGCGAGCACCGCCCAGTTCACATCCATGACGTTCGGTTCCGCCTGCAGGAGGGCCTCAATGGCAGCGGCATCCGCGCGCTCCGTGTCGAGTTGAGACTCTGCCGCCCGGTTCAAGTCCACGACGTCCGCTTCCGCCTGCAGGAGGGCCTCGATGGCAGCGGCATCTGCGCGCTCCCCGTTGAGTTGAGCCTCCACCGCCCGGTTCACGACCACGACATCCGGTTCCGCCTGCAGGAGGGCCTCGATGGCAGCGGCATCCGCGTCGAGTTGAGCCTCCGCCGCCCGGTTCACGACCACGACATCCAGTTCCGCCTGCAGGAGGGCCTCGATGGCAGCGGCATCCGCGCACTCCGCGTCGAGTTGAGCCTCCGCCACCCGGTGCTCCTTTAGGATCGCCAGGTTGAACCGCTGGTCCGCCTGCGCTATGTGGGACCCGGACGCCGGCACGAAGTCGGCGTCCATCGTCTCCTTCGCCGCGGGGGCCTTCTACACCGCGACCTCCACCATGAACATTGTATCGCGTTCCTCCTCGGAGCTCGGCTCCAAAGGACTCGGGGATTGGCCTGCCGCAAAGCGAGCTTGGGAACGGAGGTCTGTGGCGCCTACCACCGCCGCGATTTCTGCGTGGCGCTCCAGCGTCAACATCTTGTAGTACGCGATCTTGCTGCACACCATGGCTATCCGGCGAACTAGGGGACGGTTGATGCGGGCTAGGGGATCGAAAGGTGGGAGAATGGGCTGGGAGTTGTGGTTTTGGGGCAGTGGTGACCGACCAGCAAGTAGCTAGCGTAGGCCGAGCAGCGAAGGTTCCGGTGTGAATAGTGGTATCGGTACCGACCGGTCAATCGGTTTTGACTGTGCGGAGTTTGCAAAGCCGGGCAGCTGCAGCCTAGAGAATTGTGGGGTGGGATGGGACCAAAGTTTTGGAGTTCGATGTGGCAGACGTTCGGACCTCCCCACCGGTCGGTCTGTGGGATTTGTTTTTTTGAGATGTTGCAGGTGGGATTTGTATCAATGGATTGCTCGAAGCAGCAAAACCAAGTGTTACGTACGCAATACGAGTACTCAAAGTATGGAAGTTCAAAGGAACGGACGGTGTACATCACACTTGTCGCGTTCGCGTTGCACCCCGACACGGTCAGTTCCGGCACATCGCTCACCGAATGGAACGCGCTTCTGTGATAGCCTGGCTTAATAGGGATGATAGACTACTCATATCAATAAGGAATTCCTTCTTTTCCGAGGGCCCATTCGGAAAGAACTCCAAAGTTAAGCGTGCTCAGCTTGGAGTAATTTCAGGATGGGTGACCGATCGGGAAGTTGCTCCCGGGTGCGCACGAGTGAGGACAAAGTGCGCAGGAAAGACTAGTATTGATCTGTGGGGCCAGTCTAGATCCCGCCAGGAGTAACGACCGCCGACGGGTGTGTCCGGGGCATTACAAGTTGGTATCAGAGCCGACCCTCGCGGTTACACGGATGTTTGTGGACATGTGCGCGGTCATGTTGTGCATGACGTTTGTGACCCGTCGTGGCACACGGCATGGCACATGTGCCGGACTGGATGCACAGACGTATGTGCCAAGAGGAAACGTTCTTGTGGCCCGATGAGGACGTCGGTTCCTCTGAGTGGGGGTGTATGTGATAGCCTGGCTTAATAGGGATGATAGACGACTCATATCAATAAGGAATTCCTTCTTTTCTGGGAGCCCATTCGGAAAGAACTCCAAAGTTAAGCGTGCTCAGCTTGGAGTAATTTCAGGATGGGTGACCAACCGGGAAGTTGCTCCCAGGTGCGTACGAGTGAGGACAAACTGCGCAGGAAAGACTAGTATTGATCTGTGGGGCCAGTCTAGATCCCGCCAGGAGTAACGACCGCCGGCGGGTGTGTCCGGGGCGTTACAGCTTTGCCTTGCGTTTTCGCTCGCTTGTGGGACCGCAGTTGAGAGCAAACCAACGGCAGGCAAACTCCCCCTCCTCTCCCCCTCCCCCGCCCGCGTCGGCTGAATTTAGAAGAGGGAGATGAGTGATGTAAAAAAAAACACTAGAAGAGAGACGAGGAGGGAGAGATTGTAGCACGGATTCCAAGAAATTTGTTGAGAGTGTGAGGTGGGCCATGTGTTAACAAAGTAGGAGCACTCCATACTCTAGTGCAGATGCCTCCGTCCTAGTTTATTGGCCCCCTTCGTATTTTGCGTCAAATTTTGACCTTAGATTTAACAAAAATAATATTAATGCATGACACCAAAAATAATATCATTGGAAACTATGTTCAAATACGAATCGAACGATATAATTTTTGATGACATGCATTAATATGTTGTTATTTAAAATTATGGTCAAAATTTGGCACAAAAAACAAAGGGTACCAAAAAACCAGGATAGAGGTAGACGTGGTGAAATCCTCGTAGCAAGCGCATGCGCGAGAACAAGCATTCACGTGTTTGAATACAAATTGGAAACTATTTTCTGTTTGAATACAAATCTATGTACGTGCTTGTACTTAGTATATTGTACGTTGAAAAGCGAAACAAAGATTGAATGCCCTTTACATATGATTTGCAAATGCTATGATCACCGGTTCAAATATTTGAATCCATTTTAGGTTGAATTCTAATATTTGAAACTTTTTCAGGTTGGATTCAAGTACCAAGTGTCTTCTTATGCATAATGTGTCTCACACACCCAACATAGAGTGTTGTCACTTTTTTTTTCTTTGACGCACGCTCTCTCTGTATTACACACCCACTCGATCTCTCTCGGTTTCATCTCAGGGTCTCTCTCTCTCTCGCACACACACACACACACACACACACACACACACACACACACACACACATACCACCTCTTCTCCTCTTTGTGCATGTCACACATGATCGACCTCTTGAGGTATCGGGATTGTATCTCGCTCATCAGGTCGCTCTTCAACACATGCCTAGGTCACTCTACCATGCATTAATTGTAACCAAGTCTTTCATCTATCTTTTTTAAGCATACATTCATCTTTCTCTCTGCCCCTCTCTAGATCGGTCGATCGATCAATCTCCGGACCCACCCTAGTCCTCTTTCAATCGATCTACAGCTAGAGGGAACATGACCGACTAGCGCACACACACAAACACCCCCTCCACACAATCATTTCTATCATAGACACACACCAAACCTTGATTTCCTTGCACGACACACACTCGATCTCTCAACATCTATCGATCTCGTCAAGATGTGTCGGGTCATGAACCGAAGGGGTTGTCACTACTAAGATGGGGAGCGACGCGTTGTCGAGGCAATGCGAAACTTTAAATGAACCATTTGTATGTATGCATGCCGGACATACAACTTTGGACAAACTGGCACACCGTTGAACTATAACATAAATACATGGTCTAGGCCCACATGTGAATGACACTCGGTGGAATGTTCAGATGAGGAATGTGGGAGGATGGAGTCGATCGAAGGGCGACATGCATGATCGATGGAGAAGAGGGTTGGAGGGGAATGAGAAAGAAGCAAAGCCGCATGATTATATTTGGACGGCTCACAAAACCGACCTAGGTAACTATTTTTCCAAGCAACTTACATAGTATAGTTACTACAGCTGGAACATGGTAAGTTGGACACCTAAATGCGGGCATGGACCGGGCACACCTCAATTATTCCTTCCAACAGTCGGACACCTCAATCAGCACACCTCAAATACATACAAAGACAGGCAACACACATTGTCCGCCTACTTAATCAAGTGTTACGCTTCACGAGTTGAAAAGGAAAGGGTGGTACACTTATTATAATAGTACATATGCTAGTATGAATAACTATTGTACATGTGGGCTACTAGGCTGGCTATAGGTGAGGTGCCAACTTCATATATGCTTTCGGTGTTACGCTCTACAATTGTTACGGTTTACAAGTTCAAAATGAAAAGGCGGTGCACTGGCAGCACCCCTGTCGTGTTCATGTCGCACCCCTAGACGGTTGGTCCGGCATGCTTCTGACCCAAGGGAACGCGGGTTGTCTTGCTTTGTCACTGACATGTGGGATCGCATGTGAGCAAAGGGCATCTACAATGTTGCCACGCCCGTAGCTGACTACCCTGGCCCACAAAAAACCCTCGTCCCTCGCCCGCGTGTGTCCCCCCCCCCCCGGCGCCAGCTACCCGCATTCATGTCATTCGTCCATATGCCGCCATTAAGCAGGCTCACCACCCAAGGAACGAACTCCCGTGACTCATTGACACACCCGGACGCTTGGCCTGACCGGTATGCGCTACTTAAAGGCGACAACACCCAGCTAAACTCCACACCAGAGCGCATCCTCCTCCCTGGCACCACATCCACCATGACCGCGAGCAGGAGCGCTATGCGGGAGAGCTTGTCTTCGGAGATGAAGCTCGAGGTCACCACCCTTGCTCAACCCGCCGCTCGCAACGCAATGTCGGCGTAGCCGGACGCGGACGCAGCCACACAAGCGTCGGCCGCGCCGGTGGCTGAGGACAAGAGCACCGCCAGCCGCGCATCGTACGCGCTGCCGTCCAATGTTCGGGGGCGCATATGGCAGGTGAACAGCGATAGACCGTCCACGTCCATCATCGACCTCACGTCCACCGGCACCGCCGAGGTCACGGACTCCTCCGAGGATGAGTTGGGCATGGGAGGCGGCAGTGCATGGTGTCCCAAGTGGGCCGGTCCGTCTCCCGTGTTCTACTCTTCCTCGCCAGAGACCACACCTTCACTTCACGGGTCTTGAACCCCGCCGCCGTTCATGGAGACGGCAGATGGAGGACGTGGTCACCGATGCAGAATACAAAGGAAAGTGGACATCGGTCATCGCCGTAGGATAGGTTTAGGGTCGGGTTTCTTTTCTTTTTTGTCCTAAAAGTTCAAAATGTAATGAAAATCTGTCATGTTTGTATGAATCACGTCCGGTTATATGAACTTTCACAATAAAAAGATATATTGTATGAAAATATATTGAATGATGATTCTAAGCGTATTTACTTGGTATTGTGGTTGTCGTTGTTTTTGTATGTATAAACTTGGTCAAAGCTTAGAAAGTTTGACGCAAGACAAAGCTAATATGTGAAGTAAATAAAAACAGAGGGTTTACATACACAATTTCTCTTAGGCCCTCTAGAAGTACGTCCACTACACATTCACGCATTTCACGTCTTTGTCTCGCTCTGTCTGTCAAACCAACTAAGCCAAACTCCCGGCATATCGTGCGGGGAAAGACCCGCCCGCACCGTTTTAGTCAGGATTTGTATCGATGGATTGCCCGAAGCACCAAACCCAAGTGTTACGCTCTACAAGTTCAAAAGGAAAAGGCGGTACACTGATACGTCTCCAACGTATCTATAATTTTTTATTGTTCCACGCTATTATAGTATCAATCTTCAATGTTTTATATGCAATTATATGTCATTATATATCATTTATTGGGACTAACCTATTAACCTAGTGCCCAGTGCCAGTTGTTGTTTTTTGCCTGTATTTGCCTTTTCAGAAAATCATTATCAAACGGAGTCCAAACGAAGAAAAAACTTTGGATTAATTTTTTCTGGACCAGAAGGGACCCTAGAAGCTTCGGGAGAAGACCAGATGAGTCACGAGGGAGCGACAAGCCCGGAGGGCGCGCCCCCCAGGCTTGTGGGCCCCTCGTGGCACCTCTTGACCTAATTCCAGCGCTATAAATTCCCAAATATTCCCAATATACCAGAGAGACAGACAAGAAAACTTTTCCACCGCCGCAAGCCTCTGTTCTTCTGTGATCCCATCTGGAGGCCTTTTCCGGTAATCTGCCGGAGGGGGAATCGATCACGGAGGGCTTCTACATCAACCTTGCTGCCCTTCCGATGATATGTGAGTAGTTTACCACCGACCTACGGGTCCATAGCTAGTAGCTAGATGGCTTCTTCTCTCTCTTTGATCTTCAATACAATGTTCTCCTTGATGTTCTTGGAGTTCTATTCGATGTAATCTTCTTTTGCGGTGTGTTTGTTGGGATCCGATGAATTGTGGGTTTATGATCAGATTATTCATGAGAAATATTTGAGTCTTTGCTGAATTTATTTATGCATGATTGTTATAGCTTTGTATTTCACTCTGATCTATCCGCTTGGTTTGGCCAACTAGATTGATTTATCTTGCAATGGGAGAGGTGCTTTGTGATGGTTCAATCTTGCGGTGTTCTATATCCCAGTGACAGAAAGGGACAAGACATGTATTTGTATTATTGCCATTAAGGATAAAAAGATGGGGTTTAATCATATTGCTTGAGTTTACTTTGTCTACATCATGTCATCTTGCTTAAGGCATTACTCTGTTTTCATTAACTTAATACCCTAGATGCATGCTGGATAGCGGTCGATGTGTGGAGTAATAGTAGTAGATGCAGGCAGGAGTCGGTCTACTTGTCTCGGACGTGATGCCTATATACATGGTCATTGCCTTGAATATCGTCATAACTATGCGATTTTGTATCAATTGCCTAACTGTAATTTGTTTGCCCACCGAATGCTATGCGTTCAAGAGAGAAGCCTCTAGTGAAAACTATGGCCCCCGGGTCATTTATCCATCATATATAAAATCAAAAATACCTTGCTGCAATTTTATTTCCTTTCTTTTGTTTTGGAACTTACTTTTCTATCTATCACCATCAGACTTAATCCTTGCAAGTAACCGCCAAGGGGATTGACAACCCTCTTGTTTGCGTTGGGTGCAAGTATTTGCTCTTGTGTGTGTAGGTGCTGCTAACGAGGTTCTGTGTGGATCTCCTACTGGATTGATGACCTTGGTTCTTAACTAAGGGAAATACTTATCTCTATTGTACTGCCTCATTCTCTCCTCTTCGGGGAAATCCCAACGCAGTTCACAAGTAGCATACACTTACAGCACGCTTGTCGCGGTCGCATTGCACCCCTCACACGGTCGGTCCTGCACACCGCTCACCCAAAGGGAACGCGCTTCGGCTTGCCTCCTCCTTGACACATGGGACCGCAATTGGAGAAACTGACCATGCGCCAAACTCCCCCGCCCACCGCGCGAAAATCCCCCCCAAATCCAAAATTCAACTCCCCTTCGGCCAACTAGCCAATAATATTCCCCAAACCCCCCTCCCACCGCCCCCCTCCACTCCATTCGCTCTGCCAAACTAGCCCTCCCCACCGTGCTCATACGTCGGTGCCACGGTTCTTCGAGGGGACACACGGCGATCCTCTTGCTCCCACAATACGCTCTCATAAACTGTCGTCCTCCAGTCGCGCCGCCACCACTGGCAACGTTCTTGTGGAGACGTACGGCGGTCAGCTTCTCCCACAGTACGCGCATTCTAGACTGAGGCCCCGTGCATGTCGGACTAGCGCTGGATGTTAGCTGATAGACGTTGTTAATATCACTGCTTGCTGAAATAGTTTACACTCAATAAGCTCTGCTTAAAAAGCTACATTGCCCTGTTCTGCACTCAATCTACTTTGTTGAGATGGCATGCCATACCTGACTAGTTGCTAAAATATCCTGCCATATTTTAAGACCATGTATGTCTTGTGAAGTAGATTGCCATGGTCTAGTAGCCAATCTGTTAGGTGAAATAGCTCGACACCGTTTTACACTCAATCTTTGTTGCTGAGATGGCCTTCGATGGTTGTGTGCTCGGCCTCATTGATTGCTAAAATAGCCTGCCATAATTTAGCACTCAATCTATTTGCTGAATTAGCTTTACATATATTTCCTTACTTATATCTGCTTGTCCAAATATCTTGCCATAGCTTTAGACATCGATCTAGGTATTTTTTCTGGACTTTATAAAAAAACATATATGTTTTTCCTGTAATATCTAGTAGAAGAACTAATTTGTATGTCTGACAGATGGACAGGACTTGGATAACTTCTGCTCGATGATTCTCCGTTGCATATGTCGAGGGGGTTCAAAACTTCATGAACTTTATCAGAGCTGAGTACGGTGGTCCGAAAGCATATGTGCGCTGCCCGAGTAGCAGTTGTATGAATTCAGTTTCAAGACCCCAGTCAACCATGCTAAATCATCTACACTTGTATGGGATGTCAGTCACATATACTAGGTGGGTTCATCATGGTGAAGCTGTGAACGTCAATGTCACTGACTATGTGGAAGCAGCAGATCACCATCTTGATCTGCCTGATGCTCAGGAGGAAGAGGAGGAGGAGGTGGCGGCGGAGCCAGTGATTTTGACCAAGATTGAAACAATGCTACGAAATGCTCGCGCATTTCGAGAACTTACACCTATACAAGAAAAATGGTGGGCCCACATGTTGGAGCAATGCAACGTGGCAGTCACTGTCATGGTTACTAGTCTGACAGTAAGTACTAGGGGTACGAATGAGGAGCAGAGCCTAGCTACGGCACAGGTGTGGCACTCGGTTTTTACGAGTTCAGGCCCCTCTCGGAGAAGGTAACAGCCCTACATCTCGTTGCCCGGAGGCTTGTTTTCTCTTGGGGTATGTGATTACAGGGGATGCTGAACCCTGCGACGGAGGGAGAGGGCGGCTTGTATAGGAGTGTGCTGCGGCCTCTTCACACCACGTCGATGGGCATTTATGACAATAACTACAGCAGTTAAAGATGTTTAACACAGCTATGACTACGGCAGTTACAGGTAACGGTAGCCATAGCTATGTTTAAAGCCTAGTTGAAGACTACTCGACCGTTGCAGTTTCCACGCCGTCCTTACGTCTCCTCTGTCCGAGTGGTAGCGACCGGCCGACTGGAGGGTGGGTGTCCGAGTGTTATCCATGCAAGGTCCGAGTGAATCCTTCGTAGTGTGCGTCCGATTGCACCTGTGACCCTGGGGTCTCTGAATAATGGTGTGGGCCTTAGGTGGGCCCTAGATGTTATGTCCTTGTCCCTACCGGTGGTAGGTAACCCCATCATTAGCCCCCGAATCGGTTGAGGCTTAACAGGATGAGCGAGTTGAGCTTTTGGAGTAGTCCGAGTGCTACAGGGGCACTCGGCCTCCGCTCTTCCCGCGGTTATCCTTAGGAGAAGCCGCAACGGATTCTGGACTAGAGGTTTTCCGAATGATCGGATGGTGTTGATTTCTAGGCAAAACTTGGTGGCATTCGCATGTCTCTCGGGAGATTTGGACTTGAGGCCCAAGTGAGGGCATGCCATGAAACTTGAGTGACAATGCCGGCGTGTGGACTGACTCTCTGGAGAGACGCCACTCCATATCCCTAGGGAACGCAAGCGCGGGCCAGCTCCGAGTCCAACTTTATGAGGCTCACGCCTTGGAGCCTAGTGAAAGGGCCAAGTGAACCCACGCAGGGGCGTCGAGCTCATCCTTTCGCAATCCTGGAGGTGAATCCAATCGGCCGTTTAACGTGTCCGAGTGCACGGCGGCCTGCGGAAGGCGGTCGGTCGGGCCGACGGGTGTTTTTTGGGAAACGGGGCGGATGCAATCTGTCAGGCCGATTCGCCGCAGGAATTCCGGGATTTGAAATCATGCGTGCGCACGTGTGGAAACAGTTACGCCACGACTAGTGGGGAAAGTGGGGCGTGACGCCTCGATTTTCCCTCGGAAATCCCCCACGTGTCATGCCTTTCCTGTGTGCACGACCGCTATGAGTGTCGTTGATCTGGGATTGATACATCTCCAACGTATCTATAATTTTTTATTGTTCCATGCTATTATAGTATCAGTCTTGGATGTTTATTATGCAATTATATGCCATTATATATCATTTTTTGGGACAAACCTATTAACCCAGTGCCCAATGCCAGTTGCTGTTTTTTGCTTGTTTTTGTCTTTTTAGAAAATCATTATCAAAAAGAGTCCAAACGAGAAAAAAACTTTGGATTAATATTTTCTGGACCAGAACAGACCCACGAAGCTTCGGGAGAAGACCAGAGGAGCCACGAGGGAGCGACAAGCTCGGGAGGCGCGCCCTGGGGGGTAGGGTGCGCCCCCCAGGATTGTGGGCTCCTCATAGCCCCTCCTGACCTAATTCCAGCGCTATAAATTCCCAAATATTCCTAATATACCAGGGAGACAGAAGAGAAAACCTTTCCACCGCCACAAGCCTCTGTTCTTCTGTGATCCCATCGGGAGGCCTTTTCCGGTACTTTGCCGGAGGGGGAATTGATCACGGAGGGCTTCTTCATCAACCTTGCTGCCCTTCCGATGATGTGTGAGTAGTTTACCATAGACCTATAGGTCCATAGCTAGTAGCTAGATTGCTTCTTCTCTCTCTTTGATCTTCAATACCATGTTCTCCTTGATGTTCTTGGAGTTCTATCCGATGTAATCTTCTTTTACGGTGTGTTTGTTGGGATCCGATGAATTCTGAGTTTATGATCAGATTATTCATGACAAATATTTGAGTCTTCTCTGAACTCTTTTATGCATGATTGTTATAGCTTTGTATTTATCTCCGATCTATCGATTTGGTTTGGCCAACTAGATTGGTTTATCTTGTA
Organism: Elymus sibiricus; assembly: GCA_039707655.1. Classification (NCBI taxonomy): domain Eukaryota; kingdom Viridiplantae; phylum Streptophyta; class Magnoliopsida; order Poales; family Poaceae; genus Elymus; species Elymus sibiricus. Next base: position 191,694,150 of record CM077670.1, read on the forward strand.
ATGGGAGAGGTGCTTTGTGATGGGTTCAATCTTGCGGTGCTCAATCCCAGTGACAGAAAGGGAAATGACACGTATTTGTATTGTTTCCATTAAGGATAAAAAGATGAGGTTTAATCATATTGCTTGAGTTTACTTTGTCTACATCATGTCATCTTGCTTAAGGCGTTACTATGTTTTATACTTAATACGCTAGATGCATGCTGGATAGCGGTCGATGGGTGGAGTAATAGTAGTAGATGCAGGCAGGAGTCGGTCTACTTGTCTCGGACGTGATGCCTATATACATGATCATTGCCATGAATCCGTCATAATTATTTGTTTTTCTATCAATTGCCCAACAGTAATTTGTTTACCCACCGTATGCTATGTGTTCGAGAGAGAAGCCTCTAGTGAAAACTATGGCCCCCGGGTCTACTTTTATCATATATTAAAATCCAAAAATACCATGCTGCAATTTATCTACTTTTATTTTATTTAGTATTTTACTTTATCTATCTATCACTATCAGAATTAATCCTTGCAAATAACCGCTAAGAGGATTGACAACCCTCTTATTTGCGTTTGGTGCAAGTGTTTGCTTTTGTGTGTGCAGGTGCTACTAAAAGATTTTGATTGGTTCTCCTACTGGATTGATAACCTTGGTTCTTAACTGAGGGAAATACCTATCTCTACTATACTGCATCATCCTCTCCTCTTCGAGGAAATACCAACGCAGTCTACAAGTAGCAGGAAGAATTTCTGGCGCCGTTGCCGGGGAGACATCACCAAAATTAGCAAGTACCTTCGCACAAACTATCATCCACTTGCATTTATTTTATTTGCATTTACCTCTCGTTTTCATCTCCCCCACTTCTAAATTTTTTTACAAAAACACAAAAATATTTTCGTTGCTTGTTTGCTAGTTTTTTTTGCTCGTTGTGATGTCTCAAGAAAATACAAAATTGTGTGACTTTTCCAATACTAATAATAATTATTTTATTAGTACTCCTATTGCTCCTCCCGCCACTAGTGCAGAGTCATGTGACATTAATGCTGCTTTGCTTAATCTTGTTATGAAAGAACAATTTTCTGGTAGTCCTAATGAAGATGTTGCATCCCATCTAAATATTTTCATTGAAATTTGTGATATGCAAAAGAAAAAAGATGTGGATAATGATATTCTCAAATTGAAATTATTTCTGTTCTCACTACGAGATTGTGCTAAAACTTGGTTTTCATCCTTGCCTAGAAATAGTATTGATTCTTGGGATAAATGTAAGGATGCTTTTATTGCCAAGTATTTTCCTCCCGCTAAGATTATTTCTTTGAGAAATCAAATTATGAATTTTAAGCAACTTGAACATGAGCATGTTGCACAATCTTGGGAGTGAATGAAATTAATGATAAGAAATTGCCCAACACATGGTTTAAGCCTATGGATGATCATACAAAAAATTTATGCGGGACTAAACTTTGTTTCTAGAAATTTGCTAGACTCTGCCACAGGTGGTACTTTTATGGAAATTACATTGGGAGAAGCAAAAAAACTTCTTGATAATATTATGACAAATTATTCTCAACGGCACACTGAAAGAACTCCAACTGGTAAGAAGGTAAACTCTGTTGAAGAAATTAACACTTTGAGTGATAAGATGGATGCTCTTATGAAATTGGTTGCTAGTATTGATCCTATTGATGTGCCATTGTCTACCTTTATTGAGCAAAATAATGATGCTATTGATGTGAATTTTTTTTCTCTAGAAATAATTTCAACAACAATGCGTATAGGGGTAATTTCAATCCTAGACCGTTTCCCGGATATTCCTCTAATAATTATGGTAATTCCTATGGCAATCCATATAATAATAATAGGATACCCTCTGATCTTGAAAGTAATATTAAAGAATTTATTAATTCACAAAAGATTTTCAATGTTATGATAGAAGAAAAATTGAATAGAGTGGATGAAATGTCTAGGAACATGGATAGAATTGCCCATGATGTGGAAAATCTAAAAATTAAAATTTTGCCACCCAAGCATGATATAAATGAGTCTATTAAAGCTATCTATGTCTCCATTAATGAAAGTAAAGAAAGGACCGCTTGGTTGAGAGCTAAGCGAGAATTCTTAGAAAAAACTATTCCACCCGGTTTCTATCGTAGTAATGATGAAGATATTAAAATGATTGGTGTCACCCCTATTGAATCCCTATTTAGTAACATAAAAATTGATGAAAATGGACTAAATATGAGTCAACTTTAGCTAGAGGGCGTCCCAATTATTTCGAGGGTGATGATCTTAATGATAAAAATGAAAAAAGTGGGTTTGGAGAGGTCAAAACTTTAAATAGTAATGCACTCACTACTTTGGATTACAAGGACTTTAATTATGATAATTGTTCTTTAATTGAGTGTATTTCCTTGTTGCAATCCATGATTAATTCACCTAATGCATATGAACAAAATAAAGCTTTTACCAAACATATTGTAGAAGCTATGATAAAAGCTCATGAAGAAAAACTTGAGTTGGAAGTTTCAATTCCTAGGAAATACATGATGAATGGGAACCTACTATTAAAGTTAAAATTAAATATTATGAATGTAATGCTTTATGTAATCTTGGTGCTAGCGTCTCTACTATACCAAAATATTTATGTGACGTGCTAGGTCTCACCGATATGGATGCTTGTTCCCTTAATTTACATCTTGCGGATTCCACTATTAAAAAGCCATTGGGTAGAATAAATGATGTGCTTATTCTTGCTAATAGAAATTATGTGCTCGTGGATTTTATTGTTCTTGATATTGAATGCAATCCTTCTTGTCCTATAATACTTGGTAGGCCTTTCCTACGAACAGTAGGTGCTATTATTGATATGAAAGAAGGTAATATAAGATTTCAATTTCCATTAAAGAAAGGGATGGAACACTTCCCTAGAAAGATAATTAAGCCACCTTATGAATCTATTATGAGGGCCACCGATGGAATTAATTTGAAGGATGACAACACTTGAAACTATGCATTATGCCTAGCTAGGGGCATAAAACAATAGCGCTTGTTGGGAGGCAACCCAATGAATAAAATAATTTTTTGTTTTACCTTCTGTTTTTGTGTGTTTACACAATTATAGCCTCTGTTATGATTGTGTTTTTTATATTTTGATTAGTGTTTGTGCCAAGTAATACCTTTGGGATGATTTGCAAGATAGTATGATTGATGCTGTTGGAAAACAAAAACTTTTGCGTCCAGTGCTAGAATTTTGATTTTTTTTTTCTGGAGTGTGATAAATTTCTGAATTGTTTACACAGTATTTATATATGAATTTCCCACGTTTTCCTAATTTTTCAGAATTTTTTAGTTACATAAGTATGACTTTAATTCAGATCTTTACAGATTGTTCTGTTTTAGACAGATTCTGTTTTTGTTGCATAGTTTGCTTATTTTGATGAATCTATGGATCGTATCGAGGGGTATGAGTCATGGAGAAGTTGTAGTACAGTAGCATTATGTCAATATTAAATATGAATCAATTTACAACAGCACCTAAAGTTTGAAATTTATTTGTTATATTAACGGATCTCACGAGGTTTCTATTGAGTTTTGTGTGCTGAAGTTTTCAAGTTTTGGGTGAGACTACGATGGATAAAGGAATAAGTAGTGGCAAGAGTCTAAGCTTGGTGATTCCCAAGGCACCCCAAGGTAATATTCAAGGAATACTCAAGCGTCTAAGCTTGGGGATGCCCCGGATGGCATCCCCTCTTTCGTCTACAATCTATCGGTAACTCACTTGGAGCTATATTTTTATTCATCACATGATATGTGTTTTACTTGGAGTATCTTGTGCTATAGTTTGTTTGCTTTTGTTTGCTTTTTAGTTTGTCACAATCATCTTTGCTGAACACACCTTTTTGAGAGGGACACACATTATTCGTGATTTGTTACAATACTCTATGTGCTTCACTTATATCTTTTGAGCTAGGCAGTTGCTCTAGTGCTTCACTTATATCTTTTAGAGCACGGCGGTGGTTATAATTTAAAGAAATAGTTGCACTCTCATGCTTCACTTATATCTTTTTGAGAGTCTAATGAATAGCAATGGTAATATGCATGTGTTATCAATTTGGTCCTAATATGATAGGTATTCAAGAGGGATATAATAAAAACTTTCATGTAGATCACTGAATATGATAAGTTTGATTCCTTGCAATAGTTTGGCGATATTAAGATGGTAATATGTGGGAGGTGCTAGTAGATAATTGTGGTTTAGTAAGAATATTGGTGTTAAGGTTTGTGATTCCTGAAGCATGCATGTATGATCTATCGTTATGCTAAGAAGTTGGAACATGATTTATTATTGATTGTCTACCTTATGAGTGGCAGTCGGGGACGAGCGATGGTCTTTTCCTACCAATCTATCCCCCTAGGGGCATGTTTAGTAGTACTTTGCTTCGAGGGCTAATAAACTTTCACAATAAGTATGTGAGTTCTTTATGACTAATGTGAGTCCATGGATTATACGCACTCTCACCTTTCCGCAATTTGCTAGCCTCTTCGGTGACGTGCATTGCCCTTTCTCACATCAAGAGTTGGTGCAAACTTCGCTGATGCATCCAAACCCCATGATATGATACGCTCTATCACACATAAGCCTCTTTATATCTTCCTCAAAACAGCCGCCATACCTACCTATCATGGCATTTCCATAGTCATTCTAAGATATATTGCCATGCAACTTCCACCGTTCCATTTTTATGACACACATCGTCATTGTCATATTGTTTTGCATGATCATATAGCTGACATAGTATTTGTGGCCCAGCCACCGCTCATCATTTTTGTACATGCTACGCTAGTATCATTGCACATCCTGGTACACCGCCAGAGGCATTCATATAGAGTCATATTTTTCTTCTAGTTTCGAGTTGTAATTTTCTTTTGAGTTATAAGTAAATACAAGTATGATGATCATCATTATTAGAGCTTTGTCCCAGTGAGGAAATAGAAAGAAAAAAAGAAAAAAAGAGGCCAAAAAGAGCCCATGAAAAAAAATGAGAGAAAAAGAGAGAAGGGGCAGTGTTACTATCTTTTTCCATACTTGTGCTTCAAAGTAGCACCATGTTTTTCATATAGAGAGTCTCCTATTTTGTCACTTTCATATACTAGTGCGATTTTTTCATTATAGAACTTGGCTTGTATATTCCAATGATGGGCTTCCTCAAATGCCCGAGGTCTTCATGAGCAAGCGAGTTGGATGCACACCCACTTAGTTTTCATGTTGAGCTTTCATACACTTATAGCTCTTAGTGCATCCGTTGCATGGCAATCCCTACTCCTCGCATTGACATCAATTGATGGGCATCTCCATAGCCCGTTGATTAGCCGCGTCATTGTGAGACTATCTTCTTATTTTTTGACTTCACCTTATTAATCTCTACCACCACATTCTATTCCACCCATAGTGCTATATCCATGGCTTGCGCTCATGTATTGTGTGGGGGTTGAAAAAGCTGAAGTGCGTTAAAAAGTATGAACCAATTGCTCAGCTTGTCATCGGGGTAGTTCATGATAAATACTTTGTGTTAAGAAGATGGAGCATGACAGGATTATATGATTTTGTAGGGATAACTTTCTTTAGCATTTTTATTTTGAAAGGCATGATTGTTTATTAGTATGCCTGAGTATTGATGTCTTTATATCAAATTATAGACTATTGCTTTGAATCATTCGGATCTTATTATTCATATCGTAAGATAGATTACATGATGAAACATGTTAGGTAGCATTCCACATCAAAAATTCTTTTTTATCATTTACCTACTCGAGGACGAGCAGGAATTAAGCTTGGGGATGCTTGATACGTCTCCAACGTATCTATAATTTTTTATTGTTCCATGCAATTATAGTATCAATCTTGGATGTTTATTATGCAATTATATGCCATTATATATCATTTTTTGGGACTAACCTATTAACCCAGTGCCAAGTGCCAGTTGCTGTTTTTTGCTTGTTTTTGTCTTTTCAGAAAATCATTATCAAAAAGAGTCCAAACAAGAAAAGAAAAAACTTTGGATAAATTTTTTCTGGACCAGAAGAGACCAACGAAACTTCGGGAGAAGACCAGAGGAGCCATGAGGGAGCGACAAGCTCGGGAGGCGCGCCCTGGGGGGTAGGTGCGCCCCCCTGGCTTGTAGGCCCCTCGTAGCCCCTCCTGACCTAATTCTAGCGCTATAAATTCCCAAATATTCCCAATATACCAGGGACACAGAAGAGAAAACCTTTCCGCCGCCGCAAGCCTCTGTTCTTCCGCGATCCCATCTGGAGGCCTTTTCTGGTACTTTGCTGGAGGGGCATCGATCACGGAGGGCTTCTTCATCAACCTTGCCACCCTTCCGATGATGTGTGAGTAGTTTACCATAGACCTACGGGTTCATAGCTAGTAGCTAGATGGCTTCTTCTCTCTCTTTGATCTTCAATACCATGTTCTCCTTGATGTTCTTGGAGTTCTATCCGATGTAATCTTCTTTTGCGGTGTGTTTGTTGGGATCCGATGAATTGTGAGTTTATGATCAGATTATTCATGAGAAATATTTGAGTCTTCTCTGAACTCTTTTATGCATGATTGTTATAGATTTGTATTTCTCTCCGATCTATCGATTTGGTTTGGCCAACTAGATTGGTTTATCTTGCAATGGGAGAGGTGCTTTCTGATGGGTTCAATCTTGCGGTGCTCAATCCCAGTGACAGAAAGGGACATGACATGTATTTGTATTGCTGCCATTAAGGATAAAAAGATGGGGTTTAATCATATTGCTTGAGTTTACTTTGTCTACATCATGTCATCTTGCTTAAGGCGTGTAGGATCGAAAGTATGTCTAGAGGGGGCGTCATTAGACTACTTGACCAAATAAAACCTAACATTTTCCCAGATTTTAATTGTGGGCAGATTTTAGCAATAGTACATGTCAAGCATCACCCTACACATGTAATTCTAAGAGTATAGCAGCGGAAAGTAGATAATTGCATATGTAAGTAAAGGAGGGGATCGGAGATTTCAAACGCAATGAAGACACAGTGGTTTTTGGCGTGGTTCCGATAGGTGGTGCTATCGTACGTCCATGTTGATGGAGACTTCAACCCACGAAGGGTAATGGCTGCGCGAGTCCACGGAGGGCTCCACCCATGAAGGGTCCACGAAGAAGCAACCTTGTCTATTCCACCATGGCTTACGTCCACGAAGGACTAGCCTCACTCGGGGTAGATCTTCATGAAGTAGGCGATCTCCTTGCCCTTACAAACTGCTTGGTTCAACTCTACATCATGTTGGAGGCTTCCAAGTGACACCTAACCAATCTAGGAGACACCACTCTCCAAAAGGTAATAGACGGTGTGTTGTTGATGAACTCCTTGCTCGTGTGCTTCAACTGATAGTCTTCCCAGCACTCAAACAACTCCTCACAGATTTGGCTATGGTGGAAGAAGGATTTGAGTGGAAAGCAACTTGGGAAAGGCTAGAGATCAAGGTTCAAATGGTAGGAATGGAATAGCTTTATCTCAACACATGAGTAGGTGGTTCTCTCTCAGAAAATGTATGGTGGAAGTGTAGGCACGTTCTGATGGCTCTCCTTTCTGAGAAGGAGGTGGTGGAGGGGTATATATAGCCTCCACACAAAATCGAACTGTTACACATTTTTGACCCAACTCGGTGGCACCGAAATGATCATCTCGGTAGCACCGAACTGTGTAAAAGATATGAACTTTAGGAATCTCGGTGGGACCGATACGAACAACTCGGATGGACCGAAGTGCAATGGCTAGGGCAGACCTCATCTCGGTGGCACCGATTGCATCAACTCGGTAGGACCGAAGTGAAGCAATAAGGCAACAAAAAGTTGGCAAGCCATCTCGGTGAGACCGATTTGCAAAACTCGGTGAGACCAAAGTAAGTGCAAACGATTACAGAGAGTTGGCAAGGCCATCTCGGTGAGACCGAGATCCATTTCGGTGGATCCGATTTGTTAGGGTTTTAGCAGTGGCTAAGTCTTGGATGAACTTGGTGGGGCCGGATAGAGAATTTTGGTGGGGCCGAGTTGGAATGTAGGTTTTGGACATATTTGGGTAGAGAGAGTGGTTGAGGGTTTAGGAGTACTGTCACTAAGCACTTGAGCAAAAAGATCATTAAGCAACACCTCATCCCCTTTTAATAGTATTGGCTTTCCTATGGACTCAATGTGATCTTGGATCACTAAACCAGAAATGTAGAGTCTTGAGCTTTTGCCAATCCTTGTCCTTAGCATTTTGATGGGTCCACGTCTCTAGTCCATGCCATGCCAATCATTGAACATCCTGAAATCTTTCACTTGAATGGACATTAGTTCAATGATATATATGTTGTTATGAATTACCAAAACCACCAAGGGAGCAAATGTGCTTTCAATCTCCCCCTTTTTGGTAATTGATGACAACATACATCAAAGCTTCAAATACAGATATAGCAGAGGTATGTATGAGAGCTTTGAAGGAAACATGTAACATGTATGAACTCCCTGGGGCTCCCCCTGAAGATGTGCATAACATGATGATATCTCATGGGAAATATACATGCAACATGTATCTTGGCTATATGCATCAGAGCAATATATATGGCATTTAGGTATCCACGTGTCCATGATTTTCTTCTTGCAAACAATATATACTAGCAAGAGGTCAATCATGTACATGAGTGTGATGCATATACTTACCTTGAAGTTCTTGATCAAGTACCTGAAGAAATACACTAGAGAAAACAAGGTTAGATAACACAAGATAATTTCTTCAAGAAAAGACAAAAGATCAACAAGAAACCAAGATTGGGATGACATGTAGAATAGAGTATCACTAGGTGAATACTTCTTTGAAGCAGACATGTCCCCAAAAGAAATAGTTGTCTCCCCTTAAAGAACTTCCTCTCCCCCTGAATCCGACATTGGATATTGGGAGTAGGTAGGGTGAGAAAACTAGAGCAGCCAAAGAACAAACTGATCATGTTTCTTCCCTCTTAGAAACATGTAATATTCTCTCCTCTTGTAAGGTGCATCTCTCTCTTTTTTGTAGAGATAAGCTTTGATGTATTCCTCTCTCCCCCTTTGACATCAATTTCCAAGAAGGGACTTCAAGGTTATTGATCAAGTGGGTTTGGTCCATGAGAAACACATCCAGCCATGGAGTGGCTCTAGATGCAAGTAGAGGAAAAGAATTATTGAGTGGAGCTGGAGCAGAAAAACTCAGGAAAAGTTTGACAGAAAATTCCTAAGAGCAGCCAAAATCGGTGGCACCGAGTTGAGGCAATTCAGTGGAACCGAGTTTGATGCAATGGAACATTTTGTCAACTCGGCTCACTAGGCAAAGGAATTCTCACAAAGATTTGCAATGAATTTGCTGCGAACACTCTAGCAAGAAGAGAACAACCAGAAGAAACACTAGAGAACTTCATCTAGATGGGTCGGCGACTAGGTCACCTATGTTTGAGTATATTGACTTAGGAGTCAAGTGAGAGCACTTGATCATAGGTCATACTCTGATGGAAATATGCCCTAGAGGCAATAATAAAGTTGTTATTATTTTATATTTCCTTGTTCATGATAAAGGTTTATTATTCATGCTAGAATTGTATTGACCGGAAACTTAAATACATGTGTGAATACATAAACAAATACCGTGTCCCTAGTAAGCCTCTACTAGACTAGCTCGTTGATCAAAGATGGTTAAGGTTTCCTAACCATAGACATGAGTTGTCATTTGATAAAGGGATCACATCATTAGGAGAATGATGTGATGGACAAGACCCATCCGTCAGCTTAGCATATGATCGTTCTGTTTATTGCTACTGCTTTCTTGAATGTCAAATACATGTTCCTCAGACCATGAGATCATGCAACTCCCGGATACCGGAGGAATACCTTGTGTGCTATCAAACATCACAACTTAACTGGGTGATCATAAAGATGCTCTACAGGTATCTCCGAAGGTGTCCGTTGAGTTGGCATGGATCGAGACTGGGATTTGTCACTCCGTGTTTCGGAGAGGTATCTCTGGGCCCTCTCGGTAATGCACATCATAAGAAGCTTGCAAGCAAAGTGACTAAGGAGTTAGTTATGGGATGATGTATTACGGAACGAGTAAAGAGACTTGCCGGTAACGAGATTGAACTAGGTATGGAGATACCGACGATCGAATCTCGGGCAACTAACATACCGACGGACAAAGGGAATTACGTATGTTGTCATTGCGGTTCGACCGATAAGATCTTCGTGGAATATGTAGGAACCAATATGAGCATCCAGGTTCCACTATTGGTTATTGACCAGAGAGGCGTCTCAGTCATGTCTACATCATTCCCGAACCCGTAGGGTCCGCACGCTTAACGTTCGTTGACGATATAGTGTTATATGAGTTATGTGAATTGGTAACCGAATATTGTTCGGAGTCCCGGATGAGATCCCGGACGTCACGAGGAGTCTCGGAATGGTCGAGAGGTAAAGATTTATATATGGGAAGTCATATTCTGGGTTCCGGAAAAAGGTGCAGTTTTTTCGGTATTGTACCGAGAAGCTTCCAGAAGGTTCCGGAGGATTCCGGAGGGGTCCGGAAGTCCACAAGTGGGTCCACCACATCCCAAAGGGCTGGCATGGGCTAAGGGGAGGCGCCCTGGCCTTATTGGGCCAGGCGCACCAAGTCCTCAAAAGCCCACGCAGCTAGGGAAGGAAAAAAGGGAGAGTCCTAGTAGGAATAGGATTGGACATTCGAGTCCAAGTCCACGTGTGTACTATTCATGGTTACTGTTCACGTGGCACTATTCCTTCTACTCAAAGCCCCTACACATATATAAATAGAGGAGAGGGGGCGCCCCAAAGGAGACACAACATTGTCTTAGCCGTGTGCGGCGCCCCCCTCCACAGTTCCGTTCCTCGGACATATTTTCGCAGTGCTTGGGCGAAGCCCTGCGGAGATAGCATCACCATCACCATCACCACGCCGTCGTGCTGCCGGAACTCATCCACTACCTCGCCGTCTTGCTGGATCAAGAAGTCGAGGACGTCACCGAGCTGAACGTGTGCTGAACGCGGAGGTGCCGTACGTTCGGTGCTCGGTCGGTTGGATCGTGAAGTTGTTCGACGACATCAACCGCGTTGTTCTAACGCTTCCGCTTACGGTCTACGAGGGTACGTAGACACACTCCCCCTCTCGTAGATATGCATCTCCATGGATAGATCTTGCGTGTGTGTAGAAATTTTTTGTTTTCCATGCAACGTTCCCCAACAGTGGTATCAGAGCCAGGTCTATGCGTAGATGATATGCACGAGTAGAACACAAAGAGTTGTGGGCGGTGATCATCATACTGCTTACCACCAATGTCTTATTTTGATTCAGCGGTATTGTAAGATGAAGCGGCCCGGACCAACCTTACATGTCCACGTACATGAGACCGGTTCCACCGACAGACATGCAACTTGTTTTGCATAAAGGTGGCTGGCGGGTGTCTGTTTCTCCTACTTTAGTTGAATCGAATTTGACTGCGGCCGGTCCTTGTTGAAGGTTAAAACAGCAAACTTGATAAATCACCGTTGTGGTTTTGTGCCGTAGGTAAGAACGGTTCTTGCTAGAAGCCCGTAGCAGCCACGTAAAACTTGCAACAACAAAGTAGAGGACGTCTAACTTGTTTTTGCAGGGTATGCTGTGATGTGATATGGTCAAGACATGATGTGATATACGTTATTGTATGAGATGATCATGTTTTGTAATTTATCGGCAACCGGCAGGAGCCTTATGGTTGTCTCTTTATTGTATGAAATGCAAGCGCCATGTAATTGCTTTACTTTATCGCTATGCGTTAGCAATAGTTGTAGAAGCAATAGTTGGCGAGACGACCACGACGCAATGATGGAGATCAAGGTGTCGAGCCGGTGACGATGGAGATCATGACGATGCTTTGGAGATGGAGATCAAAAGCACAAGATGATGGCCATATCATGTCACATATTTTGATTGCATGTGATGTTTATCCTTTATGCATCTTATTTTGCTTAGAACGGCGGTAGCATTATAAGATGATCCCTTCACTAAATTTCAAGATAAAAGTGCTCTCCCCGAGTATGCACCGTTGCTAAAGTTCGTCGTTTCGAAGCACCTCGTGATGATCGGGTGTGATAGATTCTACGTTCACATACAACGGGTGTAAGCCAGTTTTACACAAGCAGAATACTTGGGTTAAACTTGACGAGCCTAGCATGTACAGACATGGTCTCGGAACACTGGAGACTGAAAGGTCGAACATGAGTCATATAGTAGATATGATCAACATGGAGATGTTCACCATTGATGACTATCCCATCTCACGTGATGATCGGACATGGGCTAGTTGATTTGGATCATGTATCACTTAGTTAACTTGAGGGATGTTAATTTAAGTGAGAGTTCATTAGTAATTTGATTAATTGAACTTAATTTATCATGAACTTAGTCCTGATAGTCTTTGCAAATTATGTTGTAGATCAATAGCTCGCGTTGTAGCTCCCCTGTTTTTGATACGTTCCTAGAGAAAGCTTAGTTGAAAGATGATGGTAGCAATTACACGGACTGGGTCCGTCACTTGAGGATTATCCTCATTGCTGCACAGAAGGATTATGTCCTTGATGCACCGCTAAGTGATGGACCTGCTGCAGGAGCTGCTGCAGACGTTGTGAACGCCTGGCAGGCTCGATCTGATGACTACTCGATAGTTCAGTGTGCCATGCTCTACGGCTTAGAACCGGGACTACAAAAGCGTTTTGAACGCCATGGAGCATATGAGATGTTCCAGGAGCTAAAATTGATATTTCAAGCTAATGCCCGGGTTGAGAGATATGAAGTCTCCAACAAGTTCTTCAGCTGTAAGATGGAGGAGAACAGTTCTGTCAGTGAACACATACTCAGAATGTCTGGATACCACAACCACTTGACTCAGCTGGGAATTGATCTTCCGGTTGAGAGTGTTATTGACAGAGTTCTTCAGTCACTGCCACCAAGCTATAAAGGCTTCGTGATGAACTATAATATGCAAGGGATGGAGAAGACAATTCCCGAGCTCTTCGCAATGCTGAAATCAGCGGAGGTAGAAATCAAGAAGGAGCATCAAGTGTTGATGGTTAACAAAACCACTAGTTTCAAGAAAAAGGGCAAGGGAAAGAAGGGGAACTTCAAGAAGAACGGCAAGCAAGTTGCCGCTCCCACGAAGAAACCCAAAGCTGGACCCAGGCCTGAAACAGAGTGCTTCTACTGCAAAGGGACTGGTCACTGGAAGCGGAACTGCCCCAAGTATTTGGCGGATAAGAAGGATGGCAAAGTGAGCAAAGGTATATTTTATATACATGTTATTGATGTGTTCCTCACTAATGCTCGCAGTAGCGCCTGGGTATTTGATACTGGTTCGGTTGCTCATATTTGTAACTCGAAACAGGAGCTACGGAATAAGCGAAGATTGGCTAAGGACGAGGTGACGATGCGCGTCGGGAATGGTTCCAAGGTTGATGTGATCGCCGTCGGCACGCTGCCTCTACATCTACCTTCGGGATTAGTTTTAGACCTCAATAATTGTTATTTGGTGCCAGCGTTGAGCATGAACATTATATCTGGATCTTGTTTATTAAGAGACGGTTATTCATTTAAGTCAGAGAATAATGGTTGTTCTATTTATATGAGTAACATCTTTTATGGTCACGCACCTTTTGTGAATGGTCTATTCTTGTTGAATCTCGATCGTAGTGATACACATATTCATAATATTGATGCCAAAAGATGCAAAGTTCATAATGATAGTGCAACATACTTGTGGCACCGCCGTTTAGGTCATATTGGTGTAAAGCGCATGAAGAAACTCCATGCGGATGGACTTTTGGATTCTCTTGATTATGAATCATTTGATACTTGCGAAGCATGCCTCATGGCCAAGATGACTAAAACTCCGTTCTCCGGAACAATGGAGCGAGCTACTGATTTGTTGGAAATAATACATACCGATGTATGCGGTCCGATGAATGTTGAAGCACGCGGCGTGTATCGTTATTTTCTAACCTTCATAGATGATTTGAGTAGATATGGGTATATCTACTTGATGAAACACAAGTCTGAAACATTTGAAAAGTTCAAAGAATTTCAGAGTGAAGTAGAGAATCATCGTAACAAGAAAATAAAGTTTCTACGATCTGATTACGAAGGCAAATATTTGAGTTACGAGTTTGGCCTTCATTTAAGAAAATGTGGAATTGTTTCACAACTCACGCCACCTGGAACACCACAGCGTAATGGTGTGTCCGAACGTCGTAACCGTACTTTATTGGATATGGTGCGTTCTATGATATCTCTTACCGATTTGCCACTATCGTTTTGGGGTTATGCATTAGAGACAGCTGCACTCACGTTAAATAGGGCACCGTCTAAATCCGTTGAGACGACACCATATGAACTATGGTTTGGCAAGAAACCTAAGCTGTCGTTTCTTAAAGTTTGGGGATGCGATGCTTATGTGAAAAAGCTTCAACCTGATAAGCTCGAACCCAAAGCGGAGAAGTGCATCTTCAAAGGATACCCTAAAGAAACAATTGGGTACACCTTCTACCACAGATCCGAAGGCAAGGTCTTTGTTGCCAAGAATGGGTACTTTCTAGAGAAGGAGTTTCTCTCGAAAGAAGTGAGTGGGAGGAAAGTAGAACTTGATGAGGTAATTGTACCTTCTCTCGAATTGGAAAGTAGCTCATCAGAGAAAACCGTTCCCGTGATGCCTACACCAATAATTGAGGAAGATAATGGTGAAGATCATGAAACTTCAGATCAAGTTACTACTGAACCTCGTAGGTCAACCAGAGTACGTTCCGCACCAGAGTGGTACGGTAATCCTGTTCTGGAAGTCATGTTGTTAGACAACGGCGAACCTACGAACTATGAAGAAGCTATGATGAGCCCAGATTCCGACAAATGGCTTGAGGCCATGAAATCTGAGATAGGATCCATGGATGAGAACAAAGTATGGACTTTGGTGGACTTGCCCGATGATCGGCAAGCCATTGAGAATAAATGGATTTTTAAGAGGAAGACAAACGCTGATGGTAATATCACTGTCTACAAAGCTCGACTTGTCGCGAAAGGTTTTTGACAAGTTCAAGGGGTTGACTACGATGAGACTTTCTCACCCATAGCGATGCTTAAGTCTGTCCGAATCATGTTAGCAATTGCCACATTTTATGATCTGGCAAATGGATGTCAAAACGGCATTCCTTAATGGTTTTCTCAAAGAAGAGTTGTATATGATGCAACCAGAAGGTTTTGTTGATCCTAAGGGTGCTAACAAAGTGTGCAAGCTCCAGCGATCCATCTATGGACTGGTGCAAGCATCTCGGAGTTGGAATATACGCTTTGATAAGGTGATCAAAGCATATGGTTTTGTACAGACTTACGGTGAAGCCTGTATTTACAAGAAAGTGAGTGGGAGCTCTGTAGCATTTCTAATGTTATATGTGGATGACATATTGTTGATTGGAAATGATATAGAATTTCTGGATGGCATAAAGGGATACTTGAATAAGAATTTTTCAATGAAAGACCTCGGTGAAGCTGCTTATATATTGGGCATCAAGATCTATAGGGATAGATCAAGACGCTTCATAGGACTTTCACAAAGCACATACCTTGACAAAGTTTTGAAGAAGTTCAAAATGGATCAGTCAAAGAAAGGGTTCTTGCCTGTCTTGCAAGGTGTGAAGTTGAGTCAGACTCAATGCCCGGCCACGGCAGAAGATATAG
Source organism: Elymus sibiricus (assembly GCA_039707655.1). NCBI lineage: Eukaryota > Viridiplantae > Streptophyta > Magnoliopsida > Poales > Poaceae > Elymus > Elymus sibiricus. The sequence continues at coordinate 191,709,940 of CM077670.1, forward strand.
AGAAAATGAAAGTCATTCCCTATGCCTCAGCCATAGGTTCTATTATGTATGCCATGCTGTGTACTAGACCTGATGTGTGCCTTGCCATAAGTTTGGCAGGGAGGTACCAGAGTAATCCAGGAGTGGATCACTGGACAGCGGTCAAGAATATCCTGAAGTACCTGAAAAGGACCAAGGACATGTTTCTCGTTTATGGAGGTGACGAAGAGCTCGTCGTAAAGGGTTACGTCGATGCAAGCTTCGACACTGATCCGGATGACTCTAAGTCACAAACCGGATACGTATTTATATTAAATGGTGGAGCTGTCAGTTGGTGCAGTTCCAAGCAGAGCGTCGTGGCGGGATCTACGTGTGAAGCGGAATACATAGCTGCTTCGGAAGAAGCACATGAAGGAGTCTGGATGAAGGAGTTCATATCTGATCTAGGTGTAATACCTAGTGCATCGGGTCCAATGACAATCTTTTGTGACAACACTGGAGCAATTGCCATAGCCAAGGAGCCCAGGTTTCACAAGAAGACCAAACACATCAAGAGACACTTCAACTCCATTCGTGAATATGTCAAGGATGGAGACATAGAAATTTGCAAAGTACACACGGATCTGAATGTGGCAGACCCGTTGACTAAGCCTCTTCCACGAGCAAAACATGATCAGCACCAAGACTCCATGGGTGTTAGATTCATTACTATGTAATCTAGATTATTGACTCTAGTGCAAGTGGGAGACTGATGGAAATATGCCCTAGAGGCAATAATAAAGTTGTTATTATTTTATATTTCCTTGTTCATGATAAAGGTTTATTATTCATGATAGAATTGTATTGACCGGAAACTTAAATACATGTGTGAATACATAAACAAATACCGTGTCCCTAGTGAGCCTCTACTAGACTAGCTCGTTGATCAAAGATGGTTAAGGTTTCCTAACAATAGACATGAGTTGTCATTTGATAACGGGATCACATCATTAGGAGAATGATGTGATGGACAAGACCCATCCGTTAGCTTAGCATATGATCGTTCTGTTTATTGCTACTGCTTTCTTGAATGTCAAATACATGTTCCTCCGACCATGAGATCATGCAACTCCCAGATACCGGAGGAATACCTTGTGTGCTATCAAACGTCACAACGTAACTGGGTGATCATAAAGATGCTCTACAGGTATCTCCGAAGATGTCCGTTGAGTTGGCATGGATGGAGACTGGGATTTATCACTCCGTGTTTCGGAGAGGTATCTCTGGGCCCTCTCGGTAATGCATATCATAAGAAGCTTGCAAGCAAAGTGACTAAGGAGTTAGTTACGGGGTGATGTATTACGGAACGAGTAAAGAGACTTGCCGGTAACGAGATTGAACTAGGTATGGAGATACCGACGATCGAATCTCGGGCAACTAACATACCGACGGACAAAGGGAATTACGTATGTTGTCATTGCGGTTCGACCGATAAGATCTTCGTGGAATATGTAGGAACCAATATGAGCATCCAGGTTCCGCTATTGGTTATTGACCGGAGAGGCGTCTCAGTCATGTCTACATCATTCCCGAACCCGTAGGGTCCGCACGCTTAACGTTCGTTGACGATATAGTGTTATATGAGTTATGTGAATTGGTAACCGAATATTGTTCGGAGTCTCGGATGAGATCCCGGACGTCACGAGGAGTCTCGGAATGGTCGAGAGGTAAAGATTTATATATGGGAAGTCATATTTTGGGTTCCGAAAAAAGGTGCAGTTTTTTCGGTATTGTACCGGGAAGCTTCCAGAAGGTTCCGGAGGATTCCGAAGGGGTCCGGAAGTCCACAAGTGGGTCCACCACGTCCCAAAGGGCTGGCATGGGCTAAGGGGAGGCACCCTGGCCTTATTGGGCCAGGCGCACCAAGTCCTCAAAAGCCCACGCAGCTAGGGAAGGAAAAAAAGGGAGAGTCCTAGTAGGAATAGGATTTTACTTTGGAGTCCAAGTCCACGTGTGTACTATTCACGGTTACTGTTTACGTGGCACTATTCCTTCTACTCCACGCCCCTACACATATATAAATAGAGGAGATGGGGCACCCCAAAGGAGACACAACATTGTCTTAGCCGTGTGCGGCGCCCCCCTCCACAGTTCCGTCCCTCGGTCATATTTTCGCAGTGCTTGGGCGAAGCCCTGCGGAGATAGCATCACCATCACCGTCACCACGCCGTCATGATGCCGGAACTCATCCACTACCTCGCCGTCTTGCTGGATCAAGAAGTCGAGGACGTCACCGAGCTGAACGTGTGGTGAACGCGGAGGTGCCGTACGTTCGGTGCTCGGTCGGTTGGATCGTGAAGTTGTTCGACGACATCAACCGCGTTGTTCTAACGCTTCCGCTTACGGTCTACGAGGGTACGTAGACACACTCCCCCTCTCATAGCTATGCATCTCCATGGATAGATCTTGCGTGTGCGTAGAATTTTTTTTTCCATGCAACGTTCCCCAACATACTCATCGTTTAAGCTCGAAATAGGGTTGCCACTTTTACATAAAGCATTAATGTGTTCACACCATTAGAGTTGCTTTAGCTCAATTGCTTAGAGCAAAGCTCCCCCTAGATGTGATATCCCTCCTAAGAGGGATGAACTAACCTTGGGTTTTGTCGATGATGACTTCATGTAGATGTTGAAGATGTGGATGCTCAATGTTGATGTAGACCATCAAGAGTTGGGAGCAATCCTTTGGAGTTTTGTGCTTTCAATACCTACATGGGTTAGTCCCACACAAGGAACATACAAGGATATCCATAGACATAGAGTGAAATACACATATGATGATGTCCGTGAATGCATTGAATACCTTGTCCCTTGCCTTACCAACAAGAGGGTTTGTGACTCCATGAACTAGTGCAAAATGTGGAAGTTGGTTGCACAAGTTCTTGCCATAAAGAATATGAGTGAAGTTTGTTGGCGGAGTCACCCTCAAGAACTCTCTAGTTCTTCTTCTTTTGGACCCACATCAACTTGATGGGAATCCTTGGAGTTGTGGTAGCACTTGATGAAGTAGAACTTGATGAAGTCTTGGGAACCCACTTGACCATGGCTTGAGGAGCTTCCTCAAATGAATCAATCTCTTCTTGAAGCTTGTCCTTGCCTTTTAGCTTGTGGTCTTGTGGTGGAAGATCTTCTTGAGCTTTTGTTCCCTTGAAGGAAGTAGAATCATACTCCTTTTGTTGAGGAACAAACTTCATCTTGGGGTATTGATCTTCTTCCCACTCAACTCCATTGGCATTGAACTTTTGTTCAAAACCAACACCTTGGTTCTTCCGGTGCCTTCCTTGCTTGCGTACAATTTCCTCAAATTGTTTACTCCCGGCAAGACTCTTGTAGACACCTTTTTCTGTAATTCCTTTCCATAGCATATTTTCTTGCTCAAGTGTAACTTGGCTAAGAGAATCATTAGTGGAATCAATTGAACTACTAGAAGCAACAACATTGGATTTAGCATTGTTATTGTTACTACTAGAGGTAGAACCATCTTTACCCTTGTTGCTAGTTTGCTTAGGTTTAACTTGTGGCATAAAGGTAGACAAGAGTAAATGTTTGGCAAGATATGAAGAACTCTGCTTTCGAAGATCGTCATTGATAGATTTAAGAAACTCATGCTCTTGCTCTAAATTTAGCTTCTCGAAACGTATCTTCTCATGAGTTCTTAGAAGTTCTCTATGATCCTCTTGAGTTGTTTCATGAGCTAACATAAGAGCATTTAGTTCTTTAGTTAGACGCTCAATCTCCTTCATAGCATTGTCACTCATTTCCTCTTGACTATCATGATTACTAGCATTTTCATTATAGCTCACATCACTAGCCCTATCAACAAGTAAATCATCATCACTAAGCAAATCATCTTCATCACTATTGAAATCAAGATACTCAGGGTGTGATACCTTGGGGCCTTTTGCCATGAAGCATCTTCCAATTCCTTCATTGGGTGAGTCAAATAGATCATAGGAGTTGGATGACACAAGTGCAAGTCCGGCAACACCTTCATCTTGACTATAGTCGGAGTTGGAGTGATAACTTCTCTCGGAGTGGTTGTCGGAGTCGGAGCCGGAAACCCATTCACCAACATGAGCTTGATGTCTTCTTCTTGTGTAGCTCTTGGATGACTTGTCCTTCCTCTCTGAATCCTTGCTTCTTCGAGAGTGTCTTTGTTCATAACGATCATCTCTACTCCTTCTCTCCTTATGAGGTGATTCATCTCTTCAATGTCTTCCTCTTGGTGATTCGTCTCTTTTCTTGTAGGGAGTCGTACACTCATTTGAGTAGTGTCCGGGCTTCCCACAATTGTAGCAATTGCGGTCACGACTTGATGATCTTCTCTCATAGTGTCTTGAGCTAGAGCATCTTTCTTTCCCTTTGTTCTTGTAGAACTTGTTGAACCTTTTCACCATTAGGCTTATCTCTTCATTTGATACTAGCTTGTCACTTGAAGTTGTTGGAGCATCGGTTGAGGCCTTGTAAGCACCACTTGATTTGTTGTGCAGCTCCTCTTTGTCCTTGAGTGACATTTCATGAGCAACAATCCTTCCAATGACTTCCGTGGGATTGAGATCTTTGTAGTTTGGCATCATTTGGATCAATGTGCAGACGGTATCATATTTTCCATCCAAAGCTCTAAGTATCTTCTTGATGATGAATTTGTCGGTCATCTCTTCACTTCCTAAGCCGGCAATCTCATTTGTGATGAGAGCAAGCCTAGAGTACATCTCAGCGACTCCTTCACCATCCTTCATCTTGAACTTGTCAAGTTGACTTTGAAGCACATCCAACTTAGATTCCTTGACAGACTCGGTACCCTCATGCATATCAACCAAAGTATCCCAAATTTCATTTGCATTCTCGAGGCGGCTAATTTTGTTGAATTTTTTGGGACATAAACCGTTGAATAGAATATCACAAGCTTGAGCATTGTATTGCAACATCTTCAATTCTTCCGGGGTTGCTTCACGGCCCGGTTCCTTGCCATCCTCAAAGAAGTCACCTTGCAAGCCAACACCAACAACAGCCCAAACGGCAGGGTTATGACCAAGAATATGCATTTTCATCTTATGTTTCCAACTAGCAAAGTTTGTACCATCAAAATATGGACCTCTACGGTGATAGTTACCCTCACTAGACGCCATACTCTCCTAGGTTGTGAAACCAAGGCTATGATCACCAAAGCAATGGAAATCAAGGCTTAAGGAGACCAGAGCTCTGATACCACTTGTAGGATCAAAAGTATGTCTAGAGGGGGGGTGATTAGACTACTTGACAAAATAAAATCTAACCTTTTCCCAGATTTTAATTGTGGGTAGATTTTAGCAATAGTACATGTCAAGCATCACCCTACACATGCAATTCTAAGAGTATAGCAGCGGAAAGTAGATAATTGCATATGTAAGTAAAGGAGGGGATCGGCGATTTCAAACGCAATGAAGACACGGTGGTTTTTGGCATGGTTCCGATAGGTGGTGCTATCGTACGTCCACGTTGATGGAGACTTCAACCCACGAAGGGTAACGGCTGCGCGAGTCCACGGAGGGCTCCACCCACAAAGGGTCCACGAAGAAGCAACCTTGTCTATTCCACCATGGCTTACGTCCACGAAGGACTAGCCTCACTCGGGGTAGATCTTCACGAAGTAGGCGATCTCCTTGCCCTTACAAACTGCTTGGTTCTACTCCACATCATGTTGGAGGCTCCCAAGTGACACCTAACCAATCTAGGAGACACCACTCTCCAAAAGTTAATAGACGGTGTGTTATTAATGAACTCCTTGCTCTTGTGCTTCAAATGATAGTCTTCCCAGCACTCAAACAACTCCTCATAGCTTTGGCTATGGTGGAAGAAGGATTTGAGTGGAAAGCAACTTGGGTAAGGCAAGAGATCAAGGTTCAAATGGTAGGAATGGAATAGTTTGATCTCAACACATGAGTAGGTGGTTCTCTCTCAGAAAATGTATGGTGGAAGTGTAGGCATGTTCTGATGGCTATCCTTTCTGAGAAGGAGGTGGTGGAGGGGTATATATAGCCTCCACACAAAATCCAACCGTTACACACTTTTGACCCAACTCGGTGGCACCGAAATGATCATCTCGGTAGCACCGAACTGTGTAAAAGATATGAACTTTAGGAATCTCGGTGGGACCGATACGAACAACTCAGATGGACCGAAGTGCAATGGCTAGGGCAGACCTCATCTCGGTGGCACCGATTGCATCAACTCGGTAGAACCGAAGTGAAGCAATAAGGCAACAGAGAGTTGGCAAGCCATCTCGGTGAGACCGATTTGCAAAACTCGGTGAGACCGAAGTAAGTGCAAACGATTAAAGAGAGTTGGCAAGGCCATCTCAATGAGACCGAGATCCATTTCGGTGGATCTGATTTGTTAGGGTTTTGGCAGTGGCTAAGTCTTGGATGAACTCGGTGGGGCCGGATAGAGAATTTCGGTGGGGCCGAGTTGGAATGTAGGTTTTGGACATATTTGGGTAGAGAGAGTGGTTGAGGGTTTAGGAGTACTGTCACTAAGCACTTGAGCAAAAATATCATTAAGCAACACCTCATCCCCTTTTAATAGTATTGGCTTTCCTATGGACTCAATGTGATCTTGGATCACTAAACCAGAAATGTAGAGTCTTGAGCTTTTGCCAATCCTTGTCCTTAGCATTGTGAGGGGTCCACGTCTCTAGTCCATACCATGCCAATCATTGAACATCCTGAAATCTTTCACTTGAATGGACATTAGTTCAATGAGATATATGTTGTTATGAATTACCAAAACCACCAAAGGAGCAAATGTGCTTTCAAGGCGTTACTCTGTTTTATACTTAATATCCTAGATGCATGCTGGATAGCGGTCGATGGGTGGAGTAATAGTAGTAGATGCAGGCAGGAGTCGGCTACTTGTCTCAGACGTGATGCCTATATACATGATCATTGCCATGAATCCGTCATAATTATTTGGTTTTCTATCAATTGCCCAACAGTAATTTGTTTACCCACCGTATGTTATGTGTTCGAGAGAGAAGCCTCTAGTGAAAACTATGGCCCCCGGGTCTACTTTTATCATATATTAAAATCCAAAAATACCTTGCTGCAATTTATTTACTTTTATTTTATTTAGTATTTTACTTTATCTATCTATCACAATCAGAATTAATCCTTGCAAATAACCGCTAAGAAGATTGACAACCCTCTTATTTGCGTTGGGTGCAAATGTTTGCTTTTGTGTGTGCAGGTGCTGCTAAAGGATTTTGGCTGGTTCTCCTACTAGATTGATAACCTTGGTTCTTAACTGAGGGAAATAATTATCTCTACTATACTGCAACATCCTCTCCTCTTTGGGGAAATACCAATGCAGTCTACAAGTAGCAGGGATCCGATGGCTGAGGGCCGGTGAGTGATTCCGCCCACGGTATAAAAGGTGGTTTTACTGTGCGGGGTTAATTTCAGATCCCCTTTTCCTCCACTCCGCACTCTGTTCTCTGCGTTCCCTTTTCCATCGTGCCGGAGCACTCGAGGCCATGGGGAAGGACTCCACAGCCAAGCTGGAGAGGGCAAAGAAGGCGGGGAAGGCTGCGCCGTCGAGCTCGGGGCCGTCAGGGAGCCACATCGTGGGGGAGTGGCTCCCCTCGCGCATCATGGCGAGGCGGTTGGAGGAGCTCACTGAAGAGGGCCTCATCCCGGCAGACGGGTGGAGGCGGCCAGAGGCAGACGAGGTCGAGCCCGTGCCTCAGGGTAACTAGCGTGTGCTGCTTGTTACCCACATCGAGCGAGGTTTCTCTATGCCCCCTCACCCTTTCTTTCGGACTTTCTTGGACCTTTTTGGGGCGTAGCTCCACCATCTTCCCCCCAATGCCATTGTGTATCTGTCGGCCTTTGTCTCTCTCTGTGAGAACTTCATTGGCTGTCATCCGCATTGGGGTTTGTTTAAACATATCTTCACGTGTCGATCGATGACCGTGAAGAAAGACTCGCTGAGTGGGGAGAAGACCCACGTAACCCAACTCTGCGGAGGCCTGGGGATACAGGTGCGGGGGTGGAGTGCCTTCCTGAAGATGAGTTTTCCCAACTCAATGAAGGGGTGGCAGGACAGCTGGTTCTATTGCAAGGACATCCCGAGTGCGGGGTATTCGATTGGCTTTCCTCCGTACTCGGGAGCGAGAGTCACCGTGCCTCCATCTCTGGAAGTGAGCGAGGAAGAAAAGGTGGATGTCGGGATCTTGACCGTCTCCATGGTCGGAGCTGTAAACGCCGGGGTCAACGGGATGGACCTGCTGGAAACCTTCTTGATTCGGAGGATCCAGCCACTGCAGGCCAGGGCACATCCTATGTGGATGTACGAAGGCCCGGGTGATGACACCCGAGTGCACCCAGAGGAGCTGACCGATGACGCCCTGGCCGGCAAGATCAAAGCCATCACATCGGCTCGAGACAACCCGCGAGGCGCCAGGAGGGTACCCCTGTACGAGAAGAACATCCAGCCGGTTGAGGTAAACATGCTTTAGATCAGTCGGATTGTGAACAAGCTTCTCCCAGTGTCTCTGGATCTTGACTTTATGTTTTCCTCCCTTTTAGAGTTTCCAGCAGATGATCTCCAATGTTTTGTCAGTCAACCGGTCACCAGCGGACGTGACGAGTGACACGGAATGCCAGCACCCGGACAACAGTGATGAGGAAGAGGAGGAAAGCGAAGAGGAGGAGGAGGAAAGCGATGTGGACGAGAGCGACACCGAGGAGGGCGAGGAAGCTGAGTCTTCCCTGTCTGAGACCGTTCCCTGGGAACGCCGCACCAAGGAGAAGAACGACCCGAGTGCCAGAGCAAGGAGTGCCCGAGCGCCGAGTGATCCGAGGCCGGCTGCTTCGGCTTCTTCGCGCGGAGCGATGCGCCTGCGGGCGGAGGCTACTGATTCGGCGGAGAAATAGCCCAAGCAGCCGAAACAAGTCTCCACCAAGCCTCGGAAGGCAGCGGTGCCAAGGATCAAAGTGGTGGTGCCACTGGCTCCGACGTAAGTACCCGAGACCAAATCTATTTTCCATGTAGTTTTCGTTCGTCTGATGTGCCTAGTGATCTCCTAACTTGCAGCAATGAGACGTCGACGACCTGATTGGATCTGAATGCTCCCAAGCAAGCCCATACGGAGGGCAACGCCGTCGATGCTGCTACTTCCAAGGGTATGATCTTGCCAATCGGCATTCGTCTTGAATCTTGTCCGGGTGGTTCCAATCTGACGTTGTCTCCCAAAAGTTCATGCAGCTCCGACTGAAGTCGTCCATCTGGACGAAGACGACAAGGCCGACCTGCGGAACCCAGAGGCCGACAAGGGGGCGCCGACCGGAGCTGACATCGTCATGCGGGAGGCTTCGCCTGGCCAGAAGACCCGTGTTTCTCCTGCTAAGGCTGTCAGGAAGCCCATCGGTCCGAGTCCTCCGGCTCAGGCCAGCTCTTCGTTGGTGCTCACTGCGCCGCCTCCCAAGCCTACACCCGCGCCACACTGATACGTCCAATTTGCATCATGATTTCCTACTATTATTTATTATGTTTTTAATCATTATTTCACTTTATGGTAGAATTCTTATGCCTTTTCTCTCTTAATTTGCAAGATTTACATGAAGAGGGAGAATGCCGGCAGGTGGAATTCTGGACCTGAAATAGCCACATCAGAGATACCTATTCTACAGAGCTCCAATTGACCTGAAATTTCACGGAGATTTTTTATTGAGTATATAAAAAATACTGAAGAAAAGAAATATCAGAGGGGACCCACCAGTTGCCAACAAGGCAACAGGGCGCGGCCCCCCTAGGCGCGCCCTGATGCCTTGTGGGGCCCACAGCTGGCGTCTGGCCCCCTCTTTCTGCTATATAAGGTCATTTGCCCTAGAAAAAAATAAGGAGAAGACTTTCGGGATGAAGCGCCGCCGTCTCGAGGCGGAACCTGGGCAGGAGCTATTTTGCTCTCCGGCTGAGCGATTCCGCCGGGGATACTTCCCTCCGGGAGGAAGAAATCGAAGCCAGCGACATCACCAATGATCCTCTCATCATGGGAGGACCAATCTTCATCAATATCTTCACCAGCACCATCTCATCTCAAACCCTAGTTCATCTCTTGTATTCAATCTTTGTCTCAAAACCTCAGATTGGTACCTGTGGGTTGCTAGTAGTGTTGATTACATCTTGTAGTTGATGCTAGTTGGTTTATTTGGTGGAAGATTATATGTTTAGATCCTTAATGCTATTCAATACCCCTCTGATCTTGAACATGAATATGATTTGTGAGTAGTTACTTTTGTTCTTTAGGACATGGGAGAAGTCTTGTCATAAGTAATCATGTGAATTTGGTATTCGTTCGATATTTTGATGATATGTATGTTGTTGCTTCCTTTAGTGGTGTCGTGTGAACGTCGACTACATGACACTTCACCATCTTTGGGCCTAAGGGAAGGCATTGTGGAGTTGTAATTAGATGATGGGTTGCTAGAGTGACAGAAGCTTAAACCCTAGTTTATGCGCTATTCCGTAAGGGGCTGATTTGGATCCATATGTTTCATGCTATGGTTAGAGTTATCTTAATTCTTCTTTCATAGTTGCAGATGCTTGCGAGAGGGGGTAATCATAAGTGGGTGGCTTGTTCAAGTAAGAACAGCACCCAAGCACCGGTCCACCCACATATCAAATTATCAAAGTAGCGAACGCGAATCAAACAAACATGATGAAAGTGACTAGATGAAATTCCCATGTGTCCTCGAGAACGCTTTTCTTATTATACGAGTTCATTTCGACTTGTCCTTTGCTACAAAAAGGATTGGGCCACCTTGCTGCACTTTTTTTTATAGTTACTACTTGTTACTTGTTACGAATTATCTTGCTCTCAAAACTATCTGTTACCGCTACTTTCAGTACTTGCAGAGAATACCTTGCTGAAAACCGCTTGTCATTTCCTTCTGCTCCTCGTTGGGTTCGACACTCTTACTTATCAAAAGGACTACGATTGATCCCCTATACTTGTGGGTTATCACACACTCGGCTCCTGCCACCGCCTTCGCTCTGCATAGAGTCCCAGAGGACCAAGTGGGAGAGAGCAAGGAAGCTTTAATCCAGGTCGAAGTGATGAACAGTTGGCTGAGGTAGGCGTACGACGCCAGCGAGGCTCTGAGGACCAACGTCCGAGTAAGTGCCATTGTAAGTGTTATTCGAAGTTTCTGTTTTGAATTTGTAACTGAACTTCCATCAGTGGGTTTGCGCGGGGCACACCCACTGGGTGTTCATTTTTCTCCAGTGGGGGCACGCTGAGTGCACCCACTGGGTGTAGTCCCCGAGGCTGCTGTTGACTGGAAATAGTCAGCGGGAGTCTTAGAACTCTGTATTTTCATTATTTCCACTTGGGTCGACCGGGGTCTTTACCGAGTGAGTCCTTTCCAGTGGGGGCATGCTGAGTGCACCCACTAGGTGTAGTCCCCGAGACCGCTATCGATTTCGGGCAATCGGTGGGAGTCTGATAGAACTTACACATGGGTTTTTTTTAGCTCATCAACATGAGTCATTCTCCAGTGGTGGCACGCTAAGTGCACCCACTGGGTGTAGTCCCCGAGACTGTCGTCGACTGGAAGCAGTCGGCGGTAGTCCTAGAGTTTTTTTTATAACACTTGGAGTGTCACCCCTCACTCGGCTGGCCGAGTGGGAGGCTTGGCAGACTAGGAAGCTTCGAGCTGATCGAGCTTGTCTGTCTTGCGGTCGATGATGAAGACCAGCATGTTGTTGTCCTCAATCTTCTTCATTGCCGACTCAGTTGTAAGATGGTACTTTGGGGTTTGGTACTGGTCAAGCTTGTTCCTTTGTCCGACTGACAATTTCCTTGTTTTGTGACAGAGGGCCTGCGAGCTGGGGACTCACTATGCCGATCTGGAGAAGGAAGTGCTGCAGCTCCGAGTGGATCTAGATGCGGAGAAGCACAAGAGCAGCCGCCTTGAGAAGGAGAAGAGCGCCCTTGGAGGTAAATCCCATTGTTTGACTGTTCGCCGAGTCATGCTTTTCTTTTGATTTGAGTCAATTCGCTTCAACAGATGTTCGTGGTGAGAATGCCCAACTTGTAATGAGGCTGAGGACTTCTATTTCTTTAGAAACCATGAAGTAGGCCCTGGAGGACAAGGACAAAGAGTTGGCGCTGGCGCAGAAGGAAGCCAAGAATAAGACCAAGGCTACCGAGGAGAAGCTGGCTTCGGTCAGTAAACTTGAGGAGGAGGTCAAGACCCTGAAGGTTGCTGCTGAAGCGGCCAGAAATGAGATTTCTGAGCTCAGGAAGACCAATGCCGAGTGGGAGACGAAGCACAGCACCCAGGCGAGTGTTTTTGAAGGGGAGAAGAAGGCACTGAATGACCAGATCACGAAGCTTCTTAAGAAGAAGGGTGAGCTGGAGCAGTACGTCCAGGAGTTTGGTGGAGATGGGCAAGAAGCTCGAAGGTAAGCCGCACCGCCGAGTGAATTTTATCTGCTCGCTTTAGAATTTTTTGCCTTCTCTGACCCCAAGTCATTTTCCTCAACAGAATTCTGCTTCAATTCCAAGCTGGAAACGGACCGAGTCGAGAAGGATCTGGATCCCTCAAGACAGCTCCATAAGGACAATGCCGCCATGGCCATTCTCCGTCTGGAGGAGCGCCTCGAAAGCACCATGGGGTACATTATCCGGCTGAGGTCCGCTTTGTCCAAGATTGATCAAGAACTGCTCCCAGGCAAAGAACTTCAGAGTGATGTGGAGTCCATGATGACTCGGCTGAAGGACATCCCAAGCCGGGTGTAGGCCTAGAAGAAGTCTGCTGCTCGCTGCGGTGCCGACGTGGCTCTCGCACTAGTCCGCGTCCACTGCAAGGATGTGGACGAGAAGAAGCTGAAGTCGTCGAAGGTTGCCAACAAGAAGAAACTCAAGTTTGAGGACTTCATGGAGACATTCATCGAGGCTGCCACTCGGATCGTGGATGGCATTGACCTTGACACCTTCGTCAACCCGGCCAGTCCTCCCGCAGTGGAGTGATCGAAAAACATTTAAGTCTTGATTTGCTTCGGAATGCCGAGTGGTTGATGTAACTGTGAAACTTTAATGAGCCTTGGGCTCGCATACTTTGCTTCTGCTATGAGTACTCGAATGGATCGGAGTTTACTCGGATATTTGGATTTTTGTTCCGTTTGCCAATGTTGTTCTTTCTGACTTAGGTGAAGGCCGGTTCGCGGCTAAGCCCCCGAGTGTGGAGCATGTCCGCACTCGGATAGTCTTTAACTTAGGCGAAATCTGGTTCGCTGCTAAGCCCCCGAGTGTGGAGCGTGTCTGCACTCGGATAGTCTTTAACTTAGGCGAAATATGGTTCGCGGCTAAGCCCCCGAGTGTGGAGCGTGTCCACACTCGGATGGTCTTTGACTTAGGTGAAATCTGGTTCGTGGCTAAGCCCCCGAGTGTGGAGCGTGTCCGCACTCGAATGGTCTTTAACTTAGGCGAAATCTGGTTCGCGGCTAAGACTCCGAGTATGGAGCGTGTCTGCACTCGGATGGTCTTTAACTTAGGCAAAATCTGGTTAGCAGCTAAGCCCCTGAGTGTGGAACATGTCCGCACTCGGATAGTTTTTAACTTAGGCGAAATCTGGTTCGCGGCTAAGCCCCCGAGTGTGGAGCGTGTCCGCACTCGGATAGTTCTTAACTTAGGCAAAATCTGGTTCGCGGCTAAGCCCCTGAGTGTGGAGCGTGTCCGCACTCAGATAGTTTTTAACTTAGGCGAAATCTGGTTCGCGGCTAAGCCCCCGAGTGTGGAGCGTGTCCGCACTCAGATAATTTTTAACTTAGGTGAAATCTGGTTCGCGGCTAAGCCCCCGAGTGTGGAACGTGTCCGCACTCGGATAATTTTTCAAACTTAGGCGAAATCTTGTTCGCAGCTAAGCCCCAGAGTGTGGAGCGTATCCGCACTCGGATAGTTTTTCAAACTTAGACGAAATCTGGTTCGCAGCTAAGCCAATACACCCACTGGGGGCGTGTTGTTAGTTTCCAAACGCTGTTAGTCACCGGAGTGAAAACATGGTACTTCCCAAATTAGATGAAATACAGGAAAAGTAAGACTTTTATTCATCTAATTTCATTCGGAACGTTATTACAATGGGGAGAAATTTATTCTAAGTGAAGAATTTGTGGAGCAGATCCGCGTTCCAAGCTTGGGGCTCTTCCACACCCTTGGTTAAGTTGTAGAGCCGATAGGCTCCGTTGTTCAGTACTTTTGATATCGCAAAGGGCCCTTGCCATGGTGGCACCAGCTTGTGAGGTTTCTGCTGGTCCAGTCGGAGGACTAGGTCTCCTTCTTGGAAGGCACACCCCCTGACATGTCTATCATGATAGCGGCGCAAGTCTTGCTGATAAGCAGTCGTCCTGACGAGAGCCAATTCGCGTTTTTCCTCCAGTAGGTCGAGGTTAACTTGACGTTCTTCCTCAGCCTCTGCCTCCGAGTACAGATCCACTCGAGGAGAGTTGTGGAGCAAATCACTCGGCAAGACTGTCTCACAGCCATACACCAAAAAGAAAGGAGTGCGCTTCGTGGACCGATTCGGGGTCGTCCGCAAGCCCCAGAGGACCGACGGCAGCTCAGTGACCCAGGCTCCTGCTGCGTATGTGAGGTCACACATGAGACGTGGTTTGAATCCTTGGAGTATCAATCCATTCGCCCATTCCGCCTGCCCATTCGACTGAGGGTGAGTCACGGAGGCGTAATCGACCTGAGTGCCCTGGGAATAGCAAAACTCGCGGAATTCGTCCAAGTCGAAGTTCGACCCATTGTCTGTGATGAGGCTGTGGGGGACTCCAAACCTGAAGATTATCTCCTTGATGAACTTGATTGCAGTCGAAGAGTCCAGCTTCTTTATAGGCTTGATACGTCTCCGTTGTATCTACTTTTCCAAACACTTTTGCTCTTGTTTTGGCCCCTAATTTGCATGATTTGAATGAAACTAACCCGGACTGACGCTGTTTTCAGCAGAATTGCCATGGTGTTGTTTTTGTGCAGAAAATCAAAGTTTTTGGATTTGAATGAATCTTTTTGGAGAATTTTTATGGAATATATAAAAATTATTGGCGCAAGAATCAACAAAAGGGGGGCCACCCAGTGCCCACGAGGCACCAGGGCGCGCCACCCCCCCCCAAGCGCGCCCTGGTACCTCATGGGGCCCACGTGGCTCCGTCTGACCTAATTCCAATGCTATAAATTCAATTTCTCAAAGAAAAAAATAAGAGAGGAAGTTTTATTGCGTTTCACGATACGGAGCCGCCGCCACCTCCTGTTCTTCATCGGGAGGCCAGATCTGGAGTCCGTTTGGGGCTTCGAAGAGGGGGGTCTTCCGGCATCATCATCATCAACCATTGTTCATCACCAATTTCATGATGCTCACCGCCGGGAGTGAGTAATTCCTTCGTAGGCTTGCTGGACAGTGATGAGTTGGATGAGATTTATTATGTAATCGAGTTAGTTTTGTTAGGGCTTGATCCCTAGTATCCACTATGTTCTGAGATTGATGTTGCTATGACTTTGCTATGCTTAATGCTTGTCACTAGGGCCCGAGTGCCATGATTCCAGATCTGAACCCTTTATGTTTTCATGAATATATTGGTGTTCTTGATCCGATCTTGCAAGTTATATGCACCTGCTATGTGTTATGATCCGCATACCCCAAGGTGACAATAATTGGGATTCTTTCCGGTGATTGCCATAGTTTGAGGAGTTCATGTATTCACTATGTGTTAATGCTTTGTTCTGGTTCTCTATTAAAAGGAGGCCTTAATATCCCTTAGTATCCTTATGGACCCCGCTGCCACGGGAGGGTAGGACAAAAGATGTCATGCAAGTTCTTATCGCAAGCACGTATGACTATATACGGAATACATGCCTACATTACATTGATGAATTGGAGCTAGTTCTGTGTCGCCCTAGGTTATGACTGTTACATGATGAATGTTATCTAACATAATCACCGATCCAATGCCTACGAGCTTTTCACATATTGTTCTTGCTAAGTTACTACTGTTGCTACTACTGTCACAATTGCTACAAAACTACTACTGCTACCGTTACTGCTATTGTTACTATTATTGCTACTGCTATCAAACTATCATACTATTGTGCTACTGATCACTCTGCTGCAGATATTTATTCTCAGGTGTGGTTGAATTGACAACTCAACTGCTAATACTTGCAAATATTCTTTGGCTCCCCTTGTGTCGAATCAATAAATTTGGGTTGAATACTCTATCCTCGAAAACTGTTGCGATCCCCTATAATTGTGGGTTATCAAGACCTTTTTCTGGCGCCGTTGCCGGGGAGCATAGCTATATTTGCTGAGTCACTTGGGATTTATATCTGTTGATCACTATGAAGAATCTGAAAGATGCTAAGACCAAGATCGTGATGGAAATATGCCCTAGAGGCAATAATAAAGTTGTTATTATTTTATATTTCCTTGTTCATGATAAAGGGTTATTATTCATGCTAGAATTGTATTGACCGAAAACTTAAATACATGTGTGAATACATAAACAAATACCGTGTCCCTAGTGAGCCTCTACTAGACTAGCTCGTTGATCAAAGATGGTTAAGGTTTCCTAACCATAGACATGAGTTGTCATTTGATAACGGGATCACATCATTAGGAGAATGATGTGATGGACAAGACCCATCTATTAGCTTAGCATATGATCGTTCTGTTTATTGCTACTGCTTTCTTGAATGTCAAATACATGTTCCTCCGACCATGAGATCATGCAACTCCCGGATACCGGAGGAATACCTTGTGTGCTATCAAACGTCACAACGTAACTGGGTGATCATAAAGATGCTCTACAGGTATCTCTGAAGGTGTCCGTTGAGTTGGCATGGATCGAGACTGGGATTTGTCACTCCGTGTTTCGGAGAGGTATCTCTGGGCCCTCTCGGTAATGCACATCATAAGAAGCTTGCAAGCAAAGTGACTAAGGAGTTAGTTACGGGATGATGTATTATGGAACGAGTAAAGAGACTTGCCGGTAACGAGATTGAACTAGGTATGGAGATACCGACGATCGAATCTCGGGCAAGTAACATACCGACGGACAAAGGGAATTACGTATGTTGTCATTGCGGTTCGACCAATAAGATCTTCGTGGAATATGTAGGAACCAATATGGGCATCCAGGTTCCTCTATTGATTATTGACCGGAGAGGCGTCTCGGTCATGTCTACATCATTCCCGAACCCGTAGGGTCCGCACGCTTAACGTTCGTTGACGATATAGTGTTATATGAGTTATGTGAATTGGTAACCGAATATTGTTCGGAGTCCCGGATGAGATCCCGGACGTCACGAGGAGTCTCGGAATGGTCGAGAGGTAAAGATTTATATATGGGAAGTCATATTTTGGGTTCCGGAAAAAGGTGCAGTTTTTTCGGTATTGTGCCGGGAAGCTTCCAGAAGGTTCCAGAGGATTCCGGAGGAGTCCGGAAGTCCACAAGTGGGTCCACCACGTCCCAAAGGGCTGGCATGGGCTAAGGGGAGGCGCCTTGGCCTTATTGGGCCAGGCGCACCAAGTCCTCAAAAGCCCACGCAGCTAGGGAAGGAAAAAAGGGAGAGTCCTAGTAGGAATAGGATTGGACTTTGGAGTCCAAATCCAGTGTGTACTATTCACGGTTACTGTTCATGTGGCACTATTCCTTCTACTCCAAGCCCCTACACATATATAAATAGAGGAGAGGGGGCGCCCCAAAGGACACAACATTGTCTTAGCCGTGTGCGGCGCCCCCCTCCACAGTTCCGTCCCTCGGTCATATTTTCGCAGTGCTTGGGCGAAGCCCTGCGGAGATAGCATCACCATCACCGTCACCACACCGTCGTGCTGCTGGAACTCATCCACTACCTCGCCGTCTTGCTGGATCAATAAGTCGAGGACGTCACCGAGCTGAACGTGTGCTGAACGCGGAGGTGCCGTACGTTCGGTACTCGGTCGGTTGGATCGTGAAGTTGTTCGACGACATCAACCGCGTTGTTCTAACGCTTCTGCTTACGATCTACGAGGGTACGTAGACACACTCCCCCTCTCGTAGCTATGCGTCTCCATTGATAGATCTTGCGTGTGCGTAGAAAATTTTTGTTTTCCATGCAACGTTCCCCAACAGTGGTATCAGAGCCGAGTCTATGCGTAGATGATATGCACGAGTAGAACACAAAGAGTTGTGGGCGGTGATCGTCATACTGCTTACCACCAACGTCTTATTTTGATTCGGCGGTATTGTAAGATGAAGCGGCCTGGACCAACCTTACATGTCCACGTACATGAGACCGGTTCCACCGACAGACATGCAACTTGTTTTGCATAAAGGTGGCTAGCGGGTGTCTGTTTCTCCTACTTTAGTTGAATCGAATTTGACTGCGGTCGGTCCTTGTTGAAGGTTAAAACAGCAAACTTGATAAATCACCGTTGTGGTTTTGTGCCGTAGGTAAGAACGGTTCTTGCCAGAAGCCCGTAGCAGCCACGTAAAACTTGCAACAACAAAGTAGAGGACGTCTAACTTGTTTTTGCAGGGTATGCTGTGATGTGATATGGTCAAGACATGATGTGATATACGTTATTGTATGAGATGATCATGTTTTGTAATTTATCGACAACCGGTAGGAGCCTTATGGTTGTCTCTTTATTGTATGAAATGCAAGCGCCATGTAATTGCTTTACTTTATCGCTATGCGTTAGCAATAGTTGTAGAAGCAATAGTTGGCGAGACGACCACGACGCAATGATGGAGATCAAGGTGTCGAGCCGGTGACGATGGAGATCATGACGATGCTTTGGAGATGGAGATCAAAAGCACAAGATGATGGCCATATCATGTCACATATTTTGATTGCATGTGATGTTTATCCTTTATGCATCTTATTTTGCTTAGAACGGCGGTAGCATTATAAGATGATCCCTTCACTAAATTTCAAGATAAAAGTGCTCTCCCCGAGTATGCACCGTTGCTAAAGTTCGTCGTTTCGAAGCACCTCGTGATGATCGGGTGTGATAGATTCTACGTTCACATACAACGGGTGTAAGCCAGTTTTACACAAGCAGAATACTTGGGTTAAACTTGACGAGCCTAGCATGTACAGACATGGTCTCGGAACACTGGAGACTGAAAGGTCGAACATGAGTCATATAGTAGATATGATCAACATGGAGATGTTCACCATTGATGACTATCCCATCTCACGTGATGATCGGACATGGGCTAGTTGATTTGGATCATGTATCACTTAGTTAACTTGAGGGATGTTAATTTAAGTGAGAGTTCATTAGTAATTTGATTAATTGAACTTAATTTATCATGAACTTAGTCCTGATAGTCTTTGCAAATTATGTTGTAGATCAATAGCTCGCGTTGTAGCTCCCCTGTTTTTGATACGTTCCTAGAGAAAGCTTAGTTGAAAGATGATGGTAGCAATTACACGGACTGGGTCCGTCACTTGAGGATTATCCTCATTGCTGCACAGAAGGATTATGTCCTTGATGCACCGCTAAGTGATGGACCTGCTGCAGGAGCTGCTGCAGACGTTGTGAACGCCTGCCAGGCTCGATCTGATGACTACTCGATAGTTCAGTGTGCCATGCTCTACGGCTTAGAACCGGGACTACAAAAGCGTTTTGAACGCCATGGAGCATATGAGATGTTCAAGGAGCTAAAATTGATATTTCAAGCTAATGCCCGGGTTGAGAGATATGAAGTCTCCAACAAGTTCTTCAGCTGTAAGATGGAGGAGAACAGTTCTGTCAGTGAACACATACTCAGAATGTCTGGATACCACAACCACTTGACTCAGCTGGGAATTGATCTTCAGGTTGAGAGTGTTATTGACAGAGTTCTTCAGTCACTGCCACCAAGCTATAAAGGCTTCGTGATGAACTATAATATGCAAGGGATGGAGAAGACAATTCCCGAGCTCTTCGCAATGCTGAAATCAGCGGAGGTAGAAATCAAGAAGGAGCATCAAGTGTTGATGGTTAACAAAACCACTAGTTTCAAGAAAAAGGGCAAGGGAAAGAAGGGGAACTTCAAGAAGAATGGCAAGCAAGTTGCCGCTCCCACGAAGAAACCCAAAGCTGGACCCAGGCCTGAAACAGAGTGCTTCTACTGCAAAGGGACTGGTCACTGGAAGCGGAACTGCCCCAAGTATTTGGCGGATAAGAAGGATGGCAAAGTGAGCAAAGGTATATTTGATATACATGTTATTGATGTGTTCCTCACTAATGCTCGCAGTAGCGCCTGGGTATTTGATACTGGTTCGGTTGCTCATATTTGTAACCCGAAACAGGAGCTACGGAATAAGCGAAGATTGGCTAAGGACGACGTGACGATGCGCGTCGGGAATGGTTCCAAGGTTGATGTGATCGCCGTCGGCACGCTGCCTCTACATCTACCTACGGGATTAGTTTTAGACCTCAATAATTGTAATTTGGTGCCAGCGTTGAGCATGAACATTATATCTGGATCTTGTTTATTGCGAGACGGTTATTCATTTAAGTCAGAGAATAATGGTTGTTCTATTTATATGAGTAACATCTTTTATGGTCACGCACCTTTTGTGAATGGTCTATTCTTGTTGAATCTCGATCGTAGTGATACACATATTCATAATATTGATGCCAAAAGATGCAAAGTTGATAATGATAGTGCAACATACTTGTGGCACCGCCGTTTAGGTCATATTGGTGTAAAGCGCATGAAGAAACTCCATGCGGATGGACTTTTGGAATCTCTTGATTATGAATCATTTGATACTTGCGAACCATGCCTCATGGGCAAGATGACTAAAACTCCGTTCTCCGGAACAATGGAGCGAGCTACTGATTTGTTGGAAATAATACATACCGATGTATGCGGTCCGATGAATGTTGAAGCACGCGGCGTGTATCGTTATTTTCTAACCTTCACAGATGATTTGAGTAGATATGGGTATATCTACTTGATGAAACACAAGTCTGAAACATTTGAAAAGTTCAAAGAATTTCAGAGTGAAGTAGAGAATCATCGTAACAAGAAAATAAAGTTTCTACGATCTGATTACGAAGGCGAATATTTGAGATACGAGTTTGGCCTTCATTTAAGAAAATGTGGAATTGTTTCACAACTCACGCCACCTGGAACACCACAGCGTAATGGTGTGTCCGAACGTCGTAACTGTACTTTATTGGATATGGTGCGTTCTATGATATCTCTTACCGATTTGCCCCTATCGTTTTGGGGTTATGCATTAGAGACAGCTGCACTCACGTTAAATAGGGCACCGTCTAAATCCGTTGAGACGACACCATATGAACTATGGTTTGGCAAGAAACCTAAGCTGTCATTTCTTAAAGTTTGGGGATGCGATGCTTATGTGAAAAAGCTTCAACCTGATAAGCTCGAACCCAAAGCGGAGAAGTGCATCTTCATAGGATACCCTAAAGAAACAATTGGGTACACCTTCTACCACAGATCCGAAGGCAAGGTCTTTGTTGCCAAGAATGGGTACTTTCTAGAGAACGAGTTTCTCTCGAAAGAAGTGAGTGGGAGGAAAGTAGAACTTGATGAGGTAATTGTACCTTCTCTCGAATTGGAAAGTAGCTCATCAGAGAAAACCGTTCCCGTGATGCCTACACAAATAATTGAGGAAGATAATGGTGAAGATCATGAAACTTCAGATCAAGTTACTACTGAACCTCGTAGGTTAACCAGAGTACGTTCCGCACCAGAGTGGTACGGTAATCCTGTTCTGGAAGTCATGTTGTTAGACAACGGCGAACCTACGAACTATGAAGAAGCTATGATGAGCCCAGATTCCGACAAATGGCTTGAGGCCATGAAATCTGAGATAGGATCCATGGATGAGAACAAAGTATGGACTTTGGTGGACTTGCCCGATGATCGGCAAGCCATTGAGAATAAATGGATTTTTAAGAGGAAGACAAACGCTGATGGTAATATCACTGTCTACAAAGCTCGACTTGTCGCGAAAGGTTTTTGACAAGTTCAAGGGGTTGACTACGATGAGACTTTCTCACCCATAGCGATGCTTAAGTCTGTCCGAATCATGTTAGCAATTGCCACATTTTATGATCTGGCAAATGGATGTAAAAACTGCATTCCTTAATGGTTTTCTCAAATAAGAGTTGTATATGATGCAACCAGAAGGTTTTGTCGATCCTAAGGGTGCTAACAAAGTGTGCAAGCTCCAGCGATCCATCTATGGACTGGTGCAAGCATCTCGGAGTTGGAATATACGCTTTGATGAGGTGATCAAAGCATATGGTTTTGTACAGACTTACGGTGAAGCCTGTATTTACAAGAAAGTGAGTGGGAGCTCTGTAGCATTTCTAATATTATATGTGGATGACATATTGTTGATTGGAAATGATATAGAATTTCTGGATGGCATAAAAGGATACTTGAATGAAAGACCTCGATGAAGCTGCTTATATATTGGGCATCAAGATCTATAGAGATAGATCAAGACGCTTGATAAGACTTTCAATGAGTACATACCTTGACAAGATTTTGAAGGAGTTCAAAATGGATCAGTCAAAGAAGGAGTTCTTGCCTGTATTGTAAGGTGTAAAGTTGAGTAAGACTCAAAGCTCGACCACGGCAGAAGATAGAGAGAGAATGAAAGTCATTCCCTATGCCTCAGCCATAGGTTCTATAATGTATGACATGCTGTGTACCACACCTAATGTGTGCCTTGCCACGTGTCTGGCAAATGGGGTACAAGAGTGATCCAGGAGTGGATCACTGGACAGCGGTCAAAATTATCCTTAGTAACTAAAGGACTAAGGAAATGTTTCTCGATTATGGAGGTGATAAAGAGTTCGTCGTAAAGGGTTACGTCGATGCACGCTTTGACACCAATCTGGATATCTCTGAGTAGCAAACCGGATACGTATAATGGAGCAGTCATTTGGAATAGCTCCAAGTAAAGCGTGATAGCAGCATCTAGAGTATGACATAAGGATTTGCAAAGTACACATGGGTCTGAATATTGCAGACCCATTGACTAAAATTCTCTCTCACGAGCAAAACATGATCACACCTTAGAACTCTTTGAGTGTTAATCACATGGTGATGTGAACTAGATTATTGACTATAGTGAACTCTTGGGTGTTAATCACATGGCGATGTGAACTAGATTATTGACTCGAGTGCAAGTGGGAGACTGATGGAAATATGCCCTAGAGGCAATAATAAAGTTGTTATTATTTTATATTTCCTTGTTCATGATAAAGGTTTATTATTCATGCTAGAATTGTATTGACCGGAAACTTAAATACATGTGTGAATACATAAACAAATACCGTGTCCCTAGTGAGCCTCTACTAGACTAGCTCGTTGATCAAAGATGGTTAAGGTTTCCTAACCATAGACATGAGTTGTCATTTGATAACGGGATCACATCATTAGGAGAATGATGTGATGGACAAGACCCATCTGTTAGCTTAGCATACGATCGTTCTGTTTATTGCTACTGCTTTCTTGAATGTCAAATACATGTTCCTCCGACCATGAGATCATGCAACTCCCGGATACCGGAGGAATACCTTGTGTGCTATCAAACGTCACAACGTAACTGGGTGATCATAAAGATGCTCTACAGGTATCTCCGAAGGTGTCTATTGAGTTGGCATGGATCGAGACTAGGATTTGTCACTCCGTGTTTCGGAGAGGTATCTCTGGGCCCTCTCGGTAATGCACATCATAAGAAGGTTGCAAGCAAAGTGACTAAGGAGTTAGTTACAGGATGATGTATTACGGAACGAGTAAAGAGACTTGCCGGTAACGAGATTGAACTAGGTATGGAGATACCGACGATCGAATCTCGGGCAAGTAACATACCGACGGACAAAGGGAATTATGTATGTTGTCATTGCGGTTCGACCGATAAGATCTTCGTGGAATATGTAGGAACCAATATGGGCATCCAGGTTCCGCTATTGATTATTGACCAGAGAGGCGTCTCGGTCATGTCTACATCATTCCCGAACCCGTAGGGTCCGCACGCTTAACGTTCGTTGACGATATAGTGTTATATGAGTTATGTGAATTGGTAACCGAATGTTGTTCGGAGTCCCGGATGAGATCCCGGACGTCACGAGGAGTCTCGGAATGGTCGAGAGGTAAAGATTTATATATGGGAAGTCATATTTTGGGTTCCGGAAAAAGGTGCAGTTTTTTCGGTATTGTACCGGGAAGCTTCCAGAAGGTTCCGGAGGATTCCGGAGGAGTCCGGAAGTCCACAAGTGGGTCCACCACGTCCCAAAGGGCTGGCAATGGCTAAGGGGAGGCGCCCTGGCCTTATTGGGCCAGGCGCACCAAGTCCTCAAAAGCCCACGCAACTAGGGAAGGAAAAAAGGGAGAGTCCTAGTAGGAATAGGATTGGACTTTGGAGTCCAAATCCACGTGTGTACTATTCTCGGTTACTGTTCACGTGGCACTATTCCTTCTACTCCAAGCCCCTACACATATATAAATAGAGGAGAGGGGGCGCCCCAAAGGACACAACATTGTCTTAGCCGTGTGCGGCGCCCCCCTCCACAGTTCCGTCCCTCGGACATATTTTCGCAGTGCTTGGGCGAAGCCCTGCGGAGATAGCATCACCATCACCGTCACCACGCCGTCGTGCTGCCGGAACTCATCCACTACCTCGCCGTCTTGCTGGATCAAGAAGTCGAGGACGTCACCGAGCTGAACGTGTGCTGAACGCGGAGGTGCCGTACGTTCGGTACTCGGTCGGTTGGATCGTGAAGTTGTTCGACGACATCAACCGCGTTGTTCTAACGCTTCCGCTTACGGTCTACGAGGGTACGTAGACACACTGCCCCTCTCGTAGCTATGCATCTCCATGGATAGATCTTGCATGTGCATTGAAAATTTTTGTTTTCCTTGCAACGTTCCCCAACAGATCGTTCCCTCTAGAACGAGGGGAGGTAAGGAACTGCCATCTAGCTCTGCACTTGATTCACCTTCTGTTTTGAGTAAACTTGCAACACCACAACATGCTATTAATTCTGATATGTCACAAGTTATTGATGATACCACTTCTGCTATAAATGATACTCATGCTGATGCTAGTACTATGCTTGATAATGTTGTGCCACTTGGTGAATTTCTTACTGAACAAATTGCTAAAGCTAAAGAAATTGAAAATGTTGAATCTCTTAAGAATTATGATTCACCTATTATGCCTAGCTCTCCTACTAGAGTTGAAACACCTGATTAACATTGCTTTGATAGGGAGACATCCAGAGCAATTCTTGCTTGTAATGATAGACATGAAGTTATAAAACTGGTTGCTGAAATGAAAGAAAAATCTATGCGGGAGAAAATGAAATGTGATCCTAAGTTTGCTACCTCTCCCATATTTATTACTGATAAGGATTATGAATTCTCTGTTGATCCTGGGTTAATTACCTTTGTTGAATCTGATCCTTTCCATGGCTATGAAACTGGAACCGTTGTGGCACATCTTACTAAATTAAATGATATAGCCACCCTATTTGCTCATGAGGAAAAAATTCGCTATTACTATATTCTTAAATTATTTCCTTTCTCATTAAAGGGTGATGCTAAAGAATGGTATAATACTCTTGCTCCTGGATGTGTGCGTAGTCCCCAGGATATGATTTATTACTTCTTTGAAAAATATTTTCCTGCTCATAAGAAACAAGCTGCCTTACAGGAAATATTTAACTTTGTGCAAATTGAAGAAGAGAATCTCCCTCAAGCTTGGGGGAGGCTTCTCCAATTACTTAATGCTTTCCCTGATCATCCTCTTAATAAAAATGAAATACTTGATATCTTCTATAATGGACTAACCGATGCTTCTAGGGACTACCTAGATAGTTGTGCGAGCTGTGTTTTCAGGGAAAGGACTATTGAACAAGCTGAGGAATTATTGAATAATATATTGAAGAATGATAATGATTGGACACTTCCTGAACCACCGCCTAAACCTACTCTGAAGAAGAGGTGTATTTTATATCTCAGTCCTGAAGATATGCAAGAAGCAAAGAAATGCCAGAAGGAAAAAGGTATTAAAGCTGAAGATGTTAAAAATTTGCCACCTATTGAAGAAATACATGGTCTTGACACACTGCCACAGGTAGTAGAGGTAAATTCTCTTATAAAATTTGATGAAGGTGATATTCCCTATAACAAACCTCCTAGTCAATGCTTGTATGAATTTGACATTTATATTATTAAGCAAGATCACTTCAATGCAAATGTTATGAAACAATTAAAACGAAATGCCTACATGATTGATCGCTTGAGTGACTTATTATTTAGAATTGCTAATGATGTTAAAGGTGTGAGTAAACATGCATCTATGGTTCAAACTCAATTAGAACAAGTTGCTAAATCTCAAAGTGAATTGCTCAATGAAATGAATAATAATATGAATGATCATGTTGTTAGAGTAATGACTAGAGGAGGTAGAATGACTCAGGAGCCACTTTATCCTGAAGGTCATCCAAAAAGAATTGAACAAGACTCTCAAAGAATTAATGTTGATGCACCTAGTCCATCTAAAAAGAAAAAGAAAAAGAAAAATGATAGGACTTTGCATACTTCTAGTGAACCTGAGGTAGAAAAACCCTTAGAAGATAGTAATGATGTTTCTATTTCTGATGCTGAAACACAATCTGGTAATGAACAACCACCTGATGATAATAATAATGATGAAGCTCGTATGGATACCCAACCAGATAATGATAAAGAACCTGATAATGATGTTGAAATAGAACTTGTTGTTGATCTTGATAACCCACCTTCTAAAAATAAACGTTATGATAAAAGAGACTTCGTTGCTAGAAAACATGGTAAAGAAAGAGAACCATGGGTTCAAAAACCCATGCCCTTTCCTCCTAAACCATCTAAGAAAAAGGATGAGGAAGAATTTGAATGCTTTGCTAAAATGCTTAGGCCAGTCTTCTTGCGCACTTGTTTGACCGATATTATAAAGATGCCTCCTTATGCTAAATACATGAAAGACATTGTCACAAATAAAAGAAAGATACCTGAAGCTGAAATTTCTACCATGCTTGCAAATTATTCTTTTAAGGATGGAGTACCTAAGAAACTAGGAGATCCAGGAATACCAACTATACCATGCTCCGTTAAGAGAAATTATGTCAAAACTGCTTTGTGTGATTTAGGAGCCAGTGTTAGTGTTATGCCTTTCTCTTTATATAAAAGACTTGATTTGAATAAACTCACTCCCACTGAAATATCGTTGCAAATGGCTGACAAATCAACTGCCATACCCATCGGTGTTTGTGAGGATGTGCCCGTTGTAGTTGCAAATGTTACTATTCTAACAGACTTTGTTATACTTGATATGCCCGAGGATGACAACATGTCGATTATCCTCGGTAGATCCTTCTTGAATACTGCAGGGGCTGTTATTGATTGCAACAAAAGCAAGGTCACTTTTCATATCAATGGTAATGAACATACGGTGCACTTTCCGAAGAAACAATTTCAAGTAAATGGTATTCATATTATTGAAAAGACTCCGACAATTACTATTGGAAGTTTTCAAATCCCTCTTCCTACTATTAAAAAGAAATATGAAACTCTTATTATCGGGGAGATGCATATCCCCGTTGAGGTAACTTAGTGTTATAAGAAAGTTCTTCGGTTTCATGTTACTCGGAAATAGTTTGTTAATAAGACCTGATCAACCTTATTAATGGATTCTTTTTTAGAGGCATGTGGTCGATGAATTTAGTAAGCACAACCTTCTGTACTCACTTTTTGTTTTCTATTATCTTTAGTTAAATAAAATAAAATACCATGATTATCCTGTTTTCTGATTTATCCGTGCAATAAAAAAGTGCCCAGAAATAAAAGTGCTCAGAATGCAATAAAATTTTGATATGAATTTTTATGTAATATTTAAGAATTTTGGCACTGGACACATACCAGGGGGGTGCCCCAGGTACCCATGAGGCACCAGGGCGCGCCACTCCCCCTAGCGCGCCCAGGTACCTCGTGGGCCCCACAGGGGCCCCCTCACTTATTCCTTCAGCTCACTTCGTCTCTTACCTCTAGCAAAAATTCCTGGTAGCTCTCTCTCTCTCGTGTTCTTGCTCACAAAACAGAAATTTTCCATCTCTTTGCTCGGAGCTCCGTTTCTGAAACTGTTTTAGGAGATTGCTCCTTGGTATGTGACTCCTCCACTGCTCCAATTAGTTTTTGCTCTAGTGGATTATATTTTGCATAATTAGCTGCTCTTGGTGCTACAGAAAATGAGCTTGCATGTTGAATTCTTTAAGTTCCAAGTAGTTTGAATGCTTGATATAGCCTCTAGACATCCATATGAGTAGTTGCTATCAATCTTGTGAAGTTTTATTGATATCATTTTCTGACCCAAAATTTTTCAGAAAATTGTTCTTAGAAAAATGAATATCTTCCAGAGGAGTTCCTCGAAGCGGAACGCCAAGGGAGTCCTTGGGGAGTCCTCGGACAGTGACCTCAACATCCCGCGTAGGACAGAGGTCCGGCCGTGCGAATGGCCGCACAATGCCTTCATGGACGAAGCCGGATTCTATCAAGAGTTCGCGCAATTTGTTGCTAATGCCTGATTGAGCGACTTCCTCGCAGATGAGTGTGACTAGTACCACATCCTTACAAATTCCTTTGTGCAAAACTTTCATTTTTTGAATAGGGTCGAACCCCCTGAGGTGCGCTTTGATTTATATGCTGAACATTATCAGATACCTCTGGCTGAATTTTGCGAGATATGTTTGATCCTCTTTGATGGGGAAATTAGAGAGCCTCGACCAGAGGAGTTTGAGGGTTTCCTCCGCACTTTGACCGTGGGAGAGGAAAGGGGCGTGTCGAAAGCCTGAGCCACTAGCTTGCAATTTCCCTCTGTTCATTACTTCGCTTTATTCTTAGGGAAATGCTTGATTGCTAGGGAGCAAGGTAGTGCGCTAGCTGCACCTGACTTTGCCATTTTACACCGCGCACTACATAATGATAACACTTATAGCCATGGAGCTATTGTTGCATGCCGCCTGCACACTAATAGGACTAGGTGAAAAATTCATGACGGTATTTATGCTACTCGTTTAGCGAGACATTTTAATGTTAACATACGCCCTCATGATTATTTGTTGCCCAGAGTTTACTTAGATCACCAGTCCATGTGGGACCACCACTTTATTGATGCTCCTGAACCTCCTCACAACATTCGTTATAACTTTGTTTTTAGTGAGGATACTCGTGATATTATTCCGTTGCCTGCACCTGCTTTGTTTGATTCTCATGCCAGGAACGGATATACCGTGATGCCACCGGACATTGTTGCTTACCGGAACGCATTGGCAGCGGCAGAGGAGGAGGCCCAGGATTGGGACACTCGGGTGCCGCCGCCTCAGGACTTTCACATGGGATCGGATGGCTACTACGGATGGCTGTAGACCAAGCTAGGCAAAATCCTAAGCTTGGGGGAGTACGTATCTCTCACCGACATTACATTCATGCTCATACATTTTATTCCAGTTGGCGGTGTTCATACTTTTTCATTGTATAACCCATGCTAGTTTTATTTTCTCGTTTTCTTCTAGTGTGTTCGAAAAACTTGAGAAAATCCAAAAACATTTCTCGCTTCTTTTCGGTTTTTCTTTCTAGTTTAATTAGTTGTAGTTTCATAGTAGTAAAAGAAAACCCAAAAAGATTTCTCGTTTCTTCTTTCACTTGTTGGGAGCTTTCCCGTGTAAATAGTTTTTCTCGTTTTTCATTTTCTTCTTTACTTCGTTTTCTTCAGAAAAACTAAAAACTCCAAAAATATTTTAGTATGTTTCTCTGAAATTCTTTTATTTTGTTGAGCCATTATAAGGAGAAGACCACGATGAAAATGTTGAGTGGATCTCATATGCATTATTGTTGACATAACAAAGAGCCCATTTTACCTTGTCTTCTCCTTTGAATAAAATGCTTGCAGATTCCAACTTAGCCCATGGCACACTTGCACTATTTTCATTTTCATATCATTCGGTCGTGCAAGTGAAAGGCAATAATGACGATGATTTGATGAAGTGACTGTGGCAAGGAAAAGCAGGTATGAACTCAACTTGTTCTTTGTTTTTGTAAATATGTTTAACTCAGTATCCATGATTCAGCATGTTATGATTAAACATGTTTATGATGACAATTAGAGATTATAGTTGCTCATGCCATGCTTAAGTAGCTAGGAGTGGATAATGATTTATCTTGAGTGTCAACATTTATTAAAATGATTGTGATGTAGTATGATGATATGGTATTCTCTTCTGAATGTTTCAAGTGGCTTGACTTGGCACATGTTCACACATGTAGTTGATTCAAAACCAACATAGCCTTCACGATATTTATGTTCATGGTGCTTATATCCTACTCATGCTAGTATTCAAGGTTGATTATTCATAATGCATGATTATGACCGTTTTTGCTCTCTAGCTGGTCGCTTCTCAATCTTTTTGCTAGCCTTCACCTGTACTAAGCGGGAATGCTGCTTGTGCATCAAAATCCTTAAACCAAAGTTAATCCAGATGAGTCCACTATATCCACCTATATGCGGTATTACTCTGCCGGTCTAAGTAAATTTGCATGTGCCACCTCTAAATATTCAAATGAACATATGTTTTGTGTGCCCGTACCGCTCATGGAGCGACAGGGAGCGGTCAGTGTCCTCCATGCTAAGCGGGTTATTCTCATGATGAGTGTTTATTCACTTGTCCTTGCATGAGAGGGGCTGGTAATCGGGATGCCCAGTCCCATTATTAAAATTGCAAAATACTAAAACAAACTCCCCCGGAAAGTTGTTGGCATGGAGGGCACCCGAGGATTCGGCTAGCCATGGCTTGTGATTGTTGGTGGAGGAGGAGTAAACTTTACTTTACCGCTTGGGAACCGCCGCTAATGTGTTTAGCATGGAAGATATTGAAAACTCTCGGTCGTGACGTTGACAGGAAAGGCATACCTCCCAAAATTTTATTTATCTATGATTTAAGCTTCGAGCTCTGGCACCTCTGCAAATTCATGCTTCCCTCTGCGAAGGGCCTATCTATTTACTTTTATGTTATTTTACTTTTATTGTTGAGTCACCACCTTCTCAAATAAGCACCAGTCCTGAGAGCACTATTGTCATTCTCATGCATTGTGAACAGTTAATGTTGTGTGCATCATGACTGGATCTCTTCTACCATGAATTACAATGTCTAGTCGCTGGTTGAACTTTGGAGGTGCTCTGCATTTATGTTTTGCAGTCTCAGAAAGGGCTAGCGAGATACCATGTTGTCATATCATATCATGATTGTTTTGACAAAGTGTTGGCATTTGATATATCTTATTATTACTCGCTAGTTGATTATGCCATTGATATGAGTGAATATAATTTCTAAGAGTTATCATTTGCAAGGTTAGTTATAATCTTTGCTGAAAACTGGGGTATTATTTAAGCATATATATAGATACAAGAACAAAAGAGTTTGTAAAAAAATTTCTTTATCACTTTCAGTTTGTCAACTGAATTGCTTGAGGACAAGCAATGAGTTATGCTTGGGCGAGTTGATACGTCTCCGTCGTATCTACTTTTCCAAACACTTTTGCTCTTGTTTTGGCCCCTAATTTGCATGATTTGAATGAAACTAACCCGGACTGACGTTGTTTTCAGCAGAATTGCCATGGTGTTGTTTTTGTGCAGAAAATCAAAGTTCTTGGATTTGGATGAAACTTTTTGGAGAATTTTTATGGAATATATAAAAATTATTGGCGCAAGAATCAACAGAAGGGGGGCCACCCAGTGCCCACGAGGCACCAGGGCGCGCCACCCCCCCCCCCTAGGCGCACCCAGGTACCTCGTGGGGCCCACTTGGCTCCGTCTGACCTAATTCCAACGCTATAAATTCAGTTTCCCAAAGAAAAAAATAAGAGAGGAAGTTTTATTGCGTTTGATGATACGGAGCTGCCGCCACCTCCTGTTCTTCATTGGGAGGCCGAATCTGGAGTCCGTTTGGGGCTCCGGAGAGGGGGGTCTTCCGGCATCGTCATCATCAACCATCCTTCATCACCAATTTCATGATGCTCACCGCCGGGAGTGAGTAATTCCTTCGTAGGCTTGCTGGACGGTGATGAGTTGGATGAGATTTATTATGTAATCGAGTTAGTTTTGTTAGGGCTTGATTCCTAGTATCCACTATGTTCTGAGATTGATGTTGCTATGACTTTGCTATGCTTAATGCTTGTCACTAGGGCCCGAGTGCCATGATTCCAGATCTGAACCCTTTATGTTTTCATGAATATATTTGTGTTATTGATCTGATCTTGCTAGTTATATGCACCTGCTATGTGTTATGACCCGCATACCCCAAGGTGACAATAATTGGGATTCTTTCCGGTGATTGCCATAGTTTGAGGAGTTCATGTATTCACTATGTGTTAATGCTTTGTTCCGGTTCTCTATTAAAAGGAGGCCTTAATATCCCTTAGTATCCTTATGGACCCCGCTGCCACGGGAGGGTAGGACAAAAGATGTCATGCAAGTTCTTATCGCGATCACGTATGACTATATACGGAATACATGCCTACATTACAATGATGAATTGGAGCTAGTTCTGTGTCGCCCTAGGTTATGACTATTACATGATGAATGTTATCCAACATAATCACCGATCCAATGCCTACGAGCTTTTCACATATTGTTCTTGCTAAGTTACTACTGTTGCTACTACTGTCACAATTGCTACAAAACTACTACTGCTACCGTTACTGCTACTGTTACTATTATTGCTACTGCTATCAAACTATCATACTACTGTGCTACTGATCACTCTGCTGCAGATATTTAGTCTTAGGTGTGGTTGAATTGACAAGTCAACTGCTAATACTTGCAAATATTCTTTGGCTCCCCTTGTGTCGAATCAATAAATTTGGGTTGAATACTCTACCCTCGAAAACTGTTGCGATCCCCTATACTTGTGGGTTATCAAGGCTTCACTTCGATCCACTTGGTGAACTTATCCACTGCCACCAACAGATGCGTAAACCTGCTGGCTCTAGTCCGGAGTGGACCGACCATGTCGAGTCCCCAGACTGCGAACGGGCACGCGAGTGGAATTGTCTTCAGCGCAGACGCTGGTTTGTGTGACTGGTTTGCATAAAACTGACATCCAACGCACTGGTCAACGATATCACGAGCAGCCTCGTTGGCTCTGGGCCAATAGAAACCTGCCCGGAACGCTTTGGCGACCAAGGTCCAAGAGGAAGCGTGGTGACCACAGGTTCCCGAATGAATCTCCTGCAGGATCTGCTGCCCTTCCTCCGGTGTGATGCAACGCTGAGTGATGCCAGTGGCACTATTCTTATAGAGTTGTTCTCCCATGACGGTAAAGGCTTTCGATCGGCGGACGATCTGTCGAGCTTCCTCTTCGTCTTCAGGGAGTTCCTGCCTGAGCAGGTATGCAAGGTACGGCTCGGTCCACTCGGGAGTGATGACGAGCACCTCTTGGACCAGATCCACCACCGCTGGGATGTAAATTTCAGTCGGATTTGACGGACCGACTAGTTGCGGGGGCTCCTCCACAAAAGGATCTTCCTTGATTGTGGGTGAGTGCAAGTGTTCTAGGAACACATTCTTCGGGACTGCTTTCCGAGTGGAACCAATCTTAGCTAAGTCATCAGCCGCCTGGTTTTTGATTCGTGGGATGTGATGGAGCTGCAGTCCTTCGAAGTTCTTCTCCAACTTTCGGACGGCATTGCAGTAGCCTGTCATAGCTGGGCTCCGGATGTCCCACTCCTTCATCACTTGGTTCACCACCAGGTCCGAGTCACCATAGACCATCAGTCGGCGGATTCCAAGGGAGATCGCCATGCGCAACCCATGCAAAAGGGCTTCGTATTCTGCTTCATTGTTCGAAGAGTCAAAGTGGATCTGAAGTACGTAGCTGAGCATGTCGCCCTTGGGAGACACTAGGACAACACCAGCCCCCGAGCCATTCAGCATCTTGGAACCATCGAAGAACATAGTCCAATGTTCGGGGACACTCGGGGACGGATGTTCCTGTTCAATCCACTCGGCTAAGAAATCCACCAGAGCCTGCGACTTGATAGCTTTCTTGGCCTCAAACTTGATGTCCAAAGGGAGGAGTTCGATGGCCCACTTGGCTACTCGGCTCATGGCATCTCTGTTGTTCAGGATCTCCGACAGGGGAGCATCGCTTATCACCTTGACCGAGTGCTCTTGGAAGTAATGAGCCACCTTCTTCGCAGTCAGGTAAATCCCGTACACCAGTTTCTGGTAGTGTGGATATCTTTGCTTGGAAGGGGTCAGAACTTCAAAGATGTAATAAACTGGCCACTGGATTTTGTAGGCTTTGCCTTGTTCCTCACGCTCCACAGTGAGCACGGTGCTAACAACTTGACTCATGGCCGCGATGTACAAGAGCAATGGCTCTTGGCTACCCGGAGCAGCAAGCACCGGCTGGGTGGAAAGTAGGGCTTTGAGTTCTTGGAACGCGGCCTGCGCTTCTATAGTCCACTCGAACTTTTCTGACTTCTTCATGAGCCGGTAGAGTGGCAGGGCCTTCTCACCGAGTCATGAAATTAATCTGCTCAGAGCTGCCAGACAGCCCGTGAGTTTATGTACATCATGCAAATGCTGCAGTTGTTTCATTCGGACTATGGCACCGATCTTATCTGGGTTAGCATCGATCCCTCGTTCGGAAACAAGGAAGCCGAGTAACTTGCCGGCGGGCACCCCGAAAGTACACTTAGCCGGATTGAGTTTGATGCCGAAATGGCGCAGGTTCACGAAGGTCTCGGCGAGGTCAGTCAGGAGGTCGGAACCTTTCCTTGACTTGACAATGATGTCATCCATATAAGCCTCCACGTTCCGACTGATCTGCTTCTGTAAGCATTTCTGGATCATGCGCATGAAAGTTGCTCCGGCATTTTTCAATCCGAAGGGCATTGTGGTATAACAGAAACACACGAATGGGGTGATGAATGCAGTCATTATTTCATCCAGACCGTACATTCGGATCTGGTGGTACCCGGAGTATGCATCCAGAAACGATAAGCGCTCGCACCCCGCAGTAGAGTCTATGATCTGATCTATGCGGGGGAGAGGGAAGTGGTCCTTCGGGCAGGCCCGATTGATGTGTTTGAAGTCAATACACATTCGGAGAGATTTATTCTTCTTGGGAACTAACACGGCGTTGGCGAGCCACTCGGAGTGGTAAATTTCACGGATGAATTTGGCAGCCAAGAGCCACGCAATCTCCTCGCCAATCGCCTTGTACTTCTCTGGAGTGGAGCGTCGGAGATGTTCTTTGACAGGCTTCGCCTTCGGGTCGACTCTGAGTCAATGCTCAGCCAGTTCCCTGGGAACACCCGGCATGTCAGAGGGTTTCCATGCGAAGATGTCCCAGTTCTCATGAAGGAACTGGATGAGCTCGCTTTCCTATTTGCTGTCGAGCATCGTGGATATGTTGGTCGGGGCAGCGTTCGGGTCGTCCGGGTGGACGTGAACCTGCTTCGAATCGCTAGCCGACTGCAAAGCGGATTCCATAGCCGGCTTCTTGCTCTTAAGCAGATCACTCGAATCAACTGTTTTCTTGTACTCGTCCTGCTCCGCCAACGCCATCTGCTTGTCAGCAATCTGGGAGCCTTTCTGCAAGCACTCCTCTGCTATCTTCCGGTTTCCGGTGATGGTGATCACGCCTTTCGACCTTGGCATCTTAAGTTTAACATAGACGTAGCATGGTCTGGCCATGAATCGTGCGTAGGCGGTCCTACCCAGGATGGCGTGATAAGCACTCTTGAAGTCTACCACCTCAAAGGTCAACCTCTCTTTTCTGAAGTTCTTCTCTCCGTCGAATACGACGTCGAGGGAAATTTGCCTGAGAGACTTCGCTTTTTTCCCGGGAATAACCCCGTGGAACTGCATATTGCTTTTACTCAGTCGGGACATCGGAATGCCCATCGCCTCTAGAGTATCAGCGTAAATGATGTTCAACCCGCTGCCGCCGTCCATGAGGACTTTGCCCAGTCGGACTCCTCCAACGGCGGGATCGACCACCAGCGCCTGCCGCTCAGGGGTCGGTATGTGGGCCGGGTGATCCTACTGGTCTAAGGTGACAGGGGTCTGGGCCCAGTCTAGGAGCTTGGTGACAGTCGGAACCGCCATATTGACCTCTCGGTTAATCACCTTGAGGCGACTCTTGCTTTCGACGTCAGCAAAAATCATCAGGACCTTCTCGACGTGGGGGTACCCAGAGGAGCCTTTGTCCCCATCGTCATCCTCGTCCTCATCCTTCCCCTCGAAGGGGTCTTGCCGCATCTCTTGCTTGAGCAGCCGGCATTCCCGAGTGGTATGCTTCGGCAGAATCAGGTTGCCTTCTTCATCCTTCTTTGTGTGAATCTGGCAGGGTTGATCAAGGATGTCATTTTTTGGGGTGGCTTTCTTCTTGCCGGCCCACTCCTTCTTCTCCTTCGGTGGACCCTTGCCTTTGCTTTGGCCAGCCAGGGCTGCTGCCTCCGCATTGTTAGCTTCCTCGGCTTTGCGCTTCTGCTTCTTATTCTTGTTGTTGTCCGAATGATTTGCATCTCCGGCTCGGCCCTTGCCGCTTCTCAGCCGGTCTTCCTCTTCACCGTTGGCGTATCGATTGGCAATTTCCATCGCCTGACTGAGAGTCGGGATCTCAGTACGGCCGAACTTCAGGGCCAACTCACGATACCTGACGCCTGCCTTGAAGGCGCAGATTGCCTGGTGCTCGATGATGTTTTCCACCGTGTTGTGCAGGGTAGTCCACCGCTGGATGTACTCTCGGAGAGTCTCATTCTGCTTCTGAACACAATGTTGCAGCTCTGACAATCCACCTGGCCGCTCGTACGTGCCCTCGAAAGTCTTGATGAAGACCCGAGCTAGATCGTCCCAGCAATATATACTGTCGGGTGTCAACTGGTTGAGCCATGCCCTAGCTGACCCCTCGAGCATCAGCGGCAGATGCTTCATAGCCACATTGTCGTTGCCGCCGCCGATCTGGACGGCCACTCAGTAGTCCTCTAACCAAATCTCTGGCTTCGACTCGCCAGTGAACTTGCTAATGCATGTCGCCAATCTGAAATTGTTCGAGATATCAACAACCCGAATATACCGACTCAAACACTCAGGTCCGGAGGGTGCGGAACCACTCGGAACGTCAGCGTCAAGGCCTTCCCTCAGGGCCCGCCCTCTATCGACCAAGTTCTGAGCGAGGACGGATCTCGCATTGAACTGAGGGTCCCGGAAGTTACCCGGACGGTACGAGGGGCTCGGCCTGCAATCGTTCCCGGGAGAGCACCTGTCACCATAGGGCTGGCGCCCATATGGGACGTCCCGCGGAGGGGGCATCCGGGTCTGATCGTAATCATCAATATCGCCGGGGCGAAACGACTCGGTCGCACCTCCGCTCCCCGTGGTGGTCTCTGGAGGAAGGTGAAGCCCAGCGTCTTCCTGAGCCCAGAGGACTATGGGCCAACTAGACAGTCTCGGCGTGCACTGATGCGCTGTGGGTGCGATCGCGGGACTGCGACACTGCCGCGTTCTGCGACAGGGCCGTCTTCAGGAGTGCTTGGATCTGACGGATTCCTTCCCCGGCTGTGGAATCGGAGGGCTGGATGGAATCAGCGATCCTGGTAGCCACCGCCAGATTCTGTAGAGGGGTGTTCAGCACCTGGTACTTCCGAGGCTGATCACTTGGGAACAGTCGGCGCTTGTGCTGACTGGAACTGGGTTGTTGGCGAGTGCGATCGTCCAACTCCTTCTGCAGCCGCTCTAGGCGGTCTCGCTCAGCCAGAGTAGCCAAACGCGCCGACTCCATGGCCAGGGCCTCAGGAGTCGTTCCGGTGACGGGGGTGTGCAAAGCTTGCTCGTTTCTCCGCCGGAGCTCGTCGCTCTGCTCCCGAGTGAGAGCTTGCGGGATATAAGGATCATGATGGTCGTTCCCATGGTTGTCAGCCCACATGTCCATCACGGGGACCGGAATAACCCGGAGGACCACGCGGCTCCGTGCCAGCCATGAGGACCTCGGCGGTGGACTCAACGCTCTCACACTCGGACTCACTGACGGAATCCTCGTGGAGCTCACCGAAGAGGTCGAGGGCGGGCTCGTCCGACTGGAGGACCGCCACATGTTCCGCCGCGGCCTGGACGGCTACGGCGTGCTTGATCCAACGTTGGAGCCGTGAGCGCCCGGAGCGCTTGCGACGGCGGCCAGCGGGAAGTACTGGTGCCACTCGGTACGGGACCGATGGCTGTCGAAGAAGGACTCTGTACGAGGATGCGCGGAAGTGCGCCACACCACGGATGGGCAGCGACTCCACGTACAGCGGGGCTTCGCGGAGCCACGCTGAATCATCGGCGATGAAGCTGAACACTCCAAAACAGATCTCGCCGCCGACTAACATGGTGATCAGGGAATTCCACCTACACTGCTAAAAGTCGCTAGACGCACCGCCCCACGGTGGGCGCCAACTGTCGTGGTTACTAGTCTGACAGTAAGTACTAGGGGTACGAATGAGGAGCAGAGCCTAGCTATAGCACAGGTGTGGCACTCAGTTTTTACGAGTTCGGGCCCCTCTCGAAGAAGGTAACAGCCCTACGTCTCATTGCCCGGAGGCTTGTTTTCTCTTGGGGTATGTGATTACAGGGGATGCTAAACCCTGCGACGGAGGGAGAGGGCGGCTTATATAGGAGTGCGCTGAGGCCTCTTCACACCACGTTGCTGGGCATTTATGACAATAACTACAGCAGTTAAGGATGTTTAACACGGCTATGACTACGGCAATTACAGGTAACGGTAGCCATAACTATGTTTAAAGCCTAGTTGAAGACTACTCGACCGTTGCAGTTTCCACGCCGTCCTTATGTCTCCTATGTCCGAGTGGTAGCGACCGGCCGACTGGAGGGTGGGTGTCCGAGTTAATCCTTCGTAGTGTGCGTCGAATTGCACCTGTGACCCTGGGGTCTCTGAATAATGGTGTGGGCCTTAGGTGGGCCCTAGATGTCAGGTCCTTGTCCCTACCGGTGGTAGGTGACCCCATCAGTCACCGTGGGTTGTAAGCTGTCAGTATTCTCAGCTATGGTCAGCTTTCTTCAGGTGAAGACATCTCAGCGGATGACCAACAAATCATTCGATGCGATGATGGCTCCTTTCTGCGATTGGTGGAAAAGCTGAATCTAACAGTGACAACACATGCACAACCATACTTGTTTCGTTGGGGTCATGAAGAGCTCATTGTCACGCACCACACTAAGGTACCGTTTTTGTTGGGTAATTATTTTTGTGAGGTTTTGTGCAACGTGATTCCGGCATCGATGATTTCATGTTACTTGTTATTGGGTGAGCCATGGTACAAAGATCATGATGTGGCGTATGATTGCAAAACACACAGATATACCATCAAGAAGGGTAAGAAGTGCAACCTTGTGCCTATGGGTGAGGAGCGTTTTATTTCTTGGAGGAAAGAACATCTTGAGAAGATAAAAGAGCAAAAAGAAGAAGAAAAGAAGAAGGTTGAAGCTACTGAAATTTCCGTGGTCACCGTTTAGTATGTACATGGAAATATTGCTGAAGAGATTGAGTCGAAACGGAGGACGGTTTCATTCAAGGGGGAGAGGATGATACGACGCACTGTAATAAAAACACCGAGGTCGTCGATGTTTCATCTGAAGCCGGTGTTGTCGAAAAATACGATGCATCTACACCGGAGTATCTCCGGCCAAGTAATGAAGATAGGATGCACTAGTTAATACTTGCATGCACGTTGATGCATCGCACATAATTAATATAGGCCAAAAGGAGAAACATGTCCAGGCTCAGGACCAGATGAGATTTATTTCAGGACTTGACATGCGTACAATGGTGCAAGAAATAAAGAGAGAAAAACATGAGATGGAAGCCAGCCTAGAATGCTATTCTGTTTCAACTGTAGGAGGCAAAATTCATTCGGTGCATGCAACCAAGAATTATGGCTATTTACTTGGAGATATAAAAGGAGTTAATGGAAGGTTTAAAGAAGGATTTATGTTCCTATTTTTACCACGCAAGGAACATGTACGGGAAGAAGATGTACGTGGTCATCTATCGCTCAAGGACTTGGGATGGGGTCCACCTACAGTGAAGATAAATACATGGTGTTTATTGCCGAGATGTAAAAGGCAACTAATTAAATACAGTATAGAGTCCAGAATAGATTATAGTCTTAGTTTCCTTTTGACTTGTGCGTAGCATGTAGGGATAGATTACTTCTACGTGAGGGTCAAGTTGATTAGTCGGGTCAGCTATAAGTAGTAGATGATGCGATCATGTAAAGGCAGGTGATATTTTTATGAAATAGACAGATGTGTTTTCGAGGGTAGACACCCGTATCAAATTTTTGAGGTAACTTTAGAAAACCTCTCTGTTGCGATTTCTGCGAGGAAATTGTTTTGCGTGTGAGTTGCTGTCGTCAAGATTGTATCTCCCGTGCTGAGCCGCTAGGTTCAAACCCTCTACTTCATGTACATCGCGTGCGCGGGCGATAGGTTGCTGCTATTGAAGGTGGAGTGTCGTGAAAGATCGGGCCGCAAAAACAGATCGAATCTCACCATCGAGGTTCGGTCCTTATCACCTAGTTTAGTGGACAGGCAAATCTTTATGTCACCTGTGAGTTATACAGGCCCCCACTACAGTAGCCAGTAGTGTTTAAATCATTGACAAGCTCGGTTAGGTCATGAACAACAAGTAATCAAAGCAAGCAGTTCTAGTATGGTTGGCTGATACAAACAAGCAATTGAACACTGTGTGTGAGCAAATATTTCACACCACTGAAGTACGTACCAAGAAAACAAGCATAGTAGGAGGCCTAAAGACCATCACTTGACTGACCAGATTTAGGAGGCATGTAAACATCATGTGCAACGTATGAACTAGCATAAACATTGCATATTTCAGATTCTATAATAAAATGCACATGTATTAGGTTATGCCATGTATGACGCCTAAATCTACACTATAGCAGGCAGGAGTGATTCATCATTGCACGCACAAGTGAATTGCAGGTTAAGGGCCAGTTCTTTTCCAGATTTTGTGATCTTATTGTCAAAATAAACTATAAAAACTCAAAAGAACTCGTTTTTTGAGTTATGGGCTTAACTTATTTCCACCACCCATTCCTTCACAATGAGAAAAAGCTCTGGGGGTGCTTCCTGCAGAAGCTCACTTAAAATTGAAGGGGTATAGCGAAATGACTCTATTGTTTGCCCATATTACACTGAAAATGCCTCTGCTCAGGCCCGCGTCATAGCCGACCCCCACACAAAAAAACACGGAAGCGTTCATTCCCCTGTCCGCTCGCATCTCCTCTCCCCTTTCCCTCTGCCTCGATCCCCTGCCTGCAGCGCTAGGGTTCCTCCAGCGAGCCACCGCCGCTGGTCCCATCTACCCTGCTCCTCGACGCTGCTCTCTCCAAACGAGGCTACATGGCCAGCGGGTACGGCCCCATCTCCCCGGCTGCTCCTCCCTCTGGCACCGCCCCACCCTCTCCTGGTCTCCAGCAGCTGCTCCACTATGGTCCGGCCAACGCTCCACTCCGGCGGTCGCCGCCCAACTCCGGCCGCCTCCCCACTCAGGCAGAAGGCCCCTCGTCCCCCCCTCCTCTCCTCCTAGGCCGTATCCATGAGGTGCTGTTTCGGGATGAGCTCATCCAGCAAGGTGAGGATCTCCTCTAATTTTTTGCCAAATTTTCATTCTGATTTGCTATATGATGAATTGCTATGAGCTGCTGCTGCTGCTATATGATGAATTGCTATGAGCTGTTGCTGCTGCTATATGATGAATTGATATGAGTCATTGATGCTGCTATATGATGCTTTCAGGTGATGCTGCTATATGATGAAAACCAGCCACTTGGACCATGGAATTTTGATAAATAATGGTTCTTCATTTAAATTTACGCAATTATCCTCTGTTTGGAAGACATTGACCCAAGTAGATTGTGCCAAGTAGATGGTATCTTTGTATTTGCATTTTGAACAAATAATGATGGTCTGTTTTTCCATCATATTAATTACTGCGATGGGTTCCATTCGTGATGTTTGGAAGTCAATTTTATTTTCATATGGGCAGCAAAATGAAAAAATATAATGCGATGTCACTTAATCAGAACAATAATATAGTACAAGGGCAATATAGACTTTTCACTGGCCCTACCACAGATAAGCTGAAAAACAGGCAATGAAAAGAACTGGTTGGCTTATTATCTGGAGCTTATATTCACAGGAGCTTATTGTCATAGGATAGCTCAAAAGAAGTGGCCCTAAGAACCCTGGCCAACAGCAATGCCAAACAAATAACATGTCACGATAATTTAAATGCAGTGACTTACCATACCATGTTGTATAAGCTCACCCCTGTCCCTCCTTTTTTGCGATGTTCCATGAAAATGCCTCGTACATCTTGTACTAAGAAATCTTGTACCTTTTCATTGTTGCACCCCATATGCAAGTTTGACACAATATCTTTACATGATAATACACTGCATATCCCTTGCACATAATTAAACCACCAATTAATGATTGTGTGCGTCGCATAAACTAGTCATGACTCTGTGTACTGGACTTGCAGGCACTCTTAGGGAGCCTAATTTAGTGCACTGGCATTCCTTCATGCCACCTATGACTTTGTGTAATGTATGACATCTATATCTCTAATTTATCATCCAGTAGTGGTAATCATTGGCTACACAAAGGGATTACTGGTGGAAAATCCTAGCAAAGCACGCTGGCAGCACACAACAATACAAGAGAGAGACGCACTTACAAGATCATAGCAATGCTTCAGTCCAGGATTTTGGTTGGTCAAGGTGTTAGATCTAGAAGAAACATCGTCCATATAGCACTTGCCAGCTCCATAACATGTAACAGCGACCGGTTAGTATATTTGAAGTACAGCAGGTAGGTGATGCTGGACGGGTTTAAAGGTGACAAGTACCTAGGTCACGGCGGGTGCTTGGCATCGTGTCAGACGGTGGGAATCAACTTAGAGACATCAAGGGTGATGCCACTGCGGTGGCTGTCAGGGTCCGGGAAGGAGATCTAGGACCGTGGACGAGGGTGTTTGTGAAGCGGCTCCGGTAGTGTGGACGACGGTGTGGAAAAAGCGGATCTGAGGCCGTGGAAGAGTGCGTCGGTGAAGCTGCTCCGATAGGGTTGAGGATGGTGTCGACGAAGCGGATCGTGGCCGTGGACGAGGGCGTCGGGAAGCTGCTCCGGTAGGGTGGACGACGATGTCGACGAAGCGGATTTGAGGCCGTGGACTTGGGCGTCGATGAAGCGGCTTCAGTAGGGTTGAGGATGATGTCGACGAAGCGGATCTGCAGCCGTGGACAAGGGCATCGGGAAGCTGCTCTGGTAAGGTGGACGACAGTGTCGACGAAGCGGATCTGAGGCCGTGGACGGGGGCGTCGGTGAAGCGGCTCCGGGGCTGTGGACGATGATGTCGACAAAGCGACTCTGGTGCGGTGTAGGAAGGCGCAGCTGCTGATGCGCTGCGGTTGATGAGAGCACCGGCGA
The DNA here is from genome assembly GCA_039707655.1 of Elymus sibiricus. Taxonomy (NCBI): domain Eukaryota; kingdom Viridiplantae; phylum Streptophyta; class Magnoliopsida; order Poales; family Poaceae; genus Elymus; species Elymus sibiricus. The sequence goes on from CM077670.1 coordinate 191,753,578, forward strand.
AGCAGATCCGGTGCGGTGGACAAGGCCGGCGCTGAATGGGTGTGGTATAGTGGTGGATGAGCAGTCTACGGTTTCTAGGGGAGGTGGGAGGGGTAGATGCGGCCGCAGAAGCAGATCCGGCACGATGGACGACGCCGTCAGTGAATAGGCTCTGGTACGCCGGTGGATGAGCAGTCTAGGGTTTCGAGAAGGGGAAGGGGTAGAATTGCTGATGAAGTATGGACGGCGTGATGTAAGGTGCTCTGGTGTGTTGGAGTAGTCGTTTTTGCGGGGGGGAGAGAAAATGGGGGTACCGTGTGGTGGGGGGAACCGAAAGTTACCAAAGCAACCCCGACCTTTTATGTAAATGAGGGTCGTGTTGTTCTCCGCGCACCAAGGACAGAAGGTCAATTTTGCATGCTCTAGACTGGATCACGAAAATTTTCGAAGGAGGCGGGAGATTTTGCCGCCCGCGGGATCATTTGTAGCCAATTCAACTAATTTTGGACAGTGCTAGCGGGAAGCCGGGGATGCGCGACTGTGTACACGGAGCACACGTCAACAATAACTAGTATCAAGTCGACCCCAGAAAAAAAGACAATAACTCCGGATGATTTACCGATAACTTGTTACAATCACACGGGCGCGGCCGATCGTACGGGTGTAATGAGGCGCGTTCATAAACAACGGAGCGAACGTCAGCCTATGTATTTCTCGTAAAAATATATAATTTTGTGCCATTGGTTATTTATTTTAAACACAATGCATTGACATGTTAATTTTAAATATATTGTACAGTAACAAATGGATATTATAGATGCGCAAAAAAATGGATATTATAGTCTGCTACTTACAAGTGTTGCCTCATATGATTACATGGCCTCCATTTCATAAATTGCAGTACCCGTTGAATTCAAATATGAATATTATGTATATTACTTCATAATAGAACCTTAAATCATCCAAACCAAATGAATTTGAAAGCAACACTATCAATGGTGCATGTACATGATAACTACAGTGATTGTTTGAAGAAATATCACTATAACTTTGACATGCACGACTGAAAAAGGCTATTTGAAAAGAAAAAAAACTGTATAACTTATGCGATATGTGAGTGTTGGAATTCCAACTTACGTGCTTTGCACGTACCGAAGTACTAGTACTCTAGTATAACTTTAGTACAGTAGGAGTGAAAGAGTAGATGTACTAGTAGAGTAGCAGGAGTAGTATAGTGGTAGTACAAACGAGTATGGAGTGCTCCTACTCTATCAACACGAGTCCCTTCTGACACCAAATTTGCTTGGCGTCCATGCTACAGCTAGCTCTTCTCCCTCCTCGTTTCTCTCTTCTAACTCAGGCGACGCGCGGCAGGCGGGGTGGGGATTTGTCAATAGTCGGTTTGCTCAATTGTGGTCCCACATGACAGTGAAAATGTGAGACAACACGCGTTCCCTAGCTTGAGCGGCGTGCCGGACCGACCGTCGAGTACTCCCGACCGTGTGGGGGTGTGACGCAAACGCGGCAGACTTTTCCTTTTTAACTTTTCTAAATTGTAACATTTAGCTCTGCTCCTTGGCGCCATCGACAGATAGAAATAACGATTGAAAATGTTAGGGCGGGGCTTTTCCCGCGTGCGATAAGCGGGGGAGTTTGCTAGTTCGGCGCATCGTCGGTTTGCTCACATGCAGTCCCACATGTTAGTGATATGCCTAGCCAATGCGCATTGAGCAGCGGGCAGGAACGACCGTGTGGGATGCGATGCGAGCGGGATAGGCATGATGTACGTGTTTCAGTTTCTTGTTTTGAACTTGTGAAGTGTAACGCTTAGTTTTGAATTTATAAATTTGGTTGTGGCGCCCATATATATAGTTTGGTAGGTTGGGTCATGCATCATACGTATATTACAAAGTTGATGCATAAGGTAAGATATACCTCCGTCCTTGTTTGTTGGTCCCTTTTGTGCCAAATTTTGACCATAGATTTAACTAATAAAATATTAGTGCATCTCATCAAATATTATATCGTTGGATTCGCATTTGAACATAGTTTCCAATAATATTATTGTTTTGTGACAAGCATTAACATATTGTTAGTTAAATCTAAAGTGAAAATTTGGCGCAAAACACGAAGGGGGCCAATAAACCAGAATGGAGGTACTAACTAATCGTGATACATATAATTGATGCCAAATATGAGCAAGGGATCACACATGTCTTTATCGAATGGAATGAGAATGCGATACAGTAAGAATTAAGGCCACGATGACGCGATGCAGTGGTGGTTACAGGAGGCAAGAAGAAAGATGCATCCATCAACGACCTCCTCCTCGGCTCAGTGCGTCGGGCCACTGACCCCCAGCTGACGAGTAGCGGCTTTTGTGGCAAGGTCAACGTGCTTCTCAACAAACACGTCCAAGGCTTCCAGCCAGTCAAAGAAGGCTAACGTCGTAGCGTCCTCACTGGCTTTGTAGAGGCCTATGTAGACGACTTGCTCGTAGACATGGATGTGTAAGTCGATGAATTCTTACTGGGCGAGGTGCTGCGCGGCGAGCGCGACCTCAAGGTGGACATTCTTCGTCGTGTCGGCGGGCAGTCGCAGGGCCACCAGTGCGTGAAAGAGGTTCTCACCATGGAGGCCGATTAGGGTGGCAGGCAACGAGGAGCCTGGGCGCGCGGGCTGGAGAAGTACGGCGATGTTGTCCACGAGCCTTTTGAGGACGGTCAACCTATCGATCGTGCCGACGATCATATTGTGCAACATAGAGGCGAAGGTGGCGTCGGCGTAGGCTATGAAGCAGGCGGTCGCAAACACCATCTGGAGATGATCCTCGGTGCCGGGCCGCAGGTCGGTGTCGTGGACCAACTGGCACAGCCGCCTACTGCTCGCGCACATCGCCTCCATGGATCTGGCTTCTGGTCACTTGGTCTTGGAATTGGAGTGAGCACTGTTGCGCTTAGTCTAGGTGGGTAGGTGCATAGGGTTTGGTAGATGAATTGGAGTGGAGGGGCGCCTTTATATGAGAGTGCAAACTGCATTGCATTCACATCGTGCTGGCTCCTTTCCGCTTCTCCCATTACTTCCCTCTGCATGCTAATTGAAGGAGGATGCATCATTGGTCGGTCAACGTTTCGGTAACCGCTACCCTCTCCCTCATTTGCATTCAAGCCATATCAGGAACCGTCCTGGTTTACTATTTTACCGTCCATTTCTCAAAAAAAATGTTTACCATCCTGCTTTACTAGTTGTACAGTACAAGTACTCTTGTACTACTACTACTACTACTACTACTACTACTACAGTAGGGAGAGGTGCGCCGTGTCAGCCACCGATTTGTCGTGCAATCCTTGGGTGTACACAGCTGAGTAGGTGCTACTTGTGAACTGCGTTGGGATTTTCCCCAAGAGGAGAGGATGATGCAGTACAGTAGAGATAAGTATTTCCCTCAGTTAAGAACCAAGGTTATCAATCCAGTAGGATAACCACACAGAACCTCGTTAGTAGCACCTACACACACAAGAGCAAATACTTGCACCCAACGCAAACAAGAAGGTTGTCAATCCCCTTGGCGGTTACTTGCAAGGACTAATTCTGATAGTGATAGATGGAAAAGTAAATTGCAAAACAAAAGAAAGGAAAAAATTTGTAGCAAGGTATTTTTGATTTTATATATGATGGATAAATGACCCGGGGGCCATAGTTTTCACTAGAGGCTTCTCTCTTGAACGCATAGCATACGGTGGGTAAACAAATTACTGTTGGGCAATTGATAGAAAAGCGCATAGTTATGACGATATTCAAGGCAATGATCATGTATATAGGCATCACGTCCGAGACAAGTAGACCGACTCCTGCCTGCACCTACTACTATTACTCCACCCATCGACCGCTATCCAGCATGCATCTAGGGTATTAAGTTAATGAAAATAGAGTAACGCCTTAAACAAGATGACATGATGTAGACAAAGTAAACTCAAGCAATATGATTAAACCCCATCTTTTTATCCTTAATGGCAACAATACAAATATGTGTCTTGTCCCTTTCTGTCACTGGGATTTAGAACACCGCAAGATTGAACCCATCACAAAGCACCTCTCCCATTGCAAGATAAATCAATCTAGTTGGCCAAACCAAACGGATAGATCGGAGAGAAATACAAAGCTATAACAATCATGCATAAATAAGTTTAGAAAAGACTCAAATATTTCTCATGAATAATCAGATCATAAACCCATAATTCATCGGATCCCAACAAACACACCGCAAAAGAAGATTACATCGAATAGAACTCCAAGAACATCGAGGAGAACATTGTATTGAAGATCAAAGAGAGAGAAGAAGCCATCTAGCTACTAGCTATGGACCCGTAGGTCAGTGGTAAACTACTCACACATCATCGGAAGGGCAGCAAGGTTGATGTAGAAGCCCTCTGTGATCGATTCCCCCTCCGGCAGATTACCGGAAAAGGCCTCCAGATGGGATCGCGGAAGAACAGAGGCTTGCGGCGGCAGAAAAGTTTTCTCGTCTGTCTCTCTGGTATATTGGGAATAATTGGGAATTTATAGCGCTGGAATTAGGTCAAGAGGTGCCACGAGGGGCCCACAAGCCTGGGGGCGCGCCTACCCCCCCCCCCCCCGGGCGCGCCCTCTGGGCTTGTCGCTCCCTCGTGACTCGTCTGGTCTTCTCCCGAAGCTTCTAGGGTCCCTTCTGGTCAAGAAAAAATTAATCCAAAGTTTTTTCTTCATTTGGACTCCGTTTGATAATGATTTTCTGAAAAGGCAAAAATAGGCAAAAAAACAGCAACTGGCACTGGGCACTAGATTAATAGGTTAGTCCCAAAAAATGATATATAATGGGTTATAATTGCATATAAAACATCCAAGATTGATACTATAATAGCATGGAACAATCAAAAATTATAGATACGTTGGAGACGTATCAAGCATCCCCAAGCTTAATTCTTGCTCATCCTGGAGTAGGTAAATGATAAAAACAGAATTTTTGATGTGGAATGCTACCTAACATGTTTCATCATGTAATTCTTTTTTACGGTATGAATATTAAGATCCGAATGATTCAAAGCCATAGTCTATAATTTGATATAAAGACATCAATACTCAGGCATACTAACAAACAATCATGTCTTTCAAAATAAAAATGCTAAAGAAAGTTATCCCTAGGAAATCATATAATTCTGTCATGCTCCATCTTCTTAACACGAAGTATTTATCATGCACTACCCCGATGACAAGCCGAGCAATTGGTTCATACTTTTTAACGCGCTTCAGCTTTTTCAACCCCCACGCAATACATGAGCGCAAGCCATGGATATAGCACTATGGGTGGAATAGAATATAGTGGTAGAGATTAATAAGGGGAAGTCAAAAAGAAGAAGATGGTCTCACATCGACGCGGCTAATCAATGGGCTATGAAGATGCCCATCAATTGATGTCAATGCGAGGAGTAGGGATTGTCATGCAACGGATGCACTAAGAGCTATAAGTGTATGAAAGCTCAAAATAAAAACTAAGTGGGTGTGCATCCAACTTGCTTGCTCATGAAGACCTCGGACATTTGAGGAAGCCCATCATCGGAATATACAAGCCAAGTTCTATAATGAAAATTCCCACTAGTATATGAAAGTGACAACATAGGAGACTCTCTATATGAAAAACATGGTGCTACTTTGAAGCACAAGTATGGAAAAAGATAGTAACACTACCCCTTCTCTTTTTTTCTCTCATTTTTTTCGTCGGGCTCTTTTTAGCCTCTTTTTTTAACCTCACTAGGACAATGCTCTAATAATGATGATCATCACACTTCTATTTACTTACAACTCAAAAATTACAACTCGATACTAGAACAAATATGACTCTATATGAATGCCTCTGGCAGTGTACCAGGATGTGCAATGATGCCAGCGTAACATGTATGAAAATGATGAATGGTAGCTGAGCCACAAATACTATGTCAGCTATATGATTATGCAAAGCAATATGACAATGATGATGTGTGTCATATAAAAAGAACGGTGGAAGTTGCATGGCAATATATCTCGGAATGGCTATGGAAATGCCATAATAGGTAGGTATGGTGGCTGTTTTGAGGAAGATATAAGGAGGCTTATGTGTGATAGAGTGTATCATATCACGGGGTTTGGATGCACGGGCGAAGTTTGCACCGACTCTCAAGGTGAGAAAGGGCAATGCACGGTACCGAAGATGCTAGCAAATTGCAGAAAGGTGAGAGTGCGTATAATCCATGGACTCACATTAGTCATAAAGAACTCACATACTTATTGAAAAAGTTTATTAGTCCTCGAAGCAAAGTACTACTACGCATGCCCCTAGGGGGATAGATTGGTAGGAAAAGACCATCGCTCGTCCCCAACCGCCACTCATAAGGTAGACAATCAATAATAAATCATGCTCCAACTTCTTACATAACGACAGACCATACGTGCACGCTTCGGGAATCACAAACCTTAACACCAATATTCTTACTAAACCACAATTATCTACTAGCACCTCCCACATATTACCATCTTAATATCGCAAAACTATTGCAAGGAATCAAACTTATCATATTCAGTGATCTACATGAAAGTTTTTATTATATCCCTCTTGAATACCTATCATATTAGGACCAAATTCATAACCCGTGCATATTACCATTACTATTTATTAGACTCTCAAAAAGATATAAGTGAAGCATGAGAGTGCAACTATTTCTTTAAAATATAACCACCGCCGTGCTCTAAATGATATAAGTGAAGCACTAGAGCAACTGCCTAGCTCAAAAGATATAAGTGAAGCACATAGAGTATTCTAACAAATCACGAATAATGTGTGTCCCTCTCAAAAAGTTGTGTTCAGCAAGGATGATTGTGGCAAACTAAAAAGCAAACAAAATCAAGCAAACTATAACACAAGACGCTCCAAGTAAAACACATATCATGTGATGTAAAAATATAGCTCCAAGTGATATACCGATAGATTGTAGACGAAAGAAGGGATGCCATCCGGGGCATCCCCAAGCTTAGACGCTTGAGTCTTCCTTGAATACTACCTTGGGGTGCCTTGGGAATCCCCAAACTTAGGCTCTTGCCGCTCCTTATTCCTTCATCCATCGTGGTCTCACCCAAAACTTGAAAACTTCAGCACACAAAACTCAACAGAAACCTCGTGAGATCCATTAGTATAACAAACAAATCTTAAACTTTAGGTACTGTTATAAATTGATTCATATTTAATATTGGCATAATGCTACTGTAATCAAACTTCCCCATGGCTCATACCCCCCGATACGATCCATAGATTCATCAAAATAAGCAAACTATGCAACAAAAACAGAATCTGTCTAAAACAGAACAGTATGTAAAGATATATTTAAAAGCCATACTTCTGTAACTCCAAAAATTCTGAAAAATTGCGACAACGTAAACAATTCATATACCAATACTTTGTAAAAAATTCAGAATTTTATCACGCTCCAGTACAGAACCGAAAATCCAGCACTAGACTCAAAACTTTCTGTTTTCAAAAAGCATCAAGCATACTATCATCCAAATCATCCCAAAGGCATTACTTGGCACAAACACTAATTAAACAGATTTGCTATTTCACATCTAGATGTGAAATAGTTACCTCACATCTAAGTGCATCATCAGAGGATAAAACTTTGCTATAAAATTTATTTGTTTTTCCTTGCTTGTATTTTCCTTGTTTGTTTTTTTCATTTATTTCTTTTGATTTTTAAACTTTTCTTTTTTTTGTTTTCTCTTTTTTTGGTCTTTTTAAATCCATGATTTTTTAAATTTTATAAGTATTTTTTAAATTCATCGTTTGATTTAGTTTCCATAATTTTCGTGCAAGCTATCTACCTTCCGCCTCGCTTGTTGTTGTTTGTTTATTGTGTATCCTGTTGTTGGCCCAGGCTTGTTCGACTCCACTTTTGTTGGCCCTCGACTTACAACTGGGCCTGACTTTTTTTGTCCTAGTTGCAAGTCCACCCTCGACTCGCAACTGGGACCCGGTCTTTTTTGTCCCAATTGCAAGTCCGCCCTCGACTTGCAACTAGGGCCTGACCTTTTTTTGTCCTAGTTGCAAGTCCACCCTCGACTCGCAACTGGGACCCGGTCTTTTTTTTGTCCCAGTTCCAAGTCTGCCCTCGACTCGCAATTAGGGCCCGACGTTTTTTATCCTAGTTGCAAGTCCGCTCTCGACTCGCAACTGGGACCCGACCTTTTTTTGTCCTAGTTGCAAGTCCATCGTCGACTCGCAACTGGGGCCAGACTTTTTTTTTCTAGTTGCAAGTCCACCCTCGACTCGCAATTAGGGACCGAACTTGTTTTGTCCCAGTTGCAATATCCCCCTCGACTTGTAACTGGGACCTGACCCTTTTTTTGTCCCAGTTGCAAGTACACCCTCAACTCGCAACTAGGGTCCGGCTTTTTTTGTCCGAGTTGCAAGTCCACCCTCGAGTCGCATCTGGGCCGCGGCCTTTTTTTTCCCGGTTGCAATTGCACTCTTGATTCGCAACTGGGTCTCAATATTTATTTATCCCAATTGCAAGTCCACCCTCGACTCGCAACTGGGGTCCGGCCTTTTTTTGTTCCAGTTGAAAGTCCACCCTCGATTTGTAACTGGGGCCCAACCATTTTTGTCCTAGTTGCAAGTCCACTCTCGACACAAATGGGGCTAGACTTTTTTTTGTCCAAGTTGCAAGTCCAACCTCAACTCGCAACTGGGGCCCAACCTTTTTTTGTTCGAGTTGCAAGTCCACCATCGACTCATAACTAGAGCCCAACCTTTTTTGTCTGAGTTGCAAGTCCACCCTCGACTCGCAACTGGGGCCCAACCTTTTTTGTCCGAGTTGCAAGTCCACCCTCGACTCGCAACTAGAGCTCAACCTTTTTTGTCCGAGTTGCAAGTCCACCCTCAACTCGCGACTGGGCCCCGACCTTTTTTAGTCCCAATTGCGAGTCCACCCTCGATTCACAACTGGGGCCCGACCTTTTTCCCCAGTTGCAAGTCCACCCTCGACTCGCAACTAGGGCCCAACCTTTTTTGTCCCAATTGCAAATCCAAACTCGACTCGCAACTAGGGCCCAACCTTTTTTGGTCCCAATTGAGAGTCCACCCTGGACTTGCCACTGGGAGTCCGATCCTTTTTTGTCCTAGTTTCAAGTCCACCCTCGTCAGCGAACAAACTGCAGATGAGCCGGCGCAAGTAGCTAGGATACATTTTTTGTTTTGTTTTGTTTTGTTTTCTTCATGTTTTTTCTGCATTTTTATTAATCATTTTTCTTCATTGTTTTTCCTCTCCTTTTAATTTTTCTATTTTTCAAAAGTTGATCTCATTTTTTCATTTTCTGATTCTTTTTTCATAAATTCACAAGTTTCAATAAATGTTCCAAAATTTGTAAATTTGTTCATTTTTCTAAAATTGTTCGTGTTTATCATTTTTTTTAAAAACAAATCAAAATGTGTTCATTTTTTGTTCTCTTATTACTTATCTATTTTCTCTATTTGGTTTTCTCTATTTTTGTTTTTTCATGTTCGCTTTTAGTTCAATGTATATAAAAAAGTTCGCTTTTAGTTCATCGTATATAAAAAAGTTCACGTATATCAAAAAAAATGTTCACTGTGTATTGCAAAAAAAAAGTGTGTATTCAGAAAATGATCATCTTATATTAAAGCATTGTTCACCATATATTAGAACATTTTTGGTATTCGTTAACATATTTTATAATTTGAAAAAAATTATGTAAATTCATGAACATGTTTTTTGAAATATGTGTTGACGAAACTTTGTTCCTTACTGAAAGTTAATTATAAAATATAAGAGTGAAAAACGCAAAAACCAAAAGGCAAAAAATAAAATAAATCGTTGGTAGCCTAGAAGCTAGCGATGGGAGATGTACTTGTAAATGTATAACGATAAGACGCAAAGGTAACAAATTGATTTCGCACTAGCGATCAATTTTTTTTCCAAAAAAAGCTAGCGATCAATTTTTTTGCACAGGTAGCTAGCGACCAGATTTTTTTATGAGGGGAGCTAGTAAACAGATTTGCGTATAGGCCGGCCACCATGGCGGATGGTTTTTAGTTTTGGGCTTTGACAAATTAAAATCAAACAAACAGGACAAACAATGAAAAAATTGAGATGGCACTGACATCATACTTAGATGTGAGATATTATCTCACATCTAGATGTGACATAGACGTACCCCTAATTAAAAGATAAAAAAACCACAATCATAACAGAAGCTATAATTGTGTAAACTCAAGAAAATAAAAATTACAATAAAGATAAATATTGGGTTGCCTCCCAACAAGCGCTATTGTTTTATGCCCCTAGCTAGGCATAATGCATTGTTTCAAGTGTTGTCATCCTTAGTTTTTGAATCTTGGGGTGTATGCTTATCAAGAGGCTTTTCAAAAACAATGGAAAACACATCATCAATCAAGATTTTATCATTATTAAGGTAACTTTCATCAAATCCTTGTTGATTCCCCTTTACGATCCAAGAATATTTTTGATTAATACCATTGAAAACCTGTTGGATAATATGTAAAGGAGGGACTTCCTTTTTTAGTATTTTCATCATAAGCATTATCATCACCAAATACATATCTCATCATATAATCTTCATCATATAAAGTTTCATCTATCACAGGGTGTTCATGACTCATATTATAAAAATCAAAGATTTCTCTAGCTTCTCGAACTTTGTAATCAAATTCATTCATAAGGATAAGAGTAGCTATCTTTCTAGCCTTAGGGTTATTTATAATGGGTAACTCATAGAACAATCTTTGTAAAGTGGGATGAGTTCGTACAAATCTTCTTTCAAGTTTAAGGACAAGTGTAGAAATAGCATCGGCGTAACTATTGGTTCTCTTAAGAATGGGAATGTCATTGCAAACCAAAGTTCCCGTACAAGTAAAGAATTCTTGGATGACACTTTTTCCTATGATATTCCCACTTCCCGTCACAAAAAATTTAGTATCCAAATTTGAGGGAATTTCTATCTTAGGGTTTTTACCATCCTCACCTTTTTCAATAACAAACTCAGACATGATGGCAATTTCAAGCAAGCAAACAAGCAAACGAAAATATTTTTATGTTGTTTGTAAAATTGTTTTAGAAGTGGGGGAGATGAAAACGAGAGGCAAATGCAAATAAAAAGGCAAATGAAAATAAGAGCAAGTAGATGATAGTTTATGTGAAGGTACTTGATAGGTTTTGGTGATGTCTCCCCGGCAACGGCGCCAGAAATTCTTTCTGCTACTTGTGAACTGCATTGGGATTTCCCCGAAGAGGAGAGGATGATGCAGTACAGTAGAGATAAGTATTTCTCTCAGTTAAGAACCAAGGTTATCAATCCAGTAGGAGAACCACACAGAACCTCGTTAGCAGCACCTACACACACAAGAGCAAATACTTGCACCCAACGCAAACAATAGGGTTGTCAATCCCCTTGGCGGTTACTTGCAAGGATTAATTCTGATAGTGATAGATAGAAAAGTAAATTGCAAAACAAAAGAAAGGAAAAAAATTACAGCAAGGTATTTTTTATTTTATATATGATGGATAAATGACCCGGGGGCCATAGTTTTCACTAGAGGCTTCTCTCTTGAACGCATAGCATACGGTGGGTAAACAAATTACAGTTGGGCAATTGATAGAAAATCGCATAGTTATGACGATATTCAAGGCAATGATCATGTATATAGGCATCACGTCCGAGACAAGTAGACCGACTCTTGCCTGCATCTACTACTATTACTCCACCCATCGATCGCTATCCCGCATGCATCTACGGTATTAAGTTAATGAAAACAGAGTAACGCCTTAAGCAAGATGACATGATGTAGACAAACTAAACTCAAGCAATATGATTAAACCCCATCTTTTTATCCTTAATGGCAACAATACAAATACGTGTCTTGTCCCTTTCTATCACTGGGATATAGAACACCGCAAGATTGAACCCATCACAAAGCACCTCTCCCATTGCAAGATAAATCAGTCTAGTTGGCCAAACCAAACGGATAAATCAGAGAGAAATACAAAGATATAACAATCATGCATAAATAAGTTCAGAAAAGACTCAAATATTTCTCATGAATAATCTGATCATAAACCCACAATTCATCGGATCCCAACAAACACACCGCAAAAGAAGGTTACATCGAATAGAACTCCAAGAACATCGAGGAGAACATTGTATTGAAGATCAAAGAGAGAGAAGAAGCCATCTAGCTACTAGCTATGGACCTGTAGGTCGGTGGTAAACTACTCACACATCATCGGAAGGGCAGCAAGGTTGATGTAGAAGCCCTCCGTGATCGATTCCCCCTCCGGCAGATTACCAGAAAAGGCCTCCAGATGGGATCGCAGAAGAACAGAGGCTTGCGACGGCGGAAAAGTTTTCTCGTCTGTCTCTCTGGTATATTGGGAATATTTGGGAATTTATAACGCTGGAATTAGGTCAAGAGGTGCCACGAGGGGCCCACAAGCCTGGGGGCGCGCCCTCCGAGCTTGTCACTCCCTCGTGACTCGTCTGGTCTTCTCCCGAAGCTTCTAGGGTCCCTTCTGGTCCAGAAAAAATTAATCCAAAATTTTTTCTTCGTTTGGACTCCGTTTGATAATCATTTTCTGAAAAGGCAAAAAACAGCAACTGGCACTGGGCACTAGGTTAATAGGTTAGTCCCAAAAAATGATATATAATGGCATATAATTGTATATAAAACATCCAAGATTGATACTATAATAGCATGGAACAATCAAAAATTATAGATACGTTGGAGACGTATCAGTAGGCCCATCTCCTTTTGTTCCTTGGTGGGCTTATGTTGGAAATATTAGAGTCCCTCAAATCCATTTGAGTTAATTGCATGTATAGTACCCGTCAATTTTTTTTGCATGTATAGTACATGAACTTGCACGGTGGGTACAAATTCGTACAAAAGGTTGAAAAATGAAACAAATCAATCCTTAAACTTGTATTCTAGGTACTCTGTTAAATCCGCCTACGTAGCATGGTGCCCGCTCCCGCTCTCGTTTTATCTGTGGGTTCCACTGTCAGTTGGGTAGAGAAAGAAGTATATATAAAAACATATAAAACACCAAAGTGTCCGACACGATTCGAACTCAGGACAACGCGTTGCGAGCATGGGGCGCTAACCCATGCACCAGATGTTATTTCTCGTACAAGCTAGAGATATCAATATTTTTATATAGTTATTGTGATAGTTGGTTTGAAAGTGAATTTTTTATTTTGAAGTTTGCCTCAAAGGATCTCGAATTCATTAAGAAAGAAGAGAGTTGCCTGATTAATTAACAGAAAACCGGGCGAAAACCATCACATCAGGCCAGTAAAAACAAGGCACACTGGGCGACCTGGCTACACACACAAAAGAACGCACACATGTTGTCGAAGAGAAAAGCGCAGTCGAGGTTGCAATCTGGCGTCATCGTCATTACACCTCTGCGCAGGCGACTCCGACCCCACCATCAACGACCACCGAGAAATCTACGTATCGAGGGGGGCTGCGAAGAGAAAGACGTATCAAGAGCGTGTGTGCGAGGCACGGAGACACAACTAGCGAGGGTGTGTGTGTTTGAGAGAGAAGCCAAGGGTGCGAGACACACACACACACACACACACACACACACACACACACACAGAGAGAGATTGTGTGTTACAGATCGATATTAGGGATAGGTAGATAGCATGTGTGCGAGGCATACCTAAAGCAACAGGGATATAAACAAGCAGGTGTGCATGTGTGTGCCCGAAATAAATGAAGAAAGAAATAATGTGTGTGTGTGTGTGTGTGCGTGTGTGTGTGTGTGCACGCGCGCGTGTGTGTGAGGGAACTCTTCTCAAAATCTCAAAACAAAAGGTGCTGAGCTGGAATCCCATTATAAGGATTCATATGGTTCTGGGGAATTGAGTTAACCTTAGGGATATGTGTGCAAGACAGAGTTATACTTAGAGACATGAGTGGCGGTGGGTGGGCGGAGTTAAAGGGGTGGGCGTGTTCAACAGAGAGAGCATGTGTGTTTTTGTGTGAGAGACTTATAGGACAAGGTAGAAAAACGAATTCTAACCTTGACGGAGGGAGAGAAATAGACGGAGTGCGTGTGTGTGATGGAGATGCCCATGGAGAATTGAGATTTGTATGTGTGTGAGAGAGATTGCACAATTCATTCACGTATCACTATATCCCGGTCGAGGACGTGCCTCGCTCGAACTAAATCAATCTCTACTTCGTATCGTGGCCGAAAATACACTATCGATTCAACGCTATAAGATTGGATTGCACGGCACAACATCGTGGGAACAAAATACGGGCAAGATCTTGTTTCGGGTGATTTCTCTTTTTTTAGTTAATGTATTATGAATAACGGTGTGGTTGCCGCCGTTCGGCGATCCACCACGACCGCCTCCTCCATTGGAGCCACGGTCACCACCGCGGTCGCCACCACTGCCGCGATCGCCACCATTGTCGCGGTCGCCGTGCTGGTCGTGGACAGCGAGCACTTGCGCGCCCTCAGTGCGAGCCCGTTTGTCGAGGGCGATCTCGGCGAGCACGAGGCGGGAGCGCTCTTGGGCGAAGGTCGGCAGAGGAACAGTGGACTGGATGATGGCAGCTTGGAGCTCAAACCTTTTGCCGACGTCGTCAAGCATCTGCAAGGTTAGTGTGTGGCCGCTCACCGGCTCCCGAACATCACCGAGGGCGGAGGCGATACCTTGCAGGCGACGGCAATATTCATTGATGGAGAGGTCGCCGCGTACAGTGGATCGAAACTCTTGGCCGAGATGCATGGCGTGTTCGGCTTCATTGTCGAGGAAATACTCGTGGAGGCGCGTCCATATGGTGTGGGCGGTGGAGCCGGGCGGGGCGACAATGTCGAGGAGGTCGCCGCGACGGTGGAGAAGAACCAGAGGACGATGGTGCTGTCATCATCCATCCACGTCGGGTCGGAGAGGCGAGTGGCGGAGCCATCCCGCACGTGGTCATCGGCGTGCTAGCGCGCAAGGATGAGGTCGAGGTAGTTGCGCCACCTCGTGAAGTTCGCGCCGTCCAGCGCGAGTTTGAAGTCGACCACGCCGGTGATGCTGGCAGGAAGGCCGCCGGCCGAAGCGACGGAGAGTGGCGCCGAGAGGGGAATGTGATGGAGTGGGTTGAGAGAGCTAGTCGTGAGGGGTAGGCCACCAAATCCAGGTAGATCGGGCGTGGGGCAGATCGAGGGCGCTCAGCGGTGGCGCTGCTAGCAGCTAGTTCCTCGACGGAGGGATTCTTGCCGAAGCCGTCATCGCCGGTGTCAGCAAGAGGCGGGGACTACAGCGTGTTTGGTTGGGGGTAATTAGAGCCAGGGAATGGGAATTAAAGGGGTACGAGACTTCAAATCTATTGTTTGGTTAGGGGGATTGGGAATTCATAAGGGAATAGTCATGGGACTTGAGACTCCAACTCCCACCGTTTTATTAATAGGGGAGGGGGTGGGAGTTGGAAGGGAATTGATTTAGTGAGTCAATCTTAACCCTTCATCATAATTTACGTTAACTTCCCTTGTCTAGTCCCCCGTCAATTCCCACAAACCAAACAAGGGAATACAGTTTCTCCTCAAATTCCCACACATAATTTCTATCATGCACCAAACAGAGGATTGGGAATTAAACCACTCATCCCATGTCTAATCTCAATAGAACTCCCTACTCTAAACTCCCATTCCCCTTCCTAAATGTTGCCAAACACGCTGTTAGGGTAGCTAGCTAACCCACCGGCGCCTCATCGCCCACATCCCTGCACTTGAGGAATACAAGCAGGGCAACTATTGCCTCCGTACTTCTTGGTAATCAGAGCCTACGATCCCTCCTCGCATGTCGAACAGCCCTAAGGACCCGGCCCTGTGGTTACAACGGTAAGCATATCATACACATGTACATGTACACAAGAAGTCACGTTACAACTCGACACGATCATGCACCAAGGTCATTTCATTGACCAGGATTTGGGAGGAATCGCCGAACAATTTGCCCACACGCAGTAACAGTCTGCAAGCGATCAGAAAGGGCATTCTCAAGCCATTTATGATCACAATTTCCGCACGTGATGAAGTGAAATTTCACATCAATAGCAGTAAAAAAAAATCACAGTAATTCAGTTTCTCACTAGAAGATGAGAATATTCTCAAGATCTAAATAGGGATGGATAGAGTCTAGCTTGGAGCTGTGTCAGGAAAATATGTATGTTGGTACTTACTTTTGTTGTAAACGACTACTCAAATTCCAGACCGTTAGATTTTACAACTGACACAACCATCGTCATCAACTCTATGCACAAAAATCATCCCATTTCTACACTTGCACCACCACAGCACATCCAGCCTGGTCTAGCAAGGAACCATAGCTTCACTCTACTGTCTGTTGAAGGGTTGGCCATGCAGCCTCCTCGTCGTTGTTGTAGCCATTAACAAGAAAATAAGCGCAGTTCTTCTGCCAGCCTTGGTTATAAGGATTCCTGAAGCGTCCATCAGGCCCACGAAGATAAGTGTAGCGCGACTGATTTGCGGCCTCGTTAGTTGTGAGATTCCTCGCTATCTGCATCAAACATGGCATGTAAAGGGTAAGCGCATGTTATGAAAAGCCTGACGGTGTTCCGTCTTGGGTCTTTCTAGCATATTGGGGACAAATGGGAGTATCAATATGGGACTGTTGAGTGATAAGCAGAGATTCTCTTGTGTCATGAACTATATAGCAAGGTTGGAAGTGTTGCAGGCATAAAATACAAGTCACTTGTGCTTCTTTGCTATTCCCATTGTAGAAAATGTCAGGCCATAATAATACAACAATGCATGCAGACAAATATAACTTCCATTTCACAACTAAGGAGTTTTTTTTAACCCATCACATGCAAACCTAATGTATGGAACAAGTCGGCATGATAAACCAATATTGCAGGAAAGTCCTAAGCAATCAGTCAACAAGACAGCTTACCATTACTGCTTGTGCCACCGTCAAAATAAG
This sequence comes from Elymus sibiricus, assembly GCA_039707655.1. Taxonomy (NCBI): domain Eukaryota; kingdom Viridiplantae; phylum Streptophyta; class Magnoliopsida; order Poales; family Poaceae; genus Elymus; species Elymus sibiricus. The sequence continues at coordinate 191,770,606 of CM077670.1, forward strand.
AGCTCCAGTTAATAAGAAAATATCCATGAACATGAACAATACAGCACCAGGATGTTTTGTCACCATGAAGTGAGTCCACGACTCAGAAGATGAGAGTATAATGGGCTCCGTCCAAAGTCCTGTCGTCAGATGTCCATGAACTGTTACTACACTATTAAAAGAAATGAACGTGTATTCACTATGTCTCCTTACTGTGGAATCCAACGGCAGCACCGAGAAGGGTTGTAGCTATCCCCATACAAAGAAACACCAAAAAGTCCCACTTATTTCTCTATAAACAAAACATATGTTAGTTATACGGAGATCCATAAGATCTGATGCAGAATACAGTTGAACATAAGGCATGCATATTCTTTATTTTTAAGTTCAAAAGGAAGCACTTTGAATATCAACTGCAGTCAGATTTGAAAATGAACTCCATAGTCCCCAGCTATAGCGAAGTATATATAACATAATAAAATGTTCTCTCAATAATTTCCAGAGTCTACGAATAACAACAAGCAGCGCGATGCACCAACGCACAAAATTAGTGCCCCCTATTTAGTCAATGGGACATTCCGAGAATATTTCCTGCTACGGCTGGAACAGCACGTCAGGGATTAATGCCCCTTTTGCTACAGAGTACGGTACATTTGGCTCCATAACTTAAAATGAAGCATTTCATGCAACAATTGGATAATGGAAAAGCACTAGCTTAGAGTAAAGTACATTATGGTTAACTTGAATAATTTGCAACTACCACTGGTACAGCCCGATGTGAAGTTTTCTATTCTAATAGAAGATAGAGTAAAGTTGAAAACTTTAACTAGATTCAAACTCGACACATCCACATCTTACCTTCCCAACACAATTTGATATCCAGGGGCAGTGATGGTCAAACTGTTCAACACACTGCTTACAAATTGGACAGTGTTTGGAGCGCACAGGGCGAACTATCTGGTAAGTACAATTACTAAAAAATTAGTCTGGTAACAATAAGGTGTAGTAGCATCAATGACATAAGAAAAAACAATGAAGAACCTTATGTAGCTATGTTCACATGATATATTTTAAAAATAAAATGTCGTGTCAATATGAATATACAAGAGAAAATAATAAAAAAGAAAAGTAAAGTGAAAATGGAAGTAAACTACAACATTATAATACCTTGCAAGTAGGGCATAGCTGAGACCAATTGCCTGTAAAAGTAGAGGAACTAAGATCAATCCCCATGAGTAGTTCCTGCAAGTATAACACAGCTCAGTAATGATGTTGAAGATATTGAAGAAAAGTCCCTAAGAATATGACGTAAGTGCTGAGTACAAAATATTCAGTACAGATGCTCACGTTACCAGAGAAAAATGCAACTGAAAATAATCTACTCAGATGGCATCTAGGGGCTGTTTGGTTGCTGCCCACAACAGCCCTGCCAACCCATCGGCACGCCAAAATATTGGCGACCGATTCGACCGCCAGCTTCTCGCCCAGGAATCGGCTATCAAATGAACTGGAAAGAGCCTTGGCAAGCCAAAATATTGGAGCCCAGCCAAACGGATACCAATGCAGCGGTCAACGCCAAAAAATTGGCTGGGCAGCTCAGGGTAGCGATCCAAACAGACCCCTAGTGTCACGACCCAAGCTCCGGAGAGCGTAGTCGTGAGGAGGCTGCTGTGCCGTAGCGTGGAGAGAGGTGGGCAAGAAGGTTGGTGGAGGTGAACCTCCGTTTTCTCGTTTTCCTCAGCACTTAAGGCGTACATGGCTGTCCAGTATATGGACTAACGGCTACTTGATCCCCAAGTTGGATCAGACCCTTTCCTAGCAAAACTCCTCCCATGTCAAGTTTGATCTACCCCGACCTCTCCTGACATTATCAGCACGTTTTAACCATCCACTATGCACTGACACTTCAGGAGGCCTATTGTATATGCCCAAACCATCTCAGTTGATGTTGGACAAGCTTCTCTTCAGTTGGTGTTACCTCAACTCTATCGCGTATATCATCTATCCGAACCGATCCTTTCTTGTGTGGCCACATGCGTATCTCTGCTACACTAACTGTTGGACATGTCGCCTTTTAGTTGGCAGCACCATACAACATTGCAGGTCGAATCGCCGTCCTGTATGTTAAGAGTTATATTATCTCCATGCATAGCCTGCGTATTTTCCCCGTTGTATAGGGGTTTCCTGCATATTTACCACCTCTACATGTATATATACATATTTACATATTGACTGTTGACCCTCAGGAAATACAAGTTGCATATATCCTAACATGGTATTAAAGCCCTAGGGGTTTTTTTCGCAAGCGCAACTCGTGCTGAGATCCAATCTTGCGCCGCCCATCGCTGCTCCTCCGCACCACCGCGTTACTGCTCCTCTTCCCCAATTGCGCCGCCATGCTACTGCTCCCTGTCCTTATCAACCCCCGCTGCCGCCGCTCCATTGCAAACGACAGCCTGTCCAGCAGCCGCCTCTCAGATCGATTTACGCGGGCGTCTCCTTAGGTTGAAGCCCACCTCCAGGCCGTCGGCTGGGTTAGAAGCCAGCCACAGCTGCCGCTTATTGTGCAAGCTAGCTACGTTCGCTCGTGGGATCAGCCGTCGCCCGTACAAGCTAGCTGCGCGTGCAAGCTGGTGCATCTGTGTCGGGGGGATGACCCCCGGGTAGGCAACGGAGCCCGAATCCCTTTCGGAAAATCATCAGAGCAAGACAAGTCCCTCTGGCCGGCATGCCAAGCACGCCGGCTCCCCAGCGCGAGCCGGCTCGGCGTGGCAACCCGGCCTGGCCGGCTGGCCCATGCCGGCTGGCCGCGAGGCGGCGAAGCCTTAGCGACGAAGCAAGCGGTGCTACAGCGCTCCTCCCTTTACCCTGACAGAGCAGGTGAGATTGCAGCTTTCCTCGCACCCCCGCCCGAGGCGGGCGGTGTCAGTGAGGCGCGGTCCTGTAGAAATGGCGGCGCCGACCTCCCTCTGACGATGGACAAGACGCGTCGCAGTGCCTCGAACCCAGACTGACGAGACAAGACCCGTCACGATGCCCGCGCCAGGCAGGTGCGGCGCACCTGGCGACCCGGCACCCGGCGACCCGGTATCCCGGCATCTGGCGACCCGGCGACCCGGCGACCCGGCCACCGGATCCTGGTCAATGACACCAGGGGCCCGCGCCTCTGGTACGTTACCATTGTAACCCTGGGGTCGGCCTATAAGACCCCCAGGGAGGCCTCCGTGCAGAGGGATCGGGTTTTAGTGGCTGAGAGTTCGAGTTAGTGCGGTAAGATCAGTTCTCACCCTAGCTAGCTCTCTCCAGATCACGAACACTCGCACAGGAGAGGCAGAACGGTGGCTTAGCCCCTTCTCCCTCCTCCGTCCAAACAGCTCCAGGAGCGACTCTGTAACCTCTGTGCTTATCAGCTCACACGGCAGGAGTAGGGGTGTTACCTCTCCAGAGGGCCCCGAACCTGGGTACGTCTTGTGTCCCGCACTCGCTCGTGCCAACCTCGCCTCTGGAACCCACCGGCGTCCTATCGTAGCCCCACCTCATAAGCCATCTCATGGCATCTGCCGTGAATCACGCACCCCCGTCTTTTTTCCCTTAGTCCGTCTCGGAGTGTACGATCCGCCAAAGCCCTCTCTTCGCCAGCCACAGCCGGCTCCCGGCTGTCCGGCCGGCAAGAGCCAAAGGCCGGAAGCGTCGTTACGCAAGAACGACTAAGGAGACAGCCCGGCACGGCCAACCCGGCTTAACCCGTTTTATCTCGCTTGTTCGCCGCACGACCGGCTGTGCGCCAGGCGGCCTCGCCGCCTGCCGCCAGCCGGCCCAGTGGGTGTTTCGCTCGCGCTCAACGTCCGAAAAAGCCTAAGTACTGTGCGTTCGCTCTCAAAGCCGAGTTCCCGTCCTAGCCACAGTCCGCAACCCGGCTGTCCGGCTAGCGGGAAGGAAGCCCAGAGAAACAACAAACAGGAAAAGGCCCAAGGCCGAACAGCAGAAAGTGAGATCACCACGACAGTTGGCGCCAAATCGCATGCCAAATTTATATATAGCATGGGCCTTCGGCCACGAGTTCATTACATTGAACTACACCCCCAGTGGGTGTGGACCTGCTACCTAACAAAAGTTTGAGCACAGAAAAAACAAAGGCCCTAAGCGGCACCCGCGTCGTCTCCGGCCGGCGTCGGCCCAGCCAAGGTGGACGCAGCCGCCGGGTTGGGTCCAGCGCTCTCCGCCGTCCTCTCCGCCGTGGCGTCGTCGTCCGCGTCAGTCTCGTCGTCGGCATAGGCGCCCGTCTCGGCCGAGTTGCCGTCCGGGTCGTCGAGCAGAAGGCCGAGCGTGTCGGCAGGGAGCTCCTCGCCGTCTTCCGTCCGCTCGACGACGAACTCGTCGTGCGGGGCGAACGCTGCCAAGTAGCTGGCCCGCCCGGCGATCCGCTGCGCCCGCGCCGCCAAGTCCTCCTCCGTGCCAGCCCGCCTGGATACCACGACACGACGAAGCGCAGCGCCGTCTCCGCGCCGGCCCGGGCCGCGGAGGCCCTCCACGCACCGAGTCGCTCCACGCCGGCCTCCAGCCACCGCGCCAGCCGGGTGACGCTGTTCGGCGCCACCGCGCTTGGCCAGAGGCCGCTCGCCATGCCCAAGCCGGCCTTGAACAGGCGACGCATCTGCTCCTCCACTGCCCGAAGACGGGCCTCGCCGGCAAGAACAAGTTCCGAGAAGGACCAGGCGGCGTACGCGTCGATCTCCGCCCCCAGCTCGCGCTGCTCGGCCCGGTGGGCGTACACGGCCGCATCAGCCGCCTCCTGTGTCTCCGGGAAGACTCCTGGCAAAGGAAAGAAACAAGTCAGTCAAAGAAGGCAACTTGCCGGCTTCGCCAGCCGGCCCGAAGAAAGAAATGATACTTACGGGCGAAGGTCTCGTCAAGGTGCTGCGCCTCGCCCAGCATCCCGCTCTCTCGGATCTCCGACGCGTGAGCCTGGGCCTCGAGATCCTTCTCGAGCTGGGCGATCTTCCTGCCGGCGTCCGCCAGCTCCTCAGCCGCCTTGCCGCGCTCCTTCGCCAACCGGCCCAGCTCCGCCTGATGGGCCTCCTCCGCCCTGGCCTTCTCGGCCACCATCCGGTCCACCTCGGCCTGGAGCCGGTCGCGGTCGCCGACGGCGAGGTCGCGCTGCTGGCCGGCTTCCGCAAGACGGCCTCGAAGGCCTGGCACCTCGGCCACATCGGCTGCGCGACAAGATTCCCGGTCAGATGCCGGAAGCAAGGATTAGAAGAAAAAGTCAAGGCTCTAAGATTCGACCCGGCTGCTCCGCAGTCCGGCCCGAATCTCGGGGGCTACACCCAGTGGGTGCGCTGGTGCGCACCCACTGAAGGCACGAAGGCATACCTTGGACCTGATGCAGCTCCTCCTCCGAGGCGGCGAGCCGGGTTCTGGCCTCGCGGTACCGTTCCCGGAGCCGGTTGAACGCGCTGGCCCGCAGGTCGTACAGATGCTGCGCGCAGACAGAAGATTAAGATAATGCAAAAGACGGCCATAAGATTCGACACGGCTGCTCCGCAGCCCGGACGCCCCCACTGATTCAACAATCAAGATAGAAGAAAAAGCTCACCGCGATCGCCTGCTCCAGCTGCCGTGCTCGGTCCAGCTCCTCCCGGAGGAAGGCCTGCAGGCGCTCGTCCCGAACGCGAAGTTGCGAGCGCAAGGCATCCGCCGCATCGTCCTCCCGGGTTCGCGGCCCCACCACGGCCTTGCTGGAGCTCGCCCACGGAAGCTGAAGTGCGGTCCCGGCGCCGGATCCGCTTCCACCCGGCCGCTCGGGGTCCATGGCGGCTTGGGGCGCACGACCGCCAGGGTGCCGGCGCCTCCTGCCGCGGCCCCCGCGGCCGGCGTCGGCTGCGCTTGGCCGGATGGCGCGGAGTCCGCCTCGCGCCTCTCCCCGCCGTCCTCGCCTCCCTCCGCCGGGTTGGCCCGGGGCGGCGTGTCCACGACGATCTCCTCGCCAACATCCGACCCGCCGCCGGCCGGCTCCACTCCCCCTCCTTCAGCGCGGCCTTGGAGATGTAGTTGACCCGCTGGACGATCCCAGCCGGCGTCAGCTCCTTGGTCGACATCCGGGTCGGGTCGTGCCGGCCGCTCATGTCGCCAATCCGGTGTGCCCGGCGCTGCAGCGGCAGAACCCGGCGGGCGATGAAGGCCGCGATGAGATCAGCCGGCTTCAGCCCTTCGTTCTTCGTCAGCTCCCTGACCCGGCCGCAGATCTTCTCCATCTCCTTCGACGGCTCCTTGGGGCGGTACCCCCAATTCGGCTTCTCGAGCGGCGGCGCATCAAAGAACGGCGGAAGGTTGATGACGTCGACAGCCGGGTCGGCGTTCCGGACGTAGAAAAACGTCGACTGCCACTTCTTGGCCGAGTCCTCAAGCGGCAGCTTGGGAAACGGCCCGTTTGGCCGGCCGGTGACCACCGCTGCGCCGCAGTCGGACATGGCGCCGGCTGACGCTCCCTGCTGCTTGAGGAAGAACATCATCGCCCACAGCACCACAGTCGGCAGCATCCCGAGATAGCCTTCGCAGAGCATGGCAAAGCCGGCTACCTGCAACACGGCGTTGGCGCCGAGATGATGCGGCTGCAGCCCGAAGAAATCGAGCCATGTGTAGAAGAAGAGACTCGCGGGGAGGCCGAGCCCGCGCTCGAAGTGCGAGAAGAAGACCACATGCTCGCCCTCCTGTGGCGCCGGCACCCTCTCCGGGCCCGGCGCGCGCGCGAGCAGCGCCTCCGCCGGCGGCAGCCGCTTCGTGCGGCGGAGGTACCGGATGTTTTGCTCCGTCATGATGGAGCCCTCCCAAGAGCCTTTCGGCAGCGCCATTGGGGAGGGTTTTCCGCGGGCGGCGAGATTCGGCGATGGAGAGGAGGAAGAGAGGAGGGCGGCGGGCTGCGGGCTTCGGGTCGCGGCGTGCAGCAGGCGTGGGCGAGGCGACGACGGCGGCGGCACTTCGCTCGGGCACGGCGGAGAAGGAGAGGAAGCAGAGGAGGAGCAAGGGGCAGGGGTGCGAGCGCGGGCGTCTCCGTCGCACTCCCCCCTTCTCGTTTATAACCACGCGAAATCGTGGGGGAGTGGGATCGGCTGCGCCCACAATCCCCACTGCCCCGCACTGCGCGCGCGCGTTCCCCACGCGCAGTAACTACGCGGGGAAGCGCAATCGCCAACGGTCGCCGCAGCAAATCCCGCGCGCGCGGGCCGAGGACGTGTAGTGGCGGGCCCGAGCCGCGGTCACGTCCCGTCGCGCGCGTGGGCTGGCAGGCCTCGCCCGCCGCAAGGCCGCACGTGGCAGCCCGTCGAGCTGCGGCGGGCGCAAATCGGCATACGAAGCAAGACCCATCTGGCGGGCGTTTCCGTTTACCGCTCAGGCCGGGGTGCCGCGACCCGGCCCCCGGAGGCCGGCCCCCCAGCGGGTGTTCCCGGCGTCCGCTGCCGCGAAGCCGGCAAGCTGCCAGGCGAAGCCGCCCGGCCGGACTCCGGCGCTTCATCAACAGAACCGGCTCCTCAGGGTGGTAAGCTGCAAAGGCTCCCCTGCCTGAAGCCGGCGAACCTTCACAGCTTCGGGGACTACTGTCGGGGGGATGACCCCCGGGTAAGGCAACGGAGCCCGAATCCCTTTCGGAAAATCATCAGAGCAAGACAAGTCCCTCTGGCCGGCATGCCAAGCACGCCGGCTCCCCAGCGCAAGCCGGCTCGGCGTGGCAACCCGGCCTGGCCGGCTGGCCCATGCCGGCTGGCCGCGAGGCGGCGAAGCCTTAGCGACGAAGCAAGCGGTGCTACAGCGCTCCTCCCTTTACCCTGACAGAGCAGGTGAGACTGCAGCTTTCCTCGCGCCCCCGCCCGAGGCGGGCGGTGTCAGTGAGGCGCGGTCCTGTAGAAACGGCGGCGCTGACCTCCCTCTGACGATGGACAAGACGCGCCGCAGTGCCTCGAACCCAGACTGACGAGACAAGACCCGTCACGATGCCCGCGCCAGGCAGGTGCGGCGCACCTGGCGACCCGGCACCCGGCGACCCGGCATCCCGGCATCTGGCGACCCGGCGACCCGGCCACCGGATCCTGGTCAATGACACCAGGGGCCCGCGCCTCTGGTACGTTACCGTTGTAACCCTGGGGGTCGGCCTATAAGACCCCCAGGGAGGCCTCCGTGCAGAGGGATCGGGTTTTAGTGGCTGAGAGTTCGAGTTAGTGCGGTAAGATCAGTTCTCACCCTAGCTAGCTCTCTCCAGATCACGAACACTCGCACAGGAGAGGCAGAACGGTGGCTTAGCCCCTTCTCCCTCCTCCGTCCAAACAGCTCCAGGAGCGACTCTGTAACCTCTGTGCTTATCAGCTCACACGGCAGGAGTAGGGGTGTTACCTCTCCAGAGGGCCCCGAACCTGGGTACGTCTTGTGTCCCGCACTCGCTCGTGCCAACCTCGCCTCTGGAACCCACCGGCGTCCTATCGTAGTCCCACCTCATAAGCCATCTCATGGCATCTGCCGTGAATCACGCACCCCCAGCGAGAATACCACGACAATCTGCTAGTGGGATTCACACCGTTGCCCCTCTGGATCCAGCCCTACAGGTCAACGCCCCAGCAGCTTTGGCTTCCATCCTGCCTCGTCCCGTCGACCCAGCCCTACTGTTAACAGGGAGGTCACATCGCCCCGTCGATCCAGCCCTACTATTAACAGGGAGGTCACATGCTCTCCCAGACAGCCGCTACAGGTCCACGCTGCGCTGCCTCCCGTGACTACGCATGCCCGCGTTCGCGATCCGCGACGGTCGCCGATCTCCCGCGCGTCGACCTCCCGTGCAGGTCGCCCTCGTGTTCCGACGGCCTCCTGCCGCTGCATCGTTCCATTGGGATTACATCGAGCCGACGCCCTCCTCTGTGATTCACATCTATTCGAGCCAGCTTGCTTCAGTAATATACTTTGTTGGGACTTCGTGTTTCTCCAAGGCTCACCAAATGACATTTCGCGGTATCTTATCGTAGGTCTTTTCCAAGTTAATGAACACCATATGCAGGTCCACATTTTGCTCCCTGTATCTCTCCGTAAATTGTCGTGCCAAGAAAATGGCTTACATAGTCAACCTCTTAGGCATGAACCCAAACTGGTTTTAGGTCATGCTTGCCATTCTTCTTAAGTGGTGCTCAATGACTCTCTCCCATAGCTTCATTGCATCACTCATTAGCATAATTCCATGGTAATTAGCACAAAAGTGAACATCCGCTCGTTCTTGAAGATTGGTACTAATATTCTCCGCCTCCATTCTTAGGGCATCTTGTTTGACCAAAAAATGAGGTTGAAAAGCTTAGTTAGCCATACTATCGCAATGTCTCCAAATCCTCTCCACACCTCAATGGGGATACAATCAGGGCCCATCGCCTTGCCTCCCTTCATTCTTTTTAAAGCCTTCCTGACCTCATACTCTTGGATCTGTCGAACAAAACGTCTCTTGGTATCATCAATGGAGTTGTCCAGCTCAATGGTAGAGCTCTCATTCTCTCCACTGAACAACTTGCCGAAATATTCTCGCCATCTATGCTTAATCTCCTAGTCCTTCACCACAAGTCGATATGCTCCATCCTTGATGCATTTGACTTGGTTGACATCCTCGTCTTCCTCTCTCGGATCTTGGCCATCTTATAGATGTCCCTTTCGCCTTCTTTCGTGTTTAAACGCTGGTAGAGGTCCTCATACGCCCGACCCCTCGTTTCACTCACAGCTCGCTTTGCAGTCTTCTCTGCCACCTTGTACTCTATTTTGTCTGTACTCCTATCCAGGTGTAGGCGTATGAAACAGCCTTTCTTCTCCTTAATAGCCTTCTCAACATCATCGTGTCACCACCAGATATCTTTAGCTTTGCTTCTACTTCCCCTGGTCACCCCATACTCCTCTGAAGACACATTCCAAACGCAAGTCGCCATCTTCATCCACATTGTTTGCATCACCTCCTTCCTCCCAAGAGCCCTCCTTAATAACCCTCTTGTTGAAAGCCTGAGTTGCCTCCCCCTTGAGCTACCACCACTTCATTCTAGCGACTTTCACGCGCTCATCCCACTAGACACGAATCTGAAAACGGAAGTCAGCCACCACAAGTTTGTGTTGTGGGACAACACTCTCTCCAGGTATCACCTTACAATCAAGGCAAGCACGCTTGTCTTCCCTTCTCGAGAGGACGAAATCAATTTGGCTAGAGTGTTGACCACTATTAAAATTTGGATTCTCTCTTCCTAAATAGTACTATAGTACTATGTACCAACTGCAATAATAAGTTTGAACTCTAAATTCTGAACTCCTACTTTATACAGAATCACTATGACAAGATTCTTTAAATATTGAGGTGGGCCATTTTCTTAAAGTGCTTGCGTACAAAAATTAAAGTTTGAACACCACCAGTACTCTAGTAGAACATTCTACCTTCGGATCAAGCCCCTCGGTATTGGCTTTGATGTAGCCTGGAGTATTTCTGTCCAAAGACCAAAACAGCAAAACTGACATTAAGCAGTAAGCAGACAGAGTAACAACAACAACAACAACAACAACAACAAAGCCTTTAGTCCCAAACAAGTTGGGGTAGGCTAGAGGTGAAACCCATAAGATCTCGCGACCAACTCATGGTTCTGGCACATGGATAGCAGACAGAGTACTTTAGAAGAAAACAAACTTAACATTTACAAATCAGCTACTGAAAATTAAAAAAAGGGGTAATTCTGGACTATTAACGTTTGAAAGAAGTGTTCAATGTTTTCCTCATCATCTTTCTAAAGATTTTACATAAATACAGCAATCGCCAAGCATCATTAGTGTATTGCATAGCACAAAAAAACGAAAATAAAAGAAAAATAAAGCACTTGTAAAAAGATTCCAAACAGTGCATGCAAATGATCCAGTTAAGTAAACTTCATATGACGTAGGCTACCTGCTAACTCTGTAGAACACCACTTGTGACGCCAAGGCAAGAGAAATAGCAGCCCATGACCAAAGACCAACAGCAGCAGTGATTCTAGAAAAATCAGATGCTGGAAAGGTTTCATAATCAGGTCAGATCATGAACGACGCTTTACAAGTCCTAAGCTTGAACATCAATAACAAAAACCTCACAAACAATACTCACCAAAAACAATTGATTTCAGGAAAAGGATCATGAGGATAACAAGATAAGAAAACAGGATAGGTGCGTATCCAACCTTGCCCAGCCTCCCTGAGCAGTATTTGTCTCCAAAGCTTACTTTTGTAGCATTAGACTAAAAGCGGAGAAATGAAACTTCCATTAGTGGAGCTCAGAAGATTAGTACATAGTGCACACAGTAATGAGTCTTAAGTCATTTTGTTGGAAAACATCTCCAAGAGGAAGGGGAGAAAGAAGTAGGGAAAACAGGAAATATGAACAAATGTGAGTGCACCAATCCAAATACAAGTTTATATCTATGTTTGACTGCAAATATTTACCACAGCCCACACCTATCTAGCTGCAGTAGTCTATCAGCAGACTGAACATTAGCATTTAGTTAATTTTTTGGATCAAACAACGTTATCTCTTATAAGTTAAGTAACAATTCCAGGAGAAAACTTACAAGTATATTGGAAAGATGCCGTTGACCTTTGTCTGCTGCAAGTTGCAAAGGAGTAAACCCACCTCTATCCCTCAATGTTAGTTCCTGCTTGGTGCCTGCATGTACAAGAAGGGTGCAAACTTCTAAACTTCCTCTTATAACAGCCCAGTGTAAGGGAGTGCAACCTGCATGACACCACAAAAGGAGCTTAGTAAAAATGTGGATTGTAGGTAGGATCTACCTCAATAAAATTACCAGCAACTCCTGATATATATAGTTCGTCTATTACCATAACACATGCAACTTCACATGGTTTAAAATCTAACCAATGATTCATCCCCTTACTATGTACTCCCACCATCCCAAAATAAGTGTCGCTGATTTAATACAACTTTGTACTAAAGTTGTACTAAATCAGCGACACTTAGGGTGCGTTTGGTTTGAGGGCTATCTCTCGTGTGGCTAGGGATAGCCACGTTTTAAATGGCTGCCAGGCGTTTGGTTTAAAGTTCTGCGTGGCTGAGGATAGCCAGATTCGCAGAATATTCCATCAAAATCGGGCTGGGCGGAGCCGCCGAAAAGTGGCGGACATGGCCAACCACTCTGCGCCCGCGCACTCGCCTCACCATTTTCCCCTCGTTCTCGCCTCTTCCAAAAGAACCTCTCTGTATCTCTTGCGATTTTGCAGCGGCGGCGGCGGCCGAACCCGGACGGACTCCCATCTCCCTCTCTTCCCCAGTCTCTCCTCTCCCTCTTGCATCTATCCGTCTCGATGGCAGCAGAGGTCTCCCGTGTTTGGCGCGCAGGGGCGGCGGCGGCAGGCGCGGCTGTGACGGGTGTTGAGGGGCGTGGTGCTGCAGCGGATTTGGGGGCGTGAAGGTGAGGGAAGCAGGCGAGGCAGTTCGCGCTGACGAGGGGAAGCAGGCGATCTGGAGAGCTGCCGGTCGAGGTGGTCGGCGGCGGATCTGGATCGAAAACTGATGTTTGTTGGCCGTGTGGTTCGCGGCTGCCCGTGGTGTGCATGTGTGGCTTGCGGCGGAGCGTCGTGTGCATGCGGCGGACGGGTGTGGTGTACGTGCTGGGCTCCGGCCGGCCGCGCGTGCGTTGATTGTTGTTGCTCTGGTCGGCCGTGCCATGTCCTGCTTCCTCTCGTTGCTTTTTTTTCTACTCAAATCTGAGGTTATCACAACAGCATATCCTCTTTCCATCCCTTCAAGCAAACACACAATGGCTATCTTCATCCACTTGACTTTCTATCTAACCAAACATAAAAAGTGGCTATCCCTAACCAGGTGGATGGGGATACCCATAACCACCCTAGCCCAGCCCCTGAACCAAACACATCCTTATTTTGGGACGGAGGGAGTACCTCCTAAATTTGGGCATTAAAAATTGTCCTGCCATTTTGTTGACAACAACCCCAGATGAAATCCAGAAACAACAACCCTAGCAAACCCTAATAATACTGTGAGTTTGTCCCAAACAGAGCCCTCTCACCCATGAGCACCCGCCAGTGTGCCTCTTCCCTTTCTCTATTCAGCTACTACTGCTATTGTCAAAGCTCACCTGCTGGCTCCTGGACTGGTCAGAAATGATAGGACCGTGGATATGTGGTCTCGCACCAGAGTTGGGCTAGGCAATCCACATATACACTTCAACACCCCCTCTCATGTGTGACCCAGGAAGTCAACACGTGAACAGACTCAAAGGTATGGCTCAAGAGACCTATACGTGGACACAGAGGGGGCAACAGCAATTTTTAGATAAATTGCAAATGTCAGGACTTGAACTCAAGACCTTCGGCCATGATACCATGTTATGGATGCAATTTATATGTGTATACATACATACATACATACATACAAGACTTGGGGTACAAGGAAAGGAAACATAGCCTAATAGGACTCCTAGACCTATATTAATACTCCTTAACCCCCCCCCCCCCCCCCCCCCCCTTTTTCAAATGCAAAGCGTGTGCAATAGCATTGCATTTGAAGAAGTGTAATACTAGAAAAAGATGATAATCCAAATTCGCGTTTTGAGAGTATCGTCGTAGCATGAAGAGTCTTCAAAACCTGTCGAGTCAAGCCGAAGGGGATAACGAAGAAGATGGAGGGGATAACCTCGGCAGCTCTCCAGATCGCCTGCAGGGGCGGCGGCGGCAGGTGCGGCTGTGACGGGTGTTGAGGGGCGTGGTGCTGCAGCGGATTTGGGGGCGTGAAGGTGAGGGAAGCAGGCGAGGCAGTTCACGCTGACGAGGGGAAGCAGGCGATCTGGAGAGCTGCCGGTCGAGGTGGTCGGCGGCGGATCTGGATCGAAAACTGATGTTTGTTGGCCGTGTGGTTCGCGGCTGCCCGTGGTGTGCATGTGTGGCTTGCGGCGGAGCGTCGTGTGCATGCGGCGGACGGGTGTGGTGTACGTGCTGGGCTCCGGCCGGCCGCGCGTGCGTTGATTGTTGTTGCTCTGGTCGGCCGTGCCATGTCCTGCTTCCTCTCGTTGCTTTTTTTTCTACTCAAATCCGAGGTTATCACAACAGCATATCCTCTTTCCATCCCTTCAAGCAAACACACAATGGCTATCTTCATCCACTTGACTTTCTATCTAACCAAACATAAAAAGTGGCTATCCCTAACCAGGTGGATGGGGATACCCATAACCACCCTAGCCCAGCCCCTGAACCAAACACATCCTTATTTTGGGACGGAGGGAGTACCTCCTAAATTTGGGCATTAAAAATTGTCCTGCCATTTTGTTGACAACAACCCCAGATGAAATCCAGAAACAACAACCCTAGCAAACCCTAATAATACTGTGAGTTTGTCCCAAACAGAGCCCTCTCACCCATGAGCACCCGCCAGTGTGCCTCTTCCCTTTCTCTATTCAGCTACTACTGCTATTGTCTAAGCTCACCTGCTGGCTCCTGGACTGGTCAGAAATGATAGGACCGTGGATATGTGGTCTCGCACCAGAGTTGGGCTAGGCAATCCACATATACACTTCAACACCCCCTCTCATGTGTGACCCGGGAAGTCAACACGTGAACAGACTCAGAGGTATGGCTCAAGAGACCTATACGTGGACAACAGCAATTTTTAGATAAATTGCAAATGTCAGGACTTGAACTCAAGACCTTCGGCCATGATACCATGTTATGGATGCAATTTATATGTGTATACATATATACATACATACATACATATAAGACTTGGGGTACAAGGAAAGGAAACATAGCCTAATAGGACTCCTAGACCTATACTAATACTCCTTAACCCCCCCCCCCCCCCCCCTTCAAATGCAAAGCGTATGTAATAGCATTGCATTTGAAGAAGTGTAATACTAGAAAAAGATGATAATCCAAATTCGCGTTTTGAGAGTATCGCCGTAGCATGAAGAGTCTTCAAAACCTGTCGAGTCAAGCCGAAGGGGATAACGAAGAAGATGGAGCATCAATAGAAGATACAAGAGAAGATGGGTTGTCAAAAGAAGATGGCACATCAAGAGAATGAAGCATTGCGTAGAAAATCGTCGCCCAAGAAAACCGGCGGCGAAAGAAGCTCGGCGGCAAGCGAATGGGCGTAGATCAACAATGCAAAGAGAGGCCACGAAAATCAAAGGACAATGACCAGAAAAAGTCTGACGGACAAAGGCATGGTGGACTCGCATGACATCAGAAACACGAAAGAGCAACGGACTTGGTGGACGCAGCGGAAAATATAGAAAACTAAAAAGCACATACTAGACTATGATGCGATAGCAGCGAAAGAAAATCATGACGGCAAGGGCCAAAACCAATTAGGAAAGATGTCGACGAGGAACAGCAAAGAAGAGCACACAACACCCATGAATGGTGGATGTGCGAGAAGGGATCCAACGTCGTCAAGAGTCAGCGGGCAGCGAGGGAGATGCATACCCGACGAGAACATCGTATCTGTTTTTTTTAGATGAGATCAAGACAGCAGCAGAACGGTACAGTAGACCATGGAACGGCGGGTGACAGGAGCACCACGTAGCAGCAGGAAGCAGCTAGTAGCACCACATAGCAGCAGGTACACCCATGCTACTAGCAGGGACACCCGGCGAACATCATCGGACAGCAGCAATCAAACAGACGGACCGGCACGGCAGCGAAGAACGGCTAGGCAGGCACATGTCACGTGCGCACGTTACGGGCGTCACCAGCTTCACAGACGGAGCAGCTGGGCGGCAGGTGCCACACGGCAAGCGCCCACGCAACTTGGGTGGATCACGCGAGCGGAGCAGTCAACGCGCCCACGCGGCTGTCACGGGCCGGGCGGATCACGGGGGGTGGTGATATCGTGGAGCAGCAGCGGCCAACCAGATGGGAACGACGGCGGAAGACGAGATCAACCCAGAGGAACAGATCAATCAAGAGGGAAACAAAAAAATTATTGGATCGTAAGGACGAGTTGCGGCGTCGGGAGACCTAAACCTAGGCTCTAATACCATGTTAAGCTTCATGCACTAGCCAACGCAACCAAAAGTCCGAACTGATGGAAAGGGCTAGGCAATCCACATATACACTTCAACAATCCATGTGAGGTGAAGCCAAAGGAGCCATCCAAATGTGATTCCACGAAGGGCGACAAGGCTGTGTACTCATGGCGCCGGCTACGAAGCAATCTGAATGGACTAGTAAGACAAATAGATAAGGGAGAGCAAAGGGAGAGAATGGAAGTGTGGTATAAAGTGTGAAACAGAAAATAATCGGATATAGGGAGGAGACAGAATGCATCAGAACACAAGCCAAGTAGGAGCTTCCAGTGGCATGTGCTTTCCTATCAAAAGGCTCACCTCCACCTTGTAAGATCTGTCTTTATTAAAACCTGCTAGCTCTGTAACATGTGCCCTATCTCCGATTTCTTTATCAGATGGCTCCTCATACATGCTCATACCACCCTGGGTAGACATCTATTGTCAATATTCTATGGTAACCTAATTAGAGAAAAGAGTACATTTCCAACCATCCATAATTTTCAAAGGAAAATAATTGATACCCCCCACCCCCATATTTTGTGATTTCATTAGCTAAAAACTTAAAAAGGCACACACACAAAATATGCCTTAAGATAGTGTGATGAGCAGAGAACCTGGCAAGTACAGTTTACTCTTAGTACAAGACAGCTCAACATTCAAAAATCAGCAATTGTTCTTAGCGCAAGATTTGGGTATGCGGGAAAAAAAGTGGGGGCACGAAGAGTAACTAAACACCACAGAAAAGATAAATACTGCCAAGTGAAGGGTACCATTTTTGTCCTGCCTTACTTGATTAGCATCCATAAACAGTAGTAACCTAATTGTATCTGCATTTCCCTTGTAGGCAGCCCTGAATATGACAATTTGTTAGAGAAGATGCAGTTTTACATTGCACAAAAAAGCCATATCAAGATACGGATCAAGGATCCATTCTATTCGTGTCTTAGAGACAGAAGTCGAGTAGATGATAAATTAACTGATTCTTCAGGATGATAAATTAACCTAGTTATTGGTAACTGATATTGGTAACATCAAATATTAAGCTTTCTTAACAATATCCCTACTCAGCACCTAACAGGGCAGCTATCAGTTTCCAAAGTCTATTCATCACCCAGGGTGCAGAATAAGTTATTCTTCACCCGAGGTAATATTACGATCATTTCATAAATAAATTACATTTGAAATACAAATAATTACATTTATATTGATTCACTGCGTAAAATTTGGCATAAGGAAAAAAAATATAGGTCATAAGACCAAAAAAATTACATTTTATGTATATTTTACACTATGTTTTTACATTTGTAATTTTACGAAACATAAAATATTTTTTACAGCGATTATATATTTTCTTACGTTCTCTTTTTACGTCTGAAATAAGGCAAAATTTACGGAACGTAAAATTACGGTGCATTGACGTTAAAATAGAGGGGGGTGAAGAATAACTATTCCTCACCCAGGGTGACGAATAGTATATATATATTAGTGTGGATTTTTTAACACCCGGTGACTATGCCACCCCCCTGGGTGGCAGTGTCACCCCATGTTATCTCCGTTCAATACATGCCTCGTGATCTGTGCGAACACTATGCTATCGTCATTACTCCATCACGATTCAGTTAATAAAGCATGCTAATGATCACACTAATACGGTTCTAGCAGTGTATGTGTCAGTCTAGGGGTATCAAAATGTCAGATCATGAATACTTAACAAAAAAGATTCCCTAATAGTATAAAAATATTAAACTTACTAACTTTCTATAATAGTACAAAAAAAGTTGGTTGCTGATTAAGACTTATATTACCTAAAAGAAGTTCCCATGAACTCAAAAAATATTCCCTAAAAATAGATACATGCGTATACACAGTATCAACATTTAATCTTGTTACTACTTAGTGCTAATGAACTCGTCTCAGTGTAAATAGACAAATGGAAGACTAATCAATGTCAGACCTAAAAGATGCTGCACGGATCTCAAAGTCAGATCAGACGGAAGCCAGAGGGGTGGCAATGCCCCCGGGTGGCAAAGACATAATAATCATATATATATTTGATGTTTTGACGCAACATAACTACCTATGCAAGGAATGCATAGGTCCGTCAAAGGATAATCGGTACAGAGTTATTAAGAGAAAGTGAGAGGCCACCAAAAAAGAACCAACAAACAGTTTGCAGCACGGTATATATATTTATATACTATACAGACTTCAGAGCGAATACATTGGTAACAGAAGATTATCATATTGCACTTGCTCAGACCTCAATGCAACAATCCATTTTTCAGTAGCATTGTATCAGGTATTCATGGTGGCTATGTTACTTGGTATAAGCTAGGCAACAAATCTTGAAGTATCAAACAAATCATACAGTATGCATTTATGTTGCTGGTGGCAAAGTTATGTGAAGCCAGGCAAACATGCATTTAAAAGGTAAGAAGTATTCTTCATATTCATGTACCAGTGCAAAGAGCTCCTCCCGTCATTGTCCAAAG
Organism: Elymus sibiricus; assembly: GCA_039707655.1. Classification (NCBI taxonomy): domain Eukaryota; kingdom Viridiplantae; phylum Streptophyta; class Magnoliopsida; order Poales; family Poaceae; genus Elymus; species Elymus sibiricus. The sequence continues at coordinate 191,789,144 of CM077670.1, forward strand.
CTTCAAAGTCCGCACCATACTTTGAGACGATGTGATGCAAGAATGTTGTTTGGCCATACTGAGCTGCAACATGGACTGCCTAACATAATGTTCCAAAGGAAGAATTGTAAAACACAAGATCTACTCACGCTACCAAAATTCAAACCTACAGTGCATGGACTTAGGATGACTAGCGCCAAACTTATGATCTATTTACTAATGTGAAACTAAACCGAAAGCTGCATGCTGCTAACAAAAATACCCTATCAAGCCTCGAAAAATTTCCCAAGAAGTTTTTACTCTTTTTATAAGTACGCTGGTCGATTATCCAGTAGCAAAATTCTGTTTTCATAGCAAATTCCCATAGTAGCTCTGCGAGCAATAATGTTAGCTCAGGTCAATGAGTAACATATTTATCCAAATTACAGTGACATAATGAATTCACTAATGGCTGATCCCATCATATAACCAATGTAATATAATTACTTGCTAAACAGAGATAAGCTCAAGATATATGTTATTATCTGCTTAAAAGTTCGAACACTACAAATCATACAGCTGAACTGTCTGATCAAACAATAACCAGCATGCATTCTGCAGTTTTCTATGGGCAAACACATCTTTCGAAAACCAGCCTACAGCCTTTTGCACAAAGCTATCGGTTTTAAGCTCCTGACCAATCAGGCACTAAATCATGCTCTATTTAGTGTCTGAATTACCAATGATCGGAAGGGAGCCGCGCATTTCTCAAAAACAAAATATCAGACACTAAATCCAACAACACTGCAAAATATCGAAAAAAGAGAATACAAATTCAGAACAAAAAAAAACGATTGCATACCCGGTAGCCGTTCACATCGGCTGCCTCTAGCCTCGCGCCGTTCTCCAGCAGCACATCGGCCGTGGCCGTGGCCCCGCGCACCGCCGCCCAGTGCAGAGCTGTCTGCTGCGAATTGTCTTCTGCGTTCACGTCCCCCCCATGCTGCAAAAGAACAATCAACCACACGCGCGCGCACGAATCCATCAGCAAGGAAGGTGGTCCAAAGCAGCGCCCGATTCGAGGCCGGCGAGTAGTATAAGGCGAACCTCGATGATGTAGAGCGCCGCGTGGGGATAGTTATTGAGCGCGGCCCACTGGAGAGCGTGATAGCCGTTGCCGTCGGGCGCGGCGAGCGACGCGCCGCCGCCGTCAAGCTCCACGAACCGCCGCAGTCGCTCCAGATCCCCGTACGCCGCGGCCGAGTAGACGTTCACCACGGGGTCCGGCTGCTTCTCCTCCTCCGCCTCCTTCCTGGCGCCGCCGTCGGCCACCACAACCTCGATCTCCGCGACGCGGGATGACGACGACATGGCGCGGGCGGAGGAGCTGAGGGGAAAGCCTCTAGGCTCACGACCTCATGTCTTAAGTCTTACTAACACATCGATGAGAGAGTCCACAGGGAAACAAATTTATTTATTTTCAAAAAAGATTCACAAGCTCATGAGAGCATCTTGCCCTAAAATAGAGCGCTCAGAAAATTATTTAGGGCATCAAAAGTGATATTTAGGCACAGAAAAATTTCAGTATATCTAACCGGCGAACATTCGCTAAGAGGGAGGTCCCAGCGAACGGTCTTAAAGTCGTTGGATCGTGATCAAATGCATGGCATTTATTAGAAAAATTACACCGTAAACATGGCAATTTTCCCTTCCGCAAATCTCACAAAAATACATGGTAATTTAGTTATTTGGGCATGGCAACTGCGACATTCACTGGCAATTCCTCCCGAGCGAACGTTCGCCGGATAAACGGGTCATTTTCTTCTCCAACAACTGCCCTAAAATAAGGCACCACTGCTCCAACAACTATGCTAAAATAGGGCACCTAAAACACCCAAATTAAACTAGATTATTGCAAATTCGATCAAACATCCAAACATTTGAAGTTTTAAACAAGCAAACTTAAACATAATTCGAGTACTAGCATCCAAACTTAAGATAGTTCGATTACAAACATGCAAACTTTAAACTACTAACAACTACTTGTAAATGAGATTGTCCTAGTCAATGGCGTCCTCCTGATCGTCGTCGTCATCATCCCCTATGTCAACCTTGTTCTAAAGCTACATGAACTCCTCTGCCACGCTATCTAGCTGCTCCTCGGCTTCCTCATCATCGGACTCGAACTTGATCACCGAGGGGCCTGCCTCTTCCTCCTTCTTGATCCTGGAGGGGCCAGCCTCGTCCTTCTTCTTCACCGGCTTCTTGCGATGCGCCTAGTACTCGTACTCTGCATGCACAAGGTGCGGATTTTCCACGGCGAACCTCGTCATAGCAGTGTCATCCCTCTGACGGGTGTCGCGCTGCTCCAGGACGATACGAGTACCCCTCTTCTCCGCGCAGGTCATGATCTCCACATCGGGACTGATGAACTCCGCCATCTCCCGGAATTCGATTTCCGGGAAGTACATCTCCCACTTCGGTCGCCCAAGCCTCCAAGACACGATGTCGAAGGCACGGGCGACAAGCTCCGCCATGCCGAACGCGCCGAGCCAATTATGCTGGCCGTCGCACGTGAGCTCGGTCGCGTAGCGGCCAGAAGCCCGCAGCCGAACGCCGCGGAAGCCGGTCTTGTTCCCTGGCTCGCGACGTGGTGGCATCATGTGGAGATCCGGCGGCGGGTGGTGCAATGGTGGGCTGCAAGTGTGCGGGCGACTGAAGAGACAGAGGGGCACTAGATCTGTGGCAGGGAGGTGCGATGGTGGCGGATTTGGTGGCGGCGAAGGCGTGTGCGGCCAGATTTGCAAGGTAGAGGTGGTGGGCTGCGGGGTGCTGGCGTCCAAAGAGACGAAGGAGGGCAGTGGATCTGCGGTGAGGTAATGCGGTGGTGTCAGCGGTTGCCGGAAGCGGTTGGTGGCGGCGCGGGAGGGGAAGCGGTTGCGCGCGTGGGTACGGGTGGAACTTTCCGAATAGTGGTTGGTGTACGGCAAATATACATCACTGGGGACTATTTTTTTGGGCTGCCTCAAAATGGGACCACACAAAATTACATATTAGGCCGTTGTTGGAGCAAGTTTTTGCCTCCAAATGCCTTAAAAGGCAGTTTTTTGGGCAGCTGCCCTATTATAGGCCTGCTGTTGGAGAGCATCTCCATGCGAAATAGGCAGCTGCCCAAAAAACAGTTTTCTAAGGAATTTGAACCCAAAAATGGTGCCCCAACAGTTGACCTACCCTTATATGGTGCTGCAAATTCTTTTGGGCGCCCCAAATTTTTGCCTCTCGTGCTGCAAATTTGTAGTACATGCATGCCGCAAACAAGAAATGAAGCCGCGTGTAACCCAACCGCCAGCAAAAAACTTCACGCGGGCAACCCCCGCCTCGACACCCCCTCCCCCCCTCCCCCCCGACCGCCGTCGGCAGAATCTCGACAACCAATGCCTCTGCCGCCGGTCCGCCATCCGCCCCGGCTAAGCCCCGACCCCGTCGGGCGATCTCGCCGACACACTGATTCTGGCCAATCGACGCCTCTCCACCACCCTTAATGGCCGCAGTAGCACCGTTGTTGGTCACTGAGGTCAACTAGTTGTCGCCTTAGCATCGATGCTGACCACGCGACTGTCGCGACTGAGCCGAGCCGCTGCTCCTTCGGAGCCCTTGGCGGCGCGGAGACGGCGGCTATTGCCACAACCTCGACCTCCTCGGCGTCAATGAGGCCATTCCTACCCGGCGCAGCGACCACCTCGGCTCCGACTAGATGTTTGAGGAAAAGGCTCAAAGGTAAAAAAAAATCGTTTCTCAATTTTGTTGTTGCGGCATAGGAGTACTTTGTAATGAAAGTTAATGTGTTCTAGCTAAGCTCGTTTGAATCCTTTATGTGGTATTATTCCTTGTCCAAAGAGGTGTTGGGAAACGTAGTAGAAAACAAAAAAATGGCCTATGAATGAAGTTCATAGGATCACTATGATGATGCATAGGAGTTAGATCAGATCGTTACCAACTCGAATTTTGTAGGAAAGATTCCTTTGATGCTCTTTGGTTTCTACGAATGGATTCCTATTCCTATGTAGGATAGGAACCAATTCTTCACATTTCAAAGGGGAAAAATCAGCCTAGACCCAATGGGAAGGGAAAGTTAGGGCGTGTTTGGTTGCCTGCATACAGCCCAATCAGGCCCGTGCGGTACAAAAATCGGATGTTTGGTAAACTGCATTTACTGTTCGGCCTGCATAGCACAAACCTTAAAGCACTCCCGAGCCAGGCCCGCTAGGAACGGCCGAATCGGCAGTTTTTCCATAGCCATGCCCATGGGATGCAACTCTAGGCACGTGGGCGGCGCTGGCTGCACATGAGGAGCCAGACTCGAGACGTCACGTTGTTTCCTGAAACGTCAGCATAATTACCCTCATCTCTCTCTCTCTCTCTCTCTCCCCCCTCTTCCTAGTCTCACACCGACGACGGCGATCAGCAGAGCAAAGAACTGCAAGGCTCGCACCGACGGCAATCACCGGCTTCACCACCTCACTGACAGGAGTTCGCGCGACAATGGCGGTAAGCCCTCTGTTTCACCTCCTCGCTCTCGATTTCCACATTCAATTCGCGTATTCGATTCGATTTTCACATTTGATTCGCGTGGTAGGGGTTCAATTGAATGTGGGGGTTCGAAAGGGGATTTACCATCACATCTGGATTTAGGTAGTACCGATGAATTTTAGGGTTTGAATGGGGATTGAGTACAAGGGGTTGGGGGTAAATCAAGCTTACGCTACACCTAGCCATGGTGACCTTGGAGGCGCTTGGAGCGGCGGGAGGCCCTTGGCCTTGTAGTCGGTCACTCCCAGCTCGACCGCATCATCCACCACCCCTCATCCTCGTCGTCGTCCAGAACAATGGGCATAGTACGGTCGCCAGCCTCCGGTGCCCAGACCACGAGCTCCACCGCTTCGCCGTCGTCCTTCGACTCCAGAACAAGGATGGCTGGTCTTGAGGAGCCCTGACAAGCCCGTACCTGGCCCATCTGGCTCTCTGACCAGCATAGCCGGACTCGGCCAGATCCACCGCCCAACGTAGTATGTCCACTTTCATAGCACCTTTGACTGGGTCAGGTATCATCGTCTTCAACTCCTCCTTCGTCGCCTTCAACACCACTTCGCCTGCCTCTTTATGTTGGGGAACGTTGCATGGGAAACAAAAAATTTCCTACGCACACACAAGATCTATCCATGGTGATGAGCATCTACGAGAGGGAGAGTGAATCTACATACCCTTGTAGATCGCTAAGCGGAAGCGTTAAGAAACGCGGTTGATGTAGTCGAACGTCTTCGCGATCCAAATCGCCGAGTGTCCCGCGATCTCATCATGATCCATCTCACGATCCAATCTCGATCCATCCCACGATCCCATCACGATCCGTCCCGCGATCAAATCATGAATCGTCTCGCGATCCTGATCACGGTCCTTCCGATCTAGCGCCGAACGGACGGCACCTCCGCGTTCAGCACACGTACAGCTCGATGACGATCTCCGCCTCCTTGATCCAGCAAGAGAGAGAGCGGAGAGGTAGAAGAGTTCTCCGGCGGCGCGACGGCGCGGCGGCTATGGTGGTGGAACAATTCCGGCAGGGCTTCGCCTAAGCACCGCTGAAACTAGACTAGAGGAGAAACCGATCTAGATGAAGTAGAGGGAGCACGTGGCAATTAGGGTTATTTTTCTCCTCTAAATCCTCTAGTATATATAGGAGGGAGGGAGGGGAGGAGGCAGCCTCAAACCCTCAAGGGCTGGCCGAAATTGGAGGTGGAGGAGGTGGACTCCTCCACTTCAATCCTAGTCCAAATAGGACACCTTCCATATTTGGTCTCCCTTCCCTTTTCTTTGGGGTTTTTCCTTTCCCACTTATTCCTAGCCGCATGGGCCTTGTAGGGCTGGTTTGCCCAGCCCACTAAGGGCTGGTGCAACCCCCCTCAGGCCCATGTGGCCTCCCGGCGTGGGTGGCCCCTCCCGATGGCCCTCCGGTACTCCCGGTACACTACCGGAAATACCCGAAACTTTTCCGGTGGCCAAAACGGGACTTCCTATATATCAATCTTTACCTCCGGACCATTCCGGAGCTCCTCGTGATGTCCGGGATCTCATCCGGGACTCCGAACAACCTTCGGTCACCAATCATACATAACTCAATTCTACCGAAACGTCACCGAACCTTAAGTGTGCAGACCCTACGGGTTCGAGAACTATGTAGACATGACCGAGACACCTCTACGGCCAATAACCAATAGCGGGACCTGGATGCCCATATTGGTTCCTACATATTCTATGAAGATCTATATCGGTCGAACCTCTATGTCAAGGATTCAATTAATCCCGTATGCTGTTCCCTTTGTTCTTCGGTATGTTACTTGCCCGAGATTCGATCGTCGGTATCTCTATACCTAGTTCAATCTCGTTACCGGCAAGTCTCTTTACTCGTTCCGTAATACAAGATCTCGTGGCTAACACTTTAGTCACATTGCTTGCAAGGCTCATTGTGATGTTGTATTACCGAGTGGGCCCTGAGATGCCTCTCCGTCACACGGAGTAACAAATCCCAGTCTTGATCCATGCCAACCCAACAGACACCCTCGGAGATACTTGTAGAGCACCTTTATAGTCACCCAGTTACGTTGCGACGTTTGATACACACAAGGTATTCCTCCGGTGTCAGTGAGTTGCATGATCTCATGGTCATAGGAACAGATACTTGACATGCAGAAAACAATAGCAATAAACTGACACGATCATATGCTACGTTTATAGTTTGGGTCTTGTCCATCACATCATTCTCCTAATGATGTGATCCCGTTATCAAATGACATCTCATGTCCATGGCTAGGAAACCTTCACCATCTTTTGATCAACGAGCTAGTTAACTAGAGGCTTACTAGGGACACAGTGTTGTCTATGTACCCACACATGTATTTGAGTTTCCAATCAATACAATTATAGCATGGATAATAAACGATTATCATGAACAAGGAAATATGATAATAACCAATTTATTATTGCCTCTAGGGCATATTTCCAACAGTCTCCCACTTGCACTAGAGTCAATAATCTAGTTCACATCACCATGTGATTTACATTGTTATGAATCTAACACCCAATGAGTTCTGGGGTTCGATCAGATCATGCTTTGCATGTGAGAGAGGTCTTTAGTCAACGGGTCTGCGACATTCAGATCCGTGTGTACTTTGCAAATCTCTATGTCATACTGTAGACACTTCTACCACACTCCACTTGGAGCTATTCCAAATGGCTGCTCCACTATATGTATCCTGACTACTATTTAGAGTCGTCCGGATAGGTGTCAAAGCTTGCATCGACGTAACCCTTTACGACGAACTCTTTATCACCTCCATAATCGAGAAATATTTCCTTAGTCCTCTAGTTACTAAGGATAATCTTGACCGCTGTCCAATGATCCACTCCTGGATCACTCTTGTACCCCTTGACAGAATCATGGCAAGGCACACATCAGGTGCGGTACACAGCATGGCATACTATACAGAGCCTATGGATAAGGCATAGGGGACGACCTTCGTCCTTTCTCTTTCTTCTGCCGTGGTCGAGCTTTGAGTCTCACTCAACTCCACACCTTACAAATCAGGCAAGAACTCTTTCTTCGACTGATCCATTTTGAACTCTTTCAAAATCTTGTCAAGGTATGTACTCATTGAAAGTCTTATCAGACGTCTTGATCTATCTCTATAGATCTTGATGCCCAATATTTAAGTAGCTTCATTCTAGGTATTCCTTTGAAAAACTCTTTTCAAACGACCCTTTATGCTTTCCAGAAATTCTACATCATTTCCGATCAACAATATGTCAACCACATATACTTATCAGAAATTCTATAGTGCTCCCACTCACTTTATTGTAAATACAAGTTTCTCATAAACTTTGTATAGACTCAAAAACTTTGATCACCTCATCAAAGCGTATATTCCAACTCCGAGATGCTTGCTCCAGTCCATAGAAGGATCGCTGGAGTTTGCATATATTTTAGCATCCTTAGGACTGACAAAACCTTCCGGTTGTATCACATACAACTTTTCCTTACGGATACCGTTAAGGAAACGATGTTTTGACATCCATCTACCAGATTTCATAATTGAAAAATGCTGCAACTGCTAACATGATTCCAACAGACTTTGAGCATCGCTACGGGTGAGAAAGTCTCATCGTAGTCAACTCCTTGAACTTGTGATAAACCCTTTGCCACAAGTCGAGCTTTATAGACGGTGACATTACCGTCCGCGTCCGTCTTCCTTTTAAAGATCCATTTGTTCTGAATGGCCTTTCGCCCTTCAGGTAATACTTCCAAAGCCCATACTTTGTTTTCTTACATGGATCCCATCTCGGATTTCATGGTCTTAACCATTTCTCGGAATCCGGGCCCATCATCGCTTCTCCATAGCTCGTAGGTTCGGTGTTGTCCAACAACATGACCTCTAAGACAGGGTTGCCGTACCACTCAGGAGCAGTACGCGTCCTTGTCGACCCACGATGTTCGATAGTAACTTGATCCGAAGTTTCATGATCATCATCATTAACTTCCTTTTCAACTAACGTAGGCTCCACAGAAACAACTTTCTGCGCTGCGCTACTCTCAGGTTGAAGTAAAGGTTCAACAACCTCATCAAGTACTATCTTCCTCCCACTCAATCTTTCGAAAGAAACTCTTTCTCGAGAAAAGACCCGTTTTAGCAACAAACACTTTGTGCTTGGATCTAAGATAGAAGGTTTACCCAACTGTTACGTTAGGGTATTCTATGAAGATGCATTTGTTCGCTTTGGGTTCGAGCTCATTAGGTGAAAACCCTTTTTCACATAAGCGTCGCAGCCCCAAACATTAAGAAATGACAGCTTAGGTTTCCGCCAAACCAAAATTCATACGGTGTCATCTCAACGGATTTAGATGGTGCCCCTTTTAAAGTGAATGTGGTTGTCTCTAATGCATAACCCTAAAACGATAGTGGTAAATCGATAAGAGACATCATAGTTCGCACCATATCCAATAGAGCATGACTACGACGTTCGGACACACCATCACACTATGGTGTTCCAGGTGGCGTGAGTTGTGAAACAACTTCCACATTGTCTTAAGTTGTATACCAAACTCGTAACTCAGATATTCACCTCCACGATCATATCGTGGACATTTTATCTTCTTGTCACGATGATCTCAAACTTCACTCTGATTTTGTTTGAACTTTTCAAACGTTTCAGACTTGTGTTTCATTAAGTAAATATACCCATATCTACTCAAATCATCAGTGAAGGTAGGAAAATAACGATATTCACCGCACACTATAATACTCACTGGACCGCATACATCAATATGTATCATTTCCAATAAGTCAATTGCCCGCTCCATCATACCGAAAAACGGGGTTTTAGTCATCTTGCCCATGAGGCATGGTCCGCATGTCTCAACCGATTCGAAATCGAATGAGTCCCAAGATCCATCAGCATGGAGTTTCTTCATGCGTTTTACACCAATATGACATTTAGCGGCAGTGCCACAAGTATGTGGTACTATCATTATTAACTTTGTATCTTTTGGCATCAATATTATGAACATGTGTATCACTACGATCAAGATTCAATAAACCACTCTTATTGGGTGTATGACCATTGAAGGTATTATTCATGTAAACAGAATAACCATTATTTCTTTTTAAATGAATAACCGTATTGCAATAAACATGATCTAATCACGTTCATGCTTAACGCAAACACCAAATAACATTTATTTAGGTTCATCACTAATCCTGAAGGTAGAGAGAGCGTGCGATGGTGATCACATCAACCTTGGAAACACTTCCAACACTCATCGTCACCTCACCCTTAGCTAGCTTCCGTTTATTCCGTAGCTTTAATTTCGAGTTACTAACATTTAGCAACCGAACCGGTATCTAATACCCAGGTGCTACTAGGAGTACTAGTAAGGTACACATCAATAACACGTATATCAAATATACTTCTGTCGACGTTGCTAACCTTCTTATCTACCAAGTATCTAGGGTTGTTCCACTTCAGCGACCATTCTCCTCATAATAGAAGCACTTAGTCTCGGGTTTGGGTTCAACCTTGGGTTTCTTCACTGGAGCAGCAACTGGCTTGCCATCCATGAAGTATCCCTCCTTGCCCTTGCCCTTCTCGAGACTAGTGGTTTCACTAACCATCAACACTTGATGATTCCTTCTTGATTTCTACCTTCGCGGTGTCAAACATTGCGAACAGCTCAGGGATCATTATTTCCATCTCTGGCCTTTTATAGTTCATCACGAAGCTCTAGTAGCTTAGTGACAGTGACTTGGAGAGCTATATCAATCACTATCTTATCTGGAAGATCAACTCCCACTCGATTCAAGTGATTGTAGCACTCAAACAATTTGAGCACATGCTCAACGATTGAGCTATTCTCCATCATCTTGCAGGCAAAGAATCTTGTTGGAGGTCTCATACCTCTCAACATGGGCACGAGTCTGAGATCCCAATTTCAGCTCTTAAAACATCTCATATGTTCCGTGACGTTCAAAACGTTTTGGAGCCTCAATTCTAAGCCGTAATGCATGACGCACTGAACTATTAAGTAGTCATCGGAACGTGCCTGTCAGATGTTCACAACATCTACAGACGACGCTAGAGGGGGTGGTGCACCGAGCGGTGCATTAAGGACATAAGCCTTCTATGCAGCAATTTGAGGACAATCCTCAGATCACGGACCCAGTCCGCATTATTGCTACCATCATCTTTCAAATCTATTTCTCTAGTAACATAAAAAAATTCAAGGGAGCTACAGCGCGATCTAGTAATCTACAACATAATTTGCAAAGACACTTTGACTATGTTCATGATAATGAGTTTAGTTAATCATATTACTTAAAACTCCCACTCAAATTGACATCCCTCCGGTCATTCGAGTGTAACATGATCCAAATCCACCAACTCAAGTCCGATCATCACGTGAGTTGAGGTGGTTTCAATGGTGAACATCTTCATGTTGATCATATCTACTATATGACTCATGTTCGACCTTTCGGTCTCTTGTGTTCCGAGGCCATGTCTGTACATGCTAGGCTCGTCAAGTTTAACCCGAGTGTTCCGCACGTGCAACACTGGCTTGCACCCGTTGTATGCGAACGTAGAGTCTATCACACCCGATCATCACGTGGTGTCTCGAAACGACGAACTTTCGCAACGGTGCACACTCGGGGAGAACACAATTTTATCTTAAAATTTAAGTGAGGGATCACCTTATAATGCTACCGTCGTCCTAAGCAAAATAAGATGCATAAAAGGATTAACATCACATGCAAATCATAAGTGACATGATATGGCCATGAACTTGTGCTTTTGATCTCCATCTCCAAAGCACCGGCATGATCTCCATCGTCACCGGCATGACACCATGATCTCCATCATCTTGATCTCCATCAACGTGTCGCCATGAGGTTGTCGCGCCGACTGTTGCTTCCATGACTATAGCTAACTCATAGCAATAAAGTAAAGCAAAAACGGCGAAAATAATTAAAGACAACTCTATGGCTCCTGCCAGTTGCCGTACTCATCGACATGCAAGTCGTGATATTCTATACAACACATGATCATCTCATACATCACATATATCTCATCATGTAATTGGCCATATCACATCACAACATACCCTGCAAAAACAAGTTAGACGTCCTCTAATTGTTGTTGCAAGTTTTACGTGGCTGCTACGGGTATCTAGCAAGAACGATTCTTACCTACGCAAAAACCACAACGGTGATATAAAAGTTGCTATTTCACCTTCTACAAGGACCGCCTCTGTCGAATCCGATTCAACTAAAGTGGGAGAGACAGACACCCGCCAGCCATCTTATGCAACAAAGTTACATGTCAGTCGATGGAACCGGTCTCTCGTACGTGGACGAGTAAGGTTGGTCCGAGCCGCTTCATCCCACAATACCGCTGAATCAAGAAAAGACTAAGGAGGGAAGCAATCTGAATATCAACGCCCACAAACTCCTTTGTGTTCTACTCGAGATCTCATCTACGCATAGACCTAGCTCAGATGCCACTGTTGGGGAACGTTGCATGGGAAACAAAAAATTTCCTACGCACACACAAGATCTATCCATGGTGATGAGCATCTACGAGAGGGAGAGTGAATCTACATACCCTTGTAGATCGCTAAGCGGAAGCGTTAAGAAACGCGGTTGATGTAGTCGAACGTCTTCGCGATCCAAATCGCCGAGTGTCCCGCGATCTCATCACGATCCATCTCGCGATCCAATCTCGATCCGTCCCACGATCCCATCACGATCCGTCCCGCGATCAAATCATGGATCGTCTCGCGATCCTGATCACGGTCCTTCCGATCTAGCGCCGAACGGACGGCACCTCCGCGTTCAGCACACGTACAGCTCGATGACGATCTCCGCCTCCTTGATCCAGCAAGAGAGAGAGCGGAGAGGTAGAAGAGTTCTCCGACGGCGCGACGGCGCGGCGGCTATGGTGGTGGAACAATTCCGGCAGGGCTTCGCCTAAGCACCGCTGAAACTAGACTAGAGGAGAAACCGATCTAGATGAAGTAGAGGGAGCACGTGGCAATTAGGGTTATTTTTCTCCTCTAAATCCTCTAGTATATATATAGGAGGGAGGGAGGGGAGGAGGCAGCCTCAAACCCTCAAGGGCTGGCCGAAATTGGAGGTGGAGGAGGTGGACTCCTCCACTTCAATCCTAGTGCAAATAGGACACCTTCCATATTTGGTCTCCCTTCCCTTTTCTTTGGGGTTTTTCCTTTCCCACTTATTCCTAGCCGCATGGGCCTTGTAGGGCTGGTTTTCCCAGCCCACTAAGGGCTGGTGCAACCCCCCTCAGGCCCATGTGGCCTCCCGGCGTGGGTGGCCCCTCCCGATGGCCCTCCGGTACTCCCGGTACACTACCGGAAATACCCGAAACTTTTCCGGTGGCCAAAACGGGACTTCCTATATATCAATCTTTACCTCCGGACCATTCCGGAGCTCCTCGTGATGTCCGGGATCTCATCCGGGACTCCGAACAACCTTCGGTCACCAATCATACATAACTCAATTCTACCGAAACGTCACCGAACCTTAAGTGTGCAGACCCTACGGGTTCGAGAACTATGTAGACATGACCGAGACACCTCTACGGCCAATAACCAATAGCGGGACCTGGATGCCCATATTGGTTCCTACATATTCTATGAAGATCTATATCGGTCGAACCTCTATGTCAAGGATTCAATTAATCCCGTATGCTGTTCCCTTTGTTCTTCGGTATGTTACTTGCCCGAGATTCGATCGTCGGTATCTCTATACCTAGTTCAATCTCGTTACCGGCAAGTCTCTTTACTCGTTCCGTAATACAAGATCTCGTGGCTAACACTTTAGTCACATTGCTTGCAAGGCTCATTGTGATGTTGTATTACCGAGTGGGCCCTGAGATGCCTCTCCGTCACACGGAGTAACAAATCCCAGTCTTGATCCATGCCAACCCAACAGACACCCTCGGAGATACTTGTAGAGCACCTTTATAGTCACCCAGTTACGTTGCGACGTTTGATACACACAAGGTATTCCTCCGGTGTCAGTGAGTTGCATGATCTCATGGTCATAGGAACAGATACTTGACATGCAGAAAACAATAGCAATAAACTGACACGATCATATGCTACGTTTATAGTTTGGGTCTTGTCCATCACATCATTCTCCTAATGATGTGATCCCGTTATCAAATGACATCTCATGTCCATGGCTAGGAAACCTTCACCATCTTTTGATCAACGAGCTAGTTAACTAGAGGCTTACTAGGGACACAGTGTTGTCTATGTACCCACACATGTATTTGAGTTTCCAATCAATACAATTATAGCATGGATAATAAACGATTATCATGAACAAGGAAATATGATAATAACCAATTTATTATTGCCTCTAGGGCATATTTCCAACACTTTATGCATGTCCTCGATGTTGGTGAACTGAGAGCACACCTCCATGGTCTTGGCGAACTTGGTGCGGTCATGGAGCGAGCAACCAAGGAAGAAAGCCCTTCATCCAATGCCGTTGGGGAAGGGGTTGAGGATGGGGTTCATGGCGATGGAGAGGTGGTGAGACAGAGTTGTGGAAGAGGATAGAAAATAGAGAGTGACAGTGAAAGATAGTGTAGTGGTGGATAAATAGGGGATTTGGACTAGTTGGGTGGGATGAATGAATGTTGATCATCATTTGAACTTCGTGATGTTCATAATGCAGATCGACAAGGCTGCCTCGGAGAACTCTAAGGGCAAGGAGGTGGTGTCGGCCGAAGACAAGGGCAAGGAGGTGGTGCCGACTGATACGTCTCCAACGTATCTATAATTTTTTATTGTTCCATGCTGTTATATTATCAATCTTGGATGTTTTTATATGCATTTACAGCAATTATATATCATTTTTGGAGACTAACCTATTAACTTAGTGCCCAGTGCCAGTTGCTGTTTTCTGCCCTGTTTTTGTTTTACAGAATATCAATACCAAACGAAGTCCAAATGCCACGAAACTTTTTGGAGATTTTTTTCTGGACAATACCAACACTAGAAGCTTCGGGAGGAGGCCAGAAGCCCAGGGGGTGCCCACGAGGCACTAGGGCGCGCCTGGGGGGGGCAGGCGCGCCCTGGTACCTCGTGGGGCCCACAGAGCTCCGTTTGACCTAATTCCACCACTATAAATTCCCAAAAAATCAGAAATCCTAAGGGGAGTCCACAAAATACTTTTTCTGCCGCCGCAAGTTTCTGTTCTCGAGAGATCCCATCTGGAGGCCTTCTCCGGTACTCCGCCAGAGGGGGAATCGATCACAGAGGGGCTCTACATCAACCTTGCTGCCCTTCCGATGATGCGTGAGTAGTTTACCATAGACCTTCGGGTCCATAGGCAGTAACTAGATGGCTTCGTCTCTCTTTTTGATCTTCAATACAATGTTCTCCTCGATGTTCTTGGAGTTCTATCCGATGTAATCACTTTTTGCGGTGTGTTTGTTGGGATCCGATGAATTGTGAGTTTATGATCAGATTATCCATGAATATTATTTGAGTCTTCTCTGATCTCTTTTATGCATGATTATTATAGCTTCGTATTTCTTCTCCGATCTATTGATTTGGTTTGACCAACTAGATTGATTTATCTTGCCATGGGAAGAGGTGCTTTGTAATGGGTTCGATCTTGCGGTGCTCAATCCCAGTGACACAAAGGGACATGACACGTACGTATCGTTGCTATTAAGGGTAAAAAGATGGGGTTTATTCATGCGTGAGTTTACTTTGTCTACATCATGTCATCGTTCTTAAGGCGTTACTCCGTTCTTTATGGACTTAATACACTAGATGCATGCTGGATAGCGGTCGATGTGTGGAGTAATAGTAGTAGATGCAGGCAGGAGTCGGTCTACTTGTCTTGGACGTGATGCCTATATACATGATAATTGCCTTGGATATCGTCATGATTATTTGCTTTTCTATCAATTGCCCAACAGTAATTTGTCTACCCACCGTATGCTATTTTCTTGAGAGAAGCCTCTAGTGAAAACTATGGCCCCCGGGTCTACTTTATCATTTACTAAAACCCTAAAAATACTTGCTGCAATTTTATCTTATTTATTTTATTTTGTATTTTTGTTTCAATCTATCTATCTATCACATACAATTTAATCTTGCAATTTACCGCCGAGGGATTGACAACCCCTCGTTTGCGTTGGGTGCAAGGATTTGTTGTTTGTGTGCAGGTGCTGCTAACGAGGTGTTGCGTGATTCTCCTACTGGTTCAATAACCTTGGTTTCATAACTGAGGGAAATACTTATCCCTACTGTGCTACATCATCCGTTCCTCTTCGGGGGAAATACCAACGCAAGCTACAAGTAGCAGGAAAAATTTCTGGCGCCGTTGCCGGGGAGACATCATCAACATCTATCAAGTACCTTCGCATAAACTCTCATCTCCTTGCATTTATTTTATTTGACTCTCGTTTTCATCTCCCCCACTTCTAATTTTTTTTTATAAAAATATAAAAATATTTTCCGTTTGCCTTTTTCTTATTTGCTTGTTTGTTTGCTTGTTATCTTGTTTGCGTAGCCGCGATGTCTCAAGAAAATACAAAATTGTGTGATTTTTCCAATACTAATAATAATGATTTTATTAGTACTCCAATTGCTCCTCCCACCGCTAGTGCGGAGACTTGTGATATTAATGCCGCTTTGCTAAATCTTGTTATAAAAGAACAATTTTCTGGTAGTCCTAATGAAGATGCTGCATCCCATCTTAACACATTCGTAGAATTATGTGATATGCAAAAGAAAAAAGAGGTGGATAATGATATTGTGAAATTAAAATTATTTCCGTTCTCATTGCGGGATCGTGCAAAAATTTGGTTTTCATCTTTACCACGAAATAGTATCGATTCTTGGGATAGGTCTAAAGATGCTTTTATTACCAAGTATTTTCCTCCCGCGAAAATTATTTCTCTTAGAAATCAAATTATGAATTTTAAGCAACTTGATCATGAACATGTTGCCCAATCTTGGGAAAGGATGAAATTAATGATAAGAAATTGCCCTACTCATGGTTTAAATTTATGGATGATCATACAAAAAAATTATGCGGGATTAAATTTCGTTTCTAGAAATCTTTTAGATTCCGTTGCGGGTGGTACTTTTATGGAAATTACTTTGGGAGAAGCTACTAAATTGCTTGATAATATTATGGCAAATTATTCACAATGGCATACTGAAAGAGTTCCTACTAGTAAAAAAGTGAATTCTGTTGAAGAAATTAATACTTTGAGTGATAAAGTTGATGCGCTTATGAAATTGGTTGCTAGCAAAAATGCTCCTATTGATCCTAATGATGTGCCTTTGTCCACTTTGATTAAGCAAAATAATAATCCCGTAGATGTGAATTTTGTCTTGCGAAACAATTTTAATAATAATGCTTATAGAGGCAATTTCAATGCTAGACCGTTTTCTGGAAATTCCTCTAATAATTATGGCAATCCCTATGGTAATTCTTATAATAATAATAATAGGATGCCCTTTGATCTTGAAAGTAATATTAAAGAATTTATTAATGCTCAAAAAGTTTTCAACACTACGATAGAAGAAAAATTGAGTAAACTTGATGATATGTCTAGGAGCATTGATAGAATTATTCATGATGTGGAAAATCTCAAGACTAAAATTTTGCCACCCAAAATTTATATTAATGAATCAATTAAAGCTTTATATGTTTCCATGGATGAGACTAAGAAAAGAACCGCCATGCTAAAAGCTAAACGAGAATTTTTAGAAAAAGCGATTCCTCCCGATTTTTATCGTAGTAATGATGAGGATATTAAAATGATTGGAGTTTCATCTATTGATTCTTTGTTTAGCAATATAAAACTTGATGAAAAGGGGATTGAGGAAGATTCAACTTTAGCTAGTAGGCATTCCCATAATTCGGAGGGTGAAAATCTTGATAAGAAAATTGATAAAAGTGGGTTTGGAGAGGTAAAAACTTTAAATAGCGATGTGCCCACTCACTTGGATTACAAAGATTTTAATTATGATAATTGTTCTTTGATTGAGTGCATTTCTTTGTTACTATCCATGTTAAATTCACCCAACGCTTATGAGCAAAACAAGGCTTTTACTAAACACATCGTAGAAGCAATGATGAAAGCGTTAGAAGAAAAGCTAGAACTAGAGATTTCAATTCCTAGAAAATTATATGATGAATGGGAACCCACCATTAAAGTTAAAATTAAAAATTATGAGTGCAATGCTTTATGTGATTTGGGTGCTAGCGTTTCCACAATTCCAAAATCTCTATGTGATGTGTTAGGTTTTACCAATATAGATGAATGCTCTCTTAATTTGCATCTTGCGGATTCTACTATTAACAAGCCATTGGGTAGAATCAATGATGTTCTTATTATTGCAAATAGAAATTATGTGCCCGTTGATTTCATAGTACTTGACATTGAATGTAATCCTTCTTGCCCAATAATACTTGGTAGACCGTTCTTACGAACCATAGCCGTTATTGACATGAACGAAGGGAATATAAAATTTCAATTTCCATTAAAAAAGGGTATGGAACATTTCCCTAGGAAGAAAATTAAAGCACCATATGAATCCATCATGAGGGCCACTTATGGAATCAACTTGAAAGATGACAATACTTGAAACTATGCATTATGCCTAGCTAGGGGCATAAAACAATAGCGCTTGTTGGGAGGCAACCCAATGAATAAAATAAATTTTTACTTTTTTTTTATGTTATGGTGTGTTTTCATGTTTATTCTACTGTTATGATTGAGTTTTTTATGTTTTAATTAGTGTTTGTGCCAAGTAAAGCCTTTAGGATGATTTGGAAGATAGTATAATTGATGATGTTTGGAAAACAGAAAGTTTTGCGTCCAGTGCTGGAATTTTGGTTCTGTACTGAAATGTCAAAAAAAATCTGAATTTTTTACACAGTATTGGTGTATGAATTGCCCACGTTTTCCTAATTTTTCAGAATTTTTGGAGTTACAGAAGTATGGCTTTTAAATAGATTGCTATAGACTGTTCTGTTTTTGACAGATTCTGTTTTTGATGTGTTGCTTGCTTGTTTTGATGAAACTATGGATTGTATCGGGGGGTATAAGCCATGGAGAAGTTAGAATATAGTAGGTATAATGCAAAAATAAAATATGAATGGGTTTGCAACAGTACTTAAAGTAGTGATTTATTTTGTTATACTAACGGATCTCACGAAGGTTTTGTTGAGTTTTGTGTGATTGAAGTTTTCAAGTTTTGGGTGAGATCACGATGGATGAAGGAATAAGGAGTAGCAAGAGCCTAAGCTTGGGGATGACCGAGGCACCCCAAGGTAATATTCTAGGAAGACTCAAGCGTCTAACCTTGGGGATGCCCCGGAAGGCATCCCCTCTTTCTTCTACCAACCATCGGTAGTTTTACTTGGAGCTATATTTTATTCGTCACATGATATGTGTTTTGCTTGGAGCGTCTTGTATTATATGAGTCTTTGCTTTGTTTGATTTTTAGTTTGTCACAATCATCCTTGCTGAACACACCTATTTTGAGAGAGCCACACGTTATCATAATTTGTTAGAATACTCTATGTGCTTCACTTAAATTTTTTGAGCTAGGCAGTTGCTCTAGTGCTTCACTTAAATCTTTTTGAGCACGGCGGTGGCTATATTTTGAGGAAATAAACTCTCATGCTTCACTTATATTATTTTGAGAGTTGATAATAGTAATGGTAATTTGCACAAGATATGAATTTGGTCCCAAAGTGATGAATATTCAAGAGGGATATAATAAAAACTTTCATATAGATCATTGGATATGATAAGTGTGATTCCTTGCAATAGTTTTGCGTTATCGAGATGATAATATGTGAGTCATGTTAGTGAGTAATTGTGATTTAGTAAGAATATTAGTGTTAAGGTTTGTGATTCCCTATGCATGCACATTAAGTCAATAGTTATGCAAAGAAATTATATCCTACTTATGGTGCATTATTCGGTGTTGTTGGTGCAATACTTGCCCTCTTGTGTTTTGGAGATTGTTGACAGAAATAGGCATGGACTGATTTGTTTGCTAGTGCACACAGAGAGAAATAGTCCATGCAGTGCCGTAGAGAATGCCGTCTCAGGTGTACAGTTCGAGGAACTTCACCGAAGAACATCTGCACCGCAGAGAAGAATGAGCTACATCCTTTGAAGACTTGTAGACGAGAAGAATGACGTGAAGGAGCTGACTCCTCGAAAATTTACTGCTGACGTGAAGCAATTGGTTCGGTGTTTCGGTCCAAAGAAAATTGACTGCAGCGATGGAAAACGAAGACGAACTGAAGACGTAGCATTCTTTTCATTGTTCTTCTTTCATTCATTTGAGTCATAGGACCTCCCTACTATTAAGAGGGGTATAGGTTCTCGAAGCTTAGATCCGCTGTGATGCTTAGCCCAAAACCTATGCGAGACTGAGAGAAATCTCTTTATGTTTCGAATGATTACCTGCCAGCAGAAGACGTTGTTCTTCAGTGCTGCAGGAGATATCTTTCGAACTGAGGAGTTAGCATTACTTGCTCCGCACGTAATGTTACCGTTGTGCTCAGTTCCGACCGTTGGACTCGTGTCGTTCGGCCGTTGGCTGCTCCACATGTCCAATTTGGGCATTTCCCATCAGGGAAGGCTGCGGCTATAAATAGCCACCCCGCTCCAACGTTGCCCGTTGGCTGCTCCGCTTAAGATTTCTGAGAAGATTGATTGAGCATCCCCTCTCCGAGTGATTTGAGTTTAAGATCCACCGAGAGAAAAATCAAGAGCCAAAACTTAGACAGTGGTTTAGCATCACAGCAGTTCTGAGTTAGAGTTCTTGTACCTATTACTCTTGAGAGCTGCGCACTCTCTAGACGGATAGGTGTCGGCTCGAGTGTCGAAGAGTAATTGTCTTCACCGAGCAAGATCTTCAGCAACCAAGAGTAATTGTGGTTCGCGAAGAAGTCTGTCGAAGGTTTGGAGATCGCCGACAAGTATCTACCACGAGTGAAATCAACTGGAGTCTGATCAGCTCTGAGTTGAAGGAGAATAGGGCGAGGAGAGTTTATCCTCTGTGTTAAATCACAACCCCTCCAACCAGACGTAGTCCTTTGGCAGAAGGGCGAACTGGTCTACCAAATCCTTCTGTCGCCCTCGAGCACCACTGGTTCGCTTTACATTACTGCATTTCCTTCAGCAGTTTACATTCGTGCTCAGTGCCGATAGCTGTATCTGATCAAACATAGTTCATCAATTGTATGTCGCATTCTCATCGTCTTTTCCATCGCCTAAAGTTAATTTATTTCTCATCGTAGTATTGTATGACTGTGTGATTTCAGTTTGTGCTGTATTCATTCACCTTGTCACCATTTCCAGTGCATCTCCATCGCAGTTCATATCTAGTTTCCTCTCGTGATTTTGCATCTGATCATATGCTGCATTACCATCGTACATGTCAGACTTGTGATATTCATCGCTCGATCAAATTGCTGCTTTCTACATCGATAGATATGGTCCTCTATTGCGAGCTAAATTAAGTGCCTTGCTACCGAACCTTATTTCCGCTGCTGTGTTTGGGTTCGGTTCAAAACATTCGGAAGAATTTTTTTTGAATCTCCCATTCACCCCCCCCTCTGGTCAATATACTCTCGGTCCTAACAATTGGTATCAGAGCAGGTACTCACTGTCTTTGCTTATTAAAGGCCTAACAACCTTGGAGTTTTGAGTATGTCGTTTGCAGGTAGATCCTCGCACTCGAAAGGTTTCCCATCTTCGATGGAAATGACTATGTCTACTGGAAAGAGCGAATGAAAATCAGACTTCAAGCCATCAACATTGAGCTTTGGCAAATTGTGGAAAGTGGATACACTGTTCAGCATCCTGATGCTCCTACTTCCAATGACGAAGCTATGATACGGCTGAATGCACAAGCAAAAGATATTATCTGTGATAGCATCTCAAGAGATATCTTTATTCGGTTCCGAAAGCTTGACACTGCCAAGCGACTCTGGGATGCCATCAAAAATGTTCATGAAGAATTCACTGCAAGAACAGATCAACACACAAATATGCTTCGTGCCATGTTTGCTGGTTTCAGAAGTCTTCGTAAAGAAAGTGCTATGGAACTCACCGATCGATTGACAAATATTGTTGAAAGACTTCATCAACGAGGAGTAACTGATATCACCGATAGAGATGTGGTCAACAAGCTGCTGAGCGTTCTTGATGCATCCTTTGATCCAATCGTGGCTGAAATCAAGCAAAGACCAGACTATGAAGAACTACACTACGTCGAAGTCATGACGCTGTTGTCTATTCACGAAGAAAAGATGGAACTTGAAAATGGGCATCAAGAATCTTCATCGGAAAGCGAAGGGGAAATTCTTTCACACTATGGCAGTTCACAAGAAGAAGATGTCAAGAATCAACACTCTATCACAAGAGAACTCGAAATTCTCACTGAAAGACTAAGTGATCTCAGAAGACAAAATCTGTGTCTCACAAATGATGATGATGTTGATTTCCCAGGATCTTCAAGAAGATTACCTTTGAAAGAAATGAAATGCTTCAAGTGCAAACAACTCGGTCACTACATCGCGCACTGTCCTTGTTGGGAACAAGATGAAAAACCTAGCAACAGATGGATTTATCTTCACGGCTCTGGATTCACTCGAGTAGATCGTCACACTAAGCTCTCGAAGAAAAATGAATCTGCGGCATCCTCTTCGACGAGACCAGTCACTGACGTGCAAACGAGAGCGACCATTGAATCCAATATGAAGAAAATATCACAGCTGACTAGAATCTGTGCAGAAATGAATATGGAATCTGAAGATGAAACATCCGAATACGAATCAGAAGATGAAGAGTTTTACAGAAACCTAGGAAGAGGAAATGCATTCATCGCCTATGAGTCATGCGAGAAGTCTCTCGAATCAGACACTGATGATGATACCTCAAGTGATGATGATCCTATCGCATTTTGTCTCATGGCCAAAACCTCAAAGGATTAGGTATCAGCAAAACACCGAAAATCAATGACTGAATATTCCTCTGAATACATTGCCTATGCTAAACTTGTTAAGATTGCAAAATCTCAACAAGATGAGCTTGAAAAACTTGAGTCAAATCTCAGGAAAACCGAAGGATTACTGGTCGAAGAGATGGAGAAGAATCAAGAGTTGACTGAAAAGCATGTTACTTTTTCTTCAACGATTGATGATCTTTCCGAACGATATGATTCTCTTACAGTCGACTACGAGAATTTATCAGATGAACTCCTTAGCAGGAATCAAGAACTCGAGTCACTGAAAGAGTCTTATAACGTACTCGCGAAAGAAAAAGCTTCTCTCTTCGCCGAGCAATCTAACAACCTTCCTGATGATTTTGCGCCTCCTTGCTCAAAATGCCTAGAACGTAGCTATGCTGATTCAAATGCTGAAATATCCAATGCTGCCATCGAGAATATTGCAACTACTTCGAATAATATTTCTAACCCCTCTCCCGAGGAATTTGTTGCTATCTCTGATGAAAATTGCAGGCTAAAGAACTTGCTTGAGACAGGAATGCTAAAGAGCCTCAAAGGACATCAAACACTCTGTGATGTGCTCAAGAAGTCAATACTGTACAAAAATCCCCGAAAAGAAGGATTGGGTTTCGAAAGGAAACTTAACGTTGATGGAACCTACTGGACTCCCGAGCAATATCCTCGAACGAGTTGGGTTCTAGCTAAAAGCAAAACTCTCGAACCTGCGCTCCTGTCTGGATATGACACTCCCATTCCTGTTGTTTCTGACGAGTCTGATGACTCAAACTACAAACTCTTCAAACAACAGAATGGTAAGGTTTTCGCTCGGTATATTGGGACTAATAACTGCAGGTCTGCCTCACCCAAGAAGCAAATCTGGGTGAAGAAGTGCACCATTGAAAATTTATCTGTCACTGCTAACCTGAATATGCAGAGGAACTCTCCTCGAGGAAATGACAATCACTCGCAGATTGACGCTGCAACTTCCTCAAATGAATGTCGATTAAACTCTCGACAAAAGGAGTACATGCATATCTCCTCGAATCATTATGCTCATGTCTCTGGGAATAATTTCAATGCTTACTCATATGATTACTCTCAAGATACACAGGTGAACTACGGAAATCAACGAAGGAACGTTCCTGCTCAGTCAAGACAAATGAGGTCTGCGCTGCCCACACAAGTGTGGGTTGCGAGAAAGAACTAACCCATCATGCAGGAATTCTATCTCAGGGATTCTTTTCTGTTATCCTTTGCCCTGAGATCTATATTGTTGGTGCTAGTTCATTGTGTTTATTTGTTCTCTAGTTGTTGTTTGTTTTCGAGTTGCCGTGTTTGTGTTTCGTCCGATGAACAACTCACTCATAGCTCCTAGTTTGGTGTTTCTTCTCATGTGGCTGAGTGTTTTGTTTCGGACCCTTTTATCCCTCCATTCTTTCTCTTCTAAATCTTTGCTGTCCGTCGTAAGCATGCAATTTGATCTGAAGAAGATCTCTCTCCGACGTCCTTGGTCGCAAAAGGAATCAACTTCGAACTTTTATCCACTTTTGGCATTTAGCCCTTCAAACCTTTCGTCCTCCCGCTCTCTTCCTGAGTTTTTCGCAGAAAACGGTTGCCACGTGCCCACGATCTCCACTATCGTAATCGTGTCCGTCGAATGCGGAACGTCCCGTATATGTGGGCTGTAGATTTCGGAGCGGAAGTTCTGCTCTCCAGCTATATATACCCCTCGTCGCGTCTTCTTCCTCATCCGCTCAAACCCTCGTTTCACCCTCACCCGAGCCCGAGCTCGAAGCAACTCCGGCGAGAAGCTCCGCCGTGCAACTCCGGTGAAGTCTCGTCGCAGCTGATCACGCCGGTGCGGTAATCCGTCCTCCCGCATTGCCGTAGTTGATCTAAGTTGCCAAGTTAGGGCGCTTAGATCCGGAACTGCTCCTTTCCATATCCCTGTTCTTAGGGCAGTTCTTACCGATGCAATTTTCTTCGATTTATTTCACTGCGGTAGATCTTTAGGAATCACTAGGATTTGACTGGTACGGTTTGTAGATCTCCCTCGTACTGGTTCTGCTCATCTAGGGTTCATGTGTAATTATCCGAAAGATTAGATAGCTATCAACCTGGCTAGAATTTGTCTGTGGCTAGCTTGTAAAATCTATCGATGATATCTTTCTGTTTTACCATGTGTCCCTTGTTGGACTCCATCAAAATCAATTTTTTTCTCCTTGATGTGCATGCTTGTGACCCTACCTTGCTTTTTCCTCGCATCTTTTCTTTTTTCACAGGCTGGTCATGTCACAGAATTTGCAAGAGTTTTCAGATTCAGACGAAGAATTGCCTCAGTTTCCTTCAAGGTCTGAACGAACAAGAATGACGGGAGGTGGAAAATCTTCGAAGCCACCCAACGCCCCGAAGAAGAAACAAGAGTCTGAAACAGAAGAAGATTATGAGGAGATTCCCTCTGCTCACAGTCAGCTCGAGGATGAATTGGTCACAGACGCTCTAACCATCTTCTCCGATGGAAATCCCAAAAAGGGCGGTCGTGGCAGAGAAAAGAATACCACTGCTGAGATGTCTGATCCCGATAGCTACAGAACTCCACCTGAAGGTGAATCAACAACAGATCACAACAACAGGCTTCAAAGAATTCGCCGCCACTGGGCTGGCAAATGGTACATATATGAAAATGTTCGCGAGAAGTATCATACTTTGTTTGCCTTCACACCACCGTGGAATGACTGCATTGCCGAAAACTGCATTGGCCCCGATGATGAAAAAGTCAGACCACCTCCGCCTTCAAAAGCTCACCCCGACTCCCTCAAAACCATCGCTGATTTTCCCGATGAAGTGGCTAAGAGGGCGAAGGCCAAAGCCAAGCGTGAAGCTAGAGAAGCTAAGAAAAACCAAGTTGAAGCAAAAAACGTCGCGCTGACCCATCAAGACGTACAGAAGAAGAAGGAACATGCATCAGCTTCGAAGGAAAGAAAATCTGAAAAATCTGTTTCCCCTCGTGCACCTTGAAAGAAAACTCTCACCAAAAGAACCAAGAAGGCAGTTCCTGACTCGTCCGATGAGTCGTCCAAAGAAGATACCCTTGATGAAATCCCATTGTATGATCGTCCCGCCATTCTCAACAAGCCATCCATGACTCCCTCGCCAGTGAAAGCTTTGCCAATTCCAAGGAAATCACCCAGGCATGCATCCATTCCGTCCACTGATAAACCTTCGGGTTCAGCTGCACTGAGAACTTTGACAAGCACTGCAGCGAAGAGAAAGCTGCACTCTGAAGAACAAGCAGATGTGGCTGTCAAGAAGACCAAGCTCACTGTACCTGCTCCCACAGAGGAACAGAAGTATGATTTCAATTTCATGATCGATGTGATTGACAGTGTTGCATATGATGCAAAATCTGAGGATGTGAGCAGTCTAGGATTGCCTGATGATGTTGCTGAGTTGGTAACGAAACATTTCATCGAGCTGAGAAAAATCTCCAAGAAGCTGAATAAAGCTGTGAAAGACAAGCAAGATGTCGAGAGAATGAGGAATGTGGCTAAGACTGAAGCCGAAAGGAAAAAGATGAACAAAGAAATTGCTGAACTCACAAAGGCCCTTAGTGTCTTGCAAAACGAGAAAATTGAGTGGCACTCGCGATTGCGCATGGATGTGTCTCAGCTGTGTGACAGGAGAAACGACGAGATTGATCGCAAGGCAGAACTTGCTCGAAGAAGAGCTCAAGAGGAAAAACGTCAGAAGGCTGTGGCGAGAGTAAGCAAGCCAAAAGCAAACAAAGATCGTCGCCTTCAGATCATCGCTGCTGATCCCACTCCACTGGACTCCCATGTGCCCTTGCAGCAGGTTCCACCTTCTCCACCTCACGAGGATGAACCCATGCAGCAAGCTGCCACAGGGGAGATTATCATTCCTGCGCCAGAAGCCCAAGAGCAACATGATGTTGTTGATATTTTTCTGGAAAGAACTGATGAGGAAAATGCACCTCCCAAGCAGCAATCCCCAGTTGATGAAGTTGATGAAGAGATTGAAGTTGAGAAGGCAGATCCATCGCCGCCGAGAACAGAGCAAGCAGAGCCCTCCAAACCGAATAAGGAGGAAAATGACAAGATTGAGGGGGAGCTCAATGCTTCCCGAGAGAAAACACCCCCGGTCACATCATCTGGTGCCCCTACCCAGATGGATGTTGATCCTACTCCTCACGCCACTGCTTCCCAGTTGGTAGAGGAAGAAAAGAAATCTGATGAGCCGATGGCTCGAGAAGAAACTGTCCCACCAGTTATGACTCAAGCGTCTGAGAAAGAGGTCGTCGTGTCTCCAGCCGAAGAAAGAGTAATGAAAGAAAAGGCCCTTGAGTCTGAAAGTCAAAAGAATGCCGAAGGAGTTCCGGTGAGCAAGAACAGTAATCAGTCAAGTTCCTCAAAGCTATCTGCACGAGAAAAATCGAGGAAGCCTCGTGCTCCTCTCAAGTCTATTGAGGAAGGTGTGCCTACGCCTGATGATGTTCGGACCCAGTCTATGGCCGATGAAGAACCGCTGAGAAACCCACTGGAAACCTTCCCTCTGTTTCCTGTTGATGATGGCATGAATGGTCCAGCTTTCAATGAGCAGTTTCATCGTTCGAAACTTGCATTCTTTGGGACCAGCCCATACGATGGAGAAAGAACTTCCTTGTCACCAAGGTTCTGGACAAAGGAACATGCCGTGTATTATGCTCGCATTCTGTATGGCAAAAATCGCATCTTCAAGCATAAGATTCTGGATTTCGCTGAGCTCGAAAGAATACCTTGCTTCCATCATACAATCGAGCAGATTGAGCAGGTCTTCCTGAAGAGTTTTCTGCGTTTCAATCATGGCTGGAATCGTGAAGTTATTCTTCAGTTCAATGCTACTCTTTATATCTCAGGGGACCTTGCCAACAGCAGTACTTGGATCCTCGAATGGATGATCGAGGAAGAAAAGATAAAATGCTCGGCTGACCAGTTTTTGGCACTGTTGAATCTTCCTCGATGCGAATTTGATGCCTCACGCGAGAACATACTGCACTTCTGGGAAGTATCCGAAGCTGAACTTCACATGCTGATGGACCCCAAACTCGTTGGAGATGAGTGTACCGAGGCAAATCCCAAGAATTTGGCCTATGAGAACAAAGTTTTGTTCTATATTCTCTGCAACTCTCTCACGCCAACTAACCGGCCCGAAACCATTCATGGCATTGTGGCAAATACTCTTCAAGCAATAGCTCATGGCATTCGGTTTGACATTCCAGATCTTCTCATTCGCAACTTGGCCTATGCAGCTGATAGCCCTCAAGTCTTGAAGCCATATGCACCATGGGTCATGATCGCCATTGAGCAGCTTATCGAGAAAAAGTTCTTCTGCCCATATGTCCCGAAAGTTTTCATGCCACCCGTCCGAGACACTCTATGAATTGTGAAGGACATTGGAAAAGGGAAGACACCTATTGATGCCACTGCTCCTGCCTCTGCTAGGGCTCCGAAGGTCAAGAAGGCCACAGTAGAAATACCTCGTGAAGAAAATCCCTCACTGTATGAGATTTGTCTTCGTACTTAGCAAGCTCTGGAAAGTCACATCAAGCTCGACCGCAAAGAAAAAGTGGAAATGATGACTGAGATAAATCTGCTTCACAATTATGCTCGTCAAGCTTTGCTGTATGAGAAAGAACAGAAGAAGCGCTCGTGGACCCTTCTGCGCAAGCATTATTCTCGCAAACAACTATCTGCCAAGGGCATCGAGAAAGATTATGCCCAGTGCTTCCTCAACGTTCTGCCTCCATAGACCTGGTGTTTGTTGAACCTGATGATGTACTTGAAGACACAGCAGGCACCTTGATATTCAAGCCAGATGCACCTCGCGCTGCTACTCCCGAAGCTGATCCCGAAGCCCATTCTGCATCTCCAACTACTGTTTCGGCCTCGACCATCGCTCGTTCTGCTTCCCCGAACAGCTCGAGTTCTGGGGATTCTTCGGACGAGTAGTTCCTCGCATGCATTCTCTTTCCTTTTTGACACTTGTTGACAAAAAGAGGGAGAAGAACATCGAGAAGATAGAAAAGCGGGTTATTTGCAGGGTGTTTCCATTTGCCATTTGCTCTTCTTTCGAACAAGTTGCTTTTGGTCGTTGGATTTTTTATCGTGAAACTTAATCTCACCGCCTGTGGTGATGGTATACTGCGTCGTCATGTACCGTTAATAACCCCTGCAATGCTATATTTGCTTCCAGTTATTTGTTTTGCAGGTGCTATTGAACTCTTACTTCCTTGCAATGATTATCCTCGATACTTATCTATCGTGCAAGGATAATTGAAACCTCATATATCTTACTCCTATGCTTATCTATCACTATCTAATGATGCAGGAGAAGAAAGGTTGTCTCTGAGCAGATTGCTCTGATTCACATGTTGTTTTTCCTCGCATATTTCTATCGTATCATCTTTGTTGCAGGAAAACCTCGACTGAAGCATATCTACTCCGAGCTATATACCTGTGAATCCTTTGCTCTAATTATTCATCAAATATCCAACTTGCAGGGAACTTATATCTCGTGTGGAATTAAACTGTGTTCTGAGAAAATCTTCATGGCGTATCCTTTGCCACAACGTTTTTCAAGTTATCTTTGCTATCTAACTAATCTATGTCAAAAGTTGTGTGTGG
The DNA here is from genome assembly GCA_039707655.1 of Elymus sibiricus. NCBI lineage: Eukaryota > Viridiplantae > Streptophyta > Magnoliopsida > Poales > Poaceae > Elymus > Elymus sibiricus. The sequence goes on from CM077670.1 coordinate 191,818,418, forward strand.
CAGGAAATACCTCAGACACCGTCGAGTGCATTGGATGAAACTTCGAATAAGATCATCTGCCAATGCCACTCATACAAAGATTCACCTCGCTACCTTCCATATTATCTCCTATGCTCACTTCAATCAGAATGATGCATATCTTCAGGGGGAGCGTGTTTTATCTTCGTATTTATCTCTCGTCTCTCACCCTACTTCACATTCCAATTCATTCTTTTATCTATCTTTCGATGTGTTCTGTTTTGTCAACAATCGTCCAAAAGGGGGGAGATTGTTGGTGCAATACTTGCCCTCTTGTGTTTTGGAGATTGTTGACAGAAACAGGCATGGACTGATTTGTTTGCTAGTGCACACAGAGAGAAATAGTCCATGCAGTGCCGTAGAGAATGTTGTCTCAGGTGTATAGTTCGAGGAACTTCACCGAAGAACATCTGCACCGCAGAGAAGAATGAGCTACATCCTTTGAAGACTTGTAGACGAGAAGAATGATGTGAAGGAGTTGACCCCTCGAAAATTTACTGCTGACGTGAAGCAATTGGTTCGGTGTTTCGGTCCAAAGAAAATTGACTGCAGCGATGGAAAACGAAGACGAACTGAAGACGTAGCATTCTTTTCGTTGTTCTTCTTTCATTCATTTGAGTCATAGGACCTCCGTACTATTAAGAGGGGTATAGGTTCTCGAAGCTTAGATCCGCTGTGATGCTTAGCCCAAAACCTATGCGAGACTGAGAGAAATCTCTTTATGTTTCGAATGATTACCTGCCAGCAGAAGACGTTGTTCTTCGGTGCTGCATGAGATATCTTTCGAACTGAGGAGTTAGCATTACTTGCTCCGCACGTAATGTTACCGTTGTGCTCAATTCCGACCATTGGACTCGTGTCGTTCGGCCGTTGGCTGCTCCACATGTCCAATTTGGTCATTTCCCATCAGGGAAGGTTGCGGCTATAAATAGCCACCCCGCTCCAACGTTGCCCGTTGGCTGCTCCGCTTAAGATTTCTGAGAAGATTGATTGAGCATCCCCTCTCTGAGTGATTTGAGTTTAAGATCCACTGAGAGAAAAATCAAGAGCCAAATCTTAGACAGTGGTTTAGCATCACAACAATTCTGAGTTAGAGCTCTTGTACCTATTACTCTTGAGAGCTGCACACTCTCTAGATGGATAGGTGTCGGCTCGAGTGTCGAAGAGTAATTGTCTTCACCGAGCAAGATCTTCAGCAACCAAGAGTAATTGTGGTTCGCGAAGAAGTCTGTCGAAGGTTTGGAGATCGCCGACAAGTATCTACCACGAGTGAAATCAACTGGAGTCTGATCAGCTCCGAGTTGAAGGAGAATAGGGCGAGGAGAGTTTATCCTCTGTGTTAAATCACAACCCCTCCAACCAGACGTAGTCCTTTGGTAGAAGGGCGAACTGGTCTACCAAATCCTTCTGTCGCCCTCGAGCACCACTGGTTCGCTTTACATTACTGCATTTCCTTCAGCAGTTTACATTAGTGCTCAGTGCCGATAGCTGTATCTGATCAAACATAGTTCATCAATTGTATGTCGCATTCTCATCGTCTTTTCCATCGCCTCAAGTTAATTTATTTCTCATCGTAGTATTGTATGACTGTGTGATTTCAGTTTGTGCTGTATTCATTCACCTTGTCACCATTTCCAGTGCATCTCCATCGCAGTTCATATCTAGTTTCCTCTCGTGATTTTGCATCTGATCATATGCTGCATTACCATCGTACATGTCAGACTTGTGATATTCATCGCTCGATCAAATTGCTGCTTTCTACATCGATAGATATGGTCCTCTATTGCGAGCTAAATTAAGTCCCTTGCTACCGAACCTTATTTCCGCTGCTGTGTTTGGGTTCGGTTCAAAACATTCGGAAGATTTTTTTTTTGAATCTCCCATTCACCCCTCCTCTGGTCGATATACTCTCGGTCCTAACAGGTGTTAGTTATGTTCAATGCATGTTTATGACCGTTTTCGCTTTTTGGTTGGTTGCTTCTCAATCTATTTGCTAGCCTTCATTTGTACTAAGCGGAAATACTGCTTGTAAATCCAAAATCCTTAAACCAACGTTGTGCCAAATGAGTCCACTATATCTACCTATATGCGGTATTTCAATGCCGTTCCAAGTAAATTTGCGTGTGCCAACTCTAATTTTCAAAATAATTTTTCCGTTTTGTGTGCCCATACCGCTCATGAAGCGGCAAGGGGTGGCCATTATTTTCCATGCTATGTGTGTTATTCTCACGATGAGTGTTTATTCACTTGTCATTGCATGAGAGAGTGGCTGGTAATAGGGATGCCCAGTCCCACAATGAAATCAAAAATTAATAATAACAAAATTCCTTGGAAAGTGATGGTATGGAGGGCACCTGTGGATATGGCTAGCCATGGATTGTGAAAGAAAGGTGGATAGGAAATAAACTTTACTTTCTGTTTGGTAACCGCCTATGATGTGTCTAGCATGGAAAATATTGGGAATTCTCGGTCGTTTTCGTTGACAGGAAAAAGCATGCCTCTCAAAATATTTTTATCTCTCTAATTTAAGATTTGAGCTCTGGCACATTTGACAAATCTCTGCTTCCCTCTGCGAAGGGCCTATCTATTTACTTTTATGCAATTTTTATTTTTACTTTGAGTCTCCATCTTCTCTTATAAAGCACCAACTAGAGAGCACTATTGTCATACTTGTGCATTATGTGTAGCTAATATTTGAGTGTGTTTCATGAATGGGTCAATGATTGAGCATAATGGGCTAGGGATAACTTTCTTTAGCGTAGATATTTTGAAAGACATGGTTGCTTGTTAGTATGCTTGAGTATTTATATCTTCATGTCAAATTATAGACTATTGCTTTGAATCATTCAAGTCCAATGTCCATGCTACAAAAGAAAAGAATATGTGATGAATATGATAGGCAGCATTCCACATAAAAAAATCTGTTTTTATCATTTACCTACTCGAGGACAAGCAGGAATTAAGCTTGGGGATGCTGATACGTCCCCAACGTATCTATAATTTTTGATTGTTCCATGCTGTTATATTATCAATCTTGTATGTTTTTATATGCATTTACAACAATTATATATGATTTTTGGAGACTAACCTATTAACTTAGTGCCTAGTGCCAGTTGCTGCTTTCTGCCCTGTTTTTGTTTTACAGAATATCAATACCAAACGAAGTCCAAATGCCACGAAACTTTTTGGAGATTTTTTTCTGGACAATACCAACACTAGAAGCTTCGGGAGGAGGCCAGAAGCCCCAGGGGGTGCCCACGAGGCAGTAGGGCGAGCCTGGGGGGGGCAGGCGTGCCCTGGTATCTCGTGGGGCCCACAGAGCTCCGTTTGACCTAATTCCACCACTATAAATTCCCAAAAAATCAGAAACCCTAAGGGGAGTCCACGAAATACTTTTTCCGTCGCCGCAAGTTTCTGTTCTCGAGAGATCCCATCTGGAGGCCTTCTCCGGTACTCCGCCGGAGGGGGAATCGATCACGGAGGGGCTCTACATCAACCTTGCTGCCCTTCCGATGATGCGTGAGTAGTTTACCACAGACCTTCGGGTCCATAGGCAGTAGCTAGATGACTTCTTCTCTCTTTTTGATCTTCAATACAATGTTCTCCTCGATGTTCTTGGAGTTCTATCCGATGTAATCACTTTTTGCGGTGTGTTTGTTGGGATCCGATGAATTGTGAGTTTATGATCAGATTATCCATGAATATTATTTGAGTCTTCTCTGATCTCTTTTATGCATGATTATTATAGCTTCGTATTTCTTCTCCGATCTATTGATTTGGTTTGACCAACTAGATTGATTTATCTTGCCATGGGAAGAGGTGCTTTGTAATGGGTTCGATCTTGCGGTGCTCAATCCCAGTGACAGAATGGGACATGACACATATGTATCGTTGCTATTAAGGGTAAAAAGATGGGGTTTATTCATGCGTGAGTTTACTTTGTCTACATCATGTCATCGTTCTTAAGGCGTTACTCCGTTCTTTATGGACTTAATACACTAGATGCATGCTGGATAGCGGTCGATGTGTGGAGTAATAGTAGTAGATGCAGGCAGGAGTCGGTCTACTTGTCTCGGACGTGATGCCTATATACATGATCATTGCCTTGGATATCGTCATGATTATTTGCTTTTCTATCAATTGCCCAACAGTAATTTGTCTACCCACCGTATGCTATTTTCTTGAGAGAAGCCTCTAGTGAAAACTATGGCCCCCGGGTCTACTTTATCATTTACTAAAACCCTAAAAATACTTGCTGCAATTTTATCTTATTTATTTTATTTTGTATTTTTGTTTCAATCTATCTATCTATCACATACAATTTAATATTGCAATTTACCGCCAAGGGATTGACAACCCCTCGTTTGCGTTGGGTGCAAGGATTTGTTGTTTGTGTGCAGGTGCTGCTAACGAGGTGTTGCGTGATTCTCCTACTGGTTCGATAACCTTGGTTTCATAACTGAGGGAAATACTTATCTCTACTGTGCTGCATCATCCGTTCCTCTTCGGGGAAAATACCAACGCAAGCTACAAGTAGCACCGGCGAAGACAAGGGCAAGAACGTGGTGGAGCCCCTAGTAGATTTAGATGGAATCTATAAGTCGCCGGAAGGGAAGATTTGTTTTGATTGTAGAGAAATTGTCGCTTCACGCTGTCGTAGGCTTTCCGAAGCGGCAAGCGGGCGAGGAACTACGACCATTACCATGAGGAGGCAAGACCAACCCACTTCTGCAAGGTCATCCTTGCACCGAAGCTGGAGTGTCTGCCGATGCCTCTAGACTTCACCAAGCACTTCCCCGTCGTCCCTCAGGAGTTCAAGCTCAAGACCAACACCGGTTGCGCCTGGAGGGTGACGGACCGGGTGATCAATGGCACGATTACCCGATCAGGGTTGGGCCCGCCTCTGTTCACCGGATCAGGATCGGCTACCTAGTTACGTTCAAGCTGCTGATTCCCGACACCATGAAGGTGATCGTCTTCAACGACGACAACATTGTGGTGGTGACGAAATGCAAGAAGCACGACGATGCCTTTGCCATGAATGCCTAGAAAGTCCTCTCTTGCGTGGATTTGCTTCTGTTTAGCATTGAGCGGTTTGTTTAAGACTGTTTATTTATGTCCTACTTGTTTAGGACTGCTTGTTTAAGATTGGTTGTTTATGATTGGTATCATGTTATGCTATTTACGTCATGCTTGTCAGTGTGCTCGTAACCTCACCACCTCCATCAGGAGGTTACCAGACAACATATGTGTTGCATGCTTGCATCTAACCAAACAACCTAACTTGCATTTCTGCCTAAGCAAGCCCGTAACCAAATGCAGACAACCAAACGATGTGTAGATGATGGTTTTTAGGCTGCATTTGCTCAACCAGGTCCAACTAAGACAAGTATGCAAAGTGGCAAAAAACAATGCAGGCAACCAAACATGCCCTTAAAATCAGCGTAGAGCCAATGGGAAGGGAAAGTTCCTAGCCTATGAATCAAATGACATCTATTTTCCTACAGGAATTGAGATACATGTCACCTTACTTTCTATAGTTTTCCACGGTATTCCTATCCTGTGAACCATGAGGGCGAGATTTAGCAGTCAAAAAATAAGGACCCGAAACTGATTGAAAAAAGAAATGGATACGAATAAGTTGCATCCATTTGAGATCCAGGAATGTCGCAAGATTGTACAAATTCAGTTCCAACAAGAATAAGAATTATCCCAACCTGTGTCTTCACATTGCATTGATTGAAGCAACCAAGGAATAACCAAGAGCAAGCCAAATTTGTTGTATCCCAAAAAAATGCTTCCAACAGTTGCTCAAGGTGCTATTATAATAGCTTGCAAGGAAAACACTGACAATATGGTAGTGAGCTAATGGTTCCTTTTATTTAGAATGTGTCCTCTTATTACAGATTAACTTTGTATTCCATTCCTCATTTAGTTCACGTTACATTCTTCAGGAAGGTGACTAGATAGAAATTCTTTTGCCATATCGATCACCATGACAATGCCAAGAATGGTGGGAACGGCGCAGCAAAGCGCGCCTTCGCTTCTAGGCGCAACGAAAACTGGACCAAGAAAAGCATCAATCAGGTGAACCTTGACATTCTTCTCAATCGTTTGAGGCCATGCCACAGCTAGCACGTGCAAATGTTCTCTTTGCGCAAACCATCTTGTCATAACGTAGTTCAGCCAAACATGAACAGGATACCTCAATTTCAGCAAAATAGTACTAGTTGCATCAAGTCTCGTCAAACATGGTACATATAGCAAACATTCTAATGGTGAAAAAGGGCAGGTCTTTTGCTTGTGGCCAGATTTGAACAGGAAAACACGAATCCAGCCAGCATTTATCAGCACCAGAAAAACATAGCCCAGAAACTTCTTAAGTGCATAATTAAACAGAGGTAGTGATGACAACAGTATGAGCACTAGAACCAAGACCATCGACTTCCATTGCCCCCAACAATGCACAGACTGTTGTTTTCATTCACCTCACTGTCCATCTCCAGATTCTTTTGGAGCTGGGGCTTCCTTTATCTCATCAACGTCATCCTCCTGCGAAGTTGGATAAAAATACCGGTTGGCATGATAAACATGAAGACAGAAAGGAAAACTGTTAAAACAGATCCGAGGAAACTCACATTGGTGTCGGATGTCCATAGAGTCAAATTGTCACGCAGGAGCTGCATGATTAAAGTGCTGTCCTTGTAGGATTCCTCGCCTAAGCTGTCCAGCTCTGATATAGCCTCATCAAAGGCCTGTAATATCCAGGAAAGTTCGTTTGAGCAAATTCATATCACAAGCATATCAAAAGCACAACCGAAACAGTATTAAATTACATGGACAAGTACAATTAACGCATTTTAAGTCTACATTCTTATTGAGAAACCACTACAAGTTTCGCGGTTCACACTATCATGGTAGACATAGGGATAAATCACTTTACCTACAACATCAAAATATAATTCAGCAGAGCATGAGAGACTAATTACATGGACACGTATAATTAATATATTTTAAATCTATATTTCTGACAGGCCATGTGAATCTTAGTCTACATGCACACTGAGAAACCACTACAAGTTTCACAGTTCACTCAATATCATGGTAGATATAGGGATAAATCACTTTACCTAAAACATCAAGATATAATTCAGCAGACTATGAGGGACTAAAGGAACAACAAGTGCATATCACATATTTAATGCAAAGTAGACAGCACAGATTTTTTTTAAATGATCAAATAATCGACTATATAGAATACCAGCGATTATAAGAAAGTTCTTCAACACTACTTCCTAAAGATGACAAACTTCTAATACTAATAACTTGAACTACATATATGCATGCAGCACAAGCACGAACAGAAATGTTGCCAGCAGACAAACAACTCTTCACAAATACTATATTGACAATGTTAAAGAGTGCTTGCGAGATATGCCAGGGGATGCAGGTAGTGCAGTCTAGTGGTCATCACAAAACATAATTCCATAATAGCATGCTAGTATGTGTTCCTTATATCATGTACCTTAAGATTGAGCAGTTCAGAAGCTACCATAAAAAATGAACAGAATCCTAGCATAGTAACTTCCATGATGACGACAAATTGGAAAAAACTGTGGGAGTTCTACGAAAGCTTTATTAACTTTCCCCACACAAGCATAGATGCTAGAAGTGGATTGATTTCCTGCAGCTTCATTTTCTAAGGGGGTTGGAGCAGAACCTATCCACAAACATGTTAGCTCGCGATCTGCCTCTAGTAAATCAGAGAAGAGGTAGTACATTGCCCCAGTTGGCCATGGATATAATCACGACAACTGACACTGACTGGAATCAAACACTGGGTTGACAATCGTGATAACTGAAACAAATGGAGAAGAAAGGAGTAGCAGCAAACCTGTTTTGCAAGGTTGCAGGCGCGGTCAGGGGAGTTCAATATCTCATAGTAGAACACAGAGAAGTTGAGTGCAAGCCCAAGCCTGATGGGGTGGGTTGGAGCCAAATCTGCTAGGGCGATATCCTGCAAACAATTTGCAAAACTCAGCCTGAAGGATCTACTGGTCATATCTATATGTACACATAAAAATTTCCTTATCAGTAACCTGAGCAGCTTTGTACGCGTTCATGGTGCTCTCGGCGGCTTCCTTCCTCTCCGCACCAGACTTAAACTCTGCAAGGTACCTGCAGAAATATCACAAAGGAGAAATCAGATGTCAATCGCTGGGCAACAGAAGCTCATGTCTCCCAGTCACCGCATTGTGTGATCATATACAAATCACATATTAAACTGAAACCAATAGAATGACCACCTTGAAAATTATAAGCTAACGACTACCTCCGCTAGCACTAACAAATATCACAATCATTCTTTTTTTTTACTTTCCATCACCAATGAGAAAATAAACCATGATATCCATATACAAATACCACAAGTTAACTTTACCAACAGACCACCAGAAATCAAACTCGCATCCGCATCATCTCATACAAGAGATTAGTAAACCTATATAAAACTATCAGTCCATAAATCATACAGGAAGGCCACAACTCAAATCCTGCCCTACAGAGCACCAAACCCTCATAAATTTCTAAACTACTGTAGAAAATAAATCAAAGAACTATACCATATCACATCCCGTTACTTCGTACACACAGATCACGTCTTCCTTCCACCAAAAGAAGGGCGCCGGCATAAAAAATAGCAGTATCACATCTTGACGTCATGGATTTGAAATATCTGTGTCCAAATAAGGAGGCGACAGCTACCTGTGGTAGTCGCCCTTCATCTTGAGATAGAAGACTTTGGACTCGGCGGCTCCGGCGGATGGCACGAGGTGGGAATCGAGCAGGGCGAGGATGCCGTCGCAGATCTTTGCGAGCTCGGCCTCGATCTTGCTGCGGTAGGAGCGGATGGTGGCGGCGTGCGCGTCGTTGCCCCGACCTTCCTCCTTCTGCTCGATGGAGGAGATGATCCTCCAGGACGCGCGCCGGGCCCCGATGACGTTCTTGTAAGCCACAGAGAGCAGGTTGCGCTCCTCGACGGATAGCTCCTCCCCGGGCCCTGCCCCGCCGGTGGCCTTCGCCACGCGCTCCATGAACTCGACCATCTCCTCGTAGCGCTCGGCCTGCTCCGCAAGCTTGGCCATGTAGACGCTCTCGTCTCGCGTCGGCTCCGCCGGCGACATGGTCGCTCGCTCGCTTGTGCAAGGGCGTGTGGCAACGTAGTTGGGGGGTGAAGCAGCGGATCCGGGGGCGTAGGAGGCACTACGCGTTTGTGGGGAGGTGCGGGTGGAGGGGGATGGGGATGGGCCGATGGGGATTTGAGGAGGTCCCCGGGGCGGGGCGGGGCGGGCGTGTCAGCGAGCGGAGAGCCACGTAGCGGTCAAAGGGGAGCGCCCGCGCGGAGCGGTCTGCCGAGGGCGTGAGCATCTCCAGCAGCGTCCCTGTTAAAAAAAATGTCGTACAGGGAAAGTTTTTCTGGGTGAAGTATAACAAAAAAAAACGCACATACTTTTTTTTAACACGGTAGAAAACGCTCATATTGAGCGGGAGATTGACAATGAAATGCCTTCTCCCACTGAACGCACATCGCTGGAAGGTCTGAAATAAATTCAGGAAAATGCGAGCACCAATGTTAAGCCTAGGACTTAAACTCTGGTGGACTGAAGATACCACTGTCGTCCTAACCATCCAACCACATATCACATAATTTGGACAAATAAGCGAGATGATTATGAGAATGCGACTTGATTGCCTATTTTTTTGCCGATGAAGAAATTGAGACGGCGCTTTTTCAGATGGGGCCGACAAAAGCGTCGGGACCGGACGGGTTACCTGCGTTGTTTTATCAACCGGTCGTTGGTTTGAGAAGATGTATGCACGAGACGGTTCGCTAGTTCCTAGCAGGGGTGGTGGCCCCCAATTCTTTTAATGAGATTGGTATTGTCGTGATTCTGAAAGTACTCATCAGAGTTACTTTCACAATCCCGCCTCATTAGCCTACTAGTTAGTTACATGTGCCTTGCACGTCAGCGGAAAGTACAGCGAGATATCGACATACCACATCATAATAGGCAAAAAATTATAAATTCACAATCACATATGCATTAAATATAAGACACGGATAAGATTCCTTTCCACGTGAGCATATTGTGCAATTTAAATGATAAAGTAGAAATAAATGACAATTCTTTCCACGGAATAAAAAAAGTGAGAATCAAGGTATGGAAAAGTCTAGAATAAGAGGAAAGTGTCTTTGTTTTAAGGTTAGTGCATTTGTGCATAATCTTCTGCATTATACACATGGCAGAATCTGTTGTAGTGAATAGAATATCCAACAGTCAATACTATTCGGATTTGCCACATCTCTATCGTTGGATCGACTTCAACCAAGAGTCATTATTCAAAGTTATTTTTATATAGTGGTATTTTTTTCGAAAAGGAGGAATACCCCGGCCATCTCTTGATGCACACAGCCATATTATTAATAAAAGTCCAGGTTCAAAACAAGGTCTCAAACAAAACGACGAATCTCATAAAAAAGTTACCACAACCGGCGAAAATAGAGTAAGATGACTAGACACCTATTCTATTGTTGGACCGCCATCCAAACCGGTTGTAAGTATCCCGTGCGACCATCTCCCATCGCTTGCACCCAATATCCATAAGTTCCCCGTGGTCTGTATGGCTGAGTAACGACCACGTACGGATCTAACCAGACACCCTGAAGATAACCTGCAAATTTTTTGTAATGGTTTGTCTGTTAAAGGCAACATCATTCCTACAATTCCATATGGCCCAAAGTAATGCATGCACTCCAACTCGAATATGTGCCGCAGTCTTATGCTCTATCCCAGTTAACCAAGTTCCAAATAAATGCGAAACCGTGACGGGCGGAGATACGTTAAAGGACGCGTGAATGGTCCGCCACAATAACTTAGCCACTGGGCATTGCAGAAAAAGATGTTGTATTGTTTCGTCCTGACCACAAAAGCAACATCGTTTACTACCCCCCCAACTACACTTTGCCAAGTTATCCTTTGTCAAAATTACTCCCTTATGCACAAACCATATAAATACCTTGATTTTTAACGGCACCTTGATTTTCCAAATGTGAATCGACCTCGGGATAGGCCCGGTGTTTATCAGGTCTGTATACATCGACTTAACCGAGAATACACCTGACACGGACAACCTCCAGTGTAAGGTATTTGGCGCATCAGAAAGGTTAACCTCCATTAACCTACGCACAAGATGCAACCATCTATCACATCGTTCTCTCCCACTAGTGTTCGCATGAACTGATTGTTAAGAGGAACATAACCCAACACCGTACTAACGAATACTTCTTTCCGTTGTGCAATGTTGTTAAGGAAGGATACTGTAAGGCTAGTGTTGTCTCTCCCAGCCATGTATCTTCCCAAAACCTAGTACTATTTTCGTTCCCAACTATGAATTTTCTCCTGTCGAAGAAGGACACCTTTGTCCTCATTAGCCCCTTCCAAAAAGGAGAGTCAGTCGGTTGTGCCGTCACTTGTGCCAGAGTTTTGGAATGTAAGTATTTATTACGCAACAACTGTAACCATACCCCATCCTTCTCTACCGCCAATCTGTATAGCCATTTGCTAAGTAAGCACTTATTTTTCACTTCTAGATTTTCAATTCCCAAACCACCTTGGTCCTTCGGTCTACAGATAATGTTCCATTTGGCCAACCTATATTTCGTTCTGTTTTCATCAATTTGCCAGAAAAAGGGAGATCGATAGAAATCCAATCTTTTCCGTACCCCTACCGGTACCTCGAGGAAGGATAGGAGGAACATCGACATGCTCGACAACACCGAATTTATAAGGATCAACCTCCCCCCATAAGACAAGAGCTTGCCCTTCCAGCAGCTCAATTTCTTTTCAGATCGATCTTCAATACATTTCCATTCTTTGTTGGTTAGTTTACAATGATGGATTGGGATTCCCAGATATCTAAAATGTAAAGATCCCAGCTCACATCCGAACAACTGTCTATAATTATCCTGTTCTTCCTTGGCGCGTCCAAAGCAGAACATCTCACTTTTATTAAAATTAATCTTCAGCCCAGACAGTTGTTCGAAAAGGCATAAAACTAATTTCATGTTTCTCACCTTAGCTAGGTCATGTTCCATGAAAATAATGGTGTCATCCGCATAATGTAGTATGGACACCCCACCATCTACTACATGCGGGATTAGACCACCTACCTGGCTGTTCTCCTTAGCTCTATTAATGAGAACGGCCAACATGTCAGTGACAACATTAAACATGATAGGAGACATCGAATGTCCCTGTCTCAATCCTTTTTGCGTCTGGAAATAATGACCTATGTCGTCATTAACCTTGATTCCTACGCTGCCTTCATGTACAAAGGATTCGACCTGCTTCCTCCAGGCCGCATCAAAACCTTTCATACGCAAGGTCTGCTATAAAAATGGCCACTTGACTTTATCATATGCCTTCTCGAAATCCACCTTGAAAACCACCCCATCAAGTTTCTTCGAATGGATTTCATGCAAGGTTTCATGTAGAACGACCACTCCCTTGAGTATGTGTCGTCCAGGCATGAAAGCCGTTTGAGTCGGCTGAACCACATAATGCGCAATCTGTGTAAGGCGATTCATTCCAACGTTTGTAAAAATCTTGAAGCTAACATTGAGCAGACATATCGGTCTGAACTGCTCAATGCGAACCGCCTCTTCCTTCTTTGGTAACAACGTGATTGTCCCAAAGTTTAGTTTGAATACTTGTAAATGGCCATTGAACTGATCATGGAACATTGGCATCAAGCCGCCTTTAATAATATCCGAACACCTCTTATAGAATTCTACTAGGAAACCATCCGGACCAGGTGCTTTGTTATTCTTCATTTGCGAAATTGCCTCAAACACTTCCTTTTCTGTAAAAGGGGTAGTGAGAACTTCATTCTCATCATCTCCCAGCTGTGCTACATCCTCAACCATATCCTCGTTGAGTGAGACATGGTTCTCTACCGGGCCCCAAACCACTTTTTATAAAGGGATTTCTATTTCTGTGCCCTCAGTTGCTTAGTACTACTCAGTTTTCCCCCACCCAACTAACGTCCCTCACTTTTCCCCTCCACTACTCGCCCGACACTCAAAGATGCCCAAAAAGAGCGTTTTCGTCGGGTCAATGTAGTTGACCGTTACCTGGCGCATATACTGATGCGTGGGACACCCAGGCCCCACCTGTCAGTGTCTAGTATATTAGGAAAAAAATAGTGGAATATACTGATGCTTGGGACATAGCAGGACCCACATGTTAGTGTCTGATTTATTTCCAAAAGAAGGGTGGAATATAATGCCGCCCGTAGGGGTCGAACTCGGGACCAACGCTTGATTATGCATGGTGCGAGCCATTTCAGTTGTGTGCGTCTGTTTGCTTATGGGCAGAGCCGGGGCTATTTGACCTGATATTTTCTATGTTAGAGAAGGGCCCACGAGTCAGTGACACTGGAAAGATAGAACACGGCGGTGTTTATGTTACATAAGGGCCCATGAATCAGTGACACTGGAAAGATAGAACGCGACGGTGTAAAACACAACAGATTCAGAGATTCGGATAAGCTTAATAACCACGCTCTTAGATTTGTTCAACGCTTAACAGAGCGAACTGACATAGTGACACTACACTAATACGATATTTTAACAGGGGCAACATAAGATGGCCGGCCAACGGCGACAGTGACAACAGATGGACGGCTACTTGTCTTCATCATCCTAAAGGATGATGGTGTCGTCGTCGTCGTTGTGGTCTTCGTCATCGGAGGAGGATAGGACGACAACGTCCGGTGATAACCCACAAGTATAGGGGATCGCAACAGTTTTCGAGGGTAGAGTATTCAACCCAATTTTATTGATTCGACACAAGGGGAGCCAAAGAATATTTGCAAGTATTAGCAGTTGAGTTGTCAATTCAACCACACCTGGAGACTAAATATCTGCAGCAGAGTGATTAGTAGCACAGTAGTATGATAGTTTGATAGCAGTAGCAATAATAGTAACAATGGCAGTAACGGTAGCAGCAGTAGTTTTGTAGCAATTGTGACAGTAGTAGCAACAGTAGTAACTTAGCAAGGAACAATATGTGAAAAGCTCGTAGGCATTGGATCGGTGATATACGTTGGATAACATTCATCATGTAACAGTCATAACCTAGGGCGACACAGAACTAGCTCCAATTCATCAATGTAATGTAGGCATGTATTCCGTATATAGTCATACGTGCTTGCGATAATAACTTGCATGACATCTTTTGTCCTACCCTCCCGTGGCAGCGGGGTCCATAAGAAAACTAAGGAATATTAAGGCCTCCTTTTAATAGAGAACCGGAACAAAGCATTAGCACTTAGTGAATACATGAACTCCTCAAACTACGGCAATCACCGGAAATAATCCCAATTATTGTCACCTTGGGGTATGCGGATCATAACACATAGCAGGTGCATATAATTTGCAAGATCGGATCAAGAACACAAATATATTCATGAAAACATAAAGGGTTCAGATCTGGAATCATGGCACTCGGGCCCTAGTGACAAGCATTAAGCATAGCAAAGTCATAGCAACATCAATCTCAAAACATAGTGGATACTAGGGATCAAGCCCTAACAAAACTAACTCGATTACATGATAAATCTCATCCAACTCAACACCGTCCAGCAAGCCTACGAAGGAATTACTCACTCCCGGCGGTGAGCATCATGAAATTGGTGATGAAGGATGGTTGATGATGACGATGACGGAAGATCCCCCTCTCCCGAGCCCCAAACGGACTCCAGATCTGGCCTCCCGATGAAGAACAGGAGGTGGCGGCGGCTCCGTATCGTGAAACGCAATAAAACTTCCTCTCTTATTTTTTTTCTTCGGGAAACTGAATTTATAGCGTTGGAATTAGGTCAGACGGAGCCACGTGGGCCCCACGAGGTACCAAGGCGTGCCTGGGGGGGTGGCGCGCCCTGGTGCCTCGTGGGCACTGGGTGGCCCCCCTTCTGTTGATTCTTGCGCCAATAATTTTTATATATTCCATAAAAAATCTCCAAAAAGTTTTATCCAAATCCAAGAACTTTGATTTTCTGCACAAAAACAACACCATGGCAATTCTGCTGAAAACAGCGTCAGTCCGGGTTAGTTCCATTCAAATCATGCAAATTAGGGGCCAAAACAAGAGCAAAAGTCTTTGGAAAAGTAGATACGACGGAGACGTATCAACTCCCCCAAGCTTAACTCATTGCTTGTCCTCAAGCAATTCAGTTGACAAACTGAAAGTGATAAAGAAAAACTTTTACAAACTCTTTTGTTCTTGTATTTATATATATGCTTAAATAGCACCCAAGTTTTCAGCAAAGATTATAACTAACCATGCAAATGATAACTCTTAGAAATTATATTCACTCATATCAATGGCATAATCAACTAGCGAACAATAATAAGATATTTCAAATGCCAACACTTTGTCAAAACGACCATGATATAATATGACAACATGGTATCTCGCTAGCCCTTTCTGAGACCGCAAAACATAAATGCAGAGCACCTCCAAAGTTCAAGCAGCGACTAGACATTGTAATTCATGGTAGAAGAGATCCAGTCATGATGCACACAACATTAACTATTCACAATGCATGAGAATGACAATAGTGCTCTCTGGACTAGTGCTTGTTTGAGAAGGTGATGACTCAACAATAAAAGTAAAATAACATAAAAGTAAATAGATAGGCCCTTCGCAGAGGGAAGCATGGATTTGCAGAGGTGCCAGAGCTCGAAGCTTAAATCAGGGATAGATATAATTTTGGGAGGTATGCCTTTCCTGTCAACGTCATGACCGAGAGTTTTCAATATCTTCCATGCTAAACACATTAGCGGCGGTTCCCAAGCGGTAAAGTAAAGTTTACACCCCCTCCACCAACAATCACAAGCCATGGCTAGCCGAATCCTTGGGTGCCCTCCATACCAACAACTTACCGGGGGAGTTTGTTTTATTATTTTGCAATTTTAATAGTGGGACTGGGCATCCCGATTACCAGCCCCTCTCGTGCAAGGACGAGTGAATAAACACTCATCATGAGAATAACCCACTTAGCATGGAAGATACTGACCGCCCCCTGTCGCTCCATGAGCGGTACGGGCACAAAAAACAGATGTTCATTTGAATATTTAGAGGTGGCACATGCAAACTTACTTAGAACGGCAGAGTAATACCGCATATAGGTAGATATAGTGGACTCATATGGAATAACTTTAGGTTTAAGGGTTTTGATGCACAAGCAGTATTCCCGCTTAGTACAGGCGAAGGCTAGCAAATAGGTTGAGAAGCGACCAGCTAGAGAGCGAAAACGGTCATAATCATGCATTATGAATAATCAACCTTGAATACTAGCATGAGTAGGATATAAGCACCATGAACATAAATATCGTGAAGGCTATGTTGGTTTTGAATCAACTACATGCGTGAACATGTGCCAAGTCAAGCCACTTGAAACATTCAGAGGAGGATACCATATCATCATACTACATCACAATCATTTTAATGCATGTGACACTCAAGATAAATCATTATCCACTCCTAGCTACTTAAGCATGGCATGAGCAACTATAATCTCTAATTGTCATCATAAACATGTTTAATCATAACATGCTGAATCATGGATACTGAGTTAAACATATTTACAGAAACAAAGAACAAATTGAGTTCATACCCGCTTTTCCTTGCCACAGTCACTTCATCAAATCATCGTCATTATTGCCTTTCACTTGCACGACCGAATGATATGAAAATGAAAATAGTGCAAGTGTGCCGTGGACTAAGTTGGAATCTGCAAGCATTTTATTCAAAGGAGAAGACAAGGTAAAATGGGCTCTTTGTTAGGTCAACAATAATGCATATGAGAGTCACTCAACATTTTCATCGTGGTCTTCTCCTTACAATGGCTCAACAAAAGAAAAGAATTTCAGAGAAACATACTGAAATATTTTTGGAGTTTTTAGTTTTTCTGAAGAAAATGAAGTAAAGAAGAAAACGAAAAACGAGAAAAACTATTTACATGGGGAAGCTCCCAACAAGTAAAAGAAGAAACGAGAAATCTTTTTGGGTTTTATTTTACTACTACGAAACTACAACTAATTAAACTAGAAAGAAAAACCGAAAAGAAGCGAGAAATGTTTATGGATTTTCTCAAGTTTTTCGAACACACTAGAAGAAAACGAGAAAATAAAACTAGCATGGGTTATACAATGAAAAAGTATGAACACCGACAACTGGAATGAAATGTATGAGCATGAATGTAATGTCGGTGAGAGATACGTACTCCCCCAAGCTTAGGCTTTTGCCTAGCTTGGTCTACGGCCATCCGTAGTAGCCATTCGGTCCCATGTGAAAGTCCTGAGGCGGCGGCACCCGAGTGTCCCAATCCTGGGCCTCCTCCTCTGCCGCTGCCAACGCGTTCCGGTAAGCAACAATGTCCGGTGGCATCACGGTATATCCGTTCCTGGCATGAGAATCAAATAAAGCAGGTGCAGGCAACGGAATAATATCACGAGTATCCTCACTAAAAACCAAGTTATAACGAATGTTGTGAGGAGGTTCAGGAGCATCAATAAAGTGGTGGTCCCTCATGGACTGGTGATCTAAGTAAACTCTGGGCAACAAATAATCATGAGGGCGTATGTTAACATTAAAACGTCTCGCTAAACGAGTAGCATAAATACCGCCATGAATTTTTCCCCTAGTCCTATTAGTGTGCAGGCGGCGTGCAACAATAGCTCCAAGGCTATAAGTGTTATCATTATGTAGTGCGCGGCGTAAAATGGCAAAGTCAGGTGCAGCTAGCGCACTACCTTGCTCCCTAGCAATCAAGCATTTCCCTAAGAATAAAGCGAAGTAATGAACAGAGGGAAATTGCAAGCTAGTGGCTCGGGCTTTCGACACGCCCATTTCCTCTCCCACGGTCAAAGTGCGGAGGAAACCCTCAAACTCCTCCGGTCGAGGCTCTCTAATTTCCCCATCAAAGGGGATCAAACATATCTCCCAAAATTCAGCCAGAGGTATCTGATAATGTTCAGCATATAAATCAAAGCGCACCTCAGGGGGTTCGAGCCTATTCAGAAAATGAAAGTTTTGCACAAAGGAATTTGTAAGGATGTGGTACTGGTCACACTCATCTGCGAGGAAGTCGGTCAATCCGGCATTAGCAACAAATTGCGCGAACTCTTGATAGAATCCGGCTTCGTTCATGAAGGCACTGTGCGGCCATTCGCACGGCCGGACTTCCGTCCTACGCGGGATGTTGAGGTCACTATCCGAGGACTCCCTTGGCGTTCCGCTTCGAGGAATTCCTCCGGAAGATATTCATTTTCCTAAGAACAATTTTCTAAAAAAATTTGGGTCACAAAATGATATCAATAAAACTTCACAAGATTGATAACAACTACTCATATGGATGTCTAGAGGCTATATCAAGCATTCAAACTACTTGGAACTTAAAGAATTCAACATGCAAGCTCATTTTCTGTAGCACCAAGAGCAGCTAATTATGCAAAATATAATCCACTAGAGCAAAAACTAATTGGAGCAATGGAGGAGTCACATACCAAGGAGCAATCTCCCAAAACAGTTTCGGAAACAGAGCTCCGAGCAAAGAGATAAATTTTTTTAGTTTTGTTTGCAAGAACACGAGAGAGAGAGAGCTACCAGGAATTTTTGCTAGAGGTAAGAGACGAAGTGAGCTGAAGGAATAAGTGAGGGGGGCCCTGTGGGGCCCACGAGGTACCTGGGCGCGCCAGGGGGGTGGCGCGCTCTGGTGCCTCGTGGGCACCTGGGGCACCCCCCCTGGTATGTGTCCAGTGCCAAAAATTCTTAAATATTACATAAAAATTCATATCAAAATTTTATTGCATTTTGAGCACTTTTATTTCTGGGCACTTTTTTATTGCACGGATAAATCAGAAAACAGGATAATCATGGTATTTTATTCTATTTTATTTAACTAAAGATAACAGAAAACAAAAAGTGAGTACAGAAGGTTGTGCTTACTAAATTCATCGACCACATGCCTCTCAAAAAGAATCCATTAATAAGGTTGATCGGGTCTTATTAACAAACCATTTTCGAGTAACATGAAACCGAAGAACTTTCGTATAACACTAAGTTACCTCAACGGGGATATGCATCTCCCCGATAATAAGAGTTTCATATTTCTTTTTAATAGTAGGAAGAGGGATTTGAAAACTTCCAATAGTAATTGTCGGAGTCTTTTCAATAATATGAATACCATTTACTTGAAATTGTTTCTTCGGAAAGTGCACCGTATGTTCATTACCATTGATATGAAAAGTGACCTTGCTTTTATTGCAATCAATAACAGCCCCTGCAGTATTCAAGAAGGGTCTACCGAGGATAATCGACATTTTGTCATCCTCGGGCATATCAAGTATAACAAAGTCTGTTAGAATAGTAACATTTGCAACTACAACGGGCACATCCTCACAAACACCGATGGGTATGGCAGTTGATTTGTCAGCCATTTGCAACGATATTTCAGTGGGAGTGAGTTTATTCAAATCAAGTCTTTTATATAAAGAGAAAGGCATAACACTAACACCGGCTCCTAAATCACACAAAGCAGTTTTGACATAATTTCTCTTAATGGAGCATGGTATAGTTGGTATTCCTGGATCTCCTAGTTTCTTAGGTCCTACATCCTTAAAAGAATAATTTGCAAGCATGGTAGAAATTTCAGCTTCAGGTATCTTTCTTTTATTTGTGACAATGTTTTCATGTATTTAGCATAAGGAGGCATCTTTATAATATCGGTCAAACGAGTGCGCAAAAAGACTGGCCTAAGCATTTCGGCAAAGCGTTCAAATTCTTCCTCATCCATTTTCTTAGATGGTTTAGGAGGAAAGGGCATGGGTTTTTGAACCCATGGTTCTCTTTCTTTACCATGTTTTCTAGCAACGAAGTCTCTTTTATCATAACGTTTATTTTTAGAAGGTGGGTTATCAAGATCAATAGCAGGTTCTATTTCAACATCATTATCAGGTTCTTTATCATTATCTGGTTGGGTATCCATACGAGCTTCATCATTATTATTATCATCAGGTGGTTGTTCATTACCAGATTGTGTTTCAGCATCAGAAATAGAAACATCATTACTATCTTCTAAGGGTTTTTCTACCTCAGGTTCACTAGAAGTATGCAAAGTCCTATAATTTTTCTTTTTCTTTTTAGATGGACTAGGTGCATCAACATTAATTCTTTGAGAGTCTTGTTCAATTCTTTTTGGATGACCTTCAGGATAAAGTGGCTCCTGAGTCATTCTACCTCCTCTAGTCATTACTCTAACAACATGATCATTCATATTATTATTCATTTCATTGAGCAATTCACTTTGAGATTTAGCAACTTGTTCTAATTGAGTTTGAACCATAGATGCATGTTTACTCACACCTTTAACATCATTAGCAATTCTAAATAATAAGTCACTCAAGCGATCAATCATGTAGGCATTTCGTTTTAATTGTTTCATAACATTTGCATTGAAGTGATCTTGCTTAATAATATAATTGTCAAATTCATACAAGCATTGACTAGGAGGTTTGTTATAGGGAATATCACCTACATCAAATTTTATAAGAGAATTTACCTCTACTACCTGTGGCGGTGTGTCAAGACCACGTATTTCTTCAATAGGTGGCAAATTTTTAACATCTTCAGCTTTAATACCTTTTTCCTTCTGGCATTTCTTTGCTTCTTGCATATCTTCAGGACTGAGATATAAAATACCCCTCTTCTTCAGAGTAGGTTTAGGCGGTGGTTTAGGAAGTGTCCAATCATTATCATTCTTCAATATATTATTCAATAATTCCTCAGCTTGTTCAATAGTCCTTTCCCTGAAAACACAACTCGCACAACTATCTAGGTAGTCCCTAGAAGCATCGGTTAGTCCATTATAGAAGATATCAAGTATTTCATTTTTCTTAAGAGGATGATCAGGCAAAGCATTAAGTAATTGGAGAAGCCTCCCCCAAGCTTGAGGGAGATTCTCTTCTTCAATTTGCACAAAGTTAAATATTTCCTGTAAGGCAGCTTGTTTCTTATGAGCAGGAAAATATTTTTCAGAGAAGTAATAAATCATATCCTGGGGACTACGCACACATCCAAGAGCAAGAGTATTATACCATTCTTTAGCATCACCCTTTAATGAGAAAGGAAATAATTTAAGAATATAGTAATAGCAATTTTTTTCCTCATGAGCAAATAGGGTGGCTATATCATTTAATTTAGTAAGATGTGCCACAACGGTTTCAGTTTCATAGCCATGGAAAGGATCAGATTCAACCAAGGTAATTAACCCAGGATCAACAGAGAATTCATAATCCTTATCAGTAATAAATATGGGAGAGGTAGCAAACTTAGGATCATATTTCATTTTCTCCCGCATAGATTTTTCTTTCATTTCAGCAACCAGTTTTATAACTTCATGTCTATCATTACAAGCAAGAATGGCTCTGGCTGTCTCCCTATCAAAGCAATGTTCATCAGGTGTTTCAACTCTAGTAGGAGAGCTAGACATAATAGGTGAATCATAATTCTTAAGAGATTCAACATTTTCAATTTCTTTAGGTTTAGCAATTTGTTCAGTAAGAAATTCACCAAGTGGCACAACATTATCAAGCATAGTACTAGCATCATCATGAGTATCATTTATAGCAGAAGTGGTATCATCAATAACTTGCGACATATCAGAATTAATAGCATGTTGTGGTGTTGCAAGTTTACTCAAAACAGAAGGTGAATCAAGTGCAGAGCTAGATGGCAGTTCCTTACCTCCCCTCATTTTAGAGGGAACGATCTTGGTCTTAGCGTCTTTCAGATTCTTCATAGTGATCAACAGATATAATTCCCAAGTGACTCAGCAAATATAGCTATGCTCCCCGGCAACGGCGCCAGAAAAAGGTCTTGATAACCCACAAGTATAGGGGATCGCAATAGTTTTTGAGGGTAGAGTATTCAACCCAAATTTATTGATTCGACACAAGGGGAGCCAAAGAATATTTGCAAGTATTAGCAGTTGAGTTGTCAATTCAACCACACCTGGAGACTAAATATCTGCAGCAGAGTGATCAGTAGCACAGTAATATGATAGTTTGATAGCAGTAGCAATAATAGTAACAATGGCAGTAACGGTAGCAGTAGTAGTTTTTTAGCAATTATGACAGTAGTAGCAACATTAGTAACTTAGCAAGGAACAATATGTGAAAAGCTCGTAGGCATTGGATTGGTGATATACGTTGTATAACATTCATCATGTAATAGTCATAACCTAGGGCGACACAGAACTGCTCCAATTCATCAATGTAATGTAGGCATGTATTCCATATATAGTTATACGTGCTTGCGATAAGAACTTGCATGACATCTTTTGTCCTACCCTCCCGTGGCAACGGGGTCCATAAGGAAACTAAGGGATATTAAGGCCTCCTTTTAATAGAGAAGCGGAACAAAGCGTTAGCACTTAGTGAATACATGAACTCCTCAAACTACGGCAATCACCGGAAAGAATCCCAATTATTGTCACCTTGGGGTATGCGGATTATAACACATAGCAGGTGCATATAACTTGCAAGATCGGATCAAGAACACAAAAATATTCATGAAAACATAAAGGGTTCAGATCTGGAATCATGGCACTCGGGCCCTAGTGACAAGCATTAAGCATAGCGAAGTCATAGCAACATCAATCTCAGAACATAGTGAATACTAGGGATCAAGCCCTAACAAAACTAACTCGATTACATGATAAATCTCATCCAACTCATCACCGTCCAGCAAGCCTATGAAGGAATTACTCACTCCCGGCAGTGAGCATCATGAAATTGGTGATGAAGGATGGTTGATGATGACGATGCCAGAAGATCCCCCTCTCCGGAGCCCCAAACGGACTCCAGATCTGGCCTCCCGATGAAGAACAGGAGGTGGCGGCGGCTCCGTATCGTGAAACGCAATAAAACTTCCTCTCTTATTTTTTTCTTCGGGAAACTGAATATATAGCGTTGGAATTAGGTCAGACGGAGCCACGTGGGCCCCACGAGGTACCAGGGCGCGCTTGGGGGGGGGGTGGCGCGCCCTGGTTCCTCGTGGGCACTGGGTGGCCCCCCTTCTGTTGATTCTTGCGCCAATAATTTTTATATATTCCATAAAAAATCTCCAAAAAGTTTCATCCAAATCCAAGAACTTTGATTTTCTGCACAAAAACAACACCATGGCAATTCTGCTGAAAACAGCGTCAGTCCGGGTTAGTTCCATTCAAATCATGCAAATTAGGGGCCAAAACAAGAGCAAAAGTGTTTGGAAAAGTAGATACGACGGAGACGTATCATCCGGTCCCTCGCCTTCCGCCTCGACGGCGGCCGCTACACGCAGAGTCGCCGCCCTCCTTTGCTCTCGAGCTGCGACCTCTTCTTCAGCCGCCCGACGCCTGACAGCCTCTGCCTGCACCGTGGACAAAGACGCGGCAAGCACCACCTGGTTAAGCTGCTGCTGCGCCACGCGCAGGGCCTCCTCGGCCTGGGCAGTGAGCACGGCAACATCGTACACAGGAGCTGGTACGTCTTCCTTGGCCACATCTTCCACGCCGTGGACGTCGAGGTGCTCCTGCATCGCCTCGAAGGCCATCTTCTCCTCGGCGTCCTCCTCCTCGAGCTCCCTGCGGTTACGAGACAGCTCGGACTGTGTGGGCTCGAGCTCGGAGTAGTTGGAGTTGGAGCCTGCTACTTGTAAACTGCGTTGGTATTTCCCCGAAGAGGAGAGGATGATGCAGTATAGTAGAGATAAGTATTTCCCTCAGTTAAGAACCAAGGTTATCAATCCAGTAGGAGAACCACGCAAAATCCTTTAGCAGCACCTACACACACAAAAGCAAACACTTGCACCCAACGCAAATAAGAGGGTTGTCAATCCTCTTAGCGGTTATTTGCAAGGATTAATTCTTATAGTGATAGATAGAAATATAAATTGCCAAATAAAATAAAAGTAAATAAATTGCAGCAAGGTATTTTTGGGTTTTAATATATGATAAAGATAGACCCGGGGCCATAGTTTTCACTAGAGGCTTCTCTCTCGAGCGCAGAACATACGGTGGGTAAACAAATTACTGTTGGGTAATTGATAGAAAAGCAAATAATTATGACGAATTCATGGCAATGATCATGTATATAGGCATCACGTCCGAGACAAGTAGACCGACTCCTGTCTGCATCTACTACTATTACTCCACCCATCGACCGCTATCTAGCATGCATCTAGGGTATTAAGTATAGAACAAAGTAATGCCTTAAGCAAGATGACATGATGTAGACAAAGTAAACTCAAGCAATATGATTAATCCCCATATTTTTATCCTTAATGGCAACAATACAAATACGTGTCATGTCCCTTTCTATCACTGGGATTGAGCACCGCAAGATTGAACCCATCACAAAGCACCTCTCCCATTGCAAGAAAAATCAATCTAGTTGGCCAAACCAAATCGATAGATCGGAAAGAAATACAAAGCTATAACAATCATGCATAAAAGAGTTCAGAAAAGAGTCAAATATTTCTCATGAATAATCTGATCATAAACTCACAATTCATCGGATCCCAACAAACATACCGCAAAAGAAGATTACATCGGATAGAACTCCAAGAACATCTAGGAGAACATGGTATTAAAGATCAAAGAGAGAGAAGAAGCCATCTAGCTACTAGCTATGGACCCGTAGGTCTGTGGTAAACTACTCACACGTCATCGGAAGGGCAGTAAGGTTGATGTAGAAGCCCTCCGTGATCGATTCCCCCTCCGGCAGAGTACCGGAAAAGGCCTCTAGATGGGATCGCGGAAGAACAGAGGCTTGCGGCGGCATAAAAGTTATTCGGGGTGGCTCTCTGTTGGTTTCCGAATATTTGAGAATTTATAGAAGTGGAATTAGGTCAAAAGGAGCCACGAGGGGCCCACAAGGCATCAGGGTGCCCCCTGGGGCCGCGCCCTGTTGCCTTGTGGAGGCCTCGTGAAGCTTCTGGCCTCCTCTCCAAGTCTCCAGGGTCTCTTTTGTCCAGAAAAAAATCTCCAAAAAGTTTTGTGGCATTTGGACTTCGTTTGGTACTGATTTCCTGAAAAACCAAAAACAAGCAGAAAACAACAACTGGCACTAGGCACTAGGTTAATAGGTTAGTCCCAGAAAATGACATATAAATGCATATAATTGCATATAAAAACATCCAAGATTGATACTATAATAGCATGGAACAATCAAAAATTATAGATACGTTGGAGATGTATCAAGCATCCCCAAGCTTAATTCCTGCTCGTCCTCGAGTAGGTAAATGATAAAAACAGAATTTTTGATGTGGAATTCTACCTAACATGTTTCATCATGTAATCTCTCTTACGGTGTGAATAATAAGATGCGAATGATTCAAAGCAATAGTCTATAATTTGATATAAAGACATCAATACTCAGGCATACTAACAAACAATCATGCCTTTCAAAATAAAAATGCTAAAGAAAGTTATCCCTACAAAATCATATAATCCTGTCATGCTCCATCTTCTTAACACAAAGTATTTATCATGCACAACCCCGGTTTTAGCCAAGCAATTGGTTCATACTTTTTAACGCGCTTCAACTTTTTCAACCCCCACGCAATACATGAGCGCAAGCCATGGATATAGCACTATGGGTGGAATAGAGTGTGGTGGTAGAGATTAATAATGGGAAGTAAAAAAAAAGATAGTCTCACATCAACGCGGCAAATCAACGGGCTATGGAGATGCCCATCAATTGATGTCAATGCGAGGAATAGGGATTGCCATGCAACGGATGCACTAAGCGCTATAAGTGTATGAAAGCTCAACATGAAAACTAAGTAGGTGTGCATCCAACTTGCTTGCTCATGAAGACCTCGGGCATTTGAGGAAGCCCATCATCGGAATATACAAGCCAAGTTCTATAATGAAAATTCCCACTAGTATATGAAAGTGACAAAATAGGAGACTCTCTATATGAAAAACATGGTGTTACTTTGAAGCACAAGTATGGAAAAGGATAGTAACACTGCCCCTTCTCTCTTTTTCTCTCGTTTTATTTTTTTCTTTTCCTTTTTTTTCTTCTTTTTTTCGTGGGCTCTTTTTGGCCTCTTTTTTTTTCTTTCGTTTTTTTATTTCCTCACTGAGACAATGCTCTAATAATGATGATCATCATACTTCTATTTACTTACAACTCAAAAGAAAATTACAACTCAAAACTAGAACAAAAATATGACTCTATATGAATGCCTCTGGCGGTGTACCAGGATGTGCAATGATACTAGCGTAACATGTATAAAAAATGATGAACTGTGGCTGAGCCACAAATACTATGTCAACTATATGATCATGCAAAGCAATATGACAATGACGATGTGTGTCATAAAAACGGAACGGTGGAAGTTGCATGGCAATATATCTCGGAATGGCTATGGAAATGCCGTGATAGGTAGGTATGGTGGCTGTTTTGAGGATGATATAAGGAGGCTTATGTGTGATACAGTGTATCATATCACGGGGTTTGGATGCATCGGCGAAGTTTGCACCAACTCTCGATGTGAGAAAGGGCAATGCACGGTACCGAAGAGGCTAGCAAATTACGGAAAGGTGAGAGTGCGTATAATCCATGGACTCACATTAGTCATAAAGAACTCCCATACTTATTGCGAAAGTTTATTAGCGCTCGAAGCAAAGTACTACTACGCATGCCCCTAGGGGGATAGATTGGTAGGAAAAGACCATCGCTCGTCCCCGACCGCCACTCATAAGGTAGACAATCAAGAATAAATCATGCTTTGGGAATCACAAACCTTAACACCAATATTCTTACTAACCACAATTATCTACTAGCACCTCCCACATATTACCATCTTAATATCGCAAAACGATTGCAAGGAATCAAACTTATCATATTCAGTGATCTACATGAAAGTTTTTATTATATCCCTCTTGAATACCTATCATATTAGGACCAAATTCATAACCTGTGCATATTACCATTGCTATTCATTAGACTCTCAAAAAGATATAAGTGAAGCATGAGAGTGCAACTATTTCTTTAAAATATAACCACCGCCATGCTCTAAAAGATATAAGTGAAGCAGTAGAGCAACTGCCTAGCTCAAAAGATATAAGTGAAGCACATAGTGTATTCTAACAAATCACGATTAATGTGTGTCCCTCTCAGAAAGGTGTGTTCAGCAAAGATGATTGTGACAAACTAAAAAGCAAACAAACTATAGCACAAGACGCTCCAAGTCAAACACATATCATGTGATGAATAAAAATATAGCTCCAAGTGAGTTACCGATAGATTGTAGACGAATGAGGGGATGCCTTCCGGGGCATCCCCAAGCTTAGACGCTTGAGTATTCCTTGAATATTACCTTGGGGTGCCTTGGGCATCCCCAAGCTTAGGCTCTTGCCGCTCCTTATTCCTTTATCCATCGTAGTCTCACCCAAAACTTGAAAACTTCATCACACAAAACTCAACAGAAACCTCGTGAGATCCGTTAGTATAACAAATAAATCTTAAACTTCATGTACTGTTGTAAATTGATTCATATTTAATATTGGCATAATGCTACTATACTCCAATTTCTTCATGACTCATACCCCCCGATACGATCCATAGATTCATCAAAATAAGCAAACTATGCAACAAAAACAGAATGTGTCTAAAACAGAACAGTCTGTAAAGATCTGAATTAACGTCATACTTATGTAACTCCAAAAATTCTGAAAAACTAGGAAAACGTGGGAAATTCATATATAAATATTGTGTACAAAATTCAGTAGGTTCTGAAGCTTCAGCAAAAAATTAAAATTCCAGCACTGTACGCAAAAGTTTCTGTTTTCAAACAGCATCAATTATACTATCTTCCAAATCATCCCAAAGGCATTACTTGGCACAAACACTAAAAACACAATCATAACAGAGGCTACAATTGTGTAAACACACAAAAACATAAAGTAAAACAAAAATTCATTTTATTTATTGGGTTGCCTCCCAACAAGCTCTTTCTTTATAGCCATTAAGATAGGCTTGATATTTCAATGATGCTCGCATGAAAGATAATAGTTGAAACACAAAGAGAGCATCATAAAACTTGTGGATAAACACATTTAAGTCTAACATACTTCCTATGCATAGGCATTTTATAGGAAAACAAATTATCAAGACAAGCAATATCTTGCATATGCAAATAGGAAGAATGAAGCATTAATAATTTCAACAAAAAGAGAGATAATTTAGTGACATGCAAATTTCTACAATCATGTTTCCCTCTCTCATAATAATTGCATGTAGGATCATATTCAATTTCAACAATATAGCCATCATATAAAATATTCTCTTCATGATCCTTATGCATAAAAGTTTTATAATCTTCCAAGATAGTGGGATTGACATCAACTAAAGTCATGACCTCTCCAAACCCACTTTTATCAAAAATTTCATAACATTGAACACTCTCCAAATATGTGGGATTCTTTTTACCTAAAGTTGACACTCTTCCAAACCCACTTTCAATAGTATTGCAATCATTATTGTCAATATCATATTCATCATGAGGCTTAAATAAATTTTGAAGATCATAAGAAGCATCACCCCAATCATGATCATTACAATAAGTAGTGGACATAACAAAATCATCATGCCCAAGCTTGTAGTTTTGCATATTATTAACACAATTGACATTAATAGAGTTTATAATAAAATCATTGCAATCATGTTTTTCATTCAAAGAGCTATCATGAATCACTTTATAAATTTCTTCTTTTAACATTTCATCACAATTTTCAGATTCATGATTTTCAAGCAAAATTTCATAAAGATAATCAAGTACACTCAACTCACTAGCAATTGGTTCATCATAATTGGATTGTTTGAAAAGATTAGCAAGTGGATGAGGATCCATATGTCTATATTTTTATTTTCATTGAGTCACACAATTATAGCAAGCAAACACTACAAAAAAAACACTTCCGTGATGATACGTCTTTGTCACAGTAGGTCATGTTTTCTGTCATGCATATACATCCGTGACAATTTGATGACAGAATCAAGATAGTCATACCTGTGCTGTCGTAGAAGTGTTCCATGACAATACTGAAATTATAATCACGGAAGTGTACACTTCCATGACGATAAATGTCGCGTCATGGAAGTGTTTTCGTCAAGGGTGACCGACACGTGGCATCCACCGTAATGGGTTACCGTTAAACTATCGGGTGCGGGTTTGGATCCGATAACCCGTTAGCAGCCCTAACCAATGGCGATTTTCCACGTGTAAATTTATCATTCGCCGGCGGATCCACGTGTCAGCTGGGCGTTGCGACAGATGTCATCCATTCATTGGATGAGGGACGCCTATGATACGTCGACACGTGGCACGACCCAACAGTGGCCCATTTAGGTTAAAAAGGCCGGCCCGTTTGACTTGGTCAAAAGTTAGCAAGCCGGCCCATGGAAAGCCTGTTACTGGCCTGTTCGCATACAGCCCATTTATGACCCGGGTACTCACGGCCCGTTATGGCCTTTCAAAATTAGGCCCAGTAGCATCATGTGGGCCATCCCATATGATTCCAGCTCATTGTCACTTTCGGCCCATCTATGGCCCGTGAAGTCTTTCGGCCCATACGAGGCCTTTTGCATCTCTGGGCCCATTAACGGCCCATGATGAATCAGGCCCATCATGAACAGTAAACTGCTTTGAGCCCATTAACGGCCCATGATTCAGTTGGGCTGTTTCCAGACCGTCTTTTCTTTCGGCCTTCTAAGGGCCCATAAATTCTTGGGCTCATTTCCGGCCCTCGATTACTTACAGTCCGTTACTGGCCTGTTATGCTAATGGGCCAAATTCAGTCCGCGGTAACAATCGGTCCGTTTGTGGCCCATTAACCCGTTGGACCGTTTTCATCCTCTCCTGTAATCCGGCCCATTAATGACCCGTCATGCCTGTTGATAGAATTAAGCCTATGCTGTCTTCTGGCCTGTTAACGGCCCGTTATGGTCTGGGCCCATAAACGGACGGTTCCAATTTTGGCACGTTTACGGTCCATATTGCGGTCCGGTTTTGGCCCATGAATAGTACGGCCCATGGATCCTTCGGCGCGTACGAGGCCCATGGATCCTACGGCCCGTAGGAGGGCCATCGTTACCACGGCCCGTATGTGGCCCATGGTTATTGCGGCCACTAGCAAACCGAGGAAAAAGAACTGCAGTGACTATAAGGAAACAAATAAACAAGACTATAAGTAAATAAATAAGCAAGCAACTAATGCTAGGCTATTATGGCGATTACAGACATTACATCCACTGGGCATCAAAGTTCGCCACCAGTGCAAATAAAGGGAACAACAAAGCAGCATATTACATACACTGGGCGTCTAAATTGGCCACCAGTGCAAATAAACGCGGCAGCAAAACAAGTCCAGAACTGAAACAACTTCAGAAGAGCTCAAGAAACGTTATCCTGGGTATCCACCATGCTGGCAATAAGCTTAGCAAGCTTATTAGCTTTCTCTTGTTTGGCGCTAAAATCCTCCAACGCTTGCTGTTGCACCATAAAGTATGCATCTGAATTCTCCAGGGACTTCCTCAGTCCTTCGGCTTCTTGTCGTAGCACAGCTGACCGATGTCTTTCAGCTTGTAGTTCAGACTCAAGAAACCGAACTGATTCAGACAGCAAGTTTGAAGAGCTTGTGCAAGCGGTAGTGGCCAGTAACTCGAACACTACATCAAGACAGGACTTTGGGGTTGTCTCACTGTCTTCAAGATAGTTTTCCTTATCTGTTTTATCAGCTTTGTTGGAGACCAGCAAGGTTGTCTCACTATCTTCAACCTTATCAACATTACTTCCTTTACCATTGCTTAATGTGGTACTCTTCTCCAATATTCTGTCAGCATTCTAAAAGAAGAAACAAGTAGACACATAACAGGTTTAGCATGTAGTATATGAAACTCATTTTGGTGAACCAGTTCAGTAGTAAGGTGGACAGGATTAAACGATCAAGTCTTCTATTTCAAAGTACTCCCTCCGTCCCATAATATAAGACGTTTTTTGACACTAGTGTAGTGTCAAAAAATGTCTTACATTACGGGACGGAGTAGTAGTACATTATAAAAGCATCAAACAAACATATCTATGTGCTACTGTCACTGCATTGTCTTGCCAAATCAAAATAGAGACACAGTTCAAATCATATCAGTTCAAGACAAAATAGCATTGAAAGAATATAAGTGTGGGCAACTACACGGCACCACAAGATTTCAGATGGGTATGATACGTCTCCGTCGTATCTACTTTTCCAAACACTTTTGCTCTTGTTTTGGCCCCTAATTTGCATGATTTGAATGGAACTAACCCGGACTAACGCTGTTTTCAGCAGAATTACCATGGTGTTGTTTTTTGTGCAGAAATAAAAGTTCTTGGAATTGGATGAAACTTTTTGGAGATTTTTTATGGAATATATAAAAAATACTGGAGCCAAATCCTACTGGAGGGGGGCCACTGGCTGCCCACGAGGCACCAGGGCGCGCCACCACCTCCTGTTCTTCATCGGGAGGCCAGATCTGGAGTCCGTTTGGGGCTTCGGAGAGGGGGATCTTCCGGCATCGTCATCATCAACCATCCTCCATCATCAATTTCATGATGCTCACCGCCGGGAGTGAGTAATTCCTTCGTAGGCTTGCTGGATGGTGATGAGTTGGATGAGATTGATCATGTAATCGAGTTAGTTTTGTTAGGGCTTGATCCCTAGTATCCACTATGTTCTGAGATTGATGTTGCTATGACTTTGATATGCTTAATGCTTGTCACTAGGGCCCGAGTGCCATGATCTCAGATCTGAACCCTTTATGTTTCCATGAATATATTTGTGTTTTTGATCCGATCTTGCAAGTTGTATGCACCTGCTACGTGTTATGATCCGCATACCCCAAGGTGATAATAATTGGGATTATTTCCGGTGATTGCCGTAGTTTGAGGAGTTCATGTATTCACTAAGTGTTAATGCTTTGTTCCGGTTCTCTATTAAAAGGAGGCCTTAATATCCCTTAGTTTCCATATGGACCCCGCTGCCACGGGAGGGTAGGACAAAAGATGTTATGCAAGTTCTTATCGCAAGCACGTATGACTATATACGGAATACATGCCTACATTATATTGATGAATTGGAGCTAGTTCTATGTCGCCCTAGGTTATGACTGTTACATGATGAATGTTATCCAACAATATCACCGATCCAATGCCTATGAGCTTTTCACATATTGTTCTTGCTAAGTTACTACTGTTGCTACTGCTGTTACAATCGCTACTATTATTGCTGCTACCGTTACTGCTACTGTTACTATTATTGCTATTTCTATCAAACCACCATACTACTGTGCTACTGATCACTCTGCTGTAGATATTTAGTCTCCAGGTGTGGTTGAATTGACAACTCAACTGCTAATACTTGCAAATATTCTTTGGCTCCCCTTGTGTCGAATCAATAAATTTGTGTTGAATACTCTACCCTCGAAAACTGTTGCGATCCCCTATACTTGTGGGTTATCAAGACCTTTTTTCTGGCGCCGTTGCCGGGGAGCATACCTATATTTGCTAAGTCACTTGGGATTTATATCTGTTAATCACTATGAAGAATCTGAAAGACGCTAAGACCAAGATCGTTCCCTCTAAAACGAGGGGAGGTAAGGAACTGCCATCTAGCTCTGCACTTGATTCACCTTCTGTTTTGAGTAAACTTGCAACACCACAACATGCTATTAATTCTGATATGTCACAAGTTATTGATGATACTACCTCTGCTTTGAATGATACTCATGATGATGCTAGTACTATGCCTGATAATGCTGTGCCACTTGGTGAATTTCGTTGTGAACAACTTGCTAAAGCTAAGGAAATTGAAAATGCTGAAACTCTTGAGAATTGTGCTTCACCTATTATGCCTAGCTCTCCTACTAGAGTTGAAACACCTGATGAACATTGCTTTGATAGGAAGACAACTAGAGCCATTCTTGCTTGTAATGATAGACATGAAGTTATAAAACTGTTTGCTGAAATGAAAGAAAAATCTATGCGGGAGAAAATGAAATGTGATCCTAAGTTTGCTACCTCTCCCATATTTATTACTGATAAGGATTATGAATTCTCTGTTGATCCTGGGTTAATTACCTTGGTTGAATCAGATCTTTTCCATGGCTATGAAACTGAAACCGTTGTGGCACATCTTACTAAATTAAATGATATAGCCACCCTATTTGCTCATGAGGAAAAAATTCGCTATTACTATATTCTTAAGTTATTTCCTTTCTCATTAAAGGGTGATGCTAAAGAATGGTATAATACTCTTGCTCCTGGTTGTGTGCGTAGTCCCCAGGATATGATTTATCACTTCTCTGCAAAATATTTCCTGCTCATAAGAAACAAGCTGCTTTACAGGAAATATTTAACTTTGTGCAAATTAAAGAAGAGAATCTCCCTCAAGCTTGGGGGAAGCTTCTCCAATTACTTAATGCTTTGCCTGATCATCCTCTTAAGAAAAATGAAATACTTGATATCTTCTATAATGGACTAACCGATGCTTCTAGGGACTACCTAGATAGTTCTGCGAGTTGTGTTTTTAGGGAAAGGACTATTGAACAAGCTGAGGAATTATTGAATAATATATTGAAGAATGATAATGATTGGACACTTCCTGAAACACCGCCTAAACCCACTCCGAAGAAGAGGGGTATTTTATATCTCAGTCCTGAAGATATGCAAGAAGCGAAGAAATGCCAGAAGGAAAAAGGTATTAAAGCTGAAGATGTTGAGAATTTACCACCTATTGAAGAGATACATGGTCTTGACAAGCCGACACAGGTAGTAGAGGTAAATTCTCTTACAAAGTTTGATGAAAGTGATATTCCTTATAACAAACCTCCTAGTCAATGCTTGTATGAATTTGACAATTATATTATTAAGCAAGATCATTTCAATGCCAATGTTATGAAACAATTGAAAAGATATGCCTACATGATTGATCGCTTGAGTGACTTGTTATTTAAAATTGCTAATGATGTCAAAGGTGTATGTAAACATGCATCTATGGTTCAAACCCAATTAGAACAAGTTGCTAAATCTCAGAGTGAATTGCATAATGAAATGAATAACAATATGAATGATCATGCTGTTAGAGTAATGACTAGAGGAGGTAGAATGACTCAGGAGCCACTTTATCCTGAAGGTCACCCAAAAAGAATTGAACAAGACTCTCAAAGAATCAATGTTGATGCACCCAGTCCATCTAAAAAGAAAAAGAAAAAGAAAAAGAAAAATGATAGGACTTTGCATCCTTCTAGTGAACCTGAGGTTGAAAAACCCTTGGAGGATAGTAATGATGTTTCTATTTCTGATGCTGAAACACAATCTGGTAATGAACAACCACCTGATGATAATAATAATGGTGATGCTCATGTGGACACCCAACCAGATAATGATAAAGAACCTGATAATGATGTTGAAATAGAACCTGCTATCGATCTTGATAACCCACCTACTAAAAATAAACGCTATGATAAAAGAGACTTCGTTGCTAGAAAACATGGTAAAGAAAGAGAACCATGGGTTCAAAAACCCATGCCCTTTCCTCCTAAACCATCTATGAAAAAGGATGAGGAAGAATTTGAACGCTTTGCTGAAATGCTTAGGCCAGTCTTTTTGCGTACTCGTTTGACTGATATTTTAAAGATGGCCCCTTAGCTAAATATATGAAAGACATTGTCGCAAATAAAAGAAAGATACCTAAAGCTGAGATTTCTACCATGCTTGCAAATTATTCTTTTAAGGATGGAGTACCTAAGAAACTAGGAGATCCAGGAATACCAACTATACCATGCTCCATTAAATGAAATTATGTCAAAACTGCTTTGTGTGATTTAGGGGCCGGTGTTAGTGTTATGCCTTTCTCTTTATATAAAAGACTTGATTTGAATAAACTCACTCCCACTAAAATATCATTGCAAATGGCTGACAAATCAACTTCCATACCTATCGGTGTTTGTGTGGATGTGCCCGTTGTAGTTGTAAATGTTACTATCCTAACAGACTTTGTTATACTTGATATGCCCGAGGACGACAACATGTCGATTATCCTTGGTAGACCCTTCTTGAATACTGCAGGGGCTGTTATTGATTGCAACAAAAGCAAGGTCATTTTTTATATCAATGGTAATGAACATACGGTGCACTTTCCGAAGAAACAATTTCAAGTAAATGGTATTCGTGTTATTGGAAAGACTCCGATAATTACTATTGGAAGTTTTCAACTCCCTCTCCCTACTGTTAAAAATAAATATGAAACTCTTATTATTGGGGAGATGCATATCCCCGTTGAGGTAACCTAGTGTTATACGAAAATTCTTCGGGTTCATGTCACTCGGAAATGGTTTGTTAATAAGACCTGATCAACCTTATTAATGGATTCTTTTTGAGAGACATGTGGTCGATGAATTTAGTAAGCACAACCTTCTGTACTCACTTTTTGTTTTCTGTTATTTTTAATTAAATGCAATAAAATGCCATGATTGCCCTGTTTTGTGAATTATCCGTGCAATAAAAAAATGTCCAGAAATGAAAGTGCTCAGAATGTAATAAAATTTTGACATGATTTTTTATATAATATTTAAGAATTTTTGGCACTGGACACATACCAGGGGGTGCCCCAGGTGCCCACGAGGCACCAGGGCGCGCCACCCCCCCTGGCGTGCCCAGGTGGCTCGTGGGACCCACAGGGACCCCCTTACTTATCCCTTCAGCCCACTTCGTCTCTTACCTCTAGCAAAAATTCCTGGTAGCTCTCTTTCTCGTGTTCTTGCTCACAAACCAGAAATTTTCGATCTTTTTGCTCGGAGCTCCGTTTCCGAAACTGTTTTGGGGAATTGCTCCTTGGTATGTGACTCCTCCATTGCTCCAATTAGTTTTTGTTTTAGTGGATTATATTTTGCATAATTAGCTACTCTTGGTGCTACTGAAAATGAGCTTGCATGTTGAATTCTTTGAGTTCAAAGTAGTTTGAATGCTTGATATAGCCTCTAGACATCCATATGAGTAGTTGCTATCAATCTTGTGAAGTTTTATTGATATCATTTTGTGGCCCAAAATTTTCAGAAAATTGTTCTTAGGAAAATGAATATCTTCCGGAGGAGTTCTTCGAAGCGGAACGCCAAGGGAGTCCTTGGGGACTCCTCGGACAACGACCTCAACATCCCGCGTAAGACGGAGGTTCGACCGTGCGAATGGCCGCACTATGCCTTCATGAACGAAGCCGGATTCTACCAAGAGTTTGCGCAATTCATTGCAAATGCCAGACTGACCGACTTCCTCGCAGATGAGTGTGACCAGTACCACATCCTTACAAATTCCTTTGTGCACAATTTTCATTTTCTGAATAGGCTCGAACCCCCTGAGGTGCGCTTTGATTTATATGCTGAACATCATCAGATACCACTTGCTGAATTTTGTGAGATATGTGTGCTTCCCTTTGATGGGGACATTAGAGAGCCTCGACCGGAGGAGTTTGAGGGTTTTCTCCACACTTTAACTGTGGGAGAGACAAGGGGCGTGTCGAAAGCCCGAGCCACTAGCTTGCAGTTTCCCTCTATTCATTACTTTGCTCTATTCTTAGGAAATGCTTGATTGCTAGGGAGCAAGGTAGTGCGCTTGCTGCACATGACTTTGCCATTTTACGCCGCGCACTGCATAATGACAACACTTATAACCTGGGAGCTACCATTGCACGCCGCCTGCACACTAATAGGACTAGGGGTAAAATTCATGGTGGTATTTATGCTACTCGCTTAGCGATACGTTTTAATGTTAACATACGCCCTCATGATTACTTGTTGCCCAGAGTTTACTTAGATCACCAGTCCATGAGGGACCACCACTTTCTTGATGCTCCTGAGCCTCCTCACAACATTCGTTATAACTTGGTTTTTAGTGAGGATACTCGTGATATTATTCCGTTGCCTACACCTGCTTTGTTTGATTCTCATGCCAGGAACAGATATACCGTGATGCCACCGGACATCGTTGCTTACCGGAACGCGTTGACAGCGGCAGAGGAGGAGGCCCAGGATTGGGACGCTCGGGTGCCGCCGCCTCAGGACTTTCACATGGGACCGGATGGCTACTACGGATGGCCGTAGACCAAGCTAGGCAAAAGCCTAAGCTTGGGGGAGTACGTATTTCTCACCGACATTACATTCATGTCCGCACATTTCATTCCACTTGTCGGTGTTCATACTTTTTCATTGTATAATCCATGTTAGTTTTATTTTCTCGCTTTCTTCTTATGTGTTTGAAAAACTTTGAGAAAATCCAAAAAATATTTCTTGTTTCTTTTCGATTTTTCTTCCTAGCTTAATTAGTGGTAGTATTAAAAGAAAACCCAAAAAGATTTCTCGTTTCTTCTTTTGCTTGTTGGGAGTTCTCCCGTGTAAATAGTTTTCTTTTCTCGTTTTCGTTTTTCTTCTTTAATTTGCTTTCTTTAGAAAAACTAAAAACTCCAAAAATATTTCAGTCTGTTTCTCTGAAATTCTTTTCTTTTGTTGAATCATTGAAAGGAGAAGACCACGATGAAAATGTTGAGTGGCTCTCATATGCATTATTGTTGGTCTAACAAAGAGCCCATATTGCCTTGTCTTCTCCTTTGAATAAAATGCTTGCAGATTCCAGCTTAGTCCACGACACACTTGCACTATTTTCATTTTCATATCATTTGGTCATGCAAGTGAAAGGCAATAATGACAATGATTTGATGAAATGACTGTGGCAAGGAAAAGCGGGTATGAACTCAACTTGTTCTTTGTTTTTGTAAATATGTTTAACTCAGTATCCATGATTCAGCATATTATGATTAAACATGTTTATGATGACAATTAGAGATTATAGTTGCTCATGCCATGCTTAAGTAGCTAGGAGTGGATAATGATTTATCTTGAGTGTCAACATGCATTAAAATGTTCATGATGTAGTATGATGATATGGTATCCTCCTCTAAATGTTTTGAGTGGCTTGACTTGGCACATGTTCACACATGTAGTTGATTCAAAACCAACATAGCCTCGATGATACTTATGTTCATGGTGCTTATATCCTACTCATGCTAGTATTCAATGTTGATTATTCATAATGCATGATTATGACCATTTTCGCTCTCTAGCTGGTCGCTTCTCAACCTATTTGCTAGCCTTCGCCTGTACTAAGCGGGAATACTGCTTGTGCATCAAAACCTTTAAACCAAAGTTATTCCAGATGAGTCCACTATATCTATCTATATGCGGTATTACTCTGCCGTTCTAAGTAAATTTGCATGTGCCACCTCTAAATATTCAAATGAACATATGTTTTGTGTGCCCGTACCGCTCATGGAGCGACAGGGGGCAGTCAGTATGTTCCATGCTAAGCGAGTTATTCTCATGATGAGTGTTTATTCACTCGTCCTTGCACGAGAGGGGCTGGTAATCGGGATGCCCAGTCCCATTATTAAAATTGCAAAATAATAAAACAAACTCCCCCAAAAAGTTGTTGGTGGAGGGCACCCGAGGATTCGGCTAGCCATGGCCTGTGATTGTTGGTGGAGGGGGAGTAAACTTTACTTTACCGCTTGGGAACCGCCACTAATGTGTTTAGCATGGAAGATATTGAAAACTCTCGGTCGTGACATTGACAGGAAAGGCATACCTCCCAAAATTTTATTTATCTCTGATTTAAGCTTCGAGCTATGGCACCTCTGCAAATCCATGCTTCCCTCTGCGAAGGGCCTATCTATTTACTTTTATGTTATTTTATTTTTATTGTTGAGTCATCACCTTCTCAAAAAAGCACCTGACCTGAGAGCACTATTGTCATTCTCATGCATTGTGAGTAGTTAATGTTGTGTGCATCATGACTGGATCTCTTCTACCATGAATTACAATGTTTAGTCGCTGCTTGAACTTTGGAGGAGCTCTGCATTTATGTTTTGCGGTCTCAAAAAGGGCTAGCGAGATACCATGTTGTCATATCATATCATGATTGTTTTGACAAAATGTTGGCATTTGAGATATCTTATTATTGCTCGCTAGTTGATTATGCCATTGATATGAGTTAATATAGTTTCTAAGAGTTATCATTTGCATGATTAGTTATAATCTTTGCTGAAAACTTGGGTACTATTTAAGCATATATATATATAGATACAAGAACAAAAGAGTTTGTAAAAGTTTTTCTTTATCACTTTCAGTTTGTCAACCGAATTGCTTGAGGACAAGCAATGAGTTAAGCTTGGGGGAGTTGATACGTCTCCATCGTATCTACTTTTCCAAACACTTTTGCTCTTGTTTTGGCCCCTAATTTGCATGATTTGAATGGAACTAACCCGGACTGATGCTGTTTTCAGCAGAATTACCATGGTGTTGTTTTTTGTGCAGAAATAAAAGTTCTTGGAATAGGATGAAACTTTTTGGAGATTTTTTATGGAATATATAAAAAATACTGGAGCCAAAACCTACTGGAGGGGGGCCACTGGCTTCCCACGAGGCACCAGGGCGCGCCACCCCCCTAGGCGCGCCCTGGTACCTCGTGGGGCCCACGTGGCTCCGTCTGACCTAATTCCAACGCTATAAATTCACAATTCCAGAGAAAAAAATAAGAAAGGAAGTTTTATTGCGTTTCACGATACGGAGCCGCCGCCACCTCCTGTTCTTCATCGGGAGGCCAGATCTGGAGTCCGTTTAGGGCTCCGGAGAGGGGGATCTTCCGGCATCATCATCATTAACCATCCTTCATCACCAATTTCATGATGCTCACCGCCGGGAGTGAGTAATTCCTTCGTAGGCTTGCTGGACGGTGATAAGTTGGATGAGATTTATCATGTAATCGAGTTAGTTTTGTTATGGCTTGATCCCTAGTATCCACTATGTTCTGAGATTGATGTTGCTATGACTTTGCTATGCTTAATGCTTGTCACTAGGGCCCGAGTGCCATGATCTCACATCTGAACCCTTTATGTTTCCATGAATATATTTGTGTTTTTGATACGATCTTGCAAGTTGTATGCACCTGCTACGTGTTATGATCCGCATACCCCAAGGTGACAATAATTGGGATTCTTTCCGGTGATTGCCGTAGTTTGAGGAGTTCATGTATTCACTAAGTGTTAATGCTTTGTTCCGGTTCTCTATTAAAAGGAGGCCTTAATATCCCTTAGTTTCCATATGGACCCCGCTGCCACAGGAGGGTAGGACAAAATATGTTATGCAAGTTCTTATCGCAAGCACGTATGACTATATACGGAATACATGCCTACATTATATTGATGAATTGGAGCTAGTTCTGTGTCGCCCTAGGTTATGACTGTTACATGATGAATGTTATCCAACAATATCACCGATCCAATGCCTATGAGCTTTTCACATATTGTTCTTGCTAAGTTACTACTGTTGCTAGTGCTATTACAATCGCTACTATTATTGCTGCTACCGTTACTGCTACCGTTACTATTATTGCTATTGCTATCAAACCACCATACTACTGTGCTACTGATCACTCTGCTGCAAATATTTAGTCTCCAAGTGTGGTTGAATTGACAACTCAACTGCTAATACTTGCAAATATTCTTTGGCTCCCCTTGTGTCGAATCAATAAATTTTGGTTGAATACTCTTGTTGACACCAGATTTTGGCATGGTCAAAAACATAATTAAGAAAGCCTCAAATGGAAAAGTGCTCAAAGTGAGATAGTTCCGTATCGTCAAAAAGAGAAACTTTGATATTTGGGCCATAGCCATCCGATCTCATCTCTGAGGCCGAAGTTGTGTTCGAAGTGCTGAGATTTTGTATCCAGAACACTATTCGGCTGATTAAGCCCCCAAGATGACCTCATATGAGAAAATGATCTACACGGATTGTCTTCGTCTCGTCGAATCGGTCGATTTTGATATAAAAATAGTCTAAATCCGAGGTCATATGCAAAAGTTAGAGCCATCTGAGTGCGGCTCTGTCCCTCCAGGGCGGTAGTACCGTCCTCCAGAGCGGAAGTACCGCTAAGCGGTAGTACCGTATTTTACTACCGCGTCTACTACCGCTTATGAAAATTCTTCTGGTGTCCCAAGACCCTTACTCGGTAGTAGAGCGGTACTTAGCTATGCTCAGAGCGGTACTACCGCCCAGAGCGGTACTACCGTGCCCAGAGCGGTACTACCGCTTGCCGTCACGCAGACTCGGGCAGATTTTGGAGAGTCCGAGTTTGATAGCGTTTTTGACCCTTTGGAAGGAAATCTGGGTCCGTGTCTTGTACGGGAAGTCCAACCCCCTCTTAAATAGAAGAGGTGATGGCCGATTGAAAGAACACACAATCGAACAAACACATCTACTACTTTTTCGTAGTTTTACTTTCGTTTACTGTTTTCATCTTTGTTGCTTTGCTCGTAAAGCATCCGTCCCTCCTCTCCGAAATCGAGGAACCTTCTTTGTTGCTTTGCTCGAAAAGCATCTGCCCCTCGCCGCGAAAGTGCGAGGATTATCGTTGTGTTGCGCGGTGCGAATTTCCGCGCCAACACAAATTGGCGACTCCGCTGGGGACCGAAGAACGCCGAGTACTTCCAATCTACTCGGCGACGAGAAGAACAAGGGCAACATCTACTCAGGACATGATGAATACCGAGTCCAGGAACGGGAGCGACATCGACCCGGAGAACGTCATCGCCGTTACGTTCGATGACCTGTTGGAAGATGATCGGCGCGAGTTTGAACAGGAGCTCGAGAGACAGAACGCTGAAAAGAAGAACATGTTTTTGGCGGGATACCAGAAGACAAGGAACGGCATCGTCAAAAAGGTAGTTGCGCCAAGTCCTTCCGATGCTGAGGTAAAAAAGCCAACCGAAGAAATTGCTCATTTAATTGATGTGTCCGTAGCTAGCAAATTTGGATCCGACATGACAAATGCGATGAACACACTTTCTAAATCCATGGCTGATAAATTTGAAGAGCTTGAAAAGCGACTTAGCAAAGGTTTAGGGGATGGTTCATCTCATCATATTCAATCATTAGGGCAACATGTTGAAAGTGCATCGGCTAACAGAGATCAAATTCATGCTGTTCTAAACAATGATCAAAGTGGCCGGAACTATACTAATAGTTCGGCCCATAACTTTATCCCTAGTGTTGCTCCTCCTATCGTTTCTACTTCGGTTGCACAAAGTTATGATAGCAATAACTGAAGTAGGGTTTTGAATTCAAATCTGCAGCAACCCTACTATCAAACAGTAGCATATACCACGCCACCGAGTTACAATCAACTCGGAGCAAACTCACCACCGAGTTACAATCAATTCGGTACGAACCCTCACCGAATTGTAAATAATTCAGAGGC
Organism: Elymus sibiricus; assembly: GCA_039707655.1. Taxonomy (NCBI): domain Eukaryota; kingdom Viridiplantae; phylum Streptophyta; class Magnoliopsida; order Poales; family Poaceae; genus Elymus; species Elymus sibiricus. The sequence goes on from CM077670.1 coordinate 191,860,945, forward strand.
TATGCCTCCAGCTGTCAGAACCGGGATTCCATATGGGCCGGTACTTGATTTGCAAGCTAATGATCCTCCGTTGCAAACTTCACATGCTCAAACCATATTGCCGGAGAATCCACCACATGCTGTTCCACAAACATATGTTAGTGTGAAAGATCAAATAACTGAGATCCTGAGTCAATACGGTTTGGCGCCGAAAGGTGTGGCACGTACCTATCGGAAACCATACCCCGAATACTTTGAATCCACTCCTTATCCTCGAGGTGTTAGGATCCCTGATTTTGTTAAATTCACCGGGGAAGGTGGTAGGTCTACTGTTGAACATGTGGCACAGTTCTTAGCACAATGCAGTGAGTTTGGTAATTCAGATATTTATAGAGTTAGACTATTTCCTTTGTCTTTAACCGGCATTGCATTTACTTGGTTTTCATCCCTTGCTCCTAACTCTATTTCTTCATGGGTACAGTTAGAGCAGCGATTTCATGAGTACTTCTATAGCGGTGAAGCTAAGCTTCGGCTTTCTGACCTAACTATGGTTAGGCAGAAGTATAATGAGCCGGTGCATGATTACATTAGAAGGTTTAGGGATGTAAAGAACCGCTGCTACAGCTTAAATATAGCCGAAAAAGATTTGGCTGATCTAGCTTTTTCGGGTTTGCATGCTCACATTAAAGATAAACTAGAAGGGCAGGAGTTTTTAGATGTAAACCAAGTATTACAAAAGGCTTTGGCGCAGGAAAACCGAGCTAGAGAAGTTAAGCAATCTAGTCGGTTCAGAGAAAACAAAAATAAAGATAAGGTTATTCCTGCTGTTAATACTTTAGAGTGTGAAGATGATTCGGCTAGTGATGATGATCTAGACATATGTGTAGCCGAGTGGATCCAAACGCCAAAGTCTAAACCCTTTGCATGTCCAGCTTTAAAACCTACACCTGCTAAAAAAGATGAGATTAAATATACTTTTGATGTTAGCAAGTGTGATAAGATCTTTGATATGTTATTGCAAGGGAAGCAAATAAGATTGAGAGGAAATCATGTGATCCCATCTCCGGAAGAATTGGGACGAAGAGCTTACTGTAAGTGGCATCATTCTTTTTCACATGCTACTAATGATTGTAATATTTTTCGTCGACAGGTGCAATCGGCCATTAACGAAGGACGATTGACATTCATAGAGGATGCCAAGATGAAGCTCGATAGTGATCCTTTCCATGTTAATGTGATCGAGTTTGAAGGCAAAAGGATGCTAATTCGGTCGGATCAGGTCGAGTCAGCCAAGGAGAAAAATACTGTTGATGAGAATGCTCCACCAAAAATGATTAAACCCAGGAACCCAGAGGTCGGAGTATGGAAAGTCAATGGAAAGAAAAAGCAAGGTCCAAGACCAAAGCCGACTGTCAACATGCTGTTGGAAAAATACACTTCGCGTAGAAACAACAATGTGTTCAATCGGCTTGGAGGAGTCAAGCGTCCGAGGTCCCCTCCTAGACTTGATGATCATGAGCATTGGGGGAGATATTCATATGAGCAACAGCCGTGTTTTCCAATGCAACCGGCTTATTGGGGATGCCCACCTCCTATGCACCCATATTTTCCTCCGTGTCCTACGTGGGGGTTTAATCCTTGGGCACCACACCCTATGGGGCCACCGGGTTATTTTCGGCCAGAATGGAATCAGCCGAGTAATATGCACAGGGGGCCAGTGCGTCAGAAAAGGACTCGGTTTGATGAAGACACGATTCGAAGGGATCGGTCACCAGTGCGCCAAGTGGCTGACAAAAATAGTAATGGCTGTGGGCTCACTTGGGTGCGTAAGTCTGCAAAAGAACTCGGTGAAAAGAAAAGTCCAGGAAAGGAGGACATTGCCGAGTTGAAAGATAATTCTGTTCAGGAAAAAGATGCTAATGCACATACTGAATCTGCCGGCGTAACTCGGAAAATTGGAGCGGTTGGTGTGATAATTGATCCACTCATCAAAGAGAACAGCTCACGTGCATCCCCTGGACAGTCTCCAGTTATTTTTGGCTCGCTCAATCACGGGAACCCAAGTACTAATGGAAGCCAGAAATTTGCAGCAGGGGGTGTATCGCATCAGCAGAAGGGTGTTTCGGCTACTCGGAACAGGCCGAGTTACATGAGAAGCAACATGCTGAGATACTCAGGAGGCAGTCAGTACAGGCTGGGTTACTCGGGGGGCAACAGGACAGTACGTCAGAAAATGCCGAGTAGTTCGGGGGGCAGCAAATCTGTCGCTCCAGGGACCAAACCAGAACCTCAATGGTGTTCGACAGGATTAAATCACACTCAGAAACGCCGAGTGCAGCGGCTGCGAGCGTTGGAAATCGAAAAAGAAATAGCCGAGAAAAAGCGGGATGAGCAATTCAATGAGGATAGACCAATGATACCCCGACTGGTGTGGAGAGAAAAGCGCATATCAAAAGAAGAAGATGCAGTTGCCGATAACTCGGTTGATGCTCCCACTAGCTCGGTTGATGCAGTCACCAGTTATTTGGAAGATACCGCTCACAATCCGGAAGATGGTGGCGATTGCTCGGAAGATGATGGCAAGTACTCAGATGATGACATGACAGATGACAAGGTTGACGGCGTCAACTCGGAGAATGGCAACAATATATTCACTGATATGGATATTAACATGGTTTTTGCATTGCCCGCCGAGTTTCGCGCACCTGAGTCTGAGGTTGCTGAGTTAATTCTTGGGCTGGGTAAGTCTATGTTCGAAAAACCAGAAAAACCCGACCAACACTTGAAGCCGTTATTCATCAAAGGACATGTTGATGGCAAGCCTATTGGGCGTATGCTTGTTGATGGCGGCGCAGGTGTGAATATCATGCCTCTTTCGGTGTTTTCCAAGCTGAACCGAAAGGAGAGCGAGCTAATGAAGACCAACATGGTACTCAGTGGGTTTTCAGGAGAGCTATCTGAAGCCAAAGGCGTTATATCTATGGAGCTTACAGTCGGAAGCAAGACATTGCCGACTGCTTTCTTTGTAGTTGATGTCAAAGGCCGATACAATATTCTGTTAGGGCGTGACTGGATCCATGCGAATTGTTGCATTCCATCTACTTTGCATCAGTGCTTAATTCAATGGGTAGATGATGATGTAGAGGTGATTGGGGCAGACAACTCAACTTGCATAGCCTTGACAGAAGCGCCGGTTGATTGGCAACTCGGTGATATGCAATGCTTGACCGGTAGAGATCTATCGGACTATGATTACATTAGTATAGGTCAAGATGGTTTTGTACCCATAAATGTACAGCCAGCTGATGTAGCTCGGCTTAATGATCTATCTATGTAAGTGATGAATAAAGAAGATAGCATTAAATGGTTACAAAAACGTACAGAAGAATATCATTCCGGAAAGAACGATATGCATGAGACTATTCAAGAATTTGAAGACATGGACAAGCTTGGGCATGGATTCTCATCGGCTGATCCACTTGAAGAAATAGACATTGGTGATGGGAGCACTCCGAGACCTACATTTTTCAATGCTAATTTAAAAGCCGATCAGAAAAGCAAGGTAACCGTGTTACTTAAAGAATTTGTTGATTGCTTTGCTTGGAATTATACCGAAATGCCTGGCTTAAATAGAGATTTAGTGGAACATAGATTACCTATCAAACCTGGTTTTAGGCCGTATAAGCAACCACGTAGAAATTTTAATCCTAACATGTATGACCGCATCAAAGAAGAAGTTGACCGGTTGATAAAAGCAAAGTTTATTCGGCCATGTAGATATGCGGATTGGGTGTCTAATATTGTTCCTGTTGAAAAGAAGAATACTAGCAAAATTAGAATATGTGTTGATTTTAGGGACTTGAATAAGGCTACTCCAAAAGATGAATATCCTATGCCTATTGCCGACATCCTTATTAATAATGCTTCGGGACATAGAATAATCAGTTTTTTAGATGGCAATGCTGGTTATAATCAAATATTTATGGCCGAAAAGGACATGTCTAAGACTGCTTTTCGGTGCCCTGGCTTTGTCGGTTTGTTTGAGTGGGTAGTCATGACTTCTGGGTTGAAGAATGCCGGTGCTACATATCAACGTGCCATGAATCTAATATTTCATGATCTTCTAGGCATTATATTAGAAATATACATTGATGATATAGTTGTTAAATCGGATGGGTTTAAGCATCATCTTGCCGATTTACGACTCGGTTTTGAAAGAATGCGCCGGTATGGGTTGAAGATGAATCCCCTTAAATGTGCTTTTGGTGTGTCGGCTGGAAAATTCTTAGGATTTATAATTCATGAAGGGGGTATAGAGATTGACCCTAAGAAAGTAGAGGCAATTAAAAATCTGGAACAACCGACTTGCAAAGGAGATGTGCAAAAGTTATTGGGGGAAATCAATTACTTGAGACGATTTATATCTAACTTGGCAGGGAAGATTGAATCGTTTGCTCCAATACTTCGGCTAAAGAATGAAGCCGAATTCACTTGGGGGGCAGAACAACGAGAGGCTTTTAATAACATAAAGACATATTTGTTGAATCCTCCGGTGTTGCGTGCACCCAAATCTGGTGCGCCGTTCAAATTATATATTGCTGCACAAGATAAAGTGATCGGCGCAGTATTGGCACAAGAAGATGACGGGAAGGAGTGTATCATAGCATACTTAAGTCGTCGCTTGATTGACGCCGAAACTCAATTGTTGAATTCGTCGCCTTATTATGCTCAAGCTAATGGACATGCTGAATCTAGCAATAAGACTTTGATCAAGCTTATAAAGAAGAAAGTTGAAGAACATCCGAGAAGGTGGCACGAGGTGCTTTCGGAAGCTTTATGGGCTCATAGAATATCTAAGCATGGAGCTACTCAAGTATCACCTTTTGAGCTAGTGTATGGCCAGGAGGCGGTGTTACCTATGGAACTTAAGTTGCAAGCTCTTAGGGTAGCCAGACAAAATGATTTGTCGGCTGTTGAATATACTGATTTGATGATGGACAGAATAGATGACGTTCCAGAAGAAAGGTTAAAAGCTTTGCGAGAAATTGAGAAAGAAAAACTAAGTGTAGCCAAGGCTTATAACAAAAGGGTGAAAGAAAAGTCGTTTCAAATAGGAGATTTAGTATGGAAAACGATTTTACCCATTGGAACTAAAGATAGAAAATTCGGCAAGTGGTCGCCGAGTTGGGAAGGTCCATATAAAGTTGTAGAGATTGTCCCTGGCAATTCATATTTTGTACAATCTTTGCAAGGGGAGAAGCTGGCTAAAGTGCTCAATGGAAAATATCTGAAGAAGTACCATCCAAGTGTGTGGCAAGAAGCCTAAATAGGCGATGGCCGATATATGATTATCGCCCTAAGAGCAAACATGGCCGATATATGATTATCGCCCTAAGAGCAAACGTGGCCGATATATGATTATCGCCCTAAGAATATAAATGTCCGATGGAGTGTTGACATCGTCCTTAGAAAAAGCATTGTGCAAGTTATTTTTCGGCACACAAGTTTTGCCGAAAAACAGGGGGGCATGTGTTGACACCAGATTTTGGCATGGTCAAAAACATAATTAAGAAGGCCTCAAATGGAAAAGTTCTCAAAGTGAGAAAGTTCCGTATCGTCGAAAAGAGAAACTTTGATATTTGGGCCATAGCCATCCGATCTCATCTCTGAGGCCGAAGTTGTGTTCGAAGTGCTGAGATTTTGTATCCAGAACACTATTCGGCTGATTAAGCCCCCAAGATGACCTCATATGAGAAAATGATCTACACGGATTGTCTTCGTCTCGTCGAATCAGTCGATTTTGATATAAAAATCGTCTAAATCTGAGGTCATATGCAAAAGTTAGAGCCATCTGAGTGCGGCCCTGTCCCTCCAGGGCGGTAGTACCGTCCTCCAGAGCGGAAGTACCGCTAAGCGGTAGTACCGTATTTTACTACCACGTCTACTACCGCTTATGAAAATTCTTCTGGTATCCCGAGACCCTTACTCGGTAGTAGAGCGGTACTTAGCTATGCTCAGAGCGGTACTACCGTGCCCAGAGCGGTACTACCGCTTGCCGTCGCGCAGACTCGGGCAGATTTTGGAGAGTCCGAGTTTGGATAGCGTTTTTGACCCTTTGGAAGGAAATCTGGGTCCGTGTCTTGTACGGGAAGTCCAACCCCCTCTTAAATAGAAGAGGTGATGGCCGATTGAAAGAACACACAATCGAACAAACACATCTACTACTTTTTCGTACTTTTACTTTCGTTTACTGTTTTCATCTTTGTTGCTTTGCTCGTAAAGCATCCGTCCCTCCTCTCCAAAATCGAGGAACCTTCTTTGTTGCTTTGCTCGAAAAGCATCCGCCCCTCGCCGCGAAAGTGCGAGGATTATCGTTGTGTTGCGCGGTGCGAATTTCCATGCCAACAACTCTACCCTCGAAAACTATTGCGATCCCCTATACTTGTGGGTTATCAGGGTACCACGGGTATACATGTACAACTAACAACATTATTGGCTCTGTTTTGATGCTAGTAATGTGCATGATATGAGAAGACAACTGTCTACACAATTGAAATTGAAATCAACATAGAGCAATTTAGAAGAGCAAACCAGTTAAAGAAACATGTTTAAACATACCTGTTGTGCCATTGGAGTTCAATTGGATCCTTCTATTTAAAAATTAGTTGGTATGAGTAAATACAATGATACAAGAGCAAACAGTATGCACCACAGCTATGGAACCTTACCTGAGAATAGTTGTTCTGTAGGTTTAAGCACTTGTTCTACAAGAAGAGAGTACAGTAAGACGCAACAATATAGTACTTCAAAATGAAATATGATCTCATAGACCCTACCAGATTCATGGGACTAGACCAATACATAACAAGGTGTTCCCAGTCATCGTCCCGTAAATGTGTCTCCGGAGAAAGTAAGGGAATTGGATGAGTCTCCTTGCCAGTGAAATACGTTTTCTTCAGGTAATTCCGATACTGCCGCAAAGCATTCTTGAAGATAGCAGAGGTATTAGCACAAGTTATCTCATCCTCAGTTTCCAAATCGGTCGTTCTCTACACAGAAAAATAGGAACATTTGCTATGTTATAATCAGCAGGGAGGTAGAAAGTATGGGACAAAGCAAAGTAATTGCCATGAATACTTACACATAACTCCTGGAGGAACACCTGCAACTGGCTTTTTCCTTCATCTTCAGTATAATATTTCCATGATGGGAAGATACACACATAGGATTTAACAACATCAAATGCGATAGACGCTAAACTACGGATGACTGGTTCTGCTTCGTCCACAGGAATAGGTGTACTAACTGGTGGAGTTGGGGTTCGCCGTGGTACTCATGGCGCTTTGGGCACTGGAGCTGCCTTACTAACTGCTCTTGTTTGGGAGCTCTGTCGTGGAGATGGTGTTGTGTCAACTAGAACTGGGTTACTATCTGCTGGGGTTGGGGTTAGATTGGGTGAAGCTGGTTCTCTGTCCATCGGAGTAGGGGTACAATCTGCGATAGTCTGGGTTATGTGTGGTAGGGCTGGTTCTTATGCAAGTACAACCGGGGTGCTATCTCCATCGACAGGTAGCACTGTTTTATTTGAAGACCGTGTTTTTACTCCGCTAGATACTGCCATCACACCCTCCAATTCAAATAGCTGATAAACAAGAAAAGTAGTTGAATGTACATACCTTGTATGAGACAGATGCAATAGATAGTGAGGAAAAAAGAGGGCATGAAATAGTTCACATATATGTTGTTTAACTAAACAGGATAGCATGACATAATTTCACATATATGATATCTATCTAAACAGTATAGCATGGCATAATTCAAAGATATGATGACTAACTAAAAAGGATGGCATGAGATAATTATATGATGTCTTTAGTAAACAGGTTCGCATGACATAATTCACATACATGTTATCTAAGTAAACAGGATGGCATGCTATAATTCACATATGTGATTTATATACTAAGCAGATAGCATTCACATATATGATGTCTAAACTAAGCAGATGGTGTTGAATATTGTGTATATGATGTCTAAACAATGCAATGCAAGACACCATATGCATGATACGAGCAGTATAACCCTGCCAAGTTAGAGCATACACCTCGAGGGGGGGGGGAATAGGACTGGTCATCTGTCTCTGAATCCTCCTCTGAGGAGCTATCTGGACCCAGCAAGAGATCTGCTTCGACAGGTAGCACTGTCTGCTATGAAGAACTTGTTTTCACTCCAGATTTTTTCATCACCCACTCAAATGGCTGAGTCACAGGAAGAGTAGTTGAATGTACAAACATTGTTGACAAATGGAAATGTAATGAAAAAAAAGAATGGCAAGATATAATTCAAATATATGATGCCTGGCTAAACAGGATGGCATTGCATATTTCACATATATTATGGCTGGCTAAAAAGATGGCATTGCATAATTCACATATATGATATAGAAACTAAACAGCATTACAGAACATGTCTAAACTAAGCAGATGACATATATGATGTCGAAAGTAAGCAAAGCAAGGCACCATATGCATGATATGACCAACATCATCATGCGAAGTTAGAGCAAACACCTTGGGGGGTAAATAGGAGTGGTCAGCTCCCTCTGACTCCACCTCTGAACAGCTATCTTCCTCTGGATTACAATCTGGAGGAGGGGGTGGGGTTGCCATTGCACCCACAATGGAGCGATGTCTGCATGACATTGTATTGCCGCGCAAGACTCTTCTCTTTTTCTCTACATGTTCAACATGACTGTGTACAATAACTAACATGCATACGAAAACTATATAGTGAGATTAAGTAAGGACAACATGCAAAAATCTAGAGTGATGGTAACAACCAGTGGATAGATCCAAAAATAATGATAGCAGGCAAATGATAGCTTAATTTAATAAAAAGACAGATGATGGCTGCTTTACTGTTTGTTTCCCACCCAAGATGAACAACATAGTAGATACCCTAGATGAAACAGATAGTAGATCGATATACTATTCATTGTTGCCTCGATATGTGCCCCACAAGCATGTTAAAACTCAAGTTTGAACATTAATTTGGACCTGACTTAGTGTCTAAGAGATGAACATGATGATAAACTAGCAGGTAATATTAAGCAATGCATAAAGTAAGCAGAAACAAAAGATTGCGACCTCTCTTGCAGACCCATGTACTCCTCAGGTTCATCTGCTGAGTCGATGATGGTGATGCAGTTGTGGTGGCTGCCAGTGGCGGGGAAGGAGATCTGAGGCGGTGAAACACGGTAATGAGTCGTGATGTCTGGTATGGTGGACGCTTCTGTCGATGGAGCAGCTCAGGTGAGGTGGACGACGGCGCGGCAGGACCAGGACAAACCACACAAAGTTTTCTTCGACACCTATCTGTAACTGAAGTAATTCTATAAGGGCTCCTTTGGCTTGCAAGAAGAGCACAGGAATGCAAAGAAACATGGCCAAATTAAAGTCAAACCACCTGCAAATGTGTAAAGTTAGAATGTTATTATGACACTAATGCACTTAGTCTACTTTTCATGCATAGGATTTTGATAAGTAGGTCCAGATGGATGTTAAAATTTCTATGTTTTTCCTTTGAAACAGACACGAAAGGAAAAAAAATCCTTCAGTTCTGTTTTTCTCCATTCCTTTCAACCAAATGCATGAATAATTGAATAGTAGAGTACCATAGGAAAAGTTCCTATTGCTATGTTTTTCCTTCACTAATTCCTTTGAACCAAAATATCCCTAAGGGGTCGACATGAATGTAGAGTAAAAAGTGATGCGACAAGTGTACAACCTCTTTGGCGTAGCCGTCTCTACCTCAGCATCATTGGGTCGGTCGCTGAAGATGTTGCGGCGGAGATGGCTGTCGGAGCTGGGGAAGAAGATCTGAGGTGTCTGTAGACGGCGTCGAGGGTACTGCTCTGTTGTGATGGATGGTTTCGTCGTTGGAGCAGCTCCGGCGAGCTGTGCGACGTCGAGGCTGAAGTAGTACAAGACGGACATCGTTAATCTGAAGTGGGATTCTAATACCATCTCCAATAGATGATGTAAAATACATCACAAAAAAGTGCTAGCTGTAAAATTTACATCACCAAAAAACAACCAATTCCAACAGAAGATGTAAAAACTGTTGACTCTGAACTTAACTGTCGAAACTGAATTTTACTGTCGAAACTGACTGTTACCGTCGAAACTGAATTTTACTGCCGAAACCGAACGCAGAGAAGCAGTGATCTAAATCAGCAGCCGCTCAACAAGGAACGCACTAGCAGATAGCAGCCGGAGCAGCAGCGCGAACAAGAGCCAGAGCAACAACTCGTGTAGCTGTAGCAGCCCATGTACCAGCATCAGCAGGGCGAGCGAGAGCAAGAGCAGAGCAGCAGCGCGAGCGAGAGCCGGAGCAGTAGCAACAGCTCTAACTGGTATGGACGCCGCCGCCGAGGGAGCCTCGCAATGGGGGAGATCCGCCGTGGAGGATGTCACCGGCGGCGTCGGCGTCGAGGGAGCCGCGCCATTTCGGAGCGGGATCGAGCACCGGCGGCGCCGTGAGGTCGAGTGAAGGAGAAGATGCGATGAGTGTACAACCTCTTTGGTGGCGCCGAGTAGGCCTCGGCTTCATCCGAGGAGTCGGTGAGGATGCTGTGGTTCCAGTGGGGCAGGTTAAGGCGGCGCTATGGGAATGGAGCAGCCACGATAGACGAGGCGATCGTCGGATCAACTCCTTGGAGGTGGAGGACGGGGTGGCTGAACCGGCGGGATGACGAGATCGACAACGTATCCTCATCTAGTGCGGTGGATGAGGGACGTCGAGCTGTTGCGGTGGACGACGTTGTCGGGGAAGAGGCTCCGGCTGGGCGGCGATGGGTGGGCGGACGGAGGAGGGTGGGGTTTCGCGGCTGGTGGAGAGAGGTTTTGGTTGCCTCAATTTTCGAATGGGGAAAAGAAGGGGATGGGAGGGGGGAACCATGACTTAGGGATGCGCTTGTCCGAAATGTAGGGTAAGTTACAAAAGTACCCCCACCAATTTGAACTAGCGGCTCTTTCCGATCAGGGGTAGAACGGGGATTTCGCAGGAGGAGGGAGTTTTCGCGCGCGTTGTAATTTTGGGATAGCAAGGCGCGGGTTGAGAATGAGGGAGTTTTCGGAGCACAAACAGACAAAGAGATATCTTGAAATTTCGGCATAATAAGGCGCGGGTTGAAATTTCGGGACAAGGCTAACGTGTACGGTACCATATCAATTCGCACTTCCCTCAACCAAAAAAACAGAAAAAAAACAATTCGCACCACACAAGAGAGGGTCTTGTCCCGTTTTACTGTATGAATTACTACAAATGTCATTCAAAACTTTGAATCCATGTTATGTTCAATTAAAATATTTCGCTAGGTGTATAATGCATGTAACCTACTCAAATGAACATTTTAGTGCATTCCAACTGTATATACTACCGCTGCAATATGAACTAAATTTGATTTCGTTTCACTATTTGAATAAGAATCTACAATCATGATTGTTGTCAAGTTAAACCATCGTCTGTATATTATCTTCACAACACACCACATGATTGATGTCAAGGTAGATATGAACTATGTGTACTATATGAACTCGAATTCAAATTTTTGAATCCACTTTATGCTGATTTCAAATAATAGTACATTTCAAGCTCTAGCTAGATCTTCATAATCTAAACCATGTTTCATATGTATAATGTGTTTATCGCACAATGTATACTGCCCCGCCCCCTATGCCTACAAGTACTTAGCTGTGAGCTGCAAAAGCCACACATTATCACAAATTCAAATAAATATGAGATTGTTCGATATATATATATATATATATATATATATATATATATATATATATATATATATAGTATAACATGTTCATAACCACACCATGTGTATCACCATTATATTCATGCATGCATGGGTTTAAATCACTATGATCTCTTATTCAAATATCTGAATCCACTTTGGTAATGAATTATGATCTCTATTAGACTTTACACTCACACAATCCTGTTCTCTTTGTAGCTAGCACTAACTTTCTCTCGTGCATGCACACGCCTTCCTCGCCCTCCCCCTCCCTCAGCATTCTCTCCGTCGCGCACATTCGTTATTTTTCTTTAGGTCATTCACCCACGGTCCCTATAGGTCTCCCCAGCTCCTTCTTTTCGGCACACACCGATCGATATACCTCTCTAGCTAGGTCTGCCTACCACATACACACACTTTCCCTCTTCTCCTCTATCTCACCATCCATGCCCTCTATCTCTCATACGGTCACACACATATGCACACTCTCGCCCCTCTTTTCATCGATCTCGCACTCGCACACTCCTCCATCTCTATATTGTAGGCCTATCACACCAACTCGTAGCCGCATCCCTGTCTCTCTATCTGTGTCTCCGGGCCTTATTTGCCTCTAACACATGCATGTATATCGATTGATCTCCCTCTGTACATATAGCTAGGTCGACTATAACTCTTTTTCACCACGCACTGATCGATCTACCCCACTACATAAGTCTCTCCCTTTCCCCAACACACGACGATTGCTCTACCTATCTTGTTAGGTCTGCTTACCACAGACATATCGCTCCCCCCATCATCCATGCATGCCTCCCGACTCGTCTCTCTCACACACGTGCACATAGACACACATCGCCTCTCTTATTGATATTGTAGTCGTACCCTCTGTTTGTCTAGTAGGCCTCTCCCACCATCTCCAAGAAGCAACTCCACCACCACCCCTCTGGCACTCTAGCGCTGTCTCTCTCCCAACCTTAATTATCCCTCTCCTACACATATGCATGGATGCCAATCGATCTCCCTCAATACATAGCCAGGTCTCTCCTTCTCCACACGTATACATGTCGATCTACCTCTCTAGTTAGGTCTCTGCCCCCCCCACACCGATAGTCGAACGCTCTAGTTAGGTCTCCCTGCCACACACAAACTGCACCTGTCCCCTTTCACGTTCCAGTAGGCCAGCCACCCTATATCTTTGACGTGCGCACAGACAATTTCGCTGGCTCTCTTTATCGATCTCGCACCCATACACCTTCATCCCTCTCTTCGATTCTATCGATATCTCACGCCGATGATCCCTCCCCTCTCTTCTCGTGGATCACCCCCTCTATATATGATATATCTAGGCCTCTGCTTCACACGCATTGCATATGTTACGTTTTTTTGAGATATCATCGACTCATATTCTCTGTATATCTCTCACGCACACAAATACACTTACAAAATCACCCCTCCCCAAAAAAACACCCACGAACGCACTCAGCATCTCTCTCTAGGTTTGTATCTCTCTCACACACACCCACGTAGGTGGGGTACGTGCACGAAGAGAAGAGGTGCACGCATGACGCACGTACTCACATCTCGTTCCCAACCACACCCGCGCGGGTACAAGGTGGAGGTCATTTCTGTACGAAAAGGCAGCCCACGTGATAATTTGACGCGTGTCGGTTGTTCACTTGATGGAGGGTCGTGTACCACGCGTGAACGAAACAAAGTGCGACTTGACGCGTTGGTGCGTTATTTTTAAATAAAGTTTTATTCCTCAATGCCACGTACAGAATATAAAACGATTGTATGGAGAGAAAAATGAAAACCGCTCCACTATACTAGTACTACAAATATAGGCAGGAGCCTCAATGCTTGCTTGCTGGGGTTCGTCTCTTCACACTCTCTCACACAAGACGGCGGTGGCCAATCTCTCTCTCTCTCTAACCGCTGGTCACTGATCCGGCCGGATCTCGTCCGCCGACGGAAAGGGAGGATGTGTAGCGTTGCTCCGGTCACCGGCGTCGAGACAGGAAACCCTGTGCCGGCGCGTCCCATTCTGCGGTACCCGCCGTTCTCTCCGACCAAGCTTCAGCGCGGTAGGGCCTTCGACCCTTGCTCGCTGCCGCAGCAGATCCCGCCCGCCGCCACCCTCCTACTTACATCCCGACGACCCTCAGGTACAGCTTCCTCTAGAACCGACCTTGCTCCACTAGCCAACTTCCCACGTCACTGCATGTGGATCTTCTCGAGTTCTTTGCCTAAAACGTACTAGCTCGGCCGGCGTACTTTCCATTTTGCAATCTCGTCCTCACACCATTTGAGAGAAACCACTGTGCTGTTATCTTTCCCTTAAGATAATGAATATGCTTCTTTTTGTCGGCGTATGTGTCATCAACTGTCATTGGCCAGTAATTGTTTCCTTTCTACCTCTTTTTGCAAACAGGGATATCCATTTCACCTCGTTGCTATTGCGACCTTTTGGTGAACTGCACAAAGCACTTTTTTCTTAAGAGTGTTTTGTGCAGTCTAACTAAAATGTCTCACTGGCAACGTTTCTACATTTCAATGGGACTGCACAAAGGGAGTTTGGAGTTCCTATCCTCCTCATCCAACTCTTAGCCTAATATTCTCCAACAAAGAGTTAGTCTCAAGAGAGACTGCAAAGGTGACCGGCTTCTATTTGTGTGTTTATTGTTTCATCAAAAGTGCCACTATTATTGTAATCACACTTACTCAATATCTTTGCTAACAGGGACGCTCAGCTCTATTTTAGTGGAACTGCACAAAATGATCGGAATGTTCCATGCTTCTGACAGCTTCTTTCTTTGCCAACATGTCGTGTTGATTTTGACAGAGCTGCGGGAAAGTAGCTACCAACCAATGAATATCGTGGCTAGGAAATGAAAGCATTCCTTTGGAGAGCATCCCGCATAAGGAATCGAAGGAAGACGCGACGTTTTATTCCAGGGAACGATCATTTTTTCTTTTTTCTTTATTTGTACACCTTCTCACAACTTTGTCTTCAGTTGTGATGTAAATATTGGCTCTGATCTGCGAATCATTGAGATGCATTAGCAAGTTAGTTAGTTTTTTTTTCTTTTTTCGAAAGAGCATGGATGTTAGTTTCCTTTGTATTTGATGGAATGTTGTAACGAGACAACCTTCCAGCTGGCAAGACACATGAAACAAAAGCTGAAAGCTTCATAGCATTGTACAATTTCATGTCGCTCAAAAATTATGTGTACATATATTATGTAAACAAATGCTGAAAGCTTGATAGCATTGCCAGAAGCAATTCTACTACTCTAGCATCCGAGTCCACGTGCCATGCACCAAATTAGAGTGCACAACCGCACGGGAGACTCCAGCCCGGTCGTTTCGCCGCAGTAATATACTAGCAGTAATGAGCAGTCAAATCACAAGCCCTACCTCTCCCACAGTAAGTTGTTCGAAGGAAGCAACCATCAATTCAATCTTCTTCGAATCTGCTCCTACTACTAGGAGCAACTATAAATACTCTACTAAGGAGAACACAGACAGGCTAGGTGTCGCACGGAGGCCATATGGTGATAGTGTGATCTGAGGAGTAAATACTTCACTGGGCTGCCATTTTCCGCACTACTCCGGAGTAAATGCGTACTAGTAGTAGTACTCCCTCCGTTCCTAAATATAAGACCTTTTAGAGATTTCACTATAGACTACATACGGAGCAAAATGATCGAATCTACACTCTAAAGTAAGTCTATATACATCCGTATGTAGTCCATAGTGGAATCTCTAAAAGGTCTTATATTTAGGAATGGAGGGAGTAGAAGATTGCTTTATCATAGATTAAAATAAAATAAGAGTGCAGACACTCCACCGTGCGGTTCCTAGTGTACCTGTATACTGTACTACTCATACGATTAAACCTTGCGCTTGGCTCTTTGCCTCTTCGTGAAGTCAAACAATTATGGTACTATAGTGTATGCTTCTGGCAATCTGACACCGAATGAACTGCTGCACGTCCACCGCGTGGGCGAGGAGAGTGCACAGTAGTCAAAAGCTTCTCCTCGTCTTGCGAGCCACCGCGCGCGTGGGAGGGGGAGAGGGCGTAGTAAGCAAGCTTCTCCTCGTTCTCCTCGTCCTGCGAGCCACCGCGCGTGTGGGAGAGGGAGAGGGCGTAGTAAGCAAGCTTCTCCACGTTCTCCTCGTCCTGCGAGCCACCGCGCGTGTGGGAGAGGGAGAGGGTGTAGTATAGTATTAGTACTACTACTAGTCCACTACTAGTCCATACTGCCTCCTTTCCGGTTAATATGGCTTAATGGCGGTCACTGGACTTCATAATACGCTCATTACGGTCAATATATACATTCTGCGGTGTTTATACGGTCACTAGCTCACCGTAGAGCACCGTAATGCACTCTGTTGACCGGCCAAATAGTCTACGTAGCACTTTGTTGACCGGTTAAATTGACAAGTGGACTGTGGGTCCCACTTGTCAGTTGGTAGAGGAAAGAAATAAATTAAACAAAATTTTACACAGGCGCGGCAGGAGTTCAACCCTTGTGCGGGAACCACCCTGGCTGTGTATGTGTGCGCATGCACGTGTAGGCTGAGCACTTGAGTGTGAGCGTGTGTGTTGCGTCGTGTGCTGTACACATGCATGCGTGCGTGCATGTGTACGTGTGACTTCCACATGCATGCATTAGGGCATCACGTGCGTTTTTGTGTGCATGTGTACGTGTGACTACTGCATGCATGCATGAGGGTTGTAGTCCTCACATGTTCATATTTCATAATGTACTGCGTGGACGGAGTTTTAGACGGCATTACCCCTTGCTGAAATGATGGATGTTAGAGCAGGTAGGGCACATGGGAGTGAGACAAACCTGCATGCAGGGGTATTTTGGTCGATAGCATAACAAACAGCTCATGCATCGTAAGATCTGTTTGCATGGAAATACTACTTCTCGGTCATCGGAACTCGTTCTTCTTCCTTTCGCCAACACATGGGACATCCAGAATCCGGATCCACGTGTCATGCAAGAAATTAGAGATAAGTAATTGGGAGTACAAGTGAGACTCAGGAACGGTCACACACGTAGGTGGAGTACCAGTAGGGGACGCAGTAATAATGTCTAATGAGCAGTCAAATCACACAGTAAGTTTCTCGGACGAAGCGACCATCATTTCTCTCTTCAATGGCATGTACGCAATATAAAATGTTTGATATGGATAGAAAAGGAAAACCACTCCACTATATATACATAATATAGCCAGGAGCCTAAGCTACACGCTTGCTTGCTGGGGTTGCTCTCTTCACACACTCTCGCACAAAACGACGGTGGCCACACCGCTGTTCACATATCCGGCTGGATCCCGTCCGCCGGGGGAAGTGGTGGATGTTTTGCGTAGACGCGGTCGCCAGCGGCAAGGGAGAAAACCCACTGTGGGCGTGTCCCGATCAGGGGTCCCGGCCGTTCTCTCTCACAAAGCTCCGGCGCGGTAGCGTTCGCCCCTTGCTCACTACTGCGGTATGGGCTGATGCCGCCTCCCACCGCCCTCCTAGCTACATCCCGGCGTCCCTTAGGTACAACTTCCTTTCGAGCTGGCTTCCTCCACTGCCCCAGCTCCCCACGTCGCTCCATGCTGATCTTTCTCTACTTCTTTGCCACTCACGTTACTCTACCGACTTCTATTTATGATGAGTTTATGTCTCATCAACTAGTGCCACTACTATTATTCTAATCACACTTCTTCAATATCTTTGCCAACAGGGATGCTCAGCTCGATTTTAGTGGAAGTGCACAAAATCGGCATGTAGTTGGGGGGGGGGGGTGAGTTTTATAGCATGAATCTAGGACGTGGTTCAAAGAGGAAAGGAAGGGGGAAAGTAGTATAGACTGGCTATCCAGCCGCTCTGTTGGTCGAAAAGGGAAAAATGGAAATCGCAGTACACACATCTATAAGGAACTAATCTCTTTCTTGAAAAAGGAAAGAAACCGGGGGGTGGGGGACAAGGCAGTAGAGTTTGTGCAGGACTAGATTTGCTGCCCTCACATAGGAAAAAGGTTGAAAGAGAACAAATATGGGACCAACACAGATATGCTACTTGGTTCTTTGTTGCAACAGACTCTGCATCACCCATTTATACGTGTGGAGGCACATGGTGCTGGTGTGTTCCCTGTCCCATACAACTGTTTAGCTGTTGTTAATCTCATAATGCCGCTGGAAAATTGAAGCAATGCCACTGTTAAAAGTAAATTACATGTATAACGAATGTTAATTTTAAGAGAATGTCTCTGTTCATATGAATCAATGCCACTGTTTTAGAAATGCAACTGTCCTTCTTTGTTTCCCATTAAGATAAGGTAGATGCTTCTTTTTGTGGCCATATGTGTTATCCTCCGTTATTGGCCAGTAATTGTTTCCTTTTTTACCTCTGTGCAAACAGTGATCTCTTTCACCTGGTTGCTATTGCGACCTTTTGGTGCACTGCGCAAAACACTTTTGTTTGAAGACTGTTTTGTGCAGTTCAACTAAAATGTCACACCGGCAACATTGCTAGATTTAGTGGAACTCACATAAAAGGAGATCGGATTTCCTATCCGTGTTGGCAGATTGGTATTTGATCTTGAGGTCTTTCAAGTCTGCCTCATGAAAGGTCAGTACCGGCCTTCATCCACATGATTGTGCAATGTGCTTTGAGATGCTGTGCTACTTGTATTGGTACTGTTTTGAATAAATGTTGAATTGAAGCTATTGCTGTCTTCTCCCATTAAGTGAACAAAAATGCTCCCAACCCAGATATGCTGCTTGTTTCTTTGTTGCAACAAACTCTGCATCAGCCCTTTATACATCGATGGATGCACATGGTGCTGTTGCTCCCACTCTGTCATGCAACTGTTTAAGCTTTTTGTTATTCTAATGCCACTGGTAAAATAAAGCAATGTCAGTCTTAGAAGTAACTACTGAACCTTAGTTCAGAACTGCAACACTTATTACGTATCGACGGAAGTACATGTTGAACCAATGTATTGTTAAGATGATGTCTCTGTTAATATGAATCAGTTACACTGTTTGAGAAATGGTACTATCCTGCTTTGTCGATCTTTCTACATGTTTAAGCAAGGTATTGTTAAGATAATGTCTCTGTTAATATGAATCAATGACACTGTTTGAGAATTGCTATTGTCCTGCTTTGTTTCCCATTAAAATAAGGTAGATATTTTTTCTTGTGGGCGTATAAGTCATCAACCATTATTGGTAAGTAATTGTTTCCTTTATACCTCTTTGTGCAAACAGGGATATCAAAACTTCTGCTCATTGCTATTTCGATTTTGATTTCAGTTAAACTGCACAAAAGGAGCCATTGTATTTAAGGCAAACTGTTGCATTCTTGGGCCCAGTTGATCCTTCCACTTTGCAGAAAGAAGCAGTCACTGGTTGCGGTACATTACAGAAAGAATAATCGAGAAGCTTTATAGAGTATTAGTAGACGCTGGTGACATGACCAGTCTGCAGAGCTCATGTGGCAACTCAACAGCATGTGAAGTGCAAGATTCTACAACCAGGAAAGGTATGACCAAGTCACTCGTGGACGCAGCTATAACAAACGAGGTCAGCATTGGCCTTCATCCACATGATCATGCTTTGTTATGTTGTGCTACTTATATTGTGGTACTATTTTGAATAAATGTTTAATTGAAGCTATTGCATTGCTATCTTTTCCTGTTAAGATAATGAAGATGATTATATTTGTGAGCGTATGTTTCATCAACTAGTACCACTATTATAGTAATCACACTTTTTCTGTATTTATGCAGACAGGGATTCTCAGCTTGATTTCAGTGGAACTGCACAAAATGTTCGGATGGTTCGTGCCCTCCATAATACTTCATCATGCACAATACATCGAATGGTTCTCTAATCATTCATTGTCACCTTGAGCCACTAAACTAGCTACATGAAAGGAGCTGCCAACGTGTTCAAGGCCTTGCAACATGTAAATATGAAATCCACCAAGCTATGCATGACATTGCTCGATTTCAGTGGAACTGCACAAAAAGATCAGCTGGTTAATCCAGCACGAGGTTCCATGTTAATGTGCAAACTGATGACAAACACCTCCCTTTACACAATCGTAGGCATTTGAGATGACTTAGCACAACATGCAGTGGTTAATTCTCTGGATGCAATGGCATTAATTAGCAAATAAACATCAAGTTCTCTCATTTTTCCCTCACCTTGGTCGTGGTGCACAATCTACGATGACTTATACACCTGGACAGAGGGAGTATAAAGTTGAGACACTTATTTTAGGATGGAGGGAGTAGTATGTATTGTTTTGCATGTTCATCTAATGCCTCTGATACAACAATTTGAACTAACCGGACTAAATTCATTAAAACACTGCCGGATTTCAAACATGCCCGGATCTCATTACATTTCGGACATTCTTCAACTAAATAGCGGTGCTCGTCCGACTCTGGATGTATAATTAATTAACCTAACCTATGATCTCCGGCGCCCGTTCCCCATGTCCGGTGGCGTCGGCGAAGTCCTCCGCTTCATTGCCGGTGGGGCAGGGCCTCAGCGGAGCCGGCGATGTCCTCCGCTTCGTTGCCGGCGGGGCGGGGCCTCGGCGGAGCCGGCGATGTCCTCCACCTCGTTGCTAGCAGGGCGGGGCCTCGGCGGAGCCAGCGAAGTCCTCCACTTCGTTGCTGGCGGGGCGGGGCCACGGCGGAGCCGGCGATGTCCTCCGCCTCGTCGTCTGTCTCGCCAAACAGCGCCTCGCCCGCCTCGTCGCCCTCCTTGTAGGCGGCCGCAACCTCCGCCACCCGCTGGCGGTACTGCCAGCGCTCGAGGCGGCTCTCGCGGGCAGAGCGGTAGGACTCGAGCAGCGCCGCCTGCTCTGCCAGGTCCGCGGCGATCTGCTCCTCTGCTTGTAGGTGCTCCTGGAGGAGCTGGTGGTTGTAGGCGGCATCGGCCTGCGCCTTCTGAAACTGCTGCTCCCGCACCATGTCCATGTATTGGGCACGGGCCTCGCCGATGGTGATGGTGCAATGCACCGGCGAGGATGGCGCGGAGGAAGGTGGCGCCGGCTCGTCGACGACCACGTCCTCTATTGGGACATCGTCGTCCTCCGGCTGCCTGCCGGCCAGCCAGTCGGCAGCAATGGCGGTCATCTTCTTCTTCTGGTCCACCGCCCGCCCGTCCCGGAGAGCGGTGGAGAGCGAGGAAGCCATGGTGGAAGTGGTGTGGAGAGGAGAAAGGGAACGGAGGCGGATGACTGCGGCTATGGCCGGGGCAGCAGTTTATATAGCAATGGTGGGCGGCAGAGGGACGGACGGGTGGCGCCGGAGTAGCCGCCTTGGCAACCGCGTGTCATTAATGTGGGCGGCAGACGGACGGGCGATAGTTGTGTCGTTTGAACGTGGAGCAGTCGCCTGCTCCGGGAAGCGGCACGGGCAGCGCTGACCATTTCAGGCGAGAAGCGCGCGCGGGTGAGGGAGGGGGTTTGGGTGGGCCAAGGCGTTCAGACGCGGGCTTGTAGCGGTCCGGTGTAGCAGCCGGACATGCTGGCTCGCCAGCGAACTCGCCGAGCTCAGCGACGACGACCAGACGATGGACGAGGCTTTCGACCAGGAGCCGGCGCCACCGCCCGCGCCGGTTCATGCCGTGTTCACCATAGAGCAGGTGCGGTCGCACTTCGACGCCCTAATGGCGGAAGAGCTACCAATGCCGCCGGTGTCAGCGTTCCGGCAAACGCAGGAGGACCAGTGCTACAACCTCCGTCTCCTCAATGAGCATCGGCTTGCGGAGGGACAAATCGCCGGTGAACAGGCGAATGACAATGCCATCGCAGACATGGGGGCCGATGATCCAGGCTTCCTGGATGAGCAGAGGACGTTGTACCAGACCATCCGTAGGGCCCGTGAGGCCCTCTCCGTCATCCTTCGCCTTGTTGCGCTCTCCGTGGCGCCGCCGTCTCACGTTGTCAACATGGTGAACAAATGAGAGGAATCAGGAGATGACTGTATGTGGTGAGGATGACAGTAGGAACCCACCAGGGCCATGGCCGTACTCAGGCAAGTGCCTCCTTATTACTACAAGAAAAAAAAAACTTCCCCCTAATGGTTTGCTGACATCTGGGTCCGACGCCATTGTCAACGTACTCAATAAAGGAGAGAATTGCACAAGGAGCTGCTGACAACAGGGACCCAGCAGATCATGCATTTTTTTTAGAGATGTTTTTTTGTTGCTGAGACGCAGCAGGGTATCAACTGCTCTGTGTGGGGGCTGTGGCCCGTGTAGCCCAGGCTATTATTTTATGTCTACCAAATAACCACCCTAGTTATTTTTTTCCTTTGTGAAAATGGCTAGCCCAGTTTTTTTTGACGAATACCCAATGCAGGCCAACTTGTTTTTCTCCGCCCGGCTGGGTTGCAAAAACAAGGAGGGGTGCATTCAGCTTGCCCAGAAAATGGGCTTTAAGTAATAATAAATGGGCTGTAAATATAAAAAAACACAGTGAACCGGCAATTTGTTTGAAAATTAGTTTTTTTTTGGATTTTGAGATTTTTAATTTCATTACATTTTTTTGTTGCGCGCGCAAAATTTCATTTGATTTTAACCTAATATAAAATAATTTTGAAATTAGATTGAATCTGAATCGAAATTTCGGGATAAAAAATAATTCAGACCCTACCAAAATGTGGGAAGTTTGGTTGAAATTTTTAACCTTGGCCCTGGCTAGAAAATGGGTTGTACTGTTAGAAACAGTAAATGGGCTGCAGTAAATTCCATAGGAATTAAAAAATGGGCTGTAAATTATTAAAAATACTAAATGGGTTGTATGCTGTCCGCCACTGATGTAATGCTGATTTGTTGGCCTACTAAGTTGACGCGAACGCAAGGCTTTGTCAACTAATAGTCAACACACGATTCTAGCAGTAGAGGCCGTTGGATGGACATCCAACGGCTGTTGTGCTTCTTCAATCTCAGATCTTCTTACTTCAGCCGCCCAAACCACCGCCGGCGGGACCGCCTGCTCCCGTCGCCCGTGGCCGGCTGTGCTGCCGCGCAGGCCTCACCGCCCCACCCCACTCGCATCGCTGGCCAGGCCATCCCTCTACTTACCCACATCTCTTGTTATTCTCCGGCGACGGCAGCCTCACACCGCAGCCGAACCAGTCAACCCTCGTACTCCCCTCCGCGTTGGCATCCACTTCTGTGTCTTCGTCGACTACCGGTCGTTCCTTCCTAGGACTCGCCGTCATCCACCGCGTTGGTTCTTTCGGTGCGGCGTGGTCAACGTGGTCAACAAACAACAGCCATCGGAAGAGGGATGTACGTGGAGACGCTGATAGTAGGGACCCACATGGTCCATGGCCGCATGCAAGCAAGTGCCTCCTTATTACGAATAAAAAAAATGATTCCTCCCCCTGACAGCTGGGACCCACCAGCTATATCTTCACACGGAAAGAAGTGCCTCCTTATTACGCGAAAAAAAGATTCCTCCCCATGACAGCTGGGCCCCAGCAGATTTGGAGGCTGGCTTGTGGGCCTACTAAATTGACGCGTACGCAGGGCTTTGTAAACTTAGTCAACAAACGATTCTAGCAGCAGTGACCGTTGGATGTTAATCCAACGTCCGTGCTGCTTCTTCAATCTTTGATCTTCTTGCTCCAGCCGCCCAAACCAGCGCCGATGGGACCGCCTGCTCCTGCCTCCCGTGGCCGGCTGTGCTGCTGCGCAGGCCCTACCGCCCCCTCCTACTCCCACCGCTGGCCAGGCCATTCCTCTACTCACCCACACCTCCTGTTATTCTCCGGCGATGGTAGCCTCACACCGCAGCCAAACCAGTCAACCCTCGTACTCTCCTCAGCGTGGGCATCAACTGCTGTGTCTTCGCCGGCTCCGGGTCGTTCCCTTCCTGGGTCTCGCCGTCGTCCACCGCGTTGGTTCTATCGGCGCGGCGTGGTCAACGTGGTCAACAAACGACAGCCATCGGAAGCGGGATGTAAGTGGAGAGGCTGACAGTAGGGACCCACATGGTGCATGGCCACACGGAGGCAAGTGCCTCCTTATTACGCGAGAAAAAAACGATTCCTCCCCCTGACAGCTGGGCCCCACCGGCTCTATCGTCGCACGGAAGGAAGTGCCGCCTTATTACGTAAAAAAACGATTCCTCCTCATGACAGCTGGGACCTACCAGATTTAGAGGCTGACTTGTGGCACTACTAGGTTGACGCGTACGCAGGGCTTTCAACTTAGTCAACAAACGATTCTAGCAGCAGTGACCTTTGGATGTTAATCCAACGGCCGTGCTGCTTCTTCAATCTCTGATCTTCTTGCTTCAGCCACCCAAACCAGCGCCGGCGGGACCACCTGCTCATGCCTCCCGTGGCCAGCTGTGTTGCCGCGTAGGCCTCACCGCCCCACCCTACTCCTACCATTGGCTAGGCCTTCCCTCTACTCACCCACATCCCCTGTTATTCTCCGGCGACGGCAGCCTCACACCGCAGCCGAACCAGTCAACGCTCATACTCCCCTCGGCGTGGACATCCACTGCCGCGTCTTCCCCGGCTCCGCGTCGTTCCCTTCCTAGGCCTCGCCGTCATCCACCGCCTTGGTGCTCTCGGCGCGGCATAG
This sequence comes from Elymus sibiricus, assembly GCA_039707655.1. Classification (NCBI taxonomy): domain Eukaryota; kingdom Viridiplantae; phylum Streptophyta; class Magnoliopsida; order Poales; family Poaceae; genus Elymus; species Elymus sibiricus. The sequence continues at coordinate 191,885,354 of CM077670.1, forward strand.
TCAACGTGGTCAATGAACGACAGCCATCGGAAGAGGACTGTACGCGGTGAGGCTGACAGCTGGGCCCACCAGTTACATCTTCGCACGCAAGGAAGTGCCTCCTTATTACGCGCAAAAAAATGATTCCTCCCCCTGACAGCTGGGACCCAACTGCTATATCTTCGCACGCAAGGAAGTGCCTCCGTATCCTCCCTGACAGCTGGGACCCATCCGGTCGAAGCATACGTAGCGTTGTCTGTCTGGTCGCGAACGTGTACGTACATACTAGTCGATCGGTCTCTCTGCAACGATGAACCGTGGGCTTGTAAGGAGTGGCACGTCACGTCAAAAAAACAGGAGCGCCACGTGTCGTAGTAGAGCTCCATACGTAGCAGTTCAGGCAGTCCCGTCTAAATCGAGTACACGTACGTACAGCTACGCTGCAAAAAATACGGCCACGTGCGTACATACGGGCGGGGTCTCGAACGCGTACTCACGCATACGTAAGGCCAGGGCTCGTGTACATTGAGAGAGGCAACAGACGGCAGCAACGGCCTCCTATTCACCGGCAGCCAACTGGCTGGGTCAGAACGGAGGAAACAACATCGGGAGCTAAGCGACTGGATCGGAACGCGTCCTATTCATCGGGATCTAACCTGCTTGGATGAAACAGCCGAAACGGGGTCCTGTTCATTGACTCAGGGTCCGGCGTACCGCAAAACGGAGGAAACAGCCTTCTGTTCGACCGCCTACGGTCGAAACGAGGTCCTGTTCATTGGCTGGGGGTCTGGCGTACCGCAAAACGGAGGAAATGGACTTCTGTTCAACCGCCTACGGTCGAAACGGGGTCCTGTTGATCGGGAGGGGTCTGGCGTACCGCAAAACGGAGGAAACAAACTGCAACCCAACTGCCTACGGTCGAAACGGAGTCCTGTTTATCGGGAGGGGTGTGGCGTACTGCAAAACGGGACTCCACGGGCCACTGTTCATCCACGGTCGACCTACTCCAGCCTCCACCAGCTACTGTTCATCCACCGTCGACTTCCTCCAGCCTCGACCGGCTACTGTTCATCCAGCCTCCACGGGGTCCTGTTCATCCACCCCCAACCAGCTGGGGTGTGGTGGATTCCTCTTGGGGTCCTGTTCATCCAGCGCCAACCACCTTCACAGGGCCAGGGTACTGTTCATCCACAGCCAACCCACCGGCTGGGGTGGGGCATACGAGCGGGCGGCAGCAACGTGAACTGTTCATCCACAACCAACCAACCGGCTCGATCGATGCAAGTCTCAACTCGTTCTACGTGTATCGCGCGCGCGGCAGCAACATGCATTGTTCATCGAGAGGCAACCCAGCACCGACTGGCTACGTCTGGCACGGGGGCTCGATCAGCTTCAGTAAGCAGCGAGAAGGATTGATCGGGTTTAGTTAGCAGCGAAGGAATCACTCGGGTTCAGTTAGCAGTGAAGGGATCGCTCGGGTTCAGTTAGCAGCGAAGGGATCGATCGGGTTCAGTACGTAGTGCGAGGGATGGATCGCTCATGTTAAGTACGTAGTGCGAGGGCGATCGATCGCTCGGGTTCAGTAAGCGAACGTACGCTTCGCTCGTGTTCAGTTAGCGAGCACCTCGCACACACACGCGCGTACGAGAGAAACGCGCAAACCACACTGCATCGCTCGGCCCCGACCACCCACCGTAACCGGGAACTCCCCGAAAATTTCCTCGCCCTCACTTCTACCATGATTTTTTATGTCATGGACGGCCCAAAGAATGTCATGCGGGTGCGTCTCCGGCCCGCCCAGGACGAAAAGCCCATTTTCTGTCATATTTTTTTGTCATAGAAGTAGGAGCCCACCACATCTATGATGATACGTGTTTTTGTCACAATTATTGTCATAGAAGTGTCACAACCATGACAGAAAAAGTTTTCGTTCGGGCCATAATGTCACAGATGTGTCTTTTTTTTGTAGTGAAACGAGCAAACAAAAATATTTTTGTGTTTTTGTAAAAAAAATTAGGAGTGGGGCAGATGAAAACAAGAGGCAAATGCAAATAAAAGGCAATTAAAATAAATGCAAGTGGATGACAGTTTATGCGAAGGTACTTGATAAATTTTGGTGATGTCACCCTGGCAACGGCGCCAGAAATTCTTCCTGCTACTTGTAGACTGCGTTGGTATTTCCCCGAAGAGGAGAGGATGATGCAGTATAGTAGAGATAAGTATTTCCCTCAGTTAATAACCAAGGTTATCAATCCAGTAGGAGAACCACGAAAAATCCTTTAGCAACACCTACCCACATAAAAGCAAATACTTGCACCCAACACAAATAAGAGGGTTGTCAATCCTCTTAGTGGTTATTTGCAAGGATTAATTCTTATAGTTATAGATAGAAATATAAATTGCAAAATAAAATAAAAGTAAATAAATTGCAGCAAGGTATTTTTGGGTTTTAATATATGACAAAGATAGACCCGGGGGCCATAGTTTTCACTAGAAGCTTCTCTCTCGAGCGCAGAACATACGGTGGGTAAACACATTATTGTTGGGCAATTGATAGAAAAGCAAATAATTATGACGGATTCATGGCAATGATCATGTATATAGGCATCACATCCGAGACAAGTAGACCGACTCCTGCCTGCATCTACTACTATTACTCCACCCATCGACCGCTACCCAGCATGCATCTAGGGTATTAAGTATAAAACAGAGTAATGCCTTCAGCAAGATGACATGATGTAGACAAAGTAAACTCAAGCAATATTATTAAACCCCATCTTTTTATCCTTAATGGCAACAATACAAATACGTGTCATGTCCCTTTCTATCACTGGGATTGAGCACCGCAAGATTGAACCCATCACAAAGCACCTCTCCCATTGCAAGATAAACCAATCTAGTTGGCCAAACCAAATCGATAGATCGGAGAGAAATACAAAGCTATAAAAATCATGCATAAAAGAGTTTAGAAAAGACTCAAATATTTCTCATGAATAATCTGATCATAAACTCACAATTCATCGGATCCCAACAAACACACCGCAAAAGAAGATTACATCGGATAGAACTCCAAGAACATCGAGGAGAACATGGTATTGAAGAACAAAGAGAGAGAAGAAGCCATCTAGCTACTAGCTATGGACCTGTAGGTCTGTGGTAAACTACTCACACATCACCGGAAGGGTAGCTAGGTTGATGTAGAAGCTGTGATCGATCCCCCCTCCGGCAGAGTACCGGAAAAGGCCTCCAGATGGGATCGCGGAAGAACAGAGGCTTGCGGCGGCGTAAAAGTTATTCGGGGTGGCTCTCTGTTGGTTTCTGAATATTTGAGAATTTATAGAAGTGGAATTAGGTCAAAAGGAGCCACGAGGGGCCCACAAGGCATCAGGGCGCGCCCCCCTGGGGCCGCGCCCTGTTGCCTTGTGGAGGCTTCGTGAAGCTTCTGGCCTCCTCTCCAAGTCTCCAGGTTCTCTTTTGTCCAGAAAAAAATCTCCAAAAAGTTTCGTGGCATTTGGACTTCGTTTGGTACTGATTTCCTGAAAAACATAAAACAAGCAGAAAACAACAACTGACACTAGGCACTAGGTTAATAGGTTAGTCCCAAAAAATGATATATAAATGCATATAAAAACATCCAAGATTGATACTATAATAAAATGGAACAATAAAAAATTATAGATACGTTGGAGACGTATCAGAGCCTGAGCCCATCGAGGAAGCGCCGTAGTTGGAGCTAGCGCCGGTGTTGGACCCCGTGCCAGAGTTGGAGCCGCCGCCGGTGCTGGGCACAACTGACGCCCTGGGCAGAGACCTCACATGGTGATCCTTGTTTCCTGTCGCTACCTCACCATGGCGGCTGAACTAGATTTGGATTGCGCGGCATGTGGAAGCAATGGAGTGAAAAGCGTCGGTGGAACGATGTCGGACGCCGGTATTTAATCAGGAGAGTGCGGGGAGTGAGGCGTCAGTGGCGGGAGATTGTTTTCGCGGTATCTAGAATTGGCGGGACTGCCCGGTTTTGGGAAGGGCGGTGGTGGTGGCAATGGGGCACCGCCGCGTGGCTCTACCCTCTTGATTGTAGGCGGACAGGCGGCGGCGGAGCAGAGAGAGCTGCAACTTTTGCAAAAGACCCCTTGTTGACCGAACAATATATAACCAGAGCTCAGATAGACCGGTTACTTTTCAATAGCCCCCATGGTTGTGAAGTAAGTGCCTGAAATAAGTTATAAAATTGGGTCTTGCCATTTTTCATCCAAAGTAGACCACATTGGATGCACACTGCCCAAGTTTCATGAATTATCTAGTTTTATTTCTATATTTCATCCATTTACTAAATTTCTAGAGATTTACCAGAACTTGCTCAAATTTGAACTACAAGTGTCATGTATCTTTTGGCAAAAATAATGTTTATCTTTTGAATTGGTGGTGTAGGCACTGGGCACAACCAAAGTTGAAATTCCCAACCATCTGGTAGGATTGGTCAACCTTGCAAGTTTGACCACATTTTGAAAAAAAATCAAAGAAAATGAAAAAAGCCTCAAAAAATGAAATCCTTGTGCATGGAGCCCTTTTGTGTGAACTAGTTACTGGAAAAAATCATAGACTTGCAATACCACAAGTTTGAAAAAAAACCTTCACAAAATGGCCTATCTACTATGAACTTGTATGGATTTCAAGGCATGTGCCCATGGTCATGGCCAAATCCATGGCATAGTTCATAATAACATGTCCAAATTTGGCACAACCATGGGTGTTACCATTGTGGACAATGTTTGCATGGTAATTAAATTTTTTTAGAATAAAAACTTATTTTTTCCATTTTTCAAGTGCCAGAAATGACTTTTTTTTAAGTAAGTGCCTGAAATAAGTTATAAAATTGGGTCTTGCCATTTTTCATCCAAAGTAGACCACATTGGATGCACACTGCTCAAGTTTCATGAATTATCTTGTTTTATTTCTATATTTCATCCATTTACTGAATTTCTAGAGATTTATCAGAACCTGCTCAAATTTGAACTACAAGTGTCATGTATCTTTGTCCTGAAAATTGGAAAAAATATTGTTTAGATTTTGAATTGGTTGTGTAGGCACTGGGCACAACCAAAGTTGAAATTCCCAACCATCTGGTAGGATTGGTCAACCTTGCAAGTTTGACCGCATTTTGAAAAAAATCAAAGAAAATGAAAAAAGCCTCAAAAAATAAAATCCTTGTGCATGGAGACCTTTTGTGTGAACTAGTTACTGGGAAAAATCATAGACTTGCAATACCACAAGTTTGAAAGAAAAAACTTTCACAAAATGGCATATCTACTATGAACTTGTTTGGATTTCAAGGCATGTGCCCATGGTCATGGCCAAATCCATGGCATAGTTCATAATAACATGTCCAAATTTGGCACAACCATGGGTGTTACCATTATGGACAATGTTTGCATATCAATTATATATATATTTTGGAATAAAACTTATTTTTCCATTTTTCAAGTGCGAGAAATGACTTCTTTTTGTGAAGTAAGTGCCTGAAATAAGTTATAAAATTGGGTCTTGCCATTTTTCATCCAAAGTAGACCACATTGGATGTATACTGCCCAAGTTTCATGAATTATCTAGTTTTATTTCTGTATTTCATCCATTTCCTGAATTTCTAGAGATTTATCAGAAATTGCTCAAATTTGAACTACAAGTGTCATGTATCTTGGTCCTGAAAATTGGCAAAAATATTGTTTGGCTTTTGTATTGGTTGTGTAGGCACTAGGTACAACCAAAGTTGAAATTCCCAACCATCTGGTAGGATTGGTCAACCTTGCAAGTTTGACCATATTTTGAGAAAAATCAAAGAAAATGAAAAAGCCTCAAAAAATGAAATCCTTGTGCATGGAGCCCTTTTGTGTGAACTAGTTACTGGGAAAAATCATAGACTTGCAATACCACAAGTTTGAAAAAAAAACTTCACATGGAGCCCATTTTAAGTAACTTTTGCATGCTGCTGTTTTCGGTAAGTTTTGCATGTTCCTATTTTAGGTAAGTTTTGCATGTTCTTGCTATTTTCGGTAAGTTTTGCAAGATGCACACATGCAAAAACCCTCTGAACGTAACAAAATCCAAGATGTAGCATACACCAATTGATTAAGCACATTCAAATAACATAATTGTTTTCACTTAACAATGGGCGTCCACATGTCGGATCCTCATCACTTGCTAGAAGGGGGCTGGAGACGCTTAAGATGGCGAGCCACGCGCCGGTGGGAGCGTTGAGCATTCTGCTCAAACTAAGCTGAGAGCTCATACTCCTCCACCACAATTGGGGCAGTCTTGCAGCCCGGCTTCGCCTCCAAGCTGAGCAGCGGTACATCCTCCCCAGCATCAGCATCGAACAGCTCCTGGTCATCCATCTCATCATCCTCATCGTCCACTGCAATCGTCTGATTCGTGTCTGCCGACGAAGGATGAGCGATGATCTCCATACCCCCCTGATAGCCCAGGTCTTCTGCATCCTCCTCCTCACCAGAAACCTCCTCCTCCTGCTCCTGCTCCTCATCAGAATCCTTTTCCTCTTCCTCCTAGTCAGAAACTTCTTCCTCCCGCTCCTTGCTACTTGTAGACTGCGTTGGTATTTCCCCGAAGAGGAGAGGATGATGCAGTATAGTAGAGATAAGTATTTCCCTCAGTTAAGAACCAAGGTTATCAATCTTGTAGGAGAACCAGTCAAAATCCTTTAGCAGCACCTGCACACAAAAGCAAACACTTGCACCCAACGCAAATAAGAGGGTTGTCAATCCTCTTAGCGGTTATTTGCAAGGATTAATTCTGATAGTGATAGATAGATAAAGTTAAATACTAAATAAAATAAAAGTAAATAAATTGCAACAAGGTATTTTTGGATTTTAATATATGATAAAAGTAGACCCAGGGGCATAGCTTTCACAAGAGGCTTCTCTCTCGAACACATAGCATACGGTGGGTAAACAAATTACTGTTGGGCAATTGATAGAAGAGCAAATAATTATGACGAATTCATGGCAATGATCATGTATATAGGCATCATGTCCAAGACAAGTAGACCGACTCCTGCCTGCATCTACTACTATTACTCCACCCATCGACCGCTATCCAGCATGCATCTAGGGTATTAAGTATAAAACAGAGTAACGCCTTAAGCAAGATGACATGATGTAGACAAAGTAAACTCAAGCAATATGATTAATCCCCATATTTTTATCCTTAATGGCAACAATACAAATACGTGTCATGTCCCTTTCCGTCAGGTGCACCAGATGCCTCCAGATGGGATCGCGGAAGAATAGAGGCTTGAGGCGGCGGAAAGGTTATCTCTTCTGCCCCCCTGGTATATTGGGAATATTTGAGCATTTATAGCGCTGGAATTAGGTCAGGAGGGGCTACGAGGGCCCACAAGCCTGAGGGGTGAACCCTACCCCCAGGGCGCGCCTCCCGAGTTTGTCGCTCCCTCGTGGCTCCTCTGGTCTTCTCCCGAAGCTTCGTGGGTCTCTTCTGGTCCATAAAAAATTAATCCAAAGTTTTTTTCTCGTTTGAACTCTTTTTGATAATGATTTTCTGAAAAGACAAAAACAAGCAAAAAACAACAATTAGCACTGGGCACTGGGTTAATAGGTTAGTCCCAAAAACTGATATATAATGGCATATAATTGCATAATAAACATCCAAGATTGATACTATAATAGCATGGAACAATCAAAAATTGTAGATACATTGGAGACGTATCAAGCATCCCCAAGCTTAATTCCTTCTCGTCCTCGAGTAGGTAAATGATAAAAACAAATTTTTTGATATGGAATGCTACCTAATGATACGTCTCCGTCGTATCTACTTTTCCAAACACTTTTTCTCTTGTTTTGGACTCTAATTTGCATGATTTGAATGAAACTAACCCGGACTGACGCTATTTTCAGCAGAACTACCATGGTGGTGTTTTTTGCACAGAAATAAAAGTTCTTGGAATTGGACGAAACTTTTTGGAGATTTTTTATGGAATATATAAAAAATATTGGAGCCAAGACCTACTGGAGGGGGGCCACCTGCTGCCCACGAGGCACCAGGGCGCGCCACCCCCCCTGGCGCGCCCTGGTTGCTTGTGGGGCCCACGTGGTGCGCTAACCTGCTCGAGAGCAAGATTTATTGTGTTTCACGATACAGAGCTGCCGCCATCTCCTGTTCTTCATCGGGAGGCCAGATCTGGAGTCCGTTCGGGGCTCCAGAGAGGGGGATCTTCCAGCATCGTCATCATCAACCATCCTTCATCACCAATTTCATGATGCTCAACGCCGGGAGTGAGTAATTCCTTCTTAGGCTTGCTGGACGGTGATGAGTTGGATGAGATTTATCATGTAATCAAGTTTGTTTTGTTAGGGCTTGATCCCTAGTATCCACTATGTTCTGAGATTGATGTTGCTATGACTTTGCTATGCTTAATGCTTGTCACTAGGGCCCGAGTGCCATGGTTTCAGATCTGAACCCTTTATGTTTTCATGAATATATTTGTGTTCTTGATCCGATCTTGCAAGTTATATGCACCTGCTACGTGTTATGATCCGCATACCCCAAGGTGACAATAATTGGGATTCTTTTCGGTGATTACCGTAGTTTGAGGAGTTCATGTATTCACTATGTGTTAATGCTTTGTTCTGGTTCTCTATTAAAAGGAGGCCTTAATATCCCTTAGTTTCCTTATGGACCCCGCTGCGACGGGAGGGTAGGACAAAAGATGTCATGCAAGTTCTTATCCCAAGCACGTATGACTATATACGGAGTACATGCCTACATTATATTGATGAATTGGAGCTAGTTCTGTGTCGCCCTAGGTTATGACTGTTACATGATGAATGTTATCCAACAAAATCACCGATCCAATGCCTACGAGTTTTTGACATATTGTTCTTGCTAAGTTATTACTGTTGCTACTGCTGTCACAACTGCTACTACTATTGCTGCTACTGTTACTGTTACTATTATTGCTGCTGCTATCAAACTATCATACTACTGTGCTACTGATCACTCTGCTACAGATATTTAGTCTCCAGGTGTGGTTGAATTGACAACTCAACTGCTAATACTTGCAAATATTCTTTGGCTCCCCTTGTGTCGAATCAATAAATTTGGGTTGAATACTCTACCCTCAAGAACTGTTGCGATCCCCTATACTTGTGGGTTATCAAGACCTTTTTCTGGCGCCGTTGCCGGGGAGCATAGCTCTATTTGTTGAGTCACTTGGGATTTATATCTGTTGATCACTATGAAGAATCTGAAAGACGCTAAGACCAAGATCGTTCCCTCTAAGACGAGGGGAGGTAAGGAACTGCCATCTAGCTCTGCACTTGATTCACCTTCTGTTTTGAGTAAACTTGCAACACCACCACCTACTATTAATTCTGATATGTCGCAAGTTATTGATGATACCACTTCTGCTATGAATGATACTTATGATGATGCTAGTACTATGCTTGATAATGCTGTGCCACTCGGTGAATTTCTTAGTGAACAACTTGCTAAAGCTAAAGAAATTGAAAATGTTGAAACTCTTGAGAATTATGATTCACCTATTATGCCTAGCTCTCCTACTAGAGTTTAAACACCTGATGAACATTGCTTTGATAGGGAGACGGCTCGATCCATTCTTGCTTGTAATGATAGAAATGAAGTTATAAAATTGCTTGCTGAAATGAAAGAAAAATCTATGAGGGAGAGAATGAAATATGATCCTAAGTTTGCTACCTCTCCTATATTTGTTACTGATAAGGATTATGAATTCTCTGTCGATCCTGAGTTAATTACTTTGGTTGAATCTGATCCTTTCCATGGCTATGAAACTGAAACAGTTGTGGCACATCTTACTAAATTAAATGATATAGCCACCCTATTTGTTCATGAGGAAAAAATTCGCTATTACTATATTCTTAAGTTATTTCCTTTCTCATTAAAGGGTGATGCTAAGGAATGGTATAATACTCTTGCTCCTGGTTGTGTGCGTAGTCCCCAGGATATGATTTATCACTTCTCTGAAAAATATGTTCTTGCTCATAAGAAACAAGCTGCTTTACAGGAAATATTTAACTTTGTGCAAATTAAAGAAGAGAATCTCCCTCAAGCTAGGGGGAGGCTTCTCCAATTACTTAATGCTTTACCTGATCATCCTCTTAAGAAAAATGAAATACTTGATATCTTTTATAATGGACTAACCGATGCTTCTAGGGACTACCAAGATAGTTGTGCGAGTTGTGTTTTCAGGGAATGAACTATTGAACAAGCTGAGGAACTATTGAATAATATATTGAAGAATGATAGTGATTGGACACTTCCCGAACCACCACCTAAACCCACTCCGAAGAAGAGGGGTATTTTATCTCTCAGTCCTGAAGATATGCAAGAAGCAAAGAAATGTATGAAGGAAAAAGGTATTAAAGCTGAAGATGTTAAGAATCTACCACCTATTGAAGAAATACATGGTCTTGACACACCGCCACAGGTAGTAGAGGTAAATTCTCTTATAAAGTTTGATGAAAGTGATATTCCTTATAACAAACCTCCTAGTCAATGCTTGTATGAATTTGACAATTATATTATTAAGCAAGATCACTTCAATGCAAATGTTATGAAGCAATTGAAACGAAATGCCTACATGATTGATCGCTTGAGTGACTTGTTATTTAGAATTTCTAATGGTGTTAAAGGTGTAAGTAAACATGCATCTATGGTTCAAACCCAATTAGAACAAGTTGCTAAATCTCAGAGTGAATTGCTCAATGAAATGAATAACAATTTGAATGATCATGCTGTTAGAGTAATGACTAGAGGAGGTAGAATGACTCAGGAGCCACTTTATCCTGAAGGTCACCCTAAAAGAATTGAACAAGACTCTCAAAGAATTAATGTTGATGCACCTAGTCCATCTAAAAAGAAAAAGAATAATGATAGGACTTTGCATACTTCTAGTGAACCCGAGGTAGAAAACCCTTGGAGGATAGTAATGATGTTTCTATTTCTGATGCTGAAACACAATCTAGTAATGAACATTCACCTGATGATGATAATAATGATGATGCTCATGTGGATGCCCAACCAGATAATGATAAAGAACCAGATAATGATGTTGAAATAGAACCTGCTGTTGATATTGATAACCCACCTCCTAAAAATTAACGTTATGATAAAAGAGACGTCGTTGCTAGAAAACATGGTAAAGAAAGAGAACCATGGGTTCAAAAACCCATGCCCTTTCCTCCTAAACCATCTAAGAAAAAAGACGAGGAAGAATTTGAACGCTTTGCTGATATGCTTAGGCCAGTCTTTTTGTGTACTCGTTTGACTGATATTTTAAAGATGGCCCCTTATGCTAAATATATGAAAGACATTGTCACAAATAAAAGAAAGATACCTGAAGCTGAGATTTCCACCATGCTTGCAAATTATTCTTTTAAGGATGGAGTACCTAAGAAACTAGGAGATCCGGGAATACCAACTATACCATGCTCCATTAAACGAAATTATGTCAAAACTGCTTTGTGTGATTTAGGAGGCGGTATTAGTGTTATGCCTTTCTCTTTATATAAAAGACTTGATTGGAATAAACTCACTCCCATTGAAATATCATTTTAAATGGCTGACAAATCAACTGCCATACCTATCGGTGTTTGTGAGGATGTGCCCGTTGCAGTTGCAAATGTTACTATTCTAATAGACTTTGTTATACTTGATATGCCCGAGGATGACAACATGTCGATTATCCTTGGTAGACCCTTTTTGAATACTGTAGGGGCTGTTATTGATTGCAAAAAAAGCAAGGTCACTTTTCATATCAATGGTAATGAACATACGGTGCACTTTCTGAAGAAACAATTTCAAGTAAATGGCATTCGTGTTATTGGAAAGACTCCGGCAATTACTACTGGAAGTTTTCAACTCCCTCTTCCTACTGTTAAAAATAAATATGAAACTCTTATTATTGGGGAGATGCATATCCCCGTCGAGGTAACGTAGTGTTATACGAAAATTCTTCGGTTTCATGTCACTCGGAAATGGTTTGTTAATAAGACTTGATCAACCTTATTAATGGATTCTTTTTGAGAGGCATGTGGTCGATGAATTTAGTAAGCACAACCTTCTGTACCCACCTTTTGTTTTCTGTTATTTTTAGTTGAATGCAGTAAAATGCCATGATTACCTTGTTTTCTGAATTATCCGTGCAATAAAAAATGCCCAATTTTTTTCAGAAATTTGTTCTTAGGAAAATGAATATCTTCCGGAGGAGTTCTTCAAAGCGGACTGCCAAGGTAGTCCTTGGGGACTCCTCGGACAACGACCTCAACATTCCACGTAGGACAGAGGTCCGGCCGTGCGAATGGCCGCACAATGCCTTCATGAACGAAGCCGGATTCTACCAAGAGTTCGCGCAATTTGGTGCTAATGCCGGATTGACCGACTTCCTCACAGATGAGTGTGACCAGCACCACATCCTTACGAATTCCTTTGTGCAAAACTTTCATTTTCTGAATAGGCTCGAACCCCCTGAGGTGCGCTTTGATTTATATGCTGAATATCATCAGATACCTCTGGCTGAGTTTTGTGAGATTTGTTTGATCCCCTTTGATGGGGAAATTAGAGAGCCTCGCCCGGAGGAGTTTGAGGGCTTCCTCCGCACTTTAACTGTGGGAGAGGAAAGGGGCGTGTCGAGAGCCCGGGCCACTAGCTTGCAGTTTCCCTCTGTTCATTACTTTGCTTTATTCATAGGGAAATGCTTGACTACTAGAGAGCAAGGTGGTGCACTATGTGCACCTGACTTTGCCATTTTACGCCGCGCACTTTATAATGACAACATGTATAACCTGGGAGCTATCATTGCACGCCGCCTGCACACTAATAGGACTAAGGGGTTTACTTAGATCACCAGTCTATGAGGGACCACCACTTTCTTGATGCTCCTGAGCCTCCTCACCACATTCGTTATAACTTGGTTTTTAGTGAGGATACTCATGATATTATTCCGTTGCCTGCACCCGCTTTGTTTGATTCTCATGCCAGGAACGGATATATCGTGATGCCACCGGACAACGTTGCTTACCGGAACGCCTTGGCAGCGGCAGAGGAGGAGGCCCAGGATTGGGATGCTCGGCTGACGCTGCCTCAGCACTTTCACATGGGACCGGATGGCTACTACGGATGGGCGTAGACCAAGCTAGGCCAAAAGCCTAATCTTGGGGGAGTATGTATCTCTCACCGACATTTCATTCATGATCACACATTTCATTCCAGTTGTCGGTGTTCATACTTTTTCATTGTATAATCCATGTTAGTTTTATTTTCTCGCTTTCTTCTTGTGTGTTTGAAAAACTTTGAGAAAATCCAAAAACATTTCTCGTTTCTTTTCGGATTTTCCTTCTAGCTTAATTAGTTGTAGAATTAAAAGAAAACCCAAAAAGATTTCCCGTTTCTTCTTTTGCTTGTTGGGAGCTTTCCCGTGTAAATAGTTTTTTTTCGTTTTTCATTTTTCTTCTTTATTTGTTTTCTTCAGAAAAACTAAAAACTCCAAAAATATTTCGGTGTGTTTCTCTGAAATTCTTTTCTTTTGTTGAGTCATTGTAAGGAGAAGACCACGATGAAAATGTTGAGTGGCTCTCATATACATTATTGTTGATCCAACAAAGAGCCCATATTACCTTGTCTTCTCCTTTAAATAAAATGCTTGCAGATTCCAGCTTAGTCCACGGCACACTTGCACTATTTTTATTTTCATATCATTCAGTCGTGCAAGTGAAAGGCAATAATGACGATGATTTGATGAAGTGACTGTGGCAAGGAAAAGCGGGTATGAACTCAACTTGTTCTTTGTTTTTGTAAATATGTTTAACTCAGTATCCATGATTCAGCATATTATGATTAAACATGTTTATGATGACAATTAGAGATTATAGTTGCTCATGCCATGCTTAAGTAGCTAGGAGTGGATAATGATTTATCTTGGGTGTCAACATGCATTAAAATGTTCATGGTGTAGTATGATGATATGGTATCCTCCTTTGAATGTTTCGAGTGGCTTGACTTGGCACATGTACACGCATGTAGTTGATTCAAAACCAACATAGCCTCCACGATATTTATGTTCATGGTGCTTATATCCTACTCATGCTAGTATTCAATGTTGATTATTCATAATGCATGATTATGACCGTTTTCGCTCTCTAGCTGGTCGCTTCTCAACCTATTTTCCAGCCTTCGCCTGTACTAAGCGGGAATACTGCTTGTGCATCAAAACCCCTAAACCAAAGTTATTCCAGATGAGTCCACTATATCTACCTATATGCGGTATTACTCTGTCGTTCCAAGTAAATTTGCATGTGCCACCTGTTGGAAATATGCCCTAGAGGCAATAATAAATTAGTTATTATTATATTTCCTTGTTAATGATAATCGTTTATTATCCATGCTATAATTGTATTGATTGGAAACTCAAATACATGTGTGGGTACATAGACAACACTGTGTCCCTAGTAAGCCTCTAGTTGACTAGCTTGTTGATCAAAGATGGTTAAGGTTTCCTAGCCATGGACATGAGATGTCATTTGATAACGGGATCACATCATTAGGAGAATGATGTGATGGACAAGACCCAAACTGTAAGCGTAGCATTTGATCGTGTCAGTTTATTGCTATTGTTTTCTGCATGTCAAGTATCTGTTCCTTTGACCATGAGATCATGCAACTCACTGACACCGGAGGAATACCTTGTGTGTATCAAACGTCGCAACGTTACTGGGTGACTATAAAGGTGCTCTACAGGTATCTCCGAGGGTGTCTGTTGGGTTGGCATGGATCAAGACTGGGATTTGTTACTCCGTATGACGGAGAGGTATCTCAGGGCCCACTCGGTAATACAACATCACAATGAGCCTTGCAAGCAATGTGACTAAAGTGTTAGCCACGAGATCTTGTATTACGGAACGAGTAAAGAGACTTGCCGGTAACGAGATTGAACTAGGTATAGTGATACCGACGATCGAATCTCGGGCAAGTAACATACCGAAGAACAAAGGGAACAGCATACGGGATTAACTGAATCCTTGACATAGAGGTTCGACCGATAAAGATCTTCGTAGAATATGTAGGAGCCAATATGGGCATCCAGGTCCCGCTATTGGTTATTGGCCGTAGAGGTGTCTCGGTCATGTCTACATAGTTCTCGAACCCGCAGGGTCTACACACTTAACGTTTGGTGACGATTAGTATAATTGAGTTATTATGTTGGTGACCGAAAGTTGTTCGGAGTCCCGGATAAGATCCCGGACATGACGAGGATCTCCGGAATAGTCCGGAGGTAAAGATTGATATATGTGATAATAGTGTTTTGATCTCCGGAAGAGTTCCGAAGTTCACCGGAAGGGGTTCCGGATGTTTACCGAAGTGTTCGGGTGCAGCAACACTTTATATGAGCCAAAGGGATAAAGCCCACAAGGTATTGGAAAGTGCAAAAGTAGTTTTGCTGCCGCGTAAGCGGTACTACCGCTTGGTGAAGCGGTACTACCGCCTGAGCGGTACTACCGCTTGTGTGAAGCGGTACTACCGCCCGAGCGGTACTACCGCTTGTGTGAAGCGGTACTACCGCTTGTGCGCGGCTGTGCACGGTTCGGCAGGGATCCGAGTTGGACTCTTTCCCTGCGGGCCAAACCGACCTTGTGCGGGCAAAACCGACCCGGAGGAGGCTTTTACTCCAAGTTTAGACCCCAAGGCTCAACATATAAATAGAGGGGCAGGGCTAGCACACGGGATACATCAGGATTTCCCAAGCCGTGTGCCGGCAACCCTAGCCCTCTAGTTCCTCCGTCATAATCTCCGCAGTGCTTGGCGAAGCCCTGCAGAGATTGTTCCTCACCACCATCACCACGCCGTCGTGCTGCTGGAACTCAACCACTACTTCACCATCGCTCGCTGGATCGAGGAGGTGAAGGCGTCATCAAGCCGTACGTGTGTTGAACGCGGAGGTGCCGTCCGTTCGGCACTAGATCGGAAGGATCGTGATTGGATCGCGGGACGCTCGGCGATTTGGATCGCGAAGACGTTCGACTACATCAACCGCGTTTATTAACGCTTCCGCTTAGCGATCTACAAGGGTATGTAGATTCACTCTCCCTCTCGTAGATGCTCATCACCATGGATAGATCTTGCGTGTGCGTAGGAAAATTTTTGTTTCCCATGCAACGTTCTCCAACAGTGGCATCTGAGCTAGGTCTATGCGTAGATGAGATCTCGAGTAGAACACAAACGAGTTGTGGGCGTGGGTGTATACATATTGCTTGCCGTTACTAGTTGATACTTGATTCCGCGGTATTGTGAGATGAAGCGGCCCGGACCGACATTACGCGTACGCTTACGCGAGACTGGTTTCACCGCTGCGTGCACTTGTTGCATAAAGGTGACTGGCGGGTGTCTGTCTCTCTCACTTTAGTTGAATCGGTTCAATGAAGAGGGTTCTTTTAGAAGATCAAAAAGCAATCACTACACCACGTTGTGGTTTTGCGTAGGTAAGAACGGTTCTTGCAAACCCGTAGCAGCCACGTAAAATTTGCAACAACAATTAGAGGTCGTCTAACTTGTTTTTGCAGGGTATGTTGTGATGTGATATGGCCAATTACATGATGTGATATATGTGATGTATGAGATGATCATGTGATGTATAGAATATCACGACTTGCATGTCGATGAGTACGGCAACTGGCAGGAGCCATAGAGTTGTCTTTAATTATTGTATGACCTGCGTGTCAATCATTAAGCGCTATGTAATGCTTTACTTTATCGCTAAACGTTAGCTATAGTCGTGGAAGCAACAGTCGGCGCGACAACCTTATGGCGACACGTTGATGGAGATCAAGATGATGGAGATCATGGTGTCATGCCGGTGACGATGGAGATCATGCCGGTGCTTTGGAGATGGAGATCAAAAGCACAAGTTCATGGCCATATCATGTCACTTATGATTTGCATGTGATGTTAATCCTTTTATGCATCTTATTTTGCTTAGGACGACGGTAGCATTATAAGGTGATCCCTCACTTAAATTTCAAGATAAATTGTGTTCTCCCCAAGTGTGCACCGTTGCGAAAGTTCGTCGTTTCGAGACACGCCGTGATGATCGGGTGTGATAGACTCTACGTTCGCATACAACGGGTGTAAGCCATGTTACACGTGCGGAACACTCGGGTTAAACTTGACGAGCCTAGCATGTACAGACATGGCCTCGGAACACAAGAGACCGAAAGGTCGAACATGAGTCATATAGTAGATATGATCAACATGAAGATGTTCACCATTGAAACCACCTCAACTCACGTGATGATCGGACTTGAGTTGGTGGATTTGGATCATGTTACACTCGAATAACCGGAGGGATGTCAATTTGAGTGGGAGTTTTTAAGTAATATGATTAACTAAACTCATTATCTAAGAACAATAGTCTAAGTTGTCTTTGCTATATTTATGTTGTAGATCATGGCTCGCGCAGTAGCACCCCTGAATTTTAATGCGTTCCTAGAGAAAGCTAAGTTGAAAGATGATGGAAGTAACTTTGTGGACTGGGCCCGTAATCTAAGGATTATCCTTACGGCTTCCCAGAAGGCTTATGTCCTTGATGCACCGCTTGGTGATCCACCCGCTCCAGTTGAGTCTCTAGACGTTGTGAACGCCTGGCAGGCTCGTTCTGATGATTACTCAATAGTTCAATGTGCAATGTTGTATGGCTTAGAACCGGGACTTCAAAGACGTTTTGAACGTCATGGAGCATATGAGATGTTCCAGGAGTTGAAGTTTATCTTTCAGAAGAATGCCCGGATCGAGAGATATGAGATCTCCGATAAATTCTATGCTTGCAAGATGGAGGAGAACGGGTCTATCAGTGATCACGTGCTCAGAATGTCTGGGTACTCCACCCGTCTGGCTGAGTTAGGGATGCCCCTTCCGCCAGAGGCTATCACTGACAGAGTTCTTCAATCATTGCCACCTAGCTACAAGAGCTTCGTGTTGAACTATAACATGCACGGGATGAACAAGTCAGTCGCCGAGCTGTTTGCGATGCTGAAAGCCGCTGAGTCTGAAATTCAGAAGGAGCATCAAGTGTTGATGGTCAATAAAACCACTAGTTTCAAGAAAAATGGCAAGGGTAAGAAGGGTAACTCCAAGCAGAGTGGCAAAGCAGTTGCTCCTCTCGTAAAGAAACCCAAGGCTGGACCCAAACCAGAAACTGTGTGTTTTCATTGCAAGGGAACTGGACACTGGAAGCGGAATTGCCCCAAGTATTTGGCTGACAAGAAGGCGGCCAACAACAAACAAGGTATATATGATATACATGTTATTGATGTGTACCTTACCAACTCTCGTTGTAGTGCCTGGGTATTTGATACCGGTGCGGTTGCTCATATTTGCAACTCAAAACAGGAACTGCGGAATAGACGGAGGCTGGCAAAGGACGAAGTGACGATGCGCGTGGGAAATGGTTCCAAGGTTGATGTGATCGCCGTCGGCACGCTCGCTCTTCGATTACCATCGGGATTAGTGATGAACCTAAATAAGTGTTATTTGGTGCCTGCGTTAAGCATGAACATTATATCTGGATCTTGTTTATTGCGAGACGGTTACTCATTTAAATCAGAGAATAATGGTTGTTCTATTTATATGAGTAATATCTTTTATGGTCATGCACCCGATGTGAGGGGTTTATTCTTATTGAATCTCGATAGTAATGATACACATGTTCATAACATTGATGCCAAAAGATGTAGAATTGATAATGATAATACCACTTTCTTGTGGCACTGCCGTTTAGGTCATATTGGCGTAAAACGCATGAGGAAGCTCCATGCTGATGGACTTTTGGAGTCACTTGATTTTGAATCACTTGACACATGTGAGCCATGCCTCATGGGCAAGATGACTAAAACGCCGTTCTCTGGAACAATGGAACGGGCAAGTGACTTATTGGAAATCATACATACTGATGTGTGCGGTCCGATGAGTATTGAAGCGCGCAGTGGTTATCGTTACTTACTCACCTTCACTGATGACTTAAGTAGATATGGGTATATTTACTTAATGAAACACAAGTCTGAAACATTTGAAAAGTTCAAACAATTTCAGAGTGAAGTTGAGAATCATCGTAACAAGAAGATTAAATTCCTACGATCTGATCGAGGAGGAGAATATCTGAGTTATGAGTTTGGCAGTCACTTAAGACAGTGTGGAATTGTTTCACAATTAACACCGCCTGGAACACCACAGCGTAATGGTGTGTCCGAACGTCGTAATCGAACCTTATTGGATATGGTGCGATCTATGATGTCTCTTGCCGATTTGCCACTATCGTTTTGGGGTTATGCATTAGAGACAGCTGCATTCACTTTAAATAGGGCACCATCGAAATCCGTTGAGACGACGCCATATGAACTTTGGTTTGGCAAGAAGCCAAAGCTGTCGTTTCTTAAAGTTTGGGGATGTGATGCTTATGTCAAAAAGCTTCAGCCTGAAAAGCTGGAACCCAAAGCGGAGAAATGCGTCTTCATAGGATACCCAAAAGAGACAGTTGGGTATACCTTCTACCTCAGAGCCGAAGGCAAAGTGTTTGTCGCTAAAAACGGAACATTTCTTGAGAAAGAGTTTCTCTCGAAAGAATTGAGTGGGAGGAAGATAGAACTTGATGAGGTTGTTGAACCTTTACTTCAACCTGAGAGTAGCGCAGCGCAGAAAATTGTTTCTGTGGAGCCTACATTAGCTGAAGAGGAAGTTAATGATGATGATCATGAAGCTTTGGATCAAGTTGCTATCGAACCTCGTAGGTCGACAAGGACGCGTACTGCTCCCGAGTGGTACGGCAACCCTGTCTTAGAGGTCATGTTGTTAGACAACGATGAACCTACGAGCTATGGAGAAGCGATGATGGGCCCGGATTCCGAGAAGTGGTTAGAGGCCATGAAATCCGA
Organism: Elymus sibiricus; assembly: GCA_039707655.1. Classification (NCBI taxonomy): domain Eukaryota; kingdom Viridiplantae; phylum Streptophyta; class Magnoliopsida; order Poales; family Poaceae; genus Elymus; species Elymus sibiricus. The sequence continues at coordinate 191,905,321 of CM077670.1, forward strand.
GATGGGATCCATGTATGAAAACAAAGTATGGACTTTGGAAGTATTACCTGAAGGGCGTAAGGCCATTCAGAACAAATGGATCTTTAAGAGGAAGACGGACGCGGACGGTAATATCACCGTCTATAAAGCTCGACTTGTGGCAAAGGGTTTTTCACAAGTTCAAGGAGTTGACTACGATGAGACCTTCTCACCCGTAGCGATGCTTAAATCCGTCAGAATCATGTTAGCAATAGCTGCCTTTTTCGATTATGAAATTTGGCAGATGGATGTCAAAACAGCGTTCCTTAACGGTTTCCTTAAGGAAGAGTTGTATATGATGCAACCAGAAGGTTTTGTCGATCCAGAGAATGCTGACAAAGTTTGCAAACTCCAGCGATCCATTTATGGACTGGTGCAAGCATCTCGGAGTTGGAATCTTCGTTTTGATGAGGTGATCAAAGCGTTCGAGTTTATACAAGTTTACGGAGAAGCTTGTATTTACAAGAAAGTGAGTGGGAGCTCTATAGCGTTTCTAATATTATATGTGGATGACATATTGCTGATTGGAAACAATATAGAAATGCTGGAAAGCGTAAAGGAATATTTGAACAAGAGTTTTTCAATGAAGGACCTAGGAGAAGCTGCTTTCATATTAGGCATCAAGATCTATAGAGATAGATCGAGACGCTTAATAGGACTTTCACAAAGCACATACCTTGATAAGATTTTGAAGAAGTTCAAAATGGATCAGTCCAAGAAGGGGTTCTTGCCTGTTTTGCAAGGTGTGAAGTTGAGTAAGACTCAATGCCCAGTGACTGCAGAAGATAGAGAAAAGATGAGTGTCATCCCCTATGCTTCAGCCATAGGCTCTATCATGTATGCAATGCTGTGCACAAGACCCGATGTCAGCCTTGCCATAAGTATGGTCGGAAGGTTTCAAAGTGATCCAGGAATGGAACACTGGACGGCGGTCAAGAATATCCTGAAGTACCTGAAAAGGACTAAGGACATGTTTCTCGTTTATGGAGGTGATCAAGAGCTCGTCGTAAAGGGTTACGTCGATGCAAGCTTTGACACTGATCCGGATGACTCTAAGTCGCAAACCGGATACGTATTTATTCTTAATGGGGGTGCGGTTAGCTGGTGCAGTTCCAAGCAAAGCGTGGTAGCTGATTCTACATGCGAAGCGGAGTACATCGCAGCCTCGGAGGCGGCGAAGGAAGGTGTCTGGATGAAGGAGTTCATGACAGATCTTGGAGTAGTGCCTAGTGCACTTAACCCAATGACTCTGTTTTGTGATAATACTGGTGCCATTGCTCTAGCCAAGGAACCAAGATTTCACAAGAGGACCAGACACATAAAGCGACGTTTCAATTCCATCCGCGATTACATCAAGGAGGACGACATAAATATTTGCAAAGTACACACGGATCTAAATGTTGCAGATCCGATGACTAAACCTCTTCCAAGGGCTAAACATGAACAACACCAGAACTGCATGGGTGTTCGATTCATTACAATGTAAATCACATAGTGATGTGAACTAGATTATTGACTCTAGTGCAAGTGGGAGACTGTTGGAAATATGCCCTAGAGGCAATAATAAATTAGTTATTATTATATTTCCTTGTTAATGATAATCGTTTATTATCCATGCTATAATTGTATTGATTGGAAACTCAAATACATGTGTGGGTACATAGACAACACTGTGTCCCTAGTAAGCCTCTAGTTGACTAGCTTGTTGATCAAAGATGGTTAAGGTTTCCTAGCCATGGACATGAGATGTCATTTGATAACGGGATCACATCATTAGGAGAATGATGTGATGGACAAGACCCAAACTGTAAGCGTAGCATTTGATCGTGTCAGTTTATTGCTATTGTTTTCTGCATGTCAAGTATCTGTTCCTTTGACCATGAGATCATGCAACTCACTGACACCGGAGGAATACCTTGTGTGTATCAAACGTCGCAACGTTACTGGGTGACTATAAAGGTGCTCTACAGGTATCTCCGAGGGTGTCTGTTGGGTTGGCATGGATCAAGACTGGGATTTGTTACTCCGTATGACGGAGAGGTATCTCAGGGCCCACTCGGTAATACAACATCACAATGAGCCTTGCAAGCAATGTGACTAAAGTGTTAGCCACGAGATCTTGTATTACGGAACGAGTAAAGAGACTTGCCGGTAACGAGATTGAACTAGGTATAGTGATACCGACGATCGAATCTCGGGCAAGTAACATACCGAAGAACAAAGGGAACAGCATACGGGATTAACTGAATCCTTGACATAGAGGTTCGACCGATAAAGATCTTCGTAGAATATGTAGGAGCCAATATGGGCATCCAGGTCCCGCTATTGGTTATTGGCCGTAGAGGTGTCTCGGTCATGTCTACATAGTTCTCGAACCCGCAGGGTCTACACACTTAACGTTTGGTGACGATTAGTATAATTGAGTTATTATGTTGGTGACCGAAAGTTGTTCGGAGTCCCGGATAAGATCCCGGACATGACGAGGATCTCCGGAATAGTCCGGAGGTAAAGATTGATATATGTGATAATAGTGTTTTGATCTCCGGAAGAGTTCCGAAGTTCACCGGAAGGGGTTCCGGATGTTTACCGAAGTGTTCGGGTGCAGCAACACTTTATATGAGCCAAAGGGATAAAGCCCACAAGGTATTGGAAAGTGCAAAAGTAGTTTTGCTGCCGCGTAAGCGGTACTACCGCTTGGTGAAGCGGTACTACCGCCTGAGCGGTACTACCGCTTGTGTGAAGCGGTACTACCGCCCGAGCGGTACTACCGCTTGTGTGAAGCGGTACTACCGCTTGTGCGCGGCTGTGCACGGTTCGGCAGGGATCCGAGTTGGACTCTTTCCCTGCGGGCCAAACCGACCTTGTGCGGGCAAAACCGACCCGGAGGAGGCTTTTACTCCAAGTTTAGACCCCAAGGCTCAACATATAAATAGAGGGGCAGGGCTAGCACACGGGATACATCAGGATTTCCCAAGCCGTGTGCCGGCAACCCTAGCCCTCTAGTTCCTCCGTCATAATCTCCGCAGTGCTTGGCGAAGCCCTGCAGAGATTGTTCCTCACCACCATCACCACGCCGTCGTGCTGCTGGAACTCAACCACTACTTCACCATCGCTCGCTGGATCGAGGAGGTGAAGGCGTCATCAAGCCGTACGTGTGTTGAACGCGGAGGTGCCGTCCGTTCGGCACTAGATCGGAAGGATCGTGATTGGATCGCGGGACGCTCGGCGATTTGGATCGCGAAGACGTTCGACTACATCAACCGCGTTTATTAACGCTTCCGCTTAGCGATCTACAAGGGTATGTAGATTCACTCTCCCTCTCGTAGATGCTCATCACCATGGATAGATCTTGCGTGTGCGTAGGAAAATTTTTGTTTCCCATGCAACGTTCCCCAAATTCAAATGAACATCTATTTTGTGTGCCCGTACCGCTCATGGAGCGACAGGGGGCGGTCAGTATCTTCCATGCTAAGAAGGTTATTTTCATGATGAGTGTTTATTCACTTGTCCTTACACGAGAGGGGCTGGTAATCGGGATGCCCAGTCCCATTATTAAAATTGCAAAATAATAAAACAAACTCCCCCGGAAAGTTGTTGGTATGGAGGGCACCCGAGGATTCGGCTAGCCATGGCTTGTGTTTGTTGGTGGAGGGGGAGTAAACTTTACTTTACCGCTTGGGAACCGCCGCTAATGTGTTTAGCATGGAAGATATTGAAAACTCTCGGTCGTAACGTTGACAGGAAAGGCAGACCTCCCATAATTTCATTTATCTCCGATTTAAGCTCCGAGCTCTGGCACCTCTGCAAATCCATGCTTTCCTCTGCGAAGGGCCTATCTATTTACTTTTATGTTAATTTACTTTTATTTTTGAGTCATCACCTTCTCAAATAAGCACCAGTGCTGAGAGCACTATTGTCATTCTCATGCATTGTGAATAGTTAATGTTGTGTGCATCATGACTGGATCTCTTCTACCATGAATTACAATGTTTAGTCACTGCTTGAACTTTGGAGGTGCTCTGCATTTATGTTTTGCGGTCTCAGAAAGGGCTAGCGAGATACCATGTTGTCATATTATATCATGATTGTTTTTATAAAGTGTTGGCATTTGAGATATCTTATTATTGCTCACTAGTTGAATATGCAATTGATATGAGTGAATATAATTTCTAAGAGTTATCATTTGCATGGTTAGTTCATGATCTTTGCTAAAAACTTGGGTACTATTTAAGCATATATATAGATACAAGAACAAAAGAGTTTATAAAAGTTTTTCTTTATCACTTTCAGTTTGTCAACTGAATTGCTTGAGGACAAGCAATGAGTTAAGCTTGGGGGAGTTGATACGTCTCTGTCGTATCTACTTTTCCAAACACTTTTGCTCTTGTTTTGGACTCTAATTTGCATGATTTGAATGAAACTAACCCGGACTGACGTTGTTTTCAGCAGAACTACCATGGTGTTATTTTTTGTGCAGAAATAAAAGTTCTTGGAATTGGACGAAACTTTTTGGAGATTTTTTATGGAATATATAAAAAATATAGGAGCCAAGACCTACTGGAGGGGGGTCACCTGCTGCCCACGAGGCACCAGGGCGCGCCACCCCCCTGGCGCGCCCTGGTGGCTTGTGGCGCCCACGTGGCTCCGCTGACCCTAATCTCAAGCCTATAAATTCACAATTCCAGAGAAAAAAATAAGAGAGGAAGATTTATTGCGTTTCACGATACAGAGCCGCCGCCACCTCCTGTTCTTCATCGGGAGGCCAGATCTGGAGTCCGTTCGGGGCTCCGGAGAGGGGGATCTTCCGACATCGTCATCATCAACCATCCTTCATCACCAATTTCATGATGCTCACCACCGAGAGTGAGTAATTCCTTCGTAGGCTTGCTAGACGGTGATGAGTTGGATGAGATTTATCATGTAATCGAGTTAGTTTTGTTAGGGCTTGATCCCTAGTATCCACTATGTTCTGAGATTGATGTTTCTATGACTTTGCTATGCTTAATGCTTGTCACTAGGGCCCGAGTGCCATGATTTTAGATCTGAACCCTTTATGTTTTCATGAATATATTTGTGTTCTTGATCCGATCTTGCAAGTTATACGCACCTGCTACGTGTTATGATCCGCATACCCCAAGGTCACAATAATTGGGATTCTTTCTGGTGATTACCGTAGTTTGAGGAGTTCATGTATTCACTATGTGTTAATGCTTTGGTCCGGTTATCTATTAAAAGGAGGCCTTTATATCCCTTAGTTTCCTTATGAACCCCGCTGCCACGGGAGGGTAGGACAAAAGATGTCATGCAAGTTCTTATCGCAAGCACGTATGACTATATACGGAATACATGCCTACATTACATTGATGAATTGGAGCTAGTTCTGTGTCGCCCTAGGTTATGACTGTTACATGATGAATGTTATCCAACAAAATCACCGATCCAATGCCTATGAGTTTTTCACATATTGTTCTTGCTAAGTTATTACTGTTGCTACTGCTGTCACAATTGCTACTACTATTGCTACTACTGTTAGTGTTACTATTATTGCTGCTGCTATCAAACTATCATACTACTGTGCTACTGATCACTCTACTGCAGATATTTAGTCTCCAGGTGTGGTTGAATTGACAACTCAACTGCTAATACTTGCAAATATTCTTTGGCTCCCCTTGTGTCGAATCTATAAATTTGGGTTGAATACTCTACTTTTGTCGAATCAATAAATTTGGGTTGAATACTCTACCATCGAAAACTGTTGTGATCCCCTATACTTGTGGATTATCACCTAACATGTTTCATCATGTAATCTCTCTTACGGTATGAATAATCAGATCTGAATAATTTAAAGCAACAGTCTATAGTTTGATATAAAGACATCGATACTCAAGCATACTAATAAACAATCATGTCTTTCAAAATAAAAATGCTAAAGAAAGTTATCCCTACAAAATCATATAATCATGTCATGCTCCATCTTCTTAACACAAAGTATTTATCATGCACTACCCCGATGACAAGCCAAGCAATTGGTTCATACTTTTTAACGCGCTTCAGCTTTTTCAACCCCCACGCAACACATGAGCACAAGCCATGGATATAGCACTATGGGTGGAATAGAATGTGGTGGTAGAGATTAATAAGGGGAAGTCCAAAAATATGAAGATAGTCTCACATCGACGCAGCTAATCAACGGGCTATGGAGATGCCCATCAATTGATGCCATGCGAGGAGTAGGGATTGCCATGCAACGGATGCACTAAGAGCTATAAGTGTATGAAAGCTCAACATGAAAACTAAGTGGGTGTGCATCCAACTTGCTTGCTCATGAAGACCTTGGGCATTTGAGGAAGCCCATCATCGGAATATACAAGCCAAGTTCTATAATGAAAAATTCCCACTAGTATATGAAAGTGACAAAATAGGAGACTCTCTATATGAAAAACATGGTGCTACTTTAAAGCACAAGTATGGGAAAGGATAGTAACACTGCCCCTTCTCTCTTTTTCTCTCATTTCTATTTTTTTCCTTTTTTCGTGGGCTCTTTTTTGGCCTCTTTTTTTCTTTCTTTTTTTAATATTTCCTCACTGGAACAATGCTCTAATAATGATGATCATCATACTTCTATTTACTTATAACTCAAAAGAAAATTACAACTCAAAACTAGAACAAAAATATGACTCCATATGAAAATGCCTCTGGCGGTGTACCAGGATGTGCAATGATACTAGCATAACATGTATAAAAATGATGAATGGTGGCTGGGCCACAAATACTATGTCAGCTATATGATCATGCGAAGCAATATGACAATGATGATGTGTGTCATAAAAACGGAATGGTGGAAGTTGCATGGCAATATATCTCGGAATGGCTATGGAAATGCCATGATAGGTAGGTATGGTGGCTTTTTTGAGGAAGATATAAGGAGGCTTATGTATGATAGAGCGTATCATATCACGGGGTTTGGATGCACCGGCGAAGTTTGCACCAACTCTCGATGTGAGAAAGGGCAATGCACGGTACCGAAGAGGCTAGCAAATTGCGGAAAGGTGAGAGTGCGTATAATCCATGGACTCACATTAGTCATAAAGAACTCACATACTTATAGCAAAAGTTTATTAGCCCTCGAAGCAAAGTACTGCTCCCTCCGTCCCGAAATTCTTGTCGCGAGGGACATTTTGCAATTCAGTCCTCGGCCTTTTCCCGACCGAACCCGAAGTCCCTCTCTGCAGTCGCTCACTCGCTCTCTTCCTCCTTCTTCTCCGACGATATCCGCCTGCTCCTTCCTCTCCGACGGGCGCCGCCTGCTCCTTCCTCGCCTCCGCCCCATGCCACCTACTCCCCCTCCCAACCCCCTGCCGCCCCACGCTGCCGCCGGTTTGCTTCCCCCACGCCGCGCTGCCGCCGCCGCCCCATGCCGCTGCAGAAGCTTGGATTTTTTTTGCCGACATGCTCTCCGACGGCGAGTTGCAGCGCTGCTTGTCCATATCCAGAGCAGTGCGAGTGTACGTTGCCGGAACGGCGGTGGGGCCCCCTCCTCTCTTGGACTCCACGGTGAGTCATCTCTCCCCCTGCCGTCGTCGACCACGCCGGCGCCACACACCTGCACCTTTACGCATCAGCAAGGAAGCCGTCGACCACGAAGCCAGTCCTGACGCACCTGCATCTGCACGCCGGTACCACGCACCTGCATCTGCACACATCTGCATCAAGGCAAAGAGCTCGCCGGAGTAAAAAGGTCTTCCTTTTCTCGCCATCTTCTCCTGCCACCTTATTTTCTTGTAAAAATGTCTACTGGATTGCTCCATTGTTGCATTCCTGAACTCAATTTGTTCATTTGGCGTACGGTGTTAGTGGACTTGCTATGCTTGGAATGGCACTTTACTAGACTGAAGAAATTGCTGCATCACTAGACTGAAGAACTTGTGTTGTCAGTTAGGGATTGAAGAAAATGTGTTCTCAAATTTATTCACTGTAGATCCAGTAGAACAAATTGTGTTGGCAAATTTGTTCACTGTAGATCCAGTAGAAAAAAAATGTTCACTAGACTGAAGAAATCGTGTTGGCCAATTATCCTGCCATCATTCCTGCATCACTGTGATTCACTGTAGAACAAATTGCTGCATCATTGTAGTATTAGACAATGGCCTGGAGTACTCATCATGGAGTAGTAGTGGCAGATTTCTTGGACTTAAGATTTCAAGACCATGGCATGGAGTAGTTATGGCAGATTGCTGTATTAATATAGGAGTACTTTGTTTAGAACATGGAGCAAATTCAGTAGACATTTTTACAAGAATTCAGTAGATTTCTTTTGTACTGAAAACTTTAGACTTGCTTTTGTACTACTCCAGCTTACTCAAAACTTTAGAACATGTTCAGTTTTCAGTTAACTCCATAGAAGGGACTCGTCTCCTTAACTGAATTCACTAAATTCAGTAACTAACAAACCTAGTACTCCATTTTGATTTTGCAGATTTTGATTTTCTTGCTGATCTTCAGTTAACTCCATAGAAGAGTTTTGTACTGATTCAGTTAACTGACAGCAAGTAACAACATGTTCTAACAACAACAGTTTTAGAGTACTCCTCCCTTTGCTTAGCAGAAAAATTAAATGGAGTAAAAATTAAACTAAAGCTAGATTGCAATTGCACATTTTCATACTCAAATTAATACATTTTGTAAAAGAGAAATCCTTCAAGTGTGCCTTTTGTCTCTTTTTGGTTTAGTGGTGATTAGAAGATAATTTTACTGTATGAGACGGTCTATATAATTTCCCATGATGGTGGACTGGAGCAACAACATGGGCATCTTGGCCTTTCTTTCTTCCCATGATGGTGGACTGGAGCAGAGCAGATGAGAGGAGAGTGATGTGGGCTTTTCTAGTTTAATTCAAATAAATCGAAATAATTCAAATAAATTAAAATAATTCCAAATAAATTCAAATAATTGCAAATAATTCTCTTTCCTTTTCTGTGACATACACAAGGCATACACAAGACATACACTTTCGTTCTCTTTCCTTTTCTTTCTTTTCCTTTCTATAACTACTTCTTCCCTTCCCTTTCCTTTTCCTATTGCATTTCCATTTCTTCTATAATGGCCCCGGTATCAGCAACTAGCTGACTGTCACAATATACACTGATTATTTCCCTCCCATCATTCTGAAGGCGATCCTTGTGCAAGTGTGGCAGCTTATATTGATTTCCTCCTTTGTCTTTCATAACTTCAAACATAACTGCTTGCAATGTGATAAAACTTTTGTACAACTTGTGGGGATCATAGTTCTCGAATTCCTCTTCCACACCCTGTACCAGTTCCTGGATGTTTGTAGGTGACCTGCAGTCGGTTAGAGACTGGAGAGAGTTGTGGAAGCAGAGGTCCAAACAATTGAACTCAGGGCTGCTTGGAGGTTGCTGTAGCAACCGGATGTCTAGATCAGTTTGTTCCACAGCTTCTCGAAAAGCTACATCATTGGGGAGGACATGAGGCTTTGCGATATCCTGTTGGATGAATATTGTTTCTCCCTCATCATCGTCAGGCCACTTATCTTGAATTGCCGGGATAACCTTATTGATGAGATAATCTCTGCACACAGGTCTGGTTACTTTCACTGGCTTCAGCACTTTCGTTCCTCTTGCTCTGTTCTGACTTGTTCGCACACCATCATGGGAAGGCTTGTTTGCTAGTAACCTTATTGAGGTGAGCCTTCACGGTGTTTGTGATGCGGTTGAGCTCATTCAACTGGAACCTCTTATGTAGGGTTGAGCAGGCCACACCTAGAGACCGTGCCAGAGATCGAATTGTCCTTCTTTTATTCAGTGGGATTGTTGAGGTCCTCGCTAGATCTAGCTCTTTTCTCTTTCGGCCAGCTCTTCCTGGCTTCTTGCTTGAGATATCTACTTCTTGGCCAGCGGCAATCTGCTTTTTGGCATCTGTCCAGATTCTTTCAACAGATCGTACATGTATGTTCAACAAGGTTGAGACTAGCAGCTTGTCATCTGGTTGAACAGATCCATCTCTGAGCTCGATTACTAGCAAAGCAAAGTAAACACCATGCCTCTACTTATCTGACAAATCTTTCCTTCTCTTGTTACCTACAAAAAGGAGCAAAAGGAAATTTAGGAACATTTGCAACCAAAGTACTACAAGCAAATCTACATCTCTAGAATTCAGATCATGGAGTATTACCTGCTACGTCTTCTTGACCTTCTTCGTCTCCTTGAGCTTGTTCATCTTCTTGAAGTATCCAATTCATAACTTCATCCTCTTCTTCTTGAGCTTGTTCATCTTCTTGAAGTATCCAATTCATAACTTCATCCTCTTCTTCTTGAGCTTCATCCTGTTCCTCTTCATCTTCTTGAGGCATCCAATTCATAGCTTCATCCTCTTCTTCTTGAGCTTCATCCTCTTCTTCTTCATCTTCTTGAGGCATCCAATTCATAGCTTCATCTTCCTCCTCTTGAGGCATCAAGTTCAAATCTATAGCTCCATTCTCTCCCTCTTGAGCTTCTTCCTCTTCAGGGATCCAATTCAAATTAATACCTTCATCCTCTTCCTCTTGAGGCATCATGTTCAAATCCATACTCCTGCTATCAATGACAAAAGATGAGTACACCATGGTACCATAACAAGAATATATACAAAAAAAAGAATATGTAAGTCAAACAAGAAATGGGTGCCATGGCACCATTTCTAGTTTGGTTGCCACGACAGCCAAACAAGAAATGCTGCCATGGCAGCCAAACACTTTGCTCTAACCACAAGCCATTTTCTCTAGTTAGAGTAGTTTAACTGAATTTTACTTTAGCATCAGTAGTTTAACTAAATTTTACATTAGTGAATCTTGACAATATTGGTAGGAGTAATATTGTCAACACTTTTGCACTAGTTCTGCTAGATATCATCATCCACTAGATATCTACAGTTTTATTACTGGAGCCACCATACAAACCATACAAACCTCATATTCTTTTATTACTGGAGCAAATTTTCAACTGGTTGATCATGTCAACTGACAGCAAGTTCATCATCTCAAGACTTGCTCAAATTAATTCAACTGGTTCTACAAATTTGCATTTACAGCAAATTTTCAACTGGCTCATCATGTCTACAGATTTTTTTCAGATAACACCATATTCAGTTAACATTGTTTAGAGCACAAGAAGCAGAGGAGCAACTCCGTACTGTTACAAATCTGCATTTTGGAGTACTGTTACAAATCTGAATTTTGGCCTTAAGTACAGTTACAAATCTGACCATTTAAGTACAGTTTGGAGTACTATTTTTTGGAGTGAACTGAACTGCCTTTGGAAACAAAAGGCATCAGAAACATAGAGAGAAACAAAGCCATTTTACAAAAGTTGCTTCCATAATTTGCTTTCATAAGTTGAAAACAGTACTCCAAACTGGCAGTACCAAACTAAATTCTGTACTCCAAACTTTCATAATTGTGGAGTACTCCAAACTGGAGTAATTCCAGCAGTACCAAACAGTACTCCAAATTTGCATATGTTCAGTAACTGCATATGTTCAGTGACTTAATAGTTTGACAGTTAGCAAAGTACAGTGACTGCGTATGTTCAAAATTGGATGATCTGCTCTAATTCCACAATGTTAGCAATAATTGATTTAGACAAACATTCAATTTCACCAGATGACTATCAATTTCACCATATGACTATTAATTTCACTATAATTGATCTGATTCAGTACCTATCCCAACAGCAGCAACAGAGGTGGGGGCTCTGGAGGCAGCCAAGGTCGGCGCTCAGGCACACAGCAGCAGAGGCAGAGGCTCAATGCTGCATTGCTTGTACTGTCAAAAAGGTTCAGGCTCAATGATGCTGAAAATTGACAGTAAATTTTAACAGTTTGGAGTACAAATTAACTGAAACCTGACATTTTAACTGAATTTTACCTTCTTCTTCTTCCTTCCTGAGGAACACGAGCTCTGGCGAGAGCACAAGGAGCAGGCCAGAGGAGCACAGGGGAGCTGCTACTGGAGCTCTGCTGCTGCTGATCAACACGATCACGGCAAGCGAGTTGTGGATCAATTTCACTCCGTATCAGCTGCAGGATCAGAACGGAGTACCAGAGGCAGAGGCGGAGGCTTCAGGGGTCGGGGACGGGGATCAGAGGGTGTCGGCGTTGCCCAGCAGTAGTAGCGGCGGCAGCGGAGACGTCACCCGCCACCACCACCACAACCAGCCGGCGGGCCTAAGCGGACCAGCGCGGCGGCTGAAGCGGACCAGCACGGCGGCTAAAGCGGACCAGCACGGCGACCAACGCAAAGGCGGTGAGCGGCGGAATCATGGACGGAATGGACCAGCACGGCAGCGGTGGGTGGCGGAGGACCCCCTCGTCGGTGGGCGGCGGAGGTCCTCCTCGTGGGCGGCGGAGGTCCTATTCGTGGGCGGGCTCGTCAGCGGCTCAGGAACTGCTCGGTGGAGGCTCAGGACCTTCTCCCGGAGACGGCTGGCTGCGGCGGTTGGCCGTGGCAACGCGGCCGGCTGCGGTGGCTGGCCGTGGCGACGCGGCCGACGGGAGGAGGAGGGAAGGAGACGGGGGCTTAATTTCCAGAGCTTTGAAAGTGGAAGGACTAAAATGCAAAAAAACAAATGTACTACGCCCGCGACAAGAATTTCGGGATGGAGGGAGTACTATGCATGCCCCTAGGGGTGTAGATTGGTAGGAAAAGACCATCGCTCGTCCCCGACCGCCACTCATAAGGTAGACAATCAAGAATAAATCATGCTCCAACTTCTTAGCATAACGACAGATCATACGTGCATGCTTCGGGAATCACAAACCTTAACACCAATGTTATTACTAAACTACAATTATCTACTAGCACCTCCCACATATTACCATCTTAATATCGCAAAACTATTGCAAGGAATCAAACTGATCATATTCAGTTATCTACATGAAAGTTTTTATTATATCCCTCTTGAATACCTATCATATTAGGACCAAATTCATAACCCGTGCATATTACCATTGCTATTCATTAGACCCTCAAAAAGATATAAGTGAAGCATGAGAGTGCAACTATTTCTTTAAAATATAACCACCGTCGTGTTCTAAAAGATATAAGTGAAGCACTAGAGCAACTGCCTAGCTCAAAAGATATAAGTGAAGCACATAGAGTATTCTAAGAAATCATGAATAATGTGTGTCCCTCTCAAATAGGTGTGTTCAGCAAAGATGATAGTGAAAAACTAAAAAGCAAACAAACTATAGCACAAGACGCTCCAAGTAAAACACATATCATGTGATGAATAAAAATATAGCTCCAAGTGAGTTACCGATAGATTGTAGACGAATGAGGGGATGCCTTCCGGGGCATCCCCAAGCTTAGATGCTTGAGTCTTCCTTGAATATTACCTTGGGGTGCCTTGGGAATCCCCTAGCTTAGGCTCTTGTCACTCCTTATTCCTTTATCCATCGTAGTCTCACCCAAAACTTGAAAACTTCAGCACACAAAACTCAACAGAAACCTCGTGAGATCCGTTAGTATAACAAATAAATCTTGAACTTTAGGTGCTGTTGTAAATTGATTCATATTTAATATTGACATAATGCTACTGTACTCCAACTTCTCCATGACTCATACCCCCCGATACGATCCATAGATTCATCAAAATAAGCAAACTATGCAACAAAAACAGAATCTGTCTAAAACAGAATAGTCTGTAAAGATCTAAATTAAAGTCATACTTCTGTAACTCCAACAATTCTGAAAAATTAGGACAACGTGGGAAATTCATATATCAATACTGTGTAAAATATTCAGAATTTTATCACGCTCCAGCAAAAAATCAAAATTCCAGCACTGGACGCAAAAGTTTCTGTTTTCCAACAGCATCAATCATACTATCTTCCAAATCTTCCCAAGGGTATTACTTGGCACATAAACTAATTAAAAGATAAAAACACAATAATAACAGAGGCTATAATTGTGTAAACACACAAAAACAAAAGGTAAAACAAAAAATTATTTTATTCATTGGGTTGCCTCCCAACGAGCGCTATTGTTTTATGCCTCTAGCTAGGCATAATGCATAGTTTCAAGTGTTGTCATCTTTGGTTTCCAAATCCTCAATTACGCACCCACTCTTTCTATGAGATTTATCATAGGGGTTTCTTATCATCACGCTCCTAGGCACAAAATTAAGAATTTTGCTTTTATAGATAGGTTCCTTTATTATATCAATGAAATTGGGGTGCACACTAATCATTTTAAGATCCTCATTCCCCTTGCTAGAAGTGGCACCCTTGTCTTAGGAACATACATCAACTTACAATTTTTATTGGGAGGAGTCCTATCAATAGTTTTAATGGAGGAAAAAGCGGAACCCAAATTATTGATAATCTCCTCTAACTTATCGATTCTAGCGGGACTTTGTTCTATCCTCTCGTTAATTATTGGTAGCTTTTCCTTTAAGGTTTTTGATAACCCATAAGTATAGGGGATCGCAACAGTTTTCATGGGTAGTATTTCACCCAAATTTATTGATTCGACACAAGGGGAGCCAAAGAATATTTGTGAGTATTAGCAGTTGAGTTGTCAATTCAACCACACCTAGAGAACTAAATATCTGCAGCAAAGTGTTTAGTAGCACAGTAGAATGATAGTTTCAAGAGCAACAGTAACAGTAGTGACAGTAACAGAAGCAGGTTTGTAGTGATTGTAATAACAGCAGCAACGAAAGTAACTTAGCAAAGATCAATATGCGAAAAGCATAGGCATTGGATCAGTGATGGATAATTATGCTGGATGACATTCATCATGTAACAGTCACAACCTAGGGCGATACACAATAGCTCCAATTCATCAATGTAATGTAGGCATGTATTCCGTATATAGTCATACGTGCTTATAGTAAGAACTTGCATGACATCTTTTGTCCTACCCTCCCGTGGTAGCGGGGTCCTTAAGGAAACTAAGGGATATTAAGGCATCCTTTTAATAGAGAACCGGAACAAAGCATTACCACATAGTGAATACATGAACTCCTCAAACTACGGCAATCACCGGAAAGAATCCCAATTATTGTCACTTTGGGGTATGCGGATCATGACACGTAACAGGTGCATATAACATGCAAGATAGGATCAAGAACCCAAATATATTCATGAAAACATAAAGGTTCAGATATGAAATCATGGCACTCGGGCCCTAGTGAGAAGCATTAAGCATAGCAAAGTCATAGCAACATCAATCTCAGAACATAGTGGATACTAGGGATCAAAGCCCTAAAAAATTGACTTGATTACATGGTAAATCTCATCCAACCCATCACCGTCCAGCAAGCCTACGAAGAAATTACTCACACACGGCGGTGAGCATCATGAAATTGGTGATGGAGGATGGTTGATGATGACGACGGCGTCGAATCCCCCTCTCCAGAGCCCCGAATGGACTCCAGATCAGCCCTCCCGATGAAGAACAGGAGGTGGCTGATACGTCTCCAACGTATATATAATTTATGAAGTATTCATGCCATGTTTATTATAGTTTTGTATGATTTTGGTGCACTTTTATATGGCTTTTATATGATTTTTATGGACTAACATATTGACCTCGTGCCCAGTGCCAGTTGCTATTTTCTGCTTGATTTTGGTTTTCCAGAAAATCCATATCAAATGAAGTCCAAATGCGGCGAAACTTTTTGATGATTTTTTCTGGAAGGAAACACACACAGGAAGCTTCGGATGAGCAGCAGAAGAGCCACAGGGGCCCCACGAGCCACCTGGGCGCGCCTGCCCCCCCAGGCGCGCCCTGGTGCCTCGTGGGCCCCCTGTGGCCCCTCTTCGCGTGATTCCAACGCTGAAAAATCATATATATTCAGAAACCCCCTAAAGTTAACCTAGATGAGTTTTTACACCACCGCAAGCCTCTGTACCTCCATGATCTCATCTACAGCCCTTTTCCGGCACCCTGCCGGAGGGGGGAAATCATCACCGGAGGCCATCTTCATCATCCCGGCGGTCTCCATGACGAGGAGGAAGTAATTCACTCTCGGGGCTGAGGGTATGTACCAGTAGCTATGTGTTTGATCTCTCTCTCTCGTGTTCTTGATTTGGCACGATATTGATGTATCGCGAGCTTTGTTAATATAGTTGGATCATATGGTGTTTCTTCCCTCTCTATCCTTGTTGTGATGAATCGAATCTTTTCCCTTTGAGGTTTCGTTATTGTTGGATTGAATATTTCAGATGTGAGAACACTTGATGTATGTCTTGCATATGAATACCCGTGGTGACAATGGGGTATTATATTGATTCACTTGATATATGTTTTGGCACTCAACTCGTGGATTCCCATGGTGACATTGGGGTAATCTATGCATAGGGGTTGATGCACGCTTTCATTATCTTTTCTCTGATAGAAACTTTGGGGTGCTCCATGAAGTTCTTTGTGTGGATTGAATATTATGATTATGAAGTTGTTTGATGCATATCGTATAATCAACTCACGGATACTTGTGGTGACATTGGAGTATCTAGGTGACATTAGAGTTGGTTGATGTGTATCATATGGTGTTATTTTAGTACGAACTCTAGGGCTGTTCGTGACACTTATAGGAATAGCTCAATAGATCGATCGGAAAGGATAACTTTGAGGTGGTTTCGTACCCTACAAACAATTTCTATCTTATGTTCTCCGCTAATAGGAACTTTGGAGTGATTCTTTATCGCACGTTGAGGGATTGTTATATGATCCAATTATGTTAGCATTGTTGAGAGATTGCACTAGTGAAAGTATGAACCCTAGGCCTTGTTTCTAAGCATTGCAATACCATTTATGCTCACTTTTGTTACCTGCTACCTTGCTGTTTTTTATTGTTCGCACTACAAAAACCTATATCTACTATCCAAACTACACTTGTATCACCATCTCTTCGCCGAACTAGTGCACCTATACAATTTACCATTGTATTGGGTGTGTTGGGGACACAAGAGACTCTTTGTTATTCGGTTGCAGGGTTGTTTGAGAGAAACCATCTTCATCCTACGCCTCCCACGGATTGATAAACCTTAGGTCATCCACTTGAGGGAAAATTGCTACTGTCCTACAAACCTCTGCGCTTGGAGGCCCAACACGAGTCTACAAGAACAAGTTGTGTAGTAGACATCAGTGGCGGCGGCTCCGTCTTGTAAAACGCGATGATTCTTTCTCTCCGATTGTTTCTCCATGCATAGGTACTTATAGCGTTGGAGTTAGGTCAAACGGAGCTGCCAGGGGCCCACAAGCCTGCCAGGCGCGCCCTGGGGGGTGGCCGCGCCCCCCAGGTTTGTGGCGCCTGGTGGCCCCCCTCTAGTAGATCTTTGCGCCAGTATTTTTATATATTCTGAAATAATTCTCCGTAAATTTTTAGGTCCATCCGAGAACTTATATTTCTGCACAAAAACAACACCATCAGAATTCTGCTGAAAACAACGTCAGTCCGGGTTAGTTCCATTCAAATCATGCAAATTAGAGTCCAAACTAGAGCAAAAGTGTTTGGAAAAGTAGATACGTTTGGGACGTATCAACTCCCCCAAGCTTAACTCATTGCTTGTCCTCAAGCAATTCAGTTGACAAACTGAAAGTGATAAAGAAAAACTTTTACAAACTCTTTTGTTCTTGTTGTCTGTATATATACTTAACTAGCATCCAAATTTTCAGCAAGATTATGAACTAACCATATTGATGTTAACACTTAGGTCTCACATTTACTCATGGCAATAACATAACCAACTAGCGAGCAATAATAAGATATCTCGGATGCCAACACTTTGTCAAAACAATCATGATATAATATGATAACATGGTATCTCACTAGCCCTTTCTGAGACCGCAAAACATAAATGCAGAGCACCTCTGAGATTCAAGCAACGACTAAACATTGTAATTCAGGGTAGAGGATATCCATTCATGGTCACACCCAACATTAACTATACTCAATGCATAAAAATGACAATAGTGCTCTCCAACTGGTGCTTAAATGAGAGGGTGATGACTCAACGATAAAAATAAAATAACATAAAAGTAAAAGGATAGGCCCTTCGCAGAGGGAAGCATGGATTTGTAGCGGTGCCAGAGCTCGAAGCTTAAATTAGAGATGAAAATAATTTTGGGAGGTATGCTTTTCCTGTCAACGTCACGACCGAGAGTTTTCAATATCTTCCATGCTAAACAAATTATAGGCGGTTCCCAAGCGGAAAGGTAAAGTTTACTCCCCCTCCACTGTACCAACACAAGCCATGGCTAGCCGAATTCACGGGTGCCCTCCATACCAACAACTTTTCGGGGGAGTTTATTTGCATTATATAACGATTTGAGCAATAGGACTAGGCATCCCAATTACCATCCTCTCTCGTGCAATGATAAGTGAATAAACACTCATCTGAGAGTAACCCGCTTAGCATGGAAGATACTGATCGCCCCCTGTCGCTCCATGAGCGGTACAGGCACACAAAACAAATGTTTGTTTGAATATTTAGAGATGGCAATTGCAAATTTACTTGGAACGGCAGAGTAATACCGCATATAGGTAGCTATAGTGGACTCATCTGGAACAACTTTGGTTTAAGGATTTGGATGCACAAGCAGTATTCCCGCTTAGTACAGGCAAAGGCTAGCAAATAGATTAAGAAGCGACCAGCTAGAGAGCGAAAACGGTCATAGACATGCATTGCGAATAATTAACATTGAACATGAGCATGAGTAGGATATCAACACCCTGAACATAAATATTATGGAGGCTATGTTGGTTTTGAGTCAACTACATGTATGAACATGTGCCAAGTCAAGCCACTCGAATTACTCAGAGGAGAATACCATGCTAACATACTACATCACAACCATTTTAATGCATGTTGACACTCAAGATAAATCATTATCCACTCCTAGCTATTTAAGCATGGCATGAGCAACTATAATCTCTAATTGCCATCACAAATGTGTTTACTCATAATAATGCTGAATCATGAATACTGAGCTAAACATATTTACAAAGAAAAAAACAAGAAGAGTTCATACCAGCTTTTCTTCACCACAATCACTTCATCAAATATCGTCATTATTGCCTTTCACTTGCACGACCGAATGATGTGATACTAATAAGAATGGTGCAAGTGTGCCGTGGACTAAGCTGGAACCTGCAAACATTTATTCAGAGGAGAAGACAAAGTAATAGTGGCTCTTTGTTAGATCAACAATAAAGCATATGGGTGCCACTCAACATTTTCATCGTGGTCTTCTCCTTGCGACGACTCAACGAAAAAAAAGAAATTCAAAGAAACACACTGAAATATTTTTGGAGTTTTTGATTTTTTCTGAAGAAAGCAAATTAACGAAGGAAAATGAAAAACAAGAAAAACTATTTACACGGGAAAGCTCCCAAGAAGTAAAAGAAGAAACAAGAAATCTTTTTGGGTTTTCTTTTACTACTATGAATTAACTAAACAAGAAAGAAACTACAACTAATTTTTTTGGATTTTTGAAAGTTTTTCAAACACACAAGAAGAAAGCGAAAATAAAACTAGCATGGATATACAAAGAAAAAGGATGAACACCGACAACTGGAATGAATGTGTGAACATGAATGAAATGTCGGTGAGAAATACGTGCTCCCCCAAGCTTAGGCTTTTGGCCTAAGTTGGTCTATGGCCACGGGTCGAAATCAGCACCTCCCTGATAGTGCGGAGGCTGCTGAGGATCCCACTGGTAAATGGCCTCCAGAGGCTCCCACTAATAGATGGGCTCCTGGTACGGCTCTGGTGCTGGTGCTGGCTCAGGTGCTTGGGGCTGGTCCAAAGCCCCAATAAGTGTAAATGTCCTCAGGCATGATGGTGTATCTGCCCCTATGAATATCAAACAAAGTAGGTGCAGGCAGAATAATAACCTCACGAGTGCCCTGACTGAACACCAAGTTATATCTAAAACGAACGGGGCCCTCATCAATGAAGTCATGCCCAACCATATTGTCTTAATCAAGATGCATAATGGGTAAAAGCCTCACTTCCCTCTCATCGTGCCTAATAGGAATCTCGAAATTTTTAGCGAGACGGGAAGCATAAATACCACCATAAATAGCGCCCCTCGAACGGTTAGTGTGCAACCGTCGGGCAACCATAGCACCCAAACTAAAGGTCCTATC
Source organism: Elymus sibiricus (assembly GCA_039707655.1). Classification (NCBI taxonomy): domain Eukaryota; kingdom Viridiplantae; phylum Streptophyta; class Magnoliopsida; order Poales; family Poaceae; genus Elymus; species Elymus sibiricus. The sequence continues at coordinate 191,925,492 of CM077670.1, forward strand.
AGCATAAAGTGCGTGGCGCAAAATAGCAAGGTCAGGCAAACTGAGTGTGCCACTCTCCCACTGACCAGTCAAACACCTCCCAGCAAATAATGAATAATAGCGCAAAACAGGGAAATGTAAACTAGCAACCCTAGCCTTAGAAACTCCTCTCGACTCCCCCACGGTAACCTCAGAGATGAACTCCGAGACATCCCTGGGATGTGGCTCTAATGGGTTGCCCTCGTTGTGAAGTTTGCATACCTCGCAAAAATCCTCAAGTGTCATCTCTTTGGGAACATCATATAAATTAAATGTCACAGTGGGTGTATCTCTCGTAGCATGAAAATGAAAGCTTTGCACGAAAGTATTAGTGAGGAGAAGATACTGGTCACACTTATCTTCGAGGAACGGGATAATGCCGGCATTGTTTGCCAAATGATAGAAATTGTCGTAAATCCCCGCATCCCTCAAGAACTTGTCGCATGGCCATTCTCACGGCCACACCTCAGCCGCACGAGGAAGTGTATACTTGGGCTTAGGAGCCTCCTTGGGGTTCCGGCTCGAAGAACCCCTCAACCTCCACTTGAGCATTTTCTTTTTCTAAAATTTTCTGAAATTTTTAGTGACTCAAAATAAAAGTGAACGAAACTCAACAAAATTGATACCAACTACTCCCACATGTATCTAGAAGCTATATCATGCATCAAAACTACTTTGGACCATACAAATTTAACATGCAAGCTCATAAACATGGTCACCACAGCAGCAAAAATTTGCAAAGTATAAAGTACTAGAACAAAAACTAATTGGAGCATTGGAGGAGTCACATACCAAGGAGTAATTCCTCAAAATAGTTTTGGAAACGGAGTTCCGAGCAAGGAGATCGAAAATCACAGCAAAATGAGCAAGAACACAGGCTTGGGAGCAAGTTTGATTTTTTCTGGAGGAAGAAGAAGGAGATGGGTGGCTGACATAAGTGAGTGGGCCCCTGTGGGACCCACAAGCCTCCTGGGCGCGCCCAGGGGTGGGCGCGCCCAGGGGGCTTGTGGCTCACAGGTGCACCCCCCCTGGGGTGTGTTCAGTGCCAAAAATTCTTAAATATTCTGGAAAAAATCATACCAAATTTTCATGGCATTCTGAGGACTTTTATTTTTGGGCCATTTTTTATTGCACGGAAAATTCAGAAAACAGGATAATCAGGGCATTTTATTTTATTCTACTAAAAATAACAGAGAGAAAAAGGTGGTTACAGAAAGTTGTGCTTACTAAATTCATCGACCACATGCCCCTCAAAAAGAATCCATTAATAAGGTTGATCAAGTCTTATTAACAAACTATTTCCGAATGGCATGAAACCGAAGAATTTTCGTATAACACTAAGTTACCTCAATGGGGATATGCATCTCCCCAACAATAAGAATTTCATATTTCTTTTTGACAGTAGGAAGAGGAAATTTGAATACCCCAATAGTGATTGTCGAAACCTTTTCAATACAATTGATACCATTCACCGAACTTTGTTTCTTTGGAAAATAAACCATATGCTCATTACCATTGACATGAAAAGTGACCTTGCTTTTGTTGCAATCAATAGAAGCCCCTACAGTATTCAAAAAGGGTCTACCAAGGATAATCGACATGTTGTCATCCTCGGGCATATCAAGTATAACAAAGTCTATCAAGATAGTAACATTTGCAACTACAACGGGAACATCCTCGCAAATTCCAATAGGTATAGCAGTGGATTTATCAGCCATTTGCAAAGATATTTCAGTAGGTGTGAGCTTATTCAAATCAAGTTTTCTATGTAAAGAGAGGCATAACACTAACACCGGCTCCTAAATCACATAGAGCAGTTTTAACATAATTTCTTTTAATGGAGCATGGTATAGTGGGTATTCCTGGATCTCCTAATTTCTTAGGTATTCCACCCTTAAAAGAATAATTAGCAAGCATGGTGGAGATTTCAACTTCAGGTATTTTTCTTTTATTAGTGACAATATCTTTCATATACTTAGCATAGGGAGACATTTTCAACATATCAATCAAGCGAGTGCGCAAAAAGACAGGTCTAACATTTCAACAAAGCGCTCAAAATCTTCATCATCCTTATTTTTAGATGGTTTAGTAGGGAAAGGCATAGGTTTTTGAACCCAGGGTTCTCTCTCCTTTCCATGTTTTCTAGCAACAAAGTCTCTTTTATCATATCTTTTATTCTTAGGAGGTGGGTTATCTAGATCAACAGCAGGTTCTATTTCTACATCATTATCTGTTTGAGCATCAACATGAACATTATCATTATCATTGTCATTATCCTTATCATTATCATTATCACTGGGTGTATGTTCATTACCAGATTGTGTCTCAGCATCAGAAATAGAAACATCATTATGATTCTCAGGAGGTTTTCCTATCTCAGGTTCACTAGGAGCAGGCAAAGTTTTATCATTTTTCTTTTTCTTTTTCTTCTTAGATGGACTAGGTGCATCAATATTATTTCTTTGAGAATCTTGTTCAATTCTTTTAGGATGACCTTCAGGATATAGAGGATCCTGAGTCATGCTACCTCCTCTAGTAACAACTCTAACAGCATGGTCATTCTTTTTATTATTTATCTCATCAAGCAAATCATTTTGTGACTGAGCAATTTGTTCTAACTGAGTCTGGACCATAGAAGCATGTTTACTCAAGCATTTAACATCATTAGCGGTTTTAAACATCAAATCACTCAAGCGTTCAATCATGATGGCATTCCGTTTTAGTTGATTGCTAACATACATATTAAAGTGTTCCTGTTTAATGATGTAATTGTCAAACTCATACAGGCATTGACTAGCAGATTTATTATACGGAATATCACCTTCATCAAACCTGGTGAGAGAATTTACCTCCACTACCTGTGTCGGGATGTTGAGCCCATGTATTTCTTCAATAGGTGGTAAATTCTTAACATCTTCAGCTTTAATACCTTTTTTCCTTCATAGATTTCTTAGCTTCTTGCATATCTTCTGGACTGAGAAATAGAATACCTCTCTTCTTCGGAGTTGGCTTAGGTGGTGGTTCAGGAAGTGTCCAATCATTGGCATTTCTCAATATATTATTCAATAGTACTTCAGCCTGTCCAACAGTTTGTTCCCTGAAAACAGAACCAGCACAACTATCTAGGTAGTCCCTAGAAGCATCGGTTAGTCCATTATAAAAGATATCAAGTATTTCATTTTTCTTAAGAGGATGATCAGGCAAAGCATTAAGTAGTTGGAGAAGCCTCCCCCAAGCATGAGGGAGATTCTCTTCTTCAATTTGCAAAAAGTTAAATATTTCCTGTAAGGCAGCTTGTTTCTTATGAGCAGGAAAATATTTCCTGTAAGGCAGCATAGTGATAACCCACAAGTATAGGTGATCAATCATAGTCCTTTCGATAAGTAAGAGTGTCGAACCCAACGAGGAGCAGAAGGAAATGACAAGCGGTTTTCAGCAAGGTATTCTCTGCAAGTACTGAAAGTAGCGGTAACAGATAGTTTTGATAGCAAGATAATTCGTAACAAGTAACAAGTAATAACGGTAAAAATAAGTGCAGCAAGGTGGCCCAATCCTTTTTATAGCAAAGGACAAGCCAGAACGATCTCTTATAATAAGCAAAGCGTTCTCGAGGACACATGGGAATTTCATCTAGTCACTTTCATCATGTTTGTTTGATTCGCGTTCGTTACTTTGATAATTTGATATGTGGGTGGACCGGTGCTTGGGTGATGTTCTTACTTGAACAAGCCTCCCACTTATGATTACCCCCTCTCGCAAGCATCCGCAACTACGAAAGAAAAAATTAAGATAACTCAAACCATAGCATGAAACATATGGATCCAAATCAGCCCTTTACGGAATAGCGCATAAAGTAGGGTTTATGCTTCTGTCACTCTAGCAACCCATCATCTAATTACTACTCCACAATGCCTTCCCTTAGGCCCAAAGATGGTGAAGTGTCATGTAGTCGACGTTCACACGACACCACTAAAAGAAGCAACAACATACATATCATCAAAATATCGAACGAATACCAAATTCACATGATTACTTATGACAAGACTTCTCCCATGTCCTCAAGAACAAAAGTAACTACTCACTAATCATATTCATGTTCAAGATCAAAGGGGTATTGAATAGCATTAAGGATCTGAACATATAATCTTCCACCAAATAAACCAACTAGCATCAACTACAAGATGTAATCAACACTACTAGCAACCCACAGGTACCAATCTGAGGTTTTGAGGCAAAGATTGAATACAAGAGATGAACTAGGGTTTGAGATGAGATGGTGCTGGTGAAGATGTTGATGAAGATTGGTCCTCCCATGATGAGAGGATCGTTGGTGATGTCGATGGCTCCGATTTCCCCCTCCCGGAGGGAAGTATCCCTGGCGGAATCGCTCCGCCGGAGAGCTAAAATAGCTCCTGCCCAGGTTCCTCCTCGAGATGGCGCGCTTCGTCCTGAAAGTCTTCTAATTATTTTTTTTCTAGGGCAAATGACCTTATATAGTAGAAGGAGGGGGCCAGACGCCAGCTGTGGGCCCCACAAGGCAATAGGGCGCACCCAAGGGGGCGCACCCTGTTGCCTTGTGGGCAACTGGTGGGTCCCCTCTGGTATTTCTTTTCTCCAGTATTTTTTATATATTCAATAAAAAATCTCCGTAAAATTTTAGGTCAATTGGAGCTCTGTAGAATAGGTATCTCTGATGTGGCTATTTCAGGTCCAGAATTTCAGCTGCCGGCATTCTCCCTCTTCATGTAAATCTTGCAAATTAAGAGAGAAAAGGCATAAGGATTGTACCATAAAGTGAAATAATGATTAAAAACATAATAATTAACAGTAGGAAATCATGATGCAAATTGGACGTATCAACTCCCCCAAGCTTAGACCTCGCTTGCACTCAAGCGAAAAGTCAAAATCGATAATCATGACCACATGTTTAGAGAGAGAGAGACGTCGATAAAAATGAAATACGGGCATGGAGCATCATGATCCTTATTATAATAGAAATATATCATCATAAAACTTCTCATGAAAAAGTGACAATTCATCCACAAGTTAAAGTATGAACAATAAACCAAATTGAAAACTAACAAACTATGATCTCAGTCACTGAAGCAATTGCAATTCATCATATTATAAGAAATAGTCTATGTAAGAGCTTTGTTTAGCGAGTTCACATACTCAACTATCATTTAGTCTTCTATGATTGTTGACACTCAAGTCATACTTATGGAGCAAAAGTTTTAGTCGAACACATAGATAGATAGGGGCATATAATTTCGCCTCCCAACGTATTTACCTCAAGGGTAATGTCAACAATAATAACTCATGATCACCTACATTCAACTGGATATATATGCATGGATCAATCCCCACCACATGATGTTTGCCAAAAGAGAAAATAAAAACGGAATAGAGGAGAACACTATTGACTCTTGCATGAAAGTAAATACATAAAGTAAAAGATAGACCCTTCGCAGAGGGAAGCAGAGGTTGTCATGCGCTTTTGTTTTTGGATGTGCAAGCTCTTAATGTAAAGGAATGTTACTTTATATTGCCCCGTGTGATAGCGACCTTTGTTATGTAGTCTGTCGCTTTTATTGCTCCACCATCACAAGATCGTACAAAGCTTATTTTCCCTTACAATAAAAGTTCATACATATTTAGGAGCATTTTTTATTGCTTTTGCACCGATGACAACTTACTTGAAGGATCTTATTCAATCCATAGGTAGATATAGTGGACTCTCATGACATGAAACTGGGTTTAAGGGTTTTGGATGCACAAGTAGTATCTCTACTTGGTGCGGATTTTTGGCTAGCAAAGATAGGGGGCAAACACCACATGTTAGAGGATCCAAAACAATATAACTTCTGTGTGAATATAAGCAACCATAACCCATTACGTTGTCTTCCTTGTCCAACGTCAACTAATTGACATAGAATATTTGATGGGGGCTTACAATCATAAAAGATGTCCAAGATAGTGTATTTATATGTGAGACCTCTCTTCCTTTATTACTTTTTCATGAATTGCTACAATGACCAATGCTATGTTTGTCAACTTCCAACAAGTTTTATCAATTATACTTCTTTTATGTGAAGTCATCACTCCCCATGGGATTAGCATATGATCTTATTTTTATTCTTTCTTTATTTCTAAGATTGGATCATCAAAAGCAAAACACTCAACTCAAACTACTCTTCATTATATAACTCTCACACACGATTACATAGATAGATAGATCACAAAGCAAACACTCAAAACTAAATCATACTAAAAACTTTATTCCTCTAAATCATGAAATAACTAAGGATCGAACTAAGATAGATAATGATGATGAAAAAGTGATGGTGATACGATACTGGGGTGCCTCCCCCAAGCTTGGCACAAGCCAAGGGGAGTGCCCTTACCCGTGTACTCAAGTCTCCTTCTTCGGTGATGGTGGTGATGGTGAAGTAGTGGGCTTGTCCTTCAGCTTTAGCAAGTACTCCAGATTACGATTGATCCTTCGAAGGGCATGATTCTGCTCTTCTAACATAATAACCTCATGAGTGAGCGAAGTATTTTGGGCACAAATTGCTTCAACAACCTTTAATGCATTGATTTCAGATGAAGAGAGGTTGTGATGAAGAGTTTGCAATATGTCTCCCTTTTCTGTGGGTTCCTTCTGGTGCATGGCCTGGTCTTCTTCTCCTTGAATCCGGTCCTCCATGACCTTTCCGGGTTCCTCCTCCATAGCTGTGTCCTCCTCTCTGGGTGACCACTCATAATATACTTCGCTGAAAGGACGTTTGCCGGGTGAAGGTGGAACAATCCGGTGCTTGGTGCGGAGTCTTCGAGGAGCCATGGCGATCTAGATCTGTCAGAAAAATAGCCCGAAACAAGAACAGAGGAGAAACTTGCGATGCGGTGGTCAAAACATACAGGAGTATATATAAAGATTTTTTATCTTGCAAAACAAGCATACGGGAAGAAAACGGAGTCGGGAAGGCACATGTGGGCCCCACAAGGCATCAGGGCACGCCCAGGGGGGTCGCGCCCTGTTGCCTTGTGGGCAACACGTGGGTCCCCTCGGCTGTTTCTAATTTTTGTAATTTTTCTAATATTCCAAAACTAACAGAAATATTTTTTATGCAATTTTTGGAGTCGGTTTACTTACCGTATCACATACCTACCCCTTTTCAGGGTTCTGGAGCGTTCCGGAAGGACTCTTTGATGTGTTCATCCGGTATAACTGTTTCAATAATATTAGTTTCAACATTAATGGAAGTACCTGAAATATAATGATTAATTCTTTGTCCATTCACCACTCTCGGATTATTGCCTTCGGAGTTATTTATTTTGATGGCTTCGGAGCGATAAACTTCTTCGATGACATATGGCCCCTCCCATTTAGAGAGAAGTTTTCCTGCAAAAAATCTTAAACGGGAATTGTATAATAAAACATGATCACCTACTTTGAATTCCCATTTTTGAATTCTTTTATCATGCCATCTTTTAACTTTTTCTTTAAACAACTTAGCATTTTCATAGGCTTGGGTTCTCCATTCATCCAGAGAGCTAATATCAAATAATCTCTTCTCACCGGCAAGTTTAAAATTATAGTTAAGTTCTTTAATTGCCCAATAAGCTTTATGTTCTAGTTTAAGAGGTAAATGACATGCTTTTCCATAAACCATTTTATACGGAGACATACCCACAGGATTTTTATATGCAGTTCTGTAAGCCCATAATGCATCAACAAGTTTCTTAGACCAATTCTTTCTGGATCTATTAACAGTCTTTTGCAAAATCAATTTTATTTCTCTATTAGTTAATTCAACTTGGCCACTAGACTGAGGATGATAACGAGATGCAATTCTATGGTTAACATCATATTTAGCAAGCAACTTACGGAAAGCACCATGATAAAAATGTGAACCACCATCAGTCATTAAATATCTAGGGACTCCAAACCTCGGGAAAATAACTTATTTAAGCATTTTAATAGAAGTGTTATGATCAGCACTACTAGTTGGAATAGCTTCTACCCACTTAGTAACGTAATCAACAGCAACTAAGATATGAGTATACCCGTTGGATTTAGGTAAAGGTCCCATATAATCGAAACCCCAAACATCAAATGGTTCAATAACAAGTGAATAATTCATAGGCATTTCCTGACGTCTACCAACATTACCAATTCTTTGATATTCATCACAAGAAAGGACAAACTTACGTGCATCCTTGAAAAGAGTAGGCCAATAAAAACCAGATTGTAATACCTTGTGTGCAGTTCGGTCTCCCGCATGGTGTCCTCCATATGCCTCGGAGTGGCACTTACGTAGGATTTGTTCCTGTTCATGCTCAGGTACACAACGTCTAATAATAACATCTACCCCTTCTTTATATAGATGTGGGTCATCCCAAAAGTAATGTCTTAAATAAAAAAAAGATTTTTCTTTTGTTGGTATGTAAAGCTAGGTGGTATGTATTTAGCAACAATGTAATTAGCATAGTCTGCATACCAAGGAGTATTACGAGAAGCATTTATCACAGCTAATTGTTCATCAGGAAAATCATCATTAATAGGAAGTGGGTCATCAAGAACATTTTCCATTCTAGACAAATTATCAGCTACGGGATTCTCAGCTCCCTTTCTATCAATCATATGCAAATCAAACTCTTGTAGCAAAAGAACCCACCTAATAAGTCTAGGTTTAGCATCTTTCTTTTCCATATGATATTTAATAGCAGCACGATCAGTGTGAATAGTAACTTTGGAATCAACAATATAGGATCTAAATTTATCACATGCAAACACAACTGCTAAAAATTCTTTCTCAGTAGTAGCATAATTTCTTTGAGCACTGTCAAGAGTTTTACTAGCATAATGGATAACATTTAATTTCTTAGCAACTCTTTGTCCTAGAACAGCACCAACAGCATAATCACTAGCATCACGCATAATTTCAAAGGGTAGGTTCCAATCAGGTGGTTGAACAATAGGTGCAGAAATTAAGGCTTTCGTAAGTATTTCGAAGGCTTCTACACAATCATCATCAAAAACGAATGGAACATCTTTTTGCAAGACATTGGTAAGAGGTCTAGAAATTTTAAAGAAGTCTTTTATAAACCTTCTATAGAAACCAGCATGACCAAGGAAACTTCTTATACCTTTGATATCTTTAGGACATGGCATTTTCTCAATAGCATCAACTTTAGCTTTATCAACTTCAATACCTCTTTCAGAAATTTTATGCCCAAGGACTATACCTACATTCACCATAAAGTGGCACTTCTCCCAATTCAAGACAAGATTAGTTTCTTCACATCTCTGCAAAACTCGATCAAGGTTGCTCAAGCAATCATCAAAAGAAGTTCCACAAACGGAGAAATCATCCATGAAAACCTCAACGATCTTTTCACAAAAATCAGAGAATATTGCAGTCATACATCTTTGAAAGGTAGCAGGTGCATTACATAAACCAAAACGCATATGACGATAAGCATAAGTTCCAAAAGGACAAGTAAAGGTGGTTTTCTCTTGATCTTCAGGTGACACAGGTATTTGAGAGAAACCAGAATAACCATCTAGGAAACAAAAATGTGTATGCTTAGACAATCTTTCTAACATTTGATCAATAAAAGGCAAGGGGTAATGATCTTTTCTAGTAGCTTTATTTAATTTCCTGAAATCAATTACCATCCTATAACCAGTTACAATTCTTTGTGGGATAAGTTCATTTTTATCATTGGGAACAACGATAATACCTCCTTTCTTAGGAACACAATGAACATGACTTACCCATCTACTATCAGCTATGGGATAAATTATACCTTCTTCCAGAAGCTTTAATATTTCAGTTCTTACCACATCCTTCATTCTAGGATTCAGCCTTCTTTGATGATCAACACTGGGTTTAGCATCTGGCTCCATATGAATTTTATGCTGACATAAAGTGGGACTGATGCCCTTAAGATCATCGAGAGTATATCCAATAGCGGCACGGTGCTTCTTCAGAGTTTTAAGTAATCTCTTTTCTTCATGCTCTGAAAGGTTAGCACTAATAATAACAGGATATATCTCCTTTTCATCAAGATAAGCATATTTAAGAGTATCAGGTAATTGCTTTAAATCAAATATAGGATCACCCTTGGGTGGAGGTGGACCTCCCAAGGTTTCAATAGGCAAATTATGTTTCAGGATAGGTGCTTGTTTAAAGAATAATTCATCTATTTCATTTCTTTCATTCATATTCATGTCATTCTCATGCTCAAGCAAATATTGTTCTAATGGATCAGTAGGAGGCATAGCAATAGAAGCAAGACCAATAATTTCATCTTTATTGGGTAATTCTTTATCTTGAGGTTGTCTACGAAACTTAGAGAAATTAAACTCATGAGACATCTCACCAATATTAACACTAACAATTTCTTTAGTGGAATCTATCTTAGCATTAACAGTATTCAAGAAGGGTCTACCAAATATAATGGGACAAAAATCATCTTGTGGTGATCCAAGAACAAGAAAATCAGTAGGGTATTTGATCTTACCACACACGACTTCAACATCTCTAACAATCCCAAGTGGTGAAATAGTATCTCTATTTGCAAGCTTAATAGTAACATCAATATCTTCAATCTCAACAGGTGCAATATCATTCCTGACTTCTTGGTAAAGAGTAAACGGAATAGCACTCACACTAGCACCAATATCACATAAACCATGATAGCAATGATCTCCAATTTTAACAGAAATAACATGCATGCCAACTACAGGTTTGTTTTTATCTTTAGGGTCTGGCTTAGCAATCCTAGTTGCTTCATCACAGAAATATATGACATGTCCATCAATATTATCAACCAAAAGATCTTAAACCATTGCAACACTAGGTTCAACTTTAATTTTGTCAGAGGGTTTAGGTGCTCTAATATTACTCTTATTAACCACAGTTGAAGCTTTAGCATGTTCCTTAATCCTAACAAGGAAAGGAGGTTTCTCAATATAAGCAGTAGGCACAACTGGATCAACATGGTAAACAATTGTTTCTTCTTTAACACTAACAGGTTCTTCATTCAATTCAATAGGTGGGTGATATTTAAACCATTTCTCCTTAGGGAGATCAACATGAGCAGCAAAATATTCACAAAAGGTAGCTACTATCTCAGAGTCAAGTCCATATTTAGTGCTAAACTTACGAAAAACATCAATTTCCATAAAAGATTTAACACAATCAAACTCAAGATTTATACCTGACTCATTACCTTTGTCGATTTCCCAGTCTTCAGAGTTACATTTAATTCTTTCTAGAAGATCCCATCTAGATTCAATAGTTTTCTTCATAAAGGAACCAGCAGAAGAAGTATTGAGAATGGATTGATCATTATAAGAAAGCCGAGCATAAAAGTTTTGAAGAATTATTTCTCTTGAGAGCTCATGATTGGGGCATGTGTGCAACATATACTTAAGCCTCACCCAAGCTTGAGCGATACTTTCTCCTTCACGAGGCCAAAAATTATATATATAATTCCGATCATGATGAACCAAATGCATAGGATAAAATTTCTGGTGGAATTCCGGCTTCAACCGGTTCCAGTCCCATGTTTCAGTATCATCACATAGCCTATACCACATCAATGCCTTTCCCTCCAAAGATAAAGGGAATACTTTCTTCTTAACTCCATCTCCGGATAAACCTGCAAGCTTAAATAATCCACAAATTTCATCCACATAGATCAAGTGCATATCGGGATGTACCGTTCCATCTCCTGTATAAGGATTAGCTAGCAGTTTCTCTATCATACCCGAAGGAATTTCATAATAAATATTTTCAGTAGGTTCAATAGGTTGAGGAGCAACTCTTATTGCTTCCGGTCGAGGTGAAGATACCCCAAACAAGCCCCTCAAAGGATTACTTTCCATAATGACAAGTGACAATAAATGTCAACACATAATATAAATGTTTCCTTACCAAATTCCACTCACCAAAGGCGCTTCACTCCCCAGCAACGGCGCCAGAAAAGAGTCTTGATAACCCACAAGTATAGGGGATCAATCATAGTCGTTTCGATAAGTAAGAGTGTCGAACCCAACGAGGAGCAGAAGGAAATGACAAGCGGTTTTCAGCAAGGTATTCTCTGCAAGTACTGAAAGTAGAGGTAACAGATAGTTTTGATAGCAAGATAATTCGTAACAAGTAACAAGTAATAACAGTAACAATAAGTGCAGCAAGGTGGCCCAATCCTTTTTATAGCAAAGGACAAGCCGGAACGATCTCTTATAATAAGCAAAGCGTTCTCGAGGACACATGGGAATTACATCTAGTCACTTTCATCATGCTTGTTTGATTCGCGTTCGCTACTTTGATAATTTGATATGTGGGTGGACCGATGCTTGGGTCCTATTCTTACTTGAACAAGCCTCCCACTTACGATTACCCCCTCTCGCAAGCATCCGCAACTACGAAAGAAGAATTAAGATAACTCTAACCATAGCATGAAACATATGGATCTAAATCAGCCCCTTACAGAATAGCGCATAAACTAGGGTTTAAGCTTTTGTCACTCTAGCAACCCATCATCTAATTACTACTCCACAATGCCTTCCCTTAGGCCCAAAGATGGTGAAGTGTCATGTAGTCGACGTTCACACGATACCACTAAAGGAAGCAACAACATACATATCATCAAAATATCGAACGAATACCTAATTCACATAATTACTTATGACAAGACTTCTCCCATGTCCTCAAGAACAAAATAACTACTCACAAATCATATTCATGTTCAAGATCAGAGGGGTATTGAATAGCATTAAGGATCTGAACATATAATCTTCCACCAAATAAACCAACTAGCATCAACTACAAGATGTAATCAACTCTACTAGCAACCCACAGGTACCAATCTGAGGTTTTGAGACAAAGATTGAATACAAGAGATGAACTAGGGTTTGAGATGAAATGGTGCTGGTGAAGATGTTGATAAATATTGGTCCTCCCACAATGAGAGGATCGTTGGTGATGTCGATGGCTCCGATTTCCCCCTCCCGGAGGGAAGTATCCCCGGCGGAATCGCTCCGCCGGAGAGCAAAAATAGCTCCTGCCCAGGTTCCGCCTCGAGACGGCGGCGCTTCGTCCCGAAAGTCTTCTCATTATTTTTTCTAGGGCAAATGACCTTATATAGCAGAAAGAGGGGGCCAGACACCAGCTGTGGCCCCACTAGGCAATAGAGCGCGCCCAAGGGGGCCACGCCCTGTTACCTTGTGGGCAACTGGTGGGTCCCCTCTGGTATTTCTTTTCTTCAGTATTTTTTATATATTCAATAAAAAAATCTTCGTAAAATTTCAGGTCAATTGGAGCTCTGTAGAATAGGTATCTCTGATGTGGCTATTTCTGGTCTAGAATTTCAGCTGCCGGTATTCTCCCTATTCATGTAAATCTTGCAAATTAAGAGAGAAAAGGCATAAGGATTGTACCATAAAGTGAAATAATGATTAAAAACATAATAATTAACAGTAGGAAATCATGATGCAAATTGCACGTATCACATAGGCATTGGATTAGTGATAGATAATTATGTTGGATGACATTCATCATGTAACAGTCACAACCTAGGGTGATACACAATAGCTCCAATTCATCAATGTAATGTAGGCATGTATTCCGTATATAGTTATACGTGCTTATAGTAAGAACTTGCATGACATCTTTTGTCCTACCCTCCCGTGGCAGCGGGGTCCTTAAGGAAACTAAGGGATATTAAGGCCTCCTTTTAATAGAGAACCGGAACAAAGCATTAGCGCATAGTGAATACATGAACTCCTCAAACTACGACAATCACCGGAAAGAATAACAATTATTGTCACCTTGGGGTATGCGGATCATGACATGTAACAGGTGCATATAACTTGCAAGATAGGATCAAGAACCCAAATATATTCATGAAAACATAAAGGTTCAAATGTGAAATCATGGCACTCGGGCCCTAGTGACAAGCATTAAGCATAGCAAAGTTATAACAACATCAATCTCAGAACATAGTGGATACTAGGGATCAAAGCCCTAACAAATTGACTCGATTACATGGTAAATCTCATCCAACCCATCACCGTCCAGCAAGCCTATGAAGAAATTAGTCACACATGACGGTGAGCATCATGAAATTGGTGATGGAGGATGGTTGATGATGACGACGGTGTCGAATCCCCCTCTTCGGAGCCCCGAACGGACTCCAGATTAGCCCTCCCGATGAAGAACAGGAGGTGGCGGGGGCTCCGTCTCGTAAAATGCGATGATTCTTTCTCTCCGATTTTTTCTCCACGAATAGGTACTTATAGCGTTGGAGTTAGGTCAAACGGAGCTGCCAGGGGCCCATAAGCCTGCCAGGTGCGCCCTGGGGGGGTGGCCGCGCCCCCCAGGCTTGTGGCGCCTGGTGGCCCCCCCTCTGGTAGATCTTTGCACCAATATTTTTTACATATTCTGAAATAATTCTCTGTAAATTTTTAGGTCCATCCGAGAACTTTTATTTCTGCACAAAAACAATACCAAGGCAATTCTGCTAAAAACAGCGTCAGTCCGGGTTAGTTCCATTCAAATCATGCAAATTAGAGTCCAAACTAGAGCAAAAGTGTTTGGAAAAGTAGATACGTTTGGGACGTATCAGTTTTCAATGTAATCCCCACCTTAGAACCAAATTGAGTAATGTGATTATGGACCTTTTTATCTAAATTCTCAAGATGTTCAATAGTAGGCATTTTATTTTCAATTGCTTCTAACCTTTGCATAACATGTTCCAAAGTCAATGTTGTTTCATTAATAATGTTAGGTGGTGATCCCACTAAATTCCCCATAGCATGGAATACCTCTCTTCTTTGGAGTTGGCTAAGGTGGTGATACAGGAAGTGTCCAATCATCAGCATTTTTCAATAAGTTATTCAATAATTCCTGAGCTTGCTCCATTGTCCTTTCTCTGAAAACATGACCAGCACAACTATCTAGGTAGTCCCTAGATTCAGTCGTTAGTCCATTATAAAAGATATCAAGAATTTCATTCTTTTTAATAGGGTGATCATGCAAAGCATTAAGTAATGTGAGATGCCATATCCTACAAGGCAGCATGTCTCATGTGAGCAGGAAAATATTTTCCAGTAAAGTAATAGATCATATCCTGGGGACGACGCACACAAGCTGGAGCATATTATTAAACCACACTTTAGCATCACCCTTTAATGAAAAAGGAAACAACTTAAGAATATAATAGTATCGGATCTTTTCCTCTTGAGCAAATAGGGTTGCAATATTATTCAATTTAGTCAAGTGTGCAATAAATTTTTCAGATTCATAACCATGAAAAGGATCATATTCAACCAAAGTAATAAGTTTAGGATCAACAGAGAGTTCATAATCCTTATCAGTAACAAAAATAGGAGAAGTAGCAAATTTAGGATCAAGTTATCATCTTATTCATAGCTTTCTCCTTAACCATAGCAATCAAGCCTTCTATACCCTTATCACTATCATAAGCCATAAACTCTCTAGCAAAATCCTCATCTAATTCAATTGGATTACTAGACAAATCATAAACTTTATCTCTAATAAGGGAACGAGGTGTAACAGGTGATTCATGTTCTTCAGTAATTTCGGTTTCTTTAGTTCTAGTAATATGAGCATCAAGTAATTCACCGAGTGGAACGGTAGTATTAAGCAAGGTAGAAGCATTATCATGAGTATCATCAATAATAGAAGCAGTGCCTACTGAGTGTGACAAATCATCATGCGGAGTACGAGGTGGTTGTGTCACAAGTTGACTCAAAACAGTAGGTGAATCAAGCGTAGAGCTAGTTGGCAGTTCCTTACCCCCCCTCGTCTTAGAGGGCATGATCTTAGTTCTGGAATCTTTGTGGTTCTTCATAGTAAAGAAAATTTGTAGCAAATAATTGACTCCCAAGTGAACTAAATAAATTGAGTTATGCTCCTCGGCAACGGCGCTAGAAAATAGTCTTGATGACCCACAAGTATAGGGGATCGCAACAGCCTTCGAGGTTAGTATTTCACCCAAATTTATTGATTCAACACAAGGGGAGCCAAAGAATATTTATAAGCCTTAGCAGTTGAGTTGTTAGTTCAACCACACCTGAGAAATCACTTCCTTGCAACAATTTATTAGTAGCACAGTAATATGATAGTAGTGATAGTAGAGTAACAATAACAATAGAAGCAAGAGTAACAAGTTTGTAACAAGTAGAGCGGCAGTAACTTTCAAAGGCAATAGCAGAACAGCGTAGGCATTGAATAGCGATGGGATGTTCAGATGAGATTCAATATGTAACTATCACAACCTAGAGCGATACATACTAGGTACAATTCATCAATCATATGTAGGCATGTATTCCGTATATAGTTATACGTGCTTGCGATGAGAACATGCTTAACATCTTTTGTCCTACCCTCCCGTGCCAGCGGAGTACTAATGGAAACTAAGGGTAATTAAGGCGCTCTATTTAATAGATAACCAGAACAAAGCATTAACACACAGTGAATACATGAACGCCTCAAGTTGAGTTCATCCCCGTCGATATCCCAATTAGTGTCAACTTGGGGGTCTAAGCTTCAGAACGATAACATGTGCATACAACTTGCAGATATGATCAAGAACACAAATATATTCATGAAAACATAACATGTTCATATCTGAAATCATGGCACTCGGGCCGTAGTGACAATCATTAGGCATAGCAAAGTCATAGCAACATCAATCTCAGAACACAGTGGATACTAGGGATCAAGCCCTAACAAATTGATACGATTACATATGAAATTTCATCCAATCCCACCTACCTCCAGTATGCCTACAAGGGGATTACTCACACACGATTGTGAGCATCATGAAATTTTTGATGGAGAAGGGTTGGTGATGACGACAGCGACGAATCCCTCTCTTTGGAGCCTCGAACAGACTCCAGATCAGGGCTCCCGACGAAGAACAGGTGGTGCCGGTGGCTCCATATTGTAAAATGCGATGAAACTTTCTCTCTGATTTTTCTCTTCGAAGATGTGAATTTATAGCATCGAAATTAGGTCAAAATGATGTTCAGGGGACCCACAAGTCTGGGTGGCACGGCCAGGGGGTGGCCGCACCACCTGCCCTTGCGGGCCCCATGTGGCTCCTCTACGGTATTTCTTCATTCCAGTATTTTTTATATATTCCAAAATTATTCTCCAAAAATCTCCGTCCAATTTTGAGAACTTTATTTCTGCACAGAAACAACACCATAGCAGTTCTGCTGAAAACAGCGTCAGTCCGGGTTTGTTTCACTCAAATAATGCAAATTAGAGGCTAAAACAAGGGCAAAAGTGTTTGAAAAAGTAGATACGTTGGAGACGTATCAGTCTACAAATGATTTTGCTCATACTTCATTATTATTTCCATTTTTTTTCTTTCGTTGTCCAGCCGGACTAAGAGGAAACCCGAACGCATATTCCACGGCAAATAACATGAAGCATTCAAACCAAGAATCTTACCTAGAACCACACGAACATACACGCCAGTCGGCTAGTGCTACTCCCGTAGGAGTTATTGGATTCCCTGGAGAGGAAAGGTGATGTAGCACAGCAGCAGAAAGTATTTCCCCCAGTTAAGAACAAAGGTTGGAAGCTATTCACATTCCCAATGTGGCCTTCACTTCTAAACTTGTTGGTCAGTTTCGGCAACCACGTCAAGCAAACACTGAAGCCACTACCAGCATTGTACCTCAAAGAACTCATAAGCGTGCCAAGGTGATGACGGATAGGGAACTTCTTGTGTCCCTTCATAAAAAATAGGACAAGCACCATTTATGGCAAAAGCGTCAGATGCAAAGTCTTTTCAGTGACATCAATCGCATCAGAAACTTATCGACCAAAAATGCATTTGTTGCTCATGATGGTTGAGGGACTAATGTGTTTGTGAGATTCACAGGAGAACACAGGTAGAAGTCCCTATTGATTCGGTTTACCCATCAAAGATGACCCCTAAAAATGTATGAAGACATTGAAGACAATGGTGGTTCACAAAGACATTCCTGAGATAATGGTTCACGAAGACATTCACTTGAAGACAATGGAACGCAAAGACTTAGTCTTTTGGTTGTTTCATTTTCTTCTCTCTTGAGTCCTAGGAACCACCGTACTGTTAAGTGGGGTCGAGGTGAACAAAGTCAGAAACTGACGTGATGCTCAACCTAAATACCTATGTCTTCGAGCGAAGACAAATGAGAGAAAATCTCTTCCAGTGTTGGTTGAGTCAGCTTTACTTGTAGCCCAAGTCAAGTTGCCACATGGGTTCAGAATCCGACCGTTGTGACACGTGTCGAGTGGCCACTGACCTAGGGTCAGTTCTGTCATATCCCGTGCTAGCGTCTCCCACCGGTTGCACCCAATAGCCATAAGCTCCTTGGCTACCACAGGACTGAGTTACGACCATGTACGGATCCAAGCAGTAGCTCTGTAAATGACCTGCAAAAAATTAATAAGATGTTGTCTGTTAAATATCATGTCATTTCTGCAGTTCCATGTAGCTCAAAGTAGTGCACATACTCCTATGCGAATATGTCCCGCGGTACTTGACTCAACTCCGTTTAGACACGTCCCAAATAATGTGTTAGTACTATCCGAAGGGCTGACATTAAAGGCTACATGAATCGTATGCCATAGAAGCTTGGTGACTGGACATTTGAGAAAGAGGTGTTGTATCGTTTCATCTTGATCACAAAAGCAACATCGTTTAGTACCCTCCCACCTTCGTTTTGCCAAGTTATCCTTAGTTAGAATCACTTCCTTGTGTACAAACCACATGAAGATTTTGATTCTTAAAGGTACTCTAATTTTCCCAAATATGAATTGATTGGGGATTGGGCCAGAGTCTATTAAGTCTAAATACATAGATTTCACGGAGAATACCCCATTCACGGATAATATCCAGTGAATCATATCAGGTTCATCGGAGAGGTGAACGTCCATCAGCCTCCGCACGAGATGCAACCAGCTGTCCCATCGGTCCCCCATTAGAGACCTCTTGAACTGTATATTTAGAGGAATATATTATAATATTGTGCTAACATAAGCATCCTTACGTTGTACAATATTATAAAGAGAAGGATATTGTGTGGCTAGTGGCGTCTCCCCTAACCATGTATCTCCCTACAATCTAGTGGAGTTACCGTTCCCAATGATAAATTTAGTCCTTTGAAAGAAGGCTACTTTCGTCCTCATTAGCCCCTTACAGAAAGGTGAGTCATTGGGTCTTACAGAAGCCTGTGCTAGGGTCTTGGACTGCAGGTACTTATTGCACAATATTTGTACCAACATTCCTTCGGTTTCAACAGAAAGCCTGTACATCCATTTGCTGAACAGGCTTCTATTCTTAACCTCTAAGTTCTCAATTCCTAACCCACCTTGGTCCTTCAGCCTACAAATAATATCCCACTTGGTCCTATATTTTTTCTTAACTTCATCGCATTGCCAGAAAAGTCGTGATCGATAGAAGTCTAGCCTTTTCTGTACCCCCACAGGCACCTCAAAGAAAGACAATAGGAACATCGGCATGCTTGTTTAAACTGAGTTTATCAGAACAAGCCGACCTCCATAAGACATAAGCTTACCCTTCCGGCAGCTTAGTTTTTTTGTAAACCAATCTTCAATGCATTTCCACTCCTTATTGGATAACTTGCGATGATGAATTGGTATCCCTAGATAACTAAATGGTAGAGAACCCAATTCACACCCGAACAATTGTCTATATGAATCTTGTTCATCTTTGGCTCTCCCAAAATAGAACAATTCACTTTTGTTAAAATTAATCTTGAACCCCGACAATTGCTCAAAGAGGCATGACACTAGCTTCATATTTCTAGCTTTTGCCAGATCATGTTCCATGAAAATAATTGTATCGTTAGCGTATTGTAGTATGGACACACCACCATCCACTAGATGTGGTACGAGTCCGCCTACTTGCCCATCCTCCTTGGCCCGATTGATAAGAATTGCCAACATATCAGCCACTATGTTGAACAAAATAGGAGACATCGGGTCCCCCTGTTGCATCTGAAAATAATGACCTATGTCATCATTTACCTTAATCCCGACGCTGCCTTTTTGAATAAAGGACTCGACCTGTTTCCTCCGGGACTCGTCGAAGCACTTCATATGTAAGGCCTGTTGGAGAAACGACCATTTAACCTTGTCATATGCCTTCTCAAAATCCACTTTGAAGACAACTCCATCCAGTTTCTTCAAATGGATTTCATGCAGTGTTTCACGTAGGACAACAACACCCTCTAGTATATGTCTGCCCGGCATGAAAGCCGTTTGAGTTGGTTGTACCACATGATGTGCAATCCTCGTCAGCCGGTCCGTACCAAGTTTAGTAAAGATTTTGAAGCTCACATTAAGCAGACATAACGGTTTGAACTGCTCAATACGAACTGCCTCCTCCTTCTTTGGCAACAATGTTATTGTTCCAAAGTTTAGATGGAATAACTAGAGTTGGTCGTTAAACAAATCATAGAACATGGGCATGAGGTCACCCTTAATGATATGCCAGCATCTCTTATAGAACACTATTGGGAACCCATCCGGCCCTGGTTCCCTGCTATTCTTCATTCGTGTTATCACTTCAAGTACCTCTTTCTCTGTGAATGGCGCTGACAAAATCTCGTTCTCGTCAGCACCGAGCTGAGGTATATCCCCAACCACTCGCTCATCGAGCAACACAAAATTGTCCTCTGGTGCTCCAAAGAGTCTTTTATAATAACAAGAGATGTACAATTTTAGATTCTCGTGTCCTAAAATTGTACCCTCATCCTGTTCGAGCTGAAATTTCTTCTTCTTTCTATGCTTTCCATTTGCAATGAGATGGAAGAACTGTGTGTTGTCGTCTCCTTCGATGACCTGACGCACTTTCGCTCTAAGTGCCCACTTTGTTTCTTCTTCTCTGAGAAGAATCCGTAACTTCTCCTAGGCCTCATTCTTGGATGCCCGTTCATTCGCATCAAGTAGGTTAGATTCGGCTTTCAAATCTAACTCATCTATAATATCTAAATAGTACATCCCCACTAAACTAATTCTCTTGACATGCAGCCTAGCCACGTCACCAGACTTGCCACATCAGCGCTCAGTTTTAAACAGCGGCCAATTTTCTTTTCATGGTAATCATGCACTAATTACTCCATATGCTCCACGCGGCCCTCCCGCAATTAGGTGAACGTTTTTGTGACCCCATCTCTCCCCAATTAACTCTCCCAGTCCCCCCACCGAGGTTGATTTCCATGGATCTTTTATCTTCTATTTATATGGTAGAACATCTCCATCATCTTCCCAATTAACTCCTCCACCAACTAATTTTCCATGCCTCTTTTTATCTTCTACGGTAGATTATCTCCATCTTCTCCACCAAACAACGGAGATGCGGACCTTCAGGGCGTGCGCCATGTAGAGTATGGTCATCAACTCATCGTAGGTGCTTGACGACACGGCTCTACAAAAGCTCGAACCTGAAGAACGTGCATAGGATGGCCAGCGCCATATTCATCTGCAGGTACGTCGAGTCCTTTCCCTTTTCTAGGCAGAGCTGCGGCACCGCGTGGAACACCGTGAACTTGAACGGCGATGCGTTGCGGAACCTGCTGTTTCGTCGATCCACCGCTCAGGCCGGAAGCTAGCGGTGTCGAGGGCCCCACTGTACTCGATCTGCCCCATGGAGTAGGGCACGTCATTCACCATCCGCTGACATGCATCTTGGTGTCGTTCGGGAGCACCGTTCCTTCGATGGTACCAATGGCCTAGCCCATGAGCCGGTAACTAATCCCTTACCTTAATACCTAATTATATCTCTCAAATTTACCTTGCCGGGATGTTAATTTTGCTTCATGCATGTATGTTGCCACTCATACAAGTTATAGTCTTGGACGAAATTTGGAGTTCCTCATGCATGTATGTTCCCAGCGTCACGCCATCTGATACATATCAGGTTGTTCCTTATTACTCCATGGCTCCATTCATAACCCTGCTCTACTATCTTACTAATTGTGAGGTTATTCTACATGGTTTCCTGATTGTGTTTTGCCAGGCACATAGATATGAATGAGTCTCTGTATTATTTTCTATCCGAACGATGCATGGTCATTAGTTATTCTTCTGGATCATTATGAAATTGTGTTATCTAATTTAGTACTCATGCTGCTTTGTAGGGAGGTGCTTACTAAATGATTCCACACAAGCTTTGAAGCCCTGGATTGAAACGAAGAGCATAATTAGTTTTCTCTATTAAGCATTTGATAGCTCAGGTGGTGCTATTTCCACTGAATTTTTTAAAATTTAATTGATGATGCCCTTGCCAATTGATGCTTCCTGCTCTAAACTTATGTAACACCTACTTATGTACTATACTTTGTAGTACTTATGTACTAAAATGCAGAAGATTGATTTACAACAGGAGTCACACACAATACACAATAAATATCTCAAAACGACAATTTGCACATAACCTTTCATATCATCTCCATTTTAGAATCTCCGTACATAATGCATATATATACATTGGTTTGTATGTAGATCATATGAGATCAATTATGCCATACCACTATATTTAATAAAAATATCACATAATGCACATTTTTGCTATCTTTATAATTACACTCCAAGAACTGTGTCTATTTCAGTTTTTTCATCTTAAGATCATATATCTACTATGCAAACAAATGTATTCAATTTGTGTATTATCATATGCGTAGGACTTAGAGTTCCCGCAGCAACGCGCGGGGCGTCATCTAGTTTATAAGGTGGATAAGCCTTTCTTTCTCCACCTTATAGATCCCACTTTCATTTTTTGCCCAGCCCCTCAGGAACTGTCGCAAATGTCTAATCTTGTTTTGCCATATATCTACATTTGACTGTCACTCTAGCAACCCATCATCTAATTACTACTCCACAATGCCTTTCCTTAGGCCCAAAGATGGTGAAGTGTCATGTAGTCGACGTTCACACGATACCACTAAAGGAAGCAACAACATACATATCATCAAAATATCGAACGAATACCTAATTCACATGATTACTTATGACAAGACTTCTCCCATGTCCTCAAGAACAAAAGTAACTACTCACAAATCATATTCATGTTCAAGATCAGAGGGGTATTGAATAGCATTAAGGATCTGAACATATAATCTTCCACCAAATAAACCAACTAGCATCAACTACAAGATGTAATCAACACTACTAGCAACCCACAGGTACCAATCTGAGGTTTTGAGACAAAGATTGAATACAAGAGATGAACTAGGGTTTGAGATGAGATGGTGCTGGTGAAGATGTTGATGAAGATTGGTCCTCCCACAATGAGAGGGTCGCTGGTGATGTCGATGGCAACGATTTCCCCCTCCCGGAGGGAAGTATCCCCGGTAGAATCTCTCCGCCGGAGAGCAAAAGTGCTCCTGCCCAAGTTCCGCCTCGAGACGGCGGTGCACCATCCCGAAAGTCTTTTTTATATTTTTTCTAGGGCAAATGCACTTATATACTAGAAAATGGGGGCCAGAGGCTGGCCAGGGGCCCCACGAGGTACCAGGGCGCGCTTGGGGGGGTGGCGCGCCCTGGTGCCTCGTGGGCACCTGGGTGGCCCCCTCTGGTACTTCTTGCTTCCAGTATTTTTTATTTATTCCAAAATAATTCTCCGTGAAATTTCAGCTCATTTGGAGATGTGCAGAATAGGTATCTCTGACATAGCTTTTCAGGTCCAGAATTCCAGCTGCCGGCATTCTCCCTTCTTGTGTAGATCTTGCATATTAAGAGAGAAAAGGCATTAGAATTGCTCCAAAAAGTGTTATATTGATTAAAAATACTATAAATAACAGTAGCAAAACATGATGCAAAATGGACGTATCAACTCCCCCAAGCTTAGACCTCGCTTGTCCTCAAGCGGAAGCCGATATCGATAATCATGTCCACATGTTTAGAGAGAGAGGTGTCGATAAAAACAAAATACGGACATAGTAGCATCATGATCATTATTATAATAGCAATATTTATTATCATAAACTTCTCATGAGCAAGTAACAATTCATCACAACAATAAAGTATAAGGCATAAACTTTCTTGAAAACTAACAAACTATGTTCTCAGTCAACAATGCAATTGCAATTCATCATACTTTCAGGAAGGGTCTCATGTAGGAGCTTTTCAGCAAGTCCACATACTCAACCATCATTTAGTCTTCTATGATTGCTAACACTCACGACATATATATGGAGCAAAAAGTTTCAGCCAGACACATAGAAAGATAGGGGCTTGTGAGTTTGCCTCCCAACTTATTCACCTCAAGGGTGATGTCAACAATAATAACTCATGATCACTCATATCCAACTGGATATATATGCCTAAATCTTTCCCCACCACATGATGCTTACAAAAGAGAAAAATAAAAAGGAAGTAGAGGAGAACACTATTGACTCTTGCATAAAACGTAAATACATAAAAGTAAAGGATAGGCCCTTTGCAGAGGGAAGCAGAGGTTGTCATGCGCTTTTTGTTGTTGGATTCAAGAGCTCTTAATGCAAAGGAACATCACTTTATATTGCCCCTTGTGATAGCAACCTTTATTATGCAGTCTGTCGCTTTTATTTCTTTACCATCACAAGTTCGTACAAAGCTTATTTCCCTTACAATAAAAGTTCAGACATGTTTAGAGGCATTTTTTATTGCTTTTTGCACCGATGACAACTTACTTGAAGGATCTTATTCAATCCATAGGTAGATATAGTGGACTCTCATGACATGAAACTGGGTTTAAAGGTTTTGGATGCACAAGTAGTATCTCTACTTGGTGCGGATTTTTGGCTAGCAAAGATATTGGGCAAGCACCACATGTTGGAGAATCTATAACAATATAACTTCTATGTGAATATGAACAAACATAATTCATTACATTGTCTTCCTTGTCCAATGTCAACAATTTGGCATAAAATACTTAATGGTGGCTCACAATCATAAAAGATGTCTAAGATAGTATATTTGCATGTGAATCTTCTCTTCCCTTATTAATTCTT
Source organism: Elymus sibiricus (assembly GCA_039707655.1). Classification (NCBI taxonomy): domain Eukaryota; kingdom Viridiplantae; phylum Streptophyta; class Magnoliopsida; order Poales; family Poaceae; genus Elymus; species Elymus sibiricus. The sequence continues at coordinate 191,950,564 of CM077670.1, forward strand.
TCATGAATTGCATCATTGACTAATGCTATGCTTGTTAACTTCCAATAAATTTTACCACTTATACTTTTCTTTATGTAATGTCATTACTTTCCATAGGATTAGCATATGATCTTTTTCATTATTTTCATTGCTAGAATTGGAACATGAAAGTAAAGGAGCAAAAACTCAAACTACTCTTTATTATATAACTCTCAACTCGATTACATAGATAGATAGATCACGAAGCTAACACTCGAAAATAGATCATACTAAACTTTTATTCAACTAGATCACGAAATAACTAAGGATCGAACTAAACTAGGTAAAGATAATAAAAGTGATGGTGATACGATACCGAGGTACCTCCCCCAAGCTTGGCACAAGCCAAGGGGAGTGCCCATACCCATGTGATCAAGTCTCCTTCTTCGGTGATGGTGGTGGTGATGAAGTAGTGGGCTTATCCTCCAGCTTCCATGGCATAGGTTCCCCATCATAAAAAGATGAACGAGTCTCCGGAGTCCTGAAACTTGCAGGTAAACTCATACCTTTGAATCTTGCCTCATACTCAAAATTTTGGTTTTGGAGATCATAGATTTGACCTTGGAGATAGTCGATTCGTTCATTAAGCTTGAAGATGATGTCCCCCATCGATTGGCCCTCCACCTTATGATTACGGGTGAATTCCGTGATCATGGATTGGTTGGAGTTGAGTCCACGTTCCACCATCCCTTGGCACTTGAAGATCTCCTGCTCCACCGCTTCGAGCCTGGACTCCACGCTCCCAGTTTTCTTGGGTCCTTGAACATCCCGGATGTGAAGCACCCCCTCACGCATCTCAATGGCTTGAGGGTGTTTCATCACCTCCGGTAGGTAGGGGTTGATGACCTTCTCGTAGAACTTGTCCTTGGAAGAGCTTGGTGGAGCCATAGCGATCTAGATCTGTCAGAAAATAGCACGAAACAAGAGCAGAGGAGATTTCTGCGATACGGTGGTCAAAATGTCAGGGAGTATATATAAAGATTTTTTATCTTGCAAAACAAGTAATCCAGAAGAAAACGGAGTCGGGAAGGCTCACGTGGGGCCCACGGGCCACCAAGGCGCGCCAGGGGGGGTGGCGCGCCCTGGTGCCTCATGGGCACCAGGTGGGTCCCCTCGGTTGTTTCTTATTTTTGTATTTTTTCTAATATTCCAAAACTGACAGAAAATATTTTTATGGAATTTTTGGAGTCGGTTTACTTACCGTATCACATACCTCTTCCTTTTCAGGGTTCTGGAGTGTTTCGGAAGGTTTCTCTTAAGTATTCTTCCGGTGTAATTGTTTCAATAATATTAGTTTCAACATTAATGGGAGTACCTGAATTATAATGCTTAATTCTTTGCCCATTCACCACTCTCGGATTAGTGCCTTCGGAGTTATTTATTTTGATGGCTCCGGACCGATAAACTTCTTCGATGATATATGGTCCTTCCCATTTAGAGAGAAGTTTTCCTGCAAAGAATCTCAAACAAGAATTGTACAATAGAACTTGCTCACCTACTTTAAATTCCCGTTCTTGAATTCTTCTATCATGCCATCTTTTAACTTTTTCTTTAAACAATTTGGCATTTTCATAAGCTTGGGTTCTCCATTCATCTAATGAGCTAATATCAAATAACCTCTTTTCACCGGCAAGTTTAAAATCATAATTTAGTTCTTTAATTGCCCAATATGCTTTATGTTCTAACTCAAGAGGTAAATGACATGCTTTTCCATAAACCATTTTATAAGGAGACATACCCATAGGATTTTTATAAGCAGTTCTATATGCCCATAATGCATCGTCAAGTTTCTTAGACCAATTCTTTCTAGATCTATTGACGGTTTTTTGCAAAATTAATTTTATTTCTCTATTATTCAATTATACTTGACCACTAGTTTGAGGGTGATAGGGAGATGCAATTCTATGATTGACATCATATTTAGCGAGCAATTTACGGAATGCACCATGAATAAAATGTGAACCACCATCAGTCATTAAATATCTAGGGACTCCAAACCTCGGGAAAATAACTTCTTTAAGCATTTTAATAGAAGTGTTACGATCAGCACTACTAGTTGGAATAGCTTCTACCCACTTAGTAACGTAATCAACAGCAACTAAAATATGAGTATACCCATTGGATTTAGGAAAAGGTCCCATATAATCAAATCCCCAAACATCAAATGGTTCAACAGCAAGTGAATAATTCATAGGCATTTCCTGACGTCTACCAACATTACCAATTCTTTGACATTCATCACAAGATAGGACAAACTTACGAGCATCCTTGAAAAGAGTAGGCCAATAAAAACCAGATTGCAATACCTTGTGTGCAGTTCTGTCTCCCGCATGGTGTCCTCCGTAAGCCTCGGAATGACACTTCCGTAGGATTTGTTCCTGTTCATGCTCAGGTATACAACGTCTAATAATACCATCTACTCCTTCTTTATAAAGATGTGGGTCATCCCAGAAGTAATGTCTTAAATGAAAGAAGAACTTTTTCTTTTGTTGGTATGTGAAACTAGGTGGTATGTATTTGGTAACAATGTAATTAGCATAGTCCGCATACCATGGATTAGTACGAGAAGCATTTATGACAGCTAATTGTTCATCAGGAAAATCATCATTAATAGGTAGTGGGTCATCAAGAACATTTTCCATTCTAGACAAATTATCGGCTACGGGATTCTCATCTCCCTTTCTATCAATAATATGCCAGTCAAATTCTTGTAGCAATAAAACCCACCTAATGAGTCTAGGTGTAACGCCCCGGACACACCCGCCGGTGGTCGTTACTCCCGGCGAGATCTAGAATGGCCTCACAAATCAATACTAGTCTTTCGTGCGCAATTTGTCCTCACTCATGCGCACCCGGGAGCAACTTCCCGGTCGGTCACCCATCCTAAAATTACTCCAAGCTGAGCACGCTTAACTTTGGAGTTCTGTCCGAATGGGCTCCCGGAAAAGAAGGAATTTCTTATTGATATGAGTAGTCTATCATCCCTAATAAGCCAGGCTATCACATACACCCCCACTCAGAGGAACCGACGTCCTCGTCGGGCCACAGGAACGTTCCCTCTTGGCACAAACGTCTGTGCATCCAGTCCAGTACATGTGACATGCCGTGTGCCACGACGGGTCACAAACGTCATGAACAACATGACCGCGCACCTGTCCGCAAACATCCGTGTAACCGCGAGGGTCGGCTCTGATACCAACTTGTAACGCCCCGGACACACCCGCCGGTGGTCGTTACTCCTGGGGAGATCTAGACTGGCCTCACAGATCAATACTAGTCTTTCCTGCGCACTTTGTCCTCACTCATGCGCACCCGGGAGCAACATCCCGGTCGGTCACCCATCCTGAAATTACTCCAAGCTAAGCACGCTTAACTTTGGAGTTCTGTCCGAATGGGCTCCCGGAAAAGAAGGAATTCCTTATTGATATGAGTAGTCTATCATCCCTAATAAGCCAGGCTATCACACTAGGTTTAGTATCTTTCTTTTCCATAAGATGTTTAATAGCAGCATGATCGGTGTGAACAGTTACTTTAGAATCAACTATGTAAGATCTGAATTTATTACATGCAAACACAACTGCTAGAAATTCTTTCTCAGTAGTAGCATAATTTCTTTGGGCACTGCCTAGAGTTTTACTAGCATAATGGATAACATTTAATTTCTTATCAACTCTCTGTCCTAGAACAACACCAACAGCATAGTCACTAGCATCACACAAAATTTCAAAAGGCAAGTTCCAATCAGGTGGTTGAACAATAGGTGCAGTGGTTAAGGCTTTCTTAAGTGTTTCAAAGGCTTCTAGACAATCATCATCAAAAACAAATGGAACATCTTTTTGCAAAAGATTGGTAAGAGGCCTAGAAATTTTAGAGAAGTCTTTAATAAATCTCCTATAGAAACCAGCATGACCTAGGAAACTTCTTATACCTTTAATATCTTTAAGACATGGCATTTTCTCAATAGCATCAACCTTAGCTTTATCAACTTCAATACCTCTTTCAGAAATTTTATGCCCCAAGACAATACCTTCATTCACCATAAAGTGGCACTTCTCCCAATTCAAGAGAAGATTAGTTTCTTCACATCTCTGGAAAACTCGATCAAGGTTGCTTAAGCAACCATCAAAAGAAGTTCCGTAAACGGAAAAATCATCCATGAATACCTCAACAATCTTTTCACAAAAGTCAGAGAATATAGCAGTCATACATCTTAGAAAAGTAGCAGGTGCATTGCATAAACCAAAAGGCATACGTCTATAAGCATAAGTTCCAAAAGGACAAGTAAAGGGGGGTTTCTCTTGATCGGGTTGTGATACAGGTATTTGAGAAAAACCAGAATAACCATCTAGAAAACAAAAGTGTGTATGCTTAGACAATCTTTCTAACATTTGATCAATAAAAGGTAAGGGGTAATGATCCTTTCTAGTAGCTTTGTTTAATTTTCTAAAATCAATTACCGTCCTATAACCAGTTACAATTCTTTGTGGAATGAGTTCATTTTTATCATTAGGAACAACGGTAATACCTCCCTTCTTAGGGACACAATGAACAGGACTTACCCATCTACTATCAGCTATGGGATAGATTATACCTGCTTCCAGAAGTTTTAATATTCCGGTTCTTACCACCTCTTTCATCTTAGGATTTAATCATCATTGGTGGTCGGCAACTGGTTTAGCATCAGGCTCCATATTAATTTTGTGCTGACATAGAGTGGGACTAATGCCCTTAAGATCATCAAGAGTATATCCAATAGCAGCACGGTGCTTCCTGAGAGTTTTTAGTAATCTCTTTTCTTCATGAGCTGAAAGGTTAGCACTAATAATAACAGGATATATCTTCTTTTCATCAAGATAAGCATATTTCAATGTATCGGGCAATTGCTTCAATTCAAATACAGGATCACCTTTAGGTGGAGGAGGGCCTCCAAGAGTTTCAACAGGCAAATTGTGTTTAAGGATAGGTGGTTGATCAAAGAACATCTTATCTATTTCATTTCTTTCATTCATATGCATATCGTTTTCATGGTCCAGCAAATATTGTTCTAACGGATCAGTAGGAGGTACGGTAATAGAAGCAAGACCAATAATTTCATCTTTACTAGGCAATTCTTTATCATGAGGTTGTCTACGAAACTTGGAGAAATTAAACTCATGAGATATATCACCAAATTAACTCGAACCTTTTCCTTAACACAATCAATTTCAGCATTAACGGTATTCAAGAAAGGTCTACCAAATATAATGGGACAAAAATTATCTTGTTGTGAACCAAGTACTAAGAAATCAGTAGGGTATTTGATTTTTCCACACAAGACTTCAACATCTCTAACAATCCCAAGTGGTGTAATAGTATCTCTATTCGCAAGCTTAATAGTAACATCAATATCTTCAATCTCAACAGGTGCAATATCATGCATTACTTCTTGATATAAGGAAAATGGAATAGCACTCACACTAGCACCCATATCACACAAACCATGATAGCAATGATCTCCAATCTTAACAGAAACAACAGGCATACCAACTACGGGCTTGTTCTTGTCTAACTTATCTCGTTCATTTCTAACAGGTTTAGCAATTCTAGCAGCCTCCTCGCAAAAGTAAATAACATGCCCATCTATATTATCGACTAAGAGATCTTTAACCATAGCAACATCAGGTTCAACTTTAATTTGTTTAGAGGATCTAGGTGTTCTAATATTACTTTTGTTAAACACAGTTGAAGCTTTAGCATGTTCCTTAATCCTAACAGGAAAAGGTTGTTTCTCAATATAAGCAGTAGGCACAACTGGATCAACATGGTAAACAATTATTTCTTCTTTAACACTAATGGGTTCCTCAATCTTTTGTTTAATAGGGGGATGATATTTAAACCACTTCTCCTTAGGGAGATCAACATGAGTAGCAAATGATTCACAAAAGGAAGCTACTATCTCAGAGTCAAGTCCATATTTAGTGCTAAACTTATGAAAAGCATCGGTGGCCATAAAAGATTTAACACAATCGAACTCAAGTATTATACCTGACTCATTACCTTTATCGAGTTCCCAATCTTTAGAGTTGCGTTTAATTCTTTCCAGAAGATCCCATCTGAATTCAATAGTTTTCTTCATAAAGGAGCCAGTCGAAGAAGAATCGAGCGTAGTTTGATTATCATGAGAAAGCCGAGCATAAAAATTCTGTAAGATAATTTCTTTTGAGAGCTCATGATTGGGGCATGTGTACATCATGTACTTAAGCCTCCCCCAAGCTTGAGCGATGCTTTCTCCTTCACGAGGCCAAAAATTATATATATAATTCTGATAACGATGAACCAAATGCATAGGATAAAATTTCGGATGGAATTCCAGTTTCAATCAGTTCCAGTCCCATGTATCAGTATCATCACATAGCCTATACCATGTCAATGCCTTTCCCTCCAAAGATAAAGGGAATACTTTCTTCTTAACTCCATCTCCGGATAAACCTGCAAGCTTAAACAATCCACAAATTTCATCCACATAGATCAAGTGCATATCAGGATGTACTGTTCCATCTCCTGCATAAGGATTAGCTGGCAGTTTTTCTATCATACCCGGAGGAATCTCATAATAAATATTTTCAGTAGGTGCAGTAGGTTTAGGAGCAACTATTTGTGTTTCCGGTCGAGGTGAAGATACCCCGAACAAACCCCTCAAAGGATTACTTTCCATAGTGACAAGTGACAGTAAATTTCAGCACGTAATATAAATGTTTCCTTACCAAATTCCACTCACCAAAGGCGCTTCACTCCCCGGCAACAGCGCCAGAAAAGAGTCTTGATGACCCACAAGTATAAGGGATCAATCGTAGTCCTTTCGATAAGTAAGAGTGTCAAACCCAACGAGGAGCAGAAGGAAATGACAAGCGGTTTTCAGCAAGGTATTTTCTGCAAGCACTGAAATTATCGGTAACGAGTAGTTTGATAGCAAGATAATTTGTAACAAGTGACAAGTAGCAATAGTAACAAAGAGTGCAGCAAGTTGGCCCAATCCTTTTTGTAGCAAAGGGCAAGCCGGAACGATTTCTTATAGTAAGTAAAGCGTTCTCGAGGACACATGGGAATTTCATCTAGTCACTTTCATCATGTTTGTTTGGTTCGCGTTCGCTACTTTGATAATTTGATATGTGGGTGGACCGGTGCTTGGGTGCTGTTCTTACTTGAACAAGCCTCCCACTTATGATTACCCCCTCTCGCAAGCATCCGCAACTACGAAAGAAGAATTAAGATAACTCTAACCATAGCATTAAACATATGGATCCAAATCAGCCCCTTACGGAATAGCGCATAAACTAGGGTTTAAGCTTCTTTCACTCTAGCAACCCATCATCTAATTACTACTCCACAATGCATTCCCTTAGGCCCAAAGATGGTGAAGTGTCATGTAGTCGACGTTCACACGACACCACTAAGGGAATCAACAACATACATATCATCAAAATATCGAACGAATGCCAAATTCTCATGATTACTTATGACAAGACTTCTCCCATGTCCTCAAGAACAAAAGTAACTACTCACAAATCATATTCATGCCCAAGATCAGAGAGGTGTTGAATAGCATAATAGATCTGAACATATAATCTTCCACCAAATAAACCAACTAGCATCAACTACGAGATGTAATCAACACTACTAGCAACCCACACGTACCAATCTGAGGTTTTGAGACAAAGATTGAATACAAGAGATGAACTAGGGTTTGAGATGAGATGGTGCTGGTGAAGATGTTGATGAAGATTAGTCCTCCCACGATGAGAGGATCGCTGGTGATGTCGACGGCGACGATTTTCCCCTCCCAGAGGGAAGTATCCCCGGCAGAATCTCTCCGCCGGAGAGCAAAAGTGCTCCTGCCCAAGTTCCGCCTTGAGACGGCGGCGCACCATCCCAAAAGTCTTCTCTATATTTTTTCTAGGGCAAATGCACTTATATACCAGAAATGGGGGCCAGAGGCTGGCCAGGGGCCCCACGAGGTACCAGGGCACGCCTGGGAGGGTGGCGCGCCCTGGTGCCTCGTGGGCACCTGGGTGGCCCCCTCTGGTACTTCTTTCTTCCAGTATTATTTATTTATTCCAAAATAATTCTCCGTGAAATTTCAGCTCATTTGGAGATGTGCAGAATAGGTATCTCTGACATAGTTTTTCCAGGTCCAGAATTCCAGCTGCCGGCATTCTCCCTTCTTGTGTAGATCTTGCATATTAAGAGAGAAAAGGCATTAGAATTGCTCCAAAAAGTGTTATATTGATTAAAAACACTATAAATAACAGTAGCAAAACATGATGCAAAATGGACGTATCAGATAGCAGTAGCAATAGTAACAATAGTAACGGCAACAGTAACAGTAGCAGTTTTGTAGCAAGTGTAAAGCAGTAGCTACAAAGTAACTTAGCAGAAACCAATATGAGAAAGTCGTAGGCATTGGATCGGTGATGATAATTATGTTGGATGATATTTATCATATAACAGTCACAATCTAGGGCGATACACAATAGCTCCAATTCATCAATGTAATGTAGGCATGTATTCCGTATATAGTCATACGTGCTTATAATAAGAACTTGCATGACATCTTTTGTCCTACCCTCCCGTGGCAGTGGGGTCCTTAAGGAAACTAAGGGATATTAAGGCCTCCTTTTAATAGAGAACCGAAACAAAGCATTAGCACTTAGTGAATACATGAACTCCTCAAACTACGGCAATCACCGGAAAGAATCCCAATTATTGTCACCTTGGGGTATGCGGATCATAACACGTAATAGGTGCATATAACTTGCAAGATAGGGTCAAGAACACAAATATATTCATGAAAACATAAAGAGTTCAGATCTGAAATCATGGCACTCAGGCCCTAGTGACAAGCATTAAGCATAGCAAAGTCATAGCAACATCAATCTCAGAACATAGTGGATACTAGGGATCAAAGCCCTATCAAATTGACTCGATTACATGATAAATCTCATCCAACCCATCACCGCCCAGCAAGCCTATGAAGGAATTACTCACGCCCGGTGGTGAGCATCATGAAATTGGTGATGGAGGATGGTTGATGATGACGACGGCGTCGAATCCCCCTCTCCGGAGCCCCGAACGGACTTCAGATCAGCCCTCCCGATTAAGAACAGGAGGTGGCGGCGGCTCCGTATCGGAAAACGCGATGAAACTTATTCTCTTCTTTTTTTCTTGGGGAAAGAGGATTTATAGCGTTGGAATTAGGTCAGACGACCGCATGTGTGCCCCACAAGGCATCAGGGCGCGCCCTGGGGGGGTCGCGCCCTGTTGCCTTGTGGGCAACAGGTGGCCCCTCTTCTGTTGATTCTTGCACCAATAATTTTTATATATTCCATAAAAAAAATCCAAAAAGTTTCGTCCAAATCCGAGAACTTTGATTTCTGCACAAAAACAACACCATGGTAGTTCTGCTGAAAACAGCGTCAGTCCGGGTTAGTTTCATTCAAATCATGCAAATTAGAGTCCAAAACAAGAGCAAAAGTGTTTGGAAAAGTAGATACGATGGAGACGTATCAACTCCCCCAAGCTTAACTCATTGCTTGTCCTCAAGCAATTCAGTTGACAAACTGAAAGTGATAAAGAAAAACTTTTACGAACTCTTTTGTTCTTGTATCCATATATAAGCTTAAATAGTACCCAGGTTTTCAGCAAAGATCATGAACTAACCATGCTCATAATAACACATAGAAACTATATTTACTCATATCAATGGCATAATCAACTAGAGAACAATAATAACATATCTCAAGTGCCAACAATTTGTCAAAACAATCATGATATAATATGATAACATGGTATCTCGCTAGCCCTTTCTGAGACCGCAAAAAATAAATGCAGAGCACTTCCAAAGTTCAAGCAGTGACTAAACATTGTAATTCAGGGTAGAAGAGATCCAGTCATGATGCACACAACATTAACTATACTCAATGCATAAGGATAACAATAGTGCTCTCAGGATTGGCGCTTAGTGCAAGAAGGTGAGACTCAACAATAAAAGTAAAATAACATAAAGTAAATAACATAAAAGTAAATAGATAGGCCCTTCACAGAGGGAATCAGGGACTTGCAGCGGTGCTAGAGCTCGAAGCTTAAATCAGAGATGAAAAATAATTTTGGGAGGTGTACTTTTCCTGTCAACGTCACGACCGAGAGTTTTCAATATCTTCCATACTAAACACATTATAGGCAGTTCCCAAGCGGAAAGGTAAAGTTTACTCCCCCTCCACCATACCAACACAAGCCATGGCTAACCGAATCCTCGGGTGCCCTCCATACCAACAACTTTCCGGGGGAGTTTGTTTGCATTATATATTTTTGATTTTGAGCATAGGACTGGGCATCCCAAATACCAGCCTCTCTCGTGCAATGACAAGTGAATAAACACTCATCTCGAGAATAACCCGCTTAGCATGGAAGATACTGACCGCCCCCTGTCGCTCCATGAGCGGTACGGGCACACAAAACGGATGTTTATTTGAATGAATAGAGGTGGCGCATGCAAATTTACTTGGAGCAGCAGAGTAATACCGCATATAGGTAGATATGCTGGACTCATCTGGAACAACTTTGGTTTAAGGATTGTGGATGCACAAGCAGAATTCCCGCTTAGTACAAGTGAAGGCTAGCAAATAGGTTGAGAAGTGACCAACTAGAGAGCGAAAACGGTCATGATCATGCATTGAGAATAATTAACATTGAATACTAGCATGAGTAGGATATAATCACTCTGAACATAAATATCGTTGAGGCTATGTTGGTTTTGAATCAACTACATGTGTGAACATGTGCCAAGTCAAGCCACTTTAAACATTCAGAGGAGGATACCATATTAACATACTACATCATAACCATTTTAATGCATGTTGACATCCAAGATAAATCATTATCCACTCCTAGCTACTTAAGCATGGCATGAGCAACTATAATCTCTAATTGTCATCACAAACATGTTTACTCATAATATGCTGAATCATGGATACTGAGTTAAACATATTTACAAAAACAAAAACAAGAAGAGTTCATACCAGCTTTTCCTTGCCACAGTCACTTCATCAAATCATCGTCATTATTGCCTTTCACTTGCACGACCGAATAATGTGAAAATAATAATAGTGCAAGTGTGCCATGGACTAAGCTGAAATCTGCAAACATTTTATTCAAGGGAGAAGACAAGGTAATATTGGCTCTTCGTTAGATAAACAACAAAGCATATGAGAACCACTCATCATTCTCATCGTGGTCCTCTCCCTACTACGACAACTCAATGAAAAGGAAAGAAATTTAGAGAAACACGCTGAAATATTTTTGGAGTTTTTAGTTTTTCTGAAGAAAGCAAATTAACGAAGAAAAACGAAAAGCGAGAAAAACTATTTACACGGGAGAACTCCCAACAAGCAAAAGAAGAAACGAGAAATCTTTTTGGGTTTTCTTTTAATACTACAAACTAACAAACGGGAAAGAAAAACCGAAAAGAAGCGAGAAATATTTTTGGGTTTTTTGAAGTTTTTCAAACACACAAGAAGAAAGCGAAAATAAAACTAATATGGATGATACAAAAAAGGATGAACACCGACAACTGGAATGAATGTGTGAACATGAGTGTAATGTCGGTGAGAGATACGTACTCCCCCAAGCTTAGGCTTTTGGCCTAGCTTGGTCTACTGCCATGGCTGTCCAGGATAATAATCGAAGTGGTAGCTCGCGGAGGCGTTCTGAGCCGCCTCCTCAGCCAGACGGGCAGCCTCAACTGTCGCGTTGTACTCGTGCGCCTCGTTCTCATGAAGAAAATATCTCTGTTTGTTCTGAAAATCAAAGAGGGCAGGAGCAGGCAAAACAACAAACACAGAACGATATTTATCGAATATCAAGTTATAATCATAACTGCGAGTGTTGCGCTTAAGGAACTCATGGTTCTGCATTGCCTCACAATTCAAATATTTATCAGGTAAGAGAGGATCATTAGGCCTGGGTGAGACCCCTAGCCTTGCAGCTACTCGGGAGGCATAAATTCCTCCATATAAATCACCATTACCCGAGTTGCGATGCAACCTACGTGCAACAATGGCCCCAAGATTATAATGTCTGCTACCCATTAAAGCAGCGTGAATAAGGCTCAGGTCAGGGGCACAAAGTGCATTACAGTCTTGTTTACCAACAATGCATTTGCCATTAAAAAGTGCAAAGTAGCGAATAGCGGGAAAGTGAATGCTCGTTATCCTAGCTTGCGTAACTCCCCTATCCTCACCATTGCACAGACTATTGAGGAACAGTTCATAATCAGATTTTTGAGGTTCACTAAGTGAACCCCAAAATGGAATTTTGCAGGCATCACATAATTCTTCTAGAGGCATACTATAAGATCTATCATAGAGATGAAATAAAACTCTAGAAGTGCGCGGATGATATTCAAAGTTTTGAGTGAATGAATGAGTAAGGTTGTAGTGCTGCAGTGGCTTATCTGCGACGAAGGCGGAGAGCTCAGTGTTGTGAATATATTGGTCAAATTCTTCCTTGATGCCTACACTTAGCATGAACTCGTCGCACGGCCATCGACATGATTTTGCTTCGGCACCCCGCACCGAACTTGCCCTTGGTGCAACATATGATTGGCGTGCTGGGCTTTCACTCATGGATGCCTCGGAGGACCTCCTCCTTGAGGAACTCCTTCTGAAAATGTTCATGTTCCTACGAACAAATTTCTAAAAAAATTTGGACCACAAAAAGATGTTAACAAAACTTCACAAGATTGATAGCAACTACTCATACAAGTGCCTAGAGGCTATATCAAGCATTCAAACTACTTAGAACTCAAAGAATTTAACATGCAAGCTCATTTTCAGTACCACCTATAGTAGCAATTTAAGCAAAAAATAATCCACTAAAGCAAAAACTAATTGGAGCAATGGGAGAGTCACATACCAAGGAGCAATCCCTCAAAACAGTTTCGGAAACGGAGCTCCGAGCAAAGAGATCGAAAATCTCAGGTTTGGCAGCAAGAACACGAGAGAGAGAGCTACAAAGATTTTTTTTTTCTGGAGGTAGGAGATGAAGTGGGCTGAATGGATAAGTGAGTGGGTCCCTGTGGGACCCACAAGGCATCTTGGCGCGCCCTGGGGGGGTGGCCGCGCCCTGTTGCCTTGTGGGCAACAGGTGCACCCCCCTGGGTTGTTCTCAGTGCCAAAAATTCTTATATATTCCAAAAAAATCATGTCAAAATTTTATTGCATTCTTAGCACTTTTATTTTTGGGCCATTTTTTATTGCACGGATAATTCAGAAAACAGGATAATCATGGCATTTTATTTTATTAAACTATAAATAACAGAGAGCAAGCTAAGATTACAGAAAGTTGTGCTTACTAAATTCATCGACCACATGCCCTTCAAAAAGAATCCATTAATAAGGTTGATCAAGTCTTATTAACAAACTATTTCCAAGTGACATGAAACCGAAGAATTTTCGTATAACACTAAGTTACCTCAACAGGGATATGCATCTCCCCAACAATAAGAATTTCATATTTCTTTTTGACAGTAGGAAGAGGAAATTTGAATCCCCCCAATAGTGATTGTCCAAACCTTTTCAATACAATTGATACCATTCACTGAAGTTTGTTTCTTCGGGAAATAAACCGTATGCTCATTACCATTGACATGAAAAGTAACCTTGCTTTTGTTGCAATCAATAACAGCCCCTGCAGTATTCAGAAAGGGTCTACCAAGGATAATCGACATGTTGTCATCCTCGGGCATATCAAGTATAACAAAGTCCATTAAAATAGTAACATTTGCAACAACAACAGGCACATCCTCGCAAATTCCAATAGGTATAGCAGTGGATTTATCAGCCATTTGCAACGATATTTCAGTAGGTGTGAGCTTATTCAAATCAAGTCTTCTATATAACGAGAAAGGCATAACACTAACACCGGCTCCCAAATCACATAAAGCAGTTTTAACATAACTTCTTTTAATGGAGCATGGTATAGTAGGTATTCCCGGATCTCCTAACTTTTTAGGTACTCCACCCTTAAAAGAATAATTTGCAAGCATGGTGGAAATTTCAGCTTCAGGTATCTTTCTTTTATTAGTGACAATATCTTTCATATATTTAGCATAGGGAGACATTTTCAACATATCAATCAAGTGGGTGCGCAAAAAGACAGGTCTAAGCATTTCAACAAAGCGCTCAAAATCTTCCTCATCCTTGTTTTTAGATGATTTAGTAGGAAAAGGCATAGGTTTTTGAACCCATGGTTCTCTCTCCTTTCCATGTTTTCTAGCAACAAAGTCTCTTTTATCATATCTTTTATTCTTAGGAGGTGGGTTATCATTATCAACAGCAGGTTCTATTTCTACATCATTATCTGGTTGAGCATCAACATGAACATCATCACTATCATTATCATTGTCATTATCATTATCACTAGGTGTATGTTCATTACCAGATTGTGTCTCAGCATCAGAAATAGAAGCATCATTTTGATTTTCAGGAGGTTTTTCTATCTCAGGTTCACTAGAAGAATGCAAAGTCCTATCATTTTTCTTTTTCTTTTTCTTCTTAGATTGACTAGGTGCATCAATATTATTTCTTTGAGAGTCTTGTTCAATTCTTTTAGGATGACCTTCGGGATATAGAGGATCCTGAGTCATTCTACCTCCTTTAGTAACAACTCTAACAGCATGATTGATGACCCACAAGTATAGGGGATCAATCGTAGTCCTTTCGATAAGTAAGAGTGTCGAACCCAACGAGGAGCAGAAGGAAATGACAAGCGGTTTTCAGCAAGGTATTTTCTGCAAGCACTGAAATTATCGGTAACGAGTAGTTTGATAGCAAGATAATTTGTAACACGTGACAAGTAGCAAGAGTAACAAAGAGTGCAGCAAGGTGGCCCAATCCATTTTATAGCAAAGGACAAGCCGGAACGATCTCTTATAGTAAGCAAAGCGTTCTCGAGGACACATGGGAATTTCATCTAGTCACTTTCATCATGTTGGTTTGATTCGCGTTCGCTACTTTGATAATTTGATATGTGGGTGGACCGGTGCTTGGGTGTTGTTCTTACTTGAACAAGCCTCCCACTTATGATTACCCCCTCTCGCAAGCATCCGCAACTACGAAAGAAGAATTAAGATAACTCTAACCATAGCATTAAACATATGGATCCAAATCAGCCCCTTACGGAATAGCGCATAAACTAGGGTTTAAGCTTCCAAAATAAATCTCCGTAAAATTTCAGCTCATTTGGAGATGTGCTGAATAGGTATCTCTGACATAGCTTTTTCAGGTCCAGAATTCCAGCTGCCGGCAATCTCCCTCCTTGTGTAAATCTTGATTATTAAGAGAGAAAAGGCATTAGAATTGCTCCACAAAGTGTTATATTGATATAAAACACTATAAATAATAGTAGGAAAACATGATGCAAAATGGACGTATCAACTCCCCCAAGCTTAGACCTCGCTTGTCCTCAAGCGAAAGCCGATATCGATAATCATGTCCACATGTTTAGAGAGAGAGGTGTAACATCCCGGACACACCCGCCGGTGGTCATTACTCCTGGCGGGATCTAGACTGGCCCCACAGATCAATACTAGTCTTTTCTGCGCACTTTGTCCTCACTCGTGCGCACCCGGGACCAACTTCCCGGTCGGTCACCCATCCTGAAATTACTCCAAGCTGAGCACGCTTAACTTTGGAGTTCTGTCCGAATGGGCTCCCAGAAAAGAAGGAATTCCTTATTGATATGAGTAGTCTATCATCCCTATTAAGCCAGGCCATGACATACACCCCCACTCAGAGGAACCGACGTCCTCGTCGGGCCACATGAACGTTTCCTCTTGGCACATACGTCTGTGCATCCAGTCCGGCACATGTGCCATGCTGTGTGCCACGATGGGACACAAACGTCATGCACAACATGACCGCGCACCTGTCCGCAAACATCCGTATAACCGCGAGGATCGGCTCTGATACCAACTTGTAACGCCCCGGACACACCCGCCGGTGGTCGTTACTCCTGGCGGGATCTAGACTGGCCCCACAGATCAATACTAGTCTTTTCTGCGCACTTTGTCCTCACTCGTGCGCACCTGGGACCAACTTCCTGGTCGGTCACCCATCCTGAAATTACTCATGAACGTTTCCTCTTGGCACATACGTCTGTGCATCCAGTCCGGCACATGTGCCATGCCGTGTGCCACGATGGGACACAAACGTCATGCACAACATGACCGCGCACCTGTCCGCAAACATCCGTATAACCGCGAGGGTCGGCTCTGATACCAACTTGTAACGCCCCGGACACACCCGCCGGTGGTTGTTACTCCTGGCGGGATCTAGACTGGCCCCACAGATCAATACTAGTCTTTTCTGCGCACTTTGTCCTCACTCGTGCGCACCCGGGACCAACTTCCCGGTCGGTCACCCATCCTGAAATTACTCCAAGCTGAGCACGCTTAACTTTGGAGTTCTGTCCGAATGGCCTCCCGGAAAAGAAGGAATTCCTTATTGATATGAGTAGTCTATCATCCCTATTAAGCCAGGCCATGACAAGAGGTGTCGATAAAAACAAAATACGGACATAGTAGCATCATGATCATTATTATAACACCAATATTTATTATCATAAAACTTCTCATGAGCAAGTAACAATTCATCACAACAATGAAGTATAAGGCATAAACTTTCTTGAAAACTAACAAACTATGTTCTCAGTCAACAATGCAATTGCAATTCATCATATTTTCAGGAAGGGTCTCATGTAGGAGCTTTTTAGCAAGTCCACATAAGCAACCATCATATAGTCTTCTATGATTGCTAACACACACAACATATATATGGAGCAAAAAGTTTCAGCCAGACACATAGAAAGATAGGGGCTTATAATTTTGCCTCCCGACTTATTCACCTCAAGGGTGATGTCAACAATAATAACTCATGATCACTCATATCCAACTGGATATATATGCCTAGATCTTTCCCCACCACATGATGCTTGCAAAAGAGAAAAATAAAAAGGAATAGAGGAGAACACTATTGACTCTTGCATAAAAAGTAAGTACATAAAAGTAAAAGATAGGCCCTTCGCAGAGGGAAGCAGAGGTTGTCATGCGCTTTTTGTTGTTGGATGCACAAGCTCTTAATGCAAAGGAACGTCACTTTATATTGCCCCTTGTGATAGCAACCTTTATTATGCAGTCTGTTGCTACTTGTAGCTTGCGTTGGTATTTTCCCCGAAGAGGAAGGGATGATGCAGCATAGTACAGATAAGTATTTCCCTCAGTTATGAAACCAAGGTTATCGAACTAGTAGGAGAATCACGCAACACCTCGTTAGCAGCACCTGCACACAAACAACAAATCCGTGCACCCAACGCAAACGAGGGGTTGTCAATCCCTCGGCGGTCAATTGCAAGATTAAATTGTATAAGATAGATAGATAGACCGACTCCTGCCTGCATCTACTACTATTACTCCACACATCGACCGCTATCCAGCATGCATCTAGTATATTAAGTCCATAAGAACGGAGTAATGCCTTAAGAACGATGACATGATGTAGACAAGATAAACTCACTTATGAATAAACCCCATCTTTTTACCCTTAGTAGCAACGATACATACGTGTCATGTCCCTTTCTGTCATTGGGATTGAGCACCGCAAGATCGAACCCATTACAAAGCACCTCTTCCCATGGCAAGATAAATCAACTCAGTTGGCCAAACCAAATCAATAGATCGGAGAAGAAATACGAGGCTATAATAATCATGCGTAAAAGAGTGCAGCAAAGACTCAAATAATATTCATGGATAATCTGGTCATAAACTCACAATTCATCGGATCCCAACAAACACACCGCAAAAAGTGATTACATCGGATAGAACTCCAAGAACATCGAGGAGAACATTGTATTGAAGATCAAAAAGAGAGAAGAAGCCATCTAGCTACTGCCTATGGACCCGAAGGTCTATGGTAAACTACTCACGCATCATCGGAAGGGCAGCAAGGGTTATGTACAGCCCCTCCGTGATCGATTCCCCGTTCGGCGGAGTACCGGAGAAGGCCTCCAGATGGGATCTCTCTGGAACAGAAACTTGCGGTGGCGGAAAAAGTATTTCGTGGACTCCCCTGAGGGTTTCTGATATTTCCTGAATTTATAGTGGTGGAATTAGGTCAAATGGAGCTGGGGTGGGCCCACGAGGCACCACGGCACGCTTGCCTCCCCCCCCCCAGGCGCGCCCTGGTGGCTTGTGGCCACCTCCTCTGGCGTCTGGTCTTCTCCCAAAGTTTCTAGTGTTTATCTTGTCCAGAAAAAAATCTCCAAAAAGTTTCGTGGCATTTGGACTTCGTTTGGTATTGATTTTCTGAAAAACAAAAACTGGGCAGAAAACAGCAACTGGCACTAGGCACTAAGTTAATAGGTTAGTCTCCAAAAATGATATATAATTGCTGTAAATGCATATAAAAACATCCAAGATTGATAATATAACAGCATGGAACAATCAAAAATTATAGATACGTTGGAGACGTATCAGCATCCCCAAGCTTAATTCTTGCTCGTCCTCGAGTAGGTAAATGATAAAAACATAATTTTTGATGTGGAATGCTGCCTAACATATTCATCACATATTCTTTTGTTTTATAGCATGGACATTGGACTTGAATGATTCAAAGCAATAGTCTATAATTTGACATGAAGATATAAATATTCAAGCATGCTAACAAGCAACCATGTCTTTCAAAATATCAACGCTAAAGAAAGTTATCCCTAGCCCATTATGCTCGATCATTGATCCATTCATGAAACACACTCAAATATTAGCTACATCCAATGCACAAGTATGACAATAGTGCTCTCTAGTTGGTGCTTTTGTAAGAGAAGATGGAGACTCAAATAAAAATAAAAATTGCATAAAAGTAAATAGATAGGCCCTTCGCAGAGGGAAGCAGAGATTTGTCAAATGTGCCAGAGCTCAAGACTGAAATTAAAGAGATAAAATATTTTGAGAGGCATGCTTTTCCTGTCAACGAAAACGACCAAGAATTCCCAATATTTTCCATGCTAGACACATCATAGGCGGTTCCCAAACAGAAAGTAAAGTTTATTTCCTTTCCACCATTCTTTCACAATCCATGGCTAGCCGTATCCACGGGTGCCCTCCAAACCAACACTTTCCAAGGAATTTTGTTGTTATTAATTTTTGATTTCATGCGGGACTAGGCATCCCTATTACCAGCCACTCTCTCGTGCAATGACAAGTGAATAAACACTCATCGTGAGAATAACACACCTAGCATGGAAAATAATGGCCACCCCCTGCCGCTTCATGAGCGGTACGGGCACACAAAACAGAAAATTTATTTTAAAAATTAGAGTTGGCACACGCAAATTTACTTGGAACGGCATTGAAATGCCGCATATAGGTAGTTATAGTGGACTCATTTGGCACAACTTGGGTTTAAGGATTTTGGATGCACAAGCAGTATTTCCGCTTAGTACAAATGAAGGCTAGCAAATAGATTGAGAAGCAACCAACCAAAAAAACGAAAACGGTCATAAACATGCATTGAACATAACTAACACCGAAAAATGCACCATAAGTAGGATATAATTTCTTTGCATAAGTATTGACTTGATGTGCATGCATAGGGAATCACAAACCTTAACACTAATATTCTTACTAAATCACAATTACTCACTAGTATGACTCACATATTATCATTTCCATATCGCAAAACTATTGCAAGGAATCACACTTATCATATCCAATGATCTATATGAAAGTTTTTATTATATCCCTCTTGCATATTCATCACTTTGGGACCAAATTCATATCTTGTGCAAATTACCGTTACCATCATCAACTCTCAAAAAGATGAGAGTGCAAATATTTCTTCAAAATTTTAATCTTATCAATTCTCAAAATAATATAAGTGAAGCATGAGAATTCATTTCTTCAAAATTTCAATCATCTCTCAAAATAATATAAGTGAAGCATGAGAGTTTATTTCTTCAAAATATAGCCACCACCGTGCTGAAAAAGATTTAAGTGAGGCACATAGAGCAACTGCCTAGCTCAAAAAAATTAAGTGAAGCACATAGAGTATTCTAACAAATGATGATAAACGTGTGGCTCTCTCAAGATGGGTGTGTTCAGAAAAGATGATTGTGACAAACTAAAAAGCAAACAAAGAAAAGACTCATATAATACAAGACGCTCCAAGCAAAACACATATCATGTGACGAATAAAAATATAGCTCCAAGTAAAATTACCGATGGTTGGTAGAAGAAAGAGGGGATGCCTTCCGGGGCATCCCCAAGCTTAGACGCTTGAGTCTTCCTAGAATATTACCTTGGGGTGCCTCGGGCATCCCCAAGCTTAGGCTTTTGCTACTCCTTATTCCTTCATCCATCGTGATCTCACCCAGAACTTGAAAACTTCAATCACACAAAACTCAACAAAACCTTCGTGAGATCCGTTAGCATAACAAAATAAATCACTACTCTAAGTACTGTTGCAAACCCATTCATATTTTATTTTTGCATTATACCTACTGTACTCTAACTTCACCATGGCTTATACCCCCCGATACAATCCATAGATTCATCAAAACAAGCAAGTAGTGCATCAAAAACAGAATCTATCAAAAACAGAACAGTCTGTAGAAATCTATTTAAAAGCCATACTTATGTAACTCCAAAAATTCTGAAAAATTAGGAAAACGTGAGAAATTCATATACCAATACGTTGTAAAAATTTCAGATTTTTCTGACGCTCCAGTACAGAAACAAAATTCGGGCACTTGACGCAAAACTTTCTGTTTTCCAAACAGCATCAATTATACTATCTTCCAAATCATCCTAAAGGTATTACTTGGCACAAACACTAATTAAAAACACAAATACACATTCATACCAGTAGAATAATTGTGAAAACACACAATAACAGAAAAAATATATTTTATTTATTGGGTTGCCTCCCAACAAGCGCTATTGTTTTATGCCCCTAGCTAGGCATAATGCATAGTTTCAAGTATTGTCATCTTTCAAGTTGATTCCATAAGTGGCCCTCATGATGGATTCATATGGTGCTTTAATTATTTTCCTAGGGAAATGCTCCATACCCTTTTTTAGTGGAAACTGAAATTTTATATTCCCTTCTTTCATCAATAACGGCACCTATAGTTCGTAAGAACGGTCTACCAAGTATTATTGGGCAAAAAGAATTGCATTCAATATCAAGAACAATAAAATCAACGGGCAAATAATTTATATTTGCAAGAATAAGAACATCATTAATTCTACCCATTGGTTTTTTAATAGTAGAATTCACAAGATGCAAATTAAGAGAACATTCATCTATATTGATGAAACCTAGCACATCACATAAAGATTTTGGAATTGTGGAAACGCTAGCAACCAAATCACATAAAGCATTGCACTCATAATTTTTAATTTTAACTTTAATGGTGGTTTCCCATTCATCATATAATTTTCTAGGAATTGAAATTTCTAGTTCTAGCTTTACTTCAAACGCTTTCATCATTGCTTCTACGATGTGTTTAGTAAAAGCCTTGTTTTGCTCATAAGCGTTGGGTGAATTTAACATGGATTGTAACAAAGAAATGCACTCAATCAAAGAACAATTATCATAATTGAAATCTTTGTGATCCAAGAGAGTGGGCACATCGCTATTTAAAGTTTTTACCTCTCCAAACCCACTTTTAGAAAAAAAATCATTAAGATTTTCACCCTCCAAATTATGGGAACGCCTACTAGCTAAAGTTGACTCTTCTTCAGTCCCCTTTTCATCAAGTTTTATATTGCTAAACAAAGAATCAATAGATGAAACACCAATCATTTTAATATCCTCATCATTACTACGTTCTAATGATTCCGGCTTAGCTGCCATTTGATTTACTAGCGTAGCTTGTGCATCAGAAATTTTTCCTAGCAAATTTTCAGTAAGAGCAAATTGAGATTGAAGACTAGCAACTTCTTTACTCACATCATCGAGTTGTTTTGCAATAGCATCCAATAAAGTAGAGTGTTCTTTGAGTTCCTCGGTAAAAAATTTGTTGTGCTCAAACTGAGTAGTCATGTAATCTTTAGTATTTTTCTCAATTTCGGACAAAATTTTATAATAATAAGTATCATGATAATTCTCTCGGGGCATCATGATTAAGCAAACAAGGTAACAAGCAAGCAAACAAGCAAACAAAAAAAAGGCAAACGAAAAATATTTTTGTATTTTTGTAAAAACGTTTTAGAAGTGGGGGAGCTGAAAACGAGAGGCAAATGGCAAATAAAGTAAATGCAAGGAGATGAGAGTTTATGCAAAGTTACTTGATAGATGTTGATGATGTCTCCCCGACAACGGCGCCAGAAATTCTTCCTGCTACTTGTAGCTTGCGTTGGTATTTTCCCCGAAGAGGAAGCGATGATGCAGCACAGTAGAGATAAGTATTTCCCTCAGTTATGAAACCAAGGTTATCGAACCAGTAGGAGAATCACGCAACACCTCGTTAGCAGCACCTGCACACAAACAATAAATCCTTGCACCCAACGCAAACGAGGGGTTGTCAATCCCTCGGCGGTCAATTGCAAGATTAAATTGTATAAGATAGATAGATAGATTGAAACAAAAATACAAAATAAAATAAATAAGATAAAATTGCAGCAAGTATTTTTAGGGTTTTAGTAAATGATAAAGTAGACCCGGGGGCCATAGATTTCACTAGAGGCTTCTCTCAAGAAAATAACATACGGTGGGTAGACAAATTACTGTTGGGCAATTGATAGAAAAGCAAATAATCATGACGATTTCCAAGGCAATGATCATGTATATAGGCATCACGTCCGAGACAAGTAGACCGACTCTTGCCTGCATCTACTACTATTACTCCACACATCGACCGCTATCCAGCATGCATCTAGTGTATTAAGTCCATAAAGAACGGAGTAACGCCTTAAGAACGATGACATGATGTAGACAAGACAAACTCACGTATGAATAAACCCCATCTTTTTACCCTTAATAGCAACGATACATACGTGTCATGTCCCTTTCTGTCACTGTGACTGAGCACCGCAAGATCTAACCCATTACAAAGCACCTCTTCCCATGGCAAGATAAATCAACTCAGTTGGCCAAACCAAATCAATAGATCAGAGAAGAAATACGAGGCTATAATAATCATGCATAAAAGAGTGCAGCAATGACTCAAATAATATTCATGGATAATCTGATCATAAACTCACAATTCATCGGATCCCAACAAACACACCGCAAAAAGTGATTACATCGGATAGAACTCCAAGAACATCGAGGAGAACATTGTATTGAAGATAAAAAAGAGAGAAGAAGCCATCTAGCTACTGCCTATGGACCCGAAGGTCTGTGGTAAACTACTCACGCATCATCGGAAGGGCAGCAAGGGTTATGTAGAGCCCCTTCGTGATCGATTCCCCCTCCGGCGGAGTACCGGAGAAGGCCTCCAGATGGGATCTCTCTGGAACAGAAACTTGCGGCGGTGGAAAAAGTATTTCGTGGACTCCCCTGAGGGTTTCTGATTTTTCCTGAATTTATAGTGGTGGAATTAGGTCAAACGGAGCTGGGGTGGGCCCACGAGGCACCAGGGCGCGCCTGCCCTCCTCCCAGGCGCGCCCTAGTGGCTCGTGGCCACCTCCTCTGGCGTCTGGTCTTCTCCTGAAGCTTCTAGTGTTTACCTTGTCCAGAAAAAAATCTCCAAAAAGTTTCGTGGCATTTGGACTTCGTTTGGTATTGATTTTCTGAAAAACAAAAACAGGGCAGAAAACAGCAACTGGCACTAGGCACTAAGTTAATAGGTTAGTCTCCAAAAATGATATATAATTGCTGTAAATGCATATAAAAACATCCAAGATTGATAATATAATAGCACGGAACAATAAAAAATTATAGATATGTTGGAGACTTATCAGCATCCCCAAGCTTAATTCCTGCTCGTCCTCGAGTAGGTAAATGATAAAAACAGAATTTTTGATGTGGAATGCTGCCTAACATATTCATCACATATTCTTTTGTTTTATAGCATGGACATTGGACTTGAATGATTCAAAGCAATAGTCTATAATTTGACATGAAGATATAAATATTCAAGCATGCTAACAAGCAACCATGTCTTTCAAAATATCAACGCTAAAGAAAGTTATCCCTAGCCCATTATGCTCGATCATTGATCCATTCATGAAACACACTCAAATATTAGCTACATCCAACGCACAAGTATGACAATTGTGCTCTCTAGTTGGTGCTTTTGTAAGAGAAGACAGAGACTCAAATAAAAATAAAAATTGCATAAAAGTAAATAGATAGGCCCTTCGCAGAGGGAAGCAGAGATTTGTCAAATGTGCCAGAGCTCAAGACTGAAATTAAAGAGATAAAATATTTTGAGAGGCATGCTTTTCCTGTCAACGAAAACGACCGAGAATTCCCAATATTTTCCATGCTAGACACATCATAGGCGGTTCCCAAACAGAAAGTAAAGTTTATTTCCTTTCCACCATTCTTTCACAATCCATGGCTAGCCGTATCCACGGGTGCCCTCCAAACCAACACTTTCCAAGGAATTTTGTTGTTATTAATTTTTGATTTCATGCGGGACTGGGCATCCCTATTACCAGCCACTCTCTCGTGCAATGACAAGTGAATAAACACTCATCGTGAGAATAACACACCTAGCATGGAAAATAATGGCCACCCCCTTCCGCTTCATGAGCGGTATGGGCACACAAAACAGAAAAATTATTTTGAAAATTAGAGTTGGCACACGCAAATTTACTTGGAACGGCATTGAAATACCGCATATAGGTAGGTATAGTGGACTCATTTGGCACAACTTGGGTTTAAGGATTTTGGATGCACAAGCAGTATTTCCGCTTAGTACAAATGAAGGCTAGCAAATAGATTGAGAAGCAACCAACCAAAAAAAAGAAAACGGTCATAAACATGCATTGAACATAACTAACACCGAAAAATGCACCATAAGTAGTATATAATTTCTTTGTATAACTATTGACTTGATGTGCATGCATAGGGAATCACAAACCTTAACACTAATATTCTTACTAAATCACAATTACTCACTAACATGGCTCACATATTATCATTTCCATATCACAAAACTATTGCAAGGAATCACACTTATCATATCCAATGATCTATATGAAAGTTTTTATTATATCCCTCTTGAATATTCATCACTTTGGGACCAAATTCATATCTTGTGCAAATTACCGTTACCATCATCAACTCTCAAAAAGATGAGAGTGCAAATATTTCTTCAAAATTGTAATCTTATCAGTTCTCAAAATAATATAAGTGAAGCATGAGAATTCATTTCTTCAAAATTTTAATCAACTCTCAAAATAATACAAGTGAAGCATGAGAGTTTATTTCTTCAAAATATAGCCACCACCGTGCTCAAAAAGATTTAAGTGAAGCACATAGAGCAACTGCCTAGCTCAAAAAATTTAAGTGAAGAACAGAAGAGATTTTTGCGATGCGGTGGTTGAAACATTCGGGAGTATATATAAAGAATTTTTATCTTGCAAAACAAGTAATCCAGAAGAAAACGGAGTCGGGAAGGCTCACGAGGGGCCCACGAGCCACCAGGGCGCGCCTGGGGGGGTGGCGCGCCCTGGTGCCTCGTGGGCGCCAGGTGGGTCCCCTCGGCTGTTTCTTATTTTTGTATTTTTTCTAATATTCCAAAACTGACAGAAAATATTTTTATGGAATGTTTGGAGTCGGTTTACTTACCGTATCACGTACCTCTTCCTTTTCAGGGTTCTGGAGCGTTCCGGAAGGTCTCTCTTATGTATTCCTCCGGTGTAATTGTTTCAAAAATATTAGTTTCAACATTAATGGGGGTACCTGAAATATAGTGCTTAATTCTTTGCCCATTCACCACTCTCGGATTAGTGCCTTCGGAGTTGTTTATTTTGATGGCTCCGGAGCGATAAACTTCTTCGATAATATATGGTCCTTCCCATTTAGAGAGAAGTTTTCCTGCAAAGAATCTCAAATGAGAATTGTACAATAGAACTTGTTCACCCACTTTGAATTCCCGTTTTTGAATTCTTCTATCATGCCATCTTTTAACTTTCTCTTTAAACAATTTGGCATTTTCATAAGCTTGGGTTCTCCATTCATCTAATGAGCTAATATCAAATAACCTCTTTTCACCGGCAAGTTTAAAATCATCATTGAGTTCTTTAATTGCACAATATGCTTTATGTTCTAACTCAAGAGGTAAATGACATGCTTTTCCATAAACCATTTTATAAGGAGACATACCCATAGGATTTTTATAAGGAGTTCTATAAGCCCATAATGCATCGTCTAGTTTCTTAGACCAATTATTTCTAGATCTATTGACGTTTTTTTGCAAAATTAATTTTATTTCTCTATTGCTCAATTCTACTTGGCCATTAGATTGAGGGTGATAGGGAGATGCAATTCTATGGTTAACATCATATTTAGCAAGCAATTTACGGAATGCACCATGAATAAAATGTGAACCACCATCAGTCATTAAATATCTAGGGACTCCAAACCTTGGGAAAATGACTTCTTTAAGCATTTTAATAGAAGTGTTATGATCAGCACTACTAGTTGGAATAGCTTCTACCCACTTAGTAACGTAATCAACAGCACCTAAAATATGAGTGTACCCATTGGATTTAGGGAAAGGTCCCATATAATCAAATCCCCAAACATCAAATGGTTCAATAGCAAGTGAATAATTCATAGGCATTTCCTGACGTCTACCAACATTACCAATTCTTTGACATTCATCACAAGATAAGACAAACTTACGAGCATCCTTGAAAAAAGTAGGCCAATAAAAACCAGATTGCAATACCTTGTGTGCAGTTCTGTCTCCCGCATGGTGTCCTCCATAAGCCTTGGAATGACACTTCCATAGGATTTGTTCCTGTTCATGCTCAGGTATACAATGTCTAATAATACCATCTACTCCTTCTTTATATTGATGTGGGTCATCCCAAAAGTAATGTCTTAAATCATAGAAGAACTTTTTCTTTTGTTGATATGTGAAACTAGGAAGTATGTATTTAGCAACAATGTAATTAGCATAGTCTGCATACCAAGGAGTATTACGAGAAGCATTTATGACAGCTAATTGTTCATCAGGAAAATCATCATTAATAGGTAGTGGGTCATCAAGAACATTTTCCATTCTAGACAAATATCTGCTACGGGATTCTCAGCTCCCTTTCTATCAATAATATGCAAGTCAAATTCTTGTAGCAATAGAAGCCACCTAGTGAGTCTAGGTTTAGCATCTTTCTTTTCCATAAGATATTTAATAGCAGCATGATCAGTGTGAACAGTTACTTTAGAATCAACTATGTTAGATCTGAATTTGTCACATGCAAACACAACTGCTAGAAATTCTTTCTCAGTAGTAGCATAATTTCTTTGGGCACTGTCTAGAGTTTTACTAGCATAATGGATAACATTTAATTTTTTATCAACTCTCTGTCCTAGGACAGCACCAACAGCATAATCACTAGCATCACACATAATTTCAAAAGGCAAGTTCCAATCAGGTGGTTAAACAATAGGTGCAGTGGTTAAGGCTTTCTTAAGTGTTTCAAAGGCTTCTACACAATCATCATCAAAAACAAATGGAACATCTTTTTGCAAAAGATTGGTAAGAGGCCTAGAAATTTTAGAGAAGTCTTTAATAAATCTCCTATAGAAACCAGCATGACCTAGGAAACTTCTTATACCTTTAATATCTTTAGGACATGGCATTTTCTCAATAGCATCAACCTTAGCTTTATCAACTTCAATACCTCTTTCAGAAATTTTATGCCCCAAGACAATACCTTCATTCACCATAAAGTGGCACTTCTCCCAATTCAAGACAAGATTAGTTTCTTCACATCTCTGCAAAACTCGATCAAGGTTGCTTAAGCAATCATCAAAAGAAGTTCCGTAAACGGAGAAATCATCCATGAAAACCTCAACAATCTTTTCACAAAAGTCAGAGAATATAGCAGTCATACATCTTTGAAATGTAGCGGGTGCATTGCATAAACCAAAAGGCATACGTCTATAAGCATAAGTTCCAAAAGGACAAGTAAAGGTGGTTTTCTCTTGATCGGGTTGTGATACAGGTATTTGAGAAAAACCAGAATAACCATCTAGGAAGCAAAAGTGTGTATGCTTAGACAGTCTTTCTAACATTTGATCAATAAAAGGTAAGGGGTAATGATCTTTTCTAGTAGCTTTGTTTAATTTTCTAAAATCAATTACCATCCTATAACCAGTTACAATTCTTTGTGGAATGAGTTCATTTTTATCATTCGGAACAACGGTAATACCTCCTTTCTTAGGGACACAATGAACGGGACTTACCCATCTACTATCAGCTATGGGATAGATTATACCTGCTTCCAGAAGCTTTAATATTTCAGTTCTTACCACCTCTTTCATCTTAGGATTTAATCGTCGTTGGTGGTCGACAACCGGTTTGGCATCAGGCTCCATATTAATTTTGTGCTGACATAGAGTGGGACTAATGCCCTTAAGATCATCAAGAGTATATCCAATAGCAGCACGGTGCTTCCTCAGAGTTTTTAGTAATCTCTTTTCTTCATGCGCTGAAAGGTTAGCACTAATAATAACAGGATATATCTTCTTTTCATCAAGATAAGCATATTTCAATGCATGAGGCAATTGCTTCAATTCAAATACAGGATCACCCTTAGGTGGAGGAGGGCCTCCAAGAGTTTCAACAGGAAAATTATGTTTAAGGATAGGTGCTTGATCAAAGAACATCTTATCTATTTCATTTCTTTCATTCATATGCATATCGTTTTCATGGTCTAGCAAATATTGTTCTAACGAATCAGTAGGAGGTACGGCAGTAGAAGCAAGACCAATAATTTCATCTTTACTAGGTAATTCTTTATCATGAGGTTGTCTACGAAACTTGGAGAAATTAAACTCATGAGATGTACCACCGAAATCAACACTGACAGTTTCTTTAGCGCAATCAATCTTAGCATTAACAGTGTTCAAAAAAGGTCTACCAAATATAATGGGACAAAAGTCATCTTGTGGAGAACCTAGGACTAGAAAAACAGTAGGATATTTTATTTTTCCACACAAGACTTCAACATCTCTAACGATCCCAAGTGGTGTAATGGTATCTCTGTTTGCAAGCTTAATAGTAACATCAATGTCCTCTATTTCAACAGGTGCAATATCATTCATAATTTCTTGATATAAGGTAAACGGAATAGCACTAACACTAGCACCCAAATCACATAAGGCATGATAACAATGATCTCCTATTTTAACAGAGACAACAGGCATGCCTACTACGGGTCTGTTTTTACCTTTAGGATCTGGTTTAGCAATTCTAGCTGCTTCATTACAGAAGTAAATAACATGCTCATCTATATTATTGACCAAGAGATCTTTAACCATAGCAACATTCGGTTCAACTTTAATTTGTTCAGAGGGTCTAGGTGCTCTAATATTACTTTTGTTAACCACAGTTGAAACTTTAGCATGTTCCTTAATCCTAACAGGAAAAGGTGGTTTCTCAATATAAGCAGTAGGCACAATTGGATCAACATGGTAAATAATTGTTTCTTCTTTAACACTAACGGGTTCCTCAATCTTTTGTTTAACAGGGGGATGATATTTAAACCACTTCTCCTTAGGGTGATCAACATGAGTAGCAAATGATTCACAAAAGGAAGCTACTATCTCAGAGTGAAGTCCATATTTAGTGCTAAACTTATGAAAAGCATCGGTGGCCATAAAAGATTTAACACAATCGAACTCAAGTATTATACCTGACTCATTACCTTTGCCGAGTTCCCAATCTTCAGAGTTACGTTTAATTCTTTCCAGAAGATCCCATCCGAATTCAATAGTTTTCTTCATAAAGGAGCCAGTCGAAGAAGAATCGACACTACTAGGAAAAGGGCTATAGCTGATATGGACATTAATGGCGCACCATGTATGTGGTGCGCCACTGCTATATAGCAGTGGCGCACCAGATACAGGTGCGCCATTAGTGTCCTCATTACTAATGGCGCACCAGACACACGGTGCGCCATTACTAGCAAATTTTATTTTTTTTTATTTTTCCAAAACTATTAATGGCGCACTAGGGCACAGTGCGCCATTACTAGTTTTAACTAGTAATGGCGCACCACACGCTCCGTGCGCCACTACTAACAAATTTTTTTTTACTTTTTTTTTCAAAACTTGTAATGGCGCACCTGTGTGAAGTGCGCCATTACTAGTTCAAACTAGTAATGGCGCACCACAACCACGGTGCGCCACTACTAACATTTTTTTTTTTGCAAAACTAGTAATGGCGCACCCCTAACTGGTGCGCCATTAGTAACCAGGGTTACTAATGGCGCATTTTTAGGTGGTGCGCCATTAGTAACCTGAGACCAGCTAGATATTTTGGACAGCCACCTACCACACTCACTTTCCCCACTTCATTCTCTCCACTTCCTCCTCCAAGCTTGTCTCGGCTGCCTCCTCCTCCTCACCTCATTTGCACCATAGATTCACCCAAATTAAGTGGTTAAATTACCTTTTTTGATAGGTAAGTAAGGGGAAAGCTTTCTTTATGTTGTAGATCTACTTTTTTTCTCCCTCCAACAATGTGCACATGCACTTTTTATGGCCTAGCTAGATCTACGTATGTTTGTGGTGTTGCATATGTTTGTGGTGTTGCATATATGTTTGTGTTTGCAGGTACCGGTATTTGAAATGCGATAGTTGCCAATATTTTGCCGGAATGTTGATTCATTTCCGTTTCGGCGAGAATTTGGCACTATGCATTCTTTTTGGTCCTATTTTTAGGCAAAGTCATGCCAAAAATTTTCTTGGTTCTAAAATATCGTTTTGCTCTACCCCGCAGGCAACCATGGTCCACACGATGACCGAAGGCATCGTGAATAGGTTTTTGAGCTCCGCGAAGGCCGAGATGCTTCAAAAGAACGAGACGGAGATAAGATGTCCGTGTCGAAGATGCAAGCTGAAGAGCCTTATTGCAGACCCGGATTCCGGGCAGGTGCGGGACCACCTGCTCTTGCGTGGTTTCATGGATGGCAATCGGTGGCAAGGTGATGAAGATGACTATGAAGTCGTCCATGGGGGCCGGGCAAGAAATGAGGAAGGGCAGCAAGACAACCACCGCGGCGAGGGCGGGCGAGAAGACGAAGAATCTCCAGGACATGATCACGACGGTGATGCAGTACACAGTCATCATGTAGAAGATGCCGGACATGATGATGAGGAAGATCAAGACGAAGGGCATGATCATGAAGATGAAGATGCCGGAGCAGACGACGATGGACCATCGATGGGCTGGGTGCAGGACCCTCATATTCAAGAGCTGCTTCTCAAGCAGACGGATAACGCAAGAGCTGCCGCCCGAGAGAAAGCCAAGCTGGATCAACTGGAGATAGACGTGGTTACTCCATTGTATGAAGGATGCAGGCCCGAGGATACCCGCCTGAAAGTAACGCTCATGGCTCTGGAGATGAAGGTAAAACACAAAATGACCGACGCATGCTTCGACGAGAACATGTCATTCTGGCACGAACGTCTTCCCAAGGGGAACAAGTGCCCGACCAGTTTCGAGGAGGCGAAGAAAATCGTGTGTCCTCTGGATTTACCGCACGTGAAATACCATGTGTGCATGAACAATTGCATCATTTATCGGGACGAGCACGCGGAGTCTACCATATGTCCGGTGTGCGGCGTCACTCGATACAAGAAGAGGAAGAAAGCTCCTCGAAAAGTGGTGTGGTACTTTCCGATCACTCCTCGTCTGCAGCGGTATTTCGCGGACCCTAAGGCAGCAAAGCTCCTGCGTTGGCACGCGGATAGGGAGGAGAAGAAGCGAGAAGATGACGGAAATGATCCGGAGATAAATAAAAAAGACAAGATGCTGAGTCACCCTAAGGATGCGAGCCAGTGGCAAGCGTTGAACTTCGAACACCCAGAATTTGGGGACGATCCAAGGAACATCGTGCTGGGCGCAAGCACCGATGGAGTCAATCCGTTTGGCAGCCAGAGAAGCACACATAGCACCTGGCCTGTGTTTGTGTGGATGTACAACCTTCCCCCCTGGTTGTGCATGAAGAGGAAGTACATTCACATGAGTATGCTAATTGAAGGGCCGAAACAACCAGGGAACGACATCAATCTGTATCTAGGGCTGCTGAAAGAGGAGCTAGACACGCTGTGGAAAACGCCAGCCAATACGTGGGACGCCGCAGAGAAAGAATATTTCCCTATGAGAGCCGCACTGCTCACGACGGTGCACGACTATCTCGGTTACGGATATGTCGCGGGGCAGGTGGTCCACGGATTTTCTGGATGCGTCAGGTGCATGGATGACACAATGTATCGCCAGCTAGATAGAGATCCCGGGTCTTCGAAAACCGTGTTCATGGGACATCGAAGGTGGCTTCGCGACGATGACTCATGGAGAAAACGCAAGGATCTGTTCGATGGTGAAACCGAACCCCGAAGACGCCCGCGTACGAGGAGCGGCGAGGAAATAGACGAGCTGTTGAAAAATTGGAAAGAGTGCCCACCGCCGGGAAAGGCGCCAGATCCGGGAAAGGCGCCACCGTCGGGAAAGAAGCGAAAGGCGCCAGAGCCGCTGCTGAAGGTATGGAAAACGAGGTCTGTTTTCTGGGACTTGCCGTACTGGAAGATCCTCCGTGTGCCTCACAGCCTTGATGTCATGCATATCACGAAGAACGTGTGCGAGAGTCTGCTTGGTACCCTGCTCAACATGCCAGAGAGGACCAAAGATGGGCCGAAAGCAAGGGCAGACTTGAAATCAATGGGCATCAGGGAGGAGCTTCACGCTAATGATGATGATGATGATGATGATGATGAGGCAATGGACACGGAAAGTTGTCGCAAAGGCAAAAAGGCCAATAAGATCGGAAATGACTTCCCTCCCGCGTGCTTCACTCTAAGTCAGGAGGAGATCGAGCAGTTTTTCACCTGCCTCGTAGGAGTAAAACTTCCTTACGGTTACGCGGGGAAGATAAGCAGATACCTAGACTCAGCGAAGCAGAAGTTCAGCGGGATGAAGTCTCACGACTGTCATGTGCTGATGACGTAGATACTTCCAGTTGCAATCCGTGGGATCATGGACGCGCACGTCCGTGAAACGCTATTTGGCCTATGCAACTTTTTCGACGTCATCTCTCGGAAGTCGGTTGGCGTGAGGCAACTCAGAAGGCTATAGGAAGAGATCGTGGTGATACTATGCGAGCTTGAGATGTACTTCCCGCCCGCATTCTTCGACGTTATGGTGCATCTGCTGGTCCATATCATGGAGGATATCATCCAACTCGGGCCGACGTTCCTGCACAGCATGATGCCGTTCGAAAGGATGAATGGTGTCATCAAAGGATACGTTCGCAACATGTCACGTCCAGAGGGAAGCATAGCCAGGGGCTTTCTGACCGAAGAGTGTATCTCCTACTGCACGAATTATCTAGGCATCGAGAACCCCGTTGGTTTGCCCGTCAACAGGCACCTCGGCAGGCTCGCTGGATGGGGTCACCGCGATGGTCGCCGCGAAATGCATGTCGACTTCGAGGGTCGACTCGCCGACTTTGAAAGAGCAAACCTAGTCGCGCTACAACACATAGACGTGGTCGATCCTTGGGTGGTAGAGCACAAAACCTTTATTGAGAAGACGTACAATGACCGAGGCCAACAGAGGACGGACGGAGATATAATCAAAGAGCACAACTCATGTTTCACGCGTTGGTTCAAGGAGAAGCTTCTGTCGTACCCTTTACATGAGGATTCTTCCGCGGAAGAAAAACTCATATTCGCCTTGTCACAGGGCGCCGAGCACAACCTGATGACCTATGAGGCGTACGATATCAACGGCTACACATTCTACACCGAGGAAAAGGACATGAAGAGCGATTATCAGAACTCCGGGGTAACGATGGAATCCTACACCGGTAACGACAAGGACAGATACTACGGAAGGATCGAGGAGATCTGGGAGCTGAGCTACGCTGGAGAGAAGGTCCCGATGTTCCGTGTCAGATGGGCCAAGAGCGTCCTAAAAGAAGACCGGTATTTCACCACCATGGTTATACCCGAAGCCAAATCCAAGACCGCGGGCGCAAACGTCACCGCGAAAAATGAGCCATGGGTACTGGCTTCCCAAGTGTACCAATGCTTCTTCATTACCGACCCGCCAAAGCCCAGTCGTGTTGTCGTGAGGAGAGGCAAAAGGAACATCATAGGAATGGATGGAGTCGCCAATGAGCAAGACTTCGACAAGTACGGCGACCCGAAGATGGAAGATGACGACGACGATGAAGTACCATACACCACAAGAAGAAGCAGGACCACCCTACCTAAAGGACGTCCGTTCAAGAGAAGATCAATTCAAGGGGTTCCGGGGCTAAATTATTCAACCGCGAGAAAGAAGGGCAAGAAGATTGTGAAAAGATAGCTAAGATCGAATCACGACGTGTCGGCCACGTGTGTGTGTGTCAGTGGCAAGCTCAATTATTACATGCAACTAAATTATTACATGTATCACTTGATTTCAACCATGTCATCTAATTCTAAATCTTTGCACAATGGTTTTATCACTCCATTTGCATTTTCCTTTTCTTTTATCTCAAATCTTAAATTATCACAATGGTTTAAGTACGTGGTCTAATTAAAAATATTATTAAAGATCTTTTAAACATATTATTAAAAATTATACGCCCTATATTTAGGAATGGAGGGAGTATTAAAATTGCCATGTGTTTATTTTAAAGTGTTTGGATGTTTATCATAAGGTTAAAATAAAATTTTAAAAAAGGTGCAAAAAATGGGGTTGCCAAGATTCGAACCTGGGTGACTTGCTTAATGTATCAAGGGACCAACCACTAGGCCATGTAAGTGGTTCTGTCCATAACCACACACGCAATTGTTTTAACCTATTAGTACTAATAGTAATGGCGCACCCCTTAAAAGTGCGCCATTGCTATCCAGATGTTTATGGCGCACATCCTCAAAAGTGCGCCATTGCTATCACACTCCCATCCCCACCTCTCCCGCGACCCCCTCCGCTCACTCTCCCATCGCCATTGCTATCCGCCGCACTCCCATCCCCACCTCTCCCGCGACCGCCCCGCCGCGCCGCCCCCTACCTGCTCGTCTCCGGTGACCCCCTCCGCTCCGGTGGCCTCCCTCTCCCTCCCTCCCTCTCTCTCTCTCTCTCTCATCGTGCGCGCCCCTCCTCTGCAGCAGATCGAGCGCCTCTCCCGCGACCGCCCGCCGCGCCGCCCCCTACCTGCTCGTCTCCGGCGACCCCCTCCGCTCCGGTAAGCCTCCCGCTCCCTCCCTCCCTCTCTCTCTCTCTCTCTCACCGTGCGCCCCCTCCTCTGCAGCAGAGCCCGTCTCCACCACCGGTCCAGGACCCCCATCCCAGGAGCAACGCCGGCGACCACTCCATAGGCAGGTAGCCACCACTCCCCCCTCCCACACACGTACTTCTCTTTTCTTGAACTCTAACCTCACTAAATCAGCAGGTTTAGTACCCCATTGTCCTGTACTCCCTGTTAAGAAAGAGATGATGCTCGTGTAATTCTAATTGCTGCCGTATTTGGGAGAGCAAGACGTTGATTACTATTGATAACACTAGCAGACTGTTATTAGGATCTGTTATTAGGATCTGCTAGTGTTATTCTAGTGTTATTAGGATCTGTTAAAAAGGAAAAATGATCATTATTTGTGAAATATCTTCATCAAATCTGTTGCTCCAGAAAAGAAAGATCCAATTAAGAACCTTTTTGATTTATGTGAAGCAGAGCTGCAAAACACTCATCCTATCAGCAGCTCATTCATTTCTTCAGGGCTGGTTGATTGTACCCATAAATTGTTGGAAGGTTGTAGATTCTGCAGCAGAGATTCAACAAAACATCATTAAAGATATTTTCTGCTTCAGCCTACACTTTTTTCAGCTCTTCGGTTGGATATGATTTTTTTTAGAGAAGTTCGATATGCTGATTAAGTTCACATTCTCATCCTTGTTTTTACCAGGGACAGGAGGTTATATTATTTGTCTTATTCAACAAAACCAACGAGCTGAAAAATCTGACTATTGTCACCATCCTTACATTCCTGTCATAGTAGTTTGTAAAAAAAAAGATTACTATTTGTGAAATATCTTCATCAAATCTGCTGGCATATCTCCGAGAAGGGAAAGATCCAAGAACCTTTTTGTTTTATGAGAAGCAGAGCTGCACAACACGCATCACATTAGGATATATAAATTCATTTCAGCTCTAGTCTAAATTCATTTCAGCTCTAGTCTGCATAACTACAAATCTACAATTTCGTTCTGGTATCCAGTGTTTTGCAATCAAAACCTGGTTGCTGAGCTGCTGAGCTGCAATTGCAGAGTTCTGTTGGTGGCTGCCACCACTGTACTACTGCAACAATTTCTTTTTGTATGTGGAGGAAAGATCACATTGTCCTTTCCATTGCAGACCATGGTTGTAGCTTGTCATCATGATCTTATTTGTTCTGGTTGTGCCTATAAGCTTGTTGTGCCTATATGTAGGCCTTTTTTGTGTAGGTACAAAAAATTACCCCTTTCTCCCGAAATGTCGATTAATTTCCGTTTCGGTTGAGAATGGGGTCCTAGGTCAAGAAAATTAGCAAAGGTCATGCCGAATTTTTCCGTGAATTCGTGCATGAACTTTGTTAATTTTCTTGACCTAGAAGGTGCCATATTCTCAACCGAAACAAAAATTAATCAACATTTATAGACAATGTTATTTCTACAAAGCAAATATTTCTAAGTGGCTTTTATAGTTTTCCCTTATGTTGAAATGCAAACTATTTTTTCTTCCTGCAGCAAGAGCAATAGTGCACTTAGTTTGGTGGAGTTGAAACCAGAGAGTTGATTACTAATATAGGATAGAAGAATAGATACTACCCTGATCTCATCCAATAACTCTAGTAGCCTTTTTTCCTATTTAGAGCGAACATGGCCGACAACGATGAGGTCGGCGGTTCGGGCGGCAAGCCATTCTGGGAGCTGTCCCAGGAGATGGAGGGAGACCCTCACCGCTATGAGGACGCCGCGGAAGTCACCGATCCTGACTACACAACCCCTAGTGGCGTCGGGGATGACACCACTGATGGTGCCGCCGAGGATGCCACCACTGATGATGGTGGCGCACGCACAGATGGCAGCCAACCGAAGAGGCAACGGAAGGACCGGCGCCCGAACGTGCTCGGCACCGTCAAGGAGGAATTTACTGAAGTGTCCTCCGAGGGGCATCCAACGGCGCCCAAAGAAATAGTCAAGGGGTACGCGGGACAGCTCGGGTGCATTCTCCGGAGCACCGTCTCGATCAACACCGAGAACCTAAGGTATCGTGATCGAGGGAATTTGCGCAACCTCCTCTTCACGAAGCTGCACGAACGATACAAGTTCCCCGGTGACTTCGCAAACACACGCCTCTCAGGGAATAAAGTGAACAGTGCCGCCCTCACGAAGATGAGCAAGGCCCTGGCTACTTGGAGAGGCGCGGTGAAGAGCATGATTGAAAAAGGTGATAGTTATGAGAAGATCAAGGAGAAAAATCCTTCGATCAGCGAAGATGACTACCGGGAGTTCAAGATCAAGTGCGAGAGCAACGCATCCGGGGAATCAAGTCAGTGGGGGAAAGATATGCGGGACTTGAACTTAGGGGTCCACAAACTCGGTCCCGGCGGTTACAGAGTGGCGGAACCTATATGGGACAAGGAGGACGCGGAGCGTGCCGAGCAAGGCCTACCGCCCCGCTTCGAGAAATACCGTGACAAGCAGATCAGGAACTATGTCAGGGCCCGGTACAAGATTGACCCGGTAACCAAGGAGCTTACCACGGATCCGAAGACCAAGGCGCTTGAGCGTGTTCTGGTAAGGAATACACCCCCGCGTAATTAGCTCCATATGGTTGCATTCTAATTAATGAAGCCAAATTTCTAAATGGTTCACGTTCCTTCCGCAGGACACTGAAAGCAGTAGCGCGGGGTCGTCTCAGAGCTCCCCTTTCGACACCCCTTTAAATAGGGCGTTGAACATAATGAAAAACAAGGATAAGCTCAGTAAGCCGTCGTCAGCTGGTCGTGTGGCCGGCAAAGGCTTGTCCACGAAATGGTCGGAATACTATACCGCTGGGCGAAAGGAGAGAAAGACTAGCTCGGAAAGCCAGCAGCGCGAGGTTCAACAACTCAAGGCACAAGTGGCGCGGATTCCGGAGATGGTCGAAGAGCAAGTGCGAGACCAACTGGGAGCGACGATCACCGCCATTATACCTACCTTGGTTTCTGGGCTGCAGGCGTGGGTGGCGGGCGGCCAACAGGGGCCGCCCCCGATTCCCAGCTTCACGGGCAGCAACTCGCGCAACGCGCCGGCGGCGCCATTGGTGTCTCAGGCGGAGGCGGCATTGGTGTCTCCCGCGGCGGCGCCATTGGTGTCTCCGGCGGAGGCGGCATTGGTGTCTCCCGCGGCGGCGCCGGCATTGCAGCTTAATGCACCCGGGTGTGGGAAGAATACGCCGGCCGGCACCTCGGCAGCAAGCGGCCCCTCCGTCAATTGCACGCCCACCGTTGGCGGTGCCTCGACATTAGCCGAGCTCGACGCCATCACGGTAACTAATTAAGCCTCTCGGCCGATGACTTCATCTCCTTGCCTTTGACTGGGCATCCCTGACGCCCTACATGTTTTCGCAGGGCGCCGCCGACGTTCCATGCACTCTCCTGCACTTCGTGGGCGGCGAGTTGATCGATGTTGCCAAGGCCAGAATCGTTCAACCGGGCAGCCGCGTGTTCCACGGTAATCCGATGCCACCCACCGTGTATAGGGTTCAACTGGTTCGGGTGCTGCGGGGCTGCGACGACTTGTTACCTCCGTTTCGACCCGCTGGGGCCGACGAAGACGATGTGATGACCCTCAGCGCCTGCTTAAGCTGGCCCCTGCTTTGGCCGAAGAGCCAGATTCGTTTGGGGACGGGGGACACCACCCCACAGACAACACCGCCAGTCGTGCCGGCGCCAAGCCATGGCAAGACCGCCGCAACGCTACCGGACATGCCGGACATGCATATGGCACAGGATCCGGGCATGCATATGGCACAGGATCCAGACGACGACGACGACGACGACGGTACATTTACCAAAGTCGATAAGTACTTCAACGAACATGGGTGCGATGACGAATTCTTTGGGCCTCCTTCTCAAGAACCCAACCCTGCAAAAGACGATCGCGATCTACCTGGTACCGCGGAGAAACCCAATTGCAACAGGCGTCGTCTGGCGTTCAGTTCTCAGGAGACGCCTCCAGCTGCCGCCTTCACCGAGCCTCAGATAGCCGAGGTGCGAAATATTATCATCCCCAACACACTCAAGAAGGCGGTCTCTCAGCAGAACTCGATCCCATTACAACAGAAGAAGAAGGGACGGAAAAGAAAGATTAAGGGTGCGAGCCAGCCGGCACCGAGTACGATCCGTGCTCAGGACGGGCCACCTTCACCTAAGGATATCTTGAGGAGGGTGCATGTGGCGGGTAGGCCGATGCTACCGACTAATCTGCTCAATGCTGCAACCGGTGCTATGCGGAGTCTGCATGACAGTGTTCTTTCTTTGGAGAAGCGGCGTCTCCTAGAGAATGATGTGGCATACCCGGTTTTCGTGGCCAAGGTGCCAGAGGGCAAGGGCTTTGTCGATAGCACCATCGGGGGTATGATCGTCCTGCGGTTTGATG
Source organism: Elymus sibiricus (assembly GCA_039707655.1). Classification (NCBI taxonomy): domain Eukaryota; kingdom Viridiplantae; phylum Streptophyta; class Magnoliopsida; order Poales; family Poaceae; genus Elymus; species Elymus sibiricus. The sequence continues at coordinate 191,990,473 of CM077670.1, forward strand.
GCATCTTCGCTATGTTTAACCTTCATCCGCTGCACTACACCTTCATTCGGCTATTTTCGCTCAGTATGGAGATGCAGATCATTAGAGACAAGACCCCGGACATCGTGATAGTCGACCCCTTCTACATGCGTGCCAAGATCTTGGGCAGCGCTGGGGACCAGCAAGTCGCGAGTTCATACCTCGAAGGCGTCATTCTGGCGAACCCAGATAAGGATAACTTCCTCGTGACTTACTTTCCCGAGTAAGTCATCCCCTCATCGCCCCGTAACATATGATTTCTTAGATTTCGATCGTTCTTTTTTTTCTAACATTCCGTGTTTTGTGCAGTGACACACATTGCACACTCATCCTCTTAAGCCCGAAATATTCCATGGCCACGTATTTCGACTCGGACCGTCAGTTGAAGAAAGACTACACAAATATCAAGAAAGTTCTTGATGATGTTCTCCCCGGCTACGCCAGATCTGGAGGCACCTTCAGCAGGCCAATTCGTAGGTACGGTAAGCACGTGTTCGCCCACAATACGACGTTCCCCTGCGTCAAGCAGCCGCCTGGCGGTCAGAAGGATGCCTACTACGCCCTCCATCACATGCGGGCGATCGTGCGGGACCATAATCACCTTCTGCTACCAAATAATCTCAAAGATTGGCCCGCAAGCTTGTCGGCAATCCAGGACACGGACATCAGACAAGAATTCTTTCGCATCCAGTCGGAGTTTGCGGAAATCATCCATCAAGATGTCCTTCGTACCTCGGGGCAGTTCTACCTTAGATATCAACCGTCCAACAGTGAGATAGAAACAACGCTACAAATGCAGGCTGACAACGACCGCAATTTCATGACCATCACGATAGACGGCGGCTTCATCCACGCTCCGGTCCCTGAGTCGAGTCGAAAGTAGTGATGCTATGTAGTTCTGAAATATCGATTAGCTCTCTAGTTTGGACAGTCGTTCAACTTATATGTAATCGATGCTATTTATTAGTAGGACCACGAATCGTGCTATTAATGTGTTGCTTTTCTCTTCCGATCCTTTTGTTGCATACTTATATATTGCTTATGTATTGTCTGTGAATTGCTACTAACGTTTTGTTTGTCTAGTGCATAGAGATGCCGTCGTATGTCGTGTACAAGGGTAAGGTTCCCGGAGTCTACGACGACTGGGAGGAGTGTCGGAAACAGGTTTACCGTTTCAGCGGTAACAGTTACAAAGGGTACACCACTAGGGCGGAGGCGGAAGCTAGATACGCGCGCTATCTAGCGGGAGAGAGGAGGGAGCGGAGGAGGAACCGAATGAAGACCAGTTTCATCGCGATGATGCTCATCGTGATGACCGCAGCTCTCTTCTATGTGATGGTAGTTTAGATGATCGATATCGACTTGTAATGTGAAGACAAACTCACTACTCGCGGTCTCGAGACTTGTAAATGTTCTAACTTTGTTCGGTCTTTTGAATTCGGAGACTAGCTAATATGATGAATTGTATTCGGAGACTAATCTTCTATTGTATTCGATGAATCTGCTGTTTATATGTTGTGCTGTCTATATTCTGTGCAGTAATATATTTTGTAACCTGCGCAAATATCAGAAAAGAAAAAAAAATTCCTAATATTCATACTAGTGGCGCACCATACAGCACTATAGTGGCGCACTGCTATAAACAATACTAGTGGCGCATTATCTGTTAGTGCGCCATTAGTAACCCAGAGCACAAGGTAAATATGGCCCCCTGGGAGGCATACTAATGGCGCACCGTGTGACTTACTAATGGCGCACTGCCTGGTGCGCCACTATAGTCTGGTATACTAATGGCGCACCAGGGGTGCGCCATTAGTATATGTTACTAGTGGCGTGATGATAGTGGCGCACCTGTAGTGCGCCATTAATGGCCAACACAGGTGCGCCACTAATAAGCCTTTTCCTAGTAGTGCGAGTATGGTTTGATTATCATGAGAAAGCCGAGCATAAAAATTCTGTAAGATAATTTTTCTTGGGAGCTCATGATTGGGGCATGTGTACATCATGTACTTAAGCCTCCCCCAAGCTTGAGCGATGCTTTCTCCTTCACGAGGCCAAAAATTATATATATAATTCCGATCACGATGAACCAAATGCATAGGATAAAATTTCTGATGGAATTCTAGTTTCAATCGGTTCTAGTCCCATGTATCAGTATCATCACATAGCCTATACCATGTCAATGCCTTTCCCTCCAAAGATAAAGGGAATACTTTATTCTTAACTCCATCTTCGGATAAACCTGCAAGCTTAAACAATCCACAAATTTCATCCACATAGATCAAGTGCATATCAAGATGTGTCGTTCCGTCTCTTGCATAAGGATTAGCTAGCAGTTTCTCTATCATACCCGGAGGAATTTCATATGAAATATTTTTAGTAGGTGCAGTAGGTTGAGGAGCAACTATTTGTATTTCCGGTCGAGGCGAAGATACCCCGAACAAACCCCTCAAAGGATTACTTTCCATAATGACAAGTAACAGTAAATTTCAGCACGTAATATAAATGTTTCCTTACCAAATTCCACTCACCAAAGGCGCTTCACTCCCCGGCAACAGCGCCAGAAAAGAGCCTTGATGACCCACAAGTATAGGGGATCAATCGTAGTCCTTTCAATAAGTAAGAGTGTCGAACCCAACGAGGAGCAGAAGGAAATGACAAGCGGTTTTTAGCAATGTATTTTCTGCAAGCACTGAAATTATCGGTAATGAGTAGTTTGATAGCAAGATAATCTGTAACACGTGACAAGTAGCAATAGTAACAGAGAGTGCAGCAAGGTGGCCCAATCCTTTTTATAGCAAAGGACAAGCCGGAACGATCTCTTATAGTAAGCAAAGCGTTCTCGAGGACACATGGGAATTTCATCTAGTCACTTTCATCATGTTGGTTTGATTCGCGTTCGCTACTTTGATAATTTGATATGTGGGTGGACCGGTGCTTGGGTGCTGTTCTTACTTGAACAAGCCTCCCACTTATGATTACCCCCTCTCGCAAGCATCCGCAACTACGAAAGAAAAAATTAAGATAACTCAAACCATAGCATGAAACATATGGATCCAAATCAGCAATTTGTTCATCAAGAAATTCACCAAGTGGCACAGTATTATCTTGTGTTATCTAACCCTATTTTCTCAAGTGTATTTCTTCAGGTACTTGATCAAGAACTTCAAGGTAAGTATATGCATCACACTCATGTACATGATTGACCTCTTGCTAGTATATAATGTTTGTAAGGAGACAATCATGGACATGTGGACCCTATATGATATATATGTTTGCTCTGATGCATATAGCCAAGATACATGTTGCATGTATATTTCCCATGAGATATCATCATGTTATGCACATCTTCAGGGGGAGTTCAGGGGAGCTCATGCATGTTACATGTTTCCTTCAAAGCTTTCATACATACCTCTGCTATATCGTTATTTGAAGCAGCTTTGACAAGTTCAACAAATGGAGTGGCATGGACAAGAGGATGTGGAACCCTTTCAAAATGCTAAGGACAAGGATTGGCAAAAGCTCAAGACTCTACATTTTTGGTTTAGTGATCCAAGATCACATTGAGTCCATAGGAAAGCCAATACTATTAAAAGGGGATGAGGTGTTGCTTAATGGTCTTTTTGCTCAAGTGCTTAGTGACAGTACTCCTAAACCCTCAACCACTCTCTCTACCCAAATATGTCCAGAACCTACATTCTAACTCGGCCCCACCGAAATTTCCTATCCGGCCCCACCGAGTTCATCCAAGACTTAGCCACTGCCAAAACCCTAACAAATCGGATCCACCGAAATGGACCTCGGTCTCACCGAGATGGCCTTGCCAACTCTCTGTAATCATTTGCACTTACTTCGGTCTCACCGAGTTTTGCAAATCGGTCTCACCGAGATGGCTTGCCAACTCTCTGTTGCCTTATTGCTTCACTTCGGTCCTACCGAGTTGATGCAATCGGTGCCACCGAGATGAGGATTGCCCTAGCCATTGCACATCGGTCCATCCGAGTTGTTCGTATCGGTCCCACCGAGATTCCTAAAGTTCATATCTTTTACACAATTCGGTGCTACCGAGATGATTGTTTCGGTGCCACCGAGTTGGGTCAAAAGTGTGTAACGGTTGGATTTTGTGTGGAGGCTATATATACCCCTCCACCACCTCCTTCTCAGTACGGAGAGCCATCAGAACGTGCCTACACTTCCACCATACATTTTCTGAGAGAGAACCACCTACTCATGTGTTGAGATCAAGCTATTCCATTTCTACCATTTGAAACTTGATTTCTAGCCTATCCCAAGTTGCTTTCCACTCAAATCCCTCTTCCACCATAGCCAAATCTGTGAGGAGTTGTTTGAGTGCTGGGAAGACTATCATTTGAAGCACAAGAGCAAGGAGTTCATCAACAACACACCGTCTATTACCTTTTGGAGAGTGGTGTCTCCTAGATTGGTTAGGTGTCACTTGGGAGCCTCCAACATGATGTGGAGTTGAACCAAGCAGTTTGTAAGGGCAAGGAGACCGCCTACTTCGTGAAGATCTACCCCGAGTGAGGCTAGTCCTTCGTGGGCGTAAGCCATGGTGGAATAGACAAGGTTGCTTCTTCGTGGACCCTTCGTGGGTGGAGCCCTCCGTGGACTCGTGCAGCTGTTACCCTTCGTGGGTTGAAGTCTCCATCAACGTGGACGTAAGATAGCACCACCTATCGGAACCACGCCAAAAACCACCGTGTCTTCATTGCGTTTGATCTTCCATACTCTACCCCTTTACTTTCCGTACTCTTGCATGCTTTACTATTTCCGCTGCTCAATCTCTAGATATGCATGTGTAGAAAGTATTGGAGTGATCTTAACTTGTGCCAAAATCTGCCTAAGTTCCAAGAGAAATTAAAAACTGCTACTTTGGCTGGTTAGGAGTCTGTTCACCCCCCCCCCCTCTAGACCTATCTCCACGATCCCACAATTGGCATCAGAGCTCTAGGTTTCCATTGCCTTGGTTTCATCACCATTGGAGGGAGATGGATGTGTCTACGTTGGGGATTCTTAGACGTAGAGTGTCTATTCTCGATGGGGAGTATTACAATTTTTGGAGGGATGACATGCTTGATATCTTTGATGAATTTAACTTGAGCAAGTATATTCATAATCCTTATGTGCCCCCTATTAATCCCTTGCATCCTACTCATGAAGAGGAAATTGACATGCTTCGTAATCTTAGAACCATCAATCTTATCATTAGAGGATTACCTAAGGTTGTGCTTCGTTGTATGCAAAACTTTGCATGTGCTTATACTCTATGGCATGATTTAGAAAAGCGATATCCTGATTACTCCTTAAAGAGTCTTGATAAGATTCTTCATAAGACTGTTGCTTTACACAAGATGAGTCCTAATGATCCTAAGTTTGATGATTGCTTGTTTGAGATTCGTGATCTTATGCGTGCCAAAGGAGATGTTACAACTATTAGCAACATTATCATGGAAGCCATTAGAATCCATAAACTTGAACATTGTCATGATCATGAAACTAATGAATCTATTACCCTAGGTAATGATCACACGCACAATGAAGAGGATGTTGAGCATGGCTACTATGATGAAGATGAAGAGTTTGATATTGAATTCGAGAAGACCATGAGAAATCTCAGTCTTATGGCAAATCTTTGAGATTACATGGCCGGAGGAAAAGAGTGGATTCTTGATAGCGGTTGTACCGATCACATGACCGGAGATAGAGAGATGTTCCGTGAGCTTGCTAAAAATGATGGTCCACGCAAGTATGTGACTTTTGGAGACAACTCCAAGGGTAAGGTACTTGGCCTTGGTAAGATGGCCATATCCAATGATAGCTCCATACAAAATGTTATGCTTGTTGAATCTCTTGGTCACAATCTTCTTTCCGTATCTAGACTAGCCGATTTTGGTTTTAATGTTCTATTTACCAAAGTAGATTGCCAAGTGTTTCGCCAAGATAATCATAATATGGTCTTTACCGGCATTCGTAGAGGTGATCTATACATTGTTGATTTCACTAAAAGAGCCCAACCTCGTACATGTTTAATTGCAAAATCTTTAAAGGTTGGTTATGGCATAGAAGACTTGGACATGTTGGTATGCGTAACCTTGATAAACTTGTTAAAGGAGATCACATTCTTGGAGTGAAAGATGTTATATTTGACAAAGATCGACTTTGTAGTGCTTGCCAAGCAGTAAAACAAGTTGGAGGAAGCCATCCCGTGAAGAACATTATGACCACGAAGAGACCACTCGAGCTACTTCATATGGATCTTTTTGGTCCCAACTCCTATAAGAGTCTTGGTGGTAACTCTTTCGGTTTGGTCATTGTTGATGATTTTTCCAGATTTACGCGGGTGTTCTTTCTTGATGACAAATCGCAGGTACAAAAGATCCTCAAGAACTTTGCAAGAATGGCTCAAAACCAATTTGAAGTGAAGATCAAGAAGGTTCGAAGTGACAACGGAACGGAGTTCAAGAACACCAATGTGGACACCTTTCTTGATGAGGAGGGTATTTCACATGAGTTCTCGGCTACGTACACACCTCAACAAAATGGAGTTGTTGAGAGGAAGAACCGGACACTTATTGAGATGGCAAGAACGATGCTTGATGAATACAAAACGCCAAGACACTTTTGGGCGGAAGCGGTTGAAACGGCTTGTCATGTAACAAATCGACTTTACCTTCACAAGCTTCTTGGTAAAACGGCATATGAACTGCTCACCGGTAACAAACCACAAGTTGGATACTTTTGAGTATTTGGCTCAAAATGTTACATTCTTGATAAGCATCGTCGTTCAAAATTTGCTCCTAAATCTCATGAAGGTTTCCTACTCGGTTATGGATCGAACTCTCACACTTACCGTGTCTACAACAACTTCACTCGAAAAGTTGAAGAGACGGTAGATGTGAAGTTTGATGAGACTAACGGCTCGCAAGTCGAGCAATTGCCACTTGATGTAGGAGATAAAGAACCATCGGAAGCAATCCAAGACTTGCCCATTGACAAGATTCGCCCCGTGGAAGTAAAGGAGAGTACCTCGTCTATTCAAGTGGAAGCCCCAACTTCACATCAAGGTGAACGACAAGTTGATATGGAGGCATCCACAAGTGGAACACGTCAAGACGAAGGGAATGAGGAAGTGCAACAAGATGATCCACCTCAACCTCCTTCTCCACCTCCATAAGCGAACAGCGACAACATCAACGAAGAAGAGGAAGATGATGATGATGAGGAACCTCACCACAACCCAAGAAAAAGCTACCTCGAGTTAGAGCAAGAATCGACAAGGATCATCCCGTCGAACAAATACTTGGAGATATCCAATCCGGGAGAATCACTCGCTCTAAATCTCGTTTAGCTAACTTTTGTGAGCATTACTCATTTATCTCTAGTATTGAACCCTTGAAGGTAGAAGATGCTCTCAGGGACCCCGATTGGGTGAATGCAATGCATGAAGAGCTACACAACTTTGAGAGGAACCAAGTGTGGACATTGGTTGAGAAGCCTAAGGAAGAACAAAACATCATTGGAACCAAATGGGTGTTTCGGAATAAGCAAGATGAAGATGGACAAGTTGTACGCAACAAGGCTCGTCTCGTAGCACAAGGTTACACACAAGTCGAAGGTATGGACTATGGTGAGACCTATGCCCCCGTTGCAAGACTTGAATCCATTCGCATTTTACTTGCTTATGCCAATCACCATGATATCAATCTTTACCAAATGGACATTAAAAGTGCTTTCCTAAATGGTGAAATTGAGGAGGAAGTGTATGTTAAACAACCTCCCGGCTTTGAAAATCCCAAGAAACCTAATCATGTCTACAAACTTCGTAAAGCTCTTTATGGTCTTAAACAAGCCCCTAGAGCTTGGTACAAATGCTTGACAAAGTTTCTTCTTGAAAAAGGCTTTGAAATTGGGAAGATTGATTCAACTTTGTTCACTAAGAGGGTTAATGGAGAATTATTTGTATGCCAAATTTATGTTGATGATATTATCTTTGGATCTACCAACCCCTCTTTCAGTGAAAAGTTTGGAAGGTTGATGTCGGAAAAGTTCGAGATGTCTATGATGTGTGAATTCAAATTCTTTCTTGGCTTGCAAATCAAGCAAACTAGGGAAGGTACCTTTGTTTCTCAAACAAAGTATACCAAGGACTTATTCAAGAAGTTCAACATGCAAGAGAGTAAAGGTATGAAAACTCCCATGCCCACGAGTGGACATCTTGACTTGACCAAGGATGGCAAACCTGTTGATCAAAAGGTATATCGATCTATGATTGGTTCATTGCTATATCTATGTGCCTCCCGTCCCGACATTATGCTAAGTGTGTGCATGTGTGCACGATACCAAGCGGCACCAAAAGAGTGTCACCTTAAGGCGGTAAAAAGAATTGTGAGATACTTGATACATACACCAAACTTTGGCATATGGTATCCCAAAGGATCTTCTTTCAATCTTGTTGGCTACTCCGATTCGGACTATGCCGGAGACAAGGCTGACAGAAAATCCACTTCAGGTACATGTCAATTTCTTGGTAGATCTCTTGTGTCTTGGTCCTCCAAGAAACAAAATTCCGTATCTCTATCTACTGCTGAAGCAGAATACATTGCCGCGGGATCATGTTGTGCTCAATTACTATGGATGACACAAACTCTTAAAGACCATGGTGTGCATGTGAAACATGTACCATTACTATGTGACAATGAGAGTGCTATTAAGATTGCACACAATCCCGTGCAACATTCTCGAACTAAGCATATTGAGGTTCGTCACCATTTTATTCGAGATCATGTTGAGAAAGGTGACATTGGCCTTAAACATGTTCGTACCGACAAACAATTGGCGGACATCTTTACCAAACCCCTTGATGAGAAAGTGTTTTGTCACTTGAGAAGTGAGTTGAACATCATTGATGCCTCAAACGTGAACTAGAGGTTCACGTGGATGCATACAAGGGCTTGAGCATTCTTGACTAATCCATGATATCTTTCATGATTATCTTAAATCTTGGACATTTTGCTCCCTTGTATGGTATCTAACCTTTTGTAGGTACTTGGACAAACTTCATGCCACAAGATTGCGTCTCACTCTTATCATAAGCAATCTTGTATAACTCAAGTATCGACAATTGATGGTGGAACAAGGAACAAGACAACCTAAACATATCCTTTGACAAATCCTGAGATATGCTTCATTCTTGTCAGCTTGGATATACATGTTGTTCCTTGCAAAGCTAACCCATGTAGGAAGATGAACTACAAAAGATAGGATCACTCCCAACTTCAACTAATGAGCATCCACTTCAAGTTCAACTACATGGACTTCACCAAAATCCCAATGTAAGTTCCCACATCTTAGAGGAGCTTTACTCAAAGACATGAGCTAAAGCAACTCAACAAGATGTGAATACATTGAAATGCTTAAAGGAAAAAAAATGGCAACCCCATTTTGAGCTTAAACGAAGAGTATGACCTATGATCAAGTGCTCTCACTTGACTCCTAAGTCAATATACTCTAACATAGGTGACCTAGTCGCCGACCCATCTAGATGAAGTTCTCTAGTGTTTTCTTCTGTTTGTTCTCTTCTTGCTAGAGTGTTTCTTTTTCAAAAAAAACTTCATCTAGACCTTGCTTCTTTTCTGTGTTTCTTTTCTTTTAGTTAGTTTCGCAGCTAATTCCTTACAAATCCTTGTGAGATTTCCTTTGTCTAGTGAGCTGAGTTGACAAATAATTCTATTGCATCAACCTCGGTTCCACCGATTTATATCAACTCGGTGTCACCGATTTTGCTGCTCTAAGGAATTTTCTGTCAAATTTTTCCTGGGTATTTCTGCTCCAGCTCCACTCAATGATTCTTATCCTCTACTTGCATCTAGAGCCACTCAAAGGCTAAGTGTGTTTCTCGAGGACCAAACCCACTTGATCAATAACCTTGAAGTCCCTTCTTGGAAATTGATGTCAAAGGGGGAGAGAGGAATACACATCAAAGCTTATCACTATAAAAGAGATGCACCTTACAAGAGGAGAGAATGTTACATGTTTCTAAGAGGGGAGAAACATGATTAGTTTATTCTCTGTTTGCTCTAGTTTTCTCACCCTACCTACTCCCAATATCCAATGTCAGATTCAGGGGGAGAGGAAGTTCTTTAAGGGGAGACAACTATTTCTTTTGGGGACATGTTTGCTTCAAAGAAGTATCCTAGTGATACTCTCTCTACATGTCATCCCAATCTTGGTTTCTTGTTGATCTTATGTCTTTTCTTGAAGAAATTATCTTGTGTTATCTAACCCTGTTTTCTCAAGTGTATTTCTTCAGGTACTTGATCAAGAACTTCAAGGTAAGTATATGCATCACACTCATGTACATGATTGACCTCTTGCTAGTATATAATGTTTGTAAGGAGACAATCATGGACATGTGGACCCTATATGATATATATGTTTGCTCTGATGCATATAGCCAAGATACATGTTGCATGTATATTTCCCATGAGATATCATCATGATATGCACATCTTCAGGGGGAGTTCAGGGGAGCTCATGCATGTTACATGTTTCCTTCAAAGCTTTCATACATACCTCTGCTATATCGTTATTTGAAGCAGCTTTGACAAGTTCAACAAATGGAGTGGCATGGACAAGAGGATGTGGAACCCTTTCAAAATGCTAAGGACAAGGATTGGCAAAAGCTCAAGACTCTACATTTTTGGTTTAGTGATCCAAGATCACATTGAGTCCATAGGAAAGCCAATACTATTAAAAGGGGATGAGGTGTTGCTTAATGGTCTTTTTGCTCAAGTGCTTAGTGACAGTACTCCTAAACCCTCAACCACTCTCTCTACCCAAATATGTCCAGAACCTACATTCTAACTCGGCCCCACCGAAATTTCCTATCCGGCCCCACCGAGTTCATCCAAGACTTAGCCACTGCCAAAACCCTAACAAATCGGATCCACCGAAATGGACCTCGGTCTCACCGAGATGGCCTTGCCAACTCTCTGTAATCATTTGCACTTACTTCGGTCTCACCGAGTTTTGCAAATCGGTCTCACCGAGATGGCTTGCCAACTCTCTGTTGCCTTATTGCTTCACTTCGGTCCTACCGAGTTGATGCAATCGGTGCCACCGAGATGAGGATTGCCCTAGCCATTGCACATCGGTCCATCCGAGTTGTTCGTATCGGTCCCACCGAGATTCCTAAAGTTCATATCTTTTACACAGTTCGGTGCTACCGAGATGATTGTTTCGGTGCCACCGAGTTGGGTCAAAAGTGTGTAACGGTTGGATTTTGTGTGGAGGCTATATATACCCCTCCACCACCTCCTTCTCAGTACGGAGAGCCATCAGAACGTGCCTACACTTCCACCATACATTTTCTGAGAGAGAACCACCTACTCATGTGTTGAGATCAAGCTATTCCATTTCTACCATTTGAAACTTGATTTCTAGCCTATCCCAAGTTGCTTTCCACTCAAATCCCTCTTCCACCATAGCCAAATCTGTGAGGAGTTGTTTGAGTGCTGGGAAGACTATCATTTGAAGCACAAGAGCAAGGAGTTCATCAACAACACACCGTCTATTACCTTTTGGAGAGTGGTGTCTCCTAGATTGGTTAGGTGTCACTTGGGAGCCTCCAACATGATGTGGAGTTGAACCAAGCAGTTTGTAAGGGCAAGGAGATCGCCTACTTCGTGAAGATCTACCCCGAGTGAGGCTAGTCCTTCGTGGGCGTAAGCCATGGTGGAATAGACAAGGTTGCTTCTTCGTGGACCCTTCGTGGGTGGAGCCCTCCGTGGACTCGTGCAGCCGTTACCCTTCGTGGGTTGAAGTCTCCATCAACGTGGACGTACGATAGCACCACCTATCGGAACCACGCCAAAAACCACCGTGTCTTCATTGCGTTTGATCTTCCATACTCTACCCCTTTACTTTCCGTACTCTTGCATGCTTTACTATTTCCGCTGCTCAATCTCTAGATATGCATGTGTAGAAAGTATTGGAGTGATCTTAACTTGTGTCAAAATCTGCTTGAGTTCCAAGAGAAATAAAAAACTGCTACTTTGGCTGGTTAGGAGTCTATTCACCCCCCTCTAGACCTATCTCCTCGATCCCGCAGTAGTATTTTACCCAGATTTATTGATTCGACACAAGGGGAGCCAAAGAATATTTGCAAGTATTAGCAGTTGACTTGTCAATTCAACCACACCTAGAGATAAAATATCTGCAGCAGAATATTTAGTAGCACAGTAATATGATAGTTTTGATAGCAGTAGCAATAGTAACAATAGTAACGACAACAGTAACAGTAGCAGTTTTGTAGCAAGTGTAAAGCAGTAGCAACAAAGTAACTTAGCAGAAACCAATATGAGAAAGTCGTAGGCATTGGATCGGTGATGATAATTATGTTGGATGGTATTCATCATATAACAGTCACAACCTAGGGCGATACACAATAGCTCCAATTCATCAATGTAATGTAGCCATATATTCCGTATATAGTCATACGTGCTTATAATAAGAACTTTCATGACATCTTTTGTCCTACCCTAAGGGATATTAAGGCCTCCTTTTAATAGAGAACCGGAACAAAGCATAAACACTTAGTGAATACATGAACTCCTCAAACTACGACAATCACCGAAAAGAATCCCAATTATTGTCACCTTGGGGTATGCGGATCATAACACGTAATAGGTGCATATAACTTGCAAGATAGGATCAAGAACACAAATATATTCATGAAAACATAAAGAGTTCAGATCTGAAATCATGGCACTCGGGCCCTAGTGACAAACATTAAGCATAGCAAAGTCATAGCAACATCAATCTCAGAACATAGTGGATACTAGGGATCAAAGCCCTAACAAATTGACTCGATTACATGATAAATCTCATCCAACCCATCATCGTCCAGCAAGCCTATGAAGGAATTACTCACGCCCGGTGATGAGCGTCATGAAATTGGTGATGGAGGATGGTTGATGATGACGACGGCGTCGAATCCCCCTCTCCGGAGCCCCGAACGGACTCCAGATCAGCCCTCCCGATGAAGAACAGGAGGTGGCGGCGGCTCCATATCGTAAAACGCGATGAAACTTCTTCTCTTCTTTTTTTTCGGGGAAAGAGAATTTATAGCGTTGGAATTAGGTCAGACGGCCGTCTGTGGGCCCCACAAGGCATCAAGGCGCGCCCTAGGGGGGGTCGCGCCCTGTTGCCTTGTGGGCAACAGGTGGCCCCTTTTCTGTCGATTCTTGCGCCAATAATTTTTATATATTCCATAAAAATTCTCCAAAAAGTTTCGTCCAAATCCGAGAACTTTGATTTCTGCACAAAAACAACACCATGGTAGTTCTGCTGAAAACAGCGTCAGTCTGGGTTAGTTTCATTCAAATCATGCAAATTAGAGTCCAAAACAAGAGCAAAAGTGTTTGGAAATGTAGATACGATGGAGACGTATCAATGACCCACGGTACCGATCGTCACCGTAAGCGCCGTATCCATCATCGCCCCATTGACCCCTGCCGTAGGAGTTATCGTAGTTCCGCCTACCAGGGAATGCGTTGTCACCAGTCCGGCCGCCGTCGTAGGCACCCCGTCCGCGCCCAGCTCATTGTTGAACGAAACAGTTGACAACAATTTGTCTAACTGTTAGTTATATTCCATAATTCCTAGAGCAGGTTATCTCTTTCTTTTTTCTACTCTGGACATATCTACTACAGTGTGTGAACAAAAAGATTTAATATATGATTGTTTCTACTCTATGCGCATGGTTTCTTTTTTATTGCATAGAGTGTGCCAAAAGTTGGTTGATGCATTTGGAGGAGTTGCATGAAAACAACAAAAATTCACACAGATTTTTAGAACCTTTTTCTCCCACAATGTCCTGTGTTTCTTGCCTATTCCATTTTAGCATAGGAAACAATGCTTTTTTTGAAGATTGACAAAGCCATGGGTGAACAAGGTCTGAAGGGAGGTGAAGGAAAAGTGAAAGAGGAGGAAATTCAATGGAATCTCACCTTTTTCCTCCCCCCAGCGCTTCCTGGTACGTATTCCTACTCTTTTTTCTCTTCTTATTGGCATGAAAACTAGGAAAATCCACTTGAATCCCAGTTTGCTTCAGTTGCCATGGCAGGCATCGCGATGGGAAATCGTCCTGGGGAGGGGTGGGGGTTCTTTCGTGGGAAAGAAGAAGATGTGGTGGGGCAGTTGGGGTGGAGCACAGGGAGGGGTGTGGACCAGTTGTAGGGAGGAAGGCACTCGGGGGGAGACACGTGATCCCCACGGCCAGCTGACCGTGCTGGGGGGCGTACATGTGCTTGGGAGAGAGAGCGTGTCTCGTGGGGTAGGCGGGGGTGTACTTTCCTTTTTGGGACGAGGGGGACCATGTGGTTTCTTTTATGGCCGGTCTCTCGAGAGCACTAGCGGGCCAATGTGCGCTCGCTAGACGCGTCCATTAATAAAACCCAACTCATATTCAATGCCCGTGAGAAGAGGCCGAGTCACTGAGACCGTGACAACTTGTGCATGCGAGCATATGTTTCGTGACAGCTTGTGCTTGCGAGCATATGTTGCATATGGCTCGATTCCTATCCAAAACCACTCGTTACTTCATCCTTCTCCCTTCTCTCTCATTATTTCCCCAGTCTGAAACCACCTGTTAATGACGATTTTCTATTACCTTTTGCATGTGATTTCCAACCGTTTGATACAAATGCAAATTAAATGAAGATGACTTCGGTGGATTCCCAACTATTCCCTCGTCAGTTTACAATGATTAGTAGAAATCCTTTTGTTTGCGCAAATTCCTTTGGAACGTGGATACGTCAGGAGTACTATTTCATTCGATTTGCTCACTGACCGACGATTTCGTTCATCTTTTGGTCTAGTCCTATGGGTTGATTCCTTGTTTAATGATCATGATGAGGCGATTCTAGTAACTGAGAAAGATTTTGAAGTTAATTTGTTGTTGGTTAGATACAAGTCAAACGTTTCGTTGATTAATAGATTTCAGGAGCTTCAAGTGCTTAAAAGTATATTTCGGTTTCTACTTGACTCAAAAAACTTCTGCAATATTTTTTTCTATATTTATGTTGACTATTGCATAAAAAAGATAGATGTTTATGTGGAAAAAATGAAGGCCCCTCTTTGTGGTCTCGCGCAAGGCCCTTAACATGACAGGGCCAGCCCTACTCGACTTGTTTGCAGTCCTAATTGGCAACGGTCACAGACAACGGTATCAGGAAAGAAAATGCGACCCTCCCCTGGCAATGAACACAAAGACAACAACATTGCCTAAAAAACGAGAACAACAACAACA
Organism: Elymus sibiricus; assembly: GCA_039707655.1. Lineage (NCBI taxonomy): Eukaryota > Viridiplantae > Streptophyta > Magnoliopsida > Poales > Poaceae > Elymus > Elymus sibiricus. The sequence continues at coordinate 192,005,822 of CM077670.1, forward strand.
AGAACATGGTCAAGCACAAGAGCGGTAATGGAGGCGGTGGTGCCGACATCTCCATACACCGTTTGGGCAAATCCTTTTTGTCTTTTCATTATGATAGCTATAGGAATATACAATTCGCTGATATAGCATGGGAAATACTTTCGGGGCATGCTACGCGTCGGCCGGCGGATCTTTTTAAAAGATCCGCCGCCTCGCGAGCCGTCCGATTGAGTTACACAAGCCGTCGGTCCCTCTTCTCTTATTTCCTGAAACAATACTTTTGTTGCAAAACTTCTCCTTCTCTAATTTCCTGCACAAGACCTTTGTTGAGAAACCTTCTTTTTTCTAACCTCCTGCGGCAAGTCATTTGTTGCAAAACCTATTCTTCTCTATTTTTCTGCAACAAAACCCTTGTTGCAAAAATTGCAAACACATCTTTCGTCTATTGTTTTTAAACAAAACCCTTGTTGCAAAAATTGCAACAACACTCCGGCCACATCGCGTAACACAATCGTTTTCGCCGCTGCCGTTCCGCAACAATGTTGTTGTTACAGAAACTTGGAATTGACGTGGACGTACGGCGCGGTGATGTGGCTGCTGCTAGCGCTTGTGGTGCTAGGACGGCGATGAGGTTGATGGTGCTCCACGCCGGCGTGGCGGCTCGCCGGATCCGTCGATCTTGTTGCAGAAACTTGAAGCGTCGCCTTCCCTAACCTTTTTCCCGTGGCGGGCTAGAGACGGTCCGCGACCGGACCGAGAAGGGCGAGCGCAGATGAATGGCGCGGTGGTTGTGGCTGCTGCCGGCGTGACAGGACGACGACAAGGTTGGTGGCGCTCCGTGCCGGCCTGTCGGATCTCGCCGGATCCGTCGATCCGGTGGTGGGGAGGCGTTTGGCGGCGGAGATCCGCCATGGAGGTGCTCGAGCAACGATGACCTGCAGGCGACGCTCGACTGACGGGTCGAGGAAGGGGCGGCTCCGGCGGCGCTGATAAGGAGGAGAGGAGGCGCGCGGTCGGGCCGGGCGACCTCGCCGGTGGTCACCGGAGATCGGCCATCGCGGGGCGCATCTCCCTGACTCGACGGTGGTTGTGGATGGGGTGTAGCAATTAGTAGGCAGATGGATTGGTTAGTCTGCAACACACCATGTGTTGCGCTCCGCTGTTTGCAACAAGACCAATGTAGCAAAACACATGTGCTGGGAGGGTGTTATATGCCGCACGATCAAGCACTGATCGGACGGTCGCGGAGACGGTGGACGCGAGCGTTAAATCCGCCGGCTGCCGGCTGATGTGAAGCGTTTTCCATATAGTATATGGTCGTATCAATCTAGCTTCTTCTTGTTTTTCCTCAAGTTAATTAAGTACTGTATATCAGACTAGTCCCTTATCAGTGTTTTATCAAGAATAAATCGACTTTGTAGTAGTAGTTACTAGATCATCGAAGGCGCGCGTTGCAGCGCCCATCCGTTTTTACAATAGATTGCTAGGCATTTACGATGTGAAAATAAAATCTAAATGAAGTGTGCCTTCAAAGTAGCACACACTCCATTGTATAACCAGCACCGACATCATCCTTACCAAATGAGCAAAATGATACGTGAATAAATTAACACAGCAAGATAGAAGAATGTTAGATAAAACATGACACCTTTATAACCCATATCTAAGTGCTTTCTTGTTCCCAGATAACCCAAATTATATGGATAATATACATGGGTAAGTGATTAATGGCTTTCCTTTAAAAGAAGTTCCTAATGTCCAACATGGCAATGAGGGAGCTTTGGCAGCCAAGAAAGGTTTTACTATCCTGCAATCAGCTCCTCTCTCTAACATTCTGTATGTGTAGAAAAAGTAAGTGCAAATTTTATAAAATAAGGCAGGCATATTGAGTCTATCCATATTTTGAGGTATATATATGTCCTGCTATACAAACCTTACATCCTAACTTTGTAAAGTTACTTACGAATAGCAGGAAAGAAGATAGCCACAATCATAGGATGGCAACTTAATCCCTTCAGTTCAATATAAACTCAAGCCCCGAGAGTATACATTATTCTCGCAAACCTGGAAAGAAAATAGCAATACAAAGGTCATGTGCTTATCATAGGATAGCCACTTAATCCATTCAGTTCAATAAACTAAATGAACGCGAAAGGTTGAATTGGAGAGTTGATTCAGATTTCTAAACAGGATGAAGGGGAGAGGGTTAGTCTTTACATGCGGCGCGCCTCGACTCGCCTTCATCCCCTCAGGCGCTTTCGCTGGACAAGCACCCTCTACTCTGTATCCTCTCCAGAGATGGTTCTTGTATGCTCTGATTATAACTATAGCCTCACCAACAATTGTATGCTCACATGAATGAACCTGATCTGAAAATATTGATAGAAAAACATAGCGTAAACCGGTGCTATATGTAGCTGTGTTGCTGCCTCTGGTTCTCCTAGTGAAAGCTATAAAAAGTCTCAATCAAATCATAAACAAGGAAAGAAGGAAAACTTTAATCACTTGCACTTACCCACACAATTTGATCAATCAAGAATTAATTACTGGAGCAGAACTGAGACAAAAAGATATGCAAGACCATCTCATTGTTCTTGCAAGGAAAAATCAATAAAAAGTGAAGCAGATGCAGTACACATAAGTGATAGGTCAGTGACAATCTCAGATTGTACTCACTTGGTCGCACCGGAACTGAACAGCACTGACGGCCCCATCCGTCCGCCTGTGCGTCATGGCTGGCTGCAGGACCTCTCGCCCGTGCTTGCTCGCTAGGATTCCCTCAGAGGCTGTGGACGATGGACAATTGGACATATTCAGTGATTGAAGCCGTACGGCCGGAGCGACACTCGCCGGCGGTGACAACAACATGACCAACGCGCTTGTGCTCTGGAATTCAAAGAGCGAAAAAAACGATATACTGCATGACGGAAATCTGCACTAATCATGGTCTTGCACCCAGGGATTATCCATGATTGACAACGAGTGCGCCTAGACGGAAGAGGAGCCAAGCATGGCAAGAAGAACCGCCCCCCACGTTGCCTCCTGGTCGTCAGCCGTCGGCTGCTGCTACTCTTCATGGGGGTGCACAAAGAGGAGGTTGCGAGATGCGCCATCCTAAATCCAACGCCACCGCCAGCCGCATCCAGCTCATCGTCATCGGCTGGCCTCGCATCAAGCTCCTCTTCCGCCTCCACATCTTGAACAGGCCGGCGTCACCAGCTGCCACCTCTCCCCTGTACATGCGCTTGGGCGCGATCCTGCACCCGATCCCACGGTGCTTCGCTGATGCGGAGGCGTAGGCGGCGACAACGGGGATGCGAGGAGGGAGTAGATGCCATCGTGGGCGGCGGCGGGGAGAGGAGGAGGCGGTGTGAGGAGCGAAGGGACGGAGTCGTTCGCTAGTTTTTATTTTCTGTAAGTCTGAAGTGGGCTTCACATAAGGCCCAATTAACTACGGGCCTCCGTTTTGGCTATCGGAGTAGCTGCTCATTGGACAGTCGGCCCAGTTTCACACAAATGCAAATCGGACGACCAGGAATGATCCAAACACATGATCTAACGGTCGAAAATGTCAAGTACGTGAGAGGGCTGGGATTAGGTTCAGTTTTACTGTCCTAAATAATCAAACTTCAGGAAAATAGTTATAATAAAACTTCAAGAACAATAGTCAATTTCCTCCGCGAACTCATCGCATCCTAATAAGCGACCAAACACACCCCCGACCACGTGACGGAGAAGTTGAGGATAATGACGTCGTCGGCGGCGGCGAGGAACCAGCACCTGGATGAGCTCCGCGCGCTCATGGCGTCGCACTCGCCCCCGATCCACGCGCTCCTCATCCCCTCCGAGGATGCCCACCAGGTTGTTGCTCCTGCCGCCCGCGCCGATCGGAACCGATCAGGGTAGATCAGATCCTGTCGGGCTCGACTGCGCCGGTTTAGGGTTTTGTGATCTCTTCTGCTTTACTGGTTCGTTCCTCTGCTCGATGGTTGAGAATTGATTTGCTCACCTGGTTTGTGTTCGTGCAGAGCGAGTACGTGTCGGAGCGGGACAAGCGGCGGCAATTCATCTCCGGGTTCACTGGGAGCGCTGGTAAGTGTTAATCCATCCGTCTTCTTAGCTCTTAATCGATCGCTCCTTTGCCAACTGCAACGAGTTCAGGTCGACAACACCGCCTATTAGTTGATAATACTAGGTTTGTACTGTAGTAGGCTTGTAGCAACTTGTTTTGCCGCTTGTGTGCTATAGCAATTGCAAGCGGCAGCAGGGAGGTTTTCAAAGTAGCTAAGATAGCATGTCATCATGGTGAACAATTGATCGAATCCAGTATCAGCTTCGTGCTTTGTTGAGGCTTGGTTAGCTTTTATTATGCGATTAGTTGAGTTCCCGTTCCACATGTACTTTTTCCTCTATCTAAGCGTACCGAGCACTTCTTCTCCTTTCTGCAGTTGTGATGAATCCGTCATCACGTCCTCCAGTTGTGCACCGGCTCCTTCCCCCTTGCATACTATCTACACTTGCGTCTTCTCCCTTACATCCTATAGCGGATGCCCTTTCCATCATGTCGATCTCTCTGACATCATCTCCTCCTGTCACCGTCGTTTACCACCAATCCCATTATTGTCTCCTCGGATAGCAGGTTGGGGCTGTGGAGCCTCCACCTGTATGAGGCGAACACCAGATGGCATGGCACATTGACGCTCGCCCCCATCAATTATGTCATAAAGAGTATGGGTAGGGCTAGATATATATCCGTGTGTTGCTATGGATTAAAAATTTGGATTTTCTCGACATGTTTCATCAGAAAGGACTTAATTGATTTGAATTATTATGTTGGTATGGATATCTGAAAGTGTGGGTGTTGCAACATGCCGAGCCTGATGTTCATTATTTCCTTTTACTTAGTTGTCACGAGTCTTATTTGGTTCTTTTTCTCAATTCCTATACAGGGTTGGCCCTTATCACTACAAAGGAGGCGTTATTATGGACGGATGGACGATACTTCTTGCAGGCCACGAATCAACTTAGCGATCGGTGGAGACTAATGCGCATGGGAGAAGACCCACCAGTCGAAGTCTGGATAGCTGATGTAAGTATTGATCACCTTCCCTCGCACATTTTTCGTTCAATTTTCTAATCTACCACACAGAACTTGTACAAATGATGAGGAACCTACTATGCTGTCCGTTTTGAGTTCTGCCACAATTTCAGTGATGTGAATCTGCAAATGTGGTTTTCTTGTTTACCATAGAAAGGTTATCTCCTCAGAGTTCTGTCTTCATAGATATAAGCGTTCAGCTTCAGCATTTAAGGAAACACATCAATCAATCTGTAATTGAAACTGCTTGTTATTTCTTCAAGAGTTGTGGAATATGTCAAAATTGTGAACGCCTTAACTTCATTGCCATCTCACCATCTGTTAATTGAATACTCTTGTCTCTAATTTAATTTGTAAAAACTAAATCCGCTGTTGTGTTCTCAGAATCTCTCGGATGAAGCGGTTATTGGAATTGATTCATGGTGCATCTCTGTGGATTCTGCTCAGAGATATGAGCAAGCATTTTTAAAGAAGAATCAGACGTTGTTTCAGCTTTCCTCTGACCTCGTCGATGAAGTTTGGAAAGATCGTCCTCCGAATGATGCTACACCTGTAATTGTGCACCCTGTAGAATTTGCTGGGCGTAGTGTAGCACAAAAGATGAAGGAGTTAAGAGAAAAGTTACAACATGAGAAGGCTAGTGGCATTATAATTACTGCCCTTGATGAGGTACAGTTAATTGATTTGCATCTTGGTTTCACTCATTCTGTACGGTCTATTAAATTGAATCTGTTCTATTTTCTCAAATGTTATAGGATGCATGACCATTTTAATTTCCTCTTTATATAAATCCCCATTTTAGGTTGCTTGGTTGTACAATGTTCGGGGAAATGATGTGCATTACAGCCCAGTGGTTCATTCTTATGCTATTGTAACCCTGCATGGTGCCTTCTTTTATGTGGATAAGAGAAAAGTAACAACTGAGGTCAGTGAGTAAACTGAATATTTAAAATTTGCAATTTTCCCATTGTGGTGTTAATGGTGATCTGGTGCAGGTTAAGAATTACATGGCTGAAAGTGGCATTGATATCAGAGAGTATGATATGGTTCAGCTGGATGTGAGCTTGCTTGCATCTGGACAGCTAAAAGGCTCTGCAGTTAATGGTAGCTTGCACATGGAAAAGGATATCAACGTATCGGAACATTCCAAAATCTGGATTGATTCAAATTCGTGTTGCCTTGCACTCTACTCAAAGCTTAGACCAGATCAAGCTTTGATGCTGCAATCTCCCATTGCTCTACCAAAGGCTGTCAAGGTTTTTTCTTTTCTTTTGTATGCATGTGTGTTTAATAGAAATTCGTGTGCATGCAATCACCTTTAGCCTTTCCAGTAGACTGCAATCACCTTTAGCTTTTCCAATGGACTATGACATACATACCATCTTTTTTTAAACTCCCCTAAATCTAGTACTGTTAAGAAAATTTATGCTTCGTGATCAAGCATGGGAACTTGATAGTTGCATGTGCCTAAATTGCGCTGGATAAATGAGCTCAGTAATTTCTAGGAGCACCAAGAGGACGCATTGAAAGAAAGAGAAGTGTTAACATTGAGTCACTCAAATGAGTTCATTTGGTATCAACTATCAAGTATAATGAAGTGTTAAAAACAGGTTTTGCCATAATTGTGTGTACTGATCATATCCCTTTTGATTGTGAACATATATTATCACATTAAACAAATGTTTCATGTTAGAAGTACATCCTGTAACTATTACGCAGAATACAAATATAATAGTTTGCACGCTAAAAGTGTATCTTGTTCAAGCAATATTTTTTTTTTCTTATTTCACTTTGTATTTTTGCATAAGCACATAGTGTGCATTTCAGTTAGTACGTACGGGTATGTAAGATAAACTATATGTCCTTGCAAGTTTAATCATTTGGTATTTTTTTGCCTAAACATTTTAAATTTGTTGTAATGATGATATAGAATCCCATGGAGCTGAATGGTTTGAGGAAGGCACACATTCGAGATGGCGCAGCTGTTGTGCAATACCTGGCTTGGCTGGATAATCAGGTCAGTTAATTAGACTTTTTACTTGTAAATGCCCTGTTGTAGGGGAACACAGCAGAAAACAAAAATTTCCGGTACTGCGAGCACGCTCAGGATCACTATGGAGATGCATACAGGGTTTGATCTGATCGTTACTGACTCGTAGCGCAGCGGAAGTAGAGCCGATGTAGATCGTTGGTCCAGATCCCCGCAGCTAGGATTTACAACCTCCCAACCGCGAGGATGTACTCCCTCGTCTGCCCCTCGGACAGTCCCTCGGACAGTCCCCCGGACGATGTCACGGACAGCCCTTCGGGAGGACCCTCGAAACTCGGACAGTAACTCGGACAGCCCTTCGGGAGGCACTCTCGAACAGCCCCTCGGGCAAAAAGATCGAACCTACGACTTCTCTACGGGGTTGCACACATACGGTGTTATCTATCCGGCAGGGCTTCGCCGTCCAGAACTAGTTCCCACCGGAACCCAGACAGCCTATCGGCTCTACGAAACTGTTTCGTGTGAGGGAGAGAAGAAGGGCAGATCATGCATGCCATTTGGTGAGAGAGTTGGAGTGAGTGTGGAGAGCTCCTCTCCACCTCTATTTATAGGAGGGGTGGAGGGGCTGAAATTTCAGCCACAAAAAGGGTTCCTTCCCTCCCAAGCCTTCTCCAAGATCTTTTGGTAAAAGCCCCAAAAAGTGGCTTTCCAAAAAGCAACCAAAAAGTGTTTTTCACTATTCATGGAAACATTTTTCCGTGACCGTTAGATCCGAAAATATTTCTGTAGGTCTTAGAACATTTCCAGTACCCACTAAAATAATTTTGGACGCGTTCCGAGACAATTTCGGATTAGTGATTTTCATCTGCGAAAAGCAACCAAAGCGGTTCCGGCAGCTTCGGAACATTTTCGGGTTTTTTCTCCGGAAAAATCACAGAAGTTCCCAGAACAATTCTGGCACCCTCTAAGAATTTTCAGGCGTGTGCCGAAACCATTTTGACTTAATGGTATACTCCGAAACAACCTTTCGGTTTTACCGAAACTATTCCGGTGTTCTCTCTCCGGAACTTTTCCGTTGTCTCCGAAACTTTTCCGGTGACTTTCTCTCAGACTCCCTGTCTAGTATTCAGCAGATAGATGACCCTTAAGCGTGTGACCCTATAGGTTCGGTGAAGTATAGACATGACCGGAACACTTTCCGATCAATGATCAACATCGGAGCCGTGGACACCCATATTGACCCCTATACCCACACGAATAAATATTCGAGTGAACCTCCAGTTGCCGTGTGCTACTCTTGTTGCTTCGCGATATGTTACAAACACCCGAGGTGAGATTTATCGGCATCCCCGTGGATCAACAACTTGTCCACTATGCCAGTTACCTCGTTACCGGTTTTGTTCTCTTTTCTCGTTCCCGTGTTTCGGCATCCCTGTGATCAAATCACAATGTGTCTGGCCAGACTATGATGGATACCGTAACACCGAGAGGGCCCAAAGAATATCTCTCCATCGTCGGAGGAGCAAATCCCAATCTTGAGCTATCAAGTCCCTTGTCACACTTTCTCATGAACCCGTAAGCCGCCGTAATAGCCACCCATTTACGGATGATGTTTAACAAACCCCAAAGTTCATGAAGCAAGCATGAAGAAACTCGATACTCTCATGGTCTAAGAAATTATGCAAATGTAAACTTTCTCTGTGTTATAACCATTAACTTGTGACGAATGTATCTCATAGCATAACATCAATTCGGGTCGATTCAACACAAGTGTTCTTCTAACATTGTGCCCTCAAAATTGCCGGCATAGTCATGCCCATGATCAGGAAAACAGGATCATCATGCAACACTTGAGCTATTCTTAGAGGCCAGACTAGGAATACATTTTACCGTTTATTATTCCACACGTGCATATGAGTCTTCCTCCGAGCCTCGTGGTTATTGTAGACTCGAGAACCATAGCAGTTATAGCACGAAATATAAACTTAATTACGAACATGGGGATAAATAATAACATTTATTATTGCCTCTAGGGCATATCTCCTACACCTGTGACTTAAAACATGACATAACCCTACCGCTTCCTAGGATCCGACCTCTAGGGTTTTAAGCCGCCTTCCCTCGCCGCCATGCATGGGAACTCCAGCAAGAGATCCTAGTGATGCGGTTGCCCTGCTTCACGCCCCCCAACCTGCAGTTTCTACCATTTTCACAGCCCAAATCCTCTTCTCACCGGGCTAAACGGCCGCGGCTGCTACCCTCCATGCCCTTTCTGACAGCACAGGCCGTCACATCACCTCCTTGGGCTGAGCGGCCTTGACAATGTGACCGCACATAATCCGACCTGGTTGATCTCATCCTTGCCCTTGAGGACCATGCACTTGCTGGTTTCCGTGGTTCTCGTCCGAGCCTACTAGCCTAGTTCTTTGCTCTGGCGTGCTCTCGGGTTTGTCCATGTCGTAAGAGAGGTGCTGTCCATCAAAAGGTGGTAGAGCTTTGCCAGCAGTAGGGGAGACATATGCCTTGATGGCTCCTGTGCTTCCCCAAGGAGGAGGAGGCTAAGTTGGGGGTTGAGAGTGAAGAGGAGACCAAGGATGTGTTTGCTTGGGATAGTCAAGGATGGGTTAGGGCCATCCCTATTTTTGGATGGGATAATCCAGTTTGGGTGTTTGTTTGGTTCGAGGGATAGAGATGGTTGGGATGAGTCGGTTGGAGTGTTGGATGAACATGACCAAGTGGGTTTATGATGACCCTCTCATCTATGTGGTAAGATTACCCCTATATTTTGCTTGAACAAGGTTTTAAATCGTTTTGTGGCATCGTTATAGCTATGCCAGCTATCGTGGAAACTATTTACAATAGTGCTTTTAAAGTAAAAGTAAAAAAATAAGTGTCTGACAAAAAACACTGGCCAAGTAAGGACAAAGGAGAATCATCATTTAATAACTAATTAATGTATGGATAGATGGCTTATTTTCTTTCTTGGTTGTCACATCGTGAGTGCCTGTGGGAGTCGCCTTGAAGAAGTCGCCAACCGGCCGAAGCTCCAACATAAAACAACCTCCCAAGAAAGATTGAATGCTTCATTGTTAGGGTTTCTATTGTTTCATGTTATTTAGTTACATACATGGTCGTTTTGGATTAGGTTTGCGTGTACAAATGATTACATGCTATTTTTGTCCCATGCACACGTACAAGATAATAGCTCTAGCTATAGCTGATAGCGAGCTATACCAAATAGCTGCGCTATTTGGTGCTATAGAGGTCGTAGTTAGGATAGCGGTACAAAGTGCCAAAGCTTCGCTTTTGAACTCCCAAAAGGCTGTAGCTACCAATTTAAATCCTTGTGTATGAAGTCTAATCCTACAAGAAATATTGTCACAAACATATAAATTATCACAAAAATTGCATTTTGAAGAAATATCATACATGCATAAACTGTTAACAACAACAACAAAGCCTTTAGTCCCAAACAAGTTGGGGTAGGCTAGAGTTGAAACCCATAAGATCTCGCAACCAACTCATGGTTCTGGCACATGGATAGCTAGCTTCCACGCACCCTTGTCCATGGCTAGTTGTTTGGTGATATTCCAGTCCTTCAGATCTCTCTTTACGGACTCCTCCCATGTCAAGTTTGGTCTATCCCGACCTCTCTTGACATTATTAGCACGCTTTAGCCGTCCGCTATGTACTAGAGCTTCTGGAGGCCTGCGTTGAATATGCCCAAACCATCTCAGACGATGTTGGACAAGCTTCTCTTCAATCGGTGCTACCCCAACTCTATCCCGTATATCATCATTTCGGACCCGATCCTTCCTTGTGTGGCCACACATCCATCTCAACATGCGCATCTCTGCTACACCTAACTGCTGAACATGTTGCCTTTTAGTCGGCCAACACTTAGCGCCATACAACGTTGCGAGTCGAATCGCTGTCGTGTAGAACCTGCCTTTTAGCTTTTGTGGCACTTTCTTGTCACAGAGAATGCCAGAAGCTTGACGGCACTTCATCCATCCAACTTTGATTCGATGGCTCACATCTTCATCGATATCACCATCCTTCCGCAGCATTGACCCCAAATATCGAAAGGTGTCATTGTGAGGTACCATCTGCCCATCAAGGCTAACCTCCTCCTCGTGCCTACTAGTACTCCGCACCTCATGTACTCGGTTTTAGTTCTACTATAAGCCTTGAACCTTTTGATTCCAAGGTTTGTCTCCATAGCTCTAACTTTCTATTAACCCCCGCCCGACTATCATCGACTAGCACCACATCATCTGCAAAGAACATACAACATGGGATATCTCCTTTTATATCCCTTATGACCTCATCCATCACCAAAGCAAAAAGATAAGGGCTCAAAGCTGAACCTTGGTGCAGTCCTATTTTAATCGGGAAGTCATCAGTGTCGCCATCACTTGTTCGAACACCACATTATCGTACATGTCCTTGATGATGGTAATGTACTTTGTCGGGACTTTGTGTTTCTCCAAGGCCCACCACATGACATTCCACAGTATCTTATCGTAGGCCTTCTCCAAGTCAATGAACACCATATGCAGGTCCTTTTGCTCCCTATATCTCCATAAGTTGTCGTACCAAGAAAATGGCTTCCATGGTCGACCTCCCAGGCATGAAACCAAACTGATTTTTGGTCACGCTTGTCATTCTTCTTAAGCGGTGCTGTCACTCTCCCATAGCTTCATTGTATGGCTCATCAGCTTAATTCCACGATAATTAGTACAATTTTGAACATCCCCCTTGTTCTTGAAGATTGGTACTAATATACTCCGCCTCCATTCTTCTGGCATCCTGTTTGCCCGAAAGATGAGGTTGAAAAGCTTAGTTAGCCATACGTCGCTGACTCCGAGGCCTCTCTGCACCTCAATGGGGATACAATCAGGGCCCATCGCCTTGCCTCATTTCATCCTTTTTAAAGCCTCTCTGACCTCAAACTCCTGGATTCGGCGCACAAAACGTTGTACATGTCCTTAAAAGGATGTCATCGGAGACAACGACCATCTTATCAGCCATTACATGCAAGTCTTAAGATAAGACTATCTTATCAACCATTGTACATGTCCTTACTGCTTGTCGGAATCGCGGAATTGCCACACGACAATCTACCAAAAGCAATCCCTTGTAAGGCTCAAATCCCACCAAGACCTCAGCCTGATTGATGCCCATGTGCACCCGATTTAGCGAAATCAGGGAAAAAGTAGTACAGGAAACAATGAATTTTGATTCACAGGAAGGTAATGAAAGCATATGTATACAATTTACGTGCTTTCCTGCTTAGAGCATCTCCAACAGCTTCCAAAAAGACCTTCCCTATAAGTGTGTATTGGGGCTCTCCCCATAAATTTATTGGGTTTCACAGGTGTGCTTCTGTAGCAGATCCCCAATACAACCTTCCCTATACTTAGTATGACATATTTGCCACACCTGTCAGTGGCTTATCTCTCTCTCTTTCTCTCTCGTGTGCACGGAAGACACCGGCACGGAAGACACTAGCGGAGCTTCGGCGACCGGCGGCATGGTGGGGTGGGGGCCCGGTGCGGTAGGCAGCGGAGCTAGTGGCCTATGATGGTGGTCCGGCGGTCCTGCGAGCATTGACGGTGGTCCAACGGTAATTGGCGGCGGTGCGCTGATGTGGCATGCATTGGAAAAAATATAGGGGAAGATGCATCTTCTTCTCTATATAGGGGAAGATGGGGTGTTTTTGGGTGAGATCCTAAAAATTATTGTGTTTAGGGAAACTGTTGGAGCACGTTTTTTCTGTCAACTTCCCCTATACGTGATTTTTTTGGGAATAGGGGAGCTGCTGGAGATGCTCTTATAACTTACTTTTAACTTGGACGCTCACAAGCCCATGACCACTACATGTTTTCCTGCTTAAAAAAATAGAAACATATTATTTAACTTTTAAGAGATGTACTCCCTCCGTTTTATTTACTCTGCATATTAACTTTGACTGAAGTCAAACTTTATAAAGTTTGACCAAGTTTATAGAAAACAATATAAACATTTACAGTAACAAATTTATATGATGTGAAAATATATGCAATGATGATGAATCCAATGATATATATTTGGTGGTGTATATGTTAATATATTTTTCTACAAACTTGTTGAAAGTATATAAAGTTTGACTTTAGACAAACCTAATATGCGGAGTAAATAAAAACGGAGGGAGTATATTATGAATTGTTTGTGCTGCAAATACCAAAAAAATGGTAATGAAAATTCAAAAAAGTATGTTGCTTAATATCCAAAGAGCTATGGTTTTTGAGAATATATGTGTGTATTCGAGTGAGGTAATTTAATCTCACCATTCTTATGCAAGAGGTAAACTGATCATACTTATTCCATTCTGTCTCTCTAACCAAACGCTAGAATGGAGCCATTCTGCTCCATCTGTATGGAACCAGTCCCATTCCGCTGGAATGGAACCATGACATTACACTCCACTTGGTTCTCCAACCAAACATACCCTTAATTTGCATCTGATATGGAGCTCATGTACTTTGATGATGTGGCATGCTTACCAATGATCCTGTTCAACATGTTTAGTTGGTATTTGCTATTTGCTTTGATGTTACTTCATTAATTTTGTTTTCCTCTAATCACAGATGCAAGAGAACTATGGGGCCTCTGGTTACTTCAGTGAGGCCAATGGATCACAGAAAAAAGAGCATTTGTGAGTTTACCCTTTTATTTTTGCAGTTTGTTCTTGAGCATCCTGTGAGCTGTCTTTAGTCTAAGCTAGAGTCAAGCATTACTACACAACGAAAACTATTATATGTTCCTAGAGTAGGCTGCTAGACATTTTACGTGGTTTTCTGGAGTGGGGATTTGCATTAGAAGTGCATATGTCTTATAAGACTAAGTGGCTTTATGATAAATGAACTTATGATTCATCATTGACCAATCTTTTGTAACAGAACACCTAATTATGTCATCATGATTATGATACATAATTAGGCAGTCTTTGGAGCAAAGAGACTTAACTGGTTCATGATGATTATGGGGAGTGCTAGTGTCATTTTTTCAGTAGTGGTACTGATAAAAATTGTGGTTCCTTCAATTATCTCACTCCGGCGTCTGATTGTTTTAACTGACCATGAGATCTGTTTCTACTGCAGTATTACTAGTGTGCACTTCTATTGTTGGCTTGTTGTTACAACAATAACATATCGTTAGTTCTACAGGCACATTCCTTGTAGTTCCAAGTTTAAACTATCAGACCGAATTTTCTTTTTGCATCTTATTTTTCAGTACATGAAAAAGGATCTTGCATCCATGCTATGTGACCTATTGAATGATTTATTTGCCCTATGCTCTGCATCCTAACGATAAACACATGCATATGTTTTACTGTTGTTTATTAGAGGGTCAGAGACCAGGGATTTGGTTGTGTTAATCTGCTCTTTTTGTACTTCAGGGAAATAAAACTTACTGAGGTTTCTGTCAGTGATAAACTCGAAGCCTTCCGTGCGGAGAAAGAGGTATTCTGCAGTATTTATGGAATTTACCATCCCAGCAAGTCACTTGATAGTATTCATGGAATCTGCTTAAACATAAACCACTTTTCATGATTCTATCAGCCAGTTTTACTGACTTCTTGTGTGTCCCATTATAAGTTTGTCACAACCGTAAACTGAGGCTTAAGATAAGGCCCCTAGGTGCCTTTTAGTTTTATCTGCAACTCCAATGTGGGTGTTTTGTTTGCAGTAAATTAGTAGAGCATAAATATGCAGTTACTATGTCGAGGCATAGTAGCCTGGTTCGCGGGTCGAGGGTGCGATCCCTGTCCCGGGGTCGATCGACCCCGATCAGGGTCGGGGATGACGTCGGGTCGAGCTACATTGATTGCCGGATCGTGACCCCGACCGATGGACGCTGACCTAGATCGATTCATGGGGAATTGATGCTTACCAGGCAATCGCACTTCAATAATCTGAACTCTTCCGGCCTGCCGGAGTCCGCCCTTCCACAATCCGCTGCTAACCTGACGGCCATTTGTGCTGTCCGCTGCCATATGCGGCGTCTCCCGTCCCGTTCCCACCATTAATACGCCCTACGCGAGCGTCGATCCACTAGAGATTTAGGGAAGCACGAGGCAGAAAGAATGGCTGGAAAGGCAAACAGGAGAACGTGGAGTCTGATGGGGGGAGGCTTTGAGCTTGATCCATGCCAGACTGGAGCTTTGAAGATGAACCGACGAAGAGGGATTTGGGGATAGTTGTGCGACCAACGTTTCGTGGGAAAGTAATAATCACGCCATGGGCTGACATGTGGCCCCATTTTATAATCAAATTTTATTTTTATTGTGTGAAATTTCAGGCAGGATCTTTTCCCTCCCTGCAATATCGGGAAATATATCAGTGCAGATCGTAAAGATCTTTCTTTCTCTCCATGCAAAAATTGGGATCGCGTACCACGACCCGATGTATCGTACCGGGGTCATCGACCCGAAAACCTTTGGATCGCGATCCACACCAATTAGCGTCCTGAAGAAGTATACCCCTCGTTGAACCTCGTTCCGGTGGGGTGTCCACCCGCTACCCTTGACCTCGTTCCTCGACCCGGGCGACCCAGATTCCCTGCAACTATGTGTCGGGGTGACATTGGTACTAATATGTAGTGTTGTGGTGTTTCTTGAAATATGTGTGTTTTTGGAACATTGTTTCTTGAAATACGCATTTTTTTGGAACATCTTTTCTTAGCATGTTTTATACGAACTTATATTTAATACCCATTCCTTGTGGGCATTTTGCATTCAATCTCTTGATACATATCAGCTTTGACCAGTCATTATATGTTGCTGCAGCATTTTAAAGGTTTAAGTTTTCCTACGATATCATCTGTGGGGCCAAATGCAGCAATAATTCACTATTCTCCTGAGGCAAATACATGTGCGGAACTTGATGCTGATAAAATATATCTCTGTGACTCTGGAGCACAGGTTGAGTACATATCTGTCTTGAACTGCGATTTTTCTGTGTGCGGATTCCATAGAATCTAACGAATTTAGTGATGGTATACTTGCAGTACCTGGATGGCACTACAGACATTACAAGAACTGTACATTTTGGTAAACCCTCAGAGCATCAGAAATCGTGCTACACAGCTGTAAGTTCTATTTTTGATTACTTGTTCTTAACATATATAATTTATTATGAGATATGGAGTCGGCTTGTATATTTTTTGGAATATTATTTCTTCAAGCGTGGCATCAATCACGGTGTTTTCATGTGTTCTCACCTTATGGACTCTCCATTTATGGAGTTAAAGAATTCCTTGAGCTTACAGCTTAACCTTGTTACTCAATTAGTAGTTTGATCAATGATTGTCACGCAAGATCCAAACACCTCACCTGTTAGCTCAGCTACTATTACTATCGGTGCTCTGAATGCCTGTCCCATTATTCTGCTGTTAGAACACTCATGTTCGTATTTCAACTAAAGGCAGTTTGATATTTGAAGTAGGCATGCTATTTTATTTATACCTTATTAAATAAAATAATTCTGATCTTAAATACTTGACTTATGTTTGATCCATTGCCAATACCTAAGTATATGCTGTGTTAACTCACATCTAGTATAATTTCCACATTAATTTTTATTTTTGGACTACTTATGTTTGACCTCATGCTGATACCAAAGTGGTGTTGAATATCGAATATAGGTCTTGAAAGGCCACATTGCCCTAGATGCTGCTGTGTTTCCTAATGGGACCACAGGTGAGTCGTTTTTTCAGTGTTCTTATGACGTGAACTCTTGTGCCTTCTCAAGAAATCTATGCATATGCATAGCACTGTGCATGCAAAGCTTTTGTGGAGAAAATTATCAAAATATTGCAAAAGTTTGACATGTGATCGGCCATGCTTTTACCATTTTCGAGCATGCCGTGAACTTCACAAATATTGCTTTGGTTGAAAAGATTGCCTTCAGTTGAATTCATTTCCCTCTCAAATATGGTGATTTTGGTTATACTTTGATTGGATTAACCTTGTGAGGCATGCATCATGTGTGGCAACAAATATTTCCGTGTAAGGCCAGGTCTGAAGTAGGAGTAGGTCATATTTGGAGGACACTATCTAAAGTCCAAACAAAGCCTTGCTATCTGCATAGCATAGTTATTACAATGAAAGAATTGGGAACATGATGAAATATGTTCCGCAACCTTTGTCGGCGAGTCCGGTCCAAGGGCTGCGGAGCGGGAGGCATAGTTGTAGTTGTCGATTACGCAGAAGCACACAAAAGTATAGAAAGTAAATTGACAGAGGAAATATGGGAAGAGCTCTTTACTAGTGATTCTCATCAACTGTGCGTACTATGGGTGCTCTCCTCTTTAGAGCATCTCTAGCAGACCCCTTATAGCGCGTTTACAGGTCGTGGAAAATGCGTTTTGCGGGCTGGCGCGGGCTGCAGCCGAACAGACCCCGCATAGCGGAACTGTAAAAGAGAATATCTTTTACAGTTCCGCTATGCGGGGTCTGTTCGGCCCGCAAAACGCGTGGTTTTTTTTGAATTTGACACATATCTCACATATTACACAGAATTACGAATTCAATATAAAATAAAATGTGAATATTATGAATCCAAATTACAATAATTATTCAAATCACCGAATTAAACTAATAATTCAATACAACAATTACCGATCACACATGAATTAAATGAAATGAATGTAAAATTGGCCGTAGCCTTTGCCAATGGTGCTCAATGCCTTTGCCCATGCCTTTGCCAATGGTGCTCAATGAGGTCCTCCTGAAGCTGATGGTGGGTGTTTGCGTCTTCAATATGCCGGTATGTCTGAAGGAATGCTTGTATGCGGTCAGGGTCTCTACCTGGCTTCACACGGCTACCGACATTGTCGTAGAAGAACTCCAAGTTCATGTCCCTCTCATCTTCGATGATCATGTTGTGAAGAATCACACAACATGTCATGATGTTGTTCATGGTTTTCTTGTCCCAAAAACGAGCAGGACCACGAACAATGGCAAATCTAGATTGCAAAACCCCAAAGGCTCTTTCAATATCTTTTCTGACAGCCTCTTGTACCTTTGCAAATTCAATATGCTTCCTAGTTTTGGGCTTTTTGATGCTCTTGACAAATGTACACCAAGAAGGGTAAATACCATCTACAAGATAGTACCCCTTTGTGTACTCATGCCCATTCACCATGAAGTTGCAAGCAGGAGCATCACCACTAGCAAGTCTAGCAAACAAATGAGACCGTTTCAACACATTGATATCATTGAGAGTACCCGGCATACCAAAAAAACAATGCCAAATCCATAAATCCTCGGATGCTACGGCCTCTAGCACAATTGTTGCATCACGAGACTTGCCACAATATTGCCCGTGCCATGCCTTTGGGCAGTTTTTCCAAGTCCAATGCATGCAATCAACGCTTCCTAGTATGCCGGGCCAACCCCGCTTCTCATTTGCTGCCATCAACTTTTTAGTGTCTTCCTCGTTGGGTGCACGAAGATAGACAGGACCAAAGACGCGGATGATCACTTTGGCGAACCTACGCACTGACTCAATTGTGGTATCTTCGCCAATGCGAAGATACTCGTCGGCATAGTCAGCCGGAATGCCATATGCAATCACCCGCATAGCTGTCGAGATTTTTTGATATGCGCTAAAACCCAACAAGCCCGCGGCGTTTCTCCTTTGAGTAAAAAACCGACAATTGGCCTCGCAAGCTTGCACAATTTTAACGAAGAGGGATCGGCGCATTCGATACCTTCTTCGGAAGAGGTGTGGCGGATAGGTAGGATTGTCCGCGAAGTAGTCTTGCATCAACATCATGTTCCCGAGATGGCGGTTGCGAGGAATGCAAAGTCAGCCGACGGTCGATCCTCGCCGTCTCTTGCGGTTTTGATCCTCGACCTCCTTCACGGCTAGGACCGCCACCACTATCTGCTGCCGATGGCGCTCGAGCATCGACTCCACGTCCGAGTCGTCGGACGAGGACGAATCCTCGAGCAAAAATTGCTCGCAAGGGCTCAAATCCATCTACAAAAACCGCATCCGAGCTCGTATCAACGAAATTTCAACACCTGCGGTCGAGCTACAAGGGGCAGAAAAGGGGCTCACCGGCTGCGGTCGATCCGGGGCGGCTCGGCGAATCCGGGGCGGGCGGCGACTCGGCGGCGGTCGATCCGGGGCGGCGGCGACTCGGGGGCGGCTCGGCTCGGCGGTTCCGGGGCGCCGGCGAGGGAGGCGAAAGGGACCTCTATAAGATGGCCAAGATCCGAGAGAGGAAGACGAGGGATGTTGACCAAATCAAGTGCATCAAGGACGGAGCAGATCAACTCCTGGTGAAGAACGAGGAGATTAAGCATAGATGGCGGGAGTACTTTGACAAGCTGTTCAATGGGGAGAGTGAGAGCTCTACCATTGATCTGGACGACTCCTTTGCTGATACTAGCAGGCTTTTTGTGCGGCGAATCCAGGAGTCGGAGGTCAAGGAGGCTTTGAAGAGGATGAAAGGAGGCAAGGCGATGGGCCCTGATTGTATCCCCATTGAGGTGTGGAGAGGCCTCGGGGACATAGCGATAGTATGGCTAACCAAACTTTTCAACCTCATTTTTCGGGCAAACAAGATGCCAGAAGAATGGAGACGGAGTATATTAGTACCAATCTTCAAGAACAAGGGGGATGTTCAGAGTTGTACTAATTACCGTGGAATTAAACTGATGAGCCATACAATGAAGCTATGGGAGAGTCATTGAGCACCGCTTAAGAAGAATGACAAGCGTGACCAAAAATCAGTTTGGTTTCATGCCTGGGAGGTCGACCATGGAAGCCATTTTCTTGGTACGACAACTTATGGAGAGATATAGGGAGCAAAAGAAGGACCTGCATATGGTGTTCATTGACTTGGAGAAGGCCTATGATAAGATACCGCGGAATGTTATGTGGTGGGCCTTGGAGAAACACAAAGTCCCAGCAAAGTACATTACCCTCATCAAGGACATGTACGATAATGTTGTGACAAGTGTTCGAACAAGTGATGGCGACACTGATGACTTCCCGATTAAGATAGGACTGCATCAAGGGTCAGCTTTGAGCCCTTATCTTTTTGCCTTGGTGATGGATGAGGTCACAAGGGATATACAAGGAGATATCCCATGGTGTATGCTCTTTGCGGACGATGTGGTGCTAGTCGATGAGAGTCGGACGGGGGTCAACAGGAAGTTGGAGTTATGGAGGCAAACTTTGGAATCGAAAGGTTTTAGACTTAGTAGGACTAAAACCGAGTACATGAGGTGCGCTTTCGGTACTACTAGGCACGAGGAGGAGGAGGATGTTAGCCTTGATGGGCAGGTGGTGCCGCAGAAGGACACCTTTCGATATTTGGGGTCAATGTTGCAGAAGGATGGGGATATCGATGAAGATGTGAACCATCGAATTAAAGCCGGATGGATGAAGTGGCGCCAAGCTTCTAGCATTCTCTGTGACAAGAGGGTGCCACAAAAGCTAAAAGGCAAGTTCTATAGGACGGCGGTTCGACCCGCAATGTTGTATGGCGCTGAGTGTTGGCCGACTAAAAGGCGACATGTGCAACAGTTAGGTGTGGCGGAGATGCGCATGTTGAGATGGATGTGTGGCCACACAAGGAAGGACCGAATTCGGAATGATGATATACGAGATAGAGTTGGGGTAGCGCCAATTGAAGAGAAACTTGTCCAACATCGTCTGAGATGGTTTGGACATATTCAGCGCAGGCCTCCAGAAGCCCCAGTACATAGCGGACGGCTAAAGCGTGCTGATAATGTCAAAAGAGGCCGGGGTAGACCGAACTTGACATGGGAAGAGTCCGTAAAGAGAGACCTGAAGGATTGGAGCATCACCAAAGAACTAGCCATGGACAGGGGTGCGTGGAAGCTTGCTATCCATGTGCCAGAACCATGAGTTGGTCGCGAGATCTTATGGGTTTCACCTCTAGCCTACCCCAACTTGTTTGGGACTAAAGGCTTTGTTGTTGTTGTTGTGTTGTTGTTGTCGGACGCGTTTACGGTTTCTGTTCGGGTCACTCTTTCCGCGCCAAACCGTAAACTGGCGGTTATTTTGCGGGTCGGGGCGATATAAGGGGTCTGCTAGAGATGCTCTTATACACCAAATGTGAACGGCTACCGATGCATGTTGGAGGAGGTGGGATTTGAGGGGGGAGTGTTCGCAGGTTCTCATTCGCAATTCTCAGCGAGGAAGGAGCTACAGTAATAATAAATGCACACATCTTCGAACATAACATGGTATCATAATTATAAAGGAGAAAATAGATGAACGAAACATCGTTCAATCGCCAAAGGTAATGAATAAGGTTTAGCTCACATAGAGCTTACAACCCAACCGAACTGAATGTATAGTTTAGCCTAAGGAACCATATAAACAAACGGAAACCAGGCGGAGTGAACAAGGGAGCCAATTACTCCAGCCTAGATGGCAAGCCGGCTAAGCATCTCCTCATAGGAGAACTTCTGCTAGGGTAGCATCAACATCAAGTTAGGGTGCAGGGGTGAACGCCAATGACTCTACCATGGGCACCTCTAAGGCACCACCATAGGAGTAGATTGTGCTCCTCTGGACAATGGAGATACCCTGCTCCAAAGTGGTTGCGCAACCAGGTTCTACTCCGTCATCTCATGGAGGCAAACTATGTGCTCCAGCCTCTTGAATTGCTTTTCGAGAGCGATCCAAAAGGGCTAGGGCACTGTGTTCTGCCATGTACTCATTTTGCAGGGTCCCGTGGAGATGGGAGTTCAAGAAAATGCATTGCTTAGGCATTCCCCTATGAGTGGTGGGGACCATCTGGGTCCCCAAGCCTATCGTCCTCTAAATTCACTTGGATTCGAGGATGATCTCCAGGTCGAATGCTTGTTGGGGTAATCTAGCCCATTATGGCCAAGCCGCTGGACTCTTGGTTTATTGATTGTTGTGGTGGGGGGGGGGGGGGGGGGGGGGGGGGGGGGAGGGGTCGTACCCATGGTGGGCTGACCCAAGTTTGTCAACAAAATGTACATCGGTAATGATACTTGTTTAGATAGAGGTACATCAGTTGCATATAAGATGACAAAATCACTTACAACGAGGCAGAAAAGATCGAAACTAATCATCTCCAAAGCCAATTTTGTTCCAGAACAGTACTGTTTGGTATAGGCTGTGATCTAATTTGGAACAAGCTTCCTGTGCCCCATGCACCTTCTAGGATTTTTGGTTGAGGTGGCTGAGAGGCTTCCCAGTTATTTATGCACACATCTACACCTTGTCTTTGATTTATGCAGATATCTTTGATACTTAACTTGTTTTGTTGCGCATGCTGTGACTTCTGTGAACCTCATCTGGAGAGTTAATATTGTTATTGAAAACGAGCAACAAATAATGGTTGACCATTTGTACATTTTTTAGGAACATTAGCATTAATAAAGATGTCATAATGGATGTCAAAATGAGAACCCCATTGGCCACTGAAGTTGTGTAGTTATTTATGAACAACTAGTGGCTGATATGCGCCTTGGCGCGCCCCACCACGGCATATTATATGGAATAGGGGACATAAATGCATGTGAACGCATCTAAAATGAACAAACACCGGAAGAAAACATACTTAGGTTGTTCAAAGAGATACAAATGGCGTTTGTAAATCCATATTATTTGATTGCTTCAAAGTACTTTTCAGCACTAAACTTGTATGTCATACAGTAAGATGCAAAATTTGCACGCACAAATCTTCCGTAGTAACAACATAGTGCTAGGTAATTAGCTGAGATTTACAACTTTTTTTTTTCGAGAAAACGCAAGAGAGCTTGCGTTTCATTGCATTGCAAAGAGAGAGAGAGTTGCAACTTTGATTGGCACCTTTAACATATCACGTTTAAGTCTGCTGGGGGACACAACCATGTATTCCGCATGCGGCGTGTCAGTCTGTGCCGGTCCGCGTGGCGGCATGCGTCCTTGGGCGGTGGTGGCTGTGCTGCCAAATGCAATGTTGCATGTGCCTCCATGTGCTGCCTTGCCTTTTCTTTTTAAACCTGATGCCAGATTGCTTGGCCTTGCTAGTATAAGCTGGTAAGCGTTGTCTGCTGACAGCTGAACGCACCAAGTGAGCAAGAAGAGAGCGCGCTCGCGCACATCCTAGTTTTGCGAACTTAGTTGCGCTGGCCGACGGATTCATCTTCAACATCAATGATGAGCACGAGCGCGCCGTGTTGGACGTCATATGTGCGTCCCCGTCCAACAGCTGCACCGCGTGGTTGGTGCACCGTGCATGCAGGCGGCCTTGGCCTCGCCGTTGGAGCAGCAGCAGCAGCAGCGTGTTGTGCTGTCGACCGCCCGCCCGTGCCGGCTGACTTGATCCGGACCCAGCTTGCCACGCCAATAGAGTAGCAGCACGCTGCGTCAATCCGGCTCGCCGGTGCCTGGAGACCTGGTGCGGTGCCCAACCTGGTGAGCATCAGCATGCCATTCCCCGCAGCCCAACATTGCACTCTCCGACAGCGGCCCGGAGGCCTCGCGTCCGTTCTTCATCGCTTCGGTGGACCGAGACGCTCACAGCATGCTCGAGCTGGCTGCGCATAGCCAACGCCAAGCTCCATCGGCCGCCATTGCCACACTCGGTGAGCGCTCGAGCTCCAGCGTCCACCACCGTCACTGTTGCCGCGCGCTCGAGCTGCCCCTGGCTCCAGCCCCCGCAGGCGCAGTCGCTGCTGCCATCTCACTTGCACGCTGACGCCGGTGTCGAGCCGGCCATCATCCACGCTCGGTTGTGGTGAGCAGCCCCGACGGTTTTCGTGTGGCCGGAGGACCGAGGTAGCCCGCTTGCCTTGCCTCCACAGACAAGCAGCCGCCGCGTACAGCTCAGTCAAGCCGCTGTGGTCGCCGATGTCGTCCTCTGCAGCCTGGATCTGACGGCGCCTGAGGAAACGAACGCAGCTGCGTGAAGAGGACGAGGTGGGTCGCAACAGAGCAGGAGCACAAGACGGTGGCAACGCACCTCGCTCAAATAGGCCATTGACGGGCCCGAGGTAGTAGCGGCATTGCACCTCCCTCGCCTGGGCGCGCGCGAGAGGGGGGGGGGGGGGGGGGGGGGGAAGAGACGAGGGAGCGAGGCTGACGGCGGTGGCTGGATCTGGGGAAGGGAGAGAGATGCGTAGGGAGACGAGGGAGAAGGAGAGGCGGCGGTCGTGAGACGGGATGGGAGGAGAAGGGCCCCGAGGGCCTGGAATGGGGCGTGCCGAGCTGAAACCGAGTTTTTCAGGGTTATAATGAGGCTTTGGAGGGCTGCCGTGGGATCCGATCCGCCATGGATTTGCGGCCAAGGTCAGGGAATCGGATGGTCGAAAAAAAGGTACGACGTGGATAGCGCAGTTGTGCACCCACTCGCGCAGAGCTTCTCTTGGCGAATTGGACAATTGAGAATAATCCTTGTATTTTCTTAGCGAAGCTAACTATTTATACGTGTACCTGCATTTGCATTTATATACAAGGAGATGGCATTATCTTTTATTTTTACCTATAATGGAATGTTGTGTGTAACTATTCAACATTTCTTGTAGGTCATGCTCTTGACATTCTGGCAAGAACCCCACTGTGGAAAAGTGGTCTTGACTATCGGCATGGCACAGGCCATGGAATCGGATCTTATTTGAATGTCCATGAAGGTCAGATGGGTGGCTCATCCTCTTTATTTTCTCTTAATTCATCTGAATGAATAGCCATCATGGAATGATGTGACTATCTTTTTCTTTGTAACCAAGGCCCTCATCTAATTAGCTTCAGACCTTCTGCTCGAAATGTACCACTGCAAGCATCAATGACTGTAACAGATGGTCAGTGAATATCCGAGCTCATACTGATGTTAACAGTTGAAAATGGAATTACTTATACTCCAGTGTCAATCCTGTTGTCTCAAATCCCAGGGAATATAAGTTGCATAATCTTTTGTTGCAGAGCCTGGTTACTACGAAGATGGAAACTTTGGTATAAGGTTGGAGAATGTTCTTATAGTCAAAGAGGCTGATACTAAATTTAATTTTGGGGAGAAGGGTTATTTGTCATTTGAACATATAACATGGGTAAGTATTGTTTGTTCATTGTCCACCGCAATAGCTGTTATTGATGTTCTTTGTTTTCACTTTGAACTAGCGCTTTCAAGTTAGTAGCTGATGAATTTCTTTACCTGTTCACTTGAGCATGTGTTTCTTGTCATGTACCACTCCTTCCTCGTATGCTGACGAATTTCTTCCGTTGTGCAGGCTCCATACCAGACTAAACTTATAAACACTGCCTTGTTGACCCCTGCGGAGATCGAATGGGTAAACTTGTACCACTCCGACTGCCAGAAAATCTTGGAGTCTTACCTAAATGTTCAGGAGAAGGAATGGCTGAGGAAGGCCACCGAACCTATAACTGCGAGCAGTTAAGCCAGCCACTTCATGGTTACTGCTGTTGTGCGCCAAACGTAGATAGATGGCTGCCCGAATATTTAATCAACTGTAATAAGTGTGAATAGCACCAAGTGAGCACCCTTATTCTTTATGTATTTCGTGCTGCCTAGCGTGAAGCTGGAAATAAGAATACAGATACTGAATGAGTACCGAATTGTTACTTCGCTTGAAGACGAGTTGACTCTACAGTTCTTGTTAGAGGCGGATGAAAATTAAAATTATTTTTGCAACGGCATCGACTCCGCAGCCATATTAAACCACAACATCACTTAACTTTGACTGAAAAAAAAGACCAGCTCCGTTCCTTACTACATTGTTTAATGCTTTAGGGGAATGTTAAAAATCTGACGTCACATTTTTAAGCATGGCAAATCAAATGTTGTCGTGAGGATGGTAGCAGTCACATTAGCAAGCACGACAAATTAAGGCTGAACATGGCAAGGATTTGTCATGCTTGCTAAAGAAATTGCCATCCTTGCGACAACATAATTTGCCATAAAAACGTTCTATGTCATGCTAAAAAAAGGATATCTGATGTTTTGATTTGTGGTAAAATCAATGCTTTAATATTTTTGCAGAAGGAAGGTGAATCCTCACTTTGTATCTAGCCACACCAATGAGCCAGTGAGTACTTCAAGAGTACTTGCAAGTTAACCCAAAATAACATATATCACTGAGTAAAGCAATACGTGGCTTGGAAACATCTTATCAGAATGATATCTTAAAGGTTTTCTTACATCTGTCTGAGATCATAACCAATCTCATTTTGGCCTCTTAGTCATGGTGCGTTGATATGCAGCATCTGCTTTTTTGAGAACTTTGGGCATAACTTTGTAACAATATATACCTATTGGAGTGCAGAAGGCTGTGCTTTATCAAGGCAAACTTCTCTATCTTTTGCCAATGAAGTTCATATAAGTGTATAGAAAGCCTTCTTTTCACAACCATGCACAAACCAAAGCGCTGCTGAAACGTGAAATCCATGCACCAACAAGTTCCAGTTCATAAGCAACGAAAAAGCACACTTGAGGAGAGTGGGAAGTGACTAGTCTGATAGGAGAAGAGCGGAAGTGCGATCTTTCGATCCAATCTACGTCGACTAAAATCCATGTCTCATGGCACGAGGGCCATTGCGAGTTCCATGTCTCATGGCACGAGGGCCGAAAGTGACAACGGGCTGGAATCATATGGGACGACCCATATGACGCTACTGGGCCGAATATTGAAAGGCCATAACGGGCCGTGAGTACCCGGGCCGTAGATGGGCTGTATGCGAACATGCCGTTAACAGGCTTTCCATGGGCCGGCCTGCTAACTTTTGACCAAGTCAAACGGGCCGGCCTTTTTAACCTAAATGGGCCACTGTTTGGCCATGCCACGTGTCGACGTATCATAGGCGTCTCTCGTCCAATGAATGGATGACATTTGTCGCAACGCCGAGCTGACAAGTGGATCGGCCGGCGAATGAGAAATTTACACGTGAAAAATCGCCATTGGTTAGGGCTGTTAACGGGTTATCGGATCCAAAACCCGACCCGATAGCTTAACGGCGACCCGTTACGGTGGAAGCCACGTGTCGGTCACCCTTGACGAAAACACTTCCATGATGCGACATTTATCGTCATGGAAGTGGACACTTCCGTGATGATAATTTCAGTATTGTCATGGAACACTTCTACGACAGCACATGTATGACTATCTTGATTCCGTCATAAAATTGTCACGGATGTACATGCATGACAGAAAACTTGACCTACTGTGACAAAGACGTATCATCACGGAAGTGTTTTTTTTGTAGTGCATGGAGTCGACGCGTTTGGCCACTCTGGCAGAGCGCGACCGCCTCGAGCGGCTGCAGAGGGAGTTGGACGACCGCGCCCGCCAGCAACAACCTAGTTCCAATCGACATCAACGGCGGCTGTTTCCGGGTGATCAGTCCCGGAACTATGAGGTCCTCAACACCCCTCTGCAGAACTTGGCAGTGGCAACCCGAATCGCTGATTCCATCCAACTCTCTGGCTCAACCGCCGGAGAAGGTATTTGGCAGATCCACGCTTTGCTTAAAACTGCTATGTCACAAAATGCGGCTGTGTCGCAGTCTCGGGATCGGATCCATAGCACGTCGGTCCGTGCCGAGACGGTCTAGTCGGCTCATAGTCCCCTCACATCTGGGAGGCGCAGGGATCAATATGGGGATCGGAGGCGTGACCAGATCACTCTGCTCCAGCGGCTCGACGGTTATCACCGCATTCAGACGCCCCCTCCGCGGGACGTCACATACGGGCGCCAGCCCTATGATGATAGGCGGCCGTATGAGGATGACCAAAGGCCCATCCCTCATCGCCGTCCGGGTGACCTTAGAGACCCGCGGTTCGACGCGAGATCCGTTCTCGTCTAGAACTTGGTCGACAGGAATAGGGCAAACCGCGAGGACCAAGACAGAGATCGTCCGAGTGGATCCTCCTCATCAGGACCCGAGTGTTTCAGCAGGTACATTCGGGCTGCTGACATTCCTGCCAACTTTAGATTGGCGACTGGGATCAGCAAATTCACGGGCGAATCGAAACCAGAGACTTGGTTGGAAGATTACCGAGTGGCCGTACAGATTGGCGGTGGCAACGACAACGTGGCCATGAAGCACTTGCCCCTGATGCTTGAAGGGTCAGTGTCGCAGTCTAGGATCTGCGTCCAAGAAACTTCTCCAAGAACTTAGGATTCGAACTCTGGGAGACTTTGCTTGGCAACCTACGACACGACGACAACTATGGCGGGAACACGACGGGCTCGCCGGCTTTCACCGGACACGAAGGGGACGCGCGAGCTACCCAGGTTCGGGCCACCATGCGGTGTAATACCCTACTCCTGCTTGTGTTGGATTGCTCTGTAGTGGAGAGCTTGTGGCTCGAGGTACACGAGGTGTGGGGGAGAATGAATCGATCCCCTTACATAGAAGCAGCCCTGCTCCTTTTGTAGTGCCTTGGTCCTCTTCCCCGAAAATACGAGCGGGAAAGGGTTGCCACAGGGCGGTAATTCAAAAGGGGGACAAGAGCGCAGGCTTATCCTGACTAAAGGCGGTCTCCGCCTGCTAAAGCAGCTCCTTGTGACGCGCTGGTGGGCTTGGCGATGACCTCCGTCCTGGCGCGCTGATCCGTCCTGATCTTCTATCACCAAAGAGGAAAGCCTTTGGAACTTGCTTTGGGGGAGGCAGACGCCGCTGCTCCCTTATCACCAGAATGGAAGCTGGTCTTGGTCGCGTCCTGCCATCCTTATCCTGACAGCAAAACGTCACCCACGTGATGGGCACATTGTTGGGGAACGTTGCATGGGAAACAAAAATTTTCCTACGCACACACAAGATCTATCCATGGTGATGAGCATCTACGAGAGGGAGAGTGAATCTACATACCCTTGTAGATCGCTAAGCGGAAGCGTTAAGAAACGCGGTTGATGTAGTCGAACGTCTTCGCGATCCAAATCGCCGAGTGTCCCGCGATCTCATCACGATCCATCTCGCGATCCAATCTCGATCCGTCCCACGATCCCATCACGATCCGTCCCGCGATCAAATCATGAATCGTCTCGCGATCATGATCACGGTCCTTCCGATCTAGCGCCGAACGGACGGCACCTCCGCGTTCAGCACACGTACAGCTCGATGACGATCTCCGCCTCCTTGATCCAGCAAGAGAGAGAGCGGAGAGGTAGAAGAGTTCTCCGGCGGCGCGACGGCGCGGCGGCTATGGTGGTGGAACAATTCCGGCAGGGCTTCGCCTAAGCACCGCTGAAACTAGACTAGAGGAGAAACCGATCTAGATGAAGTAGAGGGAGCACGTGGCAATTAGGGTTATCTTTCTCCTCTAAATCCTCTAGTATATATAGGAGGGAGGGAGGGGAGGAGGCAGCCTCAAACCCTCAAGGGCTGGCCGAAATTGGAGGTGGAGGAGGTGGACTCCTCCACTTCAATCCTAGTCCAAATAGGACACCTTCCATATTTGGTCTCCCTTCCCTTTTCTTTGGGGTTTTTCCTTTCCAACTTATTCCTAGCCGCATGGGCCTTGTAGGGCTGGTTTTCCCAGCCCACTAAGGGCTGGTGCAACCCCCCTCAGGCCCATGTGGCCTCCCGGCGTGGGTGGCCCCTCCCGATGGCCCTCCGGTACTCCCGGTACACTACCGGAAATACCCGAAACTTTTCCGGTGGCCAAAACGGGACTTCCTATATATCAATCTTTACCTCCGGACCATTCCGGAGCTCCTCGTGATGTCCGGGATCTCATCCGGGACTCCGAACAACCTTCGGTCACCAATCATACATAACTCAATTCTACCGAAACGTCACCGAACCTTAAGTGTGCAGACCCTACGGGTTCGAGAACTATGTAGACATGACCGAGACACCTCTACGGCCAATAACCAATAGCGGGACCTGGATGCCCATATTGGTTCCTACATATTCTACGAAGATCTATATCGGTCGAACCTCTATGTCAAGGATTCAATTAATCCCGTATGCTGTTCCCTTTGTTCTTCGGTATGTTACTTGCCCGAGATTCGATCGTCGGTATCTCTATACCTAGTTCAATCTCGTTACCGGCAAGTCTCTTTACTCGTTCCGTAATACAAGATCTCGTGGCTAACACTTTAGTCACATTGCTTGCAAGGCTCATTGTGATGTTGTATTACCGAGTGGGCCCTGAGATACCTCTCCGTCACACGGAGTAACAAATCCCAGTCTTGATCCATGCCAACCCAACAGACACCCTCGGAGATACCTGTAGAGCACCTTTATAGTCACCCAGTTACGTTGCGATGTTTGATACACACAAGGTATTCCTCCGGTGTCAGTGAGTTGCATGATCTCATGGTCATAGGAACCGATACTTGACATGCAGAAAACAATAGCAATAAACTGACACGATCATATGCTACGTTTATAGTTTGGGTCTTGTCCATCACATCATTCTCCTAATGATGTGATCCCGTTATCAAATGACATCTCATGTCCATGGCTAGGAAACCTTCACCATCTTTTGATCAACGAGCTAGTTAACTAGAGGCTTACTAGGGACACAGTGTTGTCTATGTACCCACACATGTATTTGAGTTTCCAATCAATACAATTATAGCATGGATAATAAACGATTATCATGAACAAGGAAATATGATAATAACCAATTTATTATTGCCTCTAGGGCATATTTCCAACAGTCTCCCACTTGCACTAGAGTCAATAATCTAGTTCACATCACCATGTGATTTACATTGTTATGAATCTAACACCCAATGAGTTCTGGGGTTCGATCAGATCATGCTTTGCATGTGAGAGAGGTCTTTAGTCAACGGGTCTGCGACATTCAGATCCGTGTGTACTTTGCAAATCTCTATGTCATACTGTAGACACTTCTACCACACTCCACTTGGAGCTATTCCAAATGGCTGCTCTACTATATGTATCCTGACTACTATTCAGAGTCGTCCGGATAGGTGTCAAAGCTTGCATCGACGTAACCCTTTACGACGAACTCTTTATCACCTCCATAATCGAGAAATATTTCCTTAGTCCTCTAGTTACTAAGGATAATCTTGACCGCTGTCCAATGATCCACTCCTGGATCACTCTTGTACCCCTTGACAGAATCATGGCAAGGCACACATCAGGTGCGGTACACAGCATGGCATACTATACAGAGCCTATGGATAAGGCATAGGGGACGACCTTCGTCCTTTCTCTTTCTTCTGCCGTGGTCGAGCTTTGAGTCTCACTCAACTCCACACCTTACAAATCAGGCAAGAACTCTTTCTTCGACTGATCCATTTTGAACTCTTTCAAAATCTTGTCAAGGTATGTACTCATTGAAAGTCTTATCAGACGTCTTGATCTATCTCTATAGATCTTGATGCCCAATATTTAAGTAGCTTCATTCTAGGTCTTCCTTTGAAAAACTCTTTTCAAACGACCCTTTAAGCTTTCCAGAAATTCTACATCATTTCCGATCAACAATATGTCAACCACATATACTTATCAGAAATTCTATAGTGCTCCCACTCACTTTATTGTAAATACAAGTTTCTCATAAACTTTGTATAGACTCAAAAACTTTGATCACCTCATCAAAGCGTATATTCCAACTCCGAGATGCTTGCTCCAGTCCATAGAAGGATCGCTGGAGTTTGAATATATTTTAGCATCCTTAGGACTGACAAAACCTTCCGGTTGTATCACATACAACTTTTCCTTACGGATACCGTTAAGGAAACGATGTTTTGACATCCATCTGCCAGATTTCATAATTGAAAAATGCAGCAACTGCTAACATGATTCCAACAGACTTTGAGCATCGCTACGGGTGAGAAAGTCTCATCGTAGTCAACTCCTTGAACTTGTGATAAACCCTTTGCCACAAGTCGAGCTTTATAGACGGTGACATTACCGTCCGCGTCCGTCTTCCTTTTAAAGATCCATTTGTTTTGAATGGCCTTTCGCCCTTCAGGTAATACTTCCAAAGCCCATACTTTGTTTTCTTACATGGATCCCATCTCGGATTTCATGGTCTTAACCATTTCTCGGAATCCG
This sequence comes from Elymus sibiricus, assembly GCA_039707655.1. NCBI lineage: Eukaryota > Viridiplantae > Streptophyta > Magnoliopsida > Poales > Poaceae > Elymus > Elymus sibiricus. The sequence continues at coordinate 192,037,926 of CM077670.1, forward strand.
GGCCCATCATCGCTTCTCCATAGCTCGTAGGTTCGGTGTTGTCCAACAACATGACCTCTAAGACAGGGTTGCCGTACCACTCAGGAGCAGTACGCGTCCTTGTCGACCCACGATGTTCGATAGTAACTTGATCCGAAGTTTCATGATCATCATCATTAACTTCCTTTTAAACTAACGTAGGCTCCACAGAAACAACTTTCTGCGCTGCGCTACTCTCAGGTTGAAGTAAAGGTTCAACAACCTCATCAAGTACTATCTTCCTCCCACTCAATCTTTCGAAAGAAACTCTTTCTCGAGAAAAGACCCGTTTTAGCAACAAACACTTTGTGCTTGGATCTAAGATAGAAGGTTTACCCAACTGTTACGTTAGGGTATTCTATGAAGATGCATTTGTTCGCTTTGGGTTCGAGCTCATTAGGTGAAAACCCTTTTTCACATAAGCGTCGCAGCCCCAAACATTAAGAAATGACAGCTTAGGTTTCCGCCAAACCAAAATTCATACGGTGTCATCTCAACGGATTTAGATGGTGCCCCTTTTAAAGTGAATGTGGTTGTCTCTAATGCATAACCCTAAAACGATAGTGGTAAATCGATAGGAGACATCATAGTTCGCACCATATCCAATAGAGCATGACTACGACGTTCGGACACACCATCACACTATGGTGTTCCAGGTGGCGTGAGTTGTGAAACAACTTCCACATTGTCTTAAGTTGTATACCAAACTCGTAACTCAGATATTCACCTCCACGATCATATCGTAGACATTTTATCTTCTTGTCACGATGATCTCAAACTTCACTCTGATTTTGTTTGAACTTTTCAAACGTTTCAGACTTGTGTTTCATTAAGTAAATATACCCATATCTACTCAAATCATCAGTGAAGGTAGGAAAATAACGATATTCACCGGACACTATAACATTGATGCTTCCTTCTTGATTTCTACCTTCGCGGTGTCAAACATTGCGAACAGCTCAGGGATCATTATTTCCATCTCTGGCCTTTTATAGTTCATCACGAAGCTCTAGTAGCTTAGTGACAGTGACTTGGAGAGCTATATCAATCACTATCTTATCTGGAAGATCAACTCCCACTCGATTCAAGTGATTGTAGCACTCAAACAATTTGAGCACATGCTCAACGATTGAGCTATTCTCCATCATCTTGCAGGCAAAGAATCTTGTTGGAGATCTCATACCTCTCAACATGGGCACGAGTCTGAGATCCCAATTTCAGCTCTTGAAACATCTCATATGTTCCGTGACGTTCAAAACGTTTTGGAGCCTCAATTCTAAGCCGTAACGCACTGAACTATTAAGTAGTCATCGGAACGTGCCTGTCAGATGTTCACAACATCTACAGACGACGCTAGAGGGGGTGGTGCACCGAGCGGTGCATTAAGGACATAAGCCTTCTGTGCAGCAATTTGAGGACAATCCTCAGATCACGGACCCAGTCCGCATTATTGCTACCATCATCTTTCAAATCTATTTCTCTAGGAACATATAAAAATTCAAGGGAGCTACAACGCGATCTAGTAATCTACAACATAATTTGCAAAGACACTTTGACTATGTTCATGATAATGAGTTTAGTTAATCATATTACTTAAAACTCCCACTCAAATTGACATCCCTCCGGTCATTCGAGTGTAACATGATCCAAATCCACCAACTCAAGTCCGATCATCACGTGAGTTGAGGTGGTTTCAATGGTGAACATCTTCATGTTGATCATATCTACTATATGACTCATGTTCGACCTTTCGGTCTCTTGTGTTCCGAGGCCATGTCTGTACATGCTAGGCTCGTCAAGTTTAACCCGAGTGTTCCGCACGTTCAACATGGCTTACACCCGTTGTATGTGAACGTAGAGTCTATCACACCCGATCATCACGGCGTGTCTCGAAACGACGAACTTTCGCAACGGTGCACATTCGGGGAGAACACAATTTATCTTGAAATTTAAGTGAGGGATCACCTTATAATGCTACCGTCGTCCTAAGCAAAATAAGATGCATAAAAGGATTAACATCACATGCAAATCATAAGTGACATGATATGGCCATGAAGTCGTGCTTTTGATCTCCATCTCCAAAGCACCGGCATGATCTCCATTGTCACCGGCATGACACCATGATCTCCATCATCTTGATCTCCATCAACGTGTCGCCATGAGGTTGTCGCGCCGACTGTTGCTTCCACGACTATTGCTAATGTTTAGCGATAAAGTAAAGCATTACATAGCGCTTAATGATTGACACGCAGGTCATACAATAATTAAAGACAACTCTATGGCTCCTGCCAGTTGCCGTACTCATCGACATGCAAGTCGTGATATTCTATACAACACATGATCATCTCATACATCACATATATCTCATCATGTAATTGGCCATATCACATCACAACATACCCTGCAAAAACAAGTTAGACGTCCTCTAATTGTTGTTGCAAGTTTTACGTGGCTGCTACGGGTATCTAGCAAGAACGATTCTTACCTACGCAAAAACCACAACGGTGATATAAAAGTTGCTATTTCACCTTCTACAAGGACCGCCTCTGTCGAATCCGATTCAACTAAAGTGGGAGAGACAGACACCCGCCAGCCATCTTATGCAACAAAGTTACATGTCAGTCGATGGAACCGGTCTCTCGTACGTGGACGAGTAAGGTTGGTCCGAGCCGCTTCATCCCACAATACCGCTGAATCAAGAAAAGACTAAGGAGGGAAGCAATCTGAATATCAACGCCCACAAACTCCTTTGTGTTCTACTCGAGATCTCATCTACGCATAGACCTAGCTCAGATGCCACTGTTGGGGAACGTTGCATGGGAAACAAAATTTTTCCTACGCACACACAAGATCTATCCATGGTGATGAGCATCTACGAGAGGGAGAGTGAATCTACATACCCTTGTAGATCGCTAAGCGGAAGCGTTAAGAAACGCGGTTGATGTAGTCGAACGTCTTCGCGATCCAAATCGCCGAGTGTCCCGCGATCTCATCACGATCCATCTCGCGATCCAATCTCGATCCGTCCCACGATCCCATCACGATCCGTCCCGCAATCAAATCATGAATCGTCTCGCGATCATGATCACGGTCCTTCCGATCTAGCGCCGAACGGACGACACCTCCGCGTTCAGCACACGTACAGCTCGATGACGATCTCCGCCTCCTTGATCCAGCAAGAGAGAGAGCGGATAGGTAGAAGAGTTCTCCGGCGGCGCGACGGCGCGGCGGCTATGGTGGTGGAACAATTCCGGCAGGGCTTCGCCTAAGCACCGCTGAAACTAGACTAGAGGAGAAACCGATCTAGATGAAGTAGAGGGAGCACGTGGCAATTAGGGTTATCTTTCTCCTCTAAATCCTCTAGTATATATAGGAGGGAGGGAGGGGAGGAGTCAGCCTCAAACCCTCAAGGGCTGGCCGAAATTGGAGGTGGAGGAGGTGGACTCCTCCACTTCAATCCTAGTCCAAATAGGACACCTTCCATATTTGGTCTCCCTTCCCTTTTCTTTGGGGTTTTTCCTTTCCCACTTATTCCTAGCCGCATGGGCCTTGTAGGGCTGGTTTGCCCAGCCCACTAAGGGCTGGTGCAACCCCCCCAGGCCCATGTGGCCTCCCGGTGTGGGTGGCCCCTCCCGATGGCCCTCCGGTACTCCCGGTACACTACCGGAAATACCCGAAACTTTTCCGGTGGCCAAAACGGGACTTCCTATATATCAATCTTTACCTCCGGACCATTCCGGAGATCCTCGTGATGTCCGGGATCTCATCCGGGACTCCGAACAACCTTCGGTCACCAATCATAGATAACTCAATTCTACCGAAACGTCACCGAACCTTAAGTGTGCAGACCCTGCGGGTTCGAGAACTATGTAGACATGACCGAGACACCTCTACGGCCAATAACCAATAGCGGGACCTGGATGCCCATATTGGTTCCTACATATTCTACGAAGATCTATATCGGTCGAACCTCTATGTCAAGGATTCAATTAATCCCGTATGCTGTTCCCTTTGTTCTTCGGTATGTTACTTGCCCGAGATTCGATCGTCGGTATCTCTATACCTAGTTCAATCTCGTTACCAGCAAGTCTCTTTACTCGTTCCGTAATACAAGATCTCGTGGCTAACACTTTAGTCACATTGCTTGCAAGGCTCATTGTGATGTTGTATTACCGAGTGGGCCCTGAGATACCTCTCCGTCACACGGAGTAACAAATCCCATTCTTGATCCATGCCAACCCAACAGACACCCTCGGAGATACCTGTAGAGCACCTTTATAGTCACCCAGTTACGTTGCGACGTTTGATACACACAAGGTATTCCTCCGGTGTCAGTGAGTTGCATGATCTCATGGTCATAGGAACAGATACTTGACATGCAGAAAACAATAGCAATAAACTGACACGATCATATGCTACGTTTATAGTTTGGGTCTTGTCCATCACATCATTCTCCTAATGATGTGATCCCGTTATCAAATGACATCTCATGTCCATGGCTAGGAAACCTTCACCATCTTTTGATCAACGAGCTAGTTAACTAGAGTCTTACTAGGGACACAGTGTTGTCTATGTACCCACACATGTATTTGAGTTTCCAATCAATAAAATTATAGCATGGATAATAAACGATTATCATGAACAAGGAAATATGATAATAACCAATTTATTATTGCCTCTAGGGCATATTTCCAACACACATGCCACGTGACTGGCGCCGCGCAGCCTCCTTCGTGGGGTGGCCCTCACGAGGCCACCCCTCACGAGGCCGCCCCTCACGAGGCTACTTGCCAATTGCTGATTGCAGCGTTCCGCCTGGCGATGAAGGGGCCTCGCAAGGCCGGCTCCTCGCGAGGTGGCTTGTTCCGAAGAGCCCAAGGCAGAGACGCCCTTCATGGGCCGCCCCAAGAGTTGCCTCCTGGGCCGCAGGCAGACGGGCCGTGGTACCCTGGTTCCCACTGGGCCGATAGTAGCCCCCGGGCCCGTGGCGCGCATGTTCTGCCGGTTAGGAACGAAACGACGCAGGGCCCATCGAACTGCCGGGCCCAGGGAGCGACGCGTAGCGGCGTCCACTCCCTCATGATGCCTAGGGGGGTTCTCGGTCGCGCCCTCCCAGGTTGTGCCTTCGGAGGACGAGGTGACCCTTGGCGTCGAGGGCGATGCGCTTCGTGAGGAGGATGCGCTCGCCGAGGCCACGGGAGGAGGCCCCGGCAGCCCCCCCACGTGAGGCCTCGGGAGTCAGCTCGAGCGAGCCCCGAGGGAGCGGTAGCTGCTCCGGTGTGAAGCTGAAGAAGAGGCGGTGGCCCCCTACGGACGTGTAAGTCCCCTCGTCCTATCCTTTCCCTTTACGCTCACTCTTCTTCCTCGTGAGGCATGGGCTGAGACCCCTTGGCGGCGCAGGGACCCTTCGTCGAAGAAGGAGGCCTCCGGGGCAGAGGGGGCCGCGAGGCAGACCGCGCCCCCGCGGGGGGTGCGGATTGAAGAGCCGTTGGAGCCCCCGCCAAGCCTGGAGAGGCGCGGGGCAGATGGCGAGGGAGAGCGCATGACGTCTCCCCAGCTACGCAAAGGATGCGCCTCCACTTGCTGGGGGAGGTGGACCTCTGGAGGAGGTCCACATGGAGGAAGAGGTGCCGGAAGCGACCGGCGCCGGAAGCGGCGACGCCACGGGGGACGCCGTGAGGCCGAGCCCCTCGAAGGGCTCCGCGGCGGCAGGCGCAGACGCAGCGGCCGCGGTGAGGTTCGAGCGCCCGCCAGTGCGGCAAGAGCCGAAGGCGACCGCGCCAAGCCCCCCGCGCGCGACGGAGTCGTAGGCGGAGGTGGAGGCTGTGGAGAACCCCCAACATCTGTCGGGGGGTGAAGCCCCTGCCGGCGGAGACATCGCTGGGCTTGGTGGAGCTGCAGCCCTCGGGCCCTTCGCGGCCAGCGGGGACGGACGAGGAAGATGGGCCGGACGCGTCCTTGGCCATGGCGTTCGTAGGCCACAGTACTCTGCTGTGGCGCGGGACTCTGCACCATGCCCGGTCGGCCCTCATCACCCTCGAGGCCGACCTCATGGCCGAGGAGGAGGACCTCCGCCAAGAGCGAGTGCGCCTCGCGGAGGGCTGGCGGCAATTAGAATCGGCTGTCAAGTTAGCCCGCCGGCGGGATGGCGTCGTGCGGGAAGAGCGCGAGGAGGCCACCCGGAAGACCAAGGAGCTCCTTGATGGGGTGACCCGGGATGCGGAAGAGGCCGCCCGGCAACTTGAGGAGGCGAAGGCCGCGGAGAAGGCCTACATGGAGCGCACCGTGACTTGTGAGGCCCAGCTTGCCCCTCACGAGGAGGTGCTCGGCGGGTGCGAGAGCATGGTGGCGGTCCGGGAACTGGACAGGGAGATCCGGGAGCACGAGCTCGCGCTGACCACCACCGGGCAGGAGAAGGAGCGTGAGCTCCTGGAGAACCTGGAGTGCACCGTGGCGGCCGCCGAGGGCGGAGGCGTCGCTGGCGACGATGGTGCCAACAGTGGCTCGTCTGCTTGAGTCTTTACCTTTTGTCTCTTTAGACTTAGCTTTTTAGCAGCACGTGACTTGGCGTGGTGCCGCCCGCAGCCGGTGGCTCATGAGGGGCGCTTGCTCGCGAAGCCCCCTACTCACGAGACGTCGCTCATGAGGCCTCCCGAGGAGGAGCTCCTGAGGCCTCCGGTGTCGCGAAGACGTCGCTCATGAGGCCTCCCGAGGAGGAGCTCCTGAGGCCTCCGGTGTCGCGAAGCCCCCTGCTCATGAGACGTCGCTCGCGAGGCCTCCCGAGGAGGAGCTCCTGAGGCCTCCGGTGTCCTGCATCAGCGAGATTGCCAAGTTTTTGCAAATAATGCAGCGGAGCACGCTCGCGAGGTCGCCTGTGGGTGTCACGCGAGGAGACAAGAGCACCAAGGACCTTAGTGAGGTGACGTACACGGGAGCGGGCCCGCGAGCCAGAGCTCAGTCACTTGGGTTTTTGCGGCGCTGCTAGGACTTACCCGAGCACAGGCATCGTGCCCAGCCCCCGCTCGCGTGATACGCATGGGGGAGATCGCGAGCGCGCGCCCTTCATGCTGCCGTGCTCGACACGGGTTAGCGCGAGGATGCGACGGCCGGGGGCCCCTCCGGTAAGTAGGCCACCAGCGTGGAGCATGGGGCAGCCGCCAGCGTTGAGCATGGGGCATCCACCAGCGCTGAGCATGGGGCTTCCACGAGAGTGGGTGGGAGCTCTCGCGTGCCAGAGGCAGCGCGGGTAGAGAGAGCTCTGGAGCGTGTACAGCTCCATAAGTAGTCCGCCAGCGCTGAGCATGGGGCTTCCACGAGAGTGGGAGGGAGCTCTCGCGTGCCTGGTGGCAGCGCTGGTCGAGAGAGCTCCAGAGCGTGTACAGCTCCATAAGTAGTCCGCCAGCGCTGAGCATGGGGCTTCCACGAGAGTGGGAGGGAGCTCTCGCGTGCCTCGTGGCAGCGCGGGTAGAGAGAGCTCCGGAGCATGTACAACTCCGTAAGTAATCCGCCAGCGCTGAGCATGGGGCTTCCACGAGAGTGGGAGGGAGCTCTCGCGTGCCTCGTGGCAGCGCGGGTAGAGAGAGCTCCGGAGCGTGTACAGCTCCATAAGTAGTCCGCGAGCGCTGAGCATGGGGCTTCCACGAGAGTGGGAGGGAGCTCTCGCGTGCCTCGTGGCAGCGCGGGTAGAGAGAGCTCCGGAGCGTGTACAGCTCCATAAGTAGTCCTCCAGCGCTGAGCATGGGGCTTCCACGAGAGTGGGAGGGAGCTCTCGCGTGCCTCATGGCAGCGCGGGTAGAGAGAGAGCTCCGGAGCGTGTACAGCTCCATAAGTAGTCCGCCAGCGCTGAGCATGGGGCTTCCACGAGAGTGGGAGGGAGCTCTCGCGTGCCTCATGGCAGCGCGGGTAGAGAGAGCTCCGGAGCGTGTACAGCTCCATAAGTAGTCCGCCAGCGCTGAGCATGGGGCTTCCACGAGAGTGGGAGGGAGCTCTCGCGTGCCTCGTGGCAGCGCGGGTAGAGAGAGCTCCGGAGCGTGTACAGCTCCATAAGTAGTCCGCTAGTGCTGAGCATGGGGCTTCCACGAGAGTGGGAGGGAGCTCTCGCGTGCCTCATGGCAGCGCGGGTTGAGAGAGCTCCGGAGCGTGTATAGCTCCATAAGTAGTCCGCCAGCGCTGAGCATGGGGCTTCCATGAGAGTGGGAGGGAGCTCTCGCGTGCCTCGTGGCAGCGCGGGTAGAGAGAGCTCCGGAGCGTATGTTGTGGCTGTGGTAGCGACACAATGCCCGCTAGCATCTTGTAGTGCGGAGGGCAGCCTGGCGGCGTGCCCCTTCGAGGACGAGCAGGTCATCCTCCTGCAGGCCGTCCTGACGGGCCTCGTCGAAGGCTAAGACCCGCGAGGACCCGTGCTTGACATTGGCTTGGAGGTGACCCTTTCTGTCCCGTAGATGAGGAAGAAGGGTGTTTCACCGGTGGGCTTGATCGCCGTTGTGTGGATGGACCACGACACAGAGGGGAGCTCGTCAAGCCAACCCTTGCCACAGGCCGTGAGCTGCTTCTTGAAGCTCCTCGTCTTGAGGCCCTTGAGGACCTCCGCGTTGGCACGACCGGCCTGGCCGTTGCGGGCCTCTTGAGGTGGGGCACCAGGGGCCTCGGCAGGCTCAAATGCTGCCTCGGCTGGAGTGGGTGCGGCCTCGGCGAGGTGAGGTGGCGTCCCCAAGGCGGCCCCTCACGAGGCCACCCCTTGCGAGGCTGCCCCTCACGAGGCTGCCCCTCGTGAGGCTGGCCTCACAAGGCCGCCCCTCATGAGGCCGCCCCTCACAAGGATCAGGGTCATTGTGGATGAAGAGGCGGCCCTCCTCAGCCTTCGTGCAACGATCGGCGAGGACGAACAGCTCGGCCACGGAGCCAAGTTCGTCGTTGATGGCAAGCTTCTCGCGCATCATCACGTTCGTGACACCGGAGGAGAAGGCGGAGAGGATTGCGGCGTCGGGGGCCTTCGGGATCCGGTGGCGCGCCTGGCTGAAGCGCTGGATGTACTTGCGGAGAGCCTCATCCGGGCGCTGGCACACCTCTCGCAGGTCGTTGAGCGTGAGGGGGCGATCGTGTGTGCCCTTGAAGTTGGCGGTGAACTGCTTGCACAGCTCGGCCCACGAAGAGGTGGACGCCTCGGGAAGGTTCAGGAGCCAAGAACGCGTGGCGTCCTTGAGAGCCATGGGGAACCAGTTCGCCATGACCCGGTCGTCCCCCTTCGCGGCCTGGATGCTAATGGTGCAGAGTAGCAAGAACTCCGAGGGGTTGGCGCTGCCATCGTAGCGTGGAGGGAGCTCTGGCTTGAACTCTTTGGGCCACACCACGCGGCCCAGCTCGGGGGTGAGGGCCGGGTAGCCCCCGTTGGTGACGACACCACCGTCCAGGGCCGCGCGGTTCCGGCGCCCTGCAGTGGCAACGTCGTGGAGGACGCGGTCCTGGCAGTTGCGCGCCTTTTCGAGGGCCACGCGCGCGTCCGGGGGCGCGCGGTGGACGATCTGGCAGCTATCGCCGTCGCCGTCGCCGTCCGGCGCGAGCGAGCCACGGGACGGCTCCGGCACACGCGCTGCGGGGCGGCGCTCGTCCACGTCGCGGTCCGGAGGAGGAGGAGGAGGCGCGTCGCGCCTGGCCCGGTCGGCACGGGACGATGGAGCAAGCAAGGAACGGGAGGGCGCCTGGCCATCGCGCGTGACGTCGACGAGCTCGGTGATGCGCCTGAGCCAGGCGTCGTAGCCGTCCTCGGTGGGACGATAGCGCAACAGCTCCTGCGCCATGAGCAGCGTGACGTGTGGAGCGGGAGGGCCGTGACGCGTGAGCAAGGAGGCCGCAGCGGAGCGGCTGTGCGCCTGCTCGTTCACCGATGGGTGGATGGAGGAGGCCACCCGCTCTCCCACGGGCTCGGTGGCGGTGCGAGGGCGCCGCCCAGGGGCACCTCGGGCGGCGGGCGCCGCGTGGACCCTGGCGGCGGCTCGGCGCGTAGCGCGTTCCCGGCGAGCGGCGGCGTCGCCCCTGTCGATGCTGACGTCGAGGACGAAGGCGCGAAGATGGCAAGTCCCCCTACCTGGCGCGCCAAATGTCGGAGTCTAGGATTTGCATCCAAGAAACTTCTCCAAGAACTTAGGATTCAAACTCTGGGGGACTTTGCTTGGCAACCTACGACACGATGGCAACTATGGCGGGAACACGACGGGCTCGCCGGCTTTCACCGGACACGAAGGGGACGCGCGAGCTACCCAGGTTCGGGCCACCGTGCGGTGTAATACCCTACTCCTGCTTGTGTTGGATTGCTCTGTAGTGGAGAGCTTGTGGCTCGAGGTACACGAGGTGTGGGGGAGAATGAATCGATCCCCTTACATAGAAGCAGCCCCGCCCCTTTTGTAGTGCCTTGGTCCTCTTCCCTGAAAATACGAGCGGGAAAGGGTTGCCACAGGGCAGCAATTCAAAAGGGGGACAAGAGCGCAGGCTTATCCTGACTAAAGGCGGTGTCCGCCTGCTAAAGCAGCTCCTTGTGACGCGCTAGTGGGCTTGGCGATGACCTCCGTCCTAGCGCGCTGATCCGTCCTGATCTTCTATCACCAAAATGGAAAGCCTTTGGGACTTGCTTTGGGGGAGGCAGACGCCGCTGCTCCCTTATCACCAGAATGGAAGCTGGTCTTGGTCACGTCCTGCCATCCTTATCCTGACAGCAGGACGTCACCCACGTGATGGGCACATGCCGCACGACTGGCGCCGCGCAGCCTCCTTCGTGGGGTGGCCCTCACGAGGCCGCCCCTCACGAGGCAGCCCCTCACGAGGCCGCCCCTCACGAGGCTACTGGCCACTTGCTGATTGCAGCGTTCCGCCTGGCGATGAAGGGGCCTCGCGAGGCCGGCTCCTCGCGAGGTGGCTTGTTCTGAAGAGCCCAAGGCAGAGACGCCCTTCATGGGCCGCCCCAAGCATTGCCTCTTGGGCCGCAGGCAGACGGGCCGTGGTACCCTGGTTCCCACTGGGCCGACAGTCAGCGAGAGCATGGCTCAACCAGCTCCCTGCTGGCAGCATCTACTGCTGGGATGACCTGACCCGAGTCTTCATGAAGAACTTTGAGGGCACGTACAAGCGGCCGGGTGGTTTGTCGGAACTACAACACTGTGTGCAGAAAAACAATGAAGCTCTTCGAGAGTACATTCAGCATTGGACCACTCTGCACAACAAAGTGGAGAATGTCACAGAGCACCAGGCTATTTGTGCTTTCAAGGCGGGAATCAAGTACCGCGAGCTCATCTTAAAGTTTGGCCGAACAGAGACTCCCACCCTCAGCCGAGTGATGGAAATAGCCAGTCGATACGCCAACGGCGAGGAAGAAGACCGGCTACAAAGTGGCAAGGGACGAGCTAGAGATGCCCATCAGTCGGGCAACAACTCCAACAAGAAGCAGAAGCGGAAGACCGAAGCGGACGACAAGCCGAAGCTATGGCTCTGGCCGTACAGGGCAAAGGCAAGGGCCAGCCCAAATAGAAGAAGTCTTGGTCTGCCAAGAAGAAGGATCACTCGGGCAACGACATCCTCGATCAGTCGTGTCAGATCCACACGAAGACAGACAAAGACGGCAATCTGATATTGCCGAAGCACACCACTCGGGATTGTCAGCTGTTGAAGCAGGCGATGAAAGAAGATGGTTCTGACGACAAGGACCAGGACAACAGCGATGGGGGGAAGAAGCATGCTTCTGGTTACCCCCAGGTGGAGAAAGTCCTGATGATCTTGGCGGACGTCGAGAGTAAGAGCCGACTGAAGGTCATAAACCGAGGTGAATCTGGCCATGCCAGCGGTCACCAAATACCTTGACTGGGCCCAGACCCCTGTCACATTCGACCATTCGGATCACCCAGCCCACATACCGACCTCAGGGCGGCAGGTGCTAGTGGTGGATCCAGCTATCAGCGGCGTCCGACTGTGCAAGGTCCTCATGGACGGCGCAGTGGACTGAATATCCTCTACGCCAACACTCTGAAGGCAATGGGCATTCCGATGTCCCGACTGAGCGAGAGCAACATGCCGTTCCACGGGGTAATCCCCGGAAAGAAAGCAAAGTTACTCAGACAGATTGCCCTAGACGTCGTGTTTGGTGACGAGAAGAATTACAGAAAAGAAAAGTTGACCTTTGAGGTAGTGGACTTCCGTAGTGCTTATCATGCCATCCTGGGTAGGCCTGCCTACGCACGTTTCATGGCCAGACCATGTTATGTGTATCTGAAGCTTAAGATGCCAGGGCCGAATGGCGTGATCACTATCTCAGGCAACCGAAAGCTGGCTAAGGAGTGCCTCCAGCAGGGCTCCAAGATAGCCGACGAGCAGATGGCTATGGCGGAGTTGGACGAGTACAAGAAGGCGGTGGACTCGAGTGATCTGCTGAAGTCCAAAAAGCCGGTGACTGAATTTGCATTCCAGTCGGCTGGCGAGACCAGGCAAGTTCATGTCCACCCCAATGACCCGAACGCCCAACCCACCAACATATCCACGATGCTGGACAGCAAATAGGAAGCCGAGCTCATCCAGTTCCTCCGTGAGAACTGGGACATCTTTGCATGGAAGCCGTCTCATATGCCGGGTGTTCCCAGGGAGCTGGCTGAGCATAGATTCCGTGTCGACCTAAAGGTCAAACCGGTGAAGGAGCACCTTCGTCGCTCTTCCACCGAGAAGCGCAAGGCGATTGGTGAAGAAATTGCACGGCTCCTGGCAGCCGAATTCATCCGTGAAGTGTACCACTCCGCGTGGCTCGCCAACGTCGTCATGGTGCCCAAGAAGAATAACTCCCTCAGGATGTGTATTGACTTCAAGCACATCAATCGGGTCTGCCCCAAGGATCACTTTCCACTCCCCCGCATAGATCAGATAGTTGATTCTACTGCCGGGTGTGAGCATTTGTGTTTTCTGGATGCGTACTCCGGGTACCACCAGATCCGAATGTACGGCCCTGATGAAATAAAAACAGCCTTCGTCACCTCATTCGGGTGCTTTTGCTATATCACGATGCCATTCGGATTGAAAAACGCCGGGGCAACTTTCCAGCGCATGATTCAGAAATGCTTGCAAAAGCAGATCAGTCGGAATGTGGAGGCATATATGGATGACATCGTGGTCAAGTCTAGGAAAGGTTCCGACCTCCTAGCTGACCTCGCCGAGACCTTTGCAAACCTGCGTGTATTTGGAATAAAACTCAATCCGCCCAAGTGCACTTTCGGGGTTCTAGTAGGCAAGTTACTTGGTTTCCTCATTTCCGAACGTGGGATCGATGCTAACCCTGAGAAGATCGGCGCTATAGTCCGAATGAAGCAACCAGAACGTCTCCATGACGTACAAAGATTCACGGGCTGTCTGGCAGCCTTGAGCAGATTCACTTCATGAATCGGTGAAAAAGCCCTGCCGCTTTACCGAATCATGAAAAAATCAGACAAATTTGAATGGACAAACGAAGCGCAGGCTGCGTTCCAGGAACTCAAAGCTCTGCTTTCCACCCAGCCGGTGCTTGCTGCTTCGGGCAACCGAGAGCCTTTGCTCTTGTACATCGCGGCCACTAATCAAGTGGTTAGCACCGTGCTCACTGTGGAGCGAGAGGAACAGGGCAAAGCCCTCAAGCTGCAGCGCCCAGTCTACTACATATCAGAAATGTTGACCCCTTCGAAGCAGAGATACTTGCACTATCAAAAGCTGGTCTACGACATATACCTGACTGCAAAGAAGGTGGCTCACTATTTTCAAGAACACTCAGTCACAGTGGTCAGTGAAGCTCCACTGTCTGAGATTATGAACAATAGAGATGCAACAGGCCGAGTGGCCAAATGGGCTATTGAACTCCTCCCTCTGGACATCAAGTTCGAGGCCAAGAAAGCTATCAAGTCCCAGGCACTGGTGGATTTTTTGGCCGAGTGGACGGAACAACAGCAGTCGGCCCTGAGCCTCCCCGAGCACTGGACCATGTTCTTTGATGGCTCTAAGATGCTTCACGGCTCGGGGGTTGGAGTAGTCCTAATCTCTCCTAAAGGAGACCGACTCAGCTATTTGCCGCAGATTCACTTTGATTCTTCCAACAACGAAGCCGAGTATGAGGCCCTCCAGTATGGATTGTGAATGGCTATCTCACTTGGCATCCGCCGACTGATGGTCTATGGCGACTCGGATCTTGTGGTGAACCAAGTGATGAAGGAGTGGGACCTCCATAGCCCAGCCATGATAGGATATTGCAACGCAGTCAGAAAACTGGAGAAGAACTTCGAAGGGTTGGAGTTGCATCACGTGCCTCGTTTCAAGAATCAAGCTGCCGATGACTTGGCCAAGATTGGCTCCACCTGAAGAGAAGTACCCAAAGACGTGTTCCTTGAGCACTTACACTCCCCACGATCAAAGAAGAATCATTTGTGGAGGAGCCCCCGCAGCCAGTCGGACCATCCAATCCGACTGAACTTGGCATTCCAGCGGTGATCGATTTGGTGCACGAAGTACTGGTGATCATACCCGAGTGAATCGAGCCGTACATAGCGTACCTGCTTAGGCAGGAGCTCCCTGATGACGAGGTGGAAGCCCGCCAGATCGTCCGTCGATCAAAGGCCTTCACTGTCATGGGAGATCAGTTGTACAAGAAGAGTACTTCCGGAGTCACTCAGCGCTGCATTTCACCCGAAGTAGGGCAGCAGATGTTGCAAGAGATTCACTCGGGAACCTGCGGGCACCACACGTCCTCTCGGACGCTGGTCGCTAAAGCATTTCGGGAAGGCTTCTACTGGCCCCGCGCCAATGAAGCAGCCAGAGACATAGTTGAACAGTGTGTTGGATGCCAGTTCTATGCAAACCAGTCGCACAAACCAGTGTCCATGCTGAAGACAATTCCGCTCACATGGCCGTTCACCGTCTGGGGGCTTGCCATGGTCGGGCCTCTGCGGACTGCCACCAGGTTCACTCATTAGTTGGTGGCAGTGGACAAGTTCACCAAGTGGATCAAAGCAAAGCCCATCAAGAAGCTGGACTCGACTACGGCCATCAAGTTCATCAAAGAGATTGTCTTCAGGTTTGGAGTCCCACACATCATTATCACTGACAACGGGTCGTACTTCGACTAGGACGAGTTCCGTGAGTTTTGCTTCTAAGGCACTCGGGTGGATTATGCTTCCGTGACTCATTCGCAGTCGAATGGACAAGCTGAACGGGCGAATGGGATGATACTTCAAGGTGTGAAACCGCACCTCATGCGCGATCTGAAACATGCTGCTGGAGCTTGGGTCATTGAGCTGCCGTCTGTCCTCTAAGGCCTGCGGATGACCCCGAATCGATCCACGAACCGCACTCCTTTCTTCATGGTGTATGGCTCAGAAGCTATCTAGGTGAGTGATTTACTTCACAATTCCACCCCGAGTAGAACTGTACTCGGAAGCAGAAGCTGAAGAAGCACGTCAGGACGGCCTCGACCTCATGGAAGAAGAGCGTGAACTAGCACTCATCTGGTCGACTGCTTATCAGCAAGATCTGCGCCGCTATCATGACAGGTAAGTCAGAGGGCGGGCCTTTCAAGAAAGTGATCTGGTCCTCCGACTGGATCAACAGAAGCCCCACAAGCTGGCCCCTTCGTGGCAAGGACCCTTTGCAGTTTCGAAGGTCCTGAACAATGGAGCGTATCGGCTCTACAACTTCAGCAAAGGCATAGAAGAGCACAAAGCATGGAATGCGGACCTGCTCCGCAAATTCTACACATAGAATGAAATAAATGTTGTAATAGTTTTCCGAGTGACATTCGATGAATAAAAGTCTTACTTTTCTTGTGTAACATCAAATTTGGCTACATGCTACAGCTCACTCCGGTGACATTAACACTCGGAATCTAGATCACCCCCAGTGTGTACACTTAGCTGCGAACCAGTTTTCACCTAAGTTAAAAAACATCTCCGAGTGAGAGCTTCCTCTTCACTCGGGGGCTTAGCTGCGAACCAGCTTTCGCCTAAGTTAAAAAACATCTCCAAGTGAGAGCTTCCTCTTCACTCGGGGGCTTAGATGCGAACGAGCTTTCGCCTAAGTTAAAAAACATCTCCGAGTGAGAGCTTCCTCTTCACTCGGGGGCTTTGCTGTGAACCAGTTTTTGCTTAAGTTTAAAAACATCTCCGAGTGAGAGCTTCCTCTCCACTCGGGGGCTTAGCTGCGAACCAGTTTTCGCCTAAGTTAAAAAATATCTCCGAGTGAGAGCTTCGTCTCCACTCGGGGGCTTAGCTGCGAACCAGCTTTCACCTAAGTTAAAAAACATCTCCGAGTGAGAGCTTCCTCTTCACTCGGGGGCTTAGCTGCGAACCAGTTTTCACCTAAGTTAAAAACATCTCCGAGTGAGATCCTCTTCACTCGGGGGCTTAGCAGCGAACCAGTTTTCGCTGAAGTTAAAAAACATCTCCGAGTGAGAGCTTCCTCTTCACTCAAGGGCTTAGCTACGAACCAGCATTCGCTTATGTTAAGAAACATCTCTGAGTGAGAGCTTCCTCTTCACTCGGGGGCTTAGCTGCGAACCAGCTTTAACCTAAGTTAAAAAACATATCCGAGTAAGAGCTTCCTCTTCACTCGGAGGCTTAGCTGCGAACCAGCCTTCGCCTAAGTTAAAAGATTGCACCAGCAAACAAATAAAACAAGGATTTAAATATCCAACTGAAACTTCAATCCGTTCAAAACAAAATAAAGTGCGCGAGCCCAGGCACATCGGAGTTTAACAGTTACAGCAACCACTCGGCATACCGAGGCAAATTCACTCAACACTTAAAGTTTTTCACATGTTTGGTGCGGGACTCGCCAGGTCGATGAAGGTATCCAGATTGATGCCATCTGCAATCCGGGTGACGGCCTCGATGAACGTCTCCATAAAGTCCTCGAACTTGAGCTTCTTCATGTTGGTGACCTTGAGAGACTTCCGTCGTTCTTCGTTCACATCCTTGCAGTGGATGCGGACGAGTTACAATGCCACATCCGCTCCGCACTGAGCCACAGACTTCTTCCATGACTATACTCGACTGGGGATGGCCTTCAGTTTGGACATCAGCGATTCAAGATCCTTCGCGAGTGTCTCCTCCGGGAACAGCTCCGCATCGATCTTCTCCATGACGATCTCCAGGCGGTCGATGTAGGCGACGACATTGTCCATGCGCTCGTCCAGTCCGAGGATCGCCAGTGCTGCGCTGTCCTTGAGAAGCAGCCTCGAAGGATTGAGCTCCTCCTCGATCCTGTCAGTCTCCAGCTCGACGTCGAGGAAGAAATCTGTATGAAGAAACAGACGGAAAATTAGAGTCTCCAGAGACCTTAAAACAAGAAAGAACCACTCGGTCAGGGCGGCATACCTTCCAACTTCTTGCACATCACATCGCCGAACTCCTCGACGTACTGCTCGAGCTCAGCATTCTTTTTGAGGAGCTCGGTGATCTGGTCATTCAGTTTCTTCTTCTCCTCTTCGAAGGCACTCGCCTGAGTGTTGCATTTGGTCTCCCACTCGGCATAGTGCTTCTTCAGCTCAGCGATCTCATTCTTTGCTGTCTCGGAGGCGATCTTCAAAGTCTTGTTCTCCTCCTCAAGCTCACCGGCTGACTTCAGCTTGTCTTCGGCTGCCTTGGTCTTGGCGTTCACGTTCTTCCACACCTCCGCCAGCTTGGTGTCCTTGTCCTCCAGGGCCTGCTTCATGGTGTCTAAAGAAATAGAAGTCCTGAGCCTCTTTACAAGTTCCGCATTTTCAGTGCGAACATCTGCTAATGCGAGCTCACTCGAATCAAAGGCGGAAAAATTTCAATGGGCACTCAGAAAGCAAGACTTACCTCCCAGGGTGCGCTTCTCCTGAGCGAGGCGTTCGCTCTTATGCCTTTCGGTATCCAGATCCAGTCGGAGTTGCAGCACCTCCTTCTCCAGGGCAGCGTAGTGGGTACCAAGCTCGCAGGCCCTCTATTACAAAACAACAAGACAATAAATCGACCATAAATTGAAGTGAACACACGACTATCTGTGCTGCTCGAGCCTAGACTCTGGTTCATGAGTAGTTCATAGTCAGAACTTTTTCGCACTTAAAATCTACCAAGAAATCCTCTCGGTCTGCCGAGTGAGGAATCGCACTCCGAGTGCGGGTGTATTAGTTCTGTAAAGACTCCCGCTGATTGCCAGCAATCAATGGCAGTCTCGGGGACCACACCCAGTGGGTGCACTCAGCGTGCCCCCACTAAAAAAAAGATTGGCAATCGTGCTCAGTGCGAAAAATGCTACAAGTTCTAAAGACTCCCGCCGACTGATTCCAGTCGACAGCAGTCTCGGGGGCTATACCCAGTGGGTGCACTCAGCATGCCCCCACTGGAACAAAATCGACTCAGGTCGATCCGATCAGATCCGAGAGGATGAAAAGTCAGAAAGCAAGCCTAAGACTACCACCGACTGAATCCAGTCGATGGTAGCCTCGGGGACTACACCCACTGGGTGCACTCAGCGTGCCCCCACTAGAAGGGCAGCCAAGAGCCTTTGCTCTTGTACATCGCGGCCATTAATCAAGTGGTTAGCACCATGCTCACTATGGAGCGAGAGGAACATGGCAAAGCCCTCAAGCTGCAGCGCCCAGTCTACTACATATCAGAAATGTTGACCCCTTCGAAGCAGAGATACCCGCACTATCAGAAGCTAGTCTACGGCATATACCTGACTGTAAAGAAGGTGGCTCACTATTTTCAAGAACACTCGGTCATAGTGGTCAGCGACGCTCCACTATCTGAGATTATGAATAACAGAGATGCAATAGGCCGAGTGGCCCCTCTGGACATCAAGTTCGAAGCCAAGAAAGCTATCAAGTCCCAGGCACTGGTGGATTTTCTGGCCGAGTGGATGGAACAACAGCAGCCAGCCCTGAGCCTCCCCGAGCACTGGACCATGTTCTTTGATGGCTCTAAGATGCTTCACAGCTCGGGGGCTGGAGTAGTCCTAATCTCTCCTAAAGGAGACCGACTCAGCTATGTGCTGCAGATTCACTTTGATTCTTCCAACAACAAAGCCGCGTACGAGGCCCTCCTGTATGGATTGTGAATGGCTATCTCACTTGGCATCCGCCGACTGATGGTCTATGGCGACTCGGATCTTGTGGTGAACCAAGTGATGAAGGAGTGGGACATCCGTAGCCCAGCCATGACAGGATATTGCAATGCAGTCAGAAAACTGTAGAAGAACTTCAAAGGGTTGGAGTTGCATCACGTGCCTCGCCTCAAGAATCAAGCTGCCGATGACTTGGCCAAGATTGGCTCCACCTGAAGAGAAGTACCCAAAGACGTGTTCCTTGAGCACTTACACTCCCCGTCGATCAATGAAGATTAATTTGTGGAGGAGCCCCCGCAGCCAGTCGGACCATCCAATCCGACTGAAGTTGACATTCCAGCGGTGATCGATTTGGTGCACGAAGTACTGGTGATCATACCCGAGTGGACCGAGCCGTACATAGCGTACCTGCTCAGGCAGGAGCTCCCTGACGATGAGGTGGAAGCCTGCCAGATCGTCCGTCGATCAAAGGCCTTCACTGTCATTGGAGATCAGTTGTACAAGAAGAGTACTTCTGGAGTCACTCAGCGCTGCATTTCACCCGAAGAAGGGCAGCAGATCTTGCAAGAGATTCACTCGGGAACCTGCGGGCACCATGCGTCCTCTCGAACACTGGTCGCTAAAGCATTTCGGGCAGGCTTCTACTGGCCCCGCGCCAATGAAGCAGCCAGAGACATAGTTGAACAGTGTGTTGGATGCCAGTTCTATGCAAACCAGTCGCACAAACCAGCGTCCGCGCCGAAGACAATTCCGCCCACAAGGCCGTTCGCTGTCTGGTGGCTTGACATGGTCAGTCCTCCACGGACTGGCGCCACCGGGTTCACTCATTTGTTGGTGGCAGTGGACAAGTTCACCTGAGTGGATCAAAGCAAAGCCCATCAAGAAGCTGGACTCGACTACGGCCATCAAGTTCATCAAAGAGATAGTCTTCAGGTTTGGAGTCCCACACAGCATTATCACTGACAACGGGACGAACTTCGACTCGGACGAGTTCTGTGAGTTTTGCTTTTCTCAAGGCACTCGGGTGGATTATGCTTCCGTGGCTCATCCGCAGTAGAATGGACAAGCTGAACGGGCGAATGGGATGATACTTCAAGGCCTGAAACTGCGCCTCACGCGCGATCTGAAACATGCTGCTAGAGCTTGGGTCACTGAGTTGCTGTCTATCCTCTAGGGCCTGCGGACGACCCTGAATCGGTCCACGAACCGCACTCCTTTCTTCATGGTGTACGGCTCAGAAGCTGTCTTGCCGAGTGATTTACTTCACAATTCCCCTCGAGTAGAACTGTACTCGGAAGCAGAAGCTGAAGAAGCACGTCAGGATGCCCTCGACCTCCTGGAAGAAGAGCGCGAACTAGCACTCATTAGGTCGACTGCTTGTCAGCAAGATCTGCGCCGCTATCATGACAGGCAAGTCAGAGGGCGGGCCATTCAAGAAGGTGATCTGGTCCTCCGACTGGATCAACAGAAGCCCCACAAGCTGGCCCCTTCGTGGCAAGGACCCTTTGCAATTTCGAAGGTCCTGAACAATGGAGCGTATCGGCTCTACAACTTCAGCAAAGGCATAGAAGAGCCCAAAGCTTGGAATGCGGACCTGCTCCGCAAATTCTACACTTAGAATGAAATAAATGTTGTAATTGTTTTCCGAGTGACATTCGATGAATGAAAGTCTTACTTTTCTTGTGTAACATCGAATTTGGCTACATGCTACAGCTCACTCCGGTGACATTTACACTCGGAATCTAGATCGCCCCCAGCGGGTACACTTAGCTGCGAACCAGTTTTCTCCTAAGTTAAAAAACATCTCCAAGTGAGAAATTCCTCTTCACTCGGGGGCTTAGCTGCGAACCAGCTTTCGCCTTAGTTAAAAAACATCTCCGAGTGCGAGCTTGCTCTTCACTCGGAGGCTTAGCTGCGAACCAGCTTTCGCCTAATTAAGTTAAAAAACATCTCTGAGTGAGAGCTTCCTCTTCACTCGGTGGCCTAGCTGCGAACCAGCTTTCGCCTAAGTTAAAAAACATCTCCGAGTGAGAGCTTCCTCTTCACTCGGGGGCTTAGCTGCGAACCAGCTTTCACCTAAGTTAAAAAACATCTCTGAGTGAGTGCTTCCTCTCCACTCGGGGGCACCGCGAACCAATTTTCACCTAAGTTAAAAAACATCTCCGAGTGAGAGCTTCCTCTCCACTCGGGGGCTTAGCTGCGAACCAGCTTTCGCCTAACTTAAAAAACATCTGTGAGTGAGAGCTTCCTCTTCACTCGGGGGCTTAGCCGCGAACCAGTTTTTGCCTATGTTTAAAAACATCTCCAAGTGAGAGCTTCTTCTTCACTCAGGGGCTTTGCTACGAACCAGTTTTCGCCTAAGTTAAAAAACATCTCCGAGTGAGAGCTTCTTCTTCACTCGAGGGCTTAGCTGCGAACCAGCTTTCGCCTAAGTTAAAAAACATCTCCGAGTGAGAGCTTCCTCTTCACTCGGGGGCTTAGCTGCGAACCAGCTTTCACCTAAGTTAAAAAACATATCCGATTAAGAGCTCCCTCTTCACTCGGAGGCTTAGCTGCGAACCAGCCTTCGCCTAAGTTAAAAGATTGCACCAGCAAACAAACAAAACAAGGATTCAAATATCCGACTGAAACTTCGACCCGTTCGAAACAAAATAAAGTCCGTGAGCCCAGGCTCATCAGAGTTTAACGGTTACAGCAACCACTCGGCATACCGAGGCAAATTCACTCAGCACTTAAAGTTTTTCATGCGTTTGGTGCGGGATTCGCCGGGTCGACAAAGTTATCTAGATCAATGCCATCTGCGATCTGGGTGGCGGCCTCGATGAACATCTCCATGAAGTCCTCGAACTTGAGCTTCTTCGTGTTGGCGACCTTGAGAGACTTCAGTCGTTCTTCGTTCACATCCTTGCAGTGGATGCGAATGAGTGACAACGCCACATCCGCTCCGCACCGAGCCGCAGACTTCTTCCATGACTGTACTCGACTGGGGATGGCCTTCAGCCTGGACATCAGTGATTCAAGATCCTTCGCTAGTGTCTCCTCCGGGAACGGCTCCACATCGATCTTCTCCATGACAGTCTTTAGGTGGTCGATGTAGGCGACGACATTGTCCATGTGCCCGTCCAGTCAGAGGATCGCCAGTGCTGCGCTGTCCTTGAGAAGCAGCCTCGAGGGATTCAGCTCCTTCTCGATCCTGTCAGTCTCCAGCTCGACGTCGAGGCAGAAATCTGCATGAAGAAACAAACAGAAAATTAGAGTCTCCAGAGACCTTAAAACAAGAAAGAACCACTCGGTCGGGGCGGCATACCTTCCAACTTCTTGCACATCTCATCACCGGAACTCCTCGACGTACTGTTCAAGCTCAACATTCTTTTTGAGGAGCTCTGTGATCTGGTCATTTAGTTTCTTCTTCTCTTCCTCGAAGGCACTCGCCTGAGTGTTGCATTTGGTCTCCCACTCGGCATAGTGCTTCTTCAGCTCAGCGATCTCATTCTTTGCTGTCTCGACGGCGATCTTCAGAGTCTTATTCTCCTCCTCAAGCTCACCGACTGACTTCAGCTTATCTTCGCCTGCCTTGGTCTTGGCGGTCACGTTCTTCCACGCCTCCGCCAGCTTGGTGTCCTTGTCCTCCAGGGCCTGCTTCATGGGGTCTAAAGAAATAGAACTCCTGAGCCTCTTTACAAGTTCCGCGTTTTCAGTGCGAACATCTGCTAAAGCGAGCTCACTCGAATCAAAGGCGAAAAAATTTCAATGGGCACTCGGAAAGCAAGACTTACCTCCCAGGGTGCGCTTCTCCTGAGCGAGGCGTTCGCTCTTATGCCTTCGGCATCCAGATCCAGTCAGAGTGGCAACACCTCCTTCTCCAGGGCAGCGTAGTGGGTTCCAAGCTCGCAGGCCCTCTGTTACAAAATGACAAGACAATCAGTCCGCCATAAAGCAAAGTGAACACACGACTACCTGTGCTGCTCGAGCCCAGACACTGATTCATGAGTAGTTCATAGTCAGAACTTTTTCGCACTTAAAATCTATGAAGAAATCCTCTCGGTCTGCCGAGTGAGGAATCGCACTCTGAGTGCGGGTGTATTAGTTCTATAAAGACTCCCGCCGATTGCCAGCAATCGACGGCAATCTCGGGGACTACACCCAGTGGGTGCACTTGTCGGTCCCATGGAACCCAGGGTATCCAGGCCCGTCTGCCTTTGGCCCAGGGCGCAACGCCTGGCGTGGGCCCAGTAGGCCGTCATCACCAAGCATCTCACCAAGACCCCTCATCAGGCCTTGGCCTCCTGAGGACCCCTCCTCAGGGAGCGACGAACAAGACCTGGCATCTTCACCAGCAGCCTCACGAGACTCTCTCGCGAGGCGGCCTCCCGAGGCTTCCTCCCGAAGGCGCTCAAGACGAGGGCTGCTCAGCTCGGCTGCGCGGTCTCGTGCCCATCACGTGGGTGACGCGCGCGGCGACGAGCAGCGACAGAGGTCGCGCCAGCAGGCGCGGATGAAGATGGTTTCCCCTTTTGTGTTAAGGGAGCAAGGCCAGCCGTCCGCTTCCCAAAGCAACCCCAAAGGTTGCCCGATCGGCGAAGGAAGACCAAGACGGCGGGCGCGCAGGGCGGAGGTCATCACCGAGCCCACCGGCGCGTCATGGATCATGCTTTTGCAGGCTAAGACTGCCTTTAGTCAGGATAGCCTGTGCACCTGTCCCCTTTCAAAAGCCGCCAAGTGTGGCAACCCTTCCCGCCTAAGTTTTGAGGGGGAAGAGGACCAAGGCAGGTATAAGAGACAGTGCTACAGTGCTGCCATCATGGTAGGGAGAGATCCAGCTCAGTCGACTCCTTCTCCTACCTTGTACGCGAGAACGCTCTCTTGCTCACGACAATCAAAACCAAGCAGGAGTAGGGTTTTACACCGCAAGGTGGCCCGAACCTGGGTAAACCGCCGAGTCCATGGTCCGCTCCTCGCTAGCACGCTCCCACTGTAGCTTCGCCGTAGCTTAGCCGTGGTAGGGGACGAAGAGGTAGGAACAAGCTCACCCCAGTGTTCGAACCTTTGGGGTCCCCGGAGCCCCACTTCTGACATTTGGCGCGCCGGGTAGGGGTGCGCTACTGTTCTCCCGCTCCGCCCTCCGTTCCACCAGCCTCATGGCTAACGCACGTCGCGAGCGCAGGGCTGGCCGCGTGGCTCAGACGGAGCCGGTGGCCCACGGCAACCGCCGCCGCCCTGTCGAGGCTGGTGCCGCCACCGACCCCGCTGCCCGCGAGCAGCAGGACTCCTCCCTGCACCCCTTCGTGTAGGTGAACGGCCACACCGCCACGGCTTCTTCCTCCCTCGCCCCCCGAGGGCCGCCGAACGTGCAGGCCACGCTACTAATGGCGCGCGAGCTGCTCCGCTACCGTCCAGCTGACGCCGGCTACGATGCCTGGCTTGGTCGCATCACCGAGCTCGTCAACGCCGCCGGGGATGCTCCGGCGCCTTCCCACTCACTCCGCCCTCCGCCGTCTCGCACTGGGGACCTGGCACACGGTGCTCCCCCGCGGTCTCCTTTGCGCGGCGAACTCGGCGGGCCCCGGCGCAACGCGCGGGCGCGTGAGCCGTCCCGTGGCGCGTCCCCGCCAGCCCGTGACAAGGCCAGCTGCCAGATCATCCGACGCGTGCCCCCAGATGCGCGAGTGCTCCTCGAGCGGCAGCGCCAGCGCCAGGACCAGGCGTCCAGGAGGTTGCGGCGGCAGGGCGCCAGAACCGCGTCGCCCTCGCCGGTGGCGTCCCCTCGAGCGGTGTGGGCTGCCGCGCCTTCACCCGCGAGCTGCGCCG
Organism: Elymus sibiricus; assembly: GCA_039707655.1. Classification (NCBI taxonomy): domain Eukaryota; kingdom Viridiplantae; phylum Streptophyta; class Magnoliopsida; order Poales; family Poaceae; genus Elymus; species Elymus sibiricus. The sequence continues at coordinate 192,062,829 of CM077670.1, forward strand.
GGTGGTGTGGCCTGCGAAGTTCAAGCCTGAGCTGCCTCTGCACTACAAGGGCACCCCCAATCCTGCGGAGTTCCTTCAGCTCTACGCGCTGAGCATCAAGGCAGCGAACGGTGACGACAAGGTCATGGCGAACTGGTTTCCCATGGCCCTCAAGGATGGCCCGCGCTCCTGGCTCATGAACCTCCCCGAGGCATCCATCTCATCGTGGGCCGAGCTCTGCAGCCAGTTTGTCGCCAACTTCAAGGGCACGCAAGACCGCTCCCTCACCATCAACGACCTGCGGCATGTGCGGCAGCGCCCAGACAAGACCCTGCGCAAGTACATCCAGCACTTTAGTCAAGTGCGCAATAAGATACCGCGCGCCTCCGACGCAGCCGTCATCTCTGCGTTCTCCACCAGCGTCAGGGACGTCAAGATGCGCGAGAAGCTCGCCATCAACGACGAGCTAGACTCGGTGCTTGAACTATTCGACCTCACCAACAAGTGCGCCAAGGCTGAAGAGGGGCGCCTCTTCGTCCACAACGACCCCGACGCGGCGCTTGAGGCCGCCAAGACCAAGAACAAGGACGTCAAGCATAAGGGCCCTACCGTGCTTGCGGCGGAGCCCGAGCAGAAGCGCGGCCGTGACCATGATGAGCCCAGGAAAGACGGCAGGCCGCTCTGCGCCTACCACAACGTGCGCTCCCACAGCGCTGAAGACTGCAAGGAGCTCAAGCTGCTTCACGACGAGCGCTAGGGCCGCCGAGACCACCGCAATGTCCGCGGTGCCGGTCGCGGAGGTGGCCGCGATGGCAACCGCTGGGACGGCCGGAACGGCAACGGCAACTTCTACCAAAGCTGGCACGACCAGCCTCGCGAGGCTGCCTGGCACGACCAGCCTCGTGAGGCCGCCTGGCGCGACCAGCCACGCGAGGCAAACCCTCAGGCCAATGCCGCTCTCCCGCCGCTGCCGCCGCCACCCCGGAGGAACGACATCAACCAGCCTGATGAGGGTGCTGGGGGCTACCAGGAGCCTCGCGCGGTCGCCTGCATCCTTGGCGGGGCTCATGCCCCCGAGTCCAACCGCCACTTCAAGCTGCTCTCTCACGAAGTGAATGCCGCCCTCCCGAGGCCTGAGGCCGCGCGGCCCCTCAAGTGGTCGCAGTACGCCATCACCTTCGACTCCGCAGACCACCCCAAGTCCACGACCTCCGCAGGCGCAGTCCCCCTGTTGTGTACTCCCACCATCAGTAATGTCGCGGTTACCAAGACCCTCATCGACGGAGGCGCCGACCTCAACGTGATCTTCATCGAAACCTTCAAGACGCTCCAGGTGCCCTACGACCAGCTGATGCCGACTAGGCCCTTCTCCGGAGTGACCGATGGCTCCACCATCCCTCTGGGGCAAGTGCGCCTTCCCATCACCTTCGGCACCCGCAAGAACTACCATACCGAGCTCATCGACTTCGACGTGGCGCACATCGGCCTGCCTTACAACGCCATCTTAGGCTAACCAGCTCTCGCCAAGTTCATGGCGGCGACCCATCACGCCTACAATGTCCTCAAGATGCCTGGCTGCTGCGGCATCATCACTGTCGCCTGCGACGAGAAGGACGCGGTCTGCTCCCTCAAGCGCGCCTACAAAGCCGCCGCTGTCGCGCATCCGGCTGATGAGGACGCGGTCGAGCCTCCTGAGGCCGCGCCCGCGAAGAAGAAGCAGCAGTTCTCCCAGGACCGCGCCGAGACGAAGAAGGTGTCGATGGACGGCAGCGGCTCCGGCCCTGCCTTCACCATCGGCGCTGGCCTTCCTCCTGCATAGGAAAGCGTGCTCATCACCTTTCTTCGGGCAAACTCGGATGTTTTCGCCTGGAAAGCATCTGATTTGTCCGGTGTGCCGAGGGAGGTGATCGAGCACCACTTAGCGGTGTGCCGCAATGCACGCCCCGTCAAGCAAAAACATGACGCCAGGCGCCAGAGAAGCAAGATTTCATCGTCAAGGAAGTTCAGAAGCTCCAGGAAGCTGGGGTCATCCGCGAGGTGCGCCATCCCAAATGGCTCGCCAACCCAGTCGTCATCCCCAAGAAAGGCGGCAAGGAGCGCATGTGCGTCGACTTCACCAGCCTCAACAAGTTCTGCCCTCAAGACCCATTTCCGCTGCCCCGCATCGACCAGATCGTGGACTCCACCGCCGGGTGCGATTTGCTATGCTTCCTAGATGCCTTCTCAGGCTATCACCAGATCAAGATGGCGGCCGAAGACGTGGAGAGGACGGCCTTCATCACCCCCTGCGGCATATATTGCTACATCTGCATGCCCTTCGGCTTGAGGAGCGCGGGCGCCACCTTCCAACGGCTAATGCGCATCACGCTGGGGCCTCAGATGGGGAGGAACGCGGAGGCCTACGTCGACGACATCGTGGTCAAGTCTCGCGAGGCTGGATCCCTCATTGCAGACCTCAAGGAAACGTTCGCCAACCTGCGCAAGGTCAACCTCAAGCTCAACCCCGAGAAGTGCGTCTTCGAAGTTCCTTCCGGCAAGCTCCTCGGTTTCCTGGTCTCGCACCGTGGCATCGAGGCCAACCCTGAGAAAATCAAGGCCATCGAGAAAATGCGTCCTCCCCGGACCCTCAAGGAAATGCAGCGCTTGGCAGGATGTATGGCCTCCCTGGGGCGCTTCATCTCCAAGTTTGGCGAGCGAGCATTGCCTTTCTTCAAGCTCCTAAAGAGGTCTGGCTCTTTCAAGTGGACTCCTAAGGCAGCCGCCGCTTTTGAAGACTTCAAGAGGTACCTCACGAGCCCGCCCATCATGGTCGCGCCGCGCTCTCGCGAGCCCTTGCTCCTGTACTTGGCGGCCACCCCTCAGACGGCCAGCGCGGCGCTGGTGGCGGTGTGAGAGGAGCGCGTCTGTGCTAAGGAGAAACCCTCCACACCTCCTCAGCCTCGTGAGCCCTCCGAGCCTCCTCAGCCTCGTGAGCCCTCCGAGCCTCGCGAGCCTCTTGAGCCTCCTGAGCCCGCCGAGCCTCACGAGCCACTTGAGCCTCGTGAGCTCCCAGGGCCCGTCGAGCCTCGCGAGGTGCCTAGAAAGCAAGCTGCCACCACAACTACGCGCCTCGTCGAACACCCCGTGTACTTCATCAGCACCGTGCTAAGGGATGCGCGCGAGCGCTACCCCATGTAGCAGAAGCTCCTCCTCGCGCTCCTTGTTGCCTCCAGGAAGCTGCGCCACTACTTTCAGGGTCATCCCATCAAGGTCATCTCCTCCTACCCCTTGGAGCAAGTTCTGCGCAGCCCCAACGCTGCCGGCCGCGTCGCCGATTGGAACATCAAGCTGCAAGCCTTCCAGCTGGAGTTCTCCACCACTAGAGTCATCAAAGGCGCGACTCTGGCTGACTTCGTGGAGGAGTGGATGGACACGTACGAGGAGGAGCCTCGCGAGGCCAAATCCCTCCTGCCAGGGGACGAGGCGCCTGGTGGCTAGACCATGCACTTCGACGACGCCTTCTCATGACAGGGCGCGGAGGCTGGAGTCATGCTCACCTTGCCGACAGGAGACAGGCTCTACTACGCTGTACAACTCTGCTTTAGGCACACCGACAAGGTTTCCAACAACATCGCAGAGTACCAGGGCCTCATCGCCGGCCTCAAGGCCGCATTCGCTCTGGGCATCAAGCGTCTGATCATCAAGGGCGATTCGCAACTTCTCGTCAACTTCTCCAACAAAAGCTACAAGCCCAAGGACGAGCACATGGCCGCCTACCTAGACGAGGTACGTAAACTTGAGAAGCATTTTCTTGGCTTGGAGCTGCAGCACATCCCCCGCAGCGGCAACAAAGAAGCTGATGACATCGCCAAATGAACATCGCGCCGCGAGCCTCAGAGCCCCGGCGTCTTCGAGGAAAGGCTCCTCAAACCATCAGCCGCACCTCCTGCCGCGAGCACCGCGCTCCTTTGTGAGGAACTCCCGCCCTCACCGCCCACGGGCACGCCGGACTGTGGCCCAACCTCAAGAGCCCGCCTGTTGCTGGCGCTGGAGCCTCGAGCGGATAGCTGGGCCGCGGAGTTCAAGGCTTACTTGCTTCACGGCACCCTCCTGGAGAAGGACTCAGAAGCAGAGCGCGTGACCCGGCAGGCCACCGCTTACTGCTTACAAGATGGTGAGCTGTACCGCAGGCGCCCCAATGGCGTCTCGCTGCGGTGCATCTCTGAAGAACAAGGGCGTGAGTTGCTCGCCGATATCCATGGAGGAGACTGCGGCCACCACTCCTCGTCACGCACCCTCGTCGGCAAGGTGTTCCGCAGCGGCTTCTACTGGCCCACTGCGCTGTGTGACGCCACCGCGCTGGTCCAAGCCTGCGAGGCATGCCAGTTCCACGCCAAGCAGATCCACCAACCGGCGCAGGGCCTCCAGACGATTCCCCTTTCATGGCCCTTCGTGGTCTGGGGGCTGGATATCCTAGGGCCTTTCCCTCGCGCGGCTGGCGGTTACCGCTACCTCTACATCGCCATCGACAAGTTCACCAAGTGGGCAGAGGTCGAGCCTGTACGCACCATCCCGGCAAGCTCTGCCGTCAAGTTCATCAAAGGCCTCGTGAGCCGCTTTGGAGTTCCCAACCGCATCATCACCAACAATGGCTCCCAGTTCACGAGCGGCCTCTTCAGGTCCTACTACGCCAGCCTCGGCACACAGATCTGCTACGCATCGGTGGCGTACCCGCGAAGCAATGGCCAGGTCGAGCGCGCCAACGCCGAGGTCCTCAAGGGCCTCAAAACAAGGAGCTTCAAGAAGAAGCTCGAGGCCTGCGGCATGGGCTTGCTCGATGAGTTGCAGTCCGTGCTGTGGTCCATCCGCACGACGGCAAGCAAGCCTACCGGCAAGACCCCCTTCTTCCTCGTCTATGGAGCTGAGGCGGTCCTCCCATTGGAGCTCAAGCACGGCTCCCCGCGAGTCCTTGCCTTCGACGAGGCGCATCAGGATGGCTCGCAGGAGACCGATCTGCTACTCCTCGAGGAGGGCCGCCGCCAGGCCGCTCTTCGCGCCGCGATGTACCAGCAGGCCTTGCGTCGCTACCACAGGATCCTCTCCAGAGAGGGACTTCACAAACTCTCACCTATGTGGGAAGGCCCTTTCAAGGTTACTCATGTCTCCAGGCCCGGCTCAGCCCGGCTGGAGACGGAGGACGGAGTTCCTGTGCCTAACGCTTGGAACATCCAACACCTCCGCAAGTTCTACCCGTGACCCTCACGCGTACGAACAAAATGGGGCTGTACACGCCCCGGAGCCTCTCATTGCGTTCGCCTGATGGGCCTGCGAGAGCTCCCGCCCACGCCCAAGTGGAAGCCCCATGCTCCGCGCTGGCGGAACGATCGACCCGCGATCATACCCACACCCCTGTGGAAGCCCCATGCTCCGCGCTGGCGGAACAATCAACTGAGGGTGCCCCACGGGCTGCACCAACCTCAAGCTGACCCGTGCCGGACATGGCAGCACCCTTTTCCTCGTTTTGATGTGTAACTGAGGGCGCCCCACGGGTTGCACCAACCTCAAGCTGACCCGTGCCGGACACGGCAGCCGCATCTTGTTTTGGTTATGTAATGGGTTGCTATCTTACTTCAGTAAAGCTTCAGTTTCTTTACATGGTGTTTCGTTTTGCCTTTACCTCCCGAGCCTCGCGCGCTCACGACGCCCCTCATGAGCCTCACACGAGTGGGGGCTGGACACGGTGTCTGTGCTCGGGTCAGTCCCAGCAGCACTGAAAAACCCAAGCAACCGTGCTCTGGCTCGCGGGCCTGCTCCCGTGCACGCCACCCCACCAAGGTTCTTGGTGTCTTGTCTCCTCGCGTAACGCCCATGAGCGAATCGGCGAGTGTGCGCTGCTCCCCAGTTGTTAAGTATTCTGCATGCAGTTATCTCAGGAGTAGGTCCCCTGAAAGACCTCGCGAGGTGGCCCCCTCAGGGCCTCAGGAAGCCCCGCAGGCCCTGCCTCGGGAGCTAACCCACGACGGCCGTCTCAGCAGGAGATCTCGCGAGCGAAACCCTCACGAGGCGTACCCTACAAGTGATGGCCTACCAGACACCATCCTACACAGAGCTATGTCTCCCACCTCGCGAGCCGCCCTCGCCGTCTCTTAAGCTTTCCCCTCCAGCAACCTCATGAGCGCCAGCGTTTCTCTTGGCGCAAGCCGCTTGCGCGTCAAGGGGGGGGGGGCTCCCTGAGCATCGCGCCTCAGGAGCCCTCACTAGCTCCCGGTGCCCCTCACCTCCTGGCCTTGTCTAGGCATCATGACCTGACATACCAGCGATGGCTATGGCCTGCTCGGGGGCTGGGTCCTGACGATGTAGAGCATCAAGGCAAGCAAAAAGAGCAAAACAGGCCTCAAGAGAAAGCTTCATGAGGGCACGAGTGTTCGGTACAACTAGACACAAAGTGCTTGAAATATAAAAGCATTGTTCTCACCCCCACGGGGCCACAATCAACTATGTGTAGGACATGGGGAAGGGCCTAAGAGGACGTGTTGCCATCACTGTTGCTGCCATCGTCGTCGTCACCTCCCTCGTCTCCGCCTGAGCTCTCGCTGCCGCCAGGGGCGAATTGCTCGTGCAAAGCGTCCATGTGATCCTCCACCGCCTTCCCAAGGGTGTCGCGGACCTCCTCCGGGAAGGGAACTATCACCTTGCCGAAGTCAAAATTGGGATCGGTGTGGAGGAGATGGCTGAAGATGCGCGTGGCGGCCTGGGTGAGGAGATCGCGGCACTCCTCCTTGATGATTCCGCCCACCTTCTTGGCGCCAACCTCGAGTCGCTCCATGAGCTTGGTGAAGAAGTCGAGGTAGCTGCCGTCGTGAGTCTCGAGGGGGCTGCTGACGTCCTCCTTGCAAATGGAGCCCAAGGCGCGGCGGGCTCAGAGCTCGAGGGCGCGGAACATCTTGGAGCGCTGGAGCTGCCGCCCCCGCGCTCGGGCCGCCTCGTCCCTCGCCTGCTCCATGACCGCGGCGACGCCCCCACCTGCTGCTGGAGGGAGGCCAGCTCAGCCTTGGCGTCGGCCCGGGCCTTCAGCGTGGTCTCCTGCCGTTTTTCAGCTTCGATCAGCATCTCCTTGAGGCCCGTGATCTCGTGCTGGAACTCCTCGCGCCTTGCCCTGAAGCGGTCCTCCTGCCGCTTCAGCTTCTTGCTGTTCTCATCGGCGAGCGCTTCGCGGTTCTGCTCGACCCTCCTGTCGGCGTCCTCCTGAATCTTCTTCTCCTTGGCCGCTAGATTGGCGTTGGCCTTGTCTAGGCGCTCGGCATAGGAGCCTTGGGCAGCGGACACCTCTCGCTCCAGCGTTTCCAGCTGTTCGCGTTCCAGGTCCTGCGCGGATGTCGACTGCGCGAGTTCCCGCTCGCGGATACCAAGGTCCACCTCACGGGCCGCCAGCCCCTCTTCGAGGGCGGAGATGGCATCTCTCCGCGCCTGGAGCTGCCGCTCCAGCGAGGTGTTCTGGTCCTGGAGCTCCTTCCTGCGGGCCTCTACCACCTCGCGCCGCCTGTTGGCCTCGTCGGCCTCCCTGACAGCGTTCTCGAAGATTTCCTTCGCGTCCTGGGCGGCCTTCTCGCGCCTCTCCTGCGCGGCGTCGTCTTGACGGCGGCCCAGCTTGATGGCCACGTCAAGCTAGCGCCACCCCTCTACGAGGCGCTGACGCTCCTCGATGATGCGCGCCTCCTCCGCCCGGAGGTCTGCTTCTAGCTGATCAAGGGTGGCCCTGGCGCCTTGCATTACCCCGCGCTTGAGCACGGTGCTACTGCTCACGAGCTGCAGGGCCGAACCGGCATGCGTCTCAACGCCGCCCTCTCGCAAGGGCCCGGCGCCACCCGCCAGGAGCGGAGGGCTTGCAGTGACCCCCTCTTCGTCTTGGCGTGGCGGCGCGCCCCGTGGGCTCGGCGCCCCCCCGGCGGGGGCCCCGCGTGCCGGCAAGTTCTGCGGGCCTCCCGCAGCACCGCCGCCACCCGCGGTGCGGGATGGGAGAGCTGGCGTCTCCACCTCTGCTGCCACGACATCCGCCCTGGCAGTGGGCGCCACAGGAACCGCGGAGCCGCCTCCTGATGATGCCTCCTGAGGCTCGCCCGCTTGGGCCTCCCGAGCCGCGTCCCTCTGCGACTCAGGAGGGGCCACCTGCCCCTATGCCTTCGCAAAGCCAGCCTCGGTGTTGGGACCGTTGGCGTTCTCCTCACGCCCCCCGGCCCTAGCAACCGGCGGTGTGGCCCCCGCCAGGCCGGGGGACCTCTCCTCCTCCTCCTTCTTCTTGCTTGAGGAGGTCCTGGAAAAAGCAAAGATTCAGGCACACGCGACGCGCCGGGTGCAAGAGAAGGGAAGGCGGATGCTTACTCATCCTTGGCAATCCATCTCCTCTTCTTCAGCGGCCACGGCGGAACGCCGCCGCCGCCACCCTCGCGAGGCCCCTTCTCGTGACTGGCCCCTCTTGCGGGAGAACCACAGGGTCTGCCCTCGCCGCCGCCTCCGGAGCCCCGCGGCTTCACAGCTGCCGCGCAGGGGCTCCCCACGCTCTCCACCCGGTCGAGCACGGCAGGCGCGGCCCCAGGCGGGGCGATGTTATCATCATCTCCAAGTCCGCGGACGAGTCGGCGGCGGGTCCGCCGGCCCGGGCCGCCACCGTCCTCCGAAGCACCCGCCGAGGCCCCGGTGTCGCCACGATCACCCGAGCCGGGAACCGCCAAGAAGGGGTGGTCCCGGGGCCCGTCGAGGCCCTCTGGAAGCGGCCCCCACTAGTCGAAGCACGGCATTGAGCCAGCCAACGCCTCTTTATTCCTGAAGCGGTACAAGGGGAGTCCGTCCTTGGGTGGCTCGTTCGCCTCTTAGTCGGTCAGGGTGTGGAGCACCCCGTTCAGCACCTCCGGCAACAAGCTGTCCGCACTCAACCGCATCGGGTCCTCCGGGCCGGTGAAGGCCCACATTGGGCGGGAGTGTCACTGGAGGGGAGCTATGCGGCGTCGGAGGAACTCCCTCACGACCGTGACCACCGTTACTTTCGCGGCCCTCAGCTCGGCCAACCTCTTCCACACCCGCGCCAGCCTCGGGTCAGTGAGCCTCTCATGCCCCCATCCGGAGCTTCTCGCCGCTGGGGACGTCGGCAGCTGCAGCAGGGGGCTGAACTGGGCCGCGTGTCTGAAGCCTCATGCCGTCTAAAGCCCTCAACCTCCTTGGTGAGCCTCATGTCGATGCTGTCGCCCGCCGTCTCGTCTACGATGCAGAACAAGGTGCACCCGGAGCATTGGTTCGCTGCGGTCAGCCACAGGCTGAAGAAGTGGCGGAAGAGCGCCACTGAGGGCGTCACGCCCAGGAAGGCCTCGCATAAAAAGGCAAAGGCGGAAAGAAGAAGGACAAAGTTTGGTTCGAGATGCGGCGCATGGACCTGATAGTGGGAAAGGGCGGCGTTGAAGAAATCGGAGAATGGAGGCAGCAGGCCAGCGAAGAGTGCGGGAAGGAAGAGGACGGCGGAGGTGGCATCGAGGTCGGTAGTCAGGCGCGAAGCTGGCCAGATCCGAGTGGCCCCCCACTCGTTAGAAGCAGCCGCAGTCATCGGAAGCACCTTGCTAAGCCCCTCGGCATTGATGATCGTGGGCCTACCCAGAGCAGTCTCCGGCACCACCTCCGCGACCACCGTCTCCTCCGCCTCTTTTTTCCTACCGGGGAGCGACATGGCGGCACAGCAAAGGTCTAGATCGGCGGAGTTTTGGGAGAGGTAGAAGGAGCCGTGCATGGGAAGGAAGGCGCGGGGAGACGGAATGCGCGAAGGAAGGCAATGATGGTCTCGCGTCGCCCGCGGCAGGCTTTATGTCAGCGCGGGCAGTTACCGAGGCGTCGTGGGAGAAGTGGGGGCGTCCCCCGCCACATCATGTGCCACGCGTCGTGCCTGGCCCGCAGGCGGTTAGGGCCCGCGCCGTTTCGCCCCTAGTAGGCGGGAACGTGCACGCCGCGGGCCCGTGGGCTACTGTCGGGCCCATGGAACCCAGGGTATCCAGGCCCGTCTACCTTTGGCCCAGGGCGCAACGCCTGGCATGGGCCCAGCGGACCGTCATCACCAAGCATCTCACCAAGACCCCTCATCAGGCCTTGGCCTCCTGAGGACCCCTCCTCAGGGAGCGACAAACAAGACCCGGCATCTTCACCAGCAGCCTCGCGAGACTCTCTCGCGAGGCGGCCTCCCGAGGCTTCCTCCCGAAGGCGCTCAAGACGAGGGCTGCTCGGCTCGGCTGCGCGGTCTCGTGCCCATCACGTGGGTGATGCGCGCGGTGACGAGCGGCGACAGAGGCCGCGCCAGCAGGCACGAATGAAGATGGTTTCCCCTTTTGTGTTAAGGGAGCAAGGCCAGCCGTCCGCTTCCCAAAGCAACCCCAAAGGTTACCCGATCGGTGAAGGAAAACTAAGACGGTGGGCGCGCAGGGTGGAGGTCATCACCGAGCCCACCAGTGCGTCATGGATCATGCTTTTGCAGGCGAAGACCGCCTTTAGTTAGGATAGCCTGTGCGCCTGTCCCCTTTCAAAACCCGCCAAGTGTGGCAACCCTTCCCGCCTAAGTTTTGAGGGGGTAGAGGACCAAGGCATGTATAAGAGACAGTGCTGCCATCGTGGTAGGGAGAGATCCAGCCCAGTCGACTCCTTCTCCTACCTTGTATGCGAGAACGCTCTCTTGCTCACGACAATCAAAACCAAGCAGGAGTAGGGTTTTACACCGCAAGGTGTCCCGAACCTGGGTAAACCGCTGAGTTCATGGTCTGCTCCTCGCTAGCGCGCTCCCGCCATAGCTTCGCCGTAGCTTAGCCGTGGTAGGGGACAAAGAGGTAGGAACAGGCTCACCCCAGTGTTCGAACCTTTGTGTCCCCGGAGCCCCACTTCCGTCAGCACTCAGCATGCCCCCACTAAAAAAATGATTGGCAATCGTGCTCAACGTGAAACATGCTACAAGTTCTAAAGACTCCCGCCGTCTGACTCCAGTCGACAGCAGTCTCGGGGACTACACCTAGTGGGTGCACTCAGCGTGCCCCCACTGGAACGAAATCGACTCAGGCCGATCATATCAGATCCGAGTGGATGAAAATTCAGAAAGCAAATCTAAGACTACCACCGACTGAATCCAGTCGATGGTAGCCTCGGGCACTACACCCAGTGGGTGCACTCAGCGTGTGATACATCTCCAATGTATCTATAATTTTTGATTGTTCCATGCTATTATAGTATCAATCTTGGATGTTTTTATATGCAATTATATATCATTTTTTGGGACTAAGCTATTAACCTAGTGCCAGTGCCAGTCGCTGTTTTCTGCTTGTTTTTGTTTTTTCAGCAAATCAGTACCAAACAAAGTCCAAATGCCCCGAAACTTTTTGACGATTTTTTTCTTGACAAAAGAGACCCTGGAAGCTTCGGGAGGAAGCCAGAAGCTTCACGAGGAAGCCACAAGGCAACAGTGTGTGGCCCCAGGGGGGTGCGCCCTGATGCCTTGTGGGCCCCTCGTGGCTCCTTTTGACCTAATTCCACGTCTATAAATTCTCAAATATTCAGAAACCATCAGAGAGCCAGACGAGAAAACCCTACCACCGCCTCAAGCCTCTATTCTTCCGCGATCCCATCTGGAGGCCTTTTCCGGTACTCTGCCAGAGGGGGAATCGATCACGGAGGGCTTCTACATCAACCTTGCTGCCCTTCGGATGATGTGTGAGTAGTTTACCACAGACCTATGGGTCCATAGCTAGTAGCTAGATGACTTCTTCTCTCTCTTTGATCTTCAATACCATGTTCTCCTTGATGTTCTTGGAGTTCTATCCGATGTAATCTTCTTTTGCGGTGTGTTTGTTGGGATCCGATGAATTGTGAGTTTATGATTAGATTATTCATGAGAAATATTTGAGTCTTCTCTGAAATCTTTTATGCATGATTGTTACAGCTTTGTATTTCTCTCCGCTCTATTGATTTGGTTTGGCCAACTAGATTGGTTTATCTTGCAATGGGAGAGGTGCTTTGTGATGGGTTCAATCTTGCGGTGCTCAATCCCAGTGACAGAAAGGGACATGACACATATTTGTATTGTTGCCATTAAGGATAAAAATATGGGGTTTAATTATATTCCTTGAGTTTACTTTGTCAACATCATGTCATCTTGCTTAAGGCGTTACTCTGTTTCATACTTAATACCCTAGATGCATGCTGGATAGCGGTCGATGGGTGGAGTAATAGTAGTAGATGCAGGCAGGAGTCGGTCTACTTGTCTCAGACATGATGCCTATATACATGATCATTGCCATGAATCCGTCATAATTATTTGCTTTTCTATCAATTGCCCAACAGTAATTTGTTTACCCACCGTATGTTCTGCGCTCGAGAGAGAAGCCTCTAGTGAAAACTATGGCCCCCGGGTCTATCTTTATCATATATTAAAACCCAAAAATACCTTGATGCAATTAATTTAATTTAATTTAATTTAGTATTTTACTTTGTCTATCTATCACTATCAGAATTAATCCTTGCAAATAACCGCTAAGAGGATTGACAACCCTCTTATTTGCGTTGGGTGCAAGTGTTTGCTTTTGTGTGTGTAGGTGCTGCTAAATGGGTTTTGTGTGGTTCTCCTACTGGATTGATAACCTTGGTTCTTAACTAAGGGAAATACTTATCTCTACTATACTGCATCATCCTCTCCTCTTCGGGGAAATACCAACGCAGTCTACAAGTAGCAAACTCACTGGAAAACACAGAAAAATTCCTTGCTGAGGAAAACTAAGGCCAACACTCTTCCAGAAGCGGACGCCAGCCTTGAAGGTTAACACTCTTCCAGAAGTGGCTGCCAACCTTGTCCTTGAAATTTCGACTGGAAACAAGAACTTACTATGGCACTTACTCGGACGTTGGTCTTCAAGGCCACGCTGGCGTCGTACGCCTCCTTCAGCTGACTGTTCATCACCTCGACTTGGATCAGATCCTCCTTGCTTGCCCCCACTTGGTCCTCAGGGACCCTTTGCAGTGTGAAGAGGGTGACTGGGCAGGACCGGGAGTCGACGCTGGTGGAGGCATGGAAGCAGTCTTGGTAGTGCCCTTCCCTGGAGAAGCGGTCCTGGTGAAGACCTTCGCCAGCGTGACCCGATCCACTCGGCTACCGGCGGCCTCTTGCATGATGACATCGCCACCAGGCGGGGCCTTCTCGCTGGCCTCTGGGTTCGGCGGGTCGGCTGTGTCGTCGTCGTCAAGTTGGATAACTTCACTTGGGGCTGCAATCATCCAGAAACCAACACATGAGTCAAGCAAACACTCGGACTATAACTCAGACATACCAGTTGGTACCTTTGGAGGTGGCGGCGTCCTCGGCTTCGGCCTCAGGCTGTCCCTTCTCGGGGGCATTCGGGTCCGGCGAAGTAGTCGATGTCTTAGTGCTGCAGTCACAAAGATATTAGGCAATCAGTCAACACAGATTACAAAACGAAGGAGTTCAGCTTCCAGTACTCACGTTGATGCCACCGGCACCACCATCTTAATCCTTGGCAGAGCGGCCTTCCGAGGTTTGGTGGCAATGACCTTGGGCTGCTTGAGCGGCTTCTTGACCGGCTCGGCTGACCCGGCTCGCCCGCGCTTCGACCCGCGGGTAACAAGGGCTGCAGCAGCTGGCCTCGAGCCACTCGGCGCCTGAGCGCCGCCCACGTGAACATTCGGATCATGGTGTGCCTTGGTGCGGGGCTCCTTGGGACCTCCCTCAGATGGCAAAGACTCCGCCTCTTCACCTTCCTCGGTCTCCGTGTCGTCATCATCCTCCTCCTCCCCTTCTTCCTCTTTGTCCTCGCGGTTCTGGCACTCTGTGTCACTCATCACATCCTCCGGGGCATGGTCGACACTCGGAATCTGCGATATAATCTTCTGGAAACTCTGCCAAGTGGAAAACACAAAGCAAGTTCAGAACAAAACAGAGGGAGATCACTACATCAAGTCACTCAGCTGAGATGCAGACTTACGTCAATAGGCTGGTGGTCCAGATCGTACGGAGGCACCTTCCTGGCTCCGCGCGGATTGTCACGCATAGAGGTGATCGCCCTGATCTTCTCCTCGACGGCCTTCTCCGTCAGGTTGTCGGGGTGCACTCGGGTGGGGTCACTCGGCCCCTGATACATCCACATGGGATGTTCCCTGTCCTGCAGCGGCTGGATTCGCCGACTGAGGAATGCCTCTAGCAGGTCCATCCCGTCGACCCCAGCTCTCACTACTCCTACCAGGGCATCTACCAAGATCCCTACATCCACCTTCTCCTCCTTAGCTACTGTGAGGGACGGCGGGGCAGCGACCCTCGCTGCCGAGTATGGCAGAAGACCAGTCGTAAGCCCTTCACTCGACACGTCCCTAGAGTAGAACCAACTATCCTGCCAGCCCTTGATGGAGTCAGGGAAGCTCATCTTGGGGAAGGCACTGTGGCCCCTGAGCTGGATGCCCAGTCCACCGCACCGCTGGGTCACGTTGGTCTTCGCACTGCTCGGCGGGTCTTTCTTCACGGTCATCGACTGACACGTGAAGATGTGCTTGAACAGCCCCTAGTGGGGATAGCACCCGATGTAATTCTCGCACAGCGAGATAAAAGCAGACAGATAAACTACGGCATTCGGCAGTAGGTGGTGAAGTTGCGCCCCGAAGAAACCCAGAAATACATGGAAAAAGGGATGCGGGGGCATCGAAAAACCTCGCTCCACATGCGTGATGAGGAGGACTCGCTCGTCGGCGCACGGCACAGGCTCCACCTCGTCCGCCTCGGACAATCTCCAGCCGCCAGCTGGAATCAGCCTCTCGGCCTCCAGCTCCTGCAGCCGCTCCTCCGCCCCTCGCGACGGGATCCAGTCTCCCTGGACGCGGCGGACCGCCACTCGATGATGCTCCTTTCCCTGCCTTCTTAGCCTTCTCTAGCCTCGCTGTGGAGTCTTTCGCCATGGGCTTGAGTGCTTAGGTGCGCGGAGTGGGAGGCGGGTGGAAAGGGGAAGTGGAGAGAGCAAAGGAGAAAGGGGATCTGGGAATTACCCTAGCTCGTGCAAATTTTATACCGCAGTCGAAAACACTGCGCGGAATCATAGCCGTAGATCTCTGGATCAGACGGCGCCCACGACGCTCACACGCGCAGGAATCACGGGGCATGTGGCGACTTTCGGGGCGGAACTAGAGGCGTCATGCCCCACTTCCCCCACTAGCCGCGGCGCAACCACTTTTGCGCGTGCATGCATGATTTCAAATCCCGATATTTCAGCCGCAAATCAATCCGATTGATTCCCCTCTGTTCCTTTCCTAAAGGACACTCGTCGGTCTGGCCGACCGCCCTCCGCGGGTTATTGTGCACTCGGACACGTAAAACACCCGACTGAAGTCACCTTCAGGATTGCTATGGGATGAGCTCGACACCCCTCCACGGGTTGACTTGGCTCTTCTTCTAGGCTCCAAGGCGTGGGTCTCATGAATTTGGACTCGGAGATGGCCCGCACTGGTGTTCCCCCAGGATAACGAGCGGCATCTCTCTGGAGAATCAGTCCACGCGCCGGTGTCATCACTCGGGTTGCATGGCATGTCCTCTGGCGGACCTCTAGTCTATCTCTCCCGAGAGACACATGAGTGCCACCAAATTTTACCCAGCAATCGCCATGATCCGATCAGTCGGAAATCCATTTAGTCTGGAATCTGCTGTGATTTCGTTTAGGCAACAACAGGTTAACACTTGACGACACACCTGGA
Source organism: Elymus sibiricus (assembly GCA_039707655.1). NCBI lineage: Eukaryota > Viridiplantae > Streptophyta > Magnoliopsida > Poales > Poaceae > Elymus > Elymus sibiricus. The sequence continues at coordinate 192,078,546 of CM077670.1, forward strand.
GTGCCTCTGAAGCACTCGGTTCGGAACGAGAGTTCATCCTGCTCATGGCACGAAACCTCAACCGATTCGGGGGCTAATGATGGGGTCACCTACTAAGGGTAGGGTCATAGACTTGACATCTAGGGTCCACCTAGGGCTCCACACCATCATTGGTGGGTCTCCGGACCACAGGCGCATTCGGATGCGCAATATCGACTATCCACTCGGATGCATCAAGGACACTCGGACGCCTCCCACCAGTCGGCCATACCGGAGTCACTCGAACAAGAGAAGACGAACGGAGGACGTGGGAGCCATAACGGTCGAGTAGCTTTATGTTGGCATTAAAGTGTAGTTATAGCTGCCGTTACCAGTAACTGCAGCACTAATGTACATTCATCTCCCTTGCGACGTGGCATTGATGGGCCGAGGCGCACTCTATATAAGCCTCCCCTCAGCTCCATGACAAGGGTTCAACACTCCTTGTAATCCTATACCCCAAGAGAAAACACAAGCCTCCGGGCACGAGACGTAGGGTTATTACCTCTCCGAGAGAGGCCCGAACTCGCTAAATCCGAGTGATACGCTTGTGCCGTAGCTAGGTTTTGCCCATCGTTCGTACCCCCAGTACTCATTGTCAAGTTCGTTGCCTCGATAGGCGGCGCTCTCGGCGCCATTCTCTTCTTGAAGACACCGCTTTGGGAGCCCTGTGGGCGGTGGGCGCTTTTGGGTGATAGGTGGCGGCAGTGGTGAGGCCCTCTTCGTCCTAGCATGAAGCTTCCCTCCTCCGGTGGCTGGATGTGCACAGCGGCAATGTTCTGCTCAAGGAGAGTCTCCGGCGGCTCGACGGGGATGCGCTGACCCTCGCTATGTGACCATTTTCCGGTGGCATCCACTCCATCCTGTGACGGTGTGGCGCCTTCGATCCAGGCGAGAAGGTAGTGGCCTTCTTCGAGGATGGTGCTGTGGATGTGCCGTGTCGGGGTCCGTAGCTGATTGGCGATGGCATGCCCCACTGGTGTCGGACCTTCTCCCCTTCGAGCCGGTGTGTTCCTGTTCCTGTTGCAGCATTCACGGAGAAGGACCTCGACGTGTTCGGCTATTGTATCCACTGTATATCTTCGTTGTTCGTAGCGCCTGAGGATTAGCTTGATGCTGTTCAATGTCTTTGTATCTTACCGCATTATACTTCTTTCTCTTTGCCTGTGGGCATGCTTGTAATCCTGGCCGGTTGATGGCTTTGTTAATTCAAAGTCGGGCTAGGCTCGAGCCCCACTCGGGCTCGGTTGATGCCTTTTCTCTAAAAGAGTGCGGTAGAGGAGTGTTAAATGACTTCGATTTGGTTCTAGTTTTTGTGATGGACGTTACTATATGATATGGCTACTTGGATCTATGGTGGCATATTATCCTACTTTAAATTCGATGATCAGGCCTGTTGATGTCAAATATCTCTGATATACGTGCCTTTATTTATTATTTTAACTACATCTCGCTTTTCGTGATGATATCATCTTTGCATCTGAAATTGCAATTATTCACCTAGTGCATTTGAAACCAATTTTGTGTTCTACTAGTTATTTTTGTTGTTTATAGGTGTATTTGTTTGTAGTGCAAACACGCTAGTGCTTTGGCTAAACTCTCTTATGTGATGTGTGTGGCAGAAAAAAATGTATGGAATGTTTAGTCTATTTTTCATGACAATTGAGTTCAATAGTTTTTCTAGATTGTTTACTCCCTCTGATCCATATTAATTGTTGCTAATTTAGTACATCTTTGTACTAAATCAGCGGCAATTAATATGGAGGATCGAAGGGAGTTGTATAATATTTATTAGATTCGCCAGGAGTAGTTTCTTCTGTGCCATGTAATAGTGGGCAGTACTATCATTTTGATTTAGCCCTAGGAACCTGTTGTGTGTGGCAAGGAGGCTCATTCATACATCATTGCAGAGTTATTAGTATTCATATATTGAATCGAGAGTTTCAGCTCAGATTAATTATACTAGCGCCGCGCCCGTTGGCCAAGTTACAACTTAATTTGGTGCTTGTGTTTACTATTGGTAGTTCATTGCATCATGTCAGGTAGCAGGAGAACAGTACGATAGATAATATAGATTACGGTAGATTTGGCATTTTGGATGACTTACTCTTGGCCTTCATGCCTCCCAGTTGTCTTCTTCATAGGAGGACAGTATCTAGTTATTGCTATGGCAGGGATAGATTTCTTCGTGATATGACAGAATTTTATCCACCTGGCGCTCTATTTCTTCAAGCCAGAGAAGGTAGTCTTCGTCGTCGGCACAGGGGGTGATGCCGAATTGGCATTGTTCTAGTTATCTACCTTTGCTTCTTAATCCCCCCAAAAAGCCTTTCATCCTACATTACAACATATCAGATGAGATTATAGCATCTCATACTTTACTGTTGGGTTCTTGGATTCCTTTTTGTATTTCGCATAAACTTTCCCGGTGTGCGATCTTAATTCTTTGTTCATGGCTACTTCATGGCTCGCAATGGATTTTTAGCTCGTGTATTTGGTTCGGTCTAACTGTACTGGCCTATAGAAATAGTCAGAAATTAGATACACAAGAGCAACTCCAACCGGCCGACCCATTTCGTCCGCGCATGTCCATTTGGTTTGAAGCGGACAAAAATGCCGGCACAACGTGGCGACCCAAACCCAAAACGCGTCCACTAGATGTCCGCGGCGACGCATTTCAGGCCCAAATTTGGGCCTGGTTTGCGTCCGCACGGACACGAGACAGACAAGCCGCGCGTCCCATCGGTGTGCGCCGCGGCCCCACATGTTGGCCGGCCAACCACCACCCGTGGTCATATTTATCACGGCCACCTACCGTGGGCCCACGCTTCAGTGAGTGGAAGCTACGGGAGGCCGTCCTTTTTTAATCCACGCGTGGGGGGGGGGGGGGCTCATCCACTTCCAGTTCCACTTCCGTCCACATCTAGCACCGCGTGCTCCCTCGCCGGTGACAAGCAAACCCTAGCGCCATGGTCTTGTTCAGCAGCAAGGGCAAGGGTAAGCTCACCCCCGGCGCCAGCTCGTCCCGCGCGCCTCCTTTGCCGCCGCCGCCGGTGCCTGCACGCCCCGTGAGGGAGCAACTAAACATACCGGTCCACCAGGCGCGGTGGCACTGGCAGTACCGGCAGCCGCTGCCGTATCCAGATGTCAACCTGCCGTGGGGTTCACATCTGGATCCGCAGCGCATCTCGGTGCCGGCGGTGCCACGAACCTTGCGGGCTCACGCCGAGAAGGTACGCAGGCGCCGGGATCTCCTGACGCCGGCGTAGCGCCGGCTTCCTGCCTACGCATCGGACTCTCCCAACTGGGAGGTCTGGTTTGCCCTCGAGCACGAAGAGGAACGCCGCCGTGGCGTCCAGTACCACCACGCCAACACCCCGCCGCCCCCAGAGGGCAAGCCGGAAGAGGAGGCAGAGGAGGAGGCCTATCAGGCCACGTTGGCGGCGGCCATGCAGAGCTCCATCGAGGAGATCCGGCGCAAGGAGGAGGAGGAGGCTGCCTACCAGGCGAGGCTGGCGGAGGCCATCGCCCTGTTTGCGCCCGGGGACTACGTGATCCTGCCGTCGCCGCCGAGGCTCCCCGATCCCAAGGCCGAGCCGCCGCCGACGGAGCCCGTGGCGGAGCAGTATGTCTGGACCGGTGGGCTACGCGAGTGGGTCAGCACGCCGCCCGTGTGGCTCGGGGCGACTCCGACGCAGGGGGCGGCGTACCTCGAGTAATGGAAGGCGCGCACACCCACGGCGAGCGGCTGATGCAGATCGAGCGCGAGGAGGAGGAGGAGCGGCGTGAGGAGGAGGAGGAGCGCTGTGCCCGCGGCCACGCAGTCCAGTCGGCGGTGCAGCCGGCGCAGCAGGAGGAGGAGCGCCGTGCCCGCGGCCACGCAGTCCAGCCGGCGGTGCAGCCGGCGCAGTAGGAGGTCGTGGCCCGTGCCTGGGAGGCGGCATTCCCCTGGGCTGGCCCTGCGCCAGAGCTGGTCGACCTCACCGGCCCCGGGTCGGACGACAAGGACGCCTAGGGCAGCGCGCACGAAGGCGCAAACTAATTTTTAATTATGTTTAATTAATGTTTATGTGGACTTTGACTGACGGTTGACCGGCTTTTAATGTTTAATTATGTTAAGTTTGACGTGATTGCTGTTTTTTAGTCCGCGTTGAAAATAAATGCGTCGGGCCAGCGTTGGGTGCATGCGCCGACCCAAATGAAAAAACGGACACTGGCGTCCGCGCGGCCAGCCCAAACGGACAAAAAGCGGACAAAACGTGTGTCCGTTTGGGTCGGCCGGTTGGAGTTTCTCTAACACCAGAATGGTATAAGAAATCTAGCCTAAGCTACAAACTACAGAAAAGCACATAGTAGCCATCCATAGTTGGACCAACATGGACATATTTTGATGAGGCAAATTAAAGAAGAGTGAAGTGCATCCTAGGCCCTCGAACTATTTCGAAGGTGTCAAGTAGGTCCTCGAACTATGAAAAGTGTCATCTAGGTCCTCAAAAATCCTTGAAGTGTAATAAGTGTGTATATATGTGACACCTCTGAAATAGTTCAATGACCTACATGACACCTTTGAAATAGTTTGAGGACCAGGATGACACACATATTGCACTTTGAGGACCTGGATGACGATTTTTATAGTTCGAGAACCTACGTGACACCTCTGGAATAGTTCGAGGACCTATGATGTACTTCACTCAGAAAAGAATATCCAGAATTTCACTGCTTCACTCTAGAATATGAAGATTAAAAGAAATTAATCTATACGCCACATAAATTGGCAACATGAAGACCCTCTTGTCAAACACACCATCTAAGTACCTTGCCTTGCATGCCACATTTTTTTAAGCAACATTATTTCGCGGCACATCAGGACAGTAACAACCACCACATTGTGTTTCTGAAAAGATGTTCCGAACACTTTCTTTTTACTTCCTTGCAGGACGTATGTCTAGAAGCAAAGTTAGATGGTCATGAAAACTTGGTAGGATAGTTACATGGTCATGAAAACTTGGTAAGACATCTCATCAGTCAATACCTTTAGAGCAACCTCTTCTCTACAATCTTCTAGTTTGACGAATTTGGCAACTAAAAACTATGTTTTGAGTAACTGAATTCCTGATTGTGGTACAACTGAAAAATAATACAACACTATGATTCAAGAAATAGAAATTTGTCATAACTTACCATGTAATGTGTGAACCATCCAAATTCTTAATAGCCTTGCCATTGTCCGCAGTTAAATCTATAAACGGAAATGCATATAATAGATTAGTCTATGCCTGCTACTTTGTCTATAGCATGCTAAAAGAAATTTATTACTGCACTGTAATTATAGAATAGCACATAAATAATCAGATGTTTTTTCTACATGATGAATTGGTGTCGCTATTTCTCTTGCATTCTAATATAATAACACATAAACAATCAGTTTGATGTTTTTTCTACATGATGAATTGGTGTAGCTATTTCTCTCACCTCTATAGTATGGACATCTAAGCAAAGTGCAGTGTAGTACCCTTAACAACCTGTGCAGAATGCCCCCTTTGAAATACTTATCTTCCCAAGGCCATTTTTTTTGACAATGAAACCATAGAACAATTGTTCTATGACAAATATATTAATAAAATGGTATATATACAGGCGAAACAAGAAAAGAAATAGCTAATCTAGATACATGTTAAAAACCTATCCAATGCCCGCACTCGGAAATCCCATGATGCTCATGATGTTTATAAATGCTGATCAATCCAGTTGTGTAGCTGATCTTGGTACTTGATCTTGATTCTATGCTGGAGCAGAAGCAGATCAGCCTTGAGTAAATTCCTCCAAGAAGCTACTGATGGAGTCTGAGCTCTGAATATTTTCCCATTTCGTTGCATCCATATGTGCCAACACCCCATTATGGTTATCTCAAGTGCAATTGTACTAGGCAGAGTCTGAATAGCCATATAGATTTCATCAAAAACTGAGATCCCTCTATGTTTAGGTCCCAAAATGGAATCCCAGCAGCTAAGAGCAAAAGGGCAGTCCCAGAAAAGATGAAGGGTTGTTTCCTCTGTGCTGTCATGACACAACTCACATTTATATGATGGTAGATAGAAAGATTTCCTATGCAGAATATTTCTTGCACTGACTCTGTCATGAAGAAGAAGCCAGAAGAAAATCTTGTATCTGAGAATGACAGTGTTCTTCCAAAGATGTTTGAACAGTTGATCTACAGGAGGCCTAGTGGACAATCTCTTATATAATTTCATAGAAGAAAAGCAAGACCCTCCCCAGGGATATTTCCATTTATCTCTACTATCAGAAGGCTGAATAGTTTGGGTAATTTGCTGAACTTCCTGAAGTTGCTGGTAAGCTTGCACAGAGAGAGGTGTGTGAAAATGTTGAGTGATGTCAGACGCCTGAGTGAACTCCTGTAATGTCATGTAGTCTCTGGAGGAAAAAGAGTATAATTCAGGGAATCTATCTTTGAAGATGCCTTGACCCCAATCATCCTGCCACAAAAGAATAGTGTTGCCCTGACCAATAACACCTTGAGCCATTGCTTTAAAATCCGGTATTAATTTAGCAATGCTTTTCCACCAGAAAGAGCCCACAGATCTTTGATACATCCAATTTGCATAATGATTTCCTACTGTTATTTATGATGTTTTCGATAATTATTTCACTTTATGATGCAACTCTTATGCCTTTTCTCTCTTAATTTGCAAGATTTATATGAAGAGTGAGAATACCGGCAGCTGGAATTCTGGACCTGAAATAGGTACAACAGAGATACCTATCTTACAGAGCTCCAATTGACTTGAAATTTCACAGAGATTTTTTATTGAATATATAAAAAATACTGGAGAAAAGAGATACTGGAGGGGACGCACAAGTTGCCCACAAGGCAACAGGGCGTGCCCCCCTGGGCGCGCCCTGATGCCTTGTGTGGCCCCTGGCTGGCCTCTGGCCCCCTCCTTCTGCTATATAAGGTCTTTTGCCGTAAAAAAATTAAAGAGAATACTTTCGGGACGAAGCGCCGCTGTCTCGAGGCGGAACCTGGGCAGGAGCTATTTTGCTCTCCGGCGGAGCGATTCCACCAGGGATACTTCCCTCCGGGAGGGGGAAATCGAAGCCATCGACATCACCAATGATCCTATCATCATGGGAGGACCAATCTTCATCAACATCTTCACCAGCACCATCTCATATCAAACCCTAGTTCATCTCTTGTATTCAATCTTTGTCTCAAAACCTCAGATTGGTACCTGTGGGTTGCTAGTAGTGTTGATTACATCTTGTAGTTGATGCTAGTTGGTTTATTTGGTGGAAGATTATATGTTTAGATCCTTAATGATATTCAATACCCCTCTGACTTGAACATGAATATGATTTGTGAGTAGTTACTTTTGTTCTTGAGGACATGGGAGAAGTCTTGTCATAAGTAATCATGTGAATTTGGTATTCGTTCAATATTTTGATGATATGTATGTTGTTGCTTCCTTTAGTGGTGTTGTGTGAACGTCGACTACATGACACTTCACCATCTTTGGGCCTAAGGGAGGGCATTGTGGAGTAGTAATTAGATGATGGGTTGCTAGAGTGACAGAAGCTTAAACCCTAGTTTATGCGGTATTCCGCAAGGGGCTGATTTGGATCCATATGTTTCATGCTATGGTTAGATTTATCTTAATTCTTCTTTCATAGTTGCGGATGCTTGTGAGAGGGGGTAATCATAAGTGGGAGGCTTGTTCAAGTAAGAACAGCACCCAAGCACCGGTCTGCCCACATATCAAATTATCAAAGTAGCGAACGCGAATCAAACAAACATGATGAAAGTGACTAGATGAAATTCCCATGTGTCGTCGAGAACACTTTGCTTATTATAAGAGTTTGTTCCGGCTTGTCCTTTGCTATAAAAATGATTGGGCCACCTTGCTGCACCTTTGTTACCGTTACTACTTGTTACTTGTTACGAATTACCCTGCTACCAAACTATCTGTTACCGCTACTTTCAGTACTTGCAGAGAATACCTTGCTGAAAACTGCTTGTCATTTCCTTCTGCTCCTCGTTGGGTTCGACACTCTTACTTATCGAAAGGACTACGATTGATCCCCTATACTTGTGGGTCATCAATCTTGGTGTGACAATTCTACCAGGATAATAAGAATTCCAAATGAGCTTAACCCAAGGAAGATCCTGAGCATGGAAGAATTTGTGTAAGTACTTCATGAGAAGACATTTATTATGAACTGTTAGATCAGGACTCCCAAACCCCCTCTACCTTTTCCTATCCAAACTTTCTCCAAAAGCAAAGCCTCAGGTATTTGTTGATCTGTTCCAGAATCCCAGCAGGGAGCACTAGATTACTCATGAAGAATGTGGGTAAGCTGGTGAAGACAGATTTGATAAGAGTTAATTTATCATCATAGGAGGAAAATGTTGAGCAGGCAGCCAGGCTCTTATCAATCCTCTTCAAAATTGGTGCAAAATCTTCTAGCCCGGGCTTGGTTAAGCACAAGGGAAAACCCAAGTATGTGAATGGACGGCTACCAATAGAGCAACCAAGAATATTGGCCAGGGCCAGCATTTTGTTGTGGTCAGTGTTAATGGGCACCATAACAAACTTATCAAAATTAATTCTCAAACCAGTGTAGGCTGTGAAATGCATCAAAAGATTTTTCAACTGATGGAGCTAATCTAGGCATGCTGGCATGATGAGAACAGTGTCATCAGCATACTGAATGACAGGGAAGTCAGGACAAGGCTGGTTCTGAAGAGGGGCCTTGATGAGATTGATCCTCATAGCTTCATTAAGGATTGACTGAAGCAAGTCAGCAGCTAACACAATTAGAAGTGGAGACAAAGGATCACCTTGCCTAACACCCCTTTTATTGCCTGGCACCCCATTTAGAAGGACAGAGGAATACCCTGAGCTGAAGATCATGTCCATCCACATTAACCATCTATTGCCAAAGCTCCTGGCCTTTATGACTTCTTTGATGGTCTCATGTTCAGGAAGATCAAAAGCGTTTTGAAAATCCAGCTTCAGAATGAAAAGCTCTTGCCTTGAAGAACGGCACTAGTGAATGAATTCATAGGCCCATGCTAAGCAATCTTGAATTGATCTTGCTTTGAGAAAACCATACTGATTGGTGTGAACAAGCTGCAGAATAACCTTTTGCAACCTATTTGCCAAGAGCTTAGTAATGATTTTTATGGAACAGTTCAACAAAGAGATATGCCTGAAATTATTGGCATTGAGTGGGCAATCTTTTTTTGGAATAAGTGTAATATAAGAGGAGTTAATGGACTGAAGGCAGATCTTCCCTTGGAAAAAGTCCTCAATGAGGGCATTGAAATCACGAGCAATTATGTCCCAGCAGTGCTTGACTAAATTTGTGTTAAAACCACCTGGTCCTGGAGCCTTCTCATTTGGTAGGTTTTTGATAACATCATCAATTTCATATTTTGAGAAAGGAATCTCAAGGACAGAAAGATCTACATTTGTGTGAACCAGTTCATCAAGCTTTAGGTGATTGAAGGTGGGGACAGAGCTGCTAAGTCTTTGCTTGAAAGCATTCCACAAAATATTGGCTTTGACTGAATGATCTTTGTGGCTGACACCATACTCATCTTGCAGCCTTTTAATATAATTAACCCTATACTTGATTGTAGCCTTTGCCTGGAAAAATTTGAATTTGCTTCCCCAAATTTGACCCATCTTATGGTGGCCCTTTACTGCCAGTAGATCTTTTGCAAGTTGAGAAGTTCCAGAAGGTGATCTTTAAGAAAAAGCTCTTCCATTCCATTCAACATCAGTTAGAGTTCTAAATTCTTCAATGGCATCAAAGAAACGGATGGTTTCATTAGTAGCCTGAATGGAGGAACTTAGCTTGGAGAGAGATTTAGCCCAGATTTTCAACCCCTTCCCTAGTCTTTTCAATTTTGCAAAAAATCTTTTAGCACTGTCTGTGATGTGTATTTCTTGCTCCCAGTTTGCTTGACAAAATCTTTAAAGTCCTCAATTTCCATCCAGAAATTTTCAAATCTGAAGACTGTTGCTTTTGGGATGTGAGTGCCAACTTGGATTAGAAAAGGCACATGATCAGAGACTAGTCTTGCTAGGGGCAGAGCTATAGTATTTGGATAGTGATTTGTCCAGGCCTCTGAAGTGAAAACCCAGGCTAGTTTTTCCAATAATGGTGCATCTTGCATGTTACTCCAGGTAAAGCTTCTGCCTTTCAGAGGATTTTCAATCAAAGCCAAAGAATTAATAGCCTCATTGAAGTTGAGCATATCTGAAAAATTGCCCCCAAATCTATTTCTGTTACTTGGTATCTAATATAGTTAAAATCACCCATCAGCATCCACTTGGTATCATCCGGCATTTGGATATTTTTTAGCCAGTCTAAAAAAAACACTCTCAGGTCCTTGACATGGGCCATAGATGTTTGTGAGGATCCAGGAATCACCAGATATTTTAGAAATAAATCTGATGGACAAAGAAAAATCATTCTGAAAAACTTTTTCCCCTACAAATATTGTGTCATTCCAAGCAATAAATAATCCTCCTGATGCCCCCACTGAAGGCAAGAATTCAAATTTATTAATTCTCCTGCGGCAAAAATTCTTGATATATCTAGAATCAAAAGAAGCCCTCTTTGTTTCCTGAAGGCAGATTACATCACAATTGGACTTTGTAATTTTATTTCTCAAAGCAAGCCATTTACTTCTGTTAATGATACCCCTTATATTCCAATTAAGAACATTCCAATTTATGTTTATTGATGTCATGAGTGGTTGGGGGGAGGTGTGTCACAGCAATCTTCCTGAATAGCAGGTGGAAACCATCCAATATCACAAAAACCAAATATCTCAAAGTACAAAGATAAAGTTGCCAGAAAGAGCACCACCAACAAGCACAACACATTGGGACTGCACTAGGGCAAGATTGATTAAACTTCCAGCAGATAACAAGGTCTGATAGTTCTGTCATATCCATTACAATAAAAAGCATTCTGAAACTTTTTGCAGCAAAATACAACCAGATTGAAAGGGGATCTAGCAGCTAGGATCTCCAAAGAAGAAAGCAGATACTGCTTGTCTTTAGCTCCCTTCTTCTGAGTGCCCTTGGCCCCCCTTGCCATCCTTCTTCCTCTTTGGTTGTTGCAGCATTTCCTCACTGCAATCCTTGGAGGCAGCCTTGCAAAAAGAGACAGAAAGGTTCTTAACCAAATTTGGGGCAATGACAGGAGGTTCAGATGTGCAAGCAAAGCAGTTTTTATTTTGGCAAGTTTTCCTCCTGAAACCTTTGTTTAATTGCTGGATTCTACAACTCCTCCTTACCTCAGTTTCAACCATAGGGCCTTTGTTCTTCCTCTTTCTCTAAGCATGAATGGCTGAAGTGCTGGGGAGCTTTTGCTGATCAGAGCTATCCTTGCTGGCCATAGGAGTGGAAGGTTTTGGCATAGATGAAGCTTCTTCCTCCATTCCCAGCATCTGACAAACAGGGGGCTGTCCAGAGTTACAGTGATCAGACAAGACAAAAGGCATGCAATTAGTACTAGATGCACCTTCTAAGACGCAGTTCCATATCTTTGAACATCGAAGAGCCTTTGCCCAGTCAAAATTTTCAGGAGTTAATAGAGCAAGAGTGATGAAGTTAAACCATTCTGGAGGTACCTTAATAACCTTGGAATTTTCAGAGGTTGGGGCAAAGTGTTTCTTCCACATATCCATGACTTCCAAGGAGAGATAGTTTCCCCCCTCCCTCCTACCACCAGAGCCAGCTAACATTTCCAAGAGTTTGTGGTCAGCTTGATCAAGCAATTGAACATCACCAATAAAAGAAATATGATTGAAGACTGGAAATGGGAATCCACGAGGAGCTCCAAGACTAGTACCTTCAGATGTGGAATCCAAAGGAGCAGTAACTTGTTCTGGAAGTATGGGCGCATCAACATAAGTGGGTTCTGACAGTTTACCCAAAGCAATGTCTTGTTCTGTCACAACTGGCTGGTTTGGAAGGCTGGAAGGCCCAACAGCTTGAGGCACTTAATCATTCACAAACACATCAACATTCACAGACAAACTAGTTGGCATAGATGGAGCAATGGCTGGAACATTTGACTCTTGCAACATAGGTTCAATTAACTGCAACATCACTTTAGCAGAAGGAGGAATAGCAGCAGCCAAATTGTGCTCTTGCAACACATGCATCTGCAACATATCTTCAACATTTGGTGCAACAGGCTCAACCGCTGCAATTTCTTGTTCTGGCAGAGGAGGAATATTCAGATCAAAACCAGCCACCACCTGCATCTCAGGAACATGCAGTGGTGCCAGGAGGTCCTCAAAGTTGTGCATGGTATGACCTCCATCTATAGATTCAGCCGTGCTTGCAAAAGCACCTGGCAGGCCGAAAAACAAAGTAATGCCACTGCTCTCCTCATCATTGGGTTAAACAACTTGAACATCCAGTGGGCCCATGAGGTCATTTAGTTCCAAAAATTCTCCAGCCTGAAGCTCAACATCTACCAGATTTTGCTGGCCTGGCATTGCCCAGTGACCCCAGCCTTCATCTTCATCTGCATTATCTTCCTTTATGACTACATTTTGGTTCTATCGATCATTGTGATCCTGGTGTTCATTGTTGTTATTTTGCAGAAGATGGAATGCAGCAGGGCCAACAAACAGATTATCTTGATTGGGGTGATGAAATTGCTCTTGAGGCTTGGGGTGGGGGTTTCCATTGTGAGGAACAGGATACTCACCTGCAGGTGGTCCTCCCAAAGGAATGTCTTGGAATATAACTACTGGGCATGTCCAAGATTGGCCTGTGAAGTTATTTGCACCAGAAACTAAAATACTGAAAGGCACATCTGTGAGAGCATCCATGCTAACTTTAACATCAACAGCAGCATCTGATGATTTGGATCTGTCCCAAGAAAGAAATCTACCAAAACTAGAAGTGGCATTGGATAATACCTGAAAATTTCTCAGATCAGCAGGAAAACCCACCAACAGTAGCCAGACTTCTCGGGTATGAGTGAAAATTTTCCAGTTAATACCTTCATCATGCTTTTGGAATGCAATATGACATCATCATACAGATGAGGACCTCTGCTAATAAGAAAATCTCTCTCTACAACACTATTTAGCCTGACAAACGCTTGTCCAAACGGGCACCTCGAGATAGAGGTGACTGCTATGCGCTTAGATTGAAGGAATTCCAGCAAAATCTCCCGGATATTGGCAAAGGCAAACTCACCTTGTGGCATAGGAATAATGGTGGCGATGGCGAGGTCTTCGTTCCTCTGCACCAGAGGTCCATGGATGACCCTGATGTCGGTGTCAAAACCGGCAGATCTCGGGTAGGGGGCCCGAGCTATGAGATCGGATCAATGGGTAACATGAGACAAGGGACACAAGGTTTTTATCCAGGTTCAGGCCCTCTTTAAGGAGGTAAAACCCTACGTCCTGCTCTTGTTTATATTATGGATGTATCAAAGTACAGAGTTGATCTACCTCGCGATCGTAAGTTGTGGACTAAACCCTAGGGGTGATGATGATGAATGATCGTGAATGTGTCTCTATGGACTAAACCCTCTGGCTTATATAGGCACCAAGGGTATCTAAGGTTACACATGGTCGGTTGCCATCTAGGGGTTACATGCCAAATCTAATGAATTGTGGTGCCCCACCTGAATACCACTGTAGCCAGACGGTCGCCGCACACACCAGCCCAGGAAATCACACTGGCATGCACGTTACAACAAGTATCATGAACATAGGCACAACTGTAATAAGAATATATTTATTAGCCGTTGTGGCTGGGATAAATACATCATGGTTACAAGGATGGGACAGCAGAAAGAATACTAGCTAAGGCAGCACGGACTTGGAGAGGCTCCAATCCACAGGGATCTGACTGGGTTACTCTTCTAGCTCGCGAACGCTCCGGCTCCTCGATGGATCCTTAGGTGAACCTGGCCACGTTGAAGGCCGCTGAGTACTTTTGAATGTACTCGCAAGCAAACCAAGTAACATATACACCAAGCAATGCAATCCATGGCATTCAAGCGTGCATTTGTTATCTTAATGACAGTAAACATCGTGTTATAACATGATTATCTAGCATGGTAATTATACAGAATGGTAAAGCATAATGGTGCAGGTAATTTATCAAGATTCCTCTCATGATCCCTCCGGACCATATCCAAGTTCTTACGGTCATCCGACCATCTCCCTCATAGCCATCCCTTGGCTACATTCCAAACTTTGGGCATCATTCGATGTCCGGGCACCTGCACCGCAGGTCTCACAACTCTTACCTTTCTCTGGTTCGTTCTTAGTAATCATTCGGTTAATTCCTTCAGACTCGACACAGACCAAATAGTGTGACCTAATACGAACTGTGCCCCGTGACCAAGGACGCGGCTATTCGAATAGATTTACACTCTGCAGAGGTTGCGCACTTTACCCACACCACGGAGCTCCTGGCCTCGTACTTTAGTACATGTTCCCATTCGGGTGGATCGGTGCTGCTCCAACAAAACTTGTCTATTGCCTGGCACTCGTACGGTCCCACCGACAATCATACCCTTTCCGGGTCAAGTCCTGGGTGGCCCCTGTGTCACTCTAGACACCTGCCACCGTCGTGGCCAAACTAAACTGTCCCAAACGGGGACCTGGTACCATATAACTTGGGCTCACAAGGTTATCGCCGCCTACTGGGCCAGGGTAGCATGCACGCATAACCTTCCCTCTTTGGAGGTACCAATAAGAGGCAAGACAATAGACCAAGTTAGGGCCTCCCCATAAAGGCAAATGTGGCTGCACTGATGAGCTCGGTTCGGTGGCACTATGACTCGATCCAGCCGACGGAGGAGGTTGTCACTATTAAGTCACAGTTCTTAACATTACAATATCAGTAACAATGCATGATGTAACATCTATGGAAATATAACCACCTATCTCCATATAATATCACAATAAGTCATTAGTGAAACAATGTTTAGATGGCAAGTTTATCACCTTACAAGTTTTAGTTGTAGGTTACGACCATCCGAACAATTGCATGAAACCGGCAAATAACCCAGTAGCCACCAGAACGGTCTTTACAACTCAGATCTGGGACATTACTGGAATAACTCAACCCCGGCTCAAGACGGCTGAAAAGCAACTCAAAGCATGAGACAGTGTTGATAAAAAGAAAGTAGCAGTTCCCTAAGACGGCCGGAAAGCATCTCAGAACATGGGGTTACTGCTATGAAAAAAAACTCAACAGCTGCCCGAGATGGCCGAAAAGCAGCTCAGAACATGGGCGAGTTGTTGAAAAGAGAAATATAAAGTCGGCATCCACCCCGGACGCCCGAAAGCGGCTCAGAGCACAGGCGTGGTGCCGTTATCAGAGAAAGGAAAGCAATGGTTCATCAGGGTCACAAATAGCTCACCACTAGGGACCCGAGCATAAATATATTCATTAATTAAACACACAAGAATAACACAGAAGCAATGCTTTAGGGCATATATCAGATGGTCGGCTTGCCTGGGGGTCGATGGATTCACCGGAGAGAAGTGTGATCACCTCGCGAAAGGATTTGCCGGAAAAGATTCTCTCTCGGAGAGGCTGGAGATAGGGCAGGGGCAAAATGGGTATTTTTAAAATGTGTACGCATTATGAAAGTGATACAATCAGAACGGGCACGACGTACTGAGAAATTGGGCTTTGGAATCACCTGATTTGGAGTTGTGGTGGGAAAGTTATAACACTTTTTCTGCCAGGGACCAATCTATAAGAAAAACAATCACAGAGGGGTCCTTGACATCACGGCCGGTCGCGCACTCCAGAGAAATGCGCTTTCCCACAGGGAAAACGTAAACGCGCCGAGGCGCTTCCACTTATCCACGCTGGACAGCGGCTGCTGTCACTGACACGCGGGGCCCACTCCGCCCTTTCTCTCTCCTCCCTCCTTTCTTCTTCTTCCTCTGCTTTGCCCCGATGCTGCGACAAAGGCTCCGGCTCCGGCATGGGCTCCGGCGCCCCGGTGGCCTGCTCCGGCAGGTGAGCGGACGGGCGGGTGCGCCGGCGAGCGCTGCATCCAGTGATGGCCTCGGCCGCGGTTGGGGACAGCCGGAGGTGGGACTCCATGGCGTGACCGAGCACGGCGGCTCCGGCCGTGATGGGTGTTCTAGTGGCTAGGAGGGTTGGGCGAGAGTGCGGGGGTGGCTCACGGAAACAGAGGAGTCCCGTGGTGGGCTCGGCGGAGGCGGGGAAGGCCGGAGGCGGGTGAATTTGAGACGAGCGCGGCGGCGGCCATGGTGGCTGTGGGCAGCCAGTTGGGCAAGGGAGCCTCGCTACTACTGGTTAGGAGGGTTTGAGAGGGAGAGGGTGGCGTCTGGGAGAGGCGTGGGTGCTCGGGGGGCTCCGAGCCACGGCTTTTATAGCCGACCGGGGCAACCAGATGAGCACGGCCGCCGTGGCGTCCTCATCGGCACACTGTAGCTCACAGGCGAGCTGGCCCTGGACGTGCACGGCGCCGACCTGACGAGGAGCAGCTCGACGTGACGCTACGGCGAGGAAACGGCCATGGGAAAGAGGGGCCAGGAGGAAAGCGACGGCGGTTCATGGGCGAATAGTACCGTGGCGGCGCTCGCCGTGGCGCAAGGAGGAAGAACGAGAAGGGGGAAGGTGCTGGAGAGGGGGTACGTGGGTGCTGCGGAGCCATGGGACATGCTCGGACAAGCGGAGGCCGGCCGGAGCTAGCTGGCCGACGCGACCGAACGCGGCCAGTGCACAGAGCATGCGTTTGGCCGTGCCCACGACATGGTCACCACGTACACCCCACGTTCTGGCCCTCCTCTGGTTGCCACATCTTGTCAAACACGACAGTAATTGATCATATAGATGAGTTATGACATTGGATGGACCAGGACGACTCTAGAGTGGTCGAGGTGTTCCAGAACAGTTTCTGGATAGAAACTTGGGGCGGTAACTGAGGCAAAATGTCTTGGTAAATGGGACTAAGATGCTGTCATATTGAAGTGTGGTAGGAAGGTGTAGGTGCTGGCAAAATTTGAAGTCATTTGGACCTTATTTGCATATACTTCCTTTGTAATGCAGAATTTGGTCCAGAAGCAAGGTTTTGAAGCTGGGGTTAAATGGCTTAATGAATTCGGCTCAAATTTGGTGGAGAGTGATGATTTAGGAGCATGAAGGCACTGGTAAAATTTTATACCATTTGGACACACCAAAGTGGCACTTCCTTCACAGAGCTAGAATCTGGACTGAAGCTAGATGGAATTTTTGGGAGAAAATGGCTAGATAAAATGATATGAATTTTTGCATGCTCACATCATATAGAGAATGTGAGGTCCTGGATTAATTTCAAGAGTCATGGAGCAATATTAAATATAGTTGCTTCACAATCTCAAAATGGGTCCAGAAACAAGAACTGGATGATGCTCTCAAACTTTGAACTGTGGAACTTGGGTTCTTGATGGAAATGGTGAATATATGGATAGGAGAAGCTCCACAAATTATTTGGGATTTTTCCTGGCTACCAAAATGGTAGTTCCTTTGGAAAGTGCCCAAAATACAATATTGGCTTTAAATAGGAAAATGCAATTTTCCTTATTTAATTATGGCCAATATTTTTATGAGAGATCAATATGATCACAAAGAATATCTCCACAAGTTTTCATGAACTCTGGAGATGGATAGATATTTTCCTGGATTTAATTCCTTCAAACAGCAGAAAAAAGAATTAATTTTAAATGAAAAATATTGCAAATAACTTGGCAATATTTTTGCATATCCAGGGTTGATTGATATAGGAAAGTCATTGGGAAAAATTTGGGAGGCAATAGATCAAAGGAAATTGGGGTTCCTTTGTGACGGAAGGAATTAGGGTTTCCCTTCCGGTAACTCGGAAGGTAGGGTTTCGGCGGCAAAATCCTGAGAATATATCTTGGGTGGCAAGGTTGGACTAGAGAGAATCTTTGGTTGGATAGGAAAGGCAAGGTTAAATGACCATCTTCATATACCCAAGAGCGAGAGAAAATCCGATAACATCAAAAAAAAAGACGGGAGTCCAATCCCGCAAAGGAAAAAAAGCAAGGAGCGAAAACCAGGGTGTTACAAACCTACCCCCTTAAGAAAATCACGTCCTCGAGATTTCTTGGCTTACCTCTCGGCGAAGAGGGACATACCTGCTTGTGACTTGGATCCATCAATTGTCTTGTCTTTGTTGGTTCACTGGCCTGTTAACTGCCTCTCCTGATGGCTCAGGTGTTGTCTTTTCACACAGCTACCTTGAATCCTTCTCTTTCCTGTCAGGTGTACCTTTTGTCCTCATAGTGGTGTTGCTGGGTGGGGTAGCAAGTAATACCAACAAACAACTCGGTTTCCACGGCCTGGAAGTTGCTGCTTCGGGTTTTATTGCGATACTTTGTACACTGAGTGCCAAGGGCGAGACATCCTCTCTGGGTACAGGGCTCACGTGCTCGTATGGCCTTGAGTGACTAGGGGTGGCCTTCTTTCTGCCTTGTCAGAATACTCAGTCTGACTGCGGGTTTCGTACGAGGTGTTTCTTTCTGGCTCATGCATTCAGACTTCATCCTTAGGTGATCCATAATTCAAGGAACAACATGACCGAGCTATTGCTGCTATATCCCCAACTGAAATGTCAGGCATGACCACAAAGTAATCATAGACAGTAATCTCCTACTCCAATGACACCGTGGCATCTACGAACCGTCGATGCTGACATGTATGTGCTTTTGGCTATTCTATCTGAATGTCTTATTTCCAAGTGAATTCAGACTGTCAAACCTTGTCAATTACTGAGGTGGCTCTGCCATATATATCCTCTGTAGTCCTTGCTATGACCACTTAAGCTGAACATAGTATGGCTATCATTCGGTGCATCCTTCGGGGCATATCCTCTTATCTTGGTTGATGGCCCATGCTTATGAGGAGTACAACATGCTTGCTGCATTGTTGTGGCCGTATATGCAAGAGTTTGACAAGGATTGGCAACATCACCTTGTCTGTGAAGCTTTACTTTTATTGACCGTCACGGAGGTTATGTATCCAAAACTTCTTTGTTCTTGAGGGTTCCTTTTGTGGACCCGTCATGACCTGCCAACACGGCTCCTTGACCGTATCATAACTTACTCTTGCATATCTCGTAGGGATTGTTGCGTTCATATCCTTCTTTGAAGTATGGGGCCAATGTTTCTCCAAACACAGTCATTCCCGTGTACGAGTGGCTCGCATGAACTGATCCACTGGACTGCATGCTCACAACATATGCAGGGGTAGGATAAATCCTCTCATAACCACTGAGTTCTGAAGTGGACATGTGTCTGGACTAGTTCGTACTTCTGACAAGGTTGTTGTGGCCATGACAGCATGCTGAAGAAGGCTGAATACCTTATGTTCGAAGCTTCTGCCAGGGTTGCATGCCGAAGAAGGCTGGGTATCGTACCTCAGAAGTTTACCCTCATGTTGCTTACTGAGGAAGGTCGAGTGCCTTATGCCGGAAGCTTTCCGTGGTAGCGGCTGAGGAAGATTGGAGTGCCATACCCAGAAGATTTTCCCCCTAGTGGCGTAGGGAGGAAGATTGGGAGTCTTGCATCGCAAGCTCCTCCCGATAACTTGCGGAGGAAGGCTGGGTTCCTTGTACCAAAAGCCTTACACTGTGATACGCAGTCGGACCTGTGGCCGATTCTGGCTTCCTTCCAAAGTATCCGGAATTTACCCATAGCGGAGAAAGCACTTGGTATAAGCCATACCTTGACTGAAGATATTCCGATGGTCATGCACACCACTTGTCCTTCTGCTGGTCTGATCATTGCTGATGGAAAGGTTGCACAACTGATGCAAACCTCATGTTGACAATTAATCTGGGATACCAGATGTTGCCGGTAATAAGCGGTTGGCAGATAATTCCATCCGGTTCAGCTGAGCTTCCAGGCATGTGAAATTCTCATTGATTCTGGGCAGCCATGAACTTATCCATACTCCTCAGAAACCTTGTTCATAGTGCCCGGAGATTTGTATATACACCGGTGAATTCCAAAATATGCTTTGCAATGTGTATCCACATACCAGAGTGTTGTTGTTGCTCTCGGCACCTTCATATTTTTGAAATATGTCTTCTGTGGGTAATAAATGATTCTTGAGTTCATTGAGAAAAGACTCAAGGTTCACCCCACTGACTGAAAATAATCCTTGTGTCGAGGACGGAATCATTTGTCCCTACTGGTGTTCATTACTGATAGCTCATCTGACTATTCCTTTGGTATGATTCGTTCTGAGGCAAACTCTCTCAGGTATATTCTGGCCTTGTCGGATGCACGCAGATTCTACTTCTGACCCATTCTTTATTCTTGACAGATCTGGTGATAATGTTTGGAATAGCGGGCAGTTGGCTTGGCTTGACTCTTACTGAATTTGGATTATTGGGTATTATCTAGGCTATATGCTGGTCTTCTTAGCAGCACTTGCGGATGGATCCAGTCGGAGCGAAAGAACGAAATCGACAAAAGAAACAAAAACTGCGAAAAACCAAAAAGCAAATAAAGCTCAAATTTTGCGGACTTTACACACGTGGCCATAGATTCACTAGTATAACTAGCCTAGCGCACTCGATGCACCTCTAAGGACTTAGAAGCAAAACCACACAATGCTCCTGGTAGCAATTGGGGTCAAGCTCCTACTACTTCCTTAGGGAACATCAAACTCACCGCATGACCGTAGCCAAAGTGGCTTAGTCAACGATCCTAGGGTTATCGGGAAAAGATGGAATTTACAGGCGTTCCCCAAAGGAAACTGGATTTACGGAGAGAAATGCCATGGTTAGCATGCAAGGTAGGGATATCTGGTTTACCTAGGGGTTGAGGGCTCACGGGTCATTGCCTGGTGCGGACATTTCACACCGGAGGCAAAGGCCACGAGAGTTGAGGTCTGACATGGGGCAAAGCCTACGGGGTTGCCTTATGATTAGCAGTAGCCGTGCCGATTTGGCAAAGATGGCTAATATCCATCGGGGCTTTCTACCGAGCACAAGACAATGAAGTCCAACTAGGGTAACCTACAGTCAACCTGGCTCTGATACCATCTGTTGTGGCACCCCGCCTGAATACCACTGTAGCCAGACGGTCGCCGCACACACCAGCCTAGGAAATCACTCTGGCAAGCACGTTACAACAAGTATCATGAACATAGGCACAACTGTAATAAGAATATATTTATTAGCCATTGTGGCTGGGATAAATACATCATGGTTACAAGGATGGGACAGCGGAAAGAATACTAGCTAAGGCAGCACGGACTTGGAGAGGCTCCAATCCACAGGGATCTGACTGGGTTACTCTTCTAGCTCACGAACGCTCCTGCTCCTCGACGGATCCTTAGGTGAACCTGGCCACGTTGAAGGCCGCTGAGTACTTTTGAATGTACTCGCAAGCAAACCAAGTAACATATACACCAAGCAATGCAATCCATGGCATGCAAGCGTGCATTTGTTATCTTAATGACAGTAAACATCGTGTTATAACAGGATTATCTAGCATGGTAATTATACAGAATGGTAAATCATAATGGTGCAGGTAATTTATCAAGATTCCTCTCATGATCCCTCCGGACCATATCCAAGTTCTTACGGTCATCCGACCATCTCCCTCATAGCCATCCCTTGGCTACATTCCAAACTTTGGGCATCATTCGATGTCCGGGCACCTGCACCGCAGGTCTCACAACTCTTACCTTTCTCTGGTTCGTTCTTAGTAATCATTCGGTTAACTCCTTCAGACTCGACACAGACCAAATAGTGTGACCTAATACGAACTGTGCCCCATGACCAAGGACGCGGCTATTCGAATAGATTTACACTCTGCAGAGGTTGCGCACTTTACCCACACCACGGAGCTCCTGGCCTCGTACTTTAGTACATGTTCCCATTCGGGTGGACCGGTGCTGCTCCAACAAAACTTGTCTATTGCCTGGCACTCTTACGGTCCCACCGACAATCATACCCCTTCCGGGTCAAGTCCTGGGTGGCCCCTGTGTCACTCTTGACACCTGCCACCGTCGTGGCCAAACTAAACTGTCCCAAACGGGGACCTGGTACCATATAACTTGGGCTCACAAGGTTATCGCCGCCTACTGGGCCAGGGTAGCATGCACGCATAACCTTCCCTCTTTGGAGGTACCAATAAGAGGCAAGACAATAGACCAAGTTAGGGCCTCGCCATAAAGGCAAATGTGGCTGCACTGATGAGCTCGGTTCAGTGGCACTATGACTCGATCCAGCCGACGGAGGAGGTTGTCACTATTAAGTCACAGTTCTTAACATTACAATATCAGTAACAATGCATGATGTGACATCTATGGAAATATAACCACCTATCTCCATATAATATCACAATAAGTCATTAGGGAAACAATGTTTAGATGGCAAGTTTATCACCTTACAAGTTTTAGTTGTAGGTTATGACCATCCGAACCCTTGCATGAAACCGGCAAATAACCCAGTAGCCACCAGAACGGTCTTTACAAGTCAGATCTGGGACATTATTGGAATAACTCAACCCGGCTCAAGACGACTGAAAAGCAGCTCAAAGCATGAGGCGGTGTTGATAAAAAGAAAGTAGCAGTTCCCTAAGACGGCCGGAAAGCAGCTCAGAGCATGGGGTTACTGCTATGAAAAAAACTCAACAGCTGCTCGAGACAGCCGAAAAGCAGCTCAGAACACGGGCCAGTTGTTGAAAAGAGAAATATAAAGTCGGCATCCACCCCGGACGGCCGAAAGCAGCTCAGAGCACAGGCGTGGTGCCGTTATCAGAGAAAGGCAAGCAAGGGTTCATCAGGGTCACATATAGCTCACCACTAGGGACCCGAGCATAAATATATTCATTAATTAAACACACAAGAATAACACAGAAGCAATGCTTTAGGGCATATATCAGATGGTCGGCTTGCCTGGGGGTCGATGGATTCACCGGAGAGAAGTGCGATCACCTGGCGAAAGGATTTGCCGGAAAAGATTCTCTCTCGGAGAGGCTGGAGATAGGGCAGGGGAAAAATGGGTATTTTTAGAATGTGTACGCATTATGAAAGTGATACCATCGCAACGGGCTCGACGAACTGAGAAAGTGGGCTTTCGATTCACCTGATTTGGAGTTGTGGTGGGAAAGTTATAACACTTTTTCTGCCAGGGACCAATCTGTAAGAAAAATAATCACAGAGGGGTCCTTGACAGCACGGTCGGTCGCGTACTCTAGAGAAATGTGCTTTCCCACAAGGAAAACGTAAACGCGCCGAGGCGCTTCCACTTATCCACGCTGGACAACGGCTGCTGTGACCGACATGCGGGGCCCACTCCGCCCTTTCTCTCTCCTCCCTCCTTTCTTCTTCTTCCTCTGCTTTGCCCCGACGCCGCAATAGAGGCCGGCTCCGGCGTGGGCTCCGGCTCTCCGGTGGCTTGCTCCGGCAGGTGAGCGGACGAGCGGGTGCGCCGGCGAGCGCCGCATCCAGTGATGGCCTCGGCCTCGGTTGAGGACGACCGGAGGTGGGACTCCATGGCACGACCGAGCGCGGCGGCTCCGGCCGTGATGGGTGTTCCGGTGGCCGGGAGGGTTGGGCGAGAGTGCGGGGGTGGCTCACAGAAACCGAGGAGTCCCATGGTGGGCTCGGCGGAGGCGGGGAAGGCCGGAGGCGGGTGAATTTAAGATGAGGGCGGCGGCGGCCATGGTTGCATGCTAGGAGAGTTTGAGAGGGAGAGGGAGGCGTCTGGGAGAGGCGTGGGTGCTCGGGGGGTTCCGAGCCACGGCTTTTATAGCCGGCCGGGGCAACCGAATGAGCACGGCCGCCGTGGCGTCCTCATCGGCACACTGGAGCTCGCAGGCAAGCTGGCCCTGGACGTGCACGGCGCCGACCTGACGAGGAGCAACTCGACGTGACGCTACGGTGAGGAAACGGCCAAGGGAAAAAGGGGCCAAGAGGAAAGCGACGGCAGTTCACAGGCGAACAGTACCACGGCGGCGCTCGCCGTGGCGCAAGGAGGAAGAACGAGAAGGGGGAAGGTGCTGGAGAGGGGGTACGTGGGTGCTGCGGAGCCGTGGGACATGCTCGGACAAGCGGAGGCCGGCCGGAGCTAGCTGGCCGACGCGACCGAACGCGGCCAGTGCACAGAGCACGCGTTTGGCCGTGCCCACGACGTGGTCACCACGTACACCCCACGTTCTGGCCCTCCTCTGGTTGCCACATCTTGTCAAACACGATAGTCATTGATCATATAGATGAGTTATGACATTGGATGGACCAGGACGGCTCTAGAGTGGTCGAGGTGTTCCAGAACAGTTTCTGGATAGAAACTTGGGGCAGTAACTGAGGCAAAATAGCTTGGTAAATGGGACTAAGATGCTGTCATTCTGAAGTGTGGTAGGAAGGTGTAGGTGCTGGCAAAATTTGAAGTCATTTGGACCTTATTTGCATATACTTCCTTTGTAATGCAGAATTTGGTCCAGAAGCTAGGTTTTGAAGCCGGGGTTAAATGGCTTAATGAATTTGGCTCAAATTTGGTGGAGAGTGATGATTTAGGAGCATGAAGGCACTGGTAAATTTTTATACCATTTGGACACACCAAAGTGGCACTTCCTTCACAGAGCTAGAATCTGGACTGAAGCTAGATGAAATTTTTGGGTGAAAATGGCTACATAAAATGATATGAATTTTTGCATGCTCACATCATATAGAGAATGTGAGGTCCTGGATTAATTTCAAGAGTCATGGAGCAATATTAAATATAGTTGCTTCACAATCTCAAAATGGGTCCAGAAACAAGAACTGGATGATGCTCTCAAATTTTGAACTGTGGAACTTGGGTTCTTGATGGAAATGGTGAAGATGTGGATAGGAGAAGCTCCACAAATTATTTGGGATTTTTCCTGGCTACCAAAATGGTAGTTCCTTTGGAAAGTGCCCAAAATACAATATTGGCTTTAAATAGGAAAATGCAATTTTCCTTATTTAATTATGGCCAATATTTTTATGAGAGATCAATATGATCACAAAGAATATCTCCACAAGTTTTCATGAACTCTGGAGATGGATAGATATTTTCCTGGATTTAATTCCTTCAAACAGTAGAAAAAGGAATTAATTTTAAATAAAAAATATTGCAAATAACTTGGTAATATTTTTGCATATCCAGGGTTGATAGATATAGGAAAGTCATTGGGAAAAATTTGGGAGGCAATAGATCAAAGGAAATTGGAATTCCTTTGTGACAGAAGGAATTAGGGTTTCCCTTCCGGTAACTCGGAAGGTAGGGTTTCGTTGGCAAAATCCTGAGAATATATCTTGGGTGGCAAGGTTGGACTGGAGAGAATCTTTGGTTTGATAGGAAAGGCAAGGCTAAATGACCATCTTCATATACCCAAGAGCGAGAGAAAATCCGATAACATCGAAAAAAAAGACGGGAGTCCAATCCCGCGAAGGAAAAAAAAACAAGGAGCGAAAACCAGGGTGTTACATGAATATACTTGGAGTACACGCCAAGTCCTCAATGCGGCCCGATGTGCTTGCTCCATAGGTCAAAGGCTTCCGGAGTCCTTACTCTTCAACGGGCCGTCAGTCTGGCCCATGGACTAGACTGGCTTGGCCGGGATCCCCTAGTCCAGGACACCGTCAGTAGCCCGCGAACTTGTCTTCAAAGTCAAGGATGGATTTCTTCTTCGGATCAATGTCTTCGGCCTGAGAGTCTTCGATTGTCATGGGAAAACAACGATCTATGGGATTGAAAGGATCCCATTGCGGTTCGGAAGTGGGATCAAAATACTACAAAGAGCAGGGCTAGTAGATATGAGCACAAGCAACGATTTATCCAGGTTCGGGCCGCTATGAGCGTAAAACCCTACTCCTGTTCTAGTGGTTTGATTGTATGTGAACTCAAAGGTTATAAAGAGCGCAACTTGCCGGCAAGGTGCGCGGAAAGTGCAGCTACATCGTGTAGTTGAGCTAAGAGTCGACCGTTCTAAGTGTAGCCGTGGGCCTCCTTTTATAGGCCAAGGGGTTACCAAGTGGCTAACATGGTCATTTACTGAGTATGAATAGTAACTTGCACCGTCACCACGTCTATCTCCAGAGGGGGTAAGACAAGCGCATTAAATGCACCGTTAGGAGCTACGTCGGGGAGGCAAGGCTTTGGGTAAAAAGATCTGTACCACCGGTCTTGGCGCCCTCCTGTAATCTTGACACGTCCCAGGGACGGGTGTGATTAAAGTTAATCCTGGTGTGGCATGTTGACATGTGCCTTGGCCAGCTGCGTTGACTGCCTGCCCGCTCGACACCTATCATGCGTTCTTATCTAGCCGATGATGAGGTGGAGCGGTAACGGGACAGAACGAGCCAGCCGACGTGGAGCTTGCCAGGCCGTTGCTTGCCGGCAGTCAGAGTCTTGGTCTTCACCTTGCCGGTACGAAGCTTGCCGGCAAGGGCAATCTTGATCTTCAGTACGAGAATTGTACTTCTCGATGACCTGCCTTGAGGTCTTCTTCACGGTCTGTTTTAATCCGAGTCTTGGGTCACAGCAACCCTCCGGCAAGCCCTTGCCGTCAGGAAGGCTACAACTGCCTGTGCACAAGTCAGGGTATGAGGGCACCCATGCTTTAGTACACCGACAGGAGCCCCTAGGCCTGGGCCACATGCGCATGCGAGGCGTCGTTGGGCTAGGCCCGAACAGTGCACAGGCACGCGTGGCAGAGGATAACTGTCGTAATCTTCTGTGTTACCACGCCCCCCACAATGCACATTAAATGCGGGCGTGGGAGAGGTGGAATGGAATGGGCGCTGGGAGGTAGTGCACCTGAAAAAGCGCAGCCACGTAGGATGGTAAAGAGCCAGACCCCGCGCCTTCCCCATAAAAAGGAATCCGCGAGGGGCGCTGCTCATTTATCCCCTTCCCCCCAATCTCGCCATCGTTGTCGTCTTCTTTGTCGCGCAAGAGCAGAGAGAGCCCTTTGCTTCTGCCGCCGCGCCCCGCCCCTGCCTGCTTCCACATCTGCCCTCGCTAGCGCAGTTATGGCTCCCAAGAGGAACCGAAACAAGCCGGGGAAGGCGGTTTATCCCGAGGAAGAACTGGCAGTGACGCGGAGGGACAACGTCGTCTTCAAGCCGGTGCTGGACCAGAGCGACTTGGTGAGTCGGTACTCAATCATGTGGGGGAAGGAGACGAGCACCCACACCACGCCAGAGATTCTTCCTGGCTCCGTCAGGCCCGGTCCAGACAAGTACCCCTTCTTCGCTGCATATTTTAACTATGGGCTCGTTCCTCCCTTCTCTGAATTTTTCGTAGAAATGATGTATACCTACGAGTTCCACCTTCTAGACTTCACCCCCAACGCCATGACTTGTATGGCTGTTTTCACACATATGTGCAAAAACTTCATAGGAGTATTGCCTAGTGTAGCTCTCTTCAGCCATTACTTCACTCCATGCGTCGAAGCAGATGTTCTCTTCGGCTGCATCACTTGGATCCCCAAGGACGAGAACGCCTACCTTTCGGGGCTGCCCTATCAGCAGTGGAACGAGTGGCGCGGGGAATGGTGTTGGATCAAGGAAAAGGATTTCCCAGAGTTCTTCCAGCCCAAGACGACAAGGGTGGAGTGCGGCACGGATTGGAGCTCTTTCGCCGCTGACGACAAGAAGCTCACAATCGCCACCACGCGCATCCTCCGCCTTAAAGCTGCCGGCCTCACCGCTGAAATGGTGGGGGCTGACTTCCTTCACCGCCACATTGCTCCTCTCCAAAACAAGGGCAGGCCCGCCTGGAATTACAAGAATGCAGCAGATATCATGCGGGTCCGGATTGGACATCATGCCAATCTGACAGTGCTGCAGCACCGGGCCCTCTGTGAGCACCTCTTTCGCCCCATCGACAACTTCAAGCTGCCGGCAAGGGTGGTGCCTTTATGCAATAGCTCCGCCAAGGATTCCGTCATCGCGGTGATGCCGTCCTGCAATGCCCTTGGCATCGAAATGCTCTGGCAGGAGCCGCCCAAAGATGCGGTGCAAGAGTGGTTCGACACCTTGGTGGAGAGGCCCGTCAGAGAGGAAAAAGATCTCTTCCGCGACACCACACCCAAAGAATTGGAGCATATTGCCAACAAGGCGGTAGAGGCCAAAATGGTTGGAGGTGTCAGCGGCTCTCGGTCCGTGGCAACCAATGTTGATGAGGAATCTGGTGATGGAACGGCAAGGGAACAACCGGGGGAACTTGCCAAAGAGCAGAAAGAACTTGCTGGGGAACGGGGCGGGGAGACTATTGTAGAACAAGTACCCGAAGAGTCCTCCGCTCCTCCTGTTCCGACAAGGAGAACTCGTTTCCTTTGGAGAGCTGCCTCCGGAGAGACAGTCCGCGGCGTACCCTTAGGTGAGGAAGTTGTCGGTGAGGAGGTAACTGGCAAGGTTGCCGGGCGGCAAGGAACTCAACGCCAAGTCTCTCAACAGTAGCGAACGCGGCGTACCTCTACGAGGAGTACAACTGTGTCGGCTGCCGGAGTGGTCGGGTCATCTCGTCCTACTACGCCTGCGGCAACTAAGCGGGCCAGGACTTCTACCCTGCTGCCTTCTTCCAGCACCTGGCCTGAGAGCTTGTATGACCTCTCCATCTTTAGCGACGAGGAGGAGGAAGAAGAGTATGCATCTCCAATTTTCTTTGTTAACTCTTGATTTCTCGCTTGTGTTAATCTGACTTGTCTCGTCTTGCCTTGACTTGACAGCGACAAGGAGACCTTGGCAGAGCGGATGGCCAAGAGGACGAGGACCGTGGTAGAGGACGAGCCGGCAACAAGCACGACGCCAGGCGACAAGGTCGTGGACATCAGCCCAGACCGTAGCCCCCAGCGTGAGGCCACTATCCAATTCCCTTTGGCAAGCGCTGGTGTTGAGATATTCATCGCTAACATTGGCATGGGAGGAGGAGAAGAACGCCACAAGGAGGAGCGCCCGGAGGCAGATCCAACTGGGGCATCTCCGTTAACCACTGCCCCGGCAAGCGGCTCTCTGGCAAGGGCCTCCACAGACGAGCCCATTCGTACTGATGAAGTGCTGGCAACCGAGGCCACCGGCAACCAGGCGACGACAACTGAGGTTGTCGGAGAGGAGACTGTCCCCCCTCAATTGTCTTAGTCTGGTAAGTTTTCTATCATCGAGTACTCTTCTCTCTTAATCTTCTTTTTTGTTTTCTTGAACTTGACCTGAGTCTTGATTTTGTCTCTTCTCCATCCTTTCAGATCTTCCTTCATTTGACGAAATGGACATCGATTCCACCATTGAGGAGATCACGAGGGACGCCACCGATGAGGCCAGCAACATTGCTGCCGGTGAGGCCGTTGCGGGGACTGACAAGGAGGCCGCCAAGGCAGCTCACGAGGAGGCCACCAAGGACGCTGCTGAGGAGGGCGGCAACAGTAATGCCGAGGCCACTGGAGACATCTCTGTCCCAGGAGCGCCAAGCGCTGACTCGGCTACGAGGGTGATCCTGACCGGCAAGGCGGTCGTTGACAATCACCCCTCGACACCTGAGGAGCCCTTCTTGAGCAGATACCTAAAGGTTGGCAACAACCTGTTCATCAACCCCCCTGGGACATCAAGAATCGGGGCACCCACTGAAGGAGAGATCTTGGACGGTGAGGTTACTGCTGCTGCCGGGTTCGAGGTCGTCGATGAGCCGCATGCCAACACCAATGAGACCAAAGAGCAGAAGCTCCTTAAGGCCATGGGCGAGAACTTCCAGAAGCTTCAGGCGTGCTACCACAGCCGCACGGAGAGCTTCGACTCTAGGGCGGCCGTCCTTGACAAGGCGGAGGACGAATTCAAGAAGCGCGTGGAGGAAACGCAGATCTGCTACGCGGAATGCCTCCAAGACCTTCAAGAACGTCATACTCAGCTTGCCAAGGCACAGAAGGAATTTATTCTGGAGAAGGCTGAGGCCGATAAGGCGCAAGAGGAAGCTGCGCAGAAGGTAGCAGCAGAGGAGGCAAAGCTGAATGAGCGCAAGGTTGGCCTTGACGCTTATGAAGAAGAGCTTGCCACTCGGGAAGCAGAGCTTGCCACCACACTCTGCGGCAAGGATAATGAGATCCAGGCCCTCGGCTCATAGCAAACTAAGGAGCTGGAGTGCAAGCACAAGGAGGCCATCGATGCTCAAGCTACAGAGCATGCCAAAAGGATCAAGGAGGCTGTCGATACTGCCGAAGCCGCAGAAGTCGCCAAGACCGAGCTGTAAGGCAAGGTGCGAGCGCTTGAGGCGAATATCGCCGCCAACGGCAAGGAGATCCTGGCGCTCAAAGCAGAGGCACAGAAGGAAACTCACACCTTGGCGGAGCTACAGACTTCACTGTCCGCCAAGAGCCAAGAGCTCACCAAGGCCAACGGTACTATCCAAGATCACAAGATGAAGCTGTCCGCCTTGGGAAGTCCCTTGACGAAGCCAGGAAACGCGAGAAGATCTTGACGAAGGACCTCCAAGACGAGAAAGCCTTGGTCGCGAGTACCGCCAGAACTTTCAATGAGCTCAAGGGCGCCTACAAGCTTTGGACTGACCGTCTAGTGGTCGCCGCGAAGAGCATTTCTGCCCATCTGTCCGCCATGGGCTTGCCGGAATACCACTAATCCACCGCCGAAGGGGACACCGCCAGCACCAGTGATAGTGTCCTAGACTAGGGGGTACTAAGCTAGTCGGCCCATATTATTTGGGCTGAGCTAGTAGGGCCCTCATTCTCCTCAAGGTGGACTCCGGAAGCCGTATGCCAGGGACAAGATCAGGACTACATGTGCCGAAGACTTGACGTATACTCCAAGACTTCTCCTGCCGCCTCCACGCCTAGATACCGACCTTGTAACCTTAGGTGCCCTACCTGGCGTGTATATAAGCCAAAGGGTTTATCCCTTAGAGGGGACTTCAACACAATCTCATTCACCTAGGCCTAGAACTAGAACATATCTTACGATCTCGAGGTAGAACAACTCTGTACTTGATACATCTCCATTGATATAAACAAGACCAGGACATAGGGTTTTACCTCCATCAAGAGGGCCCGAACCTGGGTAAACATCATCTCTTTGTTCCTGTTACCATCTGTCCGAGATCCACAGCTCGGGACCCCCTACCCTGAGGTCTGCCGGTTTTTACACCGACACTGGTGCTTTCGTTGAGAGTTTCACTGTACGATCGCAAAGGATCGATGGCTCATCTGCAGATCAACTGCGGTAGTGGCTGTGGGGACGCCTACGTCCCCGGCCAGATTTTTGTGTTCGGTAGCATGGTCTTCTGCGCCGACTTGACAGATCACCTAGCCACCGTCGAGAACTACGCTCCCGACTAGATCGTTACCTTTGGAGGTTTGGAGTACACCGCGGATTCCCTTGGCGAGCTCATCCTATTAGGCTGGACTCCCGGCCGGATTCAGGGGCTGGCAAACATCGGGGGCTCAACCTCGGAATCGATCTCCGTTGAAGGCAATGGGTCATGCCCCCCAACATTGTCGGGGGCTATGGAGAAACTTCCCTCCCCCGCCTCGGACAACCCTATCACGGTACCCGCTCCGACATAGATCAAAGCTTGGCCTTGGACACAACATCGGGCTTAAAACCAATCTCGGCGGCGGATCTAGAATCCACCTCGCCTCCTTGTTTGGCCGAAGATGCATCAGGCATGGCACTATGAGTCAATCCGGCTTATGGCCAGACCATGAACCCCGAGGAGCTATCTCACCTGAATGAGATGCTTGACTGGATCCAGAGTTTGTCAATCTCGGACGGCAAGACCTCGGTTTATGATAAGATCAGACTTACAGCCGACGATCGGGAAATTTACATCCCACCCACCACCCACCTAGTCGCCACTATCGATGATTTAACCGATATGCTAGACTACGACGAGGCAACCGACATGGATGAAGATGTCGGCAGCCCTATGGACAACACCTTGCCACCTACTAATACTGGCAGGTGGAAAGCAACATCCACGTATGATGTGTACATGGTCAATACTCCCAACTCCCCTCCAAGGCGTTGGCGAAGACGCAGAAGGGGCGCTAACGGGCAGCCCAGCGGGAACAACCCTACCGCCGATACGGCAGCCAATGACATGGAAGACCCAGGGAAGGACCCTCAAGCCTCCCCAGAACGCCATGTCGACCCTGAGGGCATCCCCAGGGACTCGGATCTCGACGACCTCTTTGAAGGGGCCGATGATAACTATATGCCGGAATCCGAGGAGGACGTGAGCCTCGGCACCGAGGACTTCATAGTCCCCGAAGAGCCTGCTGAGCAAGAACGCTTTCGGCGGCGCCTAGTTGCTACCGCCCGAAGCATGAAACGCAAGCAGCAGCTGCAGGCTAACGAGGATGCACTTAACAAAAAGTGGGTCAAAATACTTTTGGACGAGCAAGACCTCGAAGAATGGCACCGCAGTGCGCCTAAATCTTATCCACGCAGGCGTTTACTGCCTGAATTCGATGATGAATTAACCGCCGAAGCACTTGATCGCCCCCTCGAGGACGCGACAGGCCTGTACGGGAGGATTTCCACACCCAACCAACCCCACGCCGTCATGGCAAGGACCCTGTGGATTATCTGGACCCTCAAGATGTTCGACGTCGGATAGAGGCAAACCGGGCGGCACCCCGGTCCATTTATGGATCAAGAGGACGCGCTCCAGCCGGGCCTAACGGCTACGACGCCTGGTTGGACAGGAACGGCCGCGCCCGAGATCAAACTTATACTCGGCTCCCTCCCGACATCCGACATGATACCGCTCGGTTACGAGGACTAGCCCACCCGATCTGTTTTACCAAAAGGGTAATGGAACACCAGTTCCCTGATGGGTTCAAACCCATCAACATAGAATCTTACGATGGCACCACGGACCCAGCTGTATGGATTGAGGATTTTCTTCTCCATATACACATGGCCAATGGAGATGACCTCCACGCCATCAAGTACTTGCCGCTCAAGCTAAAGGGGCCGGCAAGGCATTGGCTGAATAGCCTTCCGCCCCACTCCATTGGAAGCTGGGAGGCTCTTGAAGACGCCTTCAGGGCAAATTTCCAAGGAACCTATGTCCGACCTCCAGACGCCGATGACCTCAACCGTGTCACTCAGCAGCCCGGTGAGTCAGCTCGGAAATTCTAGAATTGGTTTCTTACTAAAAAGAACCAGATCATAGACTGCTCAGACGCCGAGGCCATCGCTGCATTCAAAAACAACATCCGAGATGAGTGGCTCACCCGCCAGCTCGGCCAGGACAAACCGAGGACCATGGCAGCCCTAACCTCACTCATGACCCGCTTTTGCATGGGAGAGGACAGTTGGCTGTCCCGCAACACTCACGATGGTGAGGCGGTTACCTTGGAGACTCGCGACGCCAATGACAAGTCTAAGCGCAACAAAAATAAGCGCAGGCACAGGAACGGCGGAAGCGACACAGAAGATGCAATAGTTAATGCAGGCTTCACCGGACCTCGATCTGGACAGAAAAGAAAGCCCTTTAAAGGGAACAAGGATGGACCAAGCCAGCTCGACAAGATCCTGGATCGACCATGCCAAATTCATGGCACTCCCGACAAACCGGCAACCCACACCAATAGGAATTGCTGGGTCTTTAAGCAGGCTGGCAAGATAGCGGCAGAGGGTCAAAGTAAAACCCAAAATCACAGTGAAGACAAGGATGAACCTCGGCGGCCAAACAACGGAGGCCAAAAGAAGTTTCCAAATGAGGTAACAGAGGTAAACATGATTTACGTCACCCACATCCCTAAAAGGGAGAGGAAGCGCGTACTTCGGGACATCTATGCGTTAGAGCCTGTGGCCCCGAAGTACAATCCATGGTCGGCTTACCCGATCACGTTCGACAAACATGACCATTCGACAAGCATCAGGCATGGCGGATCGGCCACACTCGTCCTGGACCCGATCGTCAACGGTTTTCATCTGATGCGCGTCCTTATGGACGGAGGGAGCAGCCTCAACTTGATCTACGAGGACACGGTAAGGAAGATGGGGATTGACTCATCTCGGATTAAGCTTAGCAGCACCACCTTTAAAGGTGTAATACCAGGGGTCGAGGCTCGCTGCACCGGAACCGTGTCCCTGGAGGTAGTATTCGGATCACCCGAGAACTTCAGGAGCGAGGAGTTAATCTTCGACATCGTACCTTTTCGCAGCGGATACCATGCGCTCCTAGGGCGCACTGTATTTGCCCGCTTCAATGCAGTCCCGCATTACGCTTATCTCAAGCTCAAAATGCCAGGACCCAACGGTGTTATTACAATCAATGGTAACACCGAACGCACCCTCTAGATGGAGGAGAAGAACGCGGCTTTCGCGGCCGAGGTGCAGGCATCCGAGGAGGCATCCCGAGGCGGTAAACGCACCCCCAGCTCTTCGAAGCATGCATGGGCCACGCCAGTTGACCTCGGACATGCACCTCCCCACCCTAAATAGGGGTATGGGCTCCTCGCGCGCTTCCCTTGGGAGGGCTACTACGTCCCCAGGGTGCACAATTTTGCACTAAAAATTCCCTAGGTCGCCGAGGAGCCAAAACAACGGAAACGTCGGGTCAGCTCGACCGAGCAGCGACGAAACCTCGGGCTTACATATCGGCAGGGTTCTGTCAAAGAGCTAGCCAACACTAGCATGCCCATGTGACTTTAACCACAAACTAACAGCTGCAGACCTCTTCAAAGGGCTCGACCAACGAACGCATCAAGCGCATACTTGGCCTAAGTTGCATGCTATCAATATCAACCCCCGCTATCAACGAGGACGAGCCGGTCAACAGCATGGAGACGCAGACATGCGACAGGAAGCGGCCTGGGCTCATAGACCCGATGACAAGATCCGCCCTGTTTTCTTTTAGTTTCTCCTTCATTATCTTTACTCGCATTGTATCTTGTTCAGTTCCGCTCATCAAAAATTCGGCATGTAAAGCTTGGCCACATGAAATAAAGAAATCGTGCCCATAAAGGTCTTTTAATGTATTTTCTTACAAGCACTGCCCATGAACCATGAGAACATCTCTAGGATACAATTGCTAAAGGGCCTTGATTTTACACCCTGAAACACAAGTCTGAAGTACTCGGCATCTCGGATGTTGCATTATATGCATCAGTTTTGAACCTAGATTTTGGTCAATAATTGGGTTGCCCGAATCCTATGTGTACCCCTTACGTTCCCGACAAATTCGGCTAAGGGTGTAACAGGAGAACCACTGCGATAGTGCCGCCAGTTTAACTGGCAGAGCGCCTCAGTGGAGAAAGCCGAAACTAACTATCTAGGTAAGCGAAAACTGGTCAACAGTCCGAAGACCGCATCAAGCAACGTGTCATTAGAGATCACCCGTGTTAAACGAAGGGCTTCTTCCGTGAATTAGCCGAGGTGGGCACGGGCATAGACCTCGGCTCACTAAGCCGACCACTTCACTCACCGGGGGCTCGTCATCAGTCCCCACCGTCAAACTCCTATGACTAAGTGAAAGTTATAAAGCCACCGTAGTCTGATTGCCTAGTCCCTATGTGCACAGACGTCCTTCGGGAACCGAGACATCGGGTAAGGGTCATGATCGCCTAAAAGGGGCACACTTTGTATATTGTACAAGGGGGTTGAAGCCGACGACTGGCCACTTTCAGTTTAACACGGTCAAACAGCAGGAATATTAAAAACACAGCCGAAACATATGAGAGGAACTTAAGCCGCACTCATTAAATAACTGATAATTTTTAAAACATCCCACGCACTTCGGCATCTAAAAATACAACTTGTCCTTAGGACACATGGCCTCGGTAACACGGGCGCCCTCCTCTACCTCGGCAAAGAACTGCTCCGTGGTGCGCACCTTCCCTTCAGGGGGCCCTGCAGCAACAACCTCCACCTCAACCTTCCAAAAGTGCATCTTCACGCAGGCATACGCCCGCCGCGCCCCTTCCAGACACGTGGATCGCTTCCAGCGGTTGACTTGCGGAACGGCCTCTTGAAGTCGCGCCAAGAGCCCGAAGAAGCTGGCTGGCAACACCTCTGTTGGCCACAAATTGATGCAGAGATCTTGGAGTGCTGGCCTCGCCATCCGGAGAAGTTATGCCAGCTGCTTCATTCGATGATTAAGCAACTGCGGCTGCAACGACTCCTGGAACTGCCTCCAGAACGCCTTCTCCGCCTCATGGCCCTCCAGTTGGCCGAAATGAAGGCCGGCGTTCGCCGCACTCTTCGGGAGATCGGCAAAGCCCTCTGTGGATCGCCATAGCTGGGTGAGCTTGACGAATCCTTTGCTACCAAATGCACATCGAAGTAAATATGGCTTACCCATGGCTATCTGCTCCACTTGTTGGAGCACCTCGCGGTCCGCTCGGGCCTTGATCTGTAGCTCGGAGTGCGCAAGACCGAGCTTCTTGAGCTCTTCCTTTGCCTTCTTCTCCTCAGCCTGAAGGGCATCACGTGTTTCGAACACGCCCTTCAGGGTCTCCTCGACCTCCACGACCTGCGCCTAGTATTTCCCCCTAGCCACCTTTTCGGCGGCTAGGTCCTTCTCCGCCTTGGCCGCAGCAGCTTTATGCTGCTCGACCTCCTGCCGAGCCTTCAAGAGCTCGGCCTTGAGCCTCTCAAGCTCAGTGACAGCCTCTATAATTCAAACAGTTCGGCGTCAGCTTCTATCTCACAAAATACAGTTGCTTGAACTCACATCCAAAGAGGAAAATCATCGGTCTCTTACCTTGAGACTGCTCGACCTGCTTGTTCATCAGGATGAGGTCCATCTCGGACCGCTCGAGCTTCCGGCTCATCTCCGCAATCTCCTCAGAGATGGAGCCTGGAGCCGAGGTTGAAACCTGCATAAACACTTCCTGATGAGCCCCATGATCAATTCCTGGGGGCTACTCTTTCCTCTGCTCTTATACTTCGACCCCAACACCAGTTTTTCAAACTGGCCTTGGGCTCGGGGGCTACTCACTGGCTATGCTGTCTAAATGCTAGGTAACGGATGTCCTCGAATAGTTACAAGGATCGATAAAGTAAATCTAAGTAGAGAAGGCCCTTTTTCGCGTAAAGACAAAAAGAGTACCTCTAAGCTTGTGATGAGGCCCTTGAAGGCCTCACGCATTCCGGCTTTGGTGGACCGGAATCCCTGCAGCACCGCGCCAATCAACGCGCGGTGCTATTCCTTAAGGGAGGAGCCCATCAAGGCCGCCTCCATTTCTTCAGTCCACCCCGCGCTAACCCACCCTGGAGCAGGAGGTGGGGGTGGTAAGACCTCAGACCCCAGCACCTGGGTGCTAGGTACGAGGGTCTCTAGCTGCGGTGGTGGAGCCGGAGTAGACTTCGGCTGGGCCACCGATTGGCCCAGCCCTTCCTGGACGACCTCGGGGACCCTGTCCCCTTGGCCTTGTGGGGCTGAGGTATCAACCTCGGCCATGATGACCAACTCTTCGGCCCCCGCCGTGTCAACCTGAGGGGCCGGAGTCGATGTCGCCTCCCCCAGCCCTTCTTGAGCCGGGGCAGCGCGGTCCGGCGTCCTGCTGGTGGGCGGCAACCCGCTGGAGGAGTCGCTAAGGCGTGGCCTTGGCGGGTGTGGAAAAGTACTCATGCGAATTTAGTCCTGCTAAAAGGACATGATGAAAAATCAAACACAAAAGACGATGATGGAACTTCGAGGTGCCGGTTTCTTCCTCCCCATTGTTAGGGGATCATCTCCTAACTTGTCGGAGAGCATGGCCCTCTCCGACATTATGGCCTTGACGGCGGCCCTGGCCAGGGTCTTCTTCAACCTCTTTGGGCCCTCGGGCCGCATCCCAGCCTCAGCGTCTTCCGACGCCACCCTCTTCCCCTTTGGGGGAGGGTTCTCTTCTTCCTCGTCCTCCGCCCCGTCGCTCTCGTGGGTGGAGGAGGCGTGGGTCTCCTCGGAATGGGTGACCGAGGTCTCCCTCTTCCGAAGACCCGCCCTACCCTTTTGGGGCTTGGACCCTTTGGGGACCACCACGTGCGGCTCCTCAGCTAGGAGCGCCGTTAGCAGGGGGGATTTCTCCTCCTCTGGCAGCGGTGCTGGGCACAGCACCTGCTGCATCTTGGCTGCCCAGTTATGCAAATACGAAATAAGGCGATTCGTCAAAATCTGTCTCATTTAACAGGAGAAGAATATGAACGTATATATCCAACACTCACCGGCGGGGCGTCGTAGCCAACCTCGAAGCCGAGGTCCTTCCCCTCCTTCGGAATCTTGTCCTTGGGCAGCTTGAAGAGCCGCGTCCACATGCTGGCCAAGGAGGAGCGGAAGAAGGTGAGCACAGGCCCCGCATCTCCAGATTTATGCTCCCACATCAGGGTGGCCCGGAGTTGGAGCGGGAGGATGCGGTGATGGAGCATGACGTTGACCACTTCGGCTAATTGGAGGTCCCTCTTGGCGGAGCACCACTTGATCTTCTGGATCAGGGCCTCCACCTCCCCGGGGTTCCCCCAGATGACACCCTTCTCCCTCTAGGACTTGAGCTTCCTTGGGGGCCCGACCAAAAAGGATGGGACTTCGGTTTGGCCGGCAAGCGGCTTAGTGATATAGAACCACTCCCGCTGCCACTCCTTGACCGTCTCGATGAAGGTGCCTTTGAACCAGGCGGCACTCTGGTTCTTGCTGACCATGGCCCCTCCGCACTCTGCCAGGTCGGAGCCGCTGGACTTTGGCTTGACGCGAAGGTCTTCAGCCACAGGCCGAAGTGCGGCTCGATGCGGAGGAAGGCCTCACACACCGTGATGAAGGAAGCGAGGTGGATAATGGAGTTCGGGGGCATGTGATGGAAGTCGAGTCCGCAGTAGAACATCACCCCACGCACGAACGGGTGCAGCGGGAACCCTAAACCTCTGATGAGGTGAGGGATGAAGACTACCCGCTCCCCTGGGTTGGGAGCGGGCACTTGCTAGTTGGCATCAGGAGCACGGGCGGCGACATCGGCGAGGATGTAACCCACGTTACGCAGCTCTAGGATAGTGCTCTCCACCACGGTGGAGCCCCCCCCCCCCCCAGTGCCCTCTGTGGGTGTTGGCCATGCCTGAATGGGGAAGCTCGGAGGCGTAGAGGAGGAGGAAGGCGAGATTGGATCTGGGCGCTTGAGCTCGAGGAGCAGAAGGCGGGGGAAATGGGAGCATGACTACTGGCTCTATTAGCTTTTTACTCTTATAGGCTGATGAAAGGCCAAGAGTCCCCTCGCCGCGCCGGTAAAAACGCCACTCCTCCCCGCAAAAGATGCCATTGTACGCATGAGGAGAAACAAAATCTTGATGATATCCTTGAGAATACGGGCACGATATCCACCTTGATGGGATGCATCAGTAAAAGGGCGGCCTCGAACCATGATTTGGGGTGGGCAGTAACTGCCTGACCCGTCGTTGGTAGCGCCGCTCCGATAAAGTTGTTAGGCTATGAGGTACTGTTCACACCTAGGCGGCTAGCCTTTAAGGTTAAGTAAACTCGCGACCCCGGATGGGGAAGGGAACTCGGCTGAGCCTCATTTGCAAGGCACTACTCCTTGGAGGGATGGTTAAGAGATCTTGAATTGTGAAAGGGAACTTGTGTGTCGAGCCAGGACTTCGGATCCAAAGTTACTTCCATTGGAGAAATCGTCCTCGGCGTAGAAGACCAGTTCGGGGGCTACTACTGGTGTCCTAGACTAGGGGGTACTAACCTAGTTGGCCCATATTCTTCGGGTTGGGCTAGTAGGGCCCTCATTCTCCTCAAGGTGGACTCCGGAAGCCGTACGCCAGGGACAAGATCAGGACTACATGTGCCGAAGACTTGACGTATACTCCAAGACTTCTCCTGCCGCCTCCACGCCTAGATACCAACCTTGTAACCTTAGGTGCCCTACCTGGTGTGTATATAAGCCAAAGGGTTTATCCCTTAGAGGGGACTTCAACACAATCTCATTCACCTAGCCCTAGAACTAGAACATATCTTACGATCTCGAGGTAGATCAACTCTGTACTTGATACATCTCCATTGATATAAACAAGAGCATGCCGTAGGGTTTTACCTCCATCAAGAGGGCCCGAACCTAGGTAAACATCGTCTCATTGTTCCTGTTACCATCTGTCCGAGATCCACAGCTCGGGACCCCCTACCCCGAGGTCTGCCAGTTTTTACACCGACAACCAGGCTCACTATCTTCTTCGAAAGCTTGATCGAGGCACTGGAGAAGCATCGCGGGGCTCGAGATGCATACCTTGCCAGCGAATCCCGCAAGCTTAGCCAGGATGTCCTCTTCAAGGTACTCGTCTAGCTGATGTACTGGAACCTAGGCATTGATCTCTCCAAGGTTTTCGCCAGTCTGCCGCGGAGAGCCGACACCAAGACCGTCGAAGAGCTTGTCACGCCCATCGCCGACAGGGTTGGCCTGATTCCCAGGACAGAGGATGGAGTTACCCACTAACCTTGTAGCCATATCTTGCCGCGCTCATGTAAAAGACAGACTATCTTAAGTTAGAACTGCACTTGGCTTTGATGTAATATAACTTGTGTTTTGGATGGATGTATGCATGCTATCTCTCTTGTCTTATTCTGTCTTTGCATGATTCTCGTACCCTACACTTGCCGGAAACTTGCCGGTGCGCGCACTCTTGCCACGAGCGCTTGAGGAACAGGTCCTTAGCAGCTTACCGGAAGTGCCGCTGCCGGCAAGGATACACTTGACGATCACAACGTAACCACTTAAGTTGTTGAGCGGACTCGAAACAAAGTAAGGGCGTAGCTGATCACGACAAGGTTCCTTAGCGTGCAGGTTTCTCATACAAAGACCAAAATCGTTCAAGGAGAAGTTGCAACTACAACAATGAATTTACTTTAAAGCTTTGCAACTTAGCTTTTTCTTTGCTGTGCTTCTTGCCGTAGGATGATATCTTGAACGTCATTTGGTATCCATACGATCACTCCCCCCGGGAAACTTGCACGCGAGGAACCCTTCTGCCCTTTGAGAAAAAGAAGGAAGAGAAAAGAGGAGGCTGGAACCTTGACGGTTCGAATCATCCTATGCAAGGGAAAATGTAACACAAGGCTGCCTGTAACACATAAGCAAATATGTACTTGGACAAAGAATTGTGAAACACTTATCTTTATTTATGTGCACGGGATCTGTGCCCGGCTCTGTACAAAGGTTTGCATGCCTTTCCGGCAAAGTTGTACAAAAGAGGTTGCCGGGCAGCCCAGCAACCACGCCTTACGGGTAAAACTTGCGAAGATGCTCAATATTCCATGAGTTGAGCACCAGAGTGCCATCTTCGGTCTCTAGGTGGACTGCGCCGGGCCTAGTGACTCGTACCACCTGGTAAGGGCCCTCCCACTTTGGCGTCAACTTGTTTTGACCCTTCATGGACTGGATCCGATGAAGAACAAGGTCGCCTTCCTCAAGATTCCTGGCGTTCACCTTGCGGCTATGGTAGTGGCGCAAAGCTTGCTGATACCGTGCAGCACGAACAGTAGCCCGGAAACGATCTTCCTCAAGGAGCGTGGCATCATCTTGCCGCAGCTCATCTCGATCCTCCTCATCGAAGGCCAAGACTCGAGGTGACCCGTATTTGAGTTCTGTGGGGAGCACCGCTTCTGCACCATAAACAAGGGAGAAGGGTGTCTGGCCAGTGGCTCGACTTGGTGTCATTCTGATCCACCAAAGAACCACTGGCAACTCTTCCACCCAGCGCCTTCCACACTTGTGCGGCCTGTTGAAAGTTCTGGTCTTGAGACCACGCAGCACTTCTGCATTTGCCCTCTCTACTTGCCCATTGCTCCTTGGGTGAGCAACAGACGCATAGAAAATCTTATTTCCAATTTCTTGGCAATATGCTGTGAAAGCACGGCTCGTGAATTGGGTGCCGTTGTCGGTGATGATCCTATTGGGGACACCAAAACGAGCAACCAATCCTTTGAGGAACTTGATGGCTGACTATGCCATCACCTTCCTCACTGGCTCCACCTCAGGCCACTTTGTAAACTTGTCGATTGCCACATACAAGAATTCAAAGCCCCCGGTAGCATGGGGGAAGGGGCCGACAATGTCGAGCCCCCAGACTGAGAAAGGCCAGGAGAGAGGGATGGTTTGGAGGGCTTGAGCTGGCTGGTGAATGTCCTTGGAGTGGAACTGGCATGCTTAGCATCTGATGACCACCGCCAAGGTGTCTTGAAGGGCTGTCGGCCAGTAGAATCCTTGATAGAACGCCTTGCCAACAAGCCCGCGTGACCTAATGTGAGAGCCACACATCCCTTCATGCATCTCTTCCAACAACCTCTGTCCATCCTCCCGGCAGATACACTTCAATTTCACCCCATTTGGTCTCTTTCTGTATAGAATGTTGTCAACAAACTTGTACATCCTTGATTGACGGGCTACTCTTTCTGTGTCCTCTTGCTCGTCGGGAAGATCTCCTATCTGAAGGAACTGGACAATTGGCTGTGCCCATGCCGGAGCTTGTGGCTCGACGACAAGGACTAATGGCATTTCTTCCTCTGCGGGAGCGCTTGCTTCGACGGCAAGGATCTGGCTTGCCAGAAGCTGTGGCTCACCGGCCAAGGGTATCTTGTCAGCGGTATCTATTTTCTTGGCGGTTGCTGGCAGCTCTGCCGGAAAGTAACCACCAACATCTTGCTTTCTCTTCTTCGCCAACCTTGATG
The DNA here is from genome assembly GCA_039707655.1 of Elymus sibiricus. Classification (NCBI taxonomy): domain Eukaryota; kingdom Viridiplantae; phylum Streptophyta; class Magnoliopsida; order Poales; family Poaceae; genus Elymus; species Elymus sibiricus. Next base: position 192,121,260 of record CM077670.1, read on the forward strand.
GTGTAACGGATGGCTGAGTCAGATGGAGCACAAAAGTTCCTGGTTCCACAGGCATCTTTTGAGCGGCAAGCTTTGATAGGTCGCCGGCAATCCAATTCTGGGCACGGGGAACGTGGTCTGCTTGCAGACCATCAAAGTGCTCTTCCAACTTCCTCACCTCATCAACGTATGCCTCCATCAAAGGGCTCTAGTAATTTGTGTTGACCTGCCTCACCACTAGATGCGAGTCGCCTCTGATAATCAGCTTCCGAATACCAAGGTTGGTTGCAATGCGCAGACCGGCAAGCAATCCTTCATACTCAGAAGTGTTGTTGGTGGCCTGGTCTTGGGGAAAGTGCATCTGAAGCACGTACTTGAGGTGCTCTCCGGTGGGTGCTATAAGTAGCACGCTGGCACCGGTGCCTTTCAGCGTGAAAGCACCGTCAAAGTACATGATCCAATCGTCAACAGTTTCCTTACCAGGGAGAGAGGTCTCCGGAGCTTCTTCGTCTGGCGTTGGGGTCCATTCTACAATGAATTCCGCCAAGGCTCTACTCTGAATTGTTAAGGTACTCTCAAACTTCAAATCAAAGCTTGACAGCTCCAATGCCCACTCCACAATCCTGCCGGTTGCCTCTGGATTTCTCAAGATACGTTGCAACGGAAAGCGAGTGACGACGGTGACTGGGTGTGCTTGAAAATAATGGCACAGCTTCCTTGAACCCATGAGAAGGCCAAAGAGCAACTTCTGCACACCAGAGTACCTTGACCTAGCCCCTTGTAGGAGGGAGCTGACAAACTAGACTGGGCACTGCACGATCTTCTTCTTCACAACTTGCTGATCTGGCTGGCTGACTTGCACAATCTCTGGCTTGTCGGCACCTGACCTTGCCGGAGAAGATTCCGGCTCATCGGGTCATGGCTCTGCGGCTGCTACCTCCTCCTCATCGGCCTCTCTTTCAGCCACAAGTGCAGCACTAACCACTTGATTCATTGCCGCTAAGTATAGCAGCAACTTCTCTTGCGGCCTAGGCACAACTAGGACTGGCAGAGAAGACAAGTACTCCTTCAAATCTTGGAGTGCGGCCTCCGCTTCCGGAGTCCAGTTCACTGGACCTGCCTTTTTCAATATCTTGAAAAATGGCAAGGCGCGCTCTGCCAATTTGGAGATGAACCTGCTGAGAGCGGCAACGCAGCCGGCTAGACGCCTGACATCCTTGACGCGTCTTGGTGCTTCCATCTGCTCAATTGCATTGATCTTGTCGCGGTTGAGCTTCAAGTTGAGCTTGTGCAAGTTTGCAAACGTCTCTTCCAAATCCTGAATCAGGGTTGACTTGTCTCTGGTCTTGACCACAATATCATCCATGTAGGCTTCCACATTTCTGTGCAACTGTGGCTCAAAACCGATCTGAACTGCTCTGGCAAAGGTTGCCCCGGCACTCTTCAATCAGAAAGGCATACGCAAAAAGCAGTATGTGCCACATGGAGTGATGAATGCGGTTTTCTCCTCATCTTCCTTGGCCATAAAGATCTGATGATAACCAGAATATGCGTCAAGGAAAGAGAGTAAATCACAGCCGGTAGTGGAGTCGACGATCTGGTCGATGCGCGGCAAAGGGAAAGGGTCCTTTGGACAGTCTTTATTTATATCAGTGAAGTCTATACAAAGCCTCCACTTCCCATTCGCCTTGCGCACTACAACTGGATTGGCTAAACACGTAGGGTGTAGCACTCCTCTGACTAGACCTGCTGCCTCCAACTTCTTGATTTCCTCGGCAATGAACTCTTGCCGCTCCAAGGCTTGCTTCCTGACCTTCTGCTTGACAGGTCTCACATGAGGGCAGATAGCAAGGTGGTGCTCAATTACCTCCATAGGATCACCGGGGATGTCAGATGCTTGCCAAGCAAACACATCGACATTCGCCCGTAGGAAGGCAACGAGCTCGCTTTCCTATTTGTCACCGAGAGTGGCACTTACAGAAAAAGTGCCACTCGTTCCATCGTCACTCGCAGAAACTTGCTTGGTCGCTAGCGTGGAGGCCTTGGACTTCTTGCTCTTGCCAGTAGAGCTCTCTGGTATGTCCTCAACGGGCGTGCTGCACTCTAAAGTGCGCTTCCCGGAGTCCATATCAGGGGTCTTGCCGGACTTCTTCTTCTTCTTTCCTCCCCCAGGAGCTTTGCCGGCAGGAGCAAGTGCCTTATCAGTAGATGCTGCCACTGCCTCCCGGTAGAGTTTGTTGGCGCAGATGATTGCATCCTTGTGGTTCGACTTGATGGTGAGGACCCCCATCGGCCCTGGCATCTTGATGACATTGTAGGCGAAGTGCGACGCGGCCATGAACTTGGCCAGCGCCGGACGGCCCAAAATGCCATTGTATGGCAGGGGCATCTTGATGACGTCGAAGACGACCTTCTCTGTCCTGTAGTTGTGGTCGCTGCCGATTGTGACCGGCAACGTGATCTGGCCCTTCAGCTTGTTCATCCTTGGACTGATCCCTTGGAACGTGCCGGTTTCCTCAAGATCCTTGTCGGGGATTTGCAGCCTCTTGATCACGTCGGGAGAGATCAAGTTCAAGCCGGCCCCCCCGTCAACCAACATCTTTGTCACCCTGAGGTTGTGGATTGTTAGCAAAACTAACAATGGCAAACACCCAACCGCAGTGGTGCGATCAGGGTGATCCTCGGCGTCAAAGACGACGGGCATGTGCGACCACTTGAGTGGCTTCTGCGCTCCCATCACGGGCTCCGCGGCATTCACCTCGTGGATCCACTGCTTCAGTTGCCGGTGAGAGGAGTGCAAAGATGCGCCTCCTTCAACACACATGGCATCCACTGCGTTCTGGAACTCCTTGTCGGACTCATCTTCATCCTCATCACCATCATCTTGGCCTTGTGCAGCCTTCTCTTTTGGCTGCTTGGCCTTGCCGCGGCGGCCCCCTCGGCCACCATGGTTCGGCTTGCCGGACCCACCAGCACCATCCTGGCCCTTCTCCTTGTTGCGCTTCTCGTACTCTTGCTTCTGCTTCTAGGCAAGCTGCTCCACTTGCTGGCACTCCTGGAGATCGTGGCCCTTGGTATGGTGGATCTTGAAGTACGGCCCACCGGTCTTGCCGCTCTTGTCGCCTGCCGCAGCCTCCCGGCAGTCAGCGCATCCAGCAACCTCCTTGCCGGGGCTTTCTGCCTTGGACTTCTTGGCGGCATTGGTGTCACCGAGGCTCTCAACTGCCATCGCTGTCTTGCCTTTGTGCTTCCGATTGCGCTTCCGGCTCTTCTTCTGCGGGGTCGATGCATCATCTGCGTCGTTGTCTTCGGCGCCAGCATCTTCCCCAGGGAATCGCCTCCCTTCCTCAGCACGTGCACAATTGTCCGCCAAGGTGTACAACTCATTGATAGTTCTGACCTTCACGATATTCATCTCAGACCACATTCTGTAGTTGCGCACATTCGTGTGCAATGCGGTGCAAACAGTTGCGGGATGAACATCGGGGATGTTGTGGTGCACACGGCTGAACCTCTGTATGTACTTGCGGATGGTCTCGCCATCTCTCTGGGGGATCACATGCAAATCGCTCTCCTGACCAGGGAGCTTGTGGCCACCCTGATAGGCACCCACGAATTGATGGCATAGATCCGACCAAGAAGAAATGGAGCCCTCCGGCAAGTTCATCAACCACGATCTGACGTTGGGCTTGAGCGCCAACAGAAAGTAGTTAGCCAACAGCTTGTCGTCGCGCCCCTCGGCAGCCTGCACCGCGATGTTGTAGATGCCAAGGAACTCTGCTGGACTGAGCGTGCCTTCGTACTTGTCGTGCAGCTCAGGTTTGAAGGGGCGGGCGGACGGCCAGCAAACTTGCCGCAGCTCACGAGTAAACACTGGGGAGCCCACCTAGTAAGGTAAGCAACTAGGGTACCTTGGCACTGGCACGTATACTGTCGATCCGGCACGGTCGTCTGACAGACGGTGTGCTTCCCGACGCCGCTCAATCTTCGTACGGGCGTCCTCTTCGCGCCGTTCGTGGATCACTTGGCGCTGGTCTCGGCGGCCCCACGGATCCGATGATGCCATGGACATGGTGTCCTGGTCATCCGATCGGTGAGCTTGCCGCCGTAGTGGTTGTTGGCGTGGAGGCGACTACACCGTTGGTGCACCGTCTCCGGCACGGTAGCCAAATGGTCCTGCCGGCACTGTGGATGGTCGTCTGGAAGGGCCCACATCCTGTGTTTTGCCGTGATCGGCAAAACTGATGAGACTCTGGATAGTGGCCCTCCATTCTTCCATTTTGTCTGGGCTGGCGGGAAGTTCAAAAGCATTTGAACTCACGCCATATCCTCTGCCGCCGTGGTTGGCATGGCGGGAAACACGGAATGGGATGGCGTTCGACTCCTCGCAGGGCCAAGAGGGAGCTCGTCCCGCACCTGCTGCCGTGGTGCATGTTCACTAACGGGTTGGTGTGGTGGGGGTGGAACCTGAGCATCGTGAGGACGATGCTCAGGGCCGGCTTGACACCGTCCAGGACTGCCAGCGCCGCGGGGAAGCGTGGCGCGCCCATCTTGCGATGGTCGCTGCACACATCCCGCCGCAGCGTTGTTGGACGTCGCCGCTCCGTCCTTGGACATCACGGCGACGGGGTCCTGGTTCACACCGGTCTGAATTGGAATACTGGGATGATCGTGCTCACCAGCGGGTTGTCGGAGTTGGCCGTCTGCGCCATCTAAAGTGTGCTAGCTGCGATCGCCGGCACGGTGGGGATGCTGGACGCCCACACCGCTGGTGCCTCCTGCCCCGGCAGTCCCAACCATAGCGCCCGCGCCGACTGCGCCGCCTGCGCCGTCTCCGGACGTCTGGGAAGGTAGCTTGGAGGTGGTGGGAGCCATCGTGGCTCCGGTCTTTTTCTTCGGTGCCATCGACGAAGGTGATGGAGCCGGTACTCAAACTATGAACACTGATTCGTAATACGAGACCCCCTGCCTGGTGCGCCAAAGATGTTGTGGGAAAACGATGATCTATGGGATCGAAAGGATCCCTTTGCGGTTCGGAAGTGGGATCAAAATACTACAAAGAGCAGGGCTAGTAGATATGAGCACAAGCAACGATTTATCCAGGTTCGGGCCGCTGTGAGCGTAAAACCCTACTCCTGTTCTGGTGGTTTAATTGTATGTGAGCTCAAAGGTTACAAAGAGCGCAGCTTGCCGACAAGGTGCGCGGAAAGTGCAGCTACAGCGTGTAGTTGAGCTAAGAGTCGACCGTTCTAAGTGTAGCCGTGGGCCTCCTTTTATAGGCCAAGGGGTTACCAAAGTGGCTAACATGGTCATTACAGAGGATGAATAGTAACTTGCACCATCACCACGTCTATCTCCAGACGGGGTAAGACAAGCGCATTAAATGCACCGTTAGGTGCTACGTCGGGGAGGCGAGGCTTTGGGTAAAAAGATCTGTACCACCGGTCCTGGCACCCTCCTATAATCTTGACACATCCCAGGGACGGGTGTCATTAAAGTTAATCCTGGCGTGGCATGCTGACACGTGCCTTGGCCAGCTGCGTTGACTTCCTGTCCGCTCGACACCTATCATGCGTGCTTATCTAGCCGATGATGAGGTGGAGCGGTAACGGGACAGAACGATCCAGCCGACGCGGAGCTTGCCGAGCCGTTGCTTGCTGGCAGTCAGAGTCTTGGTCTTCACCTTGCCGGTACGAAGCTTGCCGGCAAGGGCAATCTTGATCTTCAGTATGAGAATAATACTTCTCGATGACCTGCCTTGAGGTCTTCTTCATGATCTTGTTTAATCCGAGTCTTGGGTCACAGCAACCCTCCGGCAAGCCCTTGCCATCAGGAATGCTACAACTGCCTATGCACAAGTCAGGGTACGAGGGCACCCATGCTTTAGTACACCGACATCGGCTTAGCAGGAAAGTTCCTTACTACGCCCGGGCCAAGCATCTGCCCAAAGTCCGTAAATCCCCAATTGGCTAATGTCACCCTTCTAAGCAGGAGACAAGGCCAGCCGACCATGTGCAACCCAAATGCATCTCCGTTTGCGCGAAGTGCGTGGCTTGCTTAGTCTCGAAGACTAGTAGCGTAGATTTGTTCGGCGGTCAATTACTGACAACTTTTCTGAAGCGTCACTGCCCATGACATCATGTACATCAATTATTACTTATTTGAATCGTGGTTTGAGGTAACCCTCTTATTGGCACGTCTTATCGAAACAGAGATCGTGCCCCGCATTTTAGGGGATGTCATCAATCATTTGGTTCACCAAATGCGGCCACAACAACATGATCAGCCGAAACGTGGCGATTTTTACGGTGTAGCGGAGGGGGCGTTTCACCTTTTTACTGGCTTATAAAGAGAAGGGGGTAACAAATCTTCTCCCCTACGCTCTCATTCCGCTCCAGCGCCCAAATCTCCAAAGCTCCTGCATCCTCCATCTTGCTTCCAAACCCAAAAGCTGTCTCCCCGCCTCCGCATCTCATACCCATGGCGGATGCAGATGTCAAGGGAAGGTGGGTGGCCTCCAAGGTCACCGACACCATCATTAGCGTGCTCCAGGTGGCGGGATACATCCCCGCCGATGTTGCCTGTAGGGCTCCAGAGCCCGGCCAACGCGTCCCCACTCCCAATCCTAGGGAGCGGGTCGTGTTTATCTCCCACCTTATCCGAGGTCTGGGGTTCCCCCTGCACCCTTTCATGCGGGGGATTCTCTTATTCTATGGGCTAGATTTCCACAATCTAGCCCCAAACTCAATCCTCCACCTCACCACCTTCATAATAGTCCGTGAGGCGTTCCTGCACGTGGAACCGCACTTCGGCCTGTGGCTCAAAACCTTTTGTGTCAAGCCGAAGAGCAGCGGTGCCGAATTCGCCGAGTGCGGGGGCGCATGATCAGCAAACTCTAGAAGCCAGGATGACTAGATGGCACCTTCATCGAGATCGTGAAGGTCTCACAATGTGAGTGGTTCTACATCACGGAGCCGCTCGTTGCGGGCTTCGCGGTCCCCACCTTCATAGGTACGCCTCCGAGGAAGTTGGTGTCCTGGCAGAAGCAAGGCCTGGAGTGGGGTAATCCGGACGAAGTCCTCTCTCTCCAGGACAGGATCCGGTTCCTCAAAAAGAAATTCAAGCTTGTGGATGTGGTGGATGTGATGCTACATCGCCGCATCCTACCACTCCAACTTCGGGCTAGCCCCATGTGGCTCTACAAGCCCGAAGACGTGCCGACAGTGAGAAATTTCTTCCACACCAGTATAGATGGGATGTGGACGGCTCTCTTCAAGCCATCCTAGAATGACTTCCCCAAAGACAGGCCCAACAGCGGCTACAGCACCGCGCACGCTCCATCTGAGGTATTAATCATCCCGTATGTTCGGCAATAATTCTTTGTTTTGTATTTGTCTGAACTTTCCTCCATTGTGCTTAGAAATGGGCATCCAAGGTGACGCTCATTAAGTGCTCGGCACCGCTGCCCGAAGACAACCAGACCCCCAAGCTACAGGCCCTCTTGGCTACGCTACCCCCAAAGGCCCCGAGCAAGGCCAAAAAGGAGCCGGAGAAGAAGCGGGGAGGTCTTCGGATCTGGGACTCCTCGGATGCTAAGTCCGAGGACATCCGAGCTCTTTCCTCTGACGAGGAGGAAAGAGGGGGAGAAGAAGGGGAAGGGGATGAAGGCACTTCTTCCCCTAAGAGAACAAGGGCAGCGTCCGAAGACGTCGCGGGGGCTAATGCCCCCCGAAGCCAAAGGCTCCTTGTGAAGGCTGCCGATGCTGCGCCTCACCAGGCCCCTGCTGTAGCCCAGGTCGCCTCCTCTAAATCAGAGGACGACCTCATCGAGCCGCGCAGGGAGAGACCACCACCGAGGAGTTACGTCCTTTATACTTTATTTTCATACGAGTTGTATGCGCCCTAGTTCCTCTCTCCAAAAAGTTTAATTAACTATTTGTCCTTTCAGCCCACAGCGCTCCCGCATCAGCGACAAAGAGTCGTCGAGCGGGCTCCCTCCACCCAGTGCCCCAGAGGAGTGTCTACCCTCCCCTGCTGCCCATGATGGGCTGGGGGAGGCGACCTCTCAGCAAGCCCCGCCCGTGTCTGCCACGGGGGACGGCGCCGATATCTCCATGGCCGAGGCAGAGGCCTCGGCCTCCAAAGGTCCGCTAGGGAAGAACCCTTCCTTCAAGGAAGGGGAGAAGCTGGGGCTGCCGACAACCTTGGCCCCAGTCGAGCTAGAGACACCTCGGCAGCTGACCACGGCGGCGGTTCCTCCTTCAACGGAGAGAATCGAGGTGGCCCATTGATACGTCTCCAACGTATCTATAATTTTTGATTGTTCCATGCTATTATAGTATCAATTTTGGATGTTTATTATATGCAATTATATATCATTTTTTGGGACTAACCTATTAACCTAGTGCCCAGTGCCAGTTGCTGTTTTCTGCTTGTTTTTGGTTTTTCAGGAAATCAGTACCAAACGAAGTCGAAATGCCACGAAACTTTTTAACGATTTTTTTCTGGACAAAAGAGACCCCTCGTGGCTTCTTTTGACCTAATTCCACTTCTATAAATTCTCAAATATTCAGAAACCATCAGAGAGCCAGAAGAGAAAACCCTACCACCGCCGCAAGCCTCTGTTCTTCCGCGATCCCATCTGGAGGCCTTTTCCGGTACTCTGCCGGAGGGGGAATCAATCACGGAGGGCTTCTACATCAACCTTGCTGCCCTTCCGATGATGTGTGAGTAGTTTACCATAGACCTACGGGTCCATAGCTAGTAGCTAGATGGCTTCTTCTCTCTTTGATCTTTAATACCATGTTCTCCTCGATGTTCTTGGAGTTCTATCCGATGTAATCTTCTTTTGCGGTGTGTTTGTTGGGATCCGATGAATTTTGAGTTTATGATCAGATTATTCATGAGAAATATTTGAGTCTTCTCTGAACTCTTTTATGCATGATTGTTATAGCTTTGTATTTCTTCCCGATCTATCGATTTGGTTTGGCCAACTAGATTGGTTTATCTTGCAATGGGAGAGGTGCTTTGTGATGGGTTCAATCTTGCGGTGCTCAATCCTAGTGACAGAAAGGGACATGACACGTATTTGTATTGTATCCATTAAGGATAAAAAGATGGGATTCAATCATATTGCTTGAGTTTACTTTGTCTACATCATGTTATCTTGCTTAAGGCGTTACTCTGTTTCATACTTAATACCCTAGATGCATGCTGGATAGCGGTCGATGGGTGGAGTAATAGTAGTAGATGCATGCCGGAGTCGGTCTACTTGTCTCGGACGTGATGCCTATATACATGATCATTGCCATGAATCCGTCGTAATTATTTGCTTTTCTATCAATTGCCCAACAGTAATTTGTTTACCCACCGTATGTTCTGCGCTCGAGAGAGAAGCCTCTAGTGAAAACTATGGCCCCCGGGCCTAATTTTATCATATATTAAAATCCAAAAATACCTTGCTGCAATTTATTTACTTTTATTTTATTTTGCAATTTATATTTCTATCTATCACTATCAGAATTAATCCTTGCAAATAACCGCTAAGAGGATTGACAACCCTCTTATTTGCGTTGGGTGCAAGTGTTTCCTTTTGTGTGTGTAGGTGCTGCTAAAGGGATTTTGGGTGGTTCTCCTACTGGATTGATAACCTTGGTTCTTAACTGAGGGAAATACTTATCTCTACTATACTGCATCATCCTCTCCTCTTCGGGGAAATACCAACGCAGTCTACAAGTAGCAGGAAGAATTTCTGGCGCCGTTGCCGGGGAGACATCACCAAAATTATCAAGTACCTTCGCATAAACTATCATCCACTTGCATTTATTTTATTTGCCTTTTATTTGCATTTGCCTCTCGCTTTCATCTCCCCCACTTCGAAAACAATTTTATAAAAACACAAAAATATTTTCGTTTGCTTGCTTAGTTATCATGACTAGTGTCACCTGATGACCCACAAGTATAGGGGATTAATCGTAGTCCTTTCGATAAGTAAGAGTGTCGAACCCAATGAGGAGCAGAAGGAAATGACAAGCGGTTTTCAGCAAGGTATTCTCTGCAAGTACTGAAAGTAGCGGTAACAGATAGTTTCGATAGCAAGATAATTCGTAACAAGTAACAAGTATAATAAAGTGCAGCAAGGTGGCCCAATCCTTTTATAGCAAAGGACAAGCCGGAACAAACTCGTATAATAGGCAAAGCGTTCTCGAGGACACATGGGAATTTCATCTAGTCACTTTCATCATGTTTGTTTGATTCGCGTTCACTACTTTGATAATTTGATATGTGGGTGGACCGGTGCTTGGGTGCTGTTCTTACTTGAACAAGCCTCCCACTTATGATTACCCCCTCTTGCAAGCATCCGCAACTACGAAAGAAGAATTAAGATAAATCTAACCATAGCATGACACATATGGATCCAAATCAGCCCCTTACGGAATAGCGCATAAACTAGGGTTTAAGCTTCTGTCACTCTAGCAACCCATCATCTAATTACTACTCCACAATGCCTTCCCTTAGGCCCAAAGATGTAGAAGTGTCATGTAGTCGACGTTCACACGACACCACTAAAGGAAGTAATAACATACATATCATCAAAATATCGAACGAATACCAAATTCACATGATTACTTATGACAAGACTTCTCCCATGTCCTCAAGAACAAAAGTAACTACTCACAAATCATATTCATGTTCAAGATTGGAGGGGTATTTAATATCATTAAGGATCTGAACATATAATCTTCCACCAAATAAACCAACTAGCCTCAACTACTAGATGTAATCAACACTACTAGCAACCCACAGGTACCAATCTGAAGTTTTGAGACAAAGATTGAATAAAAGAGATGAACTAGGGTTTGAGATGAGATGGTGCTGGTGAAGATGTTGATGAAGATTGGTCCTCCCATGATGAGAGTATCGTTGGTGATGTCGATGGCCTCGATTTCCCCCTCCCGGAGGGAAGTATCCCCAGCGGAATCGCTCCACCGGAGAGCAAAATTGCTCCTGCCCAGGTTCCGCCTCGAGATGGCTGCGCTTCGTCCCGAAAGTCTTCTCCCTATTTTTTTAGTGCAAATGAGCTTATATAGCAGAAGGAGTGGGCCAGAGGCCAGCCAGGGGCCCCACAAGGCATCAGGGCGCACCCAGGGGGGCGCCCTGTTGCCTTGTGGGCAACTGGTGGGTCCCCTCCGGTATCTATTTTCTCCAGTATTTTTTATATATTCAATAAAAAATCTCTGTGAAGTTTCAAGTCAATTGGAGCTCTGTAGGATAGGTATCTCTGCTGTAGCTATTTCAGGTCCAGAATTCTAGCTGCCGGTATTCTCCCTCTTCATATAAATCTTGCAAATTAAGAGAGAAAAGGCATAAGAATTGCATCATAAAGTGAAATAATGATCAAATACATTATAAATAATAGTAGGAAATCATGATGCAAATTGGACGTATCAACTCCCCCAAGCTTAGACCTCGCTTGTCCTCAAAAGAAAGCCGAAATCGGTAATCATGACCACATGTTTAGAGAGAGAGGTGTCGATAAAAATAAAATACGGACATGAAGGCATCATGATTTTTATTATAACAGCAATATATCATCATAAAACTTCAAAAAAAATGACAATTCATTCACAAGTTCAATTATGAACCATAAACCGTATTGAAAACTAACAAACTATGATCTCAGTCACTGAAGCAATTGCAATTCATCATAATATCAGAAAGAGTCTATGTAAGAGCTTTGTTTAGCAAGTTCACATACTCAACTATTATTTAGTCTTCTATGATTGCTGACACTCACGACATACTTATGGAGCAAAAGTTTCAGCCAGACACATAGAAAGATATGGGCTTATAATTTTGCCTCCCAACTTATTTACCTCAAGGGTAACGTCAACAATAATAACTCATGATCACCTACATCCAACTGGATATATATGCCTGGATCTATCCCCACCACATGATACTTGCCAAGAGAGAAAATAAAAATGGAATAGAGGAGAGTACTATTGACTCTTGCATGAAAGTAAATACATAAAGTAAAAGATAGGCCCTTCGCAGAGGGAAGCAGAGGTTGTCATGCACTTTTTGTTTTGATATGTGCAAGCGCTTAATGTAAAGGAACGTCACTTTATATTGCCCCTTGTGATAGCGACCTTTATTATGCAGTTTGTCGCTTTTATTTCTTCACCATCACAAGTTTGTACAAAGCTTATTTTCCCTTACAATAAATGATCTTACTTATTTAGGAGCAATTTTTATTGCTTTTGCCCCGATGACAACTTACTTGAAGGATCTTATTCAATCCATAGGTAGATATAGTGGACTCTCATGACATGAAACTGGGTTTAAGGGTTTTTGGATGCACAAGTAGTATCTCTACTTAGTACGAAATTTTGGCTAGCAAAAGATAGGGGGCAAGCACCACATGTTAGAGGATCCAAAACAATATAACTTCTATGTGAATATAAGCAAACATAACTCATTACGTTGTCTTCCTTGTCCAACGTCGACAATTTGACATAGAATATTTAATGGGGGCTCACAATCATAAAAGATGTCCAAGATAGTGTATTTATATGTGAGACCTCTCTTCCTTTATTACTTTTTCATGAATTGCAACAATGACCAATGCTATGTTTGTTAACCTCCAACAAGTTTTATCAATTATACTTCTTTTATGTGAAGTCATCACTCCTCATGGGATTAGCATATGATCTTTACTTTTTTATTCTCTTTATTTATTTCTAGTATTGGATCAACAAAAGCAAAACGCTCAATTCAAACTACTCTTTATTATATAACTTTCACACATGATTACATAGATAGATAGACCACAAAGAAAGCACTCGAAACTAAATCATACTAAAATTTTATTCTTCTAAATCACGAAATAACTAAGGATCAAACTAAGATAGATAATGATGATAAAAGTGATGGTGATACGATACCGGGGCACCTCCGCCAAGCTTGGCACACGCCAAGGGTGGTGCCCATACCCATGTGCTCAAGTCTCCTTCTTCGGTGATGGTCGTGATGAAGTGATAGACTTGTCCTTCAAAATATTTAGTAAGATATCCTTCAAACTCTGGACCTCCCAAAGCAACTGCTAAATCGCGGTGGCATTCTTTTGCACTTCAACCATAATATGTTTATTTTCCGGTCACCATGAGCCCTTTCCTGCATCATTCTCACTTGGACGGGAGATATCCCAATTGGAAGGTATGTGCATACGAGGAGTGTTCTCGACCCCATAATTGTGAACCAAATTATGAAAGTTGTTCCGATGTAACCTGTGTAAGGGCCTCCTAGGAGGAAGCCCATCTTGTACCTCTGGACTCTCATGGCTAGTAGTGCTTCTCAAAGCTTGATGAGGATTTGGAGTTGTGGAGATGCCGGCACGGGTACCCCTCTCTGAAGCAGGGGGCTGGACCTCCAGTGAATCTCCATCATCTTCTTCCATGGTAACCTCTTCCTCCCCTTCTCTCCTGAGTTCCATCTGCAGTAGCCAAGCATCGTCTCCCACATTGTTGAAGGAGGAAGACATGATGCCTGGCTTTAAAATCTGACAGAAAATGGCCCAAAAGAAGAACAGAGGTGAAACTTGCGATGCGGTGGTCAAAACACCCGTGAGTATATATAAAGAATTTTTATCTTGCAAAACAAGCATACGAGAGAAAAACGGAGTCGGGAGGGCACACGAGAGGCCCACAAGGTAACACGGCGCGCCATAGGGGGGGTCGCGCCCTATTGCCTTGTGACCTCCTCATGGGTCCTCTCAGCTGTTTCTTGTTTTTGTATTTTTTCTAATATTCCAAAACGGACAGAAATAATTTTTATGGAATTTTTGGAGTCGGTTTACTTACCGTATCACATACCTACCCCTTTTCAAGGTTCTGGAGCATTCCGGAAGGACTCTTTGATGTGTTCCTCCGGTGTCATTGTCTGAATAATATTAGTTTCAACATTAATGGGGGTACCTGAGATATAATGCTTAATTCTTTGTCTATTCACCACTCTCGGGTTGGTGCCTTTGGAGTTGTTGATTTTTATAGCTCCGGAGCGGTAAACTTCTTCGATGATATATGGTCCTTCCCATTTGGAGAGAAGTTTTCCTGCAAAAAATCTGAAACGAGAGTTGTACAATAGAACTTGCTCACCCACTTTAAATTCCCGTTTTTGGATTCTTTTATCATGCCATCTTTTAACCTTTTCTTTAAATAACTTGGCATTTTCATAGGCTTGGGTTCTCCATTCATCTAGAGAGCTAATATAAAATAACCTCTTTTCACCAGCAAGTTTAAAATCATAGTTAAGTTCTTTAATTGCCCAATAAGCCTTATGTTCTAACTCAAGAGGTAAATGACATGCTTTTCCATAGACCATTTTATATGGAGACATACCCATGGGATTTTTATAAGCAGTTCTGTAGGCCCACAATGCATCATCAAGTTTCTTAGACCAATTTTTCCTGGATCTATTAACGATTTTTTGCAAAATTAATTTTATTTCTCTATTACTCAATTCAACTTGACCACTAGACTGAGGATGATAAGGAGATGCAATTCTATGATTAACATCATATTTAGCAAGCAATTTACGGAAAGCACCATGAATAAAATGTGAGCCACCATCAGTCATCAAATATCTAGGGATTCCAAATCTCAAAAATATAACTTCTTTAAGCATTTTAATAGAAGTGTTATGATCAACACTACTAGTTGGAATAGCTTCTACCCACTTAGTAATGTAATCAACAACAACTAAAATATGAGTATACCCATTAGAGGAAGGAAAAGGTCCCATATAATCAAAACCCCAAACATCAAATGGTTCAATAACAAGTGAATAATTCATAGGCATTTCCTGATGTCGACCAACATTACCAATTCTTTGACATTCATCACAAGAAAGGACAAACTTACGTGCATCTTTGTGTTTGCAGTTCTGTCTCCCGCATGGTGTCCTCCGTATGCCTCGGAGTGACACTTCTGTAGGATTTGTTCCTGTTCATGCTCAGGTACACAACGTCTAATAACACCATATACTCCTTCTTTATATAAATGTGGGTCATCCCAAAAGTAATGTCTTAAATCAAAGAAGAACTTTTTCTTTTGTTGGTATGTGAAACTAGGTGGTATATATTTAGCAATGATGTAATTAGCATAGTCTGCATACCAAGGTGTGTTATGAGAAGCATTTATCACAGCTATTTGTTCATCAGGAAAATCATCATTAATAGGGAGTGGGTCATCAAGAACATTTTCCATTCTAGACAAATTATCTGCTACGGGGTTCTCAGCTCCCTTTCTATCAACGATATGCAAATCAAATTCTTGTAGCAAAAAAACCCACCTAATAAGTCTAGGTTTAGCATCTTTCTTTTCCATAAGATATTTAGTAGCAGCATTATCAGTGTGAATAGTAACTTTGGATTCAACAATGTAAGATTTGAATTTATCACATGCAAACACAACTGCTAAAAATTCTTTCTCAGTAGTAGCATAATTTCTTTGAGCACTGTCTAGAGTTTTACTAGCATAATGAATAACATTCAATTTCTTATCAAGTCTTTGACCTAGAATAGCACCAACAGCATAATCACTAGCATCACACATAATCTCAAAGGGTAGGTTCCAATCAGGTGGTTGAACAATAGGTGCAGAAATTAAGGCTTTCTTAAGTATTTCAAAGGTTTCTACGCAATCATCATCAAAAACAAATGGAACATCTTTCTGCAAGAGATTAGTAAGAGGCCTAGAAATTTTAGAGAAGTCCTTTATAAACCTCCTATAGAAACTAGCATGACCGAGGAAACTTCTTATACCTTTGGTATCTTTAGGGCATGGCATTATTTCAGTTGCATCAACTTTAGCTTTATCAACTTCAATACCTCTTTCAAAAAATTTATGCCCAAGGACTATACCTTCATTCACCATAAAGTGGCACTTCTCCCAATTCAAGACAAGATTAGTTTCTTCACATCTCTGCAAAAATCGATCAAGGTTGCTTAAGCAATCATCAAAAGAAGTTCCGTAAACGGAAAAATCATCCATGAAAACCTTAACAATCTTTTCACAAAAGTCAGAGAATATAGCAGTCATACATCTTTGAAAGGTAGCAGGTGCATTACATAAACCAAAAGGCATATGATGATAAGCATAGGTTCTAAAAGGACAAGTAAATGTGGTTTTCTCTTGATCTTCTGGTGATACAGGTATTTGAGAGAAACCAGAATAACCATCTAGGAAACAGAAGTGTGTATGCTTAGATAATGTTTCTAACATTTGATCAATAAAAGGCAAGGGGTAATGATCTTTCCTAGTAGCTTTATTTAATTTCCTGAAATCAATTACCATCCAATAACCAGTTACGATTCTTTGTGGGATAAGTTCATTTTTATCATTAAGAACAACAGTAATACCTCCTTTCTTAGGAACACAATGAACATGACTTACCCATCTACTATCAGCTATGGGATAAATTATACCTGCCTCCAGAAGCTTTAATATTTCAGTTCTTACCACATCCTTCATTTTAGGATTCAGCCTTCTTTGATGATCAACAATGGGTTTAGCATCTGGCTCCATATGAATTTTATGTTAACATAGAGTGGGACTAATGCCCTTAAGATCATCGCGAGTATATCCAATAGCAGCATGGTGCTTCTTCAGAGTTTTATGTAATCTCTTTTCTTCATGCTCTGAAAGGTTAGCACTAATAATAGCAGGATATATCTTCTTTTCATCAAGATAAGCATATTTAAGCGTATCAGGAAATTGCTTTAATTCAAACACAGGATCACCCTATTGCCTTGTGGGCAACTGGTGGGTCCCCTCCAGTATCTATTTTCTCCAGTATTTTTTTTATATTCAATAAAAAATCTCTGTGAAGTTTCAAGTCAATTGGAGCTCTGTAGGATAGGTATGTCTGCTGTAGCTATTTCAGGTCCAGAATTCTAGCTGCCGGTATTCTCCCTCTTCATATAAATCTTGCAAATTAAGAGAGAAAATGCATAAGAATTGCATCATAAAGTGAAATAATGATCAAATACATTATAAATAACAGTAGGAAATCATGATGCAAATTGGACGTATCATCACCATCCCTCCTTTGTCTTTGGATTTTGAAGTCCTTTACTTCAAACAGAAACAAGGAGAAAATTTAAAAGATGCTTGGCATAGGATAATGGAATCTTATTGTGTTTGCACCATAAAAGGAGATATGAAAATTTTGTTGCGAATTTTTATGTAGGGCTAACTATGCCAAATAGACAACTCTTGGATTTTGCTACTAAAGAAAATTTCATTGATAGTGATCCTAATACTGCTTATGAATTAATAGAAGTAATAGTGGGAACACCACCCTTGCAAAAATGATCTAATTATACCCAAGAAGGGATTCAAATTTTGGAAAAGTTCGGAGACATAAAAAATATTTGGTTGAATTACAAAAGTCTAATGAACCCCTTAAAAATGTTAGTGGCAACCTCAATCGTATGAATAATCTCCTCACTATTTGCAACAAGAGGCTAGACACTTTAGATAATAGAATTACCTTATTCTCTGAAAGCAATGGGAAGCGCAAAGAGTCTCCCAAGTTCGAGAGCAACCCACCTAAATTAGCAAAAACTAAGGATGACAACACTTGAAACTATGCATTATGCCTAGCTAGGGGCATAAAACGATAGCGCTTGTTGGGAGGCAACCCAATGAATAAAATAAATTTTTGTTTTACCTTCTGTTTTGTGTGTTTACACAATTATAGCCTCTATTATGATTGTGTTTTTATCTTTTAATTAGTGTTTGTGCCAAGTAATGCATTTGGGATGATTTGGAAGATAGTATAATTGATGCTGTTTAAAAACAGAAACTTTTGCGTCAAGTGCTGGAATTTTGATTTTTTTGCTGGTACGTCAGAACCTTCGGAATTTTTTACACAATATTGATATATGAATTTCCCACGTTGTCCTATTTTTTCAGAATTTTTGGAATTATAGAAGTATGACGTTAATTCAGATCTTTACAGACTGTTCTATTTTAGACAGATTCTGTTTTTGTTGCATAGTTTGCTTATTTTTGAGGAATCTATGAATCGTATCGGGGGGTATGAGTCATGGAGAAGTTGGAGTACAATAGCATTATGCCAATATTAAATATGAATCAATTTACAACAGCACCTAAAGTTTAAGATTTATTTGTTATACTAACGGATCTCACGAGGTTTCTGTTGAGTTTTGTGTGCTGAAGTTTTCAAGTTTTGGGTGAGACTACGATGGATAAAGGAATAAGGAGTGGCATGAGCCAAAGATTGGGGATGCCCATGCCACCCCAAGGTAATATTCAAGGAAGACTCAAGCGTCCAAGCTTGGGGATGCCCCGGAAGGCTAAGAACCCACAAGTATAGGGGATCAATTGTAGCTTTTTCGATAAATAAGAGTGTCGAACCCAACGAGGAGCTAAAGGTAGAATTAATATTCCCATCAAGTTCTATCGACCACCGATACAACTCTACGCACACTTAACGTTTGCTCTACCTAGAACAAGTATGAAACTAGAAGTACTTTGTAGGTGTAATGCTAGAACTACTTTGCACGAATAAAACTAGGAGTACTTTGCGAGATAATAAAAGTTAGTTGTTTAGTAGAAAGCTTTTGTAACACAAGAAAAAGATTTGTCCCTAGGCAATCGATAACTAGAGCAGTAATCAGTATTGCAATTTTATATGAGGGAGAGGCATGAGCTAACATACTTTCCGTACTTGGATCATATGCAGTTACGATTGGAACTCTAGCAAGCATCCGTAACTACCAAAGATCATTAAGGTAAAACCCAACTAGAGCATTAAGTAACAAGTCGTCTTTACTCCCATACGCAACAACCCCCTTACTCGGGTGTAAGCTTCTGTCACTCTAGCCACCCACTATAAGAGAATTATGAACGTATTGCAAACCCTACAGCGGGAATCCCTCACGCTTGCACGACACGGAGGGCACCGTAGGACAGAACCAAAATAAAACATACAACTCAAACGAATCACGATCATCAATCAACCCATAGGACAAAACGAATCTACTCAAACATCATAGGATTGCCACATATCATTGGATAATAATATATAGCATTAAGCACCATGTTTAAGTAGAGATTACAGTAGGGAGAAGAGGTGTTACACCACTGCATAGAGGGGGAGAGAGTTGGTGTTGACGGCGGCGAAGTTGTTGGTGTAGATCGCCATCACGATGGTTGCCCCGGCGGCGTTACGGCGCCACCGAGAGAGAGGGGGAGAGAGCCCCCTCCTCCTTCTTATTCCTTGGCCTCCCCCCTAGATGGGAGGAGAGTTTCCCCTCTGGTCCATGGCCGCCATGGCTCCCGGAGGGGAGGAGCCCCTCCGAGATTGGATCTCTCTCTCTGTTTCTCTTCTATCTCGCATCTGTTTTCTGACCCCTTCACCGTTTTTATATTCCCGGAGATCCGTAACTCCGATTGGGTTGAAATTTTGAGGGGATTTTTCTATGGAAATTATCTTTCTTGCGGCAAAAGAAGGGCCCCAACCGACGTTCGAGGGAGTCACAAGGCAACACGGCGTGACCCCCTGGGCCGCGCCCTGTTGCCTTGTGGCCACCTCGGGCACCATCTTGCATTGATTCTTCTTCCTAAAAATCACATATATTCCAAAATAATTCTCCGTAAAATTTTATCGCGTTTGGACTTCGTTTGATATGGATTTTCTGTGAAACAAAAAACAAGCACAAAACAGGAACTGGCACTGGGCACTGGATCAATATGTTAGTCCCAAAAAATAATATAAAATGTTGCCAAAAGTATATGAAAGTTGTAGAATATTGGCATGAAATAATCAAAAATTATAGATACGACGGAGACGTATCAGCATCCCCAAGCTTAATTCCTACTCGTCCTCGAGTAGGTAAATGATAAAAAGATAATTTTTGATGTGGAATGCTACCTAGCATAATCTTGATCATGTAATCTAATCATGGTATGAATATTAAGACATGAGTGATTCAAAGCAATAGTCTACAATTTGATATAAAGACATCAATACTCAGGCATACCAACAAAAAATTATGCCTTTCAAAATAAAAATGCTAAAGAAAGTTATCCCTACAAAATCATATAATCTTGTCATGCTCCATCTTCTTAACATAAAGTATTTATCATGCACTACCCCGATGACAAGCCGAGCAATTGGTTCATACTTTTTAACGCGCTTCAGCTTTTTTAACCCCCACGCAATACATGAGCGCAAGACATGGATATAGCACTATGGATGGAATAGAGTATAATGGTAGAGATTAATAAGGAGAAGTCAAAAAGGGAGAAAGTCTCGCATCCACTAGGCGGATCAATGGGCTATGGAGATGCCCATCAATCGATATCAATGCGAGGAGTAGGGATTGCCATGCAACGGATGCACTAAGAGCTATAAGTGTATGAAATCTCAAACTGAAAACTAAGTGGGTGTGCATCCAACTTGCTTGCTCATGAAGACCTCAGGCATTTGAGGAAGCCCATCATCGGAATATACAAGCCAAGTTCTGTAATGAAAAATTCCCACTAGTATATGAAAGTGACAACATAGGAGACTCTCTATATGAAAAACATGGTGCTACTTTGAAGCACAAGTATGGAAAAGGATAGTAACACTGCCCCTTCTCTCTTTTTCTCTCATTTCTTTTTTTTCTTTTTCTTTCTTTTTTTCCTTTTTTTTCATGGGCTCTTTTTGGCCTCTTTTATTTATTTATTTCCTCACTAGGACAATGCTCTAATAATGATGATCATCATACTTCTATTTACTTACAACTCAAAATTCCAACTCGATACTAGAACAAATATGACTCTATATGAATGCCTCTGGCAGTGTACCAGGATGTGCAATGATCTAGCATAGAAAAGATATCAAAAAACGGACAAGCCATGAAAATATCATGCTAGCTATCTTACAATCATGCAAAGCAATATGACAATGAATTCTCAAGTCATGTATATGATGATGATGGAAGTTGCATGGCAATATATCTCGGAATGGCTATGGAAATGCCATAGTAGGTAGGTATGGTGGCTGTTTTGAGGAAGATATGAGGAGGCTTATGTGTGATAGAGCATATCATATCACGGGGTTTGGATGCACCGGCGAATTTGCACCGACTCTCGAGGCGAGAAAGGGCAATGCACGATACCGAAGAGGCTAGCAAATTGCGGAAAGGTGAGAGTGCGTATAATCCATGGACTCACATTAGTCATAAAGAACTCACATACTTATTGCGAAAGTTTATTAGCCCTTGAAGCAAAGTAGTACTACGCATGCTCCTAGGGGGATATATTGGTAGGAAAAGACCATCGCTTGTCCCCGACCGCCACTCATAAGGTAGACAATCTAGAATAAATCATGCTCCAACTTCTTAACATAACGACAGACCATACGTGCATGCTTCGGGAATCACATACCTTAACACCAATATTCTTACTAAACCACAATCATTCACTAGTACCTCCCACATATTACCGTCTCAATATCGCCAAACTATTGCAAGGAATCAAACTTATCATATTCAGTGATCTACAAGTTTTATGTAGGATTTTATGACTAACCATGTGAATGACCAATTCGTGTTGACTCTCTAAATAGATATAAGTGAAGCATGAGAGTTTTAATTCTTTCTAAAAAAGACCACACTCTAATAAATATAAGTGAAGCAAAATAGCATTCTACAAATAACGGTTTTCTATATATAGAGAAACAGGCATCCAAACTTCAAATAATATAAGTGAAGCACATGAAGCATTCTATAAAGCCGTTCTCGAAAGATATAAGTGAAGTGCATAGAGCATTGCATAAATCAACCAAGTACTATCTCATACCATCATGGTGCATAAAATAAAAGGGAAAAATAAACACAAAAGATGCTCCAAGAATTTACGCATATCATGTGAACAAAACAAAAACCAAGACATACCGATAATTGTCGAAGAAAGATGGGATGCCTTCCGGGGCATCCCCAAGCTTAGACGCTTGAGTCTCCTTGAATATTTACTTCGGGTGCCTTGGGCATCCCCAAGATTGAGCTCTTGTCTCTCCTTATTCTCCTCGTATCGATACCTCCTCGATCTTCGAACACTTCATCCACACAAAACTTAACCGTACTTTTTATTAGAGAGGTTAGTACATATAACATCAAATCCCATCATGTCCTGCAGTAACATTATTGTATAATTATAATCAAACATTACCCACTGTATGCTCTCACAATTCTATGGCTCCCAAGTCAATGGGGCTCAAGAAGATTTCAAACATACGCAAATAAAGAAACTATAACAGCAATCTGTGAAAACAGGATAGTCTGTAAGATGCAAATTAAACATATACTTCTGTAACTCATTTTTTTTTTGAAAAATTAGGACAAAATATGTTTTTTGCATATAAGTACTGTGTAAAAATTTCTGAATTTTTTCACGCTCTAGTAAATTATCAAAATTCAAGCACTACAGCAAAAGTTTCTGTTTTTTCACAGCACACACCAAACAAGCAATTTAAACATCCTAAAGTTAAATCTTGGCACATTATTTTTATAATACAATGGATTTGTACAAGGGGATAATTATTTTTGTTGAAAAGTTTCTGTAATCAAGGTTCACAAAGTTTCCATGGGCATGAACAAAGTTCAAGGCATGCTCCCACTTCAACGGTGCTCGTCTTTCTCACTTTCACTTTTCTTTTTGAAAAAGTTTTAGGTTCCCCTCTATATTTTTTTGTTTTTAAAATTTTTAAAAGCACACAACAGAATAAAATGAATCTCTAAAACTTCCGGGTTGTCTCCCAAGCAGCGCTTTCTTTGAAGCCATTAAGCTAGGCATAAAGTGCTCAAGTAATTGATCCACCCGGATCCCAAGGTATATCAAAGCCAATTTTAATTAACAATGATTTATAATTTAGTAATGAGCACAAAGCAACATATATCATGCAATAACGAAGTCTAATTCTCTTCCTATGCATCGGCATGTCATAGAAGAACAATTCATGCACACAAAATAAAGGCCGATACATAGCATAAGTAGTTTCTTGCAATTTTATCGTATTGGAAACATAGAGAGGCGGAGATGTAGTTCATCTCTCATAATAATTGCAAGTAGGAGCAGCGAGCACATGCATATTATATCCATCAAAATCATCATGTGCAATAGTAAAATGCAACCCATCAATATAATCCTTAATAAGTGCAAACTTCTCCGATATAGTGTAGTTGGGAGAATTCAAAAAGATAATAGGACTATCATGTGTGGGTGCAGTAGCAACAATTTCATGTTTAACATAAGGAACTATAGCAAGTTCATCTCCATAAGCATAATTCAAATTGGCATCATGGCCACAAGCATAGCAAGCATCAATTTCATCAAAAATGGATATTTCAAACGAATCAAAGGGATCATAGCATTCATCCTTCGGTAAGCACGAAGGGAAATTAAACAATGTGTGAGTTGAAGAGTTACTCTCATTAGAAGGTGGGCACGTGTAGCTAATCCACTCTTCCTCCTTTTGTTCTTCGCTCTCCTCGTCATCTTTTTCATCTAATGAGCTCACAATTTCAGCAATTTCTTCTTCCATAGATTCCTGCAAAATATTAGTCTCTTCTTGGACAGCGGAGACCTTCTCAAGAAATGCATGAATATTGGCATTGTATTCATAATTCTCATAGAAATATTTAAGTATAACATAATTTCCAGATCTGTAAAGAGCATCATCACAACCTTCATACTCTTCAAACAAAGATTCAATTTCATAAGCAGCCTTAAAAGCAACAAATTATTCTATTTCTTCCACATCATAGTAATCATATATACCCTTAGCATAAGAAGCCAAGGTTTCATTATCATTAAATTCACATTGAAAAGGGAGATGTGGAACCTCCATCTTAGAGCAACAAGTATAATCATATCTTAAGCATGAATTCCAAGCATACCAACGCAACATTTTAATTTGATCCCATAAATGTTTCCCTTTTTGAGTTAAGCGATAATCCCTAAAGTATTTCTGGTGATCCAAAGTATCTCCCATTATCAAGTTGAATGGAGATTTATCAGGATTATCAAAGTAGTATTTAATATTTTCCACATAACCAGCATCGAGGGTTTTAGGAGGTTCCCCATCTCCATGAGTAGGAAGTACAACTATTTTTTTTGGTGTTTTGTGTTCCATATCCATAACTAAAGATATAAAACAACTTAGAACAGAAAATAAAAACTACTTAGTGATAAATCAAACAAGCACACACGAGAATATCAACCCCATGCTATTGCTCCCTGGCAACGGTGCCAGAAAAAGGTATTGATAACCCACAAGTGTAGGGGATCAATTGCAGATTTTTCAATAAATAAGAGTGGCAAACCCAACGAGGAGCTAAAGGTAGAATTAATATTCCCTTCAAGTTCTATCGACCACCGATACAACTCTACGCACACTTAATGTTTGCTCTACCTAGAACAAGTATGAAACTAGAAGTACTTTGTAGGTGTAATGCTAGAACTACTTTGCAAGAATAAAACTAGGAGTACTTTGTGAGATAATAAAAGTTAGTTGTTTAATAGAAAGCTTTTTTAACACAAGAAAATGATTTGTCCCTA
Source organism: Elymus sibiricus (assembly GCA_039707655.1). Lineage (NCBI taxonomy): Eukaryota > Viridiplantae > Streptophyta > Magnoliopsida > Poales > Poaceae > Elymus > Elymus sibiricus. The sequence continues at coordinate 192,145,874 of CM077670.1, forward strand.
GGCAATCGATAACTAGACGAGTAATCATTATTGTAATTTTATATGAGGGAGAGGCATGAGCTAACATACTTTTTGTACTTGGATCATATCCACTTATGATTGGAACTCTAGCAAGCATATGCAACTACCAAAGATCATTAAGGTAAAACCCAACCATAGCATTAAGTAACAAGTCCTCTTTACTCCCATACGCAACAACCCCCTTACTCGGGTGTAAGCTTCAGTCACTCTAGCCGCCCACTATAAGAGAACTATGAACGTATTGCAAACCCTACAGCGGGAATCCCTCACGCTTGCGTGACACGGAGGGCACCGTAGTACAGCACCAAAATAAAACATATAACTCAAACCAATCACGATCATCAATCAACCCATAGGACAAAACGAATCTAGTCAAACATCATAGGATTGCCACATATCATTGGATAATAATATATAGTATTAAGCACCATGTTTAGGTAGAGATTACTGCGGGGAGAAGAGGTGTTACACCGCTGCATAGAGGGGGAGAGAGTTGGTGTTGACGGCGGCGAAGTTGTTGGTGTAGATCGCCGTCACGATGGTTTCTCTGGCGGCGTTCCGGTGCCACCGGGAGAGAGGGGGAGAGAGCCCCCCTCCTTCTTCTTCATCCTTGCCCCCCCCTAAATGGGAGGAGAGTTTCCCCTCTGTTCCATGGCCGCCATGGCTCCCGGAGGGGAGGAGCCCCTCCGAGATTGGATCTCTCTCTCCATTTCTCTTTTGTTTCACGTCTGTTTTCTGACCCCTTCACCGTTTTTTATATTCCTGGAGATCCGTAATTCTGATTGGGCTGAAATTTTGAGGGGATTTTTCTCTGAAAATTATCTTTCTTGCGGCGAAAGAAGGGACCCAACCGACGTTCGAGGGAGTCACAAGGCAACACGGCGCGACCCCCTGGGCCGCGCCCTGTTGCCTTGTTGCCACCTCGGGCACCGTCTTGCATTGATTCTTCTTCCTAAAAATCACATATATTCCAAAATAATTTTCCGTAAAATTTTATCGCGTTTGGACTTCGTTTGATATGAATTTTTTGTGAAACAAAAAACAAGCAAAAAACAGTAATTGACACTGGGCACTGGATCAATATGTTAATCCCAAAAAATAATACAAAATGTTGCCAAAAGTATATGGAACTTGTAGAATGTTGGCATGAACAATCAAAAATTATAGATACGACAGAGACATATCAAAGGCATCCCCTCTTTCGTCTACAATCTATCGGTAACTCACTTGGAGCTATATTTTTATTCATCACATGATATGTGTTTTACTTGGAGCGTATTGTGCTATAGTTTGTTTGCTTTTGTTTGCTTTTTAGTTTGTCACAATTATCTTTGCTGAACACACCTTTTTTGAGAGGGACACACATTATTCAAGATTTTTTAGAATACTCTATGTGCTTCACTTATATCTTTTGAGCTAGGTAGTTGCTCTAGTGCTTCACTTATATCTTTTAGAGCACGGCGGTGGTTATATTTTAAAGAAATAGTTGCACTCTCATGCTTCACTTATATCTTTTTGAGAGTCTAATGAATAGCAATGGTAATATGCACGGGTTATGAATTTGGTCCTAATATGATAGGTATTAAAGAGGGATATAATAAAAACTTTTATGTAGATCACTGAATATGATAAGTTTGATTCCTTGCAATAGTTTTGCAATATTAAGATGGTAATATGTGGGAGGTGTTAGTAGATAATTGTGGTTTAGTAAGAATATTGGTGTTAAGGTTTGTGATTCCTGAAGCATGCACGTATGGTCTGTCGTTATGCTAAGAAGTTGGAGCATGATTTATTATTGATTGTCTTCCTTTGTGTGGCGGTCGAGGGCGCACGATGGTTAACTCCTACCAACCTCCCCCCTTGGGGCATGCGTAGTAGTACTTTGCTTCGAGGGCTAATAAAATTTCACAATAAGTATGTGAGTTCTTTATGACTAATGTGTGTCCATGGATTATAGGCACTCTCACCTTTCCGCAATTTGCTAGCCTCTTCGGTATCGTGCATTGCCCTTTCTCACATCGAGAGTCGGTGCAAACTTCGCCGGTGCAGCCAAACCCCGTGATATGATACACACTATCACACATAAGCCTCCTTATATCCTCCTCAAAACAGCCAGCATACCTACCTATCATGGCATTTCCATAGCCATTCCGAGATATATTGCCATGCAACTTCCACCGTTCCATTTTTTTATGACACACACCATCATTGTCATTTTGCTTTGCATGATCATATAGCTGACATAGTATTTGTGGCTCAGACACCATTCATCATTTTTATAAATGTTACGCTAGTATCATTGCATATCCTAGTACACCGCCAGAGGCATTCGTATAGAGTCATATTTTTGTTCTAGTTTCGAGTTGTAATTTTCTTTTGAGTTGTAAGTAAATAGAAGTATGATGATCATCATTATTAGAGCATTGTCCTAGTGAGGAAATAAATAAATAAAGAGAAAAAAGAGGCCAAAAAGAGCCCACAAAAAAAAGGAAAAAAAAGAAAAGAAAAATGAAAAGAGAGAAAAAGAGAGAAGGGGCAGTGTTACTATCCTTTTCCATACTTGTGCTTCAAAGTAGCACCATGTTTTTCATATAGAGAGTCTCCTATTTTCTCACTTTCATATACTAGTGGGAATTTTTCATTATAGAACTTGGCTTGTATATTCCAATGATGGGCTTCCTCAAATGCCCGAGGTCTTCATGAGCAAGCAAGTTGGATGCACACCCACTTAGTTTTCATGTTGAGCTTACATACACTTATAGCTCTTAGTGCATCTGTTGCATGGCAATCCCTACTCCTCGCATTGACATCAATTGTTAGGCATCTCCATAGCCCGTTGATTAGCCGCATCGATGTGAGACTATATTCTTCTTTTTGACTTCCCCTTTATTAATCTCTATCACCACATTCTATTCTACCCATAGTGCTATATCAATGGCTTGCGCTCATGTATTGCGTGGGGGTTGAAAAAGCTGAAGCGCGTTAAAAAGTATGAACCAATTGCTTGGCTAAAACCGGGGTTGTGCATGATAAATACTTTGTGTTAAGAAGATGGAGCATGACAGGATTATATGATTTTGTAGGGATAACTTTCTTTAGCATTTTTATTTTGAAAGACATGATTGTTTAATAGTATGCCTGAGTATTGATGTCTTTATATCAAATTATAGAGTATTGCTTTGAATCATTCGGATCTTATTATTCATACCGTAAGAGAGATTACATGATGAAACATGTTAGGTAGCATTCCACATAAAAAATTCTATTTTTATCATTTACCTACTCGAGGACGAGCAGGAATTACGCTTGGGGATGCTTGATACGTCTCCAACGTATCTATAATTTTTGATTGTTCCATGCTATTATAGTATCAATCTTGGATGTTTTTTACATGCAATTATATATCTTTTTTGGGACTAACCTATTAACCTAGTGCCCAGTGGCAGTTGCTGTTTTCTGCTTGTTTTTTGGTTTTTCAGGAAATCAGTACCAAACTAAGTCCAAATGCCACGAAACGTTTTGACAATTTTTTTCTGGACAAAAGAGACCCTGGAAGCTTCGGGAGGAAGCCAGAAGCTTCATGAGGAAGCCACAAGGCAACAGGGCGTGGCCCCAAGGGGCGCCCTGATGCCTTGTGGGCCCCTCGTGGCTCCTTTTGACCTAATTCCACTTCTATAAATTCTCAAATATTCGAAAACCATCAGAGAGCCAGAAGAGAAAACCCTACTGCCGCCGCAAACCTCTGTTCTTCCGCGATCCCATCTGGAGGCCTTTTCCGGTACTCTGCCGGAGGGGGAATCGATCACGGAGGGCTTCTACATCAACCTTGCTGCCCTTCCGATGATGTGTGAGTAGTTTACCACAGACCTATGGGTCCATAGCTAGTAGCTAGATGGCTTCTTCTCTCTCTTTGATCTTCAATACCATGTTCTCCTCGATGTTCTTGGAGTTCTATCCGATGTAATCTTCTTTTGCGGTGTGTTTGTTGGGATCCGATGAATTGTGAGTTTATGATCAGATTATTCACGAAAAATATTTGAGTCTTCTCTGAACTCTTTTATGCATGATTGTTATAGCTTTGTATTTCTCTCAGATCTATCGATTTGGTTTGGCAACTAGATTGGTTTATCTTGCAATGGGAGAGGTGCTTTGTGATGGGTTCAATCTTGCGGTGCTCAATCCCAGTGACAGAAAGGGACATGACACGTATTTGTATTGTTACCATTAAGAATTAAAAGATGGGGTTTAATCATATTACTTGAGTTTACTTTGTCTACATCATGTCATCTTGCTTAAGGCGTTACTCTATTTCATACTTAATACCCTAGATGCATGCTGGATAGCGGTCGATGGGTGGAGTAATAGTAGTAGATGCAGGCAGGAGTCGGTCTACTTGTCTCGGACGTGATGCCTATATACATTATCACTGCCATGAATCCGTCATAATTATTTGCTTTTCTATCAATTGCCCAACAGTAATTTGTTTACCCACCGTATGTTCTGTGCTCGAGAGAGAAGCCTCTAGTGAAAACTATGGCCCCCAGGTCTACTTTTATCATATATTAAAATCCAAAAATACCTTGCTGCAATTTATTTACTTTTATTTTATTTTGCAATTTATATTTCTATCTATAACTATCAGAATTAATCCTTGCAAATAACCGCTAAGAGGATTGACAACCCTCTTATTTGCGTTGGGTGCAAGTGTTTGCTTTTCTGTGTGTAGGTGCTGCTAAAGGGATTTTGTGTGGTTCTCCTACTGGATTGATAACCTTGGTTCTTAACTGAGGGAAATACTTATCTCTACTATACTGCATCATCCTCTCCTCTTCGGGGAAATACCAACACAGTCTACAAGTAGCACCCGTCCATCCCTGCCTGCCCTCCAGCAGGCGTCCATGGGGTGGACCGAAGAGATGGAGGCGTCCTTGACGGGCTCCACCATTGCTGCTGAGCACCGCATCCTTCTAGGCGCGGCACTACAAAATTACCGGTCCATGGAGGCCGGAATAAGGGAGGCCTTCAAGGGCCTCTATGAAGGCTTTGAGGTAACCTTTCATCACCTTTTGAGATTAGGTCAACGCATAGAGCTTGTTAGTACTAGATATATCCAGTAGCCTTAAGCGAATAGGTGAAAAGCATTTTGTCTAAAGACTTATACCACTGTAGATACTTATCACAAGCGTATATCCACAGTAGCCCTCGAGGCCTGAGTTAGATGCGAAAATCTTACTCGGGGATCTTAGGGAGAAATGATAGTGTAATAAAGTGAATGCACAGTAGCCCCCGAGACCCTGATCGGATACACAAAGCTGACCAGGGGATCGATATCATCCGAGGAAGCTAAAATGTAATTTTCAGGTTTCGGCCTCCGTTTCAGTGGCCAACTCGAAAGAGTTGGAAGAACTGAACCATAAGCTTGATAGGTCCGAGAAGGACATGGATCTGCTTAAGAAGCAGATGGAGCAATCTCAAGGTAAATACCAAAAGCTTAAGTACCTTAATGTTGTACTTTGAGTTATGATGCAGCTGGTTTGAGCTCTAAATCATGTATTAATGTGTGTGTAGCTTCCACCACAAAGCTTGAAGCGCTCCGGTCCGAGCTGAAAAAAGGTCGGCAGGAAGCCGAGCAGCAGAAGGTTGCGGCGAAGTAGGCCAGCGATGAGCTGGCCACGGAGAAAGAGGCCAGTGCGAAGCATGCGGCCCGAGTCATGGAGGTCGAAGAGACCTAGAGGGGCTGTACAAGCAGCGCGACGCCCTCCAGGAAGAAAACAACAAGCTAGCCTCCGAGCTCGAAATACCGAGCTCGGCCAGTAAGGAGGCCACGACCCAGGCTAGGGCGGATGGCAAAGTGCTTCAACAAGTGAAGCAGATTGCCGCTGGTAAGTGATGCGGAGCATCCCAAGGCCATCCCCATGGATTCACCTTCGTCTCCTCAAGTACCACAAGGACCTATGACACGAGCACGTGCAAGAGCCATCAAGAACGAGGTGACATCTCTCCTCTCGCAACTTTCCTTCGAATCACATGAGACATGGATGCTACCTCAAGCGGAGACCCTTTGCATACTCACGTACCAAGGAACCCATCATGTAGAAGCTAAGGAACAAGGCCGAGTGAAGAAGGAAGGAGAACGCAAAGACGGAGAAGGAACAGAGCAAGTCAGCGCTTACTCGGATGATCCGGTGGCCGCCCGGACGATCCGGACCAAGCCCGGACGATCCAGACCGCCGCTCGGACGATCCGGCCAAGACGCGCACCGAGGACAGAACTGGCCCAGATGAAGCCGGCTCATCCGGACCCCGGCCCGGATCATCCGGCCCCGCCCGGACGTCCGAACAATGCCCCGGACATCCGGACCCCCCTGCAACCAATTCGACACATCCAGACGTCCGGACGACGCCTCGGATCATCCGGACCCCCGACGCCCGAATCATCCGAACCGCCGCCCGGATCGTTCGGACCCCTCCTGCGCATATGACTTGGGCCCGAGGCCCATGTAACCCTTTCATCCCCTAGACTATATAAACTCCTCCTCCACTACGTTTTAGGGTTAGCAAAGTAGTTGGCTCTTTGAGATAGAGCTTTGCTCATCCATACCTCTCCCATGGAGATCAAGACCTCCGTGAGACCCATGTGAGAAGATCCACTCCGGATTCAAGACCTCAACTCCTCTACGGATTTGGATGAACTAGCTACCGTGTATCCTCTCGTGTTGACTTTGGATCGTGTATCCTCGTATGTGAATGTGGATCTAGTGGATGTGTGATTTGGATTGTGTCAATTGAGTGATTTGTTCTTGTGTTCTTCTCTCAATTTGCCTTTTCCCCCTCCAAGTGTGAAAAGATCGACGAACTAGGGTTCCACCCTACATCATCTTGGATCAGAGCCACGTTGATTCACACATTGGAGTATTTCCCCTCCACTTTCTAGCCTCAATTTTGTTGTTTTTGCCCAATTTCGAAAATTCCCACAAAAATAGCCATACCATTTTTTTGTGATTTGTTGGTTTGATGATGTTTTGTTGATTTTGATCCGTGGATTCGTTGTGTTGCAAGTGGATCTACCCTTCCCCACCATCCCCACCACGAAACCTACCCCAAAATCCCACGAATTTCACTTTTTCTCCACGATTTCGAGTTCTTCCCGAGCCTCACCCGCGAGCAGTTGACCTGCCCGGATCATTCGGCCGGACACCCAGATCATCCGGCCGTCGCCCGGATCAGCCGGACCAGGACCCGGATCATTCGGCTTCCTCTGACCGAAACTGATTTTTTTTTCAGAAAAATTTCAGCCACCGCCACCTCTTCCGCTTAGCCATTCCGAGCCCCACCATAGCTTATCCGCCAATCCCTCGACACCTAGACCACCACCACATTCCACTACCACCATTTGACTTTGCCATTTGAGATTTTGAGTTGCGGTTTTCCATTTCCTAGGGTGTTTCAGCTAACTAGGAACGGCTCGACATCGGCTTCACCGCCACTCATCATCGCCACAGACTCGACATCGACAACCACTGACTCACCATCATGACACCACCACCGTAAGCAAGGATGGTAGCCTCGACGAAAACTTGTTCATTTCCTTGCCATTGCATTGTAAACCCCAAGGCCCTCTTTTGCGTCGCTTTCCTATGAGACTAGCCATTTGAGTATTGCCGGGCAACGTTACTTGTGCACTTTAGTGATACCATTCCTCATAGCTATCATAGCGTGCATATATCATCATATCATCTCTTGTGCCAAAATTTTGTTCCCGCATATACATCATTGCTACCTTCGTAAGAGCATTTCGCATAAGTGGCCAAAGCAAAATATCAAAAGAACGAGAAGCTTTTAAGCAAAGAGAATAGAGCAACAACAAGCTTGTAGGTAATAGCCATAGCATCGCCACATTACATATCATATTTGATCATCTTGGATCATTGTGACAAGTTCACCAGGACTCATACATACAAAGCATACTTGAGATAGAAGTTGATACGTTTTGTCTCCAATAGGTTGTGCACAAGTGTCGTATCTGCCTATTAAGAAATTGTGCTAGCGTCTCTCTAGAGTTGTGCAACACGAGCGTTTTCCGTGGGTTCCACATTTTGTGCTCATTCCTTGGTTGCACGACCTCACTTATCTATCCGTGTGTGTGTTTCCGTGTCACTATTGCTATTGGTCTACTTGTTTCACTTGCAAATTTGCGAATCTTTCTCAACATTATTGATATCTTTCTAACAATTGCAGAAATTTTGTGCCACCATACTAACCAAGCTCCTCCAAAAGCTTTACTTGTGTAGGTGTGAGATTGACACGATCCGGTACCAATTGCACTATTTCCATAATACCATATTGGGTGATCATTGATCCATCTTCAACATTGGATAAGGTACATTGGTCTAGTTCGTTCCTTTCTTCCACTAACACTTGTTTGAGAATCATGGATAGGCCGAGCACTTCTACAAATCCTCTCTTCGATGAGCAAGATGATGCACCAAACGACTACGTCACCAAGACTCACCTCTTTGGCGTCCAACGAGCATTACATCAAGAAAGTGAAGCTTTGGGCGAACGCATCGAACAACTCGCCTCAGACTTTCGACAAACCCTTCATGACAAGCTATCATCTCAAATGGAAGAGTTTCAAACCATGATGGTCAACTGCGCTTCTTCCACTTTGTCTACTTCAAGATCAAGACGGCGCCACTCGAGCCGATATTCTTCGGACACTTCTTCGGATGTAAGTATTCCACGAGCACGCTCTCATCGCCCCCAAGTACATGAAGACCGGCAAGCTACAAGAAACCCATTCCATGGCAATGGTTTGCAAGACCGCCTTCGAGAGTGCGAACGACAAAACCGGCAAGCACAAGCGAACATGGACCAAGATCAAGTTCCACAACGCCAACGTCAAGGAAACCAAGATGACGACGCTCTACTACAAGAACGAAAACGCCGTGAGGAGCAAGCACTTGAAGCTCAACGTGCCCTACGCGAGGCAACTCGCAACGTCGCCGACCGCAACCGCCGTGTGTGCGAACAAGAAGAGGCCCTCCAATGAGAGCGACAAGATGATGCCGCATTACTTGAGGAGCCCCAAGAGACGAGGAACCATGCAAGAATTCCACACCCTCAACGTCAAGTAAATCAAGATGAGCACGAGCAGCAAGAACTAGAAGAGCACCCTCCACGGCAAGAACGTCATCGCCATTGCCAACAACACAATGAGGAGCGCTACGGCAAGCTCAAGTTCAACATGCCTAAATTCTCCGGTGGAAATGATCCCGAAGAATACCTTTCATGGGCATTGAAGGTCGACAAGATATTCCGTCTTCACAATTACGAAGAGGAAAAGAAGATCACCATGGCATCTCTTGAGTTCCAAGACTATGTTCTCATTTGGTGGGAGCAAGTGATCGAACGATGCCAAGAGAAGGGCGAGCCACCCATCACAACTTGGAATCAAATGAAGGATGTCATGAGAGATCGTTTTGTGCCTACACACTATAGTTGTAACCTCTTCAAGAAACTACAACTCCTCAAGCAAGGCACCAAGTCGGTTGAAGAATACTACCAAGAAATGGAGATTGCAATGATACGAGCCAACGTCAAGGAAGATGATGAACAAACTATGGCGCGTTTCTTGAATGGCCTCAACCATCCCATTAAGAAAATAGCGGACTTCCAACCATACTCCAACCTCCTCGAGCTAGTGCACCAAGCAACCAAAGCGGAGCGACAAGTACAAGAGGACTACAAGTACTCCAAGTACTCTTCCAAGACCTACGGTTCATACACTCAAGCTTCAACGACTTCAAGAACTCCTTCCACGACTCGATCTACACCAAGTATCGGTGACAAGTCAAGCTCCAAGCAAGTCACGACATCTTCGAGTCGTCCTCCTTCAAGTACATCCAAGCAAAAGCCTTCGTCATCGACACCTCCTACGGATGCCAACAAGACAAGTGACATCAAGTGCTTCACTTGCAAGGGCCGAAGCCACAAGTCATTTGAGTGCCCAACTCGATGCACAATGATCCTCAACGCCGACGGCACCTACGACTCCATGAGTGAAGATGAAATGGAAGCCCTCGACACGTGGCCATGCACCGACAAGTGAACGAAGATGAAGACACTCAAGTCTTTTGTGATAATGATTCGAGCCCCGCTCTTGTTGTCTCCAAGGTCTTGACACTTCAACAACAACGAGAGGAATACCAACGTTGCCACATCTTTCATACCAAAGCGGGTATTCAAGGACGTTCCGTCAAGGTCATCATCGACGGCGGAAGTTGCCACAATGTGGCAAGTGAAGAGTTATGTTCGAAGCTACAATTGCTCAAGAAGAAGCACCCTCGCCCTTACAAGGTCCAATGGTTAAGTGACTCCGGCACCATTCAAGTGGAGCACACCGTTCAAGTGTCCTTCAAGATTGGCGCATATGAAGACACCTTGGAGTGTGATGTGGTTCCCATGTCCGTATGCCATCTCCTCCTTGGAAGACCTTGACAATTTGACCGTGACATCACCCACAACGGACGGACCAATCACTATAGCTTCAAAATGAAGGGCAAAGAGTTCGTGCTTTGACCCATGTCGCCAAGTCAAGTCATCGCCGATAAGCAAGCATCTACCCATCGTGGAGAGACAAGTGAGCGAGTGAACCACCAAAAAGAGAGTGAGCGCCACAAACAAAAAATGAGCGACTCCACGATGAGCGACAAAAGAGATCTAGTTCTTTTAGCCACCAAAGAGACATGAGGGATGTGAGTGAGCGTCCATCGAGTGTTCTTCACTTTGTGCTTGTATGCAAAGGTGAAGCGGTGAGGACTAATACTTCACAACATCTTCCTTTAGTATTGTCTCATCTATTGCAGGAATTCGCGGATGTGTTTCCCGATGAGCTACCTCCCGGACTTCCTCCACTTCACGGAATCGAACACCGCATTGATCTCATTCCCGGCGCACCTCTACCGAACAAGGCACCTTACCGCGTCAACCCCGACGAGACCAAAGAGATACAAAGGCAAGTGCAACATCTCATGGAGAATGGGTATGTACGCGAGAGCTTGAGCCCATGTGCCGTTCTAGTAATTCTTTTGCCTAAGAAAGATGGTACCTATCACATGTGTTCCGATTGCCATCCCATAAATGCTATCACCGTTAGATATCGCCATCCCATTCCACGCCTTGATGACATGCTTGATGAACTTAGTGGAGCCACCATTTTCTCAAAAATTGACCTTAAAAGTGGCTATTATCAAATTCGCATGCAAGAAGGTGATGAATGGAAAACGGCTTTCAAAACCAAATTTGGCTTGTATGAATGGTTAGTCATGCCTATGGGTTTATCGCAAGCACCTAGCACTTTTATGCGTGTGATGCACTATGTTCTTCGCAAATATATTGGCATTTGTGTTGTGGTTTACTTTGATGACATTCTTGTGTTTAGCCAATCTCTTGAGGATCATGTGAAACACCTTAGAGATGTCTTGCAAGTTCTTAGAGACGAGTGACTTTATGCCAACATGGAAAAATGCACTTTTGGTGTTGATAAGCTTGTGTTCTTAGGCTTTGTGGTCTCATCTAAGGGTGTTCATGTTGATGAAGCTAAAATTGATTCTATTAAAACTTGGCCACAACCAACCAATTTACTTCAAGTGTGTAGCTTCCTTGGCTTAGCCGGATTTTATAGACGCTTTGTGAAGGATTTTAGCACTATTGCATCACCATTGCATGCCTTGAGTAAAAAGAATGCACCATTTGTTTGGGGTCCATCCCAAGATGCCGCATTTCATGAGCTTAAGAACTTGCTTACACATGCTCCACTACTTGCATTACCCAACTTTGACAAAACCTTTGAAGTGCATTGTGACGCTAGTGGTAATGGCATAGGTGGTGTGTTAATGCAAGAGAAGCGACCCATTGCATATTTTAGTGAGAAACTCTCCGGCGCGCAACTTAACTACCCTATCTATGACAAAGAGTTATATGCTTTAGTGAGAGTCTTGCATGTGTGGGAACATTATCTCCGTCCACATGAATTTGTCATCCATACGGATCATGAAACACTTAAGTACCTTAAGGGTCAAACTAAATTGAATAAGCGTCATGCTAAATGGAGTGAGTTCATTGAGTCATTTCCTTATGTTATCAAGTATATCAAAGGTAAGGAAAACGTTGTGGCGGACGCTCTTTCCCACAAGTGCATGTTGGTTCATCAACTTGAGTTGAATGTCATAGTATTTGAACACATTAAAGACTTGTATGCGAATGATATTTCTTTTGCGATTCCTTATGCCAAATGCCTAACGCACAAAACTTGGGAGACATACTATTTGAAGGATGATTATCTTATGTGAGCTAACAAACATTGTATTCCCGAGTCTTCTCTTCGTTTGCTACTTTTGCAAGAAGCTCATGGTGGAGGACTCATGGGACATTTTGGACGTGACAAGACATTCGCCACGCTCTCCAAGAACTATTTTTGGCCAAAGATGTTTCATGACATTTCATGCTACACCAACCGGTGCTCTACATGCCGCAAAGCTAAGTCTAAAGCTCAATCTCATGGTCTATATATGCCCCTTCCCATTCCATATAACCCATCAGACCGCGACCTAAGCTACTTTTGGAAGACACTTTGCGCCAAGCTCGGAATCAAACTACTATTCTCTTAGGCATATCATCCACAAACGGACGGCCAAACGGAGGTCACCAACCGGACGCTATCCACACTACTTCGTGTGTTGATCAAGAAGAACATAAAGGAGTGGGAGGAATGCTTACCCATCGCCGAGTATGCCTACAATCCAGCAAGACATTCGACTACTGGCAAGTCCCCCTTTGAGGTTGTCTACGGCTTCAACCCGTTGTCTCCATTGGACATCGTACCGCTACCACTCCAAGAGCGCATCAACATGGATGCGAGTGCACGAGCCACATACCTCAAGAAGGTGCATGAAGATACAAGGCACGCAATCGAGCGCCAAGTACAATGACTCGCGACCAAGGTCAACATCAACAAGCACCCCATGGTGTTCAACCCCGGAGATCTTGTGTGGCTACACCTACGCAAAGAACGCTTCCCCAAAGAACGCAAGTCCAAACTACTACCTCGAGCCGACGGACCGTTCAAGGTGCTAGCACAATACAATGACAACGCCTACAAGATTGACATCCCGCATGACAAGTACAATGTGAGCGACATCTTTAACGTCAAGGACTTATCTCCCTTCCATGGTGATGTGGATTACGATCCGAGGACGGATCTTTCCCAAGGGGGGGGGACATGATGCAGAGCATACCAAGGCCATCCCCATGGATTCACCTTCGTCTCCTCAAGTACCACAAGGACCTATGACACGAGCACGTGCAAGAGCCATCGAGAACAAGGTGACGTCTCTCCTCTCGCAACTTTCCTTCGAATCACATGAGACATGGATGCTACCTCAAGCGGAGACCCTTTGCATACTCAGGTACCAAGGAACTCATCATGGAGAAGCTAAGGAACAAGGCCGAGCGAAGAAGGAAGGAGAACGCGAAGACGGAGAAGGAACGGAGCAAGTCAGCGCTTGCTCGGATGATCCGGCCGACCGCTAGGACGATCCGGACCGCCGCCCGGACGATCCGCCTGAGGCGCGCACCGAGGACAGAACCGGCCCAGATGAAGCCGGCTCATCCGGACACCGGCCCGGATCATCCGGCCCCGCCCGGACGTCCGGACGATGCCCCGGACATCCGGACCCCCCGCAACCGATTCGACACATCCGAACGTCCGGACGATGCCCCGGATCATCTGGACCCCCAACGCCCGGATCATCCGGACCACAGCCCGGATCGTCCGGACCCCTCCCGCGCATATGACTTGGGCCCAAGGCCCATGTACCCCTTTCGTCCCCTAGACTATATAAACTCCGCCTCTACTATGTTTTAGGGTTAGCAAAGTAGTTGGCTCTTTGAGATAGAGCTTTGCTCATCCATACCTCTCCCATGGAGATCAAGACCTCAACTCCTCTACGGATTGGGATGAACTAGCTACCGTGTATCCTCTCGTGTTGACTTTGGATCGTTTATCCTCATATGTGTATGTGGATCTACTGGATGTGTGATTTGGATTGTGTCAATTGAGTGATTTGTTCTTGTGTTCTTCTCTCAATTTGCCTTTTCCCCCTCCAAGTATGAAAAGATCAATGAACTAGGGTTCCACCCTACATCAGTAAGCCATACCTGCTTTGCTGTGTTTTTGGTGACAGCAGATTTGCCCATCTTATGTAAGTCAGGAGTTCTTCATAGGCCTTTAGGGACCTTCCACGGAGTGCTTCGGACGCCGGCTCCTACTTCACCGCTCGTCCCGAGGAGTCCGTGGAGAAGACCTTCTGGGCACAATTCCAGGTGCCAGAGCATCCACCTCTTCTGAATAATCAGATGAAGTAGCTGGACGAGCTGTTCCGTACGGCACAGCAGGTGATGGAAACTTCATCAACCTCTGGCTGCAAGAGCCGATGCCGACCAGCTTCTTTGGCTTGGTGCACAGGCTGCGAAATGCAAGCCCCCAGGTCAAGAACTGGAAGCATTCGGCATGCCTGGAAGGCGCGGAGCGGGCGTATGCATCCACCATGGCGCATTATCCAAAGATCAAGCCGCTCAAGATCGCATCAGGGCCTCCAGAAGGGAAGAAGCGGACACCCGAGCAGTTCCTGGCCGAGGTTCGTGATGGTGCTCGAGTGACTGAGGCGTAGTGCAAGAAGTGTGAACTTAGGTTCTAGAACTTCCTCGGTATGCCTAGAAGAAATATGTATGAAACAAGTAATATTATGCTTATTAGTCGTTTGTATCCGACGTGTTATTTTGATTCCTGTGCGCCCGTGTTTAATCCTGAAAGTGGCCAGTCGTCGGCTTCTACCCCTTTGTAGATTGTAAGCGGGGTGTTCCTTAAAACACGTAAACCCTTAGCTGACGTCTCGGGGCCCTTAGGCGGTTTGCGTATTTAGGGAACGAGGCAATCAGACTATAGTGGCTTTATGACTTTCACTTAGTCATAGGTGTTTGAATTGTGGGGCAGTTGACCTAGCCCTCGGTGTAGTGGTGACTGGACTAGCCGAGGTACACCCATCTTAACACCTCGGTTCTTATGACAAGAACCCTTCGTTTAACGCGGCACAACCACTAACGGTTTCAAGTTTGACACTGTCAGTGGATCGCCGACCAGTTTATGCCTATCGTGACAATCGATTTTCGGCTTTCTCCACTGAGGCGCTTGACCATCTGAGTTGGAAGCACAATCGTAGTGGTTCTCCCTTGCACTCCTAGCCAAATAAAGCAGAACGTAGGAGGCAAACACAAGAGCCGGGCAACCCAATCATTGACCAAAATCACAATTCGAAGCTGATGCATATAATGCAATATCCGTGATGCCGAACAGATATCGGACTTGAACATAGGCTCGTTTTTACATCTGAGCCCCCGGTTGAAAGCCGGACTCATGTGTATATTTCGAACGGTTTCCACATTGCTACAAGGCAAAGACAGAAAAAACGACACGTAATTTTGTGCAGGGACCGACAAAAGGTCTGTTTTTTCATTCATAGGGCCTAGCCATGGTTGCCGAGCTATTACAAGAAGGAACCTTAACAGATACAGAGAGTATGTAAGAAAGAAGAAGAGAGGTTTGATACAAGGCTTTCAAAAGCGGGAGCTGTTTCCCGTGTCTTCCCTGCCGCACGTCTGCGCCTCCGTGCTGTTGAACAAACACTCCTTTACTAATCCATGGTTTAGTGAACACTGTCGGCTACTTCGCCTTGACTATGCTGAATGCATCCGAGAAGCGGGGCCCCAGACGAGGCTGGCGCCGGGGTGTGACAGCTTGACGCTGCCAAGATGTACCTGTTGTTTGGCCTTTATGTTGCCGAAGAGATAACCAGATTTCGGGTGCTCGGATGTTCCGAAATAGCACACCCCCTTTTATCAATTTATGCTCCCCAGTCTCCCATGGAATTTTAAGTGCAAAATTATGTACTCGAGGCACGTAGTCTGCTACCAGAAGAAGGGAACTGGGGAGCACGCGTCCCTATTTAGGATTGACGCGAGTTTGGCCAGGGGCCGTGGTAATAGTACGTACGCGCTTTGAAGAGCTTGGTAGGGTCTGCCGAGCTGTACGTTAGGCGGCTTCCTCGGCCGCCTGGAAATCAGTTATGAAGGCCGCTGTCTGCTATTCTGTCCGTAGGGAGGTCTCCGTGTTACCATTAATGGTAATGACACCGTGGGGCCCTGGCATCTTAAGCTTTAGGTAAGCGTAGTGCGGCACCGCATTGAAGCGGGCAAACGTAGTACGACCGAGCAACGCGTGGTAGCCATTGCAGAAGGGGACTATATCGAAAATCAAGTCCTCACTTCGGAAGTTTTCGGGTGAGCCGAAGACGACCTCCAGCGTTACGGTGCCGGTGCATTGAGCCTCCATGCTAGGTATGACACCCTTGAATGTGGTGCTACTGGGTTTGATTCGTGACGAATCAATACCCATTTTTCTGGCCGTGTCAGCATAGATCAGGTTCAGACTACTTCCGCCATCCATAAGGACGCGGGTTAAGTAGAATCCGTCGACAATGGGGTCTAGGACCAAGGCCACCGACCCGCCATGACGGATACTAGTCGGGTGGTCCTTTTTATCAAAAGTGATTGGGCAAGCCGACCACGGGTTATACTTTGGGGCTACAGGCTATAAGGCGTAGACATCCCGAAGTGCTCGTTTTCGTTCCTTCTTAGGAATATGCGTGACATAGATCATGTTCATGTTCTTGACATCAGAAGGAAACTGCTTTTGGCCACCGCTATTTGGCCTGCGAGGTTCATCCTCGTCATCGCTGCGGGACTGGCTCCTGCTTGGTTCCTCGGCAACTGCTTTGCCGGCCTGTTTGAACACCCAACAGTTTTGATTGGTGTGGTTGGCGGGCTTATCTGAGGTGCCATGAATTTCGCAAGACCTGTCGAGTATTTTGTCCAAGGCGCTTGGGCCATCCTTGTTCCCTTTAAAGGCCTCTTCTTGGGTCTGGCCCGTGGGCCACTGAACCCTGCATTGACTACTGGGTCCTCGGCGTCGCTGCCGTTGTTCTTGTTTCGACACTTATTTCTATTGCGCATGGATTTGCCGTTCCCGTCGCGTGCCTCCGAGGTGCCGGAGTCGCTCCTGTGAGAACTGCGGGCAAGACAGCTATCCTCGCCCACGCAAAAGTGGGTCATTAGGGAGGTAAGAGCCGCCATGGTTCTCGGCTTATCCTGCCCGAGCTGTCGGGCGAGCTATTCATCTCGAATGCTGTGCT
The DNA here is from genome assembly GCA_039707655.1 of Elymus sibiricus. NCBI lineage: Eukaryota > Viridiplantae > Streptophyta > Magnoliopsida > Poales > Poaceae > Elymus > Elymus sibiricus. The sequence goes on from CM077670.1 coordinate 192,163,203, forward strand.
TGAATGCAGCAATAGCCTCGGCGTCGGGACAATCAATGATCTAGTTCTTTTTAGTTAAGAACCGATTCCAGAATTTCCGAGCTGATTCCCCCTCCTGTTGGACGACATGGCTGAGATTGTCGGCATCCGGGGGACCGAACGTAGGTGCCCTGGAAGTTTTCCCTAAAGGCCTCCTCGAGCTCCTCCCAGCTTCTGATAGAATTGCTGGGGAGGTTGTGGAGCCAGTGCCTTGCCGGTCCTTTAAGTTTGAGCGGCAGGTATTTTATGGCATGGAGATCATCACCTCGGGCCATGTGAATATGGAGAAGAAAATCTTCAATCCAGACAGCCGGGTCAGTCGTTCCATCGTATTGATCGATATTTATGGGTTTAACCCCCTCTAGGAACTGATGCTCCATGACCTTGTCTGTAAAACAAACCGGATGTGCGGGCCCCCAGAATCGAGTCACATCTTGTTGGGTGTTGGCCGTCATCCTAGCCCGCATGTGCTCCCGAGCTCTATCGGGCCTGTCTAACCAGGCGTTGTAGCCCTCCAAACCGGCGGGCGCGCGATCCCGTGATCCATAAATGGATCAAAGAGGGGCTTTATTGGCCAATATCTTGTTGCACAAATCGAAAGGCTCATGGTATTCGACCGCACTCTTGCCGTGAGGGCGGGTTTTTGCAGGGGGTTCTTTGTTCGCCCCTGCTGGCCGGTCTCGCCCTCTTAGGGGGCGGTCAGCCTGACCTGCGTGGCCGTGTGTGAACAGCTCATCATTTGCTACCTCATCGTCGAAGTCGGGCTGCAGCCGCCTTTTAGGGTATGATTTTGTGGCCATACGTTGGGCCTCGAGGTCAGCTTCGGCCATAAGGACTTTTACCCACTATTCATTAAGCGCGTTTTCATGAGTGTACAGCTCTTTCTACTTCCTTTTCATGCTACGCGCAGTTGCGATTAATTGCCGTTGGAACCGTGCTTTCTCGGATGGGTTTGTGGGTACCACGAAATCATCGGGTCCGAGGCTGACGTCGTCTTCGGACTCGGGGAGGTAATCCCTGTCTGACCCGTCGTCGAAGTTGCCCATGTCCTCGAGATCATCCTGTGTAGGTGCCTCTACGGGCTCCTCCTGTTGGGCAGGCGAGTGTTGATTGTCCTCACCTGGGTTCTCAGCGGCGTCGGGGCCTGCATCGTTATTGGCGGCGCCCGTGGTGTTGGTCGTACTTCTGCTTCCATTACTACCCTTCATCCACCTTTTGGGGCGGCGACGCTTAGGGTTTTCCTTGGGCTTCTCCTGGGGACTGTTTTTAGGAGTGTCGACCATGTAGACTTCATAAGTAGATGTTGCAGCTCAATCCCCTGTACGGGGTTTGGCCGCAGGTGGATTTGCTCCGGTATCGCCACAAACATATTCATCCATGTCAATGGCTTCGTCGGAGCCATAATCGAGCGCGTCGGTCAAGTCTTCGACCGTGGCGACTAAGTGGGTGGTGGGTGGGATGAAAATTTCCCGATCATTGGCTTTACATCCGATCTGGTCATAGACGGCGGATGAGATCGCCAGGTTTTGGATCCGGTCCAGCACCTCATTTATTTGCCAAAGCTCCTCCATGTTCAGGACCTGGCTGTAGGTCGAGTTGATCTGAAGTAGTTTGTTCGGGCTGCCTGACGCAGCCCTGTCATCCTGCTCGTCCAGGGTTGACCCCTGGTCGTCAGGAGAAGAGATTTCGTCAGTCATTGGCGACGAGACTCTTACTGCCGGGCCTATCAGTGAGCTTGGCTCGAGGCCATCGTCCGAGGACGCAGCGAATGGGTCGGGCGTGGCGATCACCGGATCTACCTCCAGGATCGGTTCTGCTGAGAGGTCGGACCCGAGGTTCAGATCGGGAGCCAGTTCCGGGATCGTGACACCTTAGGGATCTTGAGGTTGGTCGGAGGTCCACCCCAAAAGGACCAGGTCACCTCAGGCATCTGCGATGTACTCCAGGCTTCCGAACATGGCGACTTGATTTGGGGGGAAGTTCTCGACATGACCCAGGTGGCCGGTCGGATCGTCGTGCAACACGATGCTGCCGAAGGCGAAAAGCTGGCCGGGGACAAAGATGTCACCACAACCAATACTGCTGTCGATCTGCAAGCGAGCCATCAATCCGGGGTGATCACACAGCGAGCTCTCAATGAAAGCACCAATGTCAGTGTCCAAACCGGCAGATCTTGGGTAGGAGGGCCCGAGCTGTGAGATCGGATCGATGGGTAACAGGAGACAAGGGATGCGAGGTTTTTATCCAGGTTTAGGCCCTCTTTAGGCCTTGTTCGGTTAAACCTCTCTTCGAGAGGTTTGGAGGGGATTGAGGGGGAATTTGACTTGTAGGGGCTTTAATCCTCTCCAATCCACTACAATCCCTTTCAAACCCCTTACGACCGAACAAGCTCTTAAGGAGGTAAAACCCTACGTCCTGCTCTTGTTTATATTATGGATGTATCAAAGTACAGAGTTGATCTACCTCGAGATCGTAAGTTGTGCAATAAACCCTAGGGGTGATGATGATGATTGATCGTGAATGTGTCTCTATGGAGTAAACCCTCTGGCTTATATAGGCACCAAGGGTATCTAGGGTTACACATGGTCGGTTGCCATCTAGGGGTTACATGCCGAATCTAAATATACTTGGAGTACACGCCAAGTCCTCAATGCAGCCCGATGTGCTTGCTTCATAAGTTAAAGTCTTCCGGAGTCCTTACTCTTCAACATGCCGTCAGTCCGGCCCATGGCCTAGACCGGCTAGGTCGGGACCCCCTAGTCCAGGACACCATCACCTGACATGAGTTGGCCTCCCTTGAACTGCGATTGCTTGACAACCAGCAGGCATGAATGGCATGGGATCGAAGGGGAATGTGGCCATCTCCGGCGGTGGCGAAGAGCTCAAGGTGGCCAAGTGAGACTCCCCAGGCGAGGAAAGGTTGAGTTGCAGAGATAGTGGAGGTCGGTGGGAATGTGAGTCGTCAGGGGCTCTGGTTTCACTGCTCAATGGGCCACTCCAGGAGTTGGGTTGAAGGAAAGACTGCGGGATTGGGGGCTGCAGGTCGCTGGCAGAGGGGTCCCCCGCAGCTTGATGGCTGAAGTGACGGCAATCATCCAAATCAGCAGGATTCTGTCACTGATTAACAGGAGAAGACCCAGAAGCGGAAGCGTTAATCGCGGCCCCCAAACGGCAGTTAACCTGAATGTGGCCCAACCTGTTGCAACCTCTACAGTGGATCCTCTTGGTGCAGCTGGGCCGAAGATGGCCCACAGCCAAGCAATGAACACAAAAGTTTCTCTGGTTGTTCTGGGCCACTGGCAGACCGGTTCTGGCAGAGGGCCCATAACTTTGAATACCCAATGATCCCGCCCTGCCAACGGCGACGTTATTGGGAGAAGTTAAGACAGGGTTTAAAAGAGACACTAATTGTGCTAGGCATTCCGAAACAGAGGCACCATGTGGATTGGATGAACTAGGATTCGGATTGGCAGGGGAAAAAATCCGGGGAGTCTGAACCACATTGGCATATGAACGCCGATCATTTGATCGATTAACCACTATCCATTCTTGCTCAAGCTCTCGTTGATAAAGACAAAACTCTCTTTTATAATCAGGGCCACCTTTGCCACAGAGAAGGAACCAAGACTAAAAAGATCTGAAACTACTTTTCCTCCCTTGAGGATCGCAAAAGAAACATCTTTGGAGGAAACACTGATAACCGACAAGTATAGGGGATCATTTGTAGCCTTTTTCGATAAGTAAGAGTGTTGAACCCAACAAGGAGCTAAAAGTAGAATTAATATTCTCTCAAGTTCTATCGACCACCGATACAACTCTACGCACACCAACGTTTGCTTTACCTAGAAACAAGTAATAAAACTAGAAGTACTTTGTAGGTGTAGTGTGATAGGTTTGCAAGATAATAAAGAACGTGAAAATAAAAATTAGGTGTTGTTCTAATAAAATTACAATTAAATTAGTTTAGCGAGTGTGGAAAAGTGGGGGTAGGATTTGCGGAATTGTCCCTAAGCAATTGGCTACGTTACTAGACCGATAGCAAGTTTTTATGTGGGAGAGGTCACTGCTAGCATGTCATCCCTTACTTGGAATTCTATGCACTTATGATTGGAACTATCAGCAAGCATCCGCAACTACTAAAGTTCATTCAGGTAAAACCCAACCATAACATTAAGATATATTGGTCCCCCTTCAATCACGTATGAATCAATTTCTGTGGTAGGAAGAAGTTTCCATCATTCTTGCCCTCCAATGCATACTCCTATCAACGTACAACTAACCTATGGTGTGATCCACGCACTCGCTCATATGATCGGCACCAAAGGATAGCAACATAACCACAAGCAATTTAAACCAATCATAGCAATTCACCAATCACCCATAGGACAACAAAAATCTACTCAAACATCATAGGATGGCAACACATCATTGGAAAATAATATGAAGCATAAAGCACCATGTTCAAGTAGGGGGTACAGTGGGCTGTGGGAGAGTGGACCATTGTAAATAGATGAGGGAAGGTGATGGAGGTGTTGATGAAGATGACAGAGTTGTTGGAGTAGATCGCCGTCACATGATGATTGCCCCGGCGACGTTATGGTGCCACCGGGAGAGAGGGGGAGAGAGCCCCCTCCTTCTTCTTCTTCCTTGGCCTCCCCCTAGATGGGAGGACGGTTTCCCCTCTGATCCTTGGCCGCCATGGCTCCCGGAGGATAGGAGCCCCTCCGAGATTGGATCTCTCTCTCTGTTCTCTTCTGTTTCGCGCTCTTGTTTTTTGGCCCTTCACCGTTTCTTATATTCTCGGAGATCCGTAACTCCGATTGGGCTGAAATTTTGAGGGAATTTTTATCCGGAAATTATCTTTCTTGCAGCGAAAGAAGGGCCCCAACGAACGTTCGAGTGAGTCACAAGGCAACACGGCGCGGCCACCCCCTGGTCACGTTCTGTTGCCTTGTGGCCACCTTGGGCGCCGTCTTGCGTTGATTCTTCTTCCCAAAAATCACAATTATTCCAAAATAAATCTCTGTAAACTTTTATCGCGTTTGGACATCGTTTGATATGGATTTTCTGGGAAACAAAAAACATGCAAAAAAACAGGAACTGGCACTGGGCACTGAATCAATATGTTAGTCCCAAAAATAATATAAAATGTTGCCAAAAGTATATGAAAGTTGTAGAATATTGGCATGAAATAATCAAAAATTATAGATATGATGGAGACGTATCAGACACTGACCATGAAAGACCAATTTTGCAGACAGGAGATTTTGAAGCGAGAAGCATGGCCCCCAAGACAAGATTGAAGGATGAGACTAACCGTGTCAGGGTTGATACGAATTATTAAGCGAGAGAATTCAGCAACCATGATGAACTCCCTGAGTTTGCCTCCCTCAAAGTGATTGATCAGGACTCCAAATTCCTTCCAGATGAAAGCTTCGAATGCCAGGCCTTGATCAAACTTGAGATCTGAAAGCACCATTGGATGAGAGACCAGTGAAACCTTTAGGGATTGCAGATGAGAGCCGAATAGGTCGGGTGGCCAGGATTGTGGCCACCACGGCCGGACCAGCGCGTGGCAGAGATGTGGCCGCCGCGGCCGGAGTGGCACGCGACGCTAGAGGAGGGGCGCTAGCACTCCCCAAGGCCAAATTTCTAAACAGAACACATAAATTATAGAAGAAAGAGGCCCAACAATTAAAAGGGCAATCGATAACAAAGCTTAAAACTAGCAACCCACTGAAAAATAATGTGTTGAATGAAGAAATACTATGGACAATTCGTCTAGTGAGTGACTACATAAGTAGTAAGCATACCTGACTAGTGTGTAATGATGAAGTGAAACAAAGGTACTTAATAACACAATAACTACAATTGTGACTTCAATTAAGACACAAATAAAGACACTTCTCTCTTTCCTACTATACAAAACATGCCAAGAAAAAGTAAACGATATTTATCAGTTGATTTGTCCACATGAAGTAGAGAAGGCAAATATACTAACTTGTTATCTCTGATGTTTGCTTTTAAAAATTACTCTTTTCTTTTCACATATTGGTTGGACTATGGCACTGTGGTACTATACAATGATCACTGGTATAATGTACACTAACATCCCCAAACTAAGCAAATGCCAGACTCCATCCAGAACTTAATCTTGGTCTTCATGCCTCCCATTTGTCTTGTTCATAAAAGAAGAGTATGATTCCTACACCTGCTCCATTTCTTCAAGCTAGAGAAGCTAATCTTCGTCGTTGGTACAGAGAGTGATACCAAACTGGCATTCTTCTAGTTATCTACCTTTCCTTGTTAATCCTTTTAGAAAGCCTTTCATCCTACATTACAACATATTGGATGAGATTATGGCATGCCACACTTCGCTGGTATGTCATGGATTAGTTTTTGTATTGCACATAAACTTTCATGGTGTCTGATCTTTTATTTTTGTATGCATCAATTTCTTGGCTCACAATGAATTTTTAGGTCATGTATTTCGTTCGGTCTGACTATACTGGCCCATAGGAATAGTCAGAAATAGACACATCACACCAGAATGGTCTAAGAAATCTAACCTGAGCTACAAACTACAACAAAGACATAGTAGCCATACCATACTTGGACAAACCATGGACATATTTTGATGAGGCAAATAAAAGAATATCTGAAATTTCCCTGCTTCAGTCTAGACTACAAAGATTAAAAACTTAATCTATACACCACATAATATGGCAACATCTAGACCCTTTTTGAACGACACAATCTAAGTACCTTGCCTTGCATGCCACATTTTTGTAGCAACATTATTCCCTGCTAATTTACTTGTCATGTGTTGGGCCTTGAAGAAACACAAAGTCCCAACAAAGTACATTACCCTCATCAAGGACATGCACGATAATGTTGTGACAAGTGTTCGAAAAAATGATGGCGACACTGATAACTTTCTGATTAAAATAGGACTACACTAGGGGTCAGCTTTGAGCCCATATCTTTTTGCTTGGTGATGGATGAGGTCATAAGGGATATACAAGGAGATATCCCATGGTGTATACCCTTCACGGATGATGTGGTGCTAGTAGATGATAGTCAGACGGGGGTTAATAGGAAGTTAGAGCTATGGAGATAAACCTTGAAATCGAAAGGTTTTAGGCTTAGTAGAACTAAAACCGAGTACATGAGGTGCGATTTCAATACTACTAGGCACGAAGTGGAGGAGGTTAGTCTTGATGGGCAGGTGGTGCCTTAGAAGGACACCTTTCAATATTTGGGGTCAATGCTGCAGAAGGATGGGGATATCAATGAAGATGTGAACCATCGAATCAAAGCCGGATGGATGAAGTGGCGCCAAGCTTCTGGCATTCTCTGTGACAAGAGAGTGCCACAAAAGCTAAAAGGCAGGTTCTATAGGACGGCAATTCGACCCACAATGTTGTATGGCGCTGAGTGTTGGCCGACTAAAAGGCGAAATGTTCAATAGTTAGGTGTAGCGGAGGTGGGCATGTTGAGATGGATGTGTGGCCTCGCAAGGAAGGAACGGGTTCGGAATGATGATATACGGGATAGAGTTGGGGTAGCACCGATTGAAGAGAAGCTTGTCCAACATTGACTGAGATTGCTTGGGCATATTCAACGCAGGCCTCCAGAATCTCCAGTGCATAGCAGATGGCTAAAGCGTGCTGATAGTGTCAAGAGAGGTCGGGGTAGACCGAACTTGACATGGGAGGAGTCTGTAAAGAGAGACAAGATCTGAAGGACTGAGGTATCACCAAAGAACTAGCCATGGACAGGGGTGCGTGGAAATTTGCTATCCATCTGCCAGAACCATAAGTTGGGTGCGAGATCTTATGGGTTTCAGCTATAGCCTACCCTAACTTGTTTGGGACTAAAGATTTTGTTATTGTTTATGCACTAATAATTTACTCCGTACATTAGGAACCTGGACATTAACAACCACCACATTGTGCTTCTAAAGATGTTCAGAAGACTTTCTTTTTTCCTTCTAGGATGTACATCTAGAAGCAAGTTACGTGGTGATGGGAACTTGGTAGGACATCTCATCAGTTAGTACCTTTAGAGCAATCTCTTCTTCGGGACCACCTATTCCGTGCTGAAGGCACTGTGGATGGAAACTGGTGCGCACATCAGCTTCTGATGGCCGGCCCACGAACACGCAGCGCGAAGAAAATGAATAAACACCCCAAAAATTAGATCCTCGATGAGGAATCGAACTCACGGCGTCGCACTACGTCGGTGTCAGGCTAACCACTAGACCAAAGAAGGGCTAGTGACTAATAATAGCGCGGATCTTTTAATAACAATAATAGACACGCTTTTTATTTTTTGAAAACGTTTTGGAAAATGATTTTTTTAAAAGAAAAATGTGAACCAAATTTGATAGTTCACAGATTTCAAACGAAGTTCACGAAACATGCAAAAAAGTTCACGTATTCAAAAAAAGTTCACCAAATTGAAAAAAGTTCATGTACTCAAAAAAAGTTCAAAAATTTGAAAAAGGTTCATCGATTTTGAAAAAAGTTTATCGATTTTGAAAAAAATGTTCATCGATTTTGACGAAAAGTTTATCAATTTTAAAAAAAGTTCAAAATTTGAAAAAAGTTCATCGATTTTGAAAAAAGTTCATTGAATTTTAAAAAAAGTTCATCGAATTTGAGGCAAGTTCATCGAAATTGAAAAAAGTTCACCGATTTTGAAACAAAGTTCATCGATTTTGAAAGAAGTTCATCGAATTTTAAAATTTTCATCGGATTTGGAAGAAAGTTCATCGACTTGAGAAAAAAATGTTCAGCGAATTCGAAAATGTTTCTACATTTTGAAAATAAAATAGAAAAGGAAAAAAGATGGAAGAATAGAAACAGAAAAAACCAAAACCATAAATTGGTCGAGAAAAAATCCACAACGAAAAAAGAAAAAAACCCGACTGGGTAAAATATAAATGTGTAGAAGAAAAAATATTCTCACAACTTGAGCGTTGTCCGGATGGTTAGTGTGAGTCTAGAATAAGCTGAAGGTCGCGAGTTCGAGTCTCTCCCACGCAACATTTTTGCATATTAAAATGGGATTTTTTTTTGGAATGGGCCGGCCCAGCGAGGGGGAGGGGTGTGCGCCGGTTTGCCATTTAGCCTATAACTGGCGCCTAAAGCGCTAAATAGGAGACTCCCTCTTCTCCATGATATCATCACCCACTGCTGGCCTACTGGGCTTTCCTCGCAAGCAAATTCGGTAGCTGTGCTGGCTACGGCCCTAAAACAATCACCTTGCGAACTTAAGCATTGGGCCTGCTCGAGGGTTCCGGCCCTTCTACGTGAAACAAACTGTACAAGAATTATTCAGCTCCTGGTTGATGGAGAGTTGGTGGAACATTTGTGCGAAACAACAGAACCTAGTGCAAGGCGATGGTTGTTCTTGATGATCGACATGCTCTCACATAAATCTTTTGTCAAGCTATCAGTGACATTGTGGGCGATTTGGTGGGCAAGGAGACAGGTTATTCACGAGGAGATCAACCAGACCCCTTCGGCCACTTATCATTTCATAAATAGATTTCTAATAGAGCTTGAGATAGTTCCCCAGAAGAAAGTAAGTAAACAAGCTACGCCAACGAACACTAATTCAAGACCGAAGGCACCCCCGCCGGGATACGCGAAGATTCACATAGATGCCAGCCTAGCTCGCTCCAGCTGGGGGGGGGGGGGGTTCTACAGTAGTCATATGCAGAAACGCAAAGGGTCTTTTTTTGTGTAGTTCAGCTCTGATCATCCATTGATTCAAGGAGGTTGCAGGACTAGAAGCGGTCGCCTATCACGAAGCTCTATATCTTGCTGAGGATTTCCTACTTCAAGATTTTAATGTTGCCTCCGTTTCGAAATAGGTGATAAACGACATTGAGAAGGGAACGAACAGTACCTATCGACACATTATCAAGGTGATAAAGCACCGAGCATCAAACTTCAATTGCAAATTCAATTTCGAAGGCTGAGCAACGAACACAGACGCAAATAGACTAGCTAAAATTTTGAATTCTCTGGATGAGGGGCGCCATGTTTGGTTTCAACCCCACGATCTTTTTTTGTATCCCACTTCATGTGGCTTTTGATCAATAAAATTAGCTATTACCCTAAAAAAAGCTACCGGATCTTAAGGAGGAATGCCGCATTCTATCCCTTGCCGAGTCCCTCACGAGGAAAGTGATCATATCAATTATGCAGAAAATGATCCAAGAGAAAACTGCCTTCTGGCGGCTTCGCGAGATAGTTCGAGCCACTGTTGAGGAGGGCGAGAACGATTGCCTCCTCATGAAATTTGCCGTTAAAGCTCTTCAACACAACACCAACCCTTGGCTTCAGTGGCTCGATTTACAACATCCCAATGCCATGGTTGCTCCCTCCTCAAACACCTCTTTTCTTTGCAAGATAATTACCACACAAATACCAATGCTACAGTCCATCTCCTTTGTTCTTACAGTGGCTCCTACACTTACTTTTGGTTGGACACCTGGGTCACCTCCAAACCCCTTGCCTCCACCTGCCCAAACTTATTTTTGCATTCCACCCAACCTCTGGTCAGAGTAGCTAGTATTTTGCATTTTGGTTTAGTCTCTAACCTGCAGGTTCGCCTAACCTCTTCTGCCTCCTAGGATTTGGTCGCTCTATTGTTTGTGTTGCAGGACTTCATGCCATCCCCGAACACTGATGCAAGATTCCTAATTGGTGGCAAGGATTTCTCTGTTAGGTCGCCTTACCTGACCATGTTGATGGGAATGCTCCCTCGATCTGGTGTTCTAGGGTGCCAAACACAGTGAAGATCTTCGCATGGTTGCTGTTCAACAACAGCCTCAGCACTCACACCAACCTTATTTACAAGAACATCATTTCTGATGACAAGTGCCCAAGATATGGCGCCCCTCATGAAGATGTTGTTCACCTCTTCCTCACATGTCCGCTCGCGGTCATAATCTGGGAGCGCCTAGGTTTTTGCCTTCGATCACATGACATTCAGCGGCTATGGGAGGCGCCGCTGCATCTAGGTGCTCCTCAGGGTTCATGGTCGTTCATCCACCTGGCTATCATGTGGAAAATATGGGATGCAAGGAACGCAATGGTCTTCCGGGCTTCAGGCCCACACTCCTCTCTCTCGGTTATACAGATCATCGAAGACTTAGATTTATGGTCCCATTGTCTCTCCAATTCTGGAGACAAGGGAGACGTCTTCTCGTGGCGTGCTTTCCTGTCCTCACGTGCAAACGTGCCTATGTGTCTTGTAACAATTCTGGTCTATTCCACACTCTTTGAGTAATATATTCAGGTGGGGGAGCGCCCCCCAGTGATTCTAAAAAAAAATTTGTTTTGAGTAATTTAGATTCCTTATGATGGTATTTAACTGAAATATAATACAACATTCAAGAAACAGAATTTTTTTATAACTTCCCACATAATGTGTGAATCATCCAAATTCTTAATATACTTGCCATTGTCTGCAGTTAAACCTATAAATGGAAACACATATATTAGCTCTGTCCCAAATTAGTTGTCTTAGATTTGTTTAGATATGGATGTACCTAACACTAAAATGTGTCTAAATGCATCCATATATAGACAAATCTAATATAACTAATTGGGACGAAGGGAGTAATAGATTAGTCTATGCCTACCATTTTGCCTAAGTATGCTAGAAGCAGCTTATTCCTGCACTTTAATTATAGAATAGCGCTTAAACAATCAGTTTGATGTTTTCTCTACATGATGACACTACAAGCGAAAGACACACCCGTGACATTTTGGTCCGAACGAAAATATTTTCTATCATAGTAGGTACATTTCCATGACAAAAAAGTAGCAAAACATGTATTGTAATGGACATGTTGATGAAACACTTCCATGACAAATGATTATGACAAAAAATGGAAATTTGGTCCAGGGCGGCCGTACCTAGATGACGTTTTTTGGGCCTTTCATGGCAAAAAAATTATGGTAGAAGTGAGGGCGAGGATTTTTTAGGGGTTTCTCGGGTGAGTTCCACCTCGCTCTGTATACGGTGGGTAATCTGGCCCGAGCGAGATGTTGGGTAATTTGTGCAATAGTGGGAGCTTCACATGACACAACGAGCTCGCTCCCAATCAATGGATGCTTGTACGTGATATAGTTGGAGAGCGTATATATGCGCGAGTAGAGACCTTGTTCCTATCATGCACAAGTAGATGGAGATCCCGTATGCGCAAGTTCAAAGAGGTGTGTGTGCGATGTTGGAGACCCCACATATATGTGAGTGCGATCAGACATTGCAGCCTCTCAATACAGAAGCCTGCCATTGATGCCACGCGGCCGTGCGCGATAGTTGAGACCCCATTTGTGAGTGACAATGTGTAGCGACCCGACCTCTAACGGTCAAGCCTCTGTGTATCTGTGCCATCCCTGGATCAGTATGCTGGCACACACAGTACATCAACGTATATATCAAAGTGCAATCACATGTATAAATAACGTAATACTGATATATACCTCATAAGTCTCAGCGGAAACAAACAAACGGTGTGGAGTCCCATCAACGCCATCGGCAGGTTGAGTGTAGACCGTAACCCTACAACAAAACTCACTCGTCGTAGAAAAAATCCTGCAACATGATACGTTGCAGCCGTGTAGGTCAGTACATTGAATGTACCGGCAAGATCACAAATAAGAGAAACAGATGATAAAACTATTCTATATGCAATATGGCTTTGTGGCTCTGTGTCTGAGTTTTTTTTGTGTAAAAGCTGCTTTTATTTTCCCTACAACAAAGGAATATTAGGAGTCTTCACTACAGAGTTATCTACTATGAGATGGTTCCGCCAACCTATGTCTCATAGCCCACAAGTATCATAAGTTGCCCAAATCCGGTGTTGAGAGTTCGGAGATAGATCCAAGTCCAGAGGCTCAAATTGTCCGTAACCGGGGATAGGGCTAATCGATTAGGTTTTAACTCTGCAGAGTGTTGTGCACATTACCCACAAGATTCGATCCGTCTTTTTACGTTCTCGCACTTCAGGGTGTTTGAGAACAAGATGACCGAAACATGGTCTTCCGAAGAGTTCCTTTGACCACTGTCCGGTGCTCATCCAATCCTACCGTAGTTCTACATCTGCTAGCATCGTCCCAGCTAGAGTCACAACTAAGGTCAACCAAGCCAGAGCCCATAATGACTTGCGGTTGCACAGGTAAGCTTCCGGGCATGAAGTATTCTTCCGTCTCTTTGAGTCTGGGTGAAGCTTTCCGCAAGATGTCATGGCGCTTCTCCATGCATCCCGGCCATCCACTGGTTGCTCCAGGGTGCCCATCAAATCCATCCTTCACCTAGTAGTGTGTATTGAAATCTTGTCTTGAGTCTCGAAATCTTGAGGTCTTGTAGATGCAGGCCTTGAAGGATACCAGTCTTGAAATTGCCATCATGAAGTTGTCGTCATTGATGTAGAGTCCTCCATTCTCACACCACTCCCGAGCACTCATACCAACCCCGTCTACTATAGCGTATCTTTAAAACTAAACAACGTCCCGGGCTTGGTAACAGGGAGATGGGTTCCTACCTCATGCATTCTACTCAACTACAAGAATTCAATATCACTACTAGAGGAAATGGTGAAATGGTGACACTAAATGCAATAAAAACATAGGTATGAAAATATGGTCAAAGTGAACTTGCCTGGTATTACTTGATGAAGATTTTAACGCTCTCAGAGAAATGACTTGGTAGAACTATTCGTCACTCCGATGAAAATCTATAATATCAACATGACATATCATTCACATAAGCATTTATTCTAACAAGCAATTCTAGTAATCACAATAACACTCAACAAAAAAAACAAATAAATCAATAATAAAGTCTCAAATAAAATCCAAAGAAACTTCAAGGAAAAACTACAAAGAAAACTACTAAGGAAAAGTCTAAGACTTTACTACAAACAAATAAAAATGTTTTTGTCCTAAGTAAAAGCTTAACAGCAATTAAAACACTAAAAAATTAAATTAACAGAAAAAAATAAAGTTTTTTTATTAAAATAACAGAAAGTATTTTACCTAGACTTTTCTATGCAAAAAGAATCAACCTAAAAGCATTTATAAAACTCCTACTATGACAAAGACAAGGTTTCATGCAAAATAAAAGAAACTAAAATAATAAAATTATTTTCAAGTACAAATAAAAGTGCCTATCGTTGACTAACAGAAACATAAAACAAAATGTCAAAAGTGACAAAAAGAAATAATTAAAACTATTAAAAAGAACAAGGTAATGACTAAAACGAAACTATAAACAAAACAGTACTGTTTTGGCTAAAAATAAATTTTAAAATAAAAATAAAATAAAATTTGAAGTGCTACTGGATGCACAACAATTCTAGTGAGAAACTGCAAAAGAATCTACTAAAAATATATTTTCAAACAAAAGATATTAGCAATCTAGTGTTTGAATCAAATTCATGCAAATTCAAATTTAAAATTTTCAAATCTGGCCAAACTAGGCATCTACAGAAACTAGAACAAATTATAAAACTAATGCAAAAAGAATCACTCAAAAATACTAAGTATTCTAAAAGATATAGCAAATCTAAAAACAGAACTAATTCTGAAAATTTAAAACAGAAACTAAAAATAAGAAAAAAACTACTGGGCGGCTAAGGGGTACGTGGTGCGTCCTGGTTGACAGGGCTAGCGAGCGCGCGAGAGGAAACGAGTGGACGACCACTAATTAACAGAAAATGGTTTGATGTTTTAATTAAAACCACGGGGAGCTACTGTGGCCGTTCGATCGAGATCTAAAGGCGCGGGAGGCGTCCGACGCGGTGTAAAGGAGAGGGAGACCGATCCTTACAGTGCGGTGGTCGGCGGCGGCACGGTGGTCATCGGAGGTGTCGTTCTGGTGGTCTCCAGCGATGGTGGCGGTGTCCAGTCGGTGAAGTCCGTGGGTGGTAGAGGTGGAGCTTGAAGACGACGGAGGCGAGCAGGGTAACGGGGCGGAGCTTCGGGTGCTCTGAGCTCTGGTGAACTCTCGGTCGCGGATGTTGCAGTGGTTACGGCGGGCTTTTGGGGAGTTTCGGATGTCGGGGAGGGTCGCAGCGAGGCGCTGGGTTGATTGGTGGCTGCGGGAGAGTAAGGAGATGAGCGACGGCGTCAGAATCGAGCAATTAGGGTGGCGGTGGCGGGCGGCGATGCGGGCAAGCTAGGGCTCCGACGAGGGCGAGTTGGAGGGGGCTTTTAGGGAGGCTCGAACAAGCGGACCCTAAGGTATTTATAGGGCATGTTCTTGGGCGAGGAGAAAAGCTCGGGATTCGAATCCCAGAAGATCAGGGATTCGGTGGCGGCGCGGGTGTGCTCTGGCTTGGCATGCTGTGGGTGAGGGGAAGAAGAAGGGTGCGGGGTCCACGCGTCAGTGGGCGTAGGGGAGGCGAGCGAGGCGCGGGCGGCTGGCGCGTAGGGAGTTCGGGCGCGGCGCAGACTGGCTAGGCCGATTCGGCCAGTTGGGCCGGGGAAAAGGAGAGAGAGAGAGAGAGGCCTCGGGGTTCTTTTTTTTAAACAGCGAAGAGAAACTAAAACAAAAGTGAAAAAATAAAATCTTACCTAGGCATATTATATATCATAATTTTCAGAAAAAGAAATCCTAAAATAGAACTATTTTTCAAGATCAAATAAAATTAACGAAAATTCAAATAATGCAAACAGTGCTACTGTTGCATTTAAAATTCAAATAAAATTATTTTAAGATACCAAAATAATTTCAAATTTATTTTTCTCCACTTTTCTATTGTAGGGAATCATTTTACCCTAATTTCCATATATTTTATTTTTTTGGAGAAAAATAATTTGAATAAAACCAAATAACTCCTAATTGGTTTTGAATTTGAAATTCAAACCACTTTCAAATATTTTTTGTTTTTCCTAATTCAAATGCCTCTGAATTTTGAAGTGTCATATTACTTCTCTCATTTTGAATATCTTTCAGAGAATTTGAAATTTGAAAATTCAAATAACTCCAAATTGAAAGTGGGTTCCAAAATACCTTCAAAGGGACTTTCGATTTGATTCTTTTAAACTTCCAACTCATATTTCATATAATTTGAAGAAGTCATCTTATCCTCTCTCATGAAAATCATTGAGTTGCATAAAGTCTCTGGTTTTGAAAATATTTCAAATGAAATTCAAATCATTTTCAAATCCCTTTTCATTTCTTTAAATGGAAGAAGTCATATCATCTTCACTCTAGGGTTTTGTGATGAATTGGATTTGAATTCATTGGAGATCAAATGCAAAGATAAAAGTTTGGGAAAGTCATTTCATTCCCTCTCATTCAACTTTCAAAAGTTTCAAATTCCACTCAATTTCACACAATCAATCACACAACAATCAAACAAAAAATCATAATTATTTATTTAATATAACATTCCAAAATTTAGAATTTTGGGATGTTACAAACTACCACCCTTAAAATGAATCTCATCCTCGAGATTCGGAGAGGCTAGAAAGAATGTTAGGTTTTGGGGGGGCGGGGGTCTTCTTGAAAATCCATTGATCGCCACAAAGGTCTGGGGTGCTACCACCCTTAGAAACATGGTTACGGTTCCAACAAAACTCATGCACTCCATCCTTTGGGTTGGCGGTGTCAGTCTTCTCATATTCTCCGGGATAACTCTTTCACAGGTGCTCTTCCGGTAAGGGCATAACCTTTTCCTTAAAATCCTGTGTCCAACAAAACTCATGCACTCCATCCTTTTGGTTGGTGGTGTCGGTCTTCTCATATTCTCTGGGATAACTCTTTCACAGGTGCTCTTTCGGTAAGGGCATAACCTTTTCCTTAAAATCCTGTGTCCTTACATCAAAACAAGGTTCTTCCGAGACTGGGTCTTCTTAGCTGATCGGTCTGTCGCCAATGCTAAACAACTATCGAAACCTCATGGTGGTCAACAATTTATGGTTTCCTGCAGGAAAATGGTCTGGGTTGAATCTCACCGTATAACCTACGTTTGGCAAGAACTGCCTTGTACAAGGGCTTCAACATACCATTCTAAGGCTTAAACAAAGTTTTCAATGATCGTCGTCTCTCTACTATAGGTAAGTCACTCCAGATTTACCATTCCAAATAGCAAGAGCGAATGATAAGAGTAAGTCGGTATGGTCGGGCCCATGGAACCCAGGGTATCCAGACCCGTCTGCCTTTGGCCCAGGGTGCAACGCCTGGCGTGGGCCCAGCAGGCCGTCGTCACCGAGTACCTCACCAGGACTCTTCATGAGGCCTCGGCCTCCTGAGGCCCCCTCCTCGGGAAGTGGTGAGCAAGACTCAGCATCCTCACCAACGGCCTCGCGAGGCCCTCTCGCGAGGCGTCCTCCCGAGGTGGCCTCCCGAGGCCTCCTCCCGAAGGCGCCCAAGACGAAGGCCATTCGGCGCAGCCGCGCGGTCAGGGGCCCCTCACATGGGTGACGTGCGTGGCGACGAGCGGCGACAGAGGCCGCGCCAACAGGCACGGATGAAGATGGTTTCCCCTTTTGTGTTAAGGGAGCAGGGCCAGCTATCTACTCCCCAAAGCAACCCCAAAGGTTGCCCGATCGGTGAAGGAAGACCAAGACGGCGGGCGCGCAGGGCGGAGGTCATCACCGAGCCCACCGGCGCGTCATGGATCACGCTTTGGCAGGCGAAGACCGCCTTTAGTCAGGATAGCCTGAGCGCCTGTCCCCTTTCAAAACCGCCAAGTGTGGCAACCCTTCCCACCTAAATTTTCGAGGGGGAAGAGGACCAAGGCGGGTATAAAGGGCAGTGCTGCCATTGTAGAGGGGGGTTCAGTTGAGTTCTGCCTCCTCCACCTTGTACGCAAGAACTCTCTTGCCCCTTGCAATCCCAACCACAAGCAGGAGTAGGGTTTGACACTGCAAGGTGGCCCGAACCTGGGTAACCGCCGAGTCCACGGTCCGTCCCACGCTAGCGCGCTCTCGCCGTAGCCTCGCCGTTGCTCAGCCGTGGTAGGAGACGAAGTGGTAGAACGAGCTCACCCCAGTGTTCGAACCTTTGGGTCCCCGGAGCCCGACTTCCGACATTTGGCTCGCCAGGTAGGGGTGCACTACTGTTCTTCCGCTCCGCCCACTGCTCCACCAACCTCATGGCCGACGCACGTCACGAGCGCGCCGAGCACAGGGCTGGCCATGTGGCTCAGACGGAGCCAGTGGCCCGTGGCAATCGCCGTCGCCCTGACGCCGAGGCTGCTGCCGCCACCGACCCCGCTGCCCACGAGCAGCAGGACTCCTCCCTGCACCCCTCCAT
This sequence comes from Elymus sibiricus, assembly GCA_039707655.1. Taxonomy (NCBI): domain Eukaryota; kingdom Viridiplantae; phylum Streptophyta; class Magnoliopsida; order Poales; family Poaceae; genus Elymus; species Elymus sibiricus. The sequence goes on from CM077670.1 coordinate 192,181,512, forward strand.
GCAGGCGAACGGCCACACCGTCACGGCCTCCTCCCTCGCCCACCGTGGGCCGCCGAACCCGCAGGCCGCGCTACTCATGGCGCGTGAGCTGCTCCGCTACCGTCCAGCTGACGCAGGCTACGACGCCTGGCTTGGCCGCATCACCGAGCTCGTCAACGCCGCCGGGGACGCTCCGGCGCCTTCCCACACACTCCGCCCTCCGCCGTCTCGCGCTGGGGACATGGCACACGGCGCCCCCGCCGCCTCCTCCGTGCGATGAGCTTGGCGGGCCCCAGCGCAACGCGCGGGATCGTGAGTCGTCCCGTGGCGCGTCCTCGCCGGTCCGAGACGAGGCCAGCTGCCAGATCATCCGCCGCGCGCCCCCTGATGCGCGGGTACTCCTCGAGCGGCAGCGCCAACACCAGGACCAGGCCGTTCAAGATGTTGCGGTGGCTGGGCGTTAAAACCACGCCGCCCTCGCTGGCGGCATCCCCTCAAGCGGTGTGGGCTGCCGTGCCTTCACCCGCGAGCTGCGTCGTGTGGTCTGGCCCGCGAAGTTCAAGCCTGAGCTGCCTCCGCGCTACGACGGCACCCCCAACCCCGTGGAGTTCCTCCAGCTCTACGCGCTGAGCGTTGAGGCGGCAAACGGCGACGACAAGGTCATGGCGAACTGGTTCCCCATGGCCCTCAAGGATGGCCCGTGCTTCTGGCTCATGAACCTCCCCGAGGCGTCCATCTCATCGTGGGCCGAGCTCTGCAGCCAATTCGTTGCCAACTTCAAGGGCACTCAGGACCGCTCCCTCACCATCAATGACCTGCGGTGTGTGCGGCAGCGCCCAGACGAGACCCTCCGTAAGTACATCCAGCGCTTCAGCCAGGTGCGCAACAAGATCCAGCGCGCCTCCGACGCGGCCGTCATCTCTGCGTTCTCCACTGGCGTAATGGACGTCAAGATGCGCGAGAAGCTCGCCATCAACGGTGAGCTCGACTCCGTGCTTGAATTGTTTGACCTCGCCGACAAGTGCACCAAGGCTGAAGAAGGCCGCCTCTTCATCCACAACAACCCCGACGCGGAGCCCGACGCCGCCAAGATCAAGAACAAGGACGCCAAGCGTAAGGGCCTGGCCGTGCTCGCGGCGGAGCAGGAGCAGAAGCGCGGCCGCGACCGCGACGAGCCCAGGAAAGACAGCCGGCCACTTTGCGCCTTCCACAACGTGCGCTCCCACAGCACCGAGGACTCTCAGGAGCTCAAGCTGCACCGCGACAAGCGCCAGAGCCGCCGAGACGATCACAATGGCCGCGGCACCGGCCGAGGAGGTGGCCGCGGCGGCAACCGTTGGTACGGCCACAACGGCAATGGCAGCTTCCGCCAGGGCTGGCGTGACCAGCCTCATGAGGCTGCCTGGCGCGACCAGCCTTGTGAGGCGAATCCTCAGGCCAATGCCGCTCTTCCACCGCTACCGCCGCCACCCCGGAGGAACGACGTCAACCAACCTGACGAGGGCGCTGGGGGCTACCAGGAGCCTCGTGCGGTCGCCTGCATCCTTGGCGGGTCCCAAGCCCCCGCGTCCATCCGCCACTTCAAGCAACTCTCTCGCGAGGTGTATGCCGCCCTCCCGAGGCCTGAGGCCTCGCGGCCCCTCAAGTGGCCGCAGTACGCCATCACCTTCGACTCCAAGGACCACCCCAAATCCACGGCCTCCGCGGGCGTGCTCCCCATGTTGTGCACTCCAACCATCAGAACGTCGCAGTCACCAAGACCGTCATCGACGGGGGCGCCGGCCTCAACGTGATTTCCATCGAGACCTTCGAGACGCTCCAAGTGCCCTACGACCAGCTGATGCCGACCAGGCCCTTCTCCGGAGTGAACGATGGCTCCACCATCCCACTGGGGCAAGTGCGCCTCCCCGTTACCTTCGGCACCCACAAGAACTACCACACCGAACTCATCGACTTCGACGTGGCGCACATCGGCCTACCATACAATGCCATCCTGGGCTACCCGGCTCTCACCAAGTTCATGGCGGCCACCCATCACGCCTACAACGTCCTCAAGATGCCTGGCTGTAGCGGCATCATCACCGTCACCTGCGACGAGAAGGACGCGGCCGGCACCTTCGAGCGTGCCTACAAGGCCGCCGCGGTCGCGCATCCGGCCGACGAAGACACGGCCGAGCCTCCTGAGGCCGCACCTGCGAAGAAGAAGCAGTTGTTCTCTCAGGACCGCGCCGAGATGAAGAAGGTGTCGGTGGACGGCAGCGGCTCTGGCCCTGCCTTCACCATCGGCACAGGCCTCCCTCCTGCATAGGAAAGCGTGCTCATCACCTTCCTTCGGGCAAACTCGGATGTTTTCGCCTGGAAAGCATCTGACTTGTCCGGTGTGCCGAGGGAGGTGATCGAGCACCACTTAGCGGTGTGCCCCAATGCACGCCCCGTCAAGAAGAAAGCACGGCGCTAGGCGCCAGAAAAGCAAGCTTTCATCGTCAAGGAAGTTCAGAAGCTCCAGGAAGCTGGGGTTGTTCACGAGGTGCGCCATCCCGAATGGCTCGCCAACCCAGTCGTCGTCCCCAAGAAGGGCGGCAAGGAGTGCATGTGCGTCGACTTCACCAGCCTCAACAAGTTCTGCCCTCAAGATCCATTTCCACTGCCTCGCATCGATTAGATCGTGGACTCCACCGCCGGGTGCAATTTGCTATGCTTTCTGGATGCCTTCTCAGGCTATCATTAGATCAAGATGGCGGCCGAAGACGTGGAGAGGACGACCTTCATCACCTCGTGCGGCATATATTGCTACGTCTGCATGCCCTTCGGATTAAGGAGCGCAGGCGCCACCTTCCAACGGCTAATGTGCATCACGCTGGGGCCTCAGATGGAGAGGAACGCGGAGGCCTACGTCGACGACATCGTGGTCAAGTCTCGTGAGGCTGGATCCCTCATCACGGACCGCCATGAAACATTTGCCAACCTGCGCAAAGTCAACCTCAAGCTCAACCCTGAGAAGTGCGTCTTCGGAGTCCCCTCCGGCAAGCTCCTCGGCTTCCTAGTCTCGCACCGTGGCATCGAGGCCAACCCAGAGAAGATCAAGGCCATCAAGAAAATGCGTCCTCCCCGGACCCTCAAGGAAATGCAGCGCTTGGCAGGGTGTATGGCCTCCCTGGGGCATTTCATCTCCAAGTTTGGTGAGCGAGCCCTGCCCTTCTTCAAGCTCCTAAAGAGGTCTGGCTCCTTCAAATGGACTCCTGAGGCGGACGCCGCCTTTGAAGCCCTCAAGAGGTACCTCACGAGCCCGCCCATCATGGTCGCGCCGCGCTCTTGCGAGCCCTTGCTCCTGTACTTGGCGGCCACCCCCCAGACGGCCAACGCGGCGCTGGTGGCGGTGTGGGAGGAGCGCGTCTGTGCTAAGGGGAAACCCTCCGCGCCCCTTCAGGCTCGTGAGGCCGCCGATCCTCGTGAGCCCCCCAAGCCTCGCGAGCCTCCAGAGCCTCGTGAGGCCGCCGATCCTCGTGAGCCTTCCAATCCTCGCGAGGCGCCTGGAGAGCAAGCTGCCACCACAACTAGACGCCTCATCGAGCACCCCGTGTACTTCGTCAGCACCGTGCTAAGGGACGCGCGCGAGCACTACCCCATGCAGCAGAAGCTCCTCCTCGCGCTCTTCATCGCCTCCAGGAAGCTACGCCACTACTTTCAGGGTCATCCCATCAAGGTCATTTCTTCCTACCCCTTGGAGCAAGTTCTGCGCAGCCCCAACGCCGCCGGCCACGTCGCCGAATGGAACATCGAGCTGCAAGCCTTCCAGCTGGAATTCTCCACCAACAGAGTCATCAAAGGCGCGGCTCTGGCTGACTTCGTGGCAGAGTGGACGGACATGTACGAGGAAGAGCCTCGCGAGGCGCAGTCCCTTCTGCCAGGGGACGAGGCGCTTGGCGGCTGGACCATGCACTTCGACGGCGCGTTCTCTCGACAGGGCACGGGGGCTGGGGTCATGCTCACCTCGCTGACAGGGGACAGGCTCTACTACAACGTACAGCTCTACTTCAGGCACACCGACAAGGTCTATAACAATATCGTAGAGTATGAGGGCCTCATCGCCGGCCTCAAGGCAGTGTTCGCCTTGGGCAAAAAATGTCTGACCATCAAGGGCGATTCGCAACTTCTCGTCAACTTCTCCAACAAAAGTTACAAGCCCAAGGACGAGCACATGGCCGCCTACCTGGAAGTGGTACGTAAACTTGAGAAGCGTTTTCTTGGCCTGGAGCTGCAGCACGTCCCCCACAGCGGCAACAAAGAAGCCGACGACATCACAAAACGAGCATCTCGCCACGAGCCTCAGAGCCCCGGCGTCTTCGAAGAAAGGCTCCTCAAGCCATCAGCCACACCTCTTGCCACAGGCACGGTGCTCCTTCACGAGGAACTCCCGCCCGCACCACCCACGGGCGCACCAGACTGCGGCCCGGCCTCAGGAGCCCGCCAACTGCTGGCGCTGGAGCCTCAAGCGGATAGCTGGGCCGCGGAGTTCAAGGCTTACTTGCTTCGCGACATCCTCTCGGAGAAAGACTCAGAAGCAGAGCGCGTGGCCCGGCAGGCCACCGCTTACTGCCTGCAAGATGGCGAGCTGTACCGTAGGCGCCCCAATGGCGTCTCCCAGCGGTGCATCTCCGAAGAGCAAGGGCGCGAGTTGCTCGCTGATATCCATGGAGGAGACTGCGGCCACCACTCCTCGTCACGCACCCTCGTCGGCAAGGTGTTCCGCAGCGGCTTCTACTGGCCCACTGCGCTGCGTGACGCTACCGCGCTGGTCCAGGCCTGCGAGGCCTGCCAATTCCACGCCAAGCAGATCCACCAGCCGGCGCAGGGCCTTCAGACGATTCCCCTCTCATGGTCCTTCGTGGTCTGGGGGCTGGACATCCTGGGGCCCTTCCCTCGTGCGGATGGCGGTTACCGCTACCTCTACGTCGCTATCGACAAGTTCACCAAGTGGGCAGAAGTCGAGCCGGTGCGCACCATCCCGGCAGGCTCCGTCGTCAAGTTCATCAAGGGCCTCGTGAGCCGCTTTGGAGTTCCCAACCGCATCATCACCGACAATGGCTCCCAGTTCACAAGCGGCCTCTTCAATTCCTACTGCGCCAGCCTCGACACGCAGATCTGCTACGCCTCGGTGGCGCACCCGCGAAGTAATGGCCAGGCCGAGCGTGCCAACGCCGAGGTCCTCAAGGGCCTCAAAACAAGGAGCTTCAAGAAGAAACTCGAGAATTGCGGCAAGGGCTGGCTCGACGAGCTGCAGTCCGTGCTGTGGTCCATCCGCACGACGGCAAGCAAGCCTACCGGCGAGACCCCCTTCTTCCTCGTCTACGGCGCTGAGGCGGTCCTGCCACTGGAGCTTAAGCACGGCTCCCCGCGAGTCCTTGCCTTCGACAAGGCACGTCAGGGCGGCTCGCTAGAGACCGATCTGCTGCTCCTCGAGGAGGGCCGCCGCCGGGCCGCCATTCGCGTCGCGAGGTACCAGCAGGCCTTGCGTCGCTACCACAGCCGCAGCATCCGCCCTCGCACTCTCGAGGTCGGCGACCTCGTCCTGCGTAGAATCCTCTCCAGAGAGGGGCTCCACAAACTCTCACCAATGTGGGAAGGCTCTTTCAGGGTTACTCATGTCTCCAGGCCCGGCTCAACCCGGCTGGAGACGGAGGACGGAGTTCCTGTGCCTAACGCCTGGAACATCCAACACCTCCACAAGTTCTACCTGTGACCCTCACGCGTATGAACGAAATGGGGTTGTACACGCCCCGGAGCCTCTCATTGCGTTCGCCTGATTGGCCCGCGAGAGCTCCCGCCCACGCCCAAGTGGAAGCCCCATGCTCCGCGCTGGCGGAATGATCGACTCGCGATCATACCCACATCCCTGTGGAAGCCCCATGCTCCGCGCTGGCGGAACAATCAACTGAGGGCGCCCCACGGGCTGCACCAACCTCAAGCTGACCTGTGCCAGACACGGCAGCACCCTTTTTCTCATTTCGATGTGTAATTCAGGGCGCCCCATGGTTTGCACCAACCTCAAGCTGACCCGTGCCGGACACGACAGTCGCATCTTGTTTTAGTTATGTAATGGGTTGCTATCTTTCTTCAGTAAAGCTTGGTTTCTTACATGACGTTTCGTTTTGTCCTTGCCTCGCACGCTCATGATGTCCCTCATGAGCCTCACACGAGTGGGGGCTGGACACGGTGTTTGTGCTCGGGTCAGTCCCAGCAGCGCCGAAAAACCCAAGCAACCGGGCTCTGGCTCACGGGTCTGCTCCCGTGCACGCCACCCCACCTAGGTTCTTGGTGTCTTGTCTCCTCGCGTAATGCCCATGAGCGAATCGACGAGCGTGCGCCGCTCCCCTGTCGTTAAGTACTCTGCATACAGTTATCTCAGGAGCAGGTTCCTGGAAAGGCCTCGCGAGGTGGCCCCCTCAGGCCCTCAGGAAGCCAGCAGGCCCTGTCTCGGGCGCTAACCCTCAACGGCCGTCTCAGCAGGAGATCTCGCAAGCGGAACCCTCACGAGGCGTACCCTACGAGATATGCTCTACCAGACACAACCTCCTACAGAGCTAAGTCTCCCGCCTCGCGAGCCGCCCTCGCCATCTCTTGAGCCTTCCCCTCCGGCAGCCTCACGAGCGCCAGCGTTTCTCTTGGTGCAAGCCGCTTGCGCGTTGAAGGGGGGCTCTCTGAGCATCGCGCCCCAGGAGCCCTCACTAGCACCCGGCGCCCCTCGCCTCCTGGCCTTGTCTAGGCATCGCGACCTGACATACCAACGATGACTATGGCCCGCTCGGGGGCTGGGTCCTGACAACGTAGAACATCTTGGCAAGCAAAAAGAGCAAAACAGGCCTCAAGAGAAAGCTTCGCGAGGGCTCGAGCGTTCTTTACAGCAAATCATAAAGTACTTAACACCAAGGCATCGTCTTCACGCCCCCATGGGGCCACATCGATCTAGCGCAGGGTGACTGTCACGCCCAATATGCGATCCTATTCTCGAGGAACTCGGAGGCCCCACCAAGAGTAGAAACGCATATTGGACACGCTTGCAAGGTGGATATCATTACATCGTACCACATACATAATAGATGGGGATACAAATACATACAATCATCGCATGAATACATCAATACATAACAAACATCATACAGAAGGGCAGCATCCGACTACGGATGAAATCAAACGAAAAGAAGAACGACATCCACCCTGCTAGCCCAGGATGCCGACCAGGAACCTATCCCAAGATTGACGAAGAGGAAGAAGTAGAAGAAGAACTCCAAAAATAAACGAACATCGCTCTCACGTCAAGTCATCGCATTACCTGTACCTGCAACTGTTGTTGTAGTAAACTGTGAGCCACGAGGACTCAGCAATCCCATAACCATGGGTAGCAAAACTATCAAAGCTTAAATGGGTATGGAAGGGTAAGGTGGTGAGGTTGCAGCAAGCACTAAGCATTATATGATGGCTAACTTACGAGTATACAAGAATAAGAAGAGTAAACTACGCATAACGGTCGCAATCTAATAATGATCAAGAAGTGATCCTGAACACCTACTTACGAGTCAAACATAACCCCACCGTGTTCTCTTCTCGAACTTCCTCGAAAAGAGACGGTCACGGTTACGCACACGGTTGGTGTATTTTAATTTGGATTTAGTGTCAAGTTCTCTACAACCGGAGGTTATAAATATCCAAGTGCCACATAACCGCGGGCACGGCTTCGCATAAGATTTAACCCTGCAGGGGTGTTCCAACCTGGCCCATCATAAGCCTACACAAGCTGCGGTGGAAATACCTCAACCTCGAGATAGCCCAAAGTATCCTCGGAATCCCGGTGCACAAGACATTTCGACAATGGTAACACAATTCCAGCAAGACCTCCCGACGTGTCGACGATCCTGATAGGAGCCGCGTATCTCGTTCTCAGGACACGGCGGATAAGCGACGCGTACAGGTGCCAAATACCCCAAGTTGCCAAGGGGCGGCCCCGCACAGTGCTCTAGTTTTGGACCAGCACCATCAGCACTGGCCCACCTGTATTATGTTGAATTAAGAATCCCCGGGGACGCGACCCCCTATGCAAAATTAATTAATTGATTCAGTATTATTATGTTGGCAAATGTTAAAAACCAATGTTGGGCCTTGCTGGAAGCGGTTATTCAAAGCGAACTGTCAAAAGGGTCCCATTCCCCTGAGCATGTTAGGAACGCTAAACATGGATCATAACACCAGCATTACGGAAACTAGGGCGGCTTGAGTGCAACAAAACACTAGGCAAAAGGCCGAGCCTTCCACCCAATACCAAGTATATAGATGCATTAATTAAATAAGAGATATTGTGATATCCCAACATATCCATGTCCCAACATGGAACAACGTGCAAGAGCACCTACAACTAGCAACGCTATAAGAGGGGCTCAGCAAAGCGGTAACATAGCCAAACAACGGTTTGCTGGGTAAGGATGGTTAGAGGCTGTATCATGGCATATTGGAGGCTGACATATATGTAGTAGGAAGCACGACATAGCGATAGCAACGTGACAACTAGCAAGCAAAGATAGTAGAGATATCCAAGGTCATGGTCATCTTGCCTGAAATCCCGCTCGGAAGAAGATCGAGTCCATGAAGAAGACGAACACGCGTAGTCGAACGAATCCTCACAATCGCAACGAAACTGGAACTATCGAGAAGAAGCACAACCGGAAAGAAGCAAACAACATGGTAAACACACAAGCATAAACATGGCATGATGCGCAATCAAATATGATGCATGTCAAGTTTAAAGATGCATGGCATGGCAAAGATGCAACAAACAACTACTACACATTAAGTGAAGCTCAATATGCAACGAGTTGCATATTGACGAGACTCCACAATCAATTACTTAATTCACTCCCGTTTATGTACTCCACAAGATTAAATGTTGTTAAACATGGCAAGAGGTGAAGCATAGTTAATCTACCTATCTAGGCAATTTAAATGAGGCCGGAAACAACACATAACAATTCCGGAAAATCCCCATATGCAAATTTCGAATTTGGTACTGTTCTGCCTAAAACATAATTATGTTGTTGTTAAACAGCAAAAGTAAGTGCACCAAGTTAATCTGCACATTTTTCTACCCCATTTACATATAAAGTTCATTTAATTCGGAGCTACGGTTATTTAGTTATGAAATAAATCATTTTAGCATGTCATTTATGCAATTTAATGCAAACTACAATTTTAAATGTTTTTAGCATGCATGAGAATGACATATTCAAGTTGTGTGCAAATTTAATGAAAACATAGGCATATATCAAGATAGGAGGCGTTTGTCGCCATGGCGGAAAGAAATGGGTGCCACGGCGGCGATAACGGAAATGGTGCCACGTCAACATTCCGGTTCCGGTAACTCGATTGAGATACCGGTGCAAAGGAACAAGTGTGGGTGTGAGCGTGTCATGCAAAAGATGATGGGGAGTGATCCCGGTAACCGGGTGTCCCACGTGTCAGTGGCATGGCAAAAGAGGGGCAACATGCAACGACAATCGCATACGGTGCAAACACGCGGTTCGTCTCATACATGACACATGCTTTCGTTCACGGGCGTCGTCTCGGCGGTTATACCTTTGAAACATGTGGTTCGAGACGGTTCGGATCGATGCGGTGTAATTGCTCACAGGTCGTAGCGGAAGTAGTGGTACATGTTCGGAGAGGAACTTAGTGGTACTTGGCGCATGCGGTTCCGATCCGAGGTCGTAGCCATGTAGTCGAACTTGACGAACCGGGTCCCACGGGGGACTTGGCGCATTGCGTAGTCGAACTTGGCGTATCCGGTGAGGTAGTCGAACTTGCGTTTTGTGGAACTTGACGACTCGGAGACGGCAATAGAGGTACTTGGCGGCTCGTGCATCCAACAGATACGTGATAGTCTTGGCGTCGTTCATCAAGGTACTTGTCGAAACCATGGCAGGCGTCGGTGGCACTTGGAGCTCATTGTGCAGTCGTACACAGGGTCAAACCGAGGGCCTTGACGACCCAAAATCCATGAGCGGAGGTGCACGGAGGCCGTGTTGCGGTCAAGGGTCGTGGTGGTGCAACCGAAGATGGAGGTGCTCGGGGATAGGGTGGTCGTGGCGTGGCTCTCCGACGGCGGCAGCAAGGTGGAAGGAGGAAACGGGCGCGGGGTAAGGCGGCGAGCAGAGGACGGAGCTGCAGGTGGTGCGGGCGGCGCGAATGGCAAGAGCGGCCCGGAGCAGCGACTTGTGCTTGGGCGCGAGCGCGGATGCGGGGCCTCGCTGGAGGCCGGCCGGCCGGCAACGGAATGGAGGCGGTGGCGCGAGGGAGGAGCCAGAGGGGCTCGCGATGGAGGGAGACGGGCGGCGCGCGGCGCTCGGTGGCAGGGCCCGCGAGCAGAGGAGAGGCGCGGCGAGGAGCAGCACGGCGACCTGCGGGACCAAGGACGGCGGCGATGTGGGTGTGCGATGGGGATCGGGCGCGACGCAGCTGCGCTGCTGGACGAGGCAGGAAGGGGTCCGGGGAAGGAGGAGCAGGGCGCGGAGGAGGCCATGGGGATCGGGGCGAGGAGCTCCTCTCCTGTGATACGTGTGCGTGTGTTGTGTGGTGGCGGCGGCCAGAGGGAACGAGGGAGAGAGAGGATCGATCGAGAGATGGGGATCGGTCGGCCTAGGGTTCAAGGTTTAAGGTGGGGGCGGCTGGGCCTAGTGGATGCGGCATCAGGAGGCCCAAGTGGCCGGTTGGCTGGGCTGCTCTCCTCCTTCCCTCTCTTCTATTTTCCAATCACAGAAAATATCAAAGAAGAAAAGGAGAAGAAAGGAAGGGTTAGGGATAGAATTTGGGCATGGGGTATTTTTTTCATGGACTCACAAAAATGAGCTTGATCCAGAAAAATAGAAATGAACATGTGTGAGAAGTTTGGCTTCGAACTCATTTGAATTAAATTCAAATGAGTTTGAATAGGAAGTGGGTGCTTGGAAGGTCCAAAAATGTTGAGATTTTTGGTGGAGCTCGGGAAAATGATGAAAGAATTTATGGGCGAAGTTTGAGGACCAAACTTGAAGTAGAAAAGACATGAGAATTAAATTGCAAGTGTGTTTGGTTTATTCCAAATTAATGGAATATTTTATAATAGCTCCCTAAAATATTGGGAGGATATTTTATAAAGAGAAATCACCATGTGAACTCCCTCAATTTAAATAGATCAAAAGATCTATGCAATTGATTTATTTGAGTTGGAAAAAATTAATGACATGATAGCATGATGAAATGATGCAATGCAAAAATAATAATAAGATAGAGCAACCAATATAATAATAATAATGGAAAGAATCGGTCTTGGGGTGTCACAACACTCCCCCACTTACAAGAGATCTCGCCCCGAGATCTCAGGAATGAGAAGAGGAAGAGGGAGAGGTAAAACTAAGTTGCTTCTTTGACAAACGAGTGAAACCAAAGAACCTTGAGAGGTTGATGAACTTGAAGAAATGACACGACGGAGATGAACGAAATTGAAAACTCTCCGTTAGACAAGAGGAACAAGGAGTACAACGGTACCAAGCGCTCAAGGGACAAGATAGTGTATGAATCCACTCCGGTTAAAACGAGATGGACAAGGAATAAGGAAGAAAGAATTTGGACAGCACTCCGGTTAAATGGATAAGCAAGGAAAAGAACATGATCTTGGCGAAACGAGATAATGAGTCGAAGAGAGAAACATCGCAATGCCTCCGAAACGAAAGAATAGAAACTAAATCATTGGAAAGAAAAGAACGGAGAAGAAAATGACAACTTCTCCCACAATTGAATTTGAAAAGCATCCTTACAATGAAAGAATGAACAGAGTTGTTGGAAAATCAACAACGAAAAGAATAAGCTTGTTGTGGACTTATGGAAAACATCTCAAAATTATGAGGAGACAACCGGCCACTAACGGAAAGAACTGATTGCTTGAGATCTCGAAGAGATGAAAAACTTCTTTCACCGAGAAGAGAAGGAGAAACTTGGATCATTGATAAGCACCACAATAGCAACATTCCTTATGATAGGCTTTAGGTGAAATCTATACCAAGATAATTCCAACGAAGAGATTGATGGGTTGAAAATATCTCATGGGCGAAGAGAAAATGATGGGTTTAACATATCTCATTCCTGACAATTTGTGAATCATGAACCACGAAGGGAAATTGTCAAAAACGACATAGCACCACCTCAAAAGACAAGGTAGAAATGATTGCACATCGGAATGGAAGATAAAACATGCTTGAGCTCCTCAAAACAAAACATGTGTTCAACACCATGTATCTTTAGGAGTATAGCTTGGCGGATCTTAACTTCGAGAAAGAATCTTGAAGAACACTTCGAGAATGAATTAAATCCTTGACGAACCACCATGAAGAACCTCTTGGAAGAACTCCGGAAATGAAAGGATGCTAGAAAAGAAATGAAGGTTGAAAAGAATAAGATTGAAGCCTTGCAATGATTTAGATGGAGGTTCACGACAAGATAATTGAGAGAGCTTGGAACTCCGGAAGAAAAGATGAAGCACTTAGAACCGAGAAATTGATATCATGAACGAACTCCCGGAGAAGGAATTAATTCACCTCGATGAAACAAGAATAAGAATTACGTTATGCTTATCCCTCATCAACTTAAATTGATGAAAGCAATGGATTTTGCATACTACTTATTTTCTTGAAAAGATTGAAGAGAGATATAGCTCAAACTTGGGAATGTCTTCAACGAACCACCGGTAGGATTTGGAAAGAATGAATGAATTGATACGATAACAAAGGAAGATGAATCTTGAACAACCACCATAAGGATTTGAAAACGAACGAAGAAAAGATAACGAATCGCCGGGAAGAATTCGAAAATGAACGAAGATACTTGAGGAGATTTGGTACAAGAGAACGAAGAGATCACGAGCTTATTAGAGAATACTTGAACGATGCACCGGAAGAATTAGGAGACGAACGAAGAGACATCAATTTTTTTGGAATAATCGGAGAACGAAAGCTGAAAACTGAGAACGAATAAATCTTCTGAAATGATGGCCTTCGGAGAATTAAAATGAAAGCACTCATAAAATGCTTCGGATGGGTATGAAAATAATTTCTCATGATCGAAACAATTTGAGAGGATAGCACCAACCATGAATCTTCATGAGAACGGATAAGGATTTAAGAGAAACTCTTCTTCGGTCTCCAACGCTGAGAATGACGACGAGGAACACCACCAAAATTGTTGAGACACTCCAGAACAATGAATAATAGGAAGGTTGAGCCATAGATGAAAAGAATTTGAAAGCGATCATGGAGAGGCAAATGACTGATGGAAGCCATGCTTACGTCACCTTGAAAGAATTTGAGAATAACTCCGGAAAATTAGAAGAGTCAGGTAAGATCCTGGGAAAAGACCTGTGGGTTAGGGCCCACTGAAAGAAACACCGTTGGAGCAATTGCTGGAAAGAGAGATCGCACCGGTTGATTTAGATGGCTTGAGAGAAATAACAACCTCGAGATATGTCTAACGGATCTTGAATGGAAAGATGAATCTTCCGAGATAATATCTTCACTCCGGATATGAATAAAGAGAGGTGAATAAACAAGAGAGGCTTGGGTAAGAATTTCCAACATGGGAAAACATTAGAATCGAAGAAAAAGATATGATGAACACCGAGAGCTTGAATTTAGACCACCGGAGAAGAAAACGAGAACGAAGAATATTGAACATGTAGCTCCTGAGCATCTTCATGAGAATCACCGGAGAAGAACATTGCAGAAAAAGAATGGAGAGACTTCACATGAACAAAATGGATACTTGATTGAGGTCTCTGGCTCCGTGAAGAAAAAGGGTGGGAGGGTGGGGAAAAATAAAGACAACTTCGGATGGAGGAAACGAACACCGTTGAGAAAACTAAGAATTGATCATGCAAACGTTGAAAGGAGCGAATTAACTTGAAGAAAAGCACACCGGTTGAAAAGAATTGACATAAAAAATCTCGAACGATTAAAGGATTAGCACTCCCATAAAACTATGAGAACACCGCTTAGGAAAGGTATGGAATCCACACTTGACTTCGAAGCAACTCGAATACCACAACAAAAAACAACACAAGGGTTTGGCTTGTAGAATAAGCCGGAACAAACATATGATAGACCCCATATCGTATCATGTGTTTATTGGAAAAGATATTCTAGGTAATACATGAATTCCCACCTAAGAACTCCCGAAACTTCTTGGTTATAAGATCAGGTTGCGGATATGGGAACCTACTCAGCACACAACAACAACAATATCCTAATCAGCTGCAACCAATCCGCAACCTTCACACATGACCAACAAACTTCGCAAATCCGTCTACCTCAGACCTTCGAAAGCATAGCGATACTAGTCATAGTGGATCATGCGCGCTATCTCCACCAGTACTGGGGAAAAGTCACGGCACTATTTGCCACCACAAAAAGTATAGAAGCGTTTCGATGTCGGCGTCCTCTGGTATTTAAGAACTGAAACGATAGCGAATGTGACAAGAACCCCTTGGAGCTCAACTCCCCGGGTCCAATCCATACGGTCAGGAGGCACCAAGACAGAATTCCCGTCACAACGATATCATAACGATTCCAAAATACCCGCATGATCCTAAAAAATTTTGAGTGAGAAGAGTAGTAGAATTAAAACACCTACGTCACAATTCCTCACCAGAGCGACGAAGGGGATAAGGAGTAAAAAGAATTCCTACTCTCCGATATATAACTAGACTCAAAATAGTTTTTCTTCTAGACTCGCCAACGGTTCGATCAATCAAGGGGGCTCCTATGGTCGGTCGAGGCTCTGATACCAACATGTCACGCCCAACATGCGATCCTATTCTCGAGGAACTCAGAGGCCCCACCAAGAGTAGAAACGCATATTGGAGACGCTTGCAAGGTGGATATCATTACATCGTACCACATACATAATAGATGGGGATACAAACAAATACATACAATCATCGCATGAATACATCAATACATAACAAACATCATACAGAAGGGCAGCATCCGACTACGGATGAAATCAAACGAAAAGAAGAACGACATCCACCCTGCTAGCCCAGGATGCCGACCAGGAACCTATCCCAAGATTGACGAAGAGGAAGAAGTAGAAGAAGAACTCCAAAAATAAACGAACATCGCTCTCACGTCAAGTCATCGCATTACCTGTACCTGCAACTGTTGTTGTAGTAAACTATGAGCCACGAGGACTCAGCAATCCCATAACCATGGGTAGCAAAACTATCAAAGCTTAAATGGGTATGGAAGGGTAAGGTGGTGAGGTTGCAGCAAGCACTAAGCATTATATGATGGCTAACTTACGAGTATACAAGAATAAGAAGAGTAAACTACGCATAACGGTCGCAATCTAATAATGATCAAGAAGTGATCCTGAACACCTACTTACGAGTCAAACATAACCCCACCGTGTTCTCTTATCGAACTTCCTCGAAAAGAGACGGTCACGGTTACGCGCACGGTTGGTGTATTTTAATTTGGATTTAGTGTCAAGTTCTCTACAACCGGAGGTTATAAATATCCAAGTGCCACATAACCACGGGCACGGCTTCGCATAAGATTTAACCCTGCAGGGGTGCTCCAACCTGGCCCATCATAAGCCTACACAAGCTGCGGTGGAAATACCTCAACCTCGAGATTGCCCAAAGTATCCTCGGAATCCCGGTGCACAAGACATTTCGACAATGGTAACACAATTCCAGCAAGACCTCCCGACGTGTCGACGATCCCGATAGGAGCCGCGTATCTCGTTCTCAGGACACGGCGGATAAGCGACGCGTACAGGTGCCAAATACCCCAAGTTGCCAAGGGGCGGCCCCGCACAGTGCTCTAGTTTTGGACCAGCACCATCAGCACTGGCCCACCTGTATTATGTTGAATTAAGAATCCCCGGGGACGCGACCCCCTATGCAAAATTAATTAATTGATTCAGTATTATTATGTTGGCAAATGTTAAAAACCAATGTTGGGCCTTGCTGGAAGCGGTTATTCAAAGCGAACTGTCAAAAGGGTCCCATTCCCCTGAGCATGTTAGGAACGCTAAACATGGATCATAACACCAGCATTACGGAAACTAGGGCGGCTTGAGTGGAACAAAACACTAGGCAAAAGGCCGAGCCTTCCACCCAATACCAAGTATATATATGCATTAATTAAATAAGAGATATTGTGATATCCCAACATATCCATGTCCCAACATGGAACAACCTGCAAGAGCACCTGCAACTAGCAACGCTATAAGAGGGGCTCAGCAAAGCGGTAACATAGCCAAACAACGGTTTGCTGGGTAAGGATGGTTAGAGGCTGTATCATGGCATATGGGAGGCTGACATATATGTGGTAGGAAGCGCGACATAGCGATAGCAACGAGACAACTAGCAAGCAAAGATAGTAGAGATATCCAAGGTCATGGTCATCTTGCCTGAAATCCCGCTCGGAAGAAGATCGAGTCCATGAAGAAGACGAACACGCGTAGTCGAACGAATCCTCACAATCGCAACGAAACTGGAACTATCGAGAAGAAGCACAACCGGAAAGAAGCAAACAACATGGTAAACACACAAGCATAAACATGGCATGATGCGCAATCAAATATGATGCATGTCAAGTTTAAAGATGCATGGCATGGCAAAGATGCAACAAACAACTACTACACATTAAGTGAAGCTCAATATGCAACGAGTTGCATATTGACGAGACTCCACAATCAATTACTTAATTCACTCCCGTTTATGTACTCCACAAGATTAAATGTTGTTAAACATGGCAAGAGGTGAAGCATAGTTAATCTACCTATCTAGGCAATTTAAATGAGGCCGGAAACAACACATAACAATTCCGGAAAATCCCCATATGCAAATTTCGAATTTGGTACTGTTCTGCCTAAAACATAATTATGTTGTTGTTAAACAGCAAAAGTAAGTGCACCAAGTTAATCTGCACATTTTTCTACCCCATTTACATATAAAGTTCATTTAATTCGGAGCTACGGTTATTTAGTTATGAAATAAATCATTTTAGCATGTCATTTATGCAATTTAATGCAAACTACAATTTTAAATGTTTTTAGCATGCATGAGAATGACATATTCAAGTTGTGTGCAAATTTAATGAAAACATAGGCATATATCAAGATAGGAGGCGTTTGTCGCCATGGCGGAAAGAAATGGGTGCCACGGCGGCGATAACGGAAATGGTGCCACGTCAACATTCCGGTTCCGGTAACTCGATTGAGATACCGGTGCAAAGGAACAAGTGTGGGTGTGAGCGTGTCATGCAAAAGATGATGGGGAGTGATCCCGGTAACCGGGTGTCCCACGTGTCAGTGGCATGGCAAAAGAGGGGCAACATGCAACGACAATCGCATACGGTGCAAACACGCGGTTCGTCTCATACATGACACATGCTTTCGTTCACGGGCGTCGTCTCGGCGGTTATACCTTTGAAACGTGCGGTTCGAGACGGTTCGGATCGATGCGGTGTAATTGCTCACAGGTCGTAGTGGAAGTAGTGGTACATGTTCGGAGAGGAACTTAGTGGTACTTGGCGCATGCGGTTCCGATCCGAGGTCGTAGCCATGTAGTCGAACTTGACGAACCGGGTCTCACGGGGGACTTGGCGCATTGCGTAGTCGAACTTGGCGTATCCGGTGCGGTAGTCGAACTTGGGTTTTGTGGAACTTGACGACTCGGAGACGGCAATAGAGGTACTTGGCGGCTCGTGCATCCAACAGATACGTGATAGTCTTGGCGTCGTTCATCAAGGTACTTGTCGAAACCATGGCAGGCGTCGGTGGCACTTGGAGCTCATTGTGCAGTCGTACACAGGATCAAACCGAGGGCCTTGACGACCCAAAATCCATGAGCGGAGGTGCACGGAGGCCGTGTTGCGGTCAAGGGTCGTGGTGGTGCAACCGAAGATGGAGGTGCTCGGGGATAGGGTGGTCGTGGCGTGGCTCTCCGACGGCGGCAGCAAGGTGGAAGGAGGAAATGGGCGCGGGGTAAGGCGGCGAGCAGAGGACGGAGCTGCAGGTGGTGCGGGCGGCGCGAATGGCAAGAGCGGCCCGGAGCAGCGGCTTGTGCTTGGGCGCGAGCGCGGATGCGGGGCCTCGCTGGAGGCCGGCCGGCCGGCGACGGAGGGGAGGCGATGGCGCGAGGGAGGAGCCAGAGGGGCTCGCGATGGAGGGAGACGGGCGGCGCGCGGCGCTCGGTGGCAGGGCCCGCGAGCAGAGGAGAGGCGCGGCGAGGAGCAGCACGGCGACCTGCGGGGCCAAGGACGGCGGCGATGTGGGTGTGCGATGGGGATCGGGCGCGACGCAGCTGCGCTGCTGGACGAGGCAGGAAGGGGTCCGGGGAAGGAGGAGCAGGGCGCGGAGGAGGCCATGGGGATCGGGGCGAGGAGCTCCTCTCCTGTGATACGTGTGCGTGGTGGCGGCGGCCAGAGGGAACGAGGGAGAGAGAGGATCGATCGAGAGATGGGGATCGGTCGGGCTAGGGTTCAAGGTTTAAGGTGGGGGCGGCTGGGCCTAGTGGATGCGGCATCAGGAGGCCCAAGTTGCCGGCTAGCTGGGCTGCTCTCCTCCTTCCCTCTCTTCTATTTTCCAATCACAGAAAATATCAAAGAAGAAAAGGAGAAGAAAGGAAGGGTTAGGGATAGAATTTGGGCATGGGGTATTTTTTTCATGGACTCACAAAAATGAGCTTGATCCAGAAAAATAGAAATGAACATGTGTGAGAAGTTTGGCTTCGAACTCATTTGAATTAAATTCAAATGAGTTTGAATAGGAAGTGGGTGCTTGGAAGGTCCAAAAATGTTGAGATTTTTGGTGGAGCTCGGGAAAATGATGAAAGAAATTATGGGCGAAGTTTGAGGACCAAACTTGAAGTAGAAAAGACATGAGAATTAAATTGCAAGTGTGTTTGGTTAATTCCAAATTAATGGAATATTTTATAATAGCTCCCTAAAATATTGGGAGGATATTTTATAAAGAGAAATCACCATGTGAACTCCCTCAATTTAAATAGATCAAAAGATCTATGCAATTGATTTATTTGAGTTGGAAAAAATTAATGACATGATGGCATGATGAAATGATGCAATGCAAAAATAATAATAAGATAGAGCAACCAATATAATAATAATAATGGAAAGAATCGGTCTCGGGGTGTCACAGTGACGAAGGAAAAAGGACCCTAGGAACTCGCGCTGTCGTCGTCGTCGCCGGCGCCGTCGTCGCCGCCGAAGTTCTCGCCGCTGCCGCAGGAGTACTTCCCAAGCAACGCGTCCACGTGGCCTTCTACCACCTTTGCGAGGCCGTCACGATGCTCCTTGGGGACTGGGGCTATCACCTTGTCAAAGTCAAAGTTGGGATCGGCGTGAAGGAGGTGGTTAAAGACGCGAGTCGCCGCCAGGGAGAAGAGGCCGCGGCACTCCTCCTCCAAGATGCCGTCCACCTCGTTGGCCCCATCCTCAAGCTATTCCACGAGCTTGGTGGAGAAGTCGACGTAGTTGGCGTCGCGGGACTCGTGGAGGGCTCCAAGCCCCCCCTGGCAGACGGAGTTCAGGGCATCGTGGGCGCGGAGCTCGAGGAAGTGAAGCGTCTTGACGCGTTCCCGCTGCTGCTCCTGTTCCTGATCCGCCACGCCTCCGGCTTGCTCGGCCGTGCTGGCAGCGTCCCCCACTTGGAGACAAAGGGAGGATGGCTCGGCCGCGGTGCCGGAGCTGGGCTGCGGCACGGCCCCCCGGCGGGTCTCCGCCTCGGCGAGTGCCGCCTTGAGATCAGTGATCTCCTGCCGGAACCGCTCACGCTCTGTCTCGAAGGCGTCCCTCTGCTGCGCCAGCGCCTTATCGTGCTCCTCGGCAAGCGCCAGGTGCGCCTCCGCTACCTTCGCGTCAACATCCTCCTGAGCCTTCTTCTCCTTGGCCTCCAGCTGGGCATTGGCCTCGGTGACACGCTTCGTGTGAGCCTCCTGGGCATCGGCCAGCTGGCGCCCCAGCGTCTCCATGCGCTCCTTCTCCGTGGCCTGCTCAGTCGCCATCTTCTCGAGGCCCTCCATGCGAGTCTCGAGGCCCGCTTCGCGGGCCGCGACCTCCTTCTCGCGAGTGGCGAGGGCACTTTCCCGCGCGAGGAGTGACTGCGGCTGCTCGGCGTGTTGGTCCTGGAGCTCCTTCAGGCGGGCCTCCACCTCTTCGCGGCGCGCGACGGCCGCTTTGGCCTCCCAGAGGGCACTCTCACGAACCCCCTCCGCTTCGGCGGCATCCTTCTCGCCCTGTGCGCGAGCAAGTTCGTTCTGGCACCGGGCCGTTTCGATGGCGACGCTGAGCCGGCGCCACCCGTCAGCAAGCTTCAGGCGTTCCTCAGTAAGGCGCGTCTCCGCGTCCTGGAAGTCCGTCCCGAGCCGAGCGAGCGCGGCCTTGGCATCGCGCAATGCTTCGGGCCTGAGCAGGGCATGGCTGCTCACAAGGGCCAGAGGCCAGTCCGGGTCAGGCCCTCTGATACTCTCCGCCGCCGCGGTTAGGGAGGACTCGGCGCCGCTTGCCTGGAGCGGTGGGTTCGTCAGGCCACCCCCCGCGTTCGGCTGCGGTGGCATGCAATGGGGGCTCGCCATGCCCGCGACGGTGCGCCCCACAACTCCTCCCCCGACGCTTAGGGAGGCCCCCGGTGGGGGGGGGGTGGGCGTTTCGACCTCCCCTGTCATCACTCCTTTCCTCGCGGCAGGGTCAAGGGGAGGGCGCCCCCGCCTCCTGAGGCTGCCTCCCGAGGCCTCTCTGTCTCGGCTTCACGAGGCGCGCCCACATGCGACTCCGGAGGAACTACCGTCTCCTCCTCGACCTCCATGCGCCCCGCCTCGGCATCGGAACGGCGGGTGGCCTCTCCATGTCCCCCGACACCCATGGCAGGCGCCGACGCCCCCTGCGGGCCGGGGGTCACCCTCGCCTTCGTTGTCTTCTTCTTCTTCTTCTTCTTCTGATCCACGGCAGACCTCCTGGGCGAATGGTGGCTCAGCTACGAGCCCGGAAGAAGAGCAAGGACTAGGAATGCTGGGAGGAGGCAGGGGACTTACTCGTCGCTGACATACCACTTCCTCTTCTTCTCCCCCACGGGGGGCGGGCCGTCGCCGCCACTGTCGGGCATCGCCCCGGCACCACCGCTCGGGCCCCCGGGGTGTGTCGCAGAAGACCCGGACGCGTTGTCGCCCGCCTCGGGGCCCTGGGGGGTTTCGACATCATGATGGACCTCAGGTGCCGGGGGCTTGACCGCCCCCCGGCCGAGAGCCCCCTCCGCCGCGGGCGGATCGCTCTCGGCATCATCGTCCTCGAGCTCGCAGAGGAGCTGACGGCGGGTGCGTGGTGGCGCCCGGTTGGCATCCTCCTCTGTGCCTCCCCCGAATCCTCGCCGCCGCTGCTGCCTCCCGAGTCCACCTCCACCATGAGGGGGTTATCGCAGGGCCCGACGTGGCCCTCCGGCACAAGGCCCCACTGGTCGAAGAGGGGCATCTCCTCCACCAGCTCCGCCTTTTCCTTGTAGTGGAAAAGCGGGAGTACCCCCTCGGGCAATTCCACCGCAGGGGTGCTGAGCAGAGTCGCCAGGGCCCCGTCCAACACATCTGGCCCCAGGCTGCCCGGGTTCAGCCTCATGGCATCGCCCGCGCCGGTGTACTCCCACATGGGGCGCGAGTGCTACTGAAGTGGCGCGATGCGCCGCTGCAGGTATTCCCTGGCGACCGTCGCCCCCGACAGTTTTGCGGCCCAGTGCACGGCCATCCGCTCCAAGACGGGCTCCATCCTCGGGTCTGCAAGCTTGTCGTGCCCCCACACGAAGATCTTCTCGGCCGGATCCGTCGGGATCATCAGGAACTGGCTGGTCTGGCGCGCGTCCAGGTAGACCCAGCGCTGCCGATAGCCCTCCACCTTCTTCGCAACCCTCAGGTTGATAATGTTGTTCTCCATCCCCTTGACGGCAAGGAACGACATGCATCCGGAGCGCTGGTCTACCGCAGTTAGCCACAGGCAGAAGAAGTGGTGAAAGAGCGCCACTGAAGGCATCACGCCTACGAAAGCCTCGCAATAAAAGGCAAACATGGCCAGGAGGAGAATGGAGTTGGGTTGAAGATGGAGGGCGTGGATCTGATAGTGGGAGAGAATGGCGTAGAAGAAGTCCGAGAACGGCGGCACCAACCCGGCATATACGCTGTGGAGGAAGAAGGGGTAGGCCGCCGCCCCCAGGTCGCGCCGCGCGCGCGACCCCGGCTAGATCTGGGTCGTCTGGTTCTCGTTCTGAGCACCGGCGACGAACGGGAGCATCCTTGTCCAAGTCCTGTCCATCGACGATGGTGGAGCGCTGTAGCGCCGCCCCAAGGACGGGCGCACTTGGGGACGGGGCCGCCGCCTTTCCCCTCTTGCCAGCGGGCGCCATCTGTGCGGCGGAGGCGCAGATCGAGGAGCGAGAAGAGGCGGAGCTCGGAGAGGGGGTCGCGAGGAGCTGCGCGCGAGAAGGCAAGCGCGAGGGGACAAAATGTGTGAACGAAGGCAATGATGGCCTCGCGTCGCCCGCAGCAGGTTTTATGTCAGCACGGGCGGTTACCGAGGCGTCGTGGGAGAAGTGGGGGCGTTCCCCGTCACATCGTGCGCCACGCGTCACGCCTGGCCGCAGACGGTTAGGGCCCGCGCCGTTTTGCCCCCCAGTAGGAGAGAACGTGCGCGCCGCGGGCCCGGGGGCTACTGTCGGGCCCATGGAACCCAGGGTATCCAGACCCGTCTACCTTTGGCCCAGGGCGCAACGCCTGGCGTGGGCCCAGCAGGCCATCGTCACCAAGCACCTCACCAGGACTCTTCATGAGGTCTCGGCCTCCTGAGGCCCCCTCCTCAGGAAGTGGCGAGCAAGACTCGGCATCCTCACCAACGGCCTCGCGAGGCGGCCTCCCGATGTGGCCTCCCGAAGGCACCCAAGACGAAGGCCGTTCGTCGCAGCCGCGTGGTCTGGGGCCCATCACGTGGGTGACACGCGTGGCGACGAGTGGCGACAGAGGCCGTGCCAGCAGGCGCGGATGAAGATGGTTTCCTCCTTTGTGTTAAGGGAGCAGGGCCAGCTATCTACTCCCCAAAGCAACCCCAAAGGTTGCCCGATCGGCGAAGGAAGACCAAGACGGCGGGCGCGTAGGGCGGAGGTCATCACCGAGCCCACCGGCGCGTCATGGATCACGCTTTGGCAGGCGAAGATTGCCTTTAGTCAGGATAGCCTGAGTGCCTATCCCCTTTCAAAACCGCCAAGTGTGGCAACCCTTCCCACCTAAGTTTTCGAGGGGGAAGAGGACCAAGGCGGGTATAAAGGGCAGTGCTGCCTTTGTAGAGGGGGGGTTCGGTTGAGTTCTGCCTCCTCCACCTTGTACGCAAGAACTCTCTTGCCCCTTGCAATCCCAACCACAAGCAGGAGTAGGGTTTTACACCGCAAGGTGGCCCGAACCTGGGTAACCGCCGAGTCCACGGTCCGTCCCACGCTAGCGCGCTCTCGCCGTAGCCTCGCCGTTGCTCAGCCGTGGTAGGAGACGAAGTGGTAGAACGAGCTCACCCCAGTGTTCGAACCTTTGGGTCCCCGGAGCCCGACTTCCGATAGTATGGTGATCAATCCATTCCGCACCCAAATCATTACCCTGTATAAGGTTTAGCGAATCTCGCAATTCTAACACTCAGGCATTCTCACAAGCATTGCAGAATTTCTCTTGTCCTCGAACTGGGTTCGGGTAAATCCATTGGTTCTGCAAGCCAACATAACCTCTATCGTTTCTTCACAACTCTCGGGTTTTTGCATAACCCCCTATGAAACGTCTGTTGGTCAAATCACAGCTTCTTCCAGAATTCTTCCTTCAACAAGATTGTGCTTGTACCTTGTTCATATCCTGGGCCTGTGGGTTATGGGTCCACTTCAGCACTAGTATAGTTTTAACTCATCCGTGGAGTTACAACTGTTCCATATTCCACCATTACACTTCCTCTAAATCCAATAGTACTTCATTCTGTCATACTCTTGGGGTAACCAGAAAATCAAACTTATTTCGTCCAAACTCCACTTAGTGGAATACATTTTCCTTTCCATTGGTCTGGTGTTCACACAGAGAAATATCACCATGAAATGCACAAAGTCATCCATAAATCGTATTCTTTTCATATCAAATCCTTTATTACATCATTAATCATTTCTCAAAACTCCAATCAAAAGTACTTTATTACAAATGCTGCCATCCACATAATTTTTATGGTCAAGCATTACTTCCAACTTTATTTATGGGTCCTCCTTGAGGATTATTTAGTCCCACTAGAATTGAGCGAGGTGCTCCTTGAAATCATCCACCTCTTGTTTCATCATGGTGGCCATGAGCTTCATCTCCATCATCTCTGCATGTACCTCTCTCAGGTATTCCTGAGTGTGACGGAGCCTTCGCTTCCAGTATTTCTCCAATCTGACGTATGGCTTCCATGGCAGCTTCACGAACAGAGTCAAAGAAAGTTGCTTCGGGTACACGTGAGATGTAAAAGTATTGACCCATCGTCTTCGGGCAAACTCCTTTCACCCGGTGGAGGTGTACTTCCATGTACCAAAGTTCCACTCCATTTTCCATGAAAGGATAGCCTTTGTAAACTGCATCTCCTTCAAGGCGAATATGCTTCATCATGTCCTTTAGAATCCTTGGGTAATCCTGATCACTTGTCAGGGTCATGATCGTTTCCGGGCCCTTGAGGAATGACTCATAAAGGGTCGTCATCTACAGGTGTAAGAGAAATGGGTACTCAGAATAATGCATGTATCTTCTTGGGTAAACATTCATATCATCCAAACAAATCTTCAAATTCAATTCCCAACATCTTACAGGGTATTGTCCTCCTTAAAGCAAAATGTACGGGGTTATCCATTGACCATATTCTATTGTATCCTTGTACTTCATCAAAATCCTAGTTTATGCATAAACAACTCATTTTCATCCATGGTTACCCACATAATCAGTTCCAAGATAATTGTTAACAACATAACAACTTCATAAAGCCTTTCAGCATATGACATATCAACTTTATTGATTCATGAATTATTACAATCTCCGAGACTTCCATTACATAACTCAACTCATCATACTTATAGAATTGCTTCCTACTACACTTATTACAAATATCAAAATCTCAACTACTTAGCTCCAGCTTTCTTTTGATCTGAACATTCCCTGGCAAAATGTCCTGCTTCCTTGCAGCGAAAACAAATGACTTCCGACATGTCTCAGGGCTTCTTTGTGATTATGTAGGCTCCTTCAATTTTTAGCTTCTTTTCTGGACATTCATGGAAAAAGTGCCCTGAATTCTTGCACTTGAAACATGTGATATGACTCAGGTATTTCTCGGTAGAAATTGGGTTGTTCTGGGGAGGTCTTTGTTTCCTCTTCGTGGACTTCTTCATACCAATCAGATCCTCTATTTTCTGTGGGTCATACTCCACTTCTGTTGTCGGGAACTCACCAAGATACTTAGTTCCCTTCTTCATGCAATACTGAGAGATGTGCCCTTCTTCTCCACATGCATAGCACGACTTGGTGCAAGCTTTGATTGGCTTTCCTCCATTTGTGTCCATCACAACATCCTTCACCACAGATACTTCCATACCTTCTCGGAGGGCTTCTTTCATTCCTTCTTTCTGCTTCCGGACAGTTTGTTGCACCATGGGGTAAATGTGACACTGAGCCGGATAGTGGTCAGTTCCTTCATACAAGAAACAAGTCACCTGCCCAGTTGGGCATTCCCCAGCTGGGTGATTTCCTCACAATGAGGGCATCCATCCTTGTGTCCTTCTTGGGTGTGTCCTATTTCTCCGCAAATCTTACATGCACAAGGTTTCTTCATCTTACTATCATAAGGTTTTCGGATGAGACAGGATCTTAACAGAGTCTCCTTGAATTCTTCCCAAGTTTTTGCTCCCTTACTTCCATCTATGGCTTGATGCATTTTCCACCATGTTGCAGCACTTTTTGTAAAGTACTGAAGAGCGCATTGAACCTCATACTTCCTTGCAATCAAATTTTTCCTGAAGTGATCCTCCATGTTTTGAATCCATAGCTCTGCCTCCGGCTGGGTCATCGGTCCAGAGAATACAAGCCCTTCTTCATTCATCATCTATTGGGTCCAAGGGCTTTTGGGATGAGATACGAGAGAGGGATAGGGAGATACACACAATACAAACAATAGTTTTGAAAATAGGTTTTATTTGTGGCTGTCGGAAAACACACACAAATGATAGCTCACAAATCATCGTATCTAACGTGAGTATACAACAGGGGTTAGGTCTTCTAAAGGTCTTATAAACATTGGGATTCTTCTGGGTCTTCAATTTCTTCAAGTCTTTGGAGTCTTCAACCGTTGTGGCTTCAATTCTTGTACTCTGAGGTGGTCCTCAGTTGCTCCTCCGTGTGATAAAAAGAGAAAGGGGTATATTCTAACTACTTGAGGTAAAACTCAGAAAAGGGTGAGAAGTAGAGGATCTTTTTGAAGAGAAAATTTTCGAGGTATCCTGTCCTAGGGCTTTCCAGTTTCTAGGGTCACGTCCTACAGTCAACATGTGCTCTGATACGATCTCTGTAGCGACCCGACCTCTAACGGTCAAGCCTCTGTGTATCTGTGCCATCCCTGGATTAGTGTGCTAGCACACACAGTACATCAACGTATATATCAAAGTGCAATCACATGTATAAATAACGTAATACTGATATATACCTCATAAGTCTCAGCGGAAATAAACAAACGGGTGTGGAGTCCCATCAACGCCATCGGCAGGTTGAGTGTAGACCGTAACCCTACAACAAAACTCACTCATCGTAGAAAAAATCCTGCAACATGATATGTTGCAGCCGTGTAGGTCAGTACATTGAATGTACCGGCAAGATCAAAAATAGGAGAAATAGATGATAAAACTATTCTATATGCAATATGGCTTTGTGGCTCTGTGTCTGAGTTTTTTTTTGCGTAAAAGCTGCTTTTATTTTCCCTACAACAAAGGAATATCAGGAGTCTTCACTACAGAGTTATCTACTATGACATGGTTCCGCCAACCGATATCTCATAGCCCACAAGTATCATAAGTTGCCCACAATTAGTTATCAGTCTGGTGTTGAGAGTTCGGAGATAGATCCAAGTCCAGAGGCTCAAATTGTCCGTAACCGGGGACACGGCTAATCGATTAGGTTTTAACTCTGCAGAGTGTTATGCACTTTACCCACAAGATTCGATCCCTCTTTTTACGTTCTCGCACTTCAGGGTGTTTGAGAACAAGACAACTGAAACATGGTCTTCCGAAGAGTTCCTCTGACCACTGTCCGGTGCTCATCCAATCCTACCGTAGTTCTACATCTGCTAGCACCATCCCAGCCAGAGTCACAACTAAGGTCAACCAAGCCAGAGCTCATAATGACTTGCGGTTGCATAGGTAAGCTTTCGGGCATGAAGTATTCTTCCGTCTCTTTGAGTCTGGGTGAAGCTTTCCGCAAGATGTCATGGCGCTTCTCCATGCATCCCGGGCATCCACTGGTTGCTCCAGGGTGCCCATCAAATCCATCCTTCACCCAGTAGTGTGTATTGAAATCTTGTCTCGAGTCTCAAAATCTTGAGGTCTTCTAGATGCAGGCCTTGAAGGATTCCAGTCTTGAAATTGCCATCATGAAGATTTTAACGCTCTCAGAGAAATGACTTGGTAGAACTATTCGTCACTCCGATGAAAATCTATAATATCAACATGACATATCATTCACATAAGCATTTATTCTAACAAGCAATTCTAGTAATCACAATAACACTCAACAAAAAAACAAAGAAATCAATAATAAAGTCTCAAATAAAATCCAAAGAAACTTCAAGGAAAAACTACAAAGAAAACTACTAAGGAAAAGTCTAAGACTTTACTACAAACAAATAAAAATGTTTTTGTCCTAACTAAAAGCTTAACAGCAATTAAAACACTAAAAAAATTAAATTAACAGAAAAAAATAAAGTTTTTTTATTAAAATAACAGAAAGTATTTTACCTAGACTTTTCTATGCAAAAAGAATCAACCTAAAAGCATTTATAAAACTCCTACTATGACAAAGACAAGGTTTCATGCAAAATAAAAGAAACTAAAATAATAAAATTATTTTCAAGTACAAATAAAAGTGCCTACTGTTGACTAACAGAAACATAAAATGAAATGTCAATAGTGACAAAAAGAAATAATTATAACTATTAAAAACAACAAGGTAATGACTAAAACAAAACTATAAACAAAACAGTACTGTTTTGGCTAAAAATAAATTTTAAAATCAACAAAATATAAAATTTGAAGTGCTACTGGATGCACAACAATTCTAGTGACAAAGTGCAAAAGAATCAACTAAAAATATATTTTCAAACAAAAGATATTAGCAATCTAGTGTTTGAATCAAATTCATACAAATTCAAATTTAAAGTTATCAAATCTGCCAAACTTGGGATCTACAGAAACTAGAACAAATTATAAAACTAATGCAAAAAGAATCACTCAAAAATACTAAGTATTCTAAAAGATATAGCAAATCTAAAAACAGAACTAATTCAGAAAATTTAAAACAGAAACTAAAAATAAGAAAAAACTACTGGGCGGCTAAGGGGTACGTGGCGTGTCCTGGTTGGCTGGGCTAGCGAGCGCGCGAGAGGAAACGAGCGGACGACCGCTAATTAACAGAAAACAGTTCGATGTTTTAATTAAAACCACGGGGAGCCACTGTGGCCGTTCGATCGAGATATAAAGGCGCGGGAGGCGTCCGACGCGGTGAAAAGGAGAGGGCGACCGATCCTTACAGTGCGGTGGTCGGCGGCGGCACGGTGGTCGTTGGAGGCGTCGTTCTGGTGGTCTCCGGCGATGGTGGTAGTGTCCAGTCAATGAAGAGGCTAACGGCGCGTCCGTGGGTGGTACAGGTGGAGCTTGAAGACGACGGAGGCGAGCAGGGTGACGGGGCAGAGCTTCGGGTGCTCTGAGCTCTGGCGAACTCTCGGTCGCGGATGTTGCGGTGGTTACGGCGGGCTTTGGGGGAGTTTGGGATGTTTGGGAGGGTCGCAGCGAGGCACTGGGTTGATTGGTGGCTGCGGGAGAGTAAGGAGATGAGCGACGGCGTCAGAATAGAGCAATTAGGGTTGCGGTGCCGGCGGCGATGCGGGCAAGCTAGGGCTCCGACGAGGGCGAGTTGGAGGGGGCTTTTAGGGAGGCTCGAACGAGCGAACCCTAAGGTATTTATAGGGCATGTTCTTGGGCGAGGAGAAAAGCTCGGGATTCGAATCCCAGAAGATCCGGCATTCAGTGGCAGCGCGGGCGTGCTCTGCCTTGGCATGCTGTGGGCGAGGGGAAGAAGAAGGGGGCGGGGTCCACGCGTCAGTGGGCGTAGGGGAGACAAGCGAGGCACGGGCGGCCGACGCATAGGGAGTTCGGGCGCGGCGCAAACTGGCTGGGCCGATTCGGCCAGTTGGGCCGGGGAAAAGGAGAGAGAGAGAGAGGCCTCGGGGTTCTTTTTTTTAAACAGCAAAGAGAAACTAAAACAAAATTGAAAAAATAAAATCTTACCTAGGCATATTATATATCATAATTTTCAGAAAAAGAAATCCTAAAATATGAACTATTTTTCAAGATCAAATAAAATTAACGAAAATTCAAATAATGCAAACAGTGCTATTGTTGCATTTAAAACTCAAATAAAATTATTTTAAGATACCAAAATAATTTCAAATTTATTTTTCTCCACTTTTCTATTGTAGGGAATCATTTTACCCTAATTTCCATATATATTATTTTTTTGGAGAAAAATAATTTGAATAAAACCAAATAACTCCTAATTGGTTTTGAATTTGAAATTGAAACCACTTTCAAATCTTTTCTATTTTTCCTAATTCAAATATAATTCAAATGCCTCTAAATTTTGAAGTGTCATATTACTTCTCTCATTTTGAATATCTTTCAGAGAATTTCAAATTTGAAAATTCAAATAACTCCAAATTGAAAGTGGTTCCAAAATACCTTCAAAGGGACTTTTGATTTGATTCTTTTAAACTTCCAACTCATATTTCATATAATTTGAAGAAGTCATCTTATCCTCTCTCATGAAAATCATTGAGTTGCATAAAGTCTCTGGTTTTGAAAATATTTCAAATGAAATTCAATTCATTTTCAAATCCCTTTTCATTTTTTTAAATGGAAGAAGTCATATCATCTTCACTCTAGGATTTTGTGATGAATTGGATTTGAATTCATTGGAGATCAAATGCAAAGATGACAGTTTGGGAAAGTCATTTCATTCCCTCTCATTCAACTTTCAAAAGTTTCAAATTCCACTCAATTTCACACAATCAATCACACAACAATCAAACAAACAATCATAATTATTTATTTAATATAACATTCCAAAATTTAGAATTTTGGGATGTTACACAATGGTTGCAGCATCTCAGTACACATGAGCCACCAGCTGGTTGCGAGCCACCCAA
Source organism: Elymus sibiricus (assembly GCA_039707655.1). Taxonomy (NCBI): domain Eukaryota; kingdom Viridiplantae; phylum Streptophyta; class Magnoliopsida; order Poales; family Poaceae; genus Elymus; species Elymus sibiricus. The sequence continues at coordinate 192,212,072 of CM077670.1, forward strand.
CGTTACCTCTCTATAGGTGCCCAATGCTTAGTCACGGGCGATAGTAGAGGTAGTTGGATACCCCCAGCCGGTTGCAAGCCCCTCGCACATGATAGGTAGTTGATACACCATCCGATTGCCAGCCCCTCTGATGTAGGGTGGAACCCTAGATGGAGATCTTTTCACACTTGGAGGTGGGGAAAGGGGAAAATCACAAGAACAACAATAACACAAAGGGGAAATGTCGGTGTACTAAAGCATGGGTGCCCTCGTACCCTGACTTGTGCACTGGCAGTTGTAGCCTTCCTGACAGCAAGGGCTTGCCGGAGGGTTGCTGTGACTCAAGACTTAGAATAAACAAGACCGTGAAGAAGGCTGTCAGGACCCCGATCCTAAGTCACACCGATCTAACATGAGACACATCATATCGCTTTGCGGCCTCACACACGGTAACCCACGGCTACTGCCTTTACCTTGGCCAATACTGTTTGCGTCTTTTGGCTCACGTATATGATAGTGATGTTAGCATCCATATGACAGAGAACCCGGGTCGACATGACTAGTCATAAACAAAGGTGGCACAAATGTACAGGGACAGGCATATGTAACCCAGCAATGCACGTGTCGGTCATCAGCGAGTGCAACCGAGTCGTAGCAAGCTACAGGGACTCCAGTAAAACACCGCATGACATTTCCCCATAGGGACAGACACAGGAGCAAAGAAGGATACATGCCGGTCAATCCATGTGTTCCGGAGCAGTAGCGAACTACCAAGGCTCGGTGGAAGCACCAGGAGGCATTTCCGTGTAAGGAAGGCTACGAAAGCAGATAACTAGGTGTCGAATCCCACACATACCAGTGCATTTCAAACATACACACAGTATGCATGATATGTGTAAATACAACATTGCATCACAACATAACTCTACGACTCAAAGTATTTAATTAAGAGGCTCCGAGGAGCCATTCATAACATGATATTATAAACAAGGGTCACATGACCCAACATACAAAGTCATACAAGCAACGAAAGCATAAACTTGTCTGAGTACAGACAGCTGAAAAGAAAGAAGGCTAGAAGGCCTGTCTATCTACAAGACTCTCTATAGGAGCCAGACCTCTGTCTAGGATTCCCAAGCTACTCGGTCAACATCAAACTCATCATAGAAACCACAAGTGAGACTGAGGTTTCCTCTGCAGAACATAAATTAAGCAACCGTGAGTACAAAGGTACTCAACAAGACTTACATCAGAACTAACTACATATGCATTAGTATCAACAATGGGGTTGTGGGGTTTACTGCAGCAAGCTAGCTTTGACTCAGTGGCTATCCTGAACTACGACTACAGTAACTTCTTTGGGGTGAGAGAGCGCACACGAGTCCACATATTCACCATATCAATACACCACTATGGATCCTCTCCCGTCTCCCTACGAGAAGGCCATCCATAGCACTCACACTTATCTTGCGCATTTTAGGGTATCCACTTCAAGTTATCTATGAACAATGTAAGCTCACAAGTAGTCCATATCCGCGGACGCGGCTATTCGGATAGTTTGATAACCCTGCAGGGGTGTACTTCTTCACACACGCTCTCACCACTTACCACCATGTACACGTCATGTATCTCGGCAACCTTCAAGCAGAAGCCTGGCGAGGGTGTCGGCCACAACTTGACTAACTGCACAAGACTCTAGTCCAGGTTTATCACCTATTTGAGGTTGTATCCGCAAAGGAAGTCCGGCCGAAGTTGCTATCATAGCCCCAAACGATGAGAGCAAGGTTCCCAAGAGCACCATCCGGGTGTCACTTGGTACACCAGGCCTCGGTGTCTCTACCACATCATAGCCCACCCCTAAGGTCAGCGCTATGCACGGCCGCCAACACATATCCTACAAACACCAGAAACTAGTTGCGACTCCTAGACAGAGATCAAGGTGATTAATAAGTTGAGAGAGTCAATTAAGGATCCCAATGTGTGGTAGTAACTGTCTTAGATCACAAACCCAGAACTCAATTCCTGAGGACGGTCTCAATGAGACAACCCACCATGTACTCCTACATGGCCTCTCATCGCTACCTTTACCAAATCATGTTCACACACTTAGCTCTCACACAGTAGGACATGAACACAACCATTCCAATTCATCGCCCAGATGGATCAGACCCGACACGACTCTAAGCATAGTAGGCATAACAAGCAAGCTTGGATGAGTAGGCACAACATGGCTCAAGCAATTCCTACTCATGCTAGAAGGTTTTAACTATTTACTGTGGAAAAGACAGGTCATGCAAAGGAATGGGTTCAACTACCGCAACATGTAACAGTTGAATCGTTGTTGTCCTAATGCAGTAAAAGAGAGCAAGAGCGAGAAAGTGGGATTGTATCGGAATGCTCAAAGGGGGTTTGCTTGCCTGGTATTTCTAAAGATGATACTACACTTCATCAGTGTCAACGGTCACTATGTCGGAAACGTCGGCTATCGAGAGGGAACAAACACCGGCAAACAAGGGAGCACCAATCAATGCAATGCAACAAACATGTATGATATGACAAGTTAACAAGGTGCTAAACTTGAGCTAAGCTAATTAGCAACAGGGTTAGATGAAGTTGGTTTGAACCAAAGTTGCAAAACTAAACTCCACATATGACATTTCAATTGCCATTTAATTGAATTGACCTAAACATTAGTGTTAAGTTGCTCAAACATGCATGAACATGGCATAAACAGGTTCTTTGGATTTTTCTGATAATTTTTCATATATAAATTATTTCCATCTGATTTACGGTTTAATTTCTATGAATTTTAGAAGTTTGAAACATTTCCTGGAATTAATAAATCATTTCTGAATTATTTAAAATTCCAGAAAACACTTATGACGTCAGCGCTGCATCAGGGTGATGTCAGCAAGTCAACACAGTCAACTACAGGGGCTAACCAGTGGGACCAGGTCAACGCTGGCGTGGCCAAGTCAAAGCTGCCAGGTGGGGCCCTCTGGTGTTAATACTAATCTAAACAGGAAAATTAAATAGTTAATTTAGGGACTGGGCCCACATGGCAGTGGCTCTGGGGGTGGTTAGCAGGGTCATTAGTGGCCAATGACAGCGCCATGTCGGCTTCGCAGGAGTTCGGCCGGCGGTGACCAAAACCGACGACGGAGATGCCACGGGAATGTGCTACGGGGGATGGTTTCGGGCACGGTTTGCGGCTGCAGGTAGCTGGGAGTGCGGCGCATCCAGTGCGGCAAGCGGCAGCAGCTGGGGTGGCCGGAGCTTGCCGGAAATGAGCTCGCAGCGGCGGCCGGAGTTCGGGCATCAACCAAATCGATGCCACAGAGCGCGGTAGGAGCAGCGGTTGGGTGTTTTGAGCTCCGGGAGATGCGCTGAGCGCGTTGGTATGCTCGGCTGCGAGTGGGAGAGGTCGGGAGCGCGGGGCTTGCCAGCCATGGCGGCAGCCGGAGTTCGGCCATGACGGGGATGGCAGCTAGGGAACACGGAGAGGCCGGGGAAGAGGGGCAATCGAAGAGGGCCTCCCGGCAATTTCGACGGTGCAAACGGCGAGGCATGGGACGGGCTGGAGCAGCCGAATCGATGGGCGGCGTCTGGTGGCCGTTTGTCGGTGTATAAAACATGGGTATTTTATACCTTGACTTATGCACAGACAGTAGTGGCCTTCCTGATGGCCAGGGCTTGCCGAAGATTGCCAAGATCAAGATTCAAGGCCTAGTTACAAAGGCACTAGGGAGAAGATCAAGACAAGATATCAAGAAGCACCTGACTTGTGCTAGATATGAAGATGATACTTGCCGGCAAGGCTCAACCCGGCAAGATGAAGGCCCGACAAGCTCTGTGCCGGCTGATGACCCACAAGTATAGGGGATCAATCATAGTCCTTTCGATAAGTAAGAGTGTCGAACCCAACGAGGAGCAGAAGGAAATGACAAGCGGTTTTCAGCAAGGTATTTTCTGGGAGCACTGAAATTGTCTGTAACGAGTAGTTTGATAGCAAGATAATTTGTAACAAGTAACAAGTAGGAAAGGTAACAAAGAGTGCAGCAAGGTGGCCCAATCCTTTTTGTAGCAAAGGACAAGTCGGAACGAACTCGTATAATAAGCAAAGCGTTCTCGAGAACACATGGAAATTTCATCTAGTCACTTTCATCATGTTTGTTTGATTCGCATTCGCTACTTTGATAATTTGATATGTGGGTGGACCGGTGCTTGGGTGCTATTCTTACTTGAACAAGCCTCCCACTTATGATTAACCCCTCTCGCAAGCATCCGCAGCTACGAAAGAAGAATTAAGATAAATCTAACCATAGCATTAAACATATGGATCCAAATCAGCCCCTTACGAAATAGCGCATAAACTAGGGTTTAAGCTTCTGTCACTCTAGCAACCCATCATCTAATTACTACTCCACATTGCATTCCCTTAGGCCCAAAGATGGTGAAGTGTCATGTAGTCAACGTTCACATGACACCACTAAGAGAATCAACAACATACATATCATCAAAATATCGAACGAATACCAAATTCACATGATTACTTATGACAAGACTTCTCCCATGTCCTCAAGAACAAAAGTAACTACTCACACATCATATTCATGTCCATGATCAGAGGGGTATTGAATAGCATAATAGATCTGAACATATAATCTTCCACCAAATAAACCAACTAGCATCAACTACAAGATGTAATCAACACTACTAGCAACCCACAGGTACCAATCTGAGGTTTTGAGACAAAGATTGAATACAAGAGATGAACTAGGGTTTGAGATGAGATGGTGCTGGTGAAGATGTTGATGAAGATTGGTCCTCCCATGATGAGAGGATCGTTGGTGATGTCGATGGCTTCGATTTCCCCCTCCCGGAGGGAAGTGTCCCCGGCGGAATCGCTCCGCCGGAGAGCAAAAGTGCTCCTGCCCAAGTTCTGCCTCGAGACAGCGGCGCTCCGTCCCGAAAGTCTTCTCCTTATTTTTTCTAGGGCAAATGGGCTTATATACCAGAAAATGGGCACCAGAGGCTGGCCAGGGCCCCCACAAGCCACCAGGGAGCGCCTTGGAGGGGGGGTGGCACGCCCTGGTGCCTCCTGGGCACCTGGGTGGCCCCCTCTGGTAGTTCTTTTGTCCAGTATTTTTTTTTATTCCAAAATAAATCTCCGTGAAATTTCAACTCATTTGGAGATGTCCAGAATAGGTATCTCTGGCATAGCTTTTTCAGGTCCAGAATTCCAGCTGCCGGCAATCTCCCTCCTTATGTAAATCTTGCATATTAAGAGAGAAAAGGCATTAGAATTGCTCCACAATGTGTTATATTGATTAAAAAACACTATACATAATAGTAGGAAAACATGATACAAAATGGACGTATCAACTCCCCCAAGCTTAGACCTCGCTTGTCCTCAAGCGAAAGCCGATATCGATAATCATGTCCACATGTTTAGAGAGAGAGGTGTCGATAAAAACAAAATACGGACATAGTAGCATCATGATCATTATTATAACAGCAATATTCATTATTATAGAACTTCTCATGAGCAAGTAACAATTCATCACAACAACAAAGTATAAGGTATAAACTTTCTTGAAAACTAACAAACTATGTTCTCAGTCAACAATGCAATTGCAATTCATCATATTTTCAGGAAGGGTCTCATGTAGGAGCTTTTTAGCAAGTCCACATACTCAACCATCATTTAGTCTTCTATGATTGCTAACACTCACAACATATATATGGAGCAAAAAGTTTCAACCAGACACGTAGAAAGATATGGGCTTATAATTTCGCCTCCCAACTTATTCACCTCAAGGGTGATGTCAACAATAATAGCTCATGATCACTCATATCCAACTAGGTATATATGCCTAGATCTTTCCCCACCACATGGTGCTTGCAAAAGAGAAAAATAAAAAGGAATAGAGGAGAACACTATTGACTCTTGCATAAAAAAGGTAAATACATAAAAGTAAAAGATAGGCCCTTTGCAGAGGGAAGTAGAGGTTGTCAAGCGCTTTTTGTTTTTGGATGCACAAGCTCTTAATGCAAAGGAATGTCACTTTATATTGCCCCTTGTGATAGCAACCTTTATTATGCAGTTCGTTGCTTTTATTTCTTTACCATCACAAGTTCGTACAAAGCTTATTTTCCCTTACAATAAAAGATCATACATGTTTAGGAGCAATTTTTATTGCTTTTATGTACTAATGACAACTTACTTGAAGGATCTTATTCAATCCATAGGTAGATATAGTGGACTCTCATGACATGAAGCTGGGTTTAAGGGTTTTGGATGCACAAGTAGTATCTCTACTTGATGTGGATTTTTGGCTAGCAAAGATATTGGGCAAGCACCACATGTTGGAGGATCTATGACAATATAACTTCTATGTGAATATAAGCAAACATAATTCATTACGTTGTCTTCCTTGTCCAACGTCAACAATTTGACATAAAATACTCAATGGGGGCTCACAATCACAAAAGATGTCCAAGATAGTGTATTTGCAAGTGAATCTTCTCTTCCCTTATTAATTTTTTCATGAATCGCATCATTGACCAATGCTATGTTTGTTAACTTTCAATAAATTTTACCACTTATACTTTTCTTTATGTAATGTCATTACTTTCCATAAGATTATCATATGATCATGTTCATTATTTTCATTGCTAGGATTGAAACATAAAAGTAAAGAAACAAAAACTCAAACTACTCTTTATTATATAACTCTCAACTCAATTACATAGATAGATAGATCATGAAACTAGCACTCAAAAATAGATCATACTAAACTTTTATTCAACTAAATCACAAAATAACTAAGGATCGAACTAAAAATAGATAAAGATAATAAAAGTGATGGTGATACGATACCGGGGCGCCTCCCCCAAGCTTGGCACAATCCAAGGGGAGTACCCATACCCATGTACTCAAGTTTCCTTCTTTGGTGATTGTGGTGATGATGAGGTGGTGGGCTTGTCCTTCGGCTTCCATGGCATAGGTTCCCCATCATAAAAGGATGAACGAGTCTCCAGAGTCCTGAAACTTGCAGCTAAACTCATACCTTTGAATCTTGCCTCATACTCAAAATTTTGGTTTTGAAGATCATAGATTTGGCCTTGGAGGTAGTCAATTCATTCGTTGAGCTTGAAGACGATGTCCCCCATTGATTGGCCATCCACCTTGTGATCACGGGTGAATTCATGATCATGGAGTGGTTGGTGCTGAGTCCACCTTCTACCATCCCTTGGCACTTGAAAATCTCCTGCTCCACCGCCTCGAGCCTGGCATCCACCCTCCCGGTCTTCTTGGGCCCTTGAACATCCTGGATGTGAAGCACCCTCTCATGCATCTCGATGGCTTGAGGGTGTTTCATCACCTCTGGTAGGTAGGGGTTGATGACCTTCTCATAGAACTTGTCCTTGGAAGAGCTTGGTGGAGCCATAGCGATTTAGATTTGTCAGAAAAATAGCACGAAGCAAGAACAGAGGATATTTCTGCGATACGGTGGTCAAAACGTCCGGGAGTATATATAAAGAATTTTTATCTTGCAAAACAAGTATTCTAGAAGAAAATGGAGTCGGGAAGGCTCACGAGGGGCCCACGAGCCTCCAGGGCACGCCAGGGGGTGTGGCGCGCCCTGGTGCCTCGTGTGCACCTCGTGGGTCCTCTCGGCTGTTTCTTATTTTTGTATTTTTCTAATATTCCAAAACTGACAGAAAGTATTTTTATGGAATTTTTGGAGTTGGTTTACTTACCGTATCACGTACCTCTTCCTTTTCAGGGTTCTGGAGTGTTCTGGAAGGTCTCTCTTATGTGTTCCTCCGGTGTCATAGTTTGGATAATGTTAGTCTCAATATTAATAGGTGTACCTGAGATATAATGCTTAATTCTTTGCCCATTGACCACCTTCGGATTAGTGCCTTCGGCGTTATTGATCTTAATGGCTCCAGAGCGATAAACTTCCTCGATGATATACGGTCCTTCCCATTTAGAGAGAAGTGTTCCTGCAAAAAATATAACACGAGAATTGTACAATAGAACATACTCACCCACTTTGAATTCCCTTTTTGAATTCTTTTATCATGCCATCTTTTAACTTTTTCTTTAAACAATTTGGCATTTTCATAAGCTTGGTTTCTCCATTCATCTAGCGAGCTAATATCAAATAACCTCTTTCCACCGGCAAGTTTAAAATCATAATTGAGTTCTTTAATTGCCCAATATGCTTTATGTTCTAACTCAAGAGGTAAATGTCATGCTTTTCCATAAACCATTTTATAAGGAGACATACCCATAGGATTTTTATAAGTAGTTCTATAAGCCCATAATGCATCGTCAAGTTTCTTAGACCAATTCTTTCTAGATCTATTGACGGTCTTTTGCAAAATTAACTTTATTTCTCTATTGCTCAATTCAACTTGACCACTAGATTGGGGGTGATAGGGAGATGCAATTCTATGGTTGACATCATATTTAGCAAGCAGTTTACGGAATGCACCATGAATAAAATGTGAACCACCATCAGTCATTAAATATCTAGGGACTCCGAACCTCGGGAAAATAACTTCTTTAAGCATTTTAATAGAAGTGTTATGATTAGCACTACTAGTTGGAATAGCTTCTACCCACTTAGTAATGTAATCAACAGCAACTAAAATATGTGTATACCCATTAGAGGAAGGAAAGCACTACTAGGGAAAACCTTACCAGTAGCGCTGGATTTATAGCTACTAGTAGCGCTGGTACACGCGCTACTGGTACGACGCTACAGCTAATTTTTAGCAGCAGCGCTCTTTTTGACCAGAGCTACTGGTAAATTAACTTAGCAGTAGCGTGTTTTCAGAAAGCACTACTACTACTTATCTGCAGCGCGTGTATAAGAAAAGCGCTACTGTTAAAAGCGCGCTGCTGGTAAACCTTGGCCCCGCGCCACTGCTAATGTTTTAAGTTTTTTTTCTGTGTTTTTATGCTGTATTTAAACAGATACAACTTTTATACAATAACAACATGCATATTCATTGAAAAAGATCTAAGACCTTATATTGTCTAATCGTCGGCATCGATGAGCAAAAGTTATTAAAAGTCTCTCATCTCATATTATCATCATCATTATCATTCATCGGCGAACACATGTCTCAAAATAGCGATACAAGTTATTAGAAGTCTCGAATACATGCAACAACATGGTCGCGTACTCATGTTTCATCATCTATGTAGACTATGATATGATCGCATAGAAGAGAAGAGCGATCACGATGAGCAAAAGCGGTATTATGTAGTAGTTTTTGCGGCGCCGGTTCTGAATCCTCTGTTGCGCTATGAATCTCAAGTAACTAGCTTCGGCTTCCATTCTGCTATCAAACCCTTTCTGGCTTCCGCCCGGGAAGCGGTACACTTGGGCCTGACATTTCGGCCACTCATCGTACACACCCGGAACATGCCCTACATACACGGCATACCACTTCCTCGCCATCGTTGATCTATATACCTGTCAGAGATGCACATATATCATCAAGCGAATTCAACGATATATAATATGCAGCGTAAGTTACGTCGGCCTGTGGAGAGAAACAATTATGAAATAGAAGCAACTTATAGTAAACATAGTTAAAGAAATTCATCATACCGAAACTAATTAACTAGCGCAGCAGCATTTACATCTAATAGTTTCGTCGTACAGAGACATTCAAAAGTTTCGTCGTACAGAAAGTAACAACTAACTAAACAGACACATTGTCTTCAAGCAGTGCACTCTTCCCATCCGGCCATATCCGGGAGGATGCACCCAAGCTTAGTGAAAGGCGTCATGTCCTGACGCTGTAGGGCTATGCGGGTTCGGACATCAGCTCGTGATATTGGGCCGTTGTAGAACATCCCATTCTCTTCGAGGACGTCTTTCATGATGATGGACGCAATTTCCTGCTGGATCTGGTAGAAATCATTTCGAAGTTGATTATCCGGCACGGTTCCAAAGGCTTCGGCCCATCTCCGGATATGGGCATCGCCGGATGAAGATGTCATGCAAAGTGATTGCACATCCCTTCTGTACTCCATCATTAGATGGATGACGTAGAATCCATCATTCTCACTTGTTGCCGGTCGTTGGAGGCAACAGAAGTCAGTCTTATGGCCGAAACACAGCCCGGCCTTACTTGTTTTTTTGACTTGGATGTAGCCACCCCGCATGCTGAAGCCCATGAGAGCTCTGTCCAGAACATACTTTATGTGTGTGTAATCTTTCTTCTCTATGTTCTTCGATGGGTCCAAATATAGAGCGTGGGAGAAACGCGAGTAAAGAATGATGAGAACGACACGCCCCCCCCCCGCTGCGCAAAATACATGATCAAGTTAGCCTCCATGCGTGCAAAGTAATTATTGAAATGCACGAAAGGATGTATGCGTTATAGTGGCTATCCGCGGATGACTTACCCGGGATGATAAGGTAGGAGAATCTTTTCTTTGTCCTTATTGATGACCAAGAATTCTTCGATGTACTCCCTCGCATATTGACGGTTGGCTTCGTTGATTGACAAGAAGCCCTCATGCATGTAGTATAGGTCCGCGACCGCAAGACTAGTGATTTGCTCTCTCCTGACGATGTAGTTCATGTGCAGCGCATACAGGCGGACGAACGTAAAATCGAGTCTCCTCATTTGAAACATCTCGAAGATGCAATCAAATCGCAGGAAGAACAGGTCCGCGGGGCATGTGCTGACATACATCTTGCCACTGCACGGCACCCTAACCGTATAAAGTGGGTATCCTGGATCATCCGAGGCGAGGAGGCTTCTCTCTGTTGACAACACATGGTCATGGAGTCTCCTGAGATCCTCTGTTATGGCAGCTAGCGCATCCGCCGGTACCATTGGCTTTCCCGCGACATGGAGTAATGGCGCATGTTTCATCGGTACACTCTCAACCCTGGTCTGCGGAGGCGGCTGGCTGCTAGAAGCAACATTGGCAGCTTTATTGCCTTTTCTCATCGGTCTCTTCCTCTGCTTCTTCTTGGTGGGCTCAGGTGCTGGTGGGTCTGTCAGACCCTCCCTAACCACCGCCCCTAGTGTTGTCGGGCTCAGCATTGAACGCCTCTGGCTAATTAGTTGAGCTTGGGTGGAACCAGCATCTGGAGGCGTGTCCTGTGAGGATTGCATGAACAAAGACTTCTTGCACTCCCGAGGACGTTCCGTCTCTGGTACACCAAGCATCTCATATGGTTGACTCATCGTTACTTCGTGGTCAAAGCCGGTATTGAGATACTGGAGAGGGTCATCCACCTCCATGTCATGATCCATATCCTCTTCCATGGGGCCGATGTCATCATCCGCCGGAACGGTTGGCCCTCCTTCCTCGTGTCTCTCGATCTCACCCAGCAGCACAGACGATGGTTGTTGTAGTTGTGTAGGTGGGGTTGTGGTCATACCTGCTTCCTGATGAGGTCCCGTTGGTGTGCTCCCGGCCACCTCCACACGAAGAAGATTCTTCGGCCACAGGATCGGCCAATTTTTGCATTGGCCAAGCTGCGTGGGGGTCTCGTCATCCTCTCCACCGGTTTGTATGGGACGAGGAAAACCCTCGTAGCCCGCTTTCACACTCGCCACAGAGACCCTTAAGGCATTATCAGGCATCTGCCGGCTGTGGAACAATCGATCCTTGGGCTTCACTATAGTACCCTTCCCCACATCCACCAACTCACCCTTCATGTGGTAAAGGAGGGTGCACGGAGTGGAGTCGGCCTGTGAAGACATGTACGTGTGCGGCGTCAGAGATCCAAAAAGAAACGCGAACTGAAGATTAATTAGTTGTGTTGACGAGGGTGTGAAGCGTATTTACCGTGAGGGCATCGAGCTCAGCCAATGTCGACGGCCCGGCATTCTAGCCAGAGACGGAGCTAGGGCTGCTGTGAGAGGGTGCGGGAGCAGGTGCTGGAGTAGGTGCGGGTGCGGTTGCCATATCAGGTTCGGGTGTGGGTGCGGTGTTCATTGAGTTGCTCCCGGTGAAGCTGGGCATGGGAAAATCAGTTGGTGCCGCGTTTGGATTTTGTTGCAACCAGCTGACCACACTTGGAATCAAGCTTGTAAAGGCAGCTGCCATATCATTTCTACAGGCAGCTACCGCTTCCCGGACTGTATCAGCTTTTGTTTTCTCGATCGCCCGCGCCACCTTCTCGTCGATAGTCACTTGACTTAACTTCTTTCTCTGTCTTTTGGACTCGGGGTCCTCGCCATAATAGTACTTCCACGTGGCGCCGTCTCCGACGTAGTGCACACGTCCATATTGCGGCTGCTAGCCCGGCGGGTGTCCCATCATTACGTTCATGGCCCGGTTGAAAGGGGTGTCCCACTTGTACTTCGCCGACGACTGAGTCGACTGAGTCGACGAGTGGCTTTCGGCCGCAATCTTGTGTTGCTCTCTCTGCAAAATGGAGCGTGAATCATTTACGAATGTGACTAGAATGTAGTTGACTTCATTGATCGGAAGCTAATATATAAGGTGGTAAAAGGATAATTACCAGTAATCTCATGAATTGCCTAGTCGGCCCGTCGGTGAAAAAAATCTTTTTTATGGGGTCCCACTTGAATCGGGCCCTGATGAAGTCGTGCTCCTGCTGGTCGGTGAACTCAGCCAAGGGGTCTGGGATCCCCAGACGTTCACGTTCTGCGTCCTCCTTAGCCCACACGGGCCTCTTTCCCATGTAACCACGACTTCCGAGGCGGTGGTTCCCCATGTTCTTTGCCTGCAGCTGCTTGCCTCTCTCCGACCTGGCCTTGGCAGCTTCTTCATTGCAAGTCGCCTTGAACTTTTCAAAGTCCTCTAGCGTAATTGTCGGATTGTCTGCAACAATCTCGGCGTAGGTTTCATGGTCTACTTCAATCGCCTTTTTCACCCTAGTTTTCCAGGCGCTCAATGCGTTGCTGAACTTCCCTAGGGCTTTGTTGTTGATTTTTTTCATGGCATCATCTTTCCATGGGTCAACGTCGTCATTCCGACCGGGGAATAGGAATCTTGCGTGCAACCTAGTTAGGAGCAGCTGCTTCAAATGTTCATTCTTCCGTATTTTTGTGGTGTTGATGTTAGCGGTATCCCGTAGGATGCATGCTAGTTGGTTGCCGTAACACGCTGCCACTTCCCGCGGCTCTACAGGGTTGAAGTCGCCGGGGTTCACCGCCGTGACCACCAGTCTTCCGGTGCCGATCTCATTTGGGCGTCGTGCCCTCTTTGCCTTCTTTCCTTCACTGGCATGGGAGGTCCCACCTTCCGTGCTGTTGTTAGCAACATCATCAGGGCCCGTCTCAGTGCCGTTGTTGGTGGCATCAGTGTCGGCGCCGGTGCCACCACCGTCGTCGTCCGTCATGACAAGGGGGTCCTGCCACCCTTGTTTCTCCTGAGCCGCAAGAAAGTCGAGGTAGGCGTGTGCTTGTCCTTCTTGGGTGTGAGAACCTCCGGCCTCATCATTGTCGGTCATGTTTCCTAGATAGGGTTCAATGTCGTAGTCGTTTAATTATCGAGCTTTATATAATAAAGTGAATAATGACAAAAAAAGTGACCTTTGTTTTGCCTGAATGTCGTTTCATTCCCGTGGCGGCAAATCTCGAGCACTCGATATGTCCAACTTTCTAGCACAAGTCATGCCGAAATTCACGGAAAATTTCGGCATGACCTATGCTAGAAAGTGCACATATAGAGCACCTGAAATTTGACGGAATGGAAATGAATCAACATTTCCGGCAAAACATAGGCCACTCGGAATCGGTTTCCCTGCAAACAACCAAAATGCGGCACAACTACAGCAGCACAACAATATAGGATGCTCACTATCATTCTATAGCATCTGTCCAAACAACCAAAGTCCGGCCGGCGTCGGGGTCACAGGTCCAAATCACATGTCCAAATCACATGTCCACATATCACATGTCCACTTCAAATTTGCATATAACAGCAAGAAAAATATAGAACTTGAAGAAAAATGCAAGAAGTCCTTTTTCTTCACAGTATTTGAAACTAAATTCAGCACTTGTCAAATTTGATAGTAAATTCAGCACTTGTCAAATTTCTGTCCTAATTTGAAACCTAGATAAATTTCTGTCCTAATTTAAAAACCTAGCTAAATTTCTGTCCTAATTTGAAACCTAGATAAATTTCTGTCCTAATTTGAAAACCTAGCTAAATTTCTGTCCTAATTTGAAACCTAGGGTTCATACTAATTAACTAGGGTTCATACTACCTAATCTGTCCTAGGGTTTTTTTTAACTAGGGTTCATACCACCTAATTAACTAGGGTTCATACTAATTCTATTTTTTTAAATAGCAACAATTGCTTTAACTAAAAAAATTAAATAGCAACAATTGCTTTAACTAAAAAATAGCAATAGTTTGAAACCTAGGGTTCATACTAACTACCACTAAAAATAGCCACTAATCTGTCCTAGGTTTTTTTTAACTAGGGTTCATACTAATTCTAATTTTTTTAAATAGCAACAATTCATACTAACTAGCACTAAAAAATAGCCTAGGGTTCATATGGCAGAGAGACAGAGAGAGAGAGAGCAGAGAGCAGAGAAGAGGGGAGGGGAGAGGGCTTACAGAGGGCAGAGATAGAGAGAGGGGGTCGGGGGAGACGGCGGCACCGAGGCGGGTCGGAGGTGAGGCGGGGTCGGGGGAGACGATGACGTTGAGGAGGCTGCAGGCACCGGTGAGGTCGAGGAGGAGGGGGCAGAGGGGGCCGGCCGGCGTCGGGGTCGGGGCAGAGGAGGCAGGGGCAGAGGGGGCCGGGGCAGTGGGGGCCGGGGCAGAGGAGGCCGGCCGGCGTGCATCGTCGGCGGCGGCGTGCATCGGCGGCGGCGTGGGCTGGGGAGAGAGATCGCGCGAGGGGGATCGAGAGTGAGAGAGAGAGGAGTGCGTGGGGGGCTGGACAGGGCCGGGGCTATAGTCAACTTAGCTATAGCGCTGGTCGTAAAAACGCGCTATAGCTAAGTTAGCTATAGCGCGGTTAGGAAAACAAGCGCTACTGCTAGTTTTTTCTTTTTTATTTTTAAATTCTGTGGCCAGTTTAGGTATAGCGCTTGTCCTATAAAAAGCGCTACTGCTAGTCTTTTTCATTTCTCTTTTTCTTTTTCTCTTTCTTTTTCTTTCATTTTTCTTTTTCATTTTTCTTTTTCATTTTTCTCTTTCTTTTTCCTTTCCTTGTTGTAAGTTGTAGCAGGGGTTAGGGTTAGGTCTGTTTATGGACTAATAACACACCCTCCGGATATAATTAGTGCATAATATATATATATATATTACATCATTTGACCACTAACGGTGTTAAGTACGTATACAAAATAGCTATAGACAAATTATGATAGTTTGTCAGCTTGGTCGACGACGCTTCAGACTGATCTTCTTCTTTCCTCTTTTGTTTGTTGTCGAATAATTGAGCCCATGGTCGTGACTTTTCCTTTTCCAGGGAGTACGATCTTTCGTAGGTAATGTAGTCTTCATCCTTCTTTTGACGTATGTTTCATCGTCATCAGCATCATCTTCCCTCATCGGGTCACCGTACTGGTCGTAGTCTTCCTCGTTGGCGACTCCATCCATTCCGACGATGCTCCTTTTGCCTCTCCTCACGACAACACGGCTGGGATTGCTCGGGTCGGTTATGAAGAAACATTGTGTCACATGTTTAGCGTGTACCCATGGCTCATTTTTGGCGGTGGCGTTGACGGCACCGCTATCGGAGTCGGGTATACACATGGTAGTGAAATGTCGGTTTTCTCTTTGTACGTTCTTAGCCCATCTGACACGGAACATCGTCGCGCTATGCAATCCAGAGTAGTCAAGCTCCCAGATCTCATCGACCCTTCCGTAATATCTTTCAATTACGTTCCCGGTCATGGCTTCCATCGTCACCCCTGAGTTCTGGTTATCACTGCTTATATCTTTGGCCTCCGTGTAGAACGTGTATCCGTTGATATCGTATGCTTGATAAGTCGCGAGGTTGACCGACGGGCCATGTGCTAAGGCGTATATGAGCATTCCGTCCGGACAGCCCTCTTCCGGGGGATTAGCCAGAACTCGCTCTTTGAACCAACGCAAGAAAGTGAAGTTGTGCTCTCTAATAACTTCAGCGTCCGTCCTGTGCACCCCACAATCACGGTAGTTCTTTGCGATGTTCTCTTTGTGCAGTGTCACGAAATCTTCTAGCACATCTAGGTGTTGTAGCACTACTAAGTTTGCCCTGTCAAAGTCGTTTTGTCGGCCCGAGCGGAACACATTCACATCCCTCCGACCATTGGTATGACCTTCGCCTTCGAGCCTTCCACAGTGCTTGCTGACGGGCAAACCAACAACAGGGTCTCCGGTGCCTAGATAACTCTCGCAGAAAGAGATGCACTCTTTGGTCAGATATCCCTGGGCTATGCTTCCATCCGGACGGGACATGTTACGAACGAATCCTTTGATGACCCCATTCATCCTCTCGAACGGCATCATGCTGTGCAGGAATGTCGGCCCTAGGTCGATGATGTCATCGACGATGTGGACACATAGATGCACCATGACATCAAAGAACGCGGGCGGGAAGTACATCTCTAGCTCATTTAGTATGACAATGATCTCTTCCTGTAGCCTATGGAGTTGCTTGACACTGATCGACTTTCGAGAGATAGCATCAAAAAAGTGGCATAGGTCAGTAAGCGTCTCACGGACGTGTGTGTCCATAATCCCTCTAAGTGCAACCGGGAGTAACTGCGTCATCATCACGTGACAGTCGTGAGACTTCATCCCGCTGAACCTTTTTTTCTTGGTGTCCAGATATCTGCTAATCTTCCCACAGTATCCGGAACTAACTTTGATTCCGGCAAGGCACTTGAACAATTGATCGACCTCCTTCGGATGTAAGGTGAAGCAAGAGGGGGGGCAATATTGTTCTTCCTTCTTGTTTACTTTTTTCCCCCTATCTTCCGTCTCCGACTCCGTCTCTGTCTCCTCCGACGACTTTTTACCGGGCATTTGGAGATCTTTCCTGATATTCAAAAATTCCAAGTCTTTTCTTGCCTTCGGCCCATCCTTGGTCTTCTCTGGCATGTTCATCAATGTTCCAAGCAAGCTCTCGAGGATATTCTTCGTGATATGCATTTGATCAAGGCTATGAGGCATGTCGAGTTTGGGCCAGTACTCTAAGTCCCAGAAAACAGACCTCGTCTTCCATACCTTCAGCAGCGGCTCAGGCGCCTTTTTCTTCGTCTTTCCCGGCGAGGGGCACTCTTCCCAGTTCTTTAATAACTCATATATTTCGGCACCGCTACGCTTACATGGAGGACCTCGATGCTCAGCCTTACCATTGAATAGATCTCCATGCTTTCTCCACGGGTCATCCTTCTCGAGCCATCTTCGATGCCCCATGTACATGATTTTCGAAGACCCGCCATCTTTCGATAGCTGCTGAGAAGTTGTATCATCCATGCACCTGGTGCATTCGCAATATCCGTGGCACACCTGGCCGGAGATATAGCCGTAACCGAGATAGTCCTGCACCGTCGTAATCAGCGCGGCTCTCATGTAGAAATACCCTCCTTTGCTTGCGTCCCATGTCTTGGCCGGCGTTGTCCATAAGGTCTGTAGCTCCTCTTTCAGTAACCCAAGATACAGATTTATATCATTTCCCGGTTGTCTCGGCCCTTGAATAAGCATAGTCATGTGTATGTATTTTTCCTTCATGCACTTCCAGGGGGGGAGGTTGTACATCCATACAAACACGGGCCATGTGCTATGATTGGTGTTCTGGTTGGCAAACGGATTCATGCCATCAGTACTAGCGCTAAGCATGATGTTCCTTGCATCATCTGCGAAAAATTTAAATTCAGCGTTTAATGCTCTCCACTGGCTAGCATCTGCGAGGTGTCTCAGCTTCGTATCATCTCCGTCATCTGGCTTCACCCTCTCCGCGTGCCAGCGCATAAGCTTTGCTTCCTTAGGATCTATGAAATACCGCTGCAGACGCGGAGTGATCGGAAAGTACCATACAGCTTTCTGTGGAGCTTTCTTTCCGGCCTTCTTATATCGTGAAGCATTGCACTTTGGACATATGGTTTTTTCCGCATGCTCGTTCCGATATATGATGCAATCGTTGATGCATGCGTGATATCTAATGTGTGGCAGATCAAGAGGGCACACGATTTTCTTTGCCTCCTCGACACTAGTAGGACACAGGCTTTACGCGGGAAGAACCTTCTTTAGATACTTCAGAAGCTCATCCAGGCTTGCATCCGTCCATTTGTTTTTTGCCTTCGTATTTAGAAGTTCTAGCGTGAAACTCAAGCGGGTCACCTCGGGATCACAACCATCATACAATGGAGTCATCGACTCTACCTCCAGTTGCGCCAGTTTGGCCTCCTCTCTAGAAGCAGCTCTGTCGCTAGTCGTCTCCTTGCGAAGCAGGTCTCGAACATGCGGGTCCCGCATGGCTGAACTTAGTAGCGACGAAGGCTGCGGCGTGTCCGCGTCTTCTCCGCCTTGTACTGCCTCTTCGCCATCACCATTTCTAAGGCCCTCTTCTTCGGGCCCATAATCGGTCATCTCTTTGTCTGGCCCAATGTCGTCATTTCCTGCCCCGTCGACGTCCTCATCATCATCATCTTCACTTATCCACCGAGCATGGCCATCCATGAAACCATGCATGAGCAGGTGCGCCTTGAATTTACCACCCTTAAAGGGGTCGAGCCTGACTCCTCCTTTGCATTTTCGACACGGACATAAAACATCCTTCAGTCTTTTTTCATACATGTCGTCCACCGCGGATTGCCAGTATCTTTCCACCATCCTTCCATTGACCTTCATGATCACCTGCATGCGCGGAGCAAAAGAATTATAACCACGTACGCATGCATGGATCAAATTCATACAAAAATTCGACATGACCTTCCCTAAACATAGGACATATTGAGTTTGCCCGAAATTCGCCGAAACGAAATTGAATCGACATTTCGGCAAAACATAGGCAACTCATGTCACTCACATGCCACACACAATTCGGTATATTCATATCGCGCATAGTTTCGGTCCTAATCGCACACACACATATTTCCATTCTTGCACAACTCTTTTTTTGCTCACCTATGTGTCGAGAGGGATATAGAGCACCTTCTTAATTAGCTAGTAGCTCTAGATAGTGAGGTACCTACATATAGCTCTAACTAGGGAGAGAGAGAGAGAGCTAGTGGAGATGGGTGGATGGGCAAAGAAAGAGAGATGGAGGAGGGAGGCCATTAATTAATGGAGAGGTGGTGGAGGGGCAAAGAAAGAGAGAGGGAGGAGGGAGGGCATTAATGGAGGGGTGGAGGGGCAAAGAAGAGAGGGGGAGGAGGGAGGGCATTAATGGAGGGGTGGAGGGGCAAAAAGAAGAGAGAGGGGGGAGGGAGGGCATTAATGGAGGGGTGGAGGGGCAAAGAAGAGAGGGGGAGGAGGAAGAACCAACAAGCAAGTGCAAGAGGAGGGGAAGAAAGGAAGGGGCAGGGGAGGGAGAAGAGGGGGGGGGAAGGTGGCAGATATTTTGCTGGCGGCCATACCAGTAGCGTGGGGGATCAAATAGGCGCTACTGGTATCTGCACTAGCTATAGCGCTGGTTAAAAAACACGCTACTGCTAAATGGACCCACAAGTTTACACGCAGAAGAAATAGCAGTAGCGCACTTTCTACACCAGGCGCTACAGATAATTCTTTAACAGTAGCGCTGGGTAGATCGCCCACGCTGCTAATATATCTTGACCTGGGGCTGTGGTGTGGCACACTTACCAGTAGCGCGTCTGAGGAAAACCAACGCTGCTGCTAACTGATACTAGTAGCGTGTTTTCTACCAAGCGCTACTGGTACTTACCAGTAGCGTGGGGGCTCAAATAGGCGCTACTGGTAAAGTTCTACGTATAAGCATTTTCCTAGTAGTGAAGGGTCCCATATAATCAAATCCCCAAACATCAAATGGTTCAATAACAAGTGAATAATTCATAGGCATTTCCTGACGTCTAATAATATTACCAATTCTTTGACATTCATCACAAGATAAGACAAACTTATGAGCATCCTTGAAAAGAGTAGGCCAATAAAAACCGGATTGAAGTACCTTATGTGCAGTATTGTCTCCCGCATGATGTCCTCCGTAAGCCTCGGAATGACACGTCCGTAGGATTTGTTCTTGTTCATGCTCAGGTATACAATGTCTAATAATACCATCTACTCCTTCTTTATAAAGATGTGGGTCATCCCAGAAGTAATGTCTTAAATCAAAGATGAACTTTTTCTTTTGTTGGTATGTGAAACTAGGTGGTATAAATTAAGCAACAATATAATTAGCATAGTCTGCATACCAAGGAGTATTACGAGAAGCATTTATCACAGCTAATTGTTCATCAGGGAAATCATCATTAATAGGGAGTGGGTCATCAAGAACATTTTCCATTCTAGACAAATTATCAGCTACGGGATTCTCAGCTCCCTTTCTATCAACAATATGCAAGTCAAATTCTTGTAGCAACAGAACCCACCTAATGAGTCTAGGTTTAGCATCTTTCTTTTCCATAAGATATTTGATAGTAGCATGATCGGTGTGAACAGTAACTTTGGAATCAACAATATAAGATCTGAATTTATCGCATGCAAACACAACTGCTAAAAATTCTTTCTCAGTAGTAGCATAATTTCTTTGGGCACTGTCTAGAGTTTTACTAGCATAATGAATAACATTCAATTTCTTATCAACTCTTTGTCCTAGAACAACACCAATAGCATAATCACTAGCATCACACATAATTTCAAAAGGCAAGTTCCAATCAGGTGGTTGAACAATAGGTGCAGAAATTAAGGCTTTCTTAAGTATTTCAAAGGCTTCTACACAATCATCATCAAAAATGAATGGAACATCTTTTTGCAAGAGATTGGTAAGAGGTCTAGAAATTTCAGAGAAGTCTTTTATAAACCTTCTATAGAAACCAGCATGACCAAGGAAACTTCTTATACCTTTGATATCTTTAGGACATGGCATTTTCTCAATAGCGTCAACTTTAGCTTTATCAACTTCAATACCTCTTTCAGAAATTTTATGCCCCAAGACAATACCTTCATTCACCATAAAGTGGCACTTCCCCCAATTAAAAACAAGATTAGTTTCTTCACATCTCTGCAAAACTCGATCAAGGTTGCTCAAGCAATCATCAAAAGAAGTTCCATAAACGGAGAAATCATCCATGAAAACCTCAACAATCTTTTCACAAAAGTCAGAGAATATAGCAGTCATACATCTTTGAAAGGTAGCAGGTGCATTACATAAACCAAAAGGCATACGACGATAAGCATAAGTTCCAAAAGGACAAGTAAAGGTGGTTTTCTCTTGATCTTTAGGTGACACAGGTATTTGAGAGAAACCAGAATAACCATCTAGGAAACAAAAGTGTGTATGCTTAGACAATCTTTCTAACATTTGATCAATAAAAGGCAAGGGGTAATGATCTTTTCTAGTAGCTTTATTTAATTTCCTGAAATCAATTACCATCCTATAACCAGTTACAATTCTTTGTGGAATAAGTTCATTTTTATCATTGGGAACAACGGTAATACCTCTTTTCTTAGGAACACAATGAATAGGACTTACCCATCTACTATCAGGTATGGGATAAATTATACCTGCTTCCAGAAGCTTTAATATTTCAATTCTTACCACATCCTTCATTTTAGGATTTAATCTTCTTTGATGATCAACAACAGGTTTAGCATCTGGCTCCATATGAATTTTATGTTGACATAAAGTGGGACTGATGCCCTTAAGATCATTGAGAGTGTATCCAATAGCGGCACAATGCTTCTTCAGAGTTTTAAGTAATCTCTTTTCTTCATGCTCGGAAAGGTTAGCACTAATAATAACAGGATATATCTTCTTTTCATCAAGATAAGCATATTTGAGAGTATCAGGTAATTGCTTCAAATCAAAAACAGGATCACCCTTGGGTGGAGGTGGACCTCCCAAGGTTTTGACATGCAAATTATGTTTCAGGATAGGTGCTTGTTTAAAGAATAATTCATCTATTTCATTTCTTTCATTCATATTCATGTCATTCTCATGCTCAAGCAAATATTGTTCTAGTGGATCAGTAGGAGGCACAACAATAGAAGCAAGACCAATAATTTCATCTTTATTGGGTAATTCTTTATCATGAGGTTGTCTATGAAACTTAGAGAAATTAAACTCATGAGACATCTCACCAAAATTAACAATAACAATCTCTTTAGTGCAATCAATCTTAGCATTTACAATATTCAAGAAGGGTCTACCAAATATAATGGGACAAAAATCATCTTGTGGTGATCCAAGAACAAGAAAATCAATAGGGTATTTGATCTTACCACACAAGACTTCAACATCTCTAACAATCCCAAGCGGTGAAATAGTATCTCTGTTTGCAAGCTTAATAGTAACATCAATATCTTCAATCTCAATAGGTGCAATATCATTCATGACTTCTTGGTAAAGAGTAAACGGAATAGCACTCACACTAGCACCAATATCACATAAACCATGATAACAATGATCTCCAATTTTAACAGAAATAACAGGCATGCCAGCCACAGGTTTGTTTTTATCTTTAGGGTCTGGTTTAGCAATTCTAGTTGATTCATCACAGAAATATATGACATGTCCGTCAATATTATCAACCAAAAGGTTTTTAACCATTGCAACACTAGGTTCAACTTTAATTTGTTAAGAAGGTCTAGGTGCTCTAATATTACTCTTATTAACCACAGTTGAAGCTTTAGCATGTTCCTTAATCCTAATAGGGAAAGGAGGTTTCTCAATATAAGTAGTAGGCACAACTGGATCAACATGGTAAACAATTGTTTCTTCTTTAACACTAATAGGTTCTTCAGTCTTTTCTTTAACAAGGGGATGATATTTAAACCACTTCTCCTTAGGGAGATCAACATGAGTAGCAAATGATTCACAAAAGGAAGCTACTATCTCAGAGTCAAGTCCATATTTAGTGCTAAACTTATGAAAAGCGTCGGTATCCATAAAAGATTTAACACAATCGAACTCAACTATTATACCTGCCTCATTACCTTTGTCGATTTCCCAATCTTCAGAGTTGCGTTTAATTCTTTCCAGAAGATCCCATATGAATTCAATAGTTTTCTTCATAAAGGAGCCAGTCGAAGAAGAATCGAACATGGATTGATCACTATGAGAAAGCCGAGCATAAAAGTTTTGAAGAATTATTTCTCTTGAGAGCTCATGATTGGGGCATGTGTGCAACATATACTTGAGCCTCCCCCAAGCTTGAGAGATACTTTCTCCTTCACGAGGCCAAAAATTATATATATAATTCCGATCACGATGAACCAAATGCATAGGATAATTTTTTTGATGGAATTCCAGCTTCAACCGGTTCCAGTCCCATGTTTCAGTATCATCACATAGCCTATACCATGTCAATGCCTTTCCCTCCAAAGATAAAGGGAATACTTTCTTCTTAACTCCATCTCCGGATAAACCTGCAAGCTTAAACAATCCACAAATTTCATCCACATAGATCAAGTGCATATCGGGATGTACCGTTCCATCTCCTGCATAAGGATTAGCTAGCAGTTTCTCTATCATACCCGAAGGAATCTCATAATAAATACTTTCAGTAGGTGCAGTAGGTTGAGGAGCAACTCTTTGTGCTTCCGGCCGAGGTGAAGATACCCCGAACAAACCCCTCAAAGGATTGTTTTCCATAGTAACAAGTGACCGTAAATTTCAGCACGTAATATAAATGTTTCCTTACCAAATTCCACTCACCAAAGGCGCTTCACTCCCCGGCAACGGCACCAGAAAAGAGTCTTGATGACCCACAAGTATAGGGGATCAATCATAGTCCTTTCGATAAGTAAGAGTGTCGAACCCAAGGAGGAGCAGAAGGAAATGACAAGCGGTTTTCAGCAAGGTATTTTCTGCAAGCACTGAAATTGTCGGTAATGAGTATTTTGATAGCAAGATAATTTGTAACAAGTAACAAGTAGTAAAGGTAACAAAGAGTGCAGCAAGGTGGCCCAATCCTTTTTTTAGCAAAGGACAAGCCAGAACGAACTCGTATAATAAGCAAAGCGTTCTCGAGGACACATGGGAATTTCATCTAGTCACTTTCATCATGTTTGTTTGATTCGCGTTCGCTACTTTGATAATTTGATATCTGGGTGGACTGGTGCTTGGGTTCTGTTCTTACTTGAACAAGCCTCCCACTTATGATTAACCCCTCTCGCAAGCATCCGCAACTACGAAAGAAGAATTAAGATAAATCTAACCATAGCATTAAACATATGGATTCAAATCAGCCCCTTACGGAATAGCGCATAAACTAGGGTTTAAGCTTCTGTCACTCTAGCAACCCATCATCTAATTACTACTCCACAATGCATTCCCTTTGGCCCAAATATGGTGAAGTGTCATGTAGTTGACGTTCACATGACACCACTAAGAGAATCAACAACATACATATCATCAAAATATCGAACAAATACCAAATTTACATGATTACTTATGACAAGACTTCTCCCATGTCCTCAAGAACCAAAGTAACTACTCACACATCATATTCATGTCCATG
Organism: Elymus sibiricus; assembly: GCA_039707655.1. Classification (NCBI taxonomy): domain Eukaryota; kingdom Viridiplantae; phylum Streptophyta; class Magnoliopsida; order Poales; family Poaceae; genus Elymus; species Elymus sibiricus. Next base: position 192,236,669 of record CM077670.1, read on the forward strand.
ATCAGAGGGGTATTGAATAGCATAATAGATCTGAACATATAATCTTCCACCAAATAAACCAACTAGCATCAACTACAAGATGTAATCAACACTACTAGCAACCCACAGGTACCAATCTGAGGTTTTAAGACAAAGATTGAATACAAGAGATGAACTAGGGTTTGAGATGAGATGGTGCTGGTGAAGATGTTGATGAAGATTGGTCCTCCCATGATGAGAGGATCGTTGGTGATGTCGATGGCTTCGATTTCCCCCTCCCGGAGGGAAGTGTTCCCAGCGGAATCGCTCCGCCGGAGAGCAAAAGTGCTCCTGCCCAAGTTGCCTCGAGACAGCGGTGCTCCATCCCGAAAGTCTTCTCCTTATTTTTTTCTAGGGCAAATGGGCTTATATACAAGAAAATGGGCACCAGAGGCTGGCCAGGGGCCCCACAAGCCACCAGGGAGCGCCTGGGAGGGGGGGGGGGGGGTTGGCGCGCCCTGGTGCCTCGTGGGCACCTGGGTGGCCCCCTCTGGTAGTTCTTTTCTCCAGTATTTTTTATTTATTCCAAAATAAATCTCCGTGAAATTTCAACTCATTTGGAGATGTGCAAAATAGGTATCTCTGACATAGCTTTTTCAGGTCCAGAATTCCAGCTGCCGGCAATCTCCCTCCTTATGTAAATCTTGCATATTAAGAGAGAAAAGGCATTAGAATTGCTCCACAAAGTGTTATATTGATTAAAAAACACTATAAATAATAGTAGGAAAACATGATGCAAAATGGACGTATCACCGGCAAGCCCTCGCTAGCTCGTCTGCACTCCACTTCACCGAGCAGCTTGTTGCTAATCGGTGAGGTGTCGACCACGCAGGCAATTTGGTGAGGTTTGTCGGGGCACGTGTCAGCCTGCTGGAAGGAGAATTAGCTTTAATGACACCCGTCCAGGAGGCGTGTCAAGATAATAGGAGGTAGCTAGGCGAGCGGTGCAGAAACCTTGCCGGGGCTCCTCCTCCACATGACACCTAACGGCGCAATAAATGCTTTTGTTCTAATCCGGCATAGTTAGGTATGATAGCACTGTTTGCTATCTAATCAACTTGTAATGACTGTTTTGCCACTGTGGTTACCCCTTGATCTATAAAAGGAGGGCCAGGGCAACCTTTAGAGGGGATGGTCGATACTTCGCTCATTCTGCATGCGTAGCTGCTCTTCCTGCACCTTGCCGGCAAGAAGCGCTCCTTGTACCTAAGCTCAAACACATCCAATACATAAAAGCAGGAGTAGGGTTTTACACCTCACGGTGGCCCGAACCTGGGTAAATCCTTTGCATTTCTGCTGATTCTGCTCTTTGTGCTTGCGCATATCCCTAGTCGAACCGCAAAGGGGCTAGATGGCCCCATAGATGGTCATACGCACGACACCATTGGTGAGGAAGAAGAGGCGGGCATCATCTTGAGGGCTCCTCAGCTCGAGTTCGTTGGTGGAGATGTAGATGGCATCCTCTCGGAGCTCTAGGACTCGTCGAAGCGGCAAGGCAGTGGCTGCGCGTGGCGATGGTGAGCTCATGGCGGTTCAGCCATGGCGATGGAGAGGTGAGGGAGAGAGCAGGGGGGCGAGTGGGGAGGTTGGGGCGATCAGGACGGCACCGAGGGGGTGATTCGCGGCATCGACGTGGCCTGGGGGACGCAGGCAGGCTGGGTGGAGGCGTGGTGCTCTCGAACACGCGCGCACTGTCCTGCCTCTGCCTACTGGAAGAGGTAGGAGACGACTGGCAACGGCCAAGTGGGCTGGGCCGGCCAGGTGAGCGCCATGTAACTCTTCTCTCTCTCTCTCTCTCTCTCTCTCTCTCTCTCTGTCTTTTCTATTTCTATTTTTATTTCTTTCTGTTTTGATTTGATTCAAAACCCAAATCATTTTCAAAACTCTTGAAATTAAACATGTGGACTAGGTGGACTTGTCAAAAACCACATACCAAATTTCAGTGTTATTGGAATTATATTTATTTTATAGTAAACTAGGAAAAATGCCCGTGCATTGCAACGGGAGAAAATATACTCAAATTCTAAATAAATTCATTATTGATGGTCCAAGACCATAGATATGTGGCAGAGATAAAAGAACTCCAAGAATTCTCAAGCGTGAACATTCACTGGCCTGTCTTCGTGAGCTTCGCCAGGCGACCTCATAAATTTGAAGCATTTTCTCATTTAGTATGAGCTCAAACAAAAATTTGAGTTCACACGCATATTGTTTCATATTCTACATACTGCTAAAAGCTAAACCACCGAACAAACATACTCATTATCCGGAACTAAACTCAACCAAATTAGTGCAAAACATCAATTTTGTAATGTGTAAATGTTTGTGTTGAATGGAACATCCTTGTGATTTTCCCATGTATCCAGTCTTTATGCAGAACTTTCACCTTGTGTATCATCGCCACATGACTCTCCTCCACTCTTGCTTTGGCTCCATCACTTTATACCACTCCAGTTTACTCTGTTGTCACATGGCCGCCTTGTATAGATCCAGTAATCTAGACTCAACTATGTGTGAATTTGGGAGCTCGCCTGAGGAACAACGTGCTTTGTAGCTTCACTGCAACACCTCATCATGATCCATGATGGTGCCGCTGCTCCATTCCATTTCAAATGATTAGCCTCTCATTGCTTTATATAGCCATAACATAACATATATTCCTTATACATGAAAGCAGAAATATGATAGTGTATTTTTTATTACCTTGCATGATACCATGTCTTTCCAAATATGAACATTGGTAGAGAAAATTACTTTATGATCTCCTCCAGACATTATATCAAACCCGTGGTACACAACTGAAATCAACATATATACCTTAGCAACAAAAGGCCATGGTTCATTTTCTGCACTCGGCATTATTGTAATGGGCACATGTTCGATTTTAACACCTTTAGTTCTGTTGTGGAGCATGAAACAATATTGCAGGCACTAAATAATGCAGTCAAATTAGTATGAAGACACAATATTCATAATTAATAGGTCAATCACTTTCTAGACATATTAATATCCCTTCCCTAGTCAGGTTGTTGTATGCATAAGCTATAAATGTACAATATCAACATGCATATCCCTATGACAGGAATATTTGTAGCTTTCTAATATGGCAGAATAGGTCCTTTGAGGCAAAATTTATGGCAAATAGGGCCAGGCAATGATATCCATGACATGCATGCTTGGAATATAACAATCAGATGAAGAGGAAGCGAGTTGAGAGATCAATATGGCGATAGTAGAGGAGATGGCTGAGAAGAATAGAAGAAATGAGAGAGTGGTCAGGAGGGGAGAAATAAGTCAGAAGATCATCTGGTCGCTCATGTTTGTTTCCTTTACAAACTTTGTGTATTCGCTGACAGAGGAACCAAGAACAAGAGAAGGACGGGGCACGTGCCTCCAACACATCATCACCTCGGCTCATGATTAAAATAAGTATTTCATATAGTAAAGTACCAAACAATATGAGCAGTGTCACAATCAGTCCAGTAGATGCTATACAGCTTCACTGATTACATAATATTTCTCTGAGATAAAATATTTTGACTTTCCTTTGCCCATATTAACATATCTGAATCCGTGGCTGGCTGAGAATATATTTTTCATCAGAATCTACAATGGTAATATATTTTCAGAAATATAAAAACATGTACTTGCCAACCTATATTAAGAAGTTGACTGTTAGAGATTCACTTTATGCTTGCAAAGAGCCTTCCCAATAATATTTATCGGTTTGCCTAGCTCTAGCAAGGCACAATCCAACTCCCCTCTCCAGATTCGTATAACTAATCCCTTAACTAGCAAACAACCTATATATTGCTGGACATATTTTTAGAATCAAAAATCTTAGTAAAAACACCTTCCTATCAAAAGCCTCGGGTCTTTCTCAGTTTCATAGTCAACAGTTTGTTAACTGAAAGTGAAGATACATGCTGGGTCGAGACGAGCTGTGTAATGCCCCGAGACCGATGCTCCAGATGCCTTTCATTTATTTCCGTCATTGCCCTGTGATTCGTTTACTTGTTGCACTTCGTCATGTCATCGTGTGCATTTCATCCGCATGTTTTCATAAAACTTGCATCCGTTCGTAGTTGCCGGCTTCTCCACGTCCCTTCCGTTGTCCGTTTCGAGACCCAACACACTCGCACGCGCCCGCGGCACCTCCGAATTATTATTTTATAAGTGGGAATAAAACGTTCTCGGAATGAGTTGAAAGTTGGCGTGCGGTCTTATTATATTGTAGGTAGACCGCCTGCCAAATTTCGTCCCATTCGGAGGTCGTTTGATGCCCCAACGGATAACTTATAGCGGCACTATAGCCGGACAAAATGTCGGACGTTTTCGGTGTTCTGAAAAACGTGTCGGGCTGCCATCCTCTCTCTCTCCTCAGCCCAACCCCCTCTACACAGCCCACTTCAGCCCACCTAGCCCTCCTACACCTTTCTCTCTGTCCGGAACCGTCTGATCTAGATCGGAGGGCTCCGAAACTCTCCCTAGACCCCCTTCTGCCTATAAATGGACAACCTACCCTGCTTGTTTTGGAAACCCTAGCTCCTAACCCTTCTCCTACCCCCAGCCGCCGCCACCTCCCTCAGATTCCACACCAGCCATCCTCTCCCTGCCACTTGTCGAGCCGTCGCCACTTGAGCCACCGCTGCGCCGCCAGCTCCCAGCCGAGCCACCAGATCGCCTCGCGAGCCTCGGTCCCGTCCGTCCGCAGCCAGATCGGATGACCAGAGAGCCAGCCAGCCAGCCGCCTCTCAGCTCCCCAGCCAGCCTCCACCACCGCGGTCCGCGGAGCCCACGCGAGGCCCGCCCGAACCCGTATGCCGCCGTCTTCGTGCCCCTCGCACCCGAGCTCCAGATCAGGAGAGGAGCTCCCGATCCAGAGCTCCGCCGCCTCCCTCGCGCCTCCCATCGACGACCACCGGCGGTCGCCGGAGACCTCACCGTCCCTGCCCCTTTTCTCTTCCATCTTTCCTTCTTCTTCCCGTGCCTCACCTCTCTCTCTGTCATCTCTTTCTCTCTCTCCCGCAAGAGCCTCGCCATGGTCGCCGGATGGAGCTCCGCCGCCATGGATCCTCGCCTCCGCGCCCCAGATCCGGCCCCTCCGCCGTGCTCCGTCATCCCAGTCCCGTCCCCGACCGTCCCGCTCCTCGCCATCGCCCTCGAGCCATGTGTCGTGCCCGAGTTCCAGCGCCGCCGCGTTCGTCCTCTGCATCGCCCGGTCTCAGCAGCGAACGCATCCAGCTGGTGCGTTGACCCCTTCGTCATGTCGCATGGGCCGGCGCCTCTCCAAGGCCCAGATCCAGCGCGCCAACCCAGCCCCGCGACCCTCGGCCTGCCTTGCGTAGCCCATGGTGAGCACCGCATCTAGCCCAGCCCACCTCTTCTGCCTGTTATCCAGCGCCCAGTGCACTCTGTATTATTCTGTGCCCATCAGTTTCGGCCCGTGCCATGTTTTTCCCCTGGCTGCGAATTTAGCTTTTGTCCAGAGAATTACAGTTTTGAAGAAAAACCCTTACACTTCATGCATATAATATCTCACCAACCGTGCGTCGGAATTAAACAAACTTTATATGTAAAATGCTTAGAATTTCATGTAGTTTCAGAATATCCAACTTTGATCCATGTTAAAAATGTTTAAAATTGTTGTTTGCATTATTTTGTGTAAATGACATGCTAAAATGATTTATTTCATAACTAAATAACCGTAGCTCCGATTTACATAAACTTTATATGTAAATGGGGTGGAAAATGTGTAGGTTATCATGGTGCACTTGCTTTTGCTGTTTAACAACATTAAAATTGTGTTTTAGGCAGAACAGTACCAAGTTCGAATTTTACATATGGAGTTTTTCCGGAATTGTTTTGTGTTGTTTCCGGCCTCATTTAAATTGCCTAGATAGGTAGATTAACTATGCTTCACCTCTTGCCATGTTTAACAACATTTAATCTTGTTGAGTACATAAACAGGAGTGAATTAAGTAATTGATTGTGGAGTTTCCTCAATATGCAACTCGTTGCATATTGAGCTTTACTTAATGTGTAGTAGTTGTTTGTTGCATCTTTGCCATGCCATGCATCTTTAAACTTGACATGCATCATATTTGGTTGTGCATCATGCCATGTTTATGCTTGTGTGTTTACCATGCTATTTGTTTCTTTCCGGTTATGCTTCTTTTCGATAGTTCCGGTTACGTTGCGGATGTGAGGATTCGTTCGAGTACGCCCGTTCGTCTTCTTCATGGATTCGATCTTCTTCCGAGCGGGATTTCAGGCAAGATGATCATGACCTTGGATATCTCTACTATCTTTGTTTGCTAGTTGTCTTGTTGCTATCGCTATGACGCGCTTCCTACCACATATATGTCAGCCTCCCATATGGCATGATACAACCTCTAACCACCCTTACCCAGCAAACCGTTGTTTGGCTATGTTACCGCTTTGCTCAGCCCTTTCTTATAGCATTGCTAGTTGGAGGTGCAGTTGCAGGTTGTTCCATGTTGGGACATGGATATCATGGGATATCACAATATCTATTATTTAATTAATGCATCTATATACTTGGTTTTGGGTGGAAGGCTCGGCCTTTTGCCTAGTGTTTTGTTCCACTCATGCCGCCCTAGTTTCTGTAATACCGGTGTTATGATCCTTGATTAGCGTTCCTAACATCCTCAGGGGAATGGGACCCTCTTGACAGTTTGCTTTGAATAACCACTTCCAGCAAGGCCCAACATTGGTTTTAACATTTGCCAACATAATAATACTGAATTAAATAATTAATATGCATAGGGAGTTAGCGCTACCCGAGGATTCTTAATTCAACATAATACATGTGGGCCAGTGCCGATGGTGTTGGTCCGAACCGGATGGCCTGCGGGGCCACCACGAGGAAACTCGAGGATCTGGTATTACTCGTAGCTTGTCCCATCTGGTCGTGGCCTGAGATGAGATACGCGTGGCTACTATCAGGGTGTCGGCACACCGGGAGGTCTTGCTGGACTTGCGTTACCATTGTCGAAATGTCTTGTGCACCGGGATTCCGAGGATACTTCGGGCTGACTCGAGGTTGATCGGGTTTTCTTGAGGTTGAGGTCTTCCACCGCAACTTGTGTTGGTTTGTGATGGACCAGGTTGGAACACCCCCTGCAGGGTTAAATCTTACGCGAAGCCGTGCCCGCGGTTATGTGGCGACTTAGATATTTATAACCTCCGGTTGTAGAGAACTTGACACTAAATTCTAATTAAAATACACCAACCACGTGCGTAACCGTGATCATCTCTTTTCGAGGGAGTTCGGGAAGAGAACACGGTGGGGTTATGTTTGACTCGTAAGTAGGTATTCAGGATCACTTCTTGATCATTATTAGTTTGCGACCGCTATGCGTAGTTTATGCTTCTTATTCTTGTACTCGTAAGTTAGCCACCATACATTGCTTAGTGCTTGCTGCAACCTCACCACCTTACCCTTCCATACCCATTAAGCTTTGATAGTCTTGCTACCCATGGTTATGGGATTGCTGAGTCCTCGTGGCTCACAGTTTACTACAACAACAGGTGCAGGTACAGGTAATGCGATGATTTGACGTGAGAGCGATGCTTGTTCTTTTGGAGTTCTTCTTTTGCTTCTTCTTCTTCAACGATCATAGGATGGGTTCCCAGTTGACAGCCTGGGACTAGCAGGGTGGACGTCGTTCTTCTTTTTCATTTGATTTCATCTGTAGTCGGATCCTGCTCTTCTGTATGATGATTGCTATGTATTGATGTATTCATGTATTCATGCTGTAGCTTGTGGCGAGCGTAAGCCTTTATCTGGTATTCTCATCTATTTAGTACATGGTATGTTGTAATTATATCCACCTTGCGAAGCATCTTCGATATGCGTTTCTATCCTTAGTGGAACTTCCGAGTTCCTTGGGGATAGAACCGCATATTGGGCGTGACAAGTTGGTATCAGAGCCTCTACCGACCGCAGGAGCCCCCTTGATTGGTCGAACCGTTGTCGAGTCTGGAAGGAGAAAAACTATTTTGAGTCTAGTTATATATCGGAGAGTAGGAATTCTTTTTACTCCTTATCCCCTTCGTCGCTCTGGTGAGGAATTGTGACGTAGGTGTTTTGATTCTACTACTCTTCTCACTCAAAGTTTTTTTAGGATCACGCGGGTATTTTGGAATCGTTATGATATCGTTGTGACGGGAATTCTGTCTTGGTGCCTCCTGACCGTATGGATTGGACCCGGGGAGTTGAGCTCCAAGGGGTTCTTGTCACATTCGCTATCCTTTCAGTTCCTGAATACCAGAGGACGCCGACATCGAAACGCTTCTATACTTTTTGTGGTGGCAAATAGTGCCATGACTTTTCCCCAGTGCTGGAGGAGATAGCTCGGATGATCCACCGTGACTAGTATTGCTATGTTTTCGAAGGTCTGAGGTAGACGAATTTGCGAAGTTTCTCGGTTGTGTGTTAAGGGTTGCGGATGCAGTTGCAGCTGATTAGGTTGTTGTTTGCTGAGTAGGTTCCTGGACCCGCAACCTGATCGCATAACCAAGAAGTTTTGGGAGTTCTTAGGTGGGAATTCAAGTAGTTACCAAGGATATCTTTCCGACAGATGCATGATACGACATTGGGGTTCGACGTCTAGTGGTCTGCCTGTACACAGTCATTTTTACAGTGGTCTCGTGGTGTCTTAAAGAGCCCTTGTAGCTTTGCTATGGCTCGAGGATGCTTCGTATGTCAAGGGCAGCAATGTACTTGATGGTCGCTGTAAGATCGAGCCCGTGTGGGCCCCACCACAAAAATTTCGGACGAAATCTCTATCATATGTTTGTTTCGGCTTATTCTGCAAGCCAAATCCTTTGTTTTGTTTTCTTTGTTGTTTTCGAGTTGCTTCAAAGTCAAGTGTGGATTCCATACCTTTCCTAAGTGGTGTTCTCATATTTCTATGTGAATAGTAATCCTTTTGACCGATCGTATTGTCATGGATGTTTCTTTTCAACCGGCATGCTTATCTTCAAGTTGATTCAATCCTTTCAACATTTGCAAGGTCAATTCTCAGCTTCCTCAAACGGCGTTCGTTTCACACATCCAAAGTTGTCTTTCTTTTTCCCACCCTCCCACCCTTTTTCTTCGCGGAGTCTAAATTCTCGAATCATGTATCCATTTTATTCATGAGAATTCTCTCCATTCTTTTCCTTCAATGTTCTTATCCGGTGATTTCTCGTGAAGATGCTCAGGAGCTACAAGTTCATCATCCTTCGTTCTCGTTTTCTTCTCCGGTGGATTTAATTCAAGCTTTCGGTGTTGATCATTTCCCTTTCATTGATTCAAATATTTCCCATGTTGGAAGTTCTTACCCAAGCCTCTCTTGTTTATTCACCTCTCTCTATTCATATCCGGAGTGCAGAAATTATCTCAGAAGATTCATGTTTCCATTCAAGATCCGTTCGAGCTAGTTCGAGGTTGTTACCTCATCCAATCCATTTAAATCTTTCCGGTGCATTTTCTCTCTTTCAAGCAATCGTTCTAACGGTGTTTCTTTTGGGTGGGCCCATAACCCACATGTCTTTTCCCAGGATCTTGCCTGACTCTTCTAATTTTCCCAGAGTTATTCTCAAATTATTTCAAAGTTTGACATAAGAATGGATTCCATCAGTCAATTGCCTTCTCCAAGATCGCTTTCAAATTCTTTTCATCTTTGCCTCAACCTTTGTATTCTTCATTACTCCAGAGTATCTCAAAATTCTTCATGCTGGTTCTCGTCATCATTCTCAGCATTTGAAGACTGAAGAAGAGATTCTCTTAAATCTTGTCCGTTCTCTTGAAGATTCCTGGTTCTAGCTTCATGCCATCCTCACAATTGTTTTCGATTGTGAAAAATTCTTTTCATACCCACCCAGAGCATTTCATGAGTTCTTTCCATTTTCGATTCTCCAGAGGCCATCATTCAGAAGAATTATTCATTCTCAATGCTTATCTCTCGTTCTCAAATTCTTCCAGTGCATCGTTTAAGTATTCTCCAATAAGCTCGTGATCGCTTCATTCTCTTGTAATTAATTCCCTCAAGTATCTTCGTCCGTTTTCTAATTCTTCACGGCGACTCCTTATCTTTTCTTCGTTCATTTTCAATTCTTACGGTGGTTCGTTCAAGATTCCTCTTCCTTGTTATAATATCAATTCATTCGTTCTTTCAAAATCATACCGGTGTTTCGTTGAAGACCTTCCCAAGTTTGTGCTATATCTCTCTTCAATCTTTTCAAGAAGAGTAAGTGGCATGCCAATCCGTTGCTTGTCATCAATTTAAGTTGATGAAGGGTAAGCATGACAAAATTCTTATCCTTATTTCATCGAGGTGATTTAATTCCTTCTTCCAGAGTCCGTTCATGATATCATGTCTCAATTCAATTCGCTTCACTTTTTTTCCGGAGTTCCAAGTTTTTTCTCAGTTGTCTCGTCACGAAGCTCCATCTAAATCATTGCAAGGCTTCATCATGTTCTTCAGCCTTCACTTCTTTTCTAGCATCCTTTCTATCCGGAGTTCTTCGAGAGTTTCTTCTTGGTGGCTCATTAAGTATTTAATCCATTCTCGAAGTCTTCTTCAAGATTCTTGTTGGAGGAGCTCAAGTATTCTGTGCCTCGCATTCCGAAGTGCAAGTCATTCTCCCTTATGTTTGGAGATGGTGTTATACCATTCTTGATTCATGAGGAGTCTCGAAGAAAAATTGTCAAGAATGATATAATTAAAACCATAATTTCTTTCTCGTAGCTATCTTGGTATATATTTCACCTAAAGCCTTTCCGATGGATTGTTGCTATTTGTGGTGATTATCCATGATCCAAGCTTGCTATTTATCCTCTCGGTGGAAGAAGTTTTTCATCTCCATGTTGCTCTCAAGCAATCAGTTCCGTTAGTGGCAGAATTTCACCTCAAGTTAGGAGATGTTTCTATAAGCCCACAACAAGCTTATTTTTTTCGTTGTTGATTTTCCAACAACTCTGTTCAATCCTTCTTGTGAGGATGCTTTTCAAATTCAATGGTGAGAGAAGTTGTCATTTTCTTCTCCGTTCTTTTCTTTCCAATGATCTAGCTTCTATTCTTTCGTTCTGGAGGCATGGTGATGTTGCTCTCTTCGACCATCATCTCGTTTTGTCAAGATCATGCTCTTCCCTTGCTTATCCATTTTACTGGAGTGTTGTGTCCTCTTTTCAAGTTCTTTTCATCTTATCAAGCCTTGCTTCTCTTTTTCAACCAGAGTGCTGTCCAAATTCTTTCTTGCCCTTGTGCTATTCTTCATGACTTTGCAACCTCTCAAGGTTCGTTGGTTTCACTCGTTTGTCAAAGAAGCAACTTAGTTTTACCTCTTCCTCTTGCTCTTTTCTCTTCCTCTTCTCATTCCAAGATCTCGGGTCGAGATCTCTTGTAAGTGGGGGAGAGTTGTAACGCCCCGAGACCGATGCTCCAGATGCCTTCCATTTATTTCCGTCATTGTCGTGTGATTCATTTACTTGTTGCACTTCGTCATGTCATCGTGTGCATTTCATCCGCATGTTTTCATAAAACTTGCATCCGTTCATAGTTGCCGGCTTCTCCGCGTCCCTTCCGTTGTCCGTTTCGAGACCCGACACACTCGCACGCGCCCGCGGCACCTCCGAATTATTATTTTATAAGTGGGAATAAAACGTTCTCGGAATGCGATGAAAGTTGGCGTGCGGTCTTATTATATTGTAGGTAGACCGCCTGCCAAATTTCGTCCCATTCGGAGGTCGTTTGATGCCCCAACGGATAACTTATAGCGGCACTATAGCCGGACAAAACGTCGGACGTTTTCGGTGTTCCGAAAACCATGCCGGGCTGCCATCCTCTCTCTCTCTCTCCTCAGCCCAACCCCCTCTACATAGCCCACTTCAGCCCACCTAGCCCTCCTACACCTTTCCCTCTGTCCGGAACCGTCCGATCTAGATCGGAGGGCTCCGAAACTCTCCCTAGACCCCCTTCTGCCTATAAATGGACAACCTACCCTACCTATTTTGGAAACCCTAGCTCCTAACCCTTCTCCTACCCCCAGCCGCCACCACCTCCCTCAGATTCCGCGCCAGCCATCCTCTCCCCGCCACTTGTCAAGCCACCGCCACCTGAGCCACCCCTGTGCCGCCAGCTCCCAGCCGAGCCACCAGATCGGCTAGCGAGCCTCGATCCCGGCCGTCCGCAGCCAGATCGGACGACCAGAGAGCCAGCCTGCTAGCCGCCTCCCAGCTCCCCAGCCAGCCTCCACCACCGCGGCCCGCGGAGCCCACGCGAGGCCCGCCCGAACCCGTACGCCGCCGTCTCCATGCCTCTCGCACCCGAGCTCCAGATCGGGAGAGGAGCTCCCGATCCAGAGCTCCGCCGCCTCCCTCGCGCCTCCCGTCGACGACCACCGGCGGTTGCCGGAGACCTCACCGCCCCTGCCCCTTTTCTCTTCCTTCTTTCCTTCTTCTTCCCGTGCCTCACCTCTCTCTCTGTCATCTCTTTCTCTCTCTCCCGCAGGAGCCTCACCATGGTCGCCGAATGCAGCTCCGCCGCCATGGATCCTCGCCTCCGCGCCGCAGATCCGGCCCCTCCGCCATGCTCCGCCGTCCCAGTCCCGTCCCCGGCCGTCCCGCTCCTCGTCATCGCCCTCGAGCCATGCGTCGTGCCCGAGTTCCAGCGCCACCGCGTTCGTCCTCTGCATCGCCCGGTCTCAGCAGCGAATGCATCCAGCGGGTGCGTGACCCCTTCATCATGTCGCGTGGGCTAGCGCCTCTCCAAGGCCCAGCTCCAGCGCGCCTGCCCAGCCCCGCGACCCTCGGCCTGCCTTGCGTAGCCCATGGTGAGCACCGCATCCAGCCCAGCCCACCTCTTCTGCCTATTATCCGGCGCCCAGTGCGCTCTGTATTATCCAGCGCCCATCAGTTTCGGCCCGTGCCATGTTTTTTCCCCTGCCTGCAAATTTAGCTTTTGTCTAGAGAATTATAGTTTTGCAGAAAAACCCTTGCACTTCATGCATATAATATCTCACCAACTGTGAATCGGAATTAAACAAACTTTATATGTAAAATGCTTAGAATTTCATGTAGTTTCAGAATATCCAACTTTCATCCTTGTTAAAAATGTTTAAAATTGTTGTTTGCATTATTTTGCGTAAATGACATGCTAAAATGATTTATTTCATAACTAAATAACCGTATCTCCGATTTACATAAACTTTATATGTAAATGGGGTGGAAAAATGTGTAGATTATCATGGTGCACTTACTTTTGCTGTTTAACAACATTAAAATTGTGTTTTAGGAAAAACAGTACCAAATTCGAATTTTACATATGGGGTTTTTCGGAAATTGTTTTGTGTTGTTTCCGGCCTAATTTAAATTGCCTAGATAGGTAGATTAACTATGCTTCACCTCTTGCCATGTTTAACAACATTTAATCTTGTTGAGTACATAAATGGGAGTCAATTAAGTAATTGATTGTGGAGTTTCGTCAATATGCAACTCGTTGCATACTGGGCTTCACTTAATGTGTAGTAGTTGTTTGTTGCATCTTTTGCGTGCCATTCATATTTAAACTTGACGTGCATCATATTTGGTTGTGCATCATGCCATGTTTATGCTTGTGTGTTTACCATGCTGTTTGTTTCTTTCCGGTTGTGCTTCTTCTCGATAGTTCTGGTTACGTTGCGGATGTGAGGATTCGTTCGAGTACACCCGTTCGTATTCTTCATGGATTCGATCTTCTTCCGAGCAGGATTTCAGGCAAGATGATCATGACCTTGGATATCTCTACTATCTTTGCTTGCTAGTTGTCTCGTTGCTATCGCTATGTCACGCTTCCTACCACATATATGTCAGCCTCCCATATGCCATGATACAGCCTCTAACCACCCATACCCAGCAAACCGTTGTTTGGCTATGTTACCACTTTGCTCAGCCCTTTCTTATAGCATTGCTAGTTGCAGGTGCAGTTGCAGGTTGTTCCATGTTGGGACATGGATATCATGGGACATCACAATATCTATTATTTAATTAATGCTTCTATATACCTGGTTTTGGGTGGAAGGCTCGGCCTTTTGCCTAGTGTTTTGTTCCACTCATGCCGCCCTAGTTTCCATAATACCGGTGTTTTGATCCTTGATTAGCGTTCCTAACATGCTCAGGGGAATGGGACCCTCTTGACAGTTCGCTTTGAATAACTGCTTCCAGCAAGGCCCAACATTGGATTTAACATTTGCCAACATAATAATACTGAATTAAATAATTAATATGCATAGGGAGTTAGCGCTACCCGAGGATTCTTAATTCAACATAATACAGGTGGGCCAGTGCCGATGGTGTTGGTCCGAACCGGGCGGCCTGTGGGGCCACCACGAGGAAACTCGAGGATCTGGTTTTATTCGTAGCTTGTCCCTTTCGGTCGTGGCCTGAGACGAGATACGCGCGGCTACTATCAGGGTGTCGGCATGCCGTGAGGTCTTGCTGGACTTGCGTTACCATTGTTGAAATGTCTTGTGCACCAGGATTCCAAGGATACTTCAGGCTGACTCGAGGTTGATCGGGTTTTCTTGAGGTTGAGGTCTTCCACCGCAGCTTGTGTTGGTTTGTGATGGACCAGGTTGGAACACCCCCTGCAGGGTTAAATCTTACGCGAAGCCGTTGATACGTCCATTTTACATCATGTTTTGCTACTGTTATTTATAGTGTTTTTAATCAATATAACACTTTTTGAAGCAATTCTAATGCCTTTTCTTTCTTAAGATGCAATATCTACACAAGGAGGGAGAATGCCGGCAGCTGGAATTCTGGACCTGAAAAAGCTATGTCACAGATACCTATTCTGCACATCTCCAAATGAGCTGAAATTTCACGGAGAATTATTTTGGAATAAATAAAAAATACTGGAAGCACAAAGTACCAAAGGGGCCACCCAGGTGCCCACAAGGCATAAGGGCGCGACAATCCCCAGGCGCGCCCTGGTACCTCGTGGGGCCCCTGGCCATCCTCTGGCCCCCATTTTTTGGTATATAAGCCATTTTACCTTAGAAAAAAATAAAGAGAAGACTTTCGGGACGGTGCGCCACCGTCTCGAGGCGGAACTTGGGCAGGAGCACTTTTGCTCTCCGGCGGAGAGATTGTACCGGAGATACTTCCCTCTGGGAGGGGGAAATCGTTGCCATCGACATCACCAGCGATCCTCTCATCGTGGGAGGACTAATCTTCATCAACATCTTCACCAGCACCATCTCATCTCAAACCCTAGTTCATCTCTTGTATTCAATCTTTGTCTCAAAACCTCAGATTGGTACCTGTGGGTTGCTAGTAGTGTTGATTACATCTTGTAGTTGATGCTAGTTGGTTTATTTGGTGGAAGATTATATGTTCAGATCTATTATGCTATTTAATACCCCTCTGATCTTGGACATGATTATGTGTTGTTAGTAGTTACTTTTGTTCTTGAGGACATGGGAGAAGTCTTGTCATAAGTAATCATGTGAATTTGGCATTCGTTCGATATTTTGATGATATGTATGTTGTTGATTCTCTTAGTGGTGTCATGTGAACGTCGACTACATGACACTTCACCATATTTGGGCCTAAGGGAATGCATTGTGGAGTATTATTTAGATGATGGGTTGCTAGAGTGACAGAAGCTTAAACCCTAGTTTATGCGCTATTCCGTAAGGGGCTGATTTGGATCCATATGTTTAATGCTATGGTTAGAGTTATCTTAATTCTTCTTTCGTAGTTGCGGATTCTTGCGAGAGGGGGTAATCATAAGTGGGAGGCTTGTTCAAGTAAGAACAGCACCCAAGCACCGGTCCACCCACATATCAAATTATCAAAGTAGCGAACGTGAATCAAACAAACATGATGAAAGTGACTAGATGAAATTCCCATGTGTCCTCGAGAACGCTTTACTTACTATAAGAGATCGTTCCGGCTTGTCCTTTGCTACAAAAAGGATTGGGCCAACTTGCTGCACTCTTTGTTACTATTGCTACTTGTCACTTGTTACAAATTATCTTGCTATCAAACTACTCGTTACCGATAATTTCAGTGCTTGCAGAAAATACCTTGCTGAAAACCGCTTGTCATTTCCTTCTGCTCCTCGTTGGGTTCGACACTCTTACTTATCGAAAGGACTACGATTGATCCCCTATACTTGTGGGTCATCAAGACTCTTTTCTGGCGCCGTTGCCAGGGAGTGAAGCGCCTTTGGTGAGTGGAATTTGGTAAGGAAACATTTGTATTACGTGCTGAAATTTACTTTCACTTGTCACTATGGAAAGTAATCCTTTGCGGGGTTTGTTTGGGGTATCTTCACCTCTACCGGAAACACAAATAGTTTCTCCTCAACCTACTACACCTACTGAAAATATTTATTATGAGATTCCTCTGGGTATGATAGAGAAATTGCTAGCTAATCCTTATGCAGGAGATGGAACGAAACATCCTAATATACACTTAATCTATGTAGATGAAATTTGTGGATTGTTTAAGCTTGCAGGTTTATCCGGAGATGGAGTTAAGAAGAAAGTATTCCCTTTATCTTAGGAGGGAAAGGCATTAATGTGGTATAGGCTATGTGATGATACTGATACATGGGACTGGAACCGATTGAAACTAGAATTCCATCAGAAATTTTATCCTATGCATTTGGTTCATCGTGATCGGAATTATATATATAATTTTTGGCCTCGTGAAGGAGAAAGCATCGCTCAAGCTTGGGGGAGGCTTAAGTACATGATGTACACATGCCCCAACCATGAGCTCTCGAAAGAAATTATCTTACAGAATTTTTATGCTCGGCTTTCTCATGATAATCGAACTACGCTCGATTCTTCTTCGGCTGGCTCCTTTATGAAGAAAACTATTGAATTCAGATGGGATCTTCTGGAAAGAATTAAATGCAACTCTAAAGATTGGGAACTCGGCAAAGGTAATGAGTCAGGTATAATACTTAAGTTCGATTGTGTTAAATCTTTTATGGCCACCGATGCTTTTCATAAGTTTAGCACTAAGTATGGACTTGAGTCTGAGATAGTAGCTTCCTTTTGTGAATCATTTGCTACCCATGTTGATCTCCCTAAGGAGAAGTGGTTTAAATATCATCCCCCTGTTAAATAAAAGATTGAGGAACCCGTTATTGTTAAAGAAGAAACAATTATTTACCATGTTGATCTAGTTGTGCCCACTGCTTATATTGAGAAACCACCTTTTCCTGCTAGGATTAAGGAACATGCTAAAGTTTCAACTATGGTTAACAAAAGTAATATTAGAGCACCTAGACCCTCTGAACAAATTAAAGTTGAACCTAATGTTGCTATGGTTAAAGATCTCTTGGTCGATAATATAGATGGGCATGTTATTTACTTATGTAACGAAGCAACTAGAATTGCTAAACCAGATCCTAAAGATAAAAACAGACCCATAGTAGGCATGCATGTTGTCTCTGTTAAAATAGGAGATCATTGTTATCATGGCTTATGTGATTTGGGTGCTAGTGTTAGTGCTATTCCGTTTACCTTATATCAAGAAATTATGAATGATATTGCACCTGTTGAAATAGAGGACATTGATGTTACTATTAAGCTTGCAAACAGAGATACCATTACACCACTTGGGATCGTTAGAGATGTTGAAGTCTTGTGTGGAAAAATAAAATATCCTACTGATTTTGGAGTCTTAGGTTCTCCACAAGATGACTTTTGTCCCATTATATTTGGTAGACCTTTCTTGAACACTGTTAATGCTAAGATTGATTGCGCTAAAGAAACTGTCGGTGTTGATTTCAGTGGTACATCTCATGAGTTTAATTTGTCCAAGTTTCGTAGACAACCTCATGATAAAGAATTGCCTAGTAAAGATGAAATTATTGGTCTTGCTTCTATTGCTGTACCTCCTACTGATCCGTTAGAACAATATTTGCTAGACCATGAAAACGATATGCATATGAATGAAAGAAATGAAATAGATAAGATGTTCTTTGATCAACCACCTATCCTTAAACATAATTTTCCTGTTGAAACTCTTGGAGGCCCTCCTCCACCTAAAGGTGATCCTGTATTTGAATTGAAGCAATTGCCCGATACATTGAAATATGCTTATCTTGATGAAAAGAAGATATATACTGTTATGATTAGTGCTAACCTTTCAGCGCAAGAAGAAAAGAGAGTACTAAAAACTCTGAGGAAGCACCGTGCTGCTATTGGATATACTCTTGATGATCTTAAAGGCATTAGTCCCACTCTATGTCAGCACAAAATTAATATGGAGCCTGATGCTAAACCAGTTGTCGACCACCAACGACATTAAATCCTAAGATGAAAGAGGTGGTAAGAACTGAAATATTAAAACTTCTGGAAGTAGGTATAATCTATCCCATAGCTGATAGTAGATGGGTAAGTCCTGTTCATTGTGACCCTAAGAAAGGAGGTATTACTGTTGTTCCTAATGATAAAAATGAACTCATGCCACAGAGAATTATAACTGGTTATAGGATGGTAATTGATTTTATAAAATTAAACAAAGCTACTAGAAAAGATCATTACTCCTTACCTTTTATTGATCAAATGTTAGAAAGATTGTCTAAGCATACACACTTTTGTTTCCTAGATGGTTATTCCGGTTTTTCTCAAATACCCGTATCACAACCCGATCAAGAGAAAACCACCTTCACTTGTCCTTTTGGAACTTATGCTTATAGACGTATGCCTTTTGGTTTATGCAATGCACCTGCTACCTTTCAAAGATGTATGACTGCTATATTCTCTGACTTTTGTGAAAAGATTGTTGAGGTTTTCATGGATGATTTCGCCGTTTACGGAACTTCTTTTGATTTTTGCTTAAGCAACCTTGATCGAGTTTTGCAGAGACATGAAGAAACTAATCTTGTCTTGAATTGGGAGAAGTTCCACTTTATGGTGAATGAAGGCATTGTCTTGGGGCATAAAATTTCTAAAAGAGGTATTGAAGTTGATAAAGCTAAAGTTGATGCTATTGAGAAAATGCCATGTCCTAAAGATATTAAAGGTATAAGAAGTTTCCTTGGTCATGCTGGTTTCTATAGGATATTTATTAAAGACTTCTCTAAAATTTCTAGGACTCTTACCAATCTTTTGCAAAAAGATGTTCCATTTGTTTTTTATGATGATTGTCTAGAAGCCTTTCAAACACTTAAGAAAGCCTTAACCACTGCACCTATTGTCCAACCACCTGATTGGAACTTGCCTTTTGAAATTATGTGTAATGCTAGTGACTATGCTGTTGGTGCTGTTCTAGGACAGAGAGTTGATAAGAAATTAAATGTTGTCCATTATGCTAGTAAAACTCTAGACAGTGCCCAAAGAAAGTATGCTACTACTGAAAAAGAATTTCTAGCAGTTGTGTTTGCATGTGATAAATTCAGATCTTACATAGTTGATTCTAAAGTAACTGTTCAGACCGATCATGCTGCTATTAAGTATCTTATGGAAAAGAAAGATGCTAAACCTAGACTCATTAGGTGGGTTTTATTGCTACAAGAATTTGACTTGCATATTACTGATAGGAAGGGAGCTGCGAATCCCGTAGCAGATAATTTGTCTAGAATGGAAAATGTTCTTGATGACCCACTTCCTATTAATGATGATTTTCCCGATGAACAATTAGCTGTCATAAATGCTTCTCGTAATACTCCATGGTATGCGGACTATGCTAATTATATTGTTGCTAAATACATACCACCTAGTTTCACATACCAACAAAAGAAAAAGTTCTTCTATGATTTAAGACATTACTTCTGGGATGGCCCACATCTTTATAAAGAAGGAGTAGATGGTATTATTAGACGTTGTATACCTGAGCGTGAACAGGAACAAATCCTACGGAAGTGTCATTCCGAGGCTTACGGAGGACACCATGCGGGAGACAAAACTGCACATAAGGTATTGCAATCTGGTTTTTATTGTCCTACTCTTTTCAAGGATGCTCGTAAGTTTGTCTTATCTTGTGATGAATGTCAAAGAATTGGTAATGTTGACGTCAAGAAATGCCTATGAATTATTCACTTGCTATTGAACCATTTGATGTTTGGGGATTCGATTTTATGGGACCTTTTCCTAAATCCAATGGGTATACTCATATTTTAGTTGCTGTTGATTACGTTACTAAGTGGGCAGAAGCTATTCCAACTAGTAGTGCTGATCATAACACTTCTATTAAAATGCTTAAAGAGGTTATTTTCCCGAGGTTTGGAGTCCCTAGATATTTAATGACTGATGGTGGTTCACATTTTATTCATGGTGCATTCCGTAAATTGCTCGCTAAATATGATGTCAACCATAGAATTGCATCTCCTTATCACCCTCAAACTAGTGGTCAAGTTGAATTGAGCAATAGAGAAATAAAACTAATTTTGCAAAAAACCGTCAATAGATCTAGAAAGAATTGGTCTAAGAAAATTGACGATGCATTATGGGCTTATAGAACTGCCTATAAAAATCCTATGGGTATGTCTCCTTATAAAATGGTTTATGGAAAAGCATGTCATTTACATCTTGAGTTAGAACATAAAGCATATTGGGCAATTAAAGAACTAAATTATGATTTTAAACTTGCCGGTGAAAAGAGGTTATTTGATATTAGCTCATTAGATGAATGGAGAACCCAAGCTTATGAAAATGCCAAATTATTTAAAGAAAAAGTTAAAAAATGGCATGATAGAAGAATTCAAAAATGAGAATTTAAAGTAGGTGAGCAAGTTCTATTGTACAATTCTCGTTTGAGATTCTTTGCAAGAAAACTTCTCTCTAAATGGGAAGGACCGTATATCATTGAAGAAGTTTATCGCTCCGGAGCCATCAAAATAAACAACTCCGAAGGCACTAATCCGAGAGTGGTGAATGGGCAAAGAATCAAGCATTATATTTCAGGTACTCCCATTAATGTTGAAACTAACATTATTGAAACAATTACACCGGAGGAATACATAAGAGAGACCTTCCGGAACACTCCAGAACCCTGAAAAGGAAGAGGTATGTGATACGGTAAGTAAACCAACTCCAAAAATTCCATAAAAATAATTTCTGTCAGTTTTGGAATATTAGAAAAAATACAAAAATAAGAAACAGCCAAGGGGACCCACCTGGTGCCCACGAGGCACCAGGGCGCGCCACCCCCCCAGGCGCGCCCTGGTGGCTCGTGGGCCCCACGTGAGCCTTCCCGACTCCGTTTTCTTCTGGATTACTTGTTTTACAAGATAAAAAATCTTTATATATACTTCCAGACATTTTGACCACCGTATCACAGAAATCTCCTCTGTTCTTCTTTCATGCTATTTTTCTGACAGATCTAGATCGCCATGGCTCCCCAAAAGTTCTGTGCCAAGCACCGCATTGTGCAACCATCGCCGGGCAAACGCCCCTACAGCGAGGTCTACTACGAGTTGTCGTCGGGAGAAGAAGACAATGGCAAGGAGGACAAGGTCGAGGAAGTTGCAGGAGCTCTGACTGCGGGAGAGGGGCAAGCGGTTCCCATGGAGGAGACCGCAGAGAAGGGAGATATACTTCAACCCCTATATGATCATCTCTCCCCATCCGTAATTGAAGCCTTAAGAGTTTTTGAAATAGTTTCTGTTCAGAATACATCTCTCACTCGTGAAGTTATTTTGCTGGAAGAGTAAAACATCGCCCTTCGGAGCATCTACCGCAGGTTGATGTATCTGCTTGAGCTGAAGGACAAGCTCGCCACTTCATCACCACCATCACCGAAGAAGGAAACTTGAGCACATGGGTATGGGCACTCCCCTTGGCTTGTGCCAAGCTTGCGGGAGGTGCCCCGGTATCGTATCACCATCACTTTTATTATCATTACCTATTTTTAGTTCGATCCTTAGTTATTTTGTGATTTAGTTGAATACAAAGTTTAGTATGATCTATTCTCGAGTATTAGCATCGTGATCTATCTATCTATGTAATCGAGTTGAGAGTTATATAATAAAGAGTAGTTTGAGTTTTTGTCCCTTTACTTTCATGTTTCAATTTTAGCAATGAAAGTAATAAAAAAAAGATCATATGCTAATCTTATGGAAAGTAATAACATTACATAAAGAAAAGTATAAGTGGTAAAATTTATTGGAAGTTAACAAACATAGCATTAGTCAATGATGCAATTCATGAAAGAATTAATAAGGGAAGAGAAGATTCACATGCAAATATATTATCTTGGACATCTTTTATGATTGTGAGCCCCCATTAAGTATTTTATGCCAAATTGTTGACGTTGGACAAGGAAGACAACGTAATGAATTATGTTTGTTCATATTCACATAGAAGTTATATTGTTATAGATCCTCCAACATGTGGTGCTTGCCCAATATCTTTGCTAGCCAAAAATGCGCACCAAGTAGAGATACTACTTGTGCATCCAAAACCCTTAAACCCAGTTTCATGTCATGAGAGTCCACTATATCTACCTAGGGATTGAATAAGATCCTTCAAGTAAGTTGTCATCGGTGCAAAAAGCAATAAAAGTTGCCTCTAAATATGTTTGAACTTTTATTGTTAGGGAAATAAGCTTTGTACGAACTTGTGATGGTAAAGAAATAAAAGCGACAGGCAGCATAATAAAGGTTGCTATCACAAGGGGCAATATAAAGTGACGTTCCTTTGCATTAAGAGCTCTTGCATCCAACAACAAAAAGCGCATGACAACCTCTGCTTCCCTCTGCGAAGGGCCTATCCTTTACTTTTATGTATTTACTTTTTATGCAAGAGTCAATAGTGTTCTCCTCTACTTCCTTTTTCCTTTTCTTTTTTGTAAGCATCATGTGGTGGGGAAAGATCTAAGCATATATATCTAGTAGGATATGAGTGATCATGAGTTATTATTGTTGACATCACCCTTGAGGTGAATAAGTTGGGAGGCAAACTCACAAGCCCCTATCTTTCTATGTGTCTGGCTGAAACTTTTTGCTCCATATATATGTCGTGAGTGTTAGCAATCATAGAAGACTAAATGATGGTTGAGTATGTGGACTTGCTAAATAGCTCCTACATGAGACCCATCCTGAAAATATGATGAATTGCAATTGCATTGTTGACTGAGAATATAGTTTCTTAGTTTTCAAGAAAGTTTATGCCTTATACTCCATTGTTGTGATGAATTGTTACTTTCTCATGAGAAGTTTATGATAATAAATATTGCTGTTATAATAATGATCATGATGCTACTATGTCCGTATTTTGTTTTTATCGACACCTCTCTCTCTAAGCATGTGGACATGATTATCAATATCGGCTTTCACGTGAGGACAAGCGAGGTCTAAGCTTGGGGGAGTTGATACGTCCATTTTGCATCATGTTTTGCTACTGTTATTTATAGTGTTTTTAATCAATATAACACTTTTTGAAGCAATTCTAATGCCTTTTCTTTCTTAATATGCAAGATCTACACAAGGAGGGAGAATGCCGGCAGCTGGAATTCTGGACCTGAAAAAGCTATGTCAGAGACACCTATTCTGCACATCTCCAAATGAGCTGAAATTTCACGGAGAATTATTTTGGAATAAATAAAAAATACTGGAAGCAAAAAGTACCAGAGGGGGCCACCCAGGTGCCCACGAGGCACCAGGGCACGCCACCCCCCCAGGCGCGCCCTGGTACCTCGTGGGGCCCCTGGCCGTCCTCTGGCCCCCATTTTCTGGTATATAAGTCATTTTGCCCTAGAAAAAATAAAGAGAAGACTTTCGGGATGGTGCGCCGCCGTCTCGAGGTGGAACTTGGGCAGGAGCACTTTTGCTCTCCGGCGGAGAGATTCTGCCGGAGATACTTCCCTCCGGGAGGGGGAAATCGTCGCCATCGACATCACCAGCGATCCTCTCATCGTGGGAGGACTAATCTTCATCAACATCTTCACCAGCACCATCTCATGTCAAACCCTAGTTCATCTCTTGTATTCAATCTTTGTCTCAAAACCTCAGATTGGTACCTGTGGGTTGCTAGTAGTGTTGATTACATCTTGTAGTTGATGCTAGTTGGTTTATTTGGTGGAAGATTATATGTTCAGATCTATTATGCTATTTAATACCCCTCTGATCTTGGACATGATTATGTGTTGTGAGTAGTTACTTTTGTTCTTGAGGACATGGGAGAAGTCTTGTCATAAGTAATCATGTGAATTTGGCATTCGTTCGATATTTTGATGATATGTATGTTGTTGATTCTCTTAGTGGTGTCATGTGAACGTCGACTACATGACACTTCACCATATTTGGGCCTAAGGGAATGCATTGTGGAGTAGTAATTAGATGATGGGTTGCTAGAGTGACAGAAGCTTAAACCCTAGTTTATGCGCTATTCCGTAAGGGGCTGATTTGGATCCATATGTTTAATGCTATGGTTAGAGTTATCTTAATTCTTCTTTCGTAGTTGCGGATGCTTACGAGAGGGGGTAATCAGAAGTGGGAGGCTTGTTCAAGTAAGAACAGCACCCAAGCACCGGTCCAACCACATATCAAATTATCAAAGTAGCGAACGCGAATCAAACAAACATGATGAAAGTGACTAGATGAAATTCCCATGTGTCCTCGAGAACGCTTTACTTACTATAAGAGATCATTCCGGCTTGTCCTTTGCTACAAAAAGGATTGGGCCAACTTGCTGCACTCTTTGTTACTATTGCTACTTGTCACTTGTTACAAATTATCTTGCTATCAAACTACTCGTTACCGATAATTTCAGTGCATGCAGAAAATACCTTGCTGAAAACCGCTTGTCATTTCCTTCTGCTCCTCGTTGGGTTCGACACTCTTACTTATCGAAAGGACTACGATTGATCCCCTATACTTGTGGGTCATCAGCCGTGTCCGCTGTTATGTGGCGACTTGGATATTTATAACCTCTGGTTGTAGAGAACTTGACACTAAATTCTAATTAAAATACACCAACCGCGTGCGTAACCGTGATCGTCTCTTTTCGAGGGAGTTCGGGAAGAGAACACGGTGGGGTTATGTTTGACTCGTAAGTAGGTGTTCAGGATCACTTCTTGATCATTATTAGTTTGCGACCGTTATGCGTAGATTACTCTTCTTATTCTTGTACTCATAAGTTAGCCACCATACATTGCTTAGTGCTTGCTGCAACCTCACCACCTTACCCTTCCATACCCATTAAGCTTTGATAGTCTTGCTACCCATGGTTATGGGATTGCTGAGTCCTCGTGGCTCACAGTTTACTACAACAACAGGTGCAGGTACAGGTAATGCGATGATTTGACGTGAGAGTGATGCGTGTTCTTTTGGAGTTCTTCTTCTGCTTCTTCTTCTTCATCGATCATAGGATGGGTTCCCGGTTGGCAGCCTGGGACTAGCAGGGTGGACGTCGTTCTTCTTTTTTCTTTGATTTCATCCGTAGTCGGATCCTGCTCTTCTGTATGATGATTGCTATGTATTGATGTATTCATGCATTCATGATGTAGCTTGTGGCGAGTGTAAGCCTTTATCTGGTATTCTCATCTATTCAGTACATGGTATGTTGTAATGATATCCACCTTGCGAAGCGTCTTCGATATGCACTTCTATCCTTAGTGGAACTTCCGAGTTCCTTGGGGATAGAACCGCATATTGGGCGTGACAAGCTGAAACTTGGCTCGGAAAGCATGTGAAAGGAAACATCGATCTATCCTAAACCATTTGAGGTGATAGAGTTCGGAGCCGCTACTGGCTGAAGGTTGATGATATTACTGGACATTTAGTCATCTGAAGCATAGAATCTTCTTTCAACCCTTTCTCAAAATGCAAAATCAATGCAACCACATGAACACGAGATAGGAGATGAGAGAAATTTACAATCAAGATGCAGGCCAGGTTAGGCAGGCCTGTGTCGTGCATTGGTAGGTGGTGGCGCCAAAGCTGGGACAGGGTAGTCTGCGCCTCCACTCCGTAAAGAGCAAGATGTTGATTTCTGAATTATATATTTACATGCCCTATAGGTTAGTGTTGACTTCTGAATTATATATTTACATGCCTTATAGGTAATGTTGATCTGTGTTCCCTTATGGTTTTTCCTCTGAATTTTATGAAGACACCATATTGAGGTTATCACCTTATCTTTTTTATAGGAACAAAGTGTCATCTCCGCATCATAATTATATTGTGCCATGTTCTTTGTTTAGATATGCCTAAATGGTTACTGTGTCATGCATAATAGGAAGTCAAAGTGTATGAACAACGATGATTGGAGCATCTGCATGGTTTTAATAAAAGGCACGGGAATAGAAAGTGTAGCTCTGCATTTACCTCGTGTGATGATGCCACAAAATTAATAGAAGCTAATTGAATTATAAAAAGCAAGGCAACCGACCTCTTTCACTAGTTGTGGCATACACATCGGGGTTGGTCTCTAACAGAGCATGTGAATTGAACTAACAAAGTTGATCCCAATTGAACAAAGGGCATACCTACAGTGTATGTAACCAGTAATCAGAATCTATTTTAAATCATCTCTAGGTCTACTCTTTCTATTAACCTATCAGTGGAATTTAATACAGTATATGCAACTATAAAAATAAAACTTAGAAATAAAATGATGCATCAATTGCAATACATGAACGACATGTGATCTTCAGAGATAGCATTCATAATCCAGAAATAGACAAAGTTAACTGCTTGTTCACAAATAAAAATAAACCTATCTATTCAAAATAAAGAGAAGATAAGGTATGAAATTGGCACTATGCACTATCTTTACCATTGCAAATATCTGTGAAATAAGATACAGTAAATTAGCAAAACCACATTTTATTAGGATGATAATAAAGATACAAATTTGACCTCAAAGATGATCTAAGCCCTCACATATTTTTATGGCAGTTTAGTATTATGTTTTTCCCTTCTGGGATAATGGCAGGTAAATATCTTGTCCCGGTATTATGCATCCATCCAGTATGACTCTCACCCATACTTTTCTCATGGACAGATTGTTGCTATTGTGATAATATCCAAGTCTAGACTCTAGATTTAGAAGACGGAACAGAAGTAGTAATAGCAGGAAATGCTTTTGACAGTTCACACCAACAGAGATTCATGTACACCATGGTTGCTAATAAACTGACTCATACCATAGTCCATCCAATTGCAGATATAGAAAAAAGATTGGAATTGTTGTAACTCGAGTGATAGATCAACTGGCATAGACATACCTTGCCTGGACACCGAGACCGCCGAGATAGCTGAGAAGAGGTCAGTGGCAAATATCAAGGATGTGAACAGCTGCACAACCACTCCAGCATTGTTCCTTTCCTCCACGGGATCACCCAGGTGAGGGCGGCGGAGGCTTAGCACGTGACAGCGAGCACGGCGCTAACTTCCATGGAAATCACGCAGGAGAGGGTAATGGTATCTACATTGCTGGTTGGTGCTTTTCTGTGGTGGAAGATTGGATCAGTCGGCGGGTGCTCCCATGTCCGGATTGCTGCTGGGAGCATGATGCAGACGCAATAGACATGAGGAGGTGCTGGATGGAGATTTGATAAAACCAAATCTTCATGCTTTTAGAGATATAAGGTAATTGTGATTAGATAACATGGCTTCATTGGATCAATTCTTAAGAAGTTCTAGCAAGTACAGATATATTTATGTGATAATTTAGAAGGTCTGCCCAAGTTAATTTTGTTCCTGTTTAACCATATCCAATTGCATTGACAGAAGCCGAGTGGATGAAAAAATTAAATAAATGCTCCAATGACACCATTATCAATTGCGCATCAGGTAGACAGAGAGGTCAATCATACAAATATGGTGGTGTCTCTTAATGTTTGTGTGTGGTGCAGCCTACAGAAGGAATACATGTAGAGTGGAGGTGATTAATTATGTAGTTGACCGAGTGTGCTTCCAAGAACTCTTAAAAAGTTAATCCTAATTGTGGCAAGCTGTCTTCAGCATATCCGCGTGAGAACTTGACCACGACATCATCAGAAAATTATGAATTTGACAACGACATCACCAGCATAATGAAATTGCAGAAGTCTGAATCTATATTCAGAGTTCCCAATCACTCTCGAAGTGAACTAAGTTTTTAGTTTCTTGTAAAAAAAGCTTTTGTATGTCTAGTATAGATTAACCTAAATATTACATCCCTTTATTTGATCAACTAAAACACACCATAACAGACTTCAAATCTGCAAGTTATCCAAATTCAGATAATCTACCGAGACAACACAATGCAAGCCATGGTTAAGATGTATGACAATACAATTCAGAAACTTCTAAAACCAAATTCATGTTGCTATTTGGACCCACAAATATTCTGCATCAACTAATGCATGGTGCACAGAAAACAGGGAATTACCTCTTGGTCCAACTAGGAGCTTCATGATTTACTTTGCCAGTTAATTCCACCGACTGCACTGGCGTAGCTCCCTTCCTTGCCGAGTCCATTCCTCTGCTGCTGCCTGAGCATAAACAACAGTGAGCGATTTAGCCGATGTAAAGTCACCATTTTACTTGCACCTATCTTAAATCGGAAGTGAAAAAAAAACTCAACTAAGCACATCAGCAGAAATCATTGTCCACAAAGCCATAATGTACTACCACGGTAAACAACACCAAATAAAGCATCATCAGTTCATAGATGCAAGAAAAAAGATGCTAGCAAGCAACACTGCTGCTCCCCAAACTGTAACCATCGAGTCCCGTGAGATACATCCCCAGCCGCTTGTTTGGCTTTCCTCAAAGAAGCTTCCATCTATATTGATCAATCACCCCAGCCAACTTCTGGCGGCGACCATTGTTTCATCGCTTCGCTCGTCATGCTTGTTCTCAGTTTGCACATCTCCTTCAGCCTGGTCAAGCTGCAAAATTTTGCAAAACATCTTCTTTGGCCCTCGCATGTCTAAAGTTTTGCTTGCACATCGGACATACATGCCTTTGCCCAAGCATCGGGGAAAGGTGTGGGCGTTGTCATCGTTGAATCCATGGACAACCAAAAAGTTCAGATCAATCTCCATGCCCAACATAATCTGCAAAAATCAAGTGAGTATTTCCTCTCTCGATCTCCTTGCTCTGCTCAACCACGGGAGATGACAGAGCCAGAACAGGGGAGCCGCACTGGATGGAAGAGGAAAGGGGTGTGGAGCAGCGAGCAGCGCCCCGGGGGAGAGGAGATGGAGGTACCAGGGAGAGGGGGCAGCATCCTTGCGCACAACAGTGCTAGGCGATGGTGGAGATCCTGGGGGAGGCGAGAAGGTGGCGAGGTGAGTCCCCGGCGGGGTCACGCACAATCAGGGCGTCCACCGGCGGGTGGCGTTCTCCAAGGAGCCGGCGGCCGAGGCTCCATCGATATTGATCGGCGGCGGGGGACTACGGCGACGACTGGGGATGGGAGAGGGTGGCGAGGGTAGCCAGGAGCGGAGGGTTTGGGCACGGCGGTGGAGGGAACCCTAGTGCCGGGGTGGTTCGCGTTCTCGTGGGAGAGAGAGAGGGCCTGTACAATTGTTTTTTCAATTAAGAGATGAAACTTCATGGAGTGCGGGTTGATTCTAAAAATAGCGAGGGACCTTTTTGCAAAACTGCCGCGACGGTGAGCGGGCAGAAGCAATAGGTGCTTTATTATTAGGTAAAGATATAAATCCAATTCAAATAGCTAGTGGATTAATTCTAAGGCCCAAAATAAATATTTTTAAGCCTCCAAAAATATTGGTTTGAATTTTACCTCTTGCCAATATTTTCAAGGTTCAAGAACAACATTTTCTTGGGCTCATTTGAAGAAATTTTTAGTTTGATCATTTTTAAAAGATTTCCAAGGCTTTGGAAATTTTCCTCAATTCAAATTTCTTTGAATTTAACATGATGCATGGATGCTTTAATGCAACTATTTACAATCAATTCTAGGGCTGTGACAAAGGCTTCTAGGCAGGTCATCGAGAAGTACTATTCTAATACTGAAGATCAAGATTACCCTTGCCGGCAAGCTTTGTACCGGCAAGGTAAAGACCAAGACTCTAGTTGCCGGCAAGCAAAGGCCCAGCAAGCTCCGCGCCAGCAGGCTCGTTCTGTCCCGTTACCGCTCCACCTCATCACCGGCTAGATAAGCACGGATGATAGGTGTCGAGCGGACAGGCAGTCAACATAGCTGGCCAAGGCACGTGTCAGCATGCCACGCAAGGATTTACTTCAATGACACCCGTCCGTTGGACATGTCAAGATAACAGGAGGGCGCTAGGACCGGTGGTACAGATCTTTTACCCAAAGCCTCGCCTCCCCGACATAGCACCTAAAGATGCATTTAATGCGCTTGTCCTACCCCGCCAGGAGATAGACGTGGTGACAGTACAAGTCACTATTCATACCCTGTAAATGACTGTATTAGCCACTGTGGTAACCCCTTGGCCTATAAAAGGAGGCCCACGGCTACACTTAGAACGGTCGAATCTTAGTTCAATTACACGTTGTAGCTGCACTTCCCGCACACCTTGCCGGCAAGCTGCGCTCTCTGTAACCTTGAGCTCATACACAATCAAACCACAAGAACAGGAGTAGGATTTTACGCTCTATGCGACCCGAACCTGGATAAATCATTGCTTGTTATCACATCTATTAGCCCTGCTCTTTGTAGTACATTGATCCCACAGCCGAACCGCAAAGGGATCCTCCCGATCCCATAGATCATCGTTTTCCCACTACATCTTTGGCGTGCCAGGCAGGGGGTCTTGTGTTACGAATCAGTGTTTGTAGAGTGATCTTCAACTCCATCACCTTCATCGATGGCGCCGAAGAAGAAGACTGGAGCCACGACGGCTCCCACAACCTCCAAGCGTCCTTCCCAGGCGTCCGTAGGCGGCGCAGGCGGTGCAGCCGGCGCGGGCACTATGGCTAGGATGGCGGGGGCAGGAGACGCCGGCGGTGTGGGTGTCCGGCATCCCCACCATTCCGGCGATCGCAGTCAGCATACCGGAGATGGCGCAGATGGCCAACTCCAACAACGTTTAGGTGAGCACAATCATCCCAGTAATACAATTCAGACCGGTGCAAGCCAGGACCCCGCCGCCGCGACGTCCAAGGATGGAGCGGTGACGTCTAACAACACTGCGGCGGGATGTGTGCCGCGACCATCACAAGATGGGCGCGCCACGCTTCCCCGCAGTGCTGGTGGTCCTGTACGGCATCAAGCCGGCCCTGAGCATCGTCCTCACGATGTTCAGGCTCCACCACCACCACGCCAACCCATTGGTGAGCATGCGCCGCAGCAGCAGCTACGCGACGAGCTTCCTCCTGGTCCTGCCAGGAGTCGAAGGACGTCCCTGCTACTTGTAGACTGTGTTGGTATTTCCCCGAAGAGGAGAGGATGATGCAGTATAGTAGAGATAAGTATTTCCCTCAGTTAAGAACCATGGTTATCAATCCAGTAGGAGAACCACACAAAATCCCTTTAGCAGCACCTACACACACAAAAGCAAACACTTGCACTCAACGCAAATAAGAGGGTTGTCAATCCTCTTAGTGGTTATTTGCAAGGATTAATTCTGATAGTTATAGATAGAAATATAAATTGCAAAATAAAATAGAAGTAAATAAATTGCAGCAAGGTATTTTTGGATTTTAATATATGATAAAGATAGACCCGGGGGCCATAGTTTTCACTAGAGGCTTCTCTCTCGAGCACAGAACATACGGTGGGTAAACAAATTACTGTTGGGCAATTGATAGAAAAGCAAATAATTATGACGGATTCATGGCAATGATCATGTATATAGGCATCACGTACGAGACAAGTAGACTGACTCCTGCCTGCATATACTACTATTACTCCACCCATCGACCGCTATCCAGCATGCATCTAGGGTATTAAGTATGAAACAGAGTAACACCTTAAGCAAGATGACATGATGTAGACAAAGTAAACGCAAGCAATATGATTAAACCCCATCTTTTTATCCTTAATGGCAACAATACAAATACGTGTCATGTCCCTTTCTGTCACTAGGATTGAGCACCGCAAGATTGAACCCATCACAAAGCACCTCTCCCATTGCAAGATAAACCAATCTAGTTGGTCAAACCAAATTGATAGATCGAAGAGAAATACAAAGCTATAACAATCATGCATAAAAGGGTTTAGAGAAGACTCAAATATTTCTCATGAATAATTTGATCATAAACTCACAATTCATCGGATCCCAACAAACACACCACAAAAGTAGATTACATCGGATAGAACTCCAAGAACATCGAGGAGAACATGGTATTGAAGATCAAAGAGAGAGAAGAAGCCATCTAGCTACTAGCTATGGACCCGTAGGTCTGTGGTAAACTACTCACACATCATCGGAAGGGCAGCAAGGTTGATGTAGAAGCCCTCCGTGATCAATTCGCCCTCTGGCAGAGTACCGGAAAAGGCCCCCAAATGGGATCACGGAAGAACAGAGACTTGCGGTGGCGGTACGGTTTTCTCTTCTGGCTCTCTAATGGTTTCCGAATTTTAGAGAATTTATAGAAGTGGAATTAGGTTAAAAGGAGCCACGAGGGGCCCACAAGGCATCAGGGCGCCCCCCTAGGGCCGTGCCCTGTTGCCTTGTGGCCTCCTCGTGAGGCTTCTGGCTTCCTCCCGAAGCTTCCAGAGTCTCTTTTGTCCAGAAAAAAATCATCAAAAATTTTAGTGGCATTTGGACTTCGTTTGGTACTGATTTCTCGAAAAACCAAAGACAAGCATAAAACAGCAACTGACACTGGGCACTAGGTTATTAGGTTAGTCCCAAAAAATGATATATAATTGCATATAATTGCATATAAAAACATCCAAGATTGATATTGCAATAGCATGGAGCAATCAAAAATTATAGATACGTTGCAGACGTATCAAGCATCCCCAAGCTTAATTCCTACTCGTCCTCGAGTAGGTAAATGATAAAAACAGAATTTTTTATGTGGAATGCTACCAAACATGTTTCATCATGTAATCTCTCTTACGGTATGAATAATAAGATTTGAATGATTCAAAGAAATAGTCTATAATTTGATATAAAGACATCAATACTCATGCATACTAATAAACAATCATGTCTTTCAAAATAAAAATGCTAAAGAAAGTTATCCCTACAAAATCATATAATCCTGTCATGCTCCATCTTCTGAACACAAAGTATTTATCATGCACAACCCCGGTTTTAGCCAAGCAATTGGTTCATACTTTTTAACGCGCTTCAGCTTTTTCAACCCCCACACAATACATGAGCGCAAGCCATAGATATAGCACTATGGGTGGAATAGAGTGTGGTGATAGAGATCAATAAGGGGAAGTCAAAAACAAGAAGATAGTCTAACATCGACGCGGCTAATCAACGGGCTATGGAGATGCCCATCAATTGATGTCAATGCGAGGAATAGGGATTGCCATGCAACAGATGCACTAAGAGCTATAAGTGTATGAAAGCTCAACATGAAAACTAAGTGGGTGTGCATCCTTGCTTGCTCATGAAGACCTCGGGCATTTGAGGAAGCCCATCATCGGAATATACAAGCCAAGTTCTATAATAAAAAATTCCCACTAGTGTATGAAAGTGACAAAATATGAGACTCTCTATATGAAAAACATGGTGCTACTTTGAAGCACAAGTATGGAAAAGGATAGTAACACTGCCCCTTCTCTCTTTTTCTCTCATTTCATTTTTCTTTTTTTCTTTTCTTTTGGTTTTCTTTTCTTTTTGTGGGCTTTTGGCCTTTTTTTATTCTCCTTTTTATTTATTTATTTCCTCACTGGGACAATGCTCTAATAATGATGATCATCATACTTCTATTTACTTACAACTCAAAAGAAAATTACAACTCGAAACTAGAATAAAAATATGACTCTATATGAATGCCTCTGGCAATGAACCAGGATGTGTAATGATACTAGCGTAACATGTATAAAAATGATGAACGATGGCTGAGCCACAAATACTATGTCAGCTATATGATCATGCAAAGCAATATGACATTGATGATGTGTGTCATAAGAAAAAAATGGAACGGTGGAAGTTGCATGGCAATATATCTCAGAATGGCTATGGAAATGCCATGATAGGTAGGTATGGTGGCTGTTTTGAGGAAGATATAAGGAGGCTTATGTGTGATAGAGCGTATCTTATCACGGGGTTTGGATGCAATGGCGAAGTTTGCACCGACTCTCGATGTGAGAAAGGGCAATGCATGGTACCGACGAGGCTAGCAAATTGCGGAAAGGTGAGAGTGCGTATAATCCATGGACTCACATTAGTCATAAAGAACTCACATACTTATTGCGGAAGTTTATTTGCCCTCGAAGCAAAGTACTATTATGCATGCCCATAGGGGGGAGGTTGGTAGGAGTTAACCATCACGCGCCCCTGACCGCCACACAAAGGAAGCCAATCAATAATAAATTATGCTCCAACTTCTTAGCATAACGACAGACCATACGTGCATGCTTCGGGAATCACAAACCTTAACACCAATATTTTTACTAAACCACAATTATCTACTAGCACCTCCCACATATTACCATCTTAATATCGCAAAACTGTTGCAAGGAATCAAACTTATCATATTCAGTGATCTACATGAAAGTTTTTATTATATCCCTCTTGAATACCTATCATATTAGGACCAAATTCGTAACCCGTGCATATTACCATTGCTATTCATTAGACTCTCAAAAAGATATAAGTGAAGCATGAGAGTGCAACTATTTCTTTAAAATATAACCACCGCATTGCTCTAAAAGATATAAGTGAAGCACTAGAGCAACTGCCTAGCTCAAAAGATATAAGTGAAGCACATAGAGTATTCTAACAAATCACGAATAATGTGTGTCCCTCTCAAAAAAAAGGTGTGTTCAGCAAAGATGATTGTGACAAACTAAAAAGCAAACAACCTATAGCACAAGACGCTCCAAGTAAAACACATATCATGTGATGAATAAAAAATATAGCTCCAAGTGAGTTACCGATAGATTGTAGACGAAAGAGGGGATGCGTTCCGGGGCATCCCCAAGCTTAGACACTTGAGTCTTCCTTGAATATTACCTTGGGGTGCCTTGGGCATCCCCAAGCTTAGGCTCTTGCCGCTCCTTATTCCTTTATCCATCATAGTCTCACCCGAAACTTGAAAACTTCAGCACACAAAACTCAACAGAAACTTCGTGAGATCCGTTAGTATAACAAATAAATATTAAACTTTAGGTGCTGTGGAAAATTGATTCATATTTAATATTGGCATAATTCTACTGTACTCCAACTTCTCCATGACTCATACCCCCCGATACGATCCATAGATTCATCAAAATAAGCAAACTTTGCAACAAAAACAGAATATGTCTAAAACAGAACAGTCTGTAAAGATCTGAATTAACGTCATACTTCTGTAACTCCAAAAATTCTGAAAAATTAGGAAGACATGAGAAATGAATATATAAATATTGTGTAAACAATTCATAATGTTCTTAAATTCCAGCAAAAAATCAAAATTCCAGCACTGGACGCAAAAGTTTCTATTTCAAACAGCATCAATTATACTATCTTCCAAATCATCCCAAAGGCATTACTTGGCACAAACACTAATTAAAAGATAAAAACACAATCATAACAGAGGCTATAATTGTGTAAACACACAAAAACAGAAGGTAAAACAAAAATTTATTTTATTCATTGGGTTGCCTCCTAACAAGCGCTATTGTTTTATGCCCCTAGCTAGGCATAATGCATAGTTTCAAGTGTTGTCATCCTTCAAATCAGTTCCATAGGTGGCTCTCATAATAGATTCATATGGTGGCTTAATTCTCTTTCTAGGGATGTGTTCCATCCCTTTCTTTAATGCAAATTGAAATCTTATATTACCTTCTTTCATATCAATAATAGCACCTATGGTTCGTAGGAAAAGCCTACCAAGTATTATAGGACAAGACGGATTGCATTCAATATCAAGAACAATAAAATCCACGGGCACATAATTTCTATTAGCAAGAATAAGCACATCCTTTATTCTACCCAATGGTTTTTTAATAGTGGAATCCGCTAGATGTAAATTAAGGGAACAAGGATCTATATCGGTGAGACCTAGCACATCACACAAAGATTTTGGTATAGTAGAAACGCTAGCACCTAGATCACATAAAGCATTACATTAATAATCTTTAATTTTAACTTTAATAGTGGGTTCCCATTCATCATGTAATTTCCTAGGAATTGAAACTTCCAACTCAAGCTTTTCTTCATGAGCTTTTATCATAGCTTCTACAATATGTTTAGTAAAAGCTTTATTTTGGTCATATGCATTAGGTGAATTAATCATGGATTGCAACAAGGAAATACACTCAATTAAAGAACAATTATCATAATTAAAGTCCTTGTAATCCAAATTAATGGGCACATCACTATTTAAAGTTTTGACCTCTCCAAACCCACTTTTTCATTTTTATCATTAAGATCATCACCCTCCAAACAATTGGGACGCCTTCTAGCTAAAGTTGACTCATATTCAGTCCCTTTTTCACCAAGTTTTATATTACTAAATAAAGATTCAATAGGTGAGACACCAATCATTGTAATATCTTCATCATTACTCGATAAAAACCGGGTGGAATAGCCTTTTCTAAGAATTCCCGCTTAGCTCTCAACCTAGCGGTCCTTTCTTTACTTTCATTAATGGAGACATAGATAGCTTTAATAGACTAATTTATATCATGCTTGGGTGGCAAAATTTTAATTTTGAGATTTTCCACATCATGAGCAATTCTATCCATGTTCCTAAACATTTCATCAACTCTATTCAATTTTTCTTCTACCATAGCATTGAAAATCTTTTGCGAATTAATAAATTCTTTAATATTAGTTTCAAGATTAGAGGGTATCCTATTATTATTATTATATGGATTACCATAGGAATTACCATAATTATTAGAGGAATTTCCAGGAAACGGTCTAGGATTGAAATTACCCCTATAAGCATTGTTGTTGAAATTATTTCTAGAAATGAAATTCACATCAATAGCATCATTATTTTGCTCAATCAAAGTAGACAATGGCACATCATTAGGATCAATATGAGAACTTTTACTAGCAACCAATTTCATAAGAGCATCCATCTTATCACTCAAAGTATTAATTTCTTCAGCAGAATTTACCTTCTTACCAGTTGGAGTTCGTTCAGTGTGCCATTTAGAATAATTTGTCATAATATTATCAAGAAGTTTTGTAGCTTCTCCCAATGTAATTTCCATAAAAGTACCACCTGCGGCAGAGTCTAGCAAATTTCTAGAAACAAAGTTTAGTCCCGCATAAATTTTTTGTATGATCAACCATAAACTTAAACCATGAGTTGGGCAATTTCTTATCATTAATTTCATTCTCTCCCAAGATTGTGCAACATGTTCATGCTCAAGTTGCTTAAAATTCATAACTTGATTTCTTAAAGAAATAATCTTAGTGGGAGGAAAATACTTGGCAATAAAAGCATCCTTACACTTATCCCAAGAATCAATACTATTTCTAGGCAAGGATGAAAACCAAGTTTTAGCACGATCTCATAGTGAGAACAGAAATAATTTCAATTTGACAATATCATTATCCACATCTTTTTTCTTTTGCATATCACAAAGTTTAACGAAAGTATTTAGATGGGATGCAGCATCTTCATTAGGACTACCAGAAAATTGTTCTTTCATAACAAGATTAAGCAAAGCAGCATTAATGTCACACGACTCCGCACTAGTGGCGGGAGGAGCAATAGGAGTACTAATAAAATCATTATTATTAGTATTGGAAAAGTCACACAATTTTGTGTTTTCTTGAGACATCACGATGAAGCAAGCAAACTAGCAAACAAACAAACGAAAATATTTTTGTGTTTTTGTAAAATTGTTTTAGAAGTGGGGGAGATGAAAACGAGAGGCAAATGCAAATAAAAGGCAAATAAAATAAATGCAAGTGGATGATAGTTTATGCGAAGGTACTTTATAATTTTGGTGATGTCTCTCTGGACACGGCGCCAGAAATTCTTCCTGCTACTTGTGGACTGCGTTGGTATTTCCCCAAAGAGGAGAGGATGATG
This sequence comes from Elymus sibiricus, assembly GCA_039707655.1. NCBI lineage: Eukaryota > Viridiplantae > Streptophyta > Magnoliopsida > Poales > Poaceae > Elymus > Elymus sibiricus. Next base: position 192,274,732 of record CM077670.1, read on the forward strand.
CAGTATAGTAGAGATAAGTATTTCCCTCAGTTAAGAACCAAGGTTATCAATCCAGTAGAAGAACCACACAAAATCCCTTTAGCAGCACCTAAACACACAAAAGCAAACACTTGCACCCAACGCAAATAAGAGGGTTGTCAATCCTCTTAGCGGTTATTTGCAAGGATTAATTTTGATAGTGATAGATAGATAAAGTAATACGAAATAAAATAAAAGTAAATAAATTGCAGCAAGGTATTTATGGATTTTAATATATGATAAAGATAGACCCGGGGGTCATAGTTTTCACTAGAGGCTTCTCTCTCTTGCGCAGAACATACGGTGGGTAAACAAATTACTGTTGGGCAATTGATAGAAAAGCAAATAATTATGACGGATTCATGGCAATGATCATGTATATAGGCATCACATCCAAGACAAGTAGACCAACTCCTGCCTGCATCTACTACTATTACTCCACCCATCGACCACTATCCAGCATGCATCTATGGTATTAAGTATGAAACAGAGTAACACCTTAAGCAAGATGACATGATGTAGACAAAGTAAACTCAAGAAATATGATTAAACCCCATCTTTTTATCCTTAATGGCAACAATACAAATACGTGTCATGTCCCTTTCTGTCACTGGGATTGAGCACCGCAAGATTGAACCCATCACAAAGCACCTCTCCCATTGCAAGATAAACCAATCTAGTTGGCCAAACCAAATCGATAGATTGGAGAGAAATAGAAAGCTATAACAATCATGCATAAAAGAGTTCGGAGAAGACTCAAATATTTCTCATGAATAATCTGATCATAAACTCACAATTCATCGGATCCCAACAAACACACCGCAAAAGAAGATTACATCGGATAGAACTCCAAGAACATCGAGGAGAACATGGTATTGAAGATCAAAGAGAGAGAAGAAGCCATCTAGCTACTAGCTATGGACCCGTAGGTATGTGATAAACTACTCACACATCATCGGAAGGGCAGCAAGGTTGATGTAGAGGCCCTCCGTGATCGATTCCCCCTCTGGCAGAGGACCGGAAAAGGCCTCCAGATGGGATCGCGGAAGAACAGAGGCTTGCGGCAGCGGTAGGGTTTTCTCTTCTAGCTCTCTGATGGTTTCCGAATATTTGAGAATTTATAGAAGTGGAACTGGGTCAAAAGGAGCCATGAGGGGCCCACGGGGGCGCGCCCTGATGCCTTGTGGCCTCCTCATGAGGCTTTTGGCTTCCTCTCGAAGTTTCCAGGGTCTCTTTTGTCCAAAAAAATCGACAAAAAGTTTCGTGGCATTTGGACTTCGTTTGGTACTGATTTCCTGAAAAACCAAAAACAAGCAAAAAACAACAACTGGCACTGGGCACTAGGTTAATAGGTTAGTCCCAAAAAATGATATATAATTGCATATAAAAACATCCAAGATTGATACAACAATAGCATGGAACAATCAAAATTATAGATACGTTGGGGACGTATCAGTCCCGTTCCGTGTTTCCCGCCATGCCAACCACGGCGGCAGAAGCCATGGCGCGAGTTCAAATGCTTTTGAACTTCCTGCCGGCTCTAGACAAGATGGAAGAATGGAGGGCCACCATCCAAAGTCTCATCAGTTTTGCCGATCCCAGCAAGACACAGGATGTGGGCCCCTCCAGACGACCACCCATAGTGCCGGCAGGACCATCTAGCTGCCGTGCTGGAGACGGTGCGCCAACGGTGCAGTCGCCTCCATGTCAACGACCACAGCGGGGGCAATATCGCCGGTCGGGTGACCAGGACATCATGTCCATGGCATCGTCGGATCCGCAGGGCCGCCAAGACTAGCGCCAAGTGCTCCATGAACGGTGCGACGAAGACGCCCGTACGAAGATCAAGCGGCGCCGGAAGGCACGCTGTCTATCAGACAACCGTGCCGGGCCAGCAGCATGCGTGCCAGTGCCAGGGTACCTTGGGTGATTACCTTACGAGGTGGGCTGCCTAGCGTTTACTCGTGAGCTGCGGCAGGTTTGCTGGCCGTCCACCCGTCCTTTCAAGCCAGAGCTGCCCGACAGATATGACGGCACGCTCAGTCTAGCAGAGTTCCTTGGCATCTACACCATCGTGGTGTAGGCTGCCGGGGGGGTGCGTTGACAAGCTTTTGGCCAACTACTTTCCGTTGGCGCTCAAGCCCAACGTCAGATCATGGTTGATGAACTTGCTAGAGGGCTCCATTTCTTCTTGGTCGGATCTATGCTATCAATTTGTGGGTGCCTACCAGGGTGGCCACAAGCTCCCTGGTCAGGAGAGCGATTTGCATGTGATCCCCCAGAGAGATGGCGAGCCCCTCCGCAAGTATATACAAAGGTTCAGCCGTGTGCACCACAACATCCCCGATGTTCATCCCACAACTATTTGCACCACGTTCTACACGAATGTGCACAACCGCAGAATGCGGTCTGAGATGAATATCGTGAAGGTTAGGACCATCAACGAGCTATACGCCTTGGCAGACAAGTGTGCACGTGCTGAGGAAGGGAGGCGACTCCCTGGGGAAGATGCTGGCGCTGAAGTCGATTCTGAAGACGACGACACAGACGACGCATCGACCCTGCAGAAGAAGAGCTGGAAGCGCAACAGGAAGCAACAAGTCAGTGATGGCAGTCGAGAGCCCTGGTGACGCCAACACCGCCAAGAATTCCAAGGCAGAAGGCCCCGGCAAGGAGGTTGTCGGATGCGTCGACTGCCGAGAGGCTGTGACAGGTGACAAGGGCGGCAAGACCGGTGGGCCGTACTGCAAGATCCACCGTACCAAGGGCGACGATCTCCAGGAGTGCCGGCAAGTGGAGCAGCTTGCCAAGAAGCAGAAGCAAGAGTACGAGAAGCGTGACAAGGAGAAGGTCCAGGATGGTGCCAGTGGATCCATCAAGCAGAGCCGTGGTGGCCGAGGGGGCCGCCGCGGCAAGGCCAAGCAGCCAAATGAGAAGGCTGCTCAAGGTCAGAATGATGATGATGAGGATGAAGATGGGTCCAAGAATGAGTTCCAAAACGCAGTGGAGGTCATGTGTATTGATGGAGGCGCATCTTTGCACTCCTCGCACCGGCAACTGAAGCAGTGGGTCCGCAAGGTGAAGGCCGTGGAGCCAATGATGGGAGCACAGAAGCCACTCAAGTGGTCGCACACGCCCATCGTCTTTGATGCCGAGGATCACCCTGATCGCACCACTGCAGTCGGGTGTTTGCCGGTGTTGGTTTCGCCAACAATCCGCAACCTCAAGGTGACAAAGATGTTGGTTGACGGTGGGGCCGGCTTGAACTTGATCTCTCCCGATGTGATCAAGAGGCTGCAGATCCCCGACAAGGATCTTTAGGAGACCGGCACATTCCAAGGGATCAGTCTAGGGAGGAACAAGTCGAAGGACCAGATCAGGCTGCCGGTCACATTCGGTAGCGACCTCAACTACCAGATGGAGAAGATTGTCTTCGACGTCGTCAAGATGCCGCTGCCATACAATAGAATCCTGGGCCATCCGGCGCTGGCCAAGTGTATGGCTACGTCGCACTTTGCGTACAACGTCATCAAGATGCCAGGGCCGATGGGCGTCCTCACCATCAAGTACAACTAGAGAGACGCAATCATCTGCGCTGACAAGCTCTACCGGGAGGCAGTGGCAGCACGTGCCGTCAAGGCACCTGCTCCTGCTGGCAAAGCTCCTTGGGGAGGAAAGAAGAAGAAGTCCGGCAAGACCTCTGATACAGACTCCGGGAAGCGCACTTTAGAGTGCAGCACGCCGGTTGAGGACATACCAGAGAGCTCTACCAGCGAGACCAAGAAAGCCAAGGCCTCTGCGCCGACAACCAAGCAAGTTTCGGCAAGAGAGGATGGGACGAGTGGCACTTTTTCTGCAAGTGCCACTCTCAAGGACAAATAGGAAAGTGAGCTAGTAGCCTTCCTACGGCGAATGTTGATGTGTTTGCTTGGCAAGCATATGACATCCCCGGCATTCCTAGGGAGGTAATTGAGCACCACCTTGCTGTCTGCCCTCATGCGAGACCCGTCAAGTAGAATGTCAGGAAGCAAGCCTTGGAGCGGCAAGAGTTCATTGCCGAGGAAATCAAGAAGTTGGAAGCAGCGGGCCGAGTCAGAGGAGTGCTACACCCTACGTGGTTAGCCAATCCAGTCATAGTGCGCAAGGCGAATGGGAAGTGGAGGCTTTGTATAGACTTCACTGATATAAATAAAGCCTGTCCAAAGGACCCTTTCCCTTTGCTGCGCATCGACCAGATTGTAGACTCCACTGCCGGCTGTGAGTTACTCTCCTTCCTTGACGCCTATTCTGGTTATCATCATATCTTTATGGCCAAGGAAGATGAGGAGAAAACTGTGTTCATAACTCCATGTGGCACATACTACTTTTTGCGTATGCCTTTTGGATTGAAGAGTGCTGGGCCAACCTTTGCCAGAGCAGTTCAGATCGGTTTTGAGCCACAGTTGCACAGAAATGTGGAAGCCTACATGGATGATATTGTGGTCAAGACCAGAGACAAGTCAACACTGATCCAAGATTTGGAAGAGACATTCACAAACTTGCGCAAGCTCAACTTGAAGCTCAACCCCGAGAAGTGTGTGTTCGGAGTTCCGTCCGGCAAGCTTCTTGGGTTCTTTGTATCTCAGAGAGGGATTGAAGCCAACCCCGACAAGATCAAAGCAATTGAGCAAATTGAAGCACCAAGACGCGTCAAGGACGTCAGGCATCTTGCCGGCTGCGTTGCCGCCCTTAACAGGTTCATCTCCAAATCGGCAGAGCGTGCCTTGCCATTTTCAAGATATTGAAAAAGGCAGGCCCAGTGAACTGGGCTCCGAAAGCGGAGGCCGCACTCCAAGATTTGAAAGAGTACATGTCCTCTCCGTCAGTCTTAGTTGTGCCTAGGCCGCAAGAGACGTTGCTGCTATACTTAGAAGCAATGAATCAAGTGGTTAGTGCTGCACTTGTGGCTGAAAGAGATGTAGATGAAGAGGAGGTAGCAGCCACAGAGCCACGGCCTGACGAGCCAGAATCTTCTCCGGCAAGGTCAGGTGCCGACAAGCCAGAGATTGTGCAAGCCAGCAAGCCAGATCAGCAAGTTGTGAAGAAGAAGATGTTGCAGCGCCCAGTCTACTTTGTCAGCTCCCTCCTGCAAGGGGCTAGGCCAAGGTATTCTGGTGTGCAGAAGTTGCTCTTTGGCCTTCTCATGGCCTCAAGGAAGCTGCGCCACTATTTTCAAGCACACCCAGTCACCGTCGTCACTCGCTTTCCTCTGCAACGAATTCTGAGAAATCCAGAAGCAACCGGCAGGATTGTGGAGTGGGCATTGGAGTTGTCAAGCTTTGATTTGAAGTTTGAGAGTACCTCAACAATTCAGAGCAGAGCCTTGGCAGAATTCATTGAAGAATGGACTCCAACGCCAGACGAAGAAATTCCAGAGACCTCTCTCCCCGGTAAGGAAACTGTTGACGATTGGATCATGTACTTTGACGGTGCTTTCACGCTGAAAGGCGCCGGTGCCGGCGTGCTGCTTATAGCACCCACCGGAGAGCACCTCAAGTATGTGCTTCAGATGCACTTTCCCAGGGAGCAGGCCACCAACAACAATACTGAGTACGAGGGATTGCTTGCTGGCCTGCACATTGCAATCGACCTTGGTATTCAGAAATTGATTATCAGAGGTGACTCGCAGCTTGTGGTGAGGCAGGTCAACAAGGATTACCAAAGCCCTTTGATGGAGGCCTATGTTGATGAAGTGAGGAAGTTGGAAGATCACTTTGATAGCCTGCAAGCAGAGCACGTTCCCCGTGCCCAGAATTGGATTGCCGATGACTTGTCAAAGCTTGCCACCCAAACGATGCCTATAGAACCAGGAACTTTTGTGCTCCATCTGACTCAGCCATCCGTTACACCATCAAGGCTGGCGAAGAAGAGAAAGCAAGACGTTGGTCATTACTTTTCGGTCGAGCTGCCGGCAGCCGCCATGAAAGTGGATACCGCCGACAAGATACCTTCGGCCGGTGAGCCACAGCTTTCGGCAAGTCAGATCCTTGCCATCGAAGCAAGCGTTCCCATAGAGGAAGAAGTGCCTTTAGTCCTTGTCGTCGAGCCACAGGCTCCGGCATGGGCACAATCAATTGTCCAGTACCTTCAGACAAGAGATCTTCCAGATGAGCAAGAGGACGTAGAAAGAGTAGCCCGTCAATCAAGGTTGTACAAGTTTGTTGAAAACATTTTGTACAAGAGAAGACCAAATGGGGTGAAATTGAAGTGCATCTACCAGGAATATGGACAGAGGCTATTGGAAGAGATGCATGAAGGGATGTGTGGCTCTCACATTGGGTCGTGCACGCTTGTCGGCAAGGCGTTCCCTCAAGGATTCTATTGGCCGACAGCCCTTCAAGACGCCTTGGCGGTGGTCGTCAGATGCAAAGCATACGAGTTCCACTCCAAGGACATCCACCAGCCAGCTCAAGCCCTCCAAACCATCCCTCTCTCCTGGCCTTTCTCAGTCTGGGGGCTCGAGATCGTCGGCATCTTCCCCCATGCTACTGGGGGCTTTGAATTCTTGTACGTTGCAATCGACAAGTTTACAAAGTGGCCTGAGGTGGAGCCAGTGAGAAAGGTGATGACACAGTCAGCCATCAAGTTCCTCAAAGGATTGGTTGCTTGTTTTGGTGTCCCAGACAGGATCATCACCAACAATGGCACCCAATTCACGAGCCGCGCCTTCACAACATATTGCCAAGAAGTTGGAAACATGATCTGCTACGCATCTGTTGCTCACCCTAGGAGCAATGGACAAGTAGAGAGGGCAAATGCAGAAGTGATGCGTGGTCTCAAGACCAGAACTTTCGACAGGTTGCACAAGTGTGGAAGGCGCTGGGTGGAAGATTTGCCAGCGGTTCTTTGGTCAATCAGAACGACACCAAGTCAAGCTACTAGCCAGACACCCTTCTCCCTTGTTTATGGTGCAAAAGCGGTGCTCCCCACAGAGCTCGGATACAGGTCACCTCTAGTATTGGCCTTCAATGAGGAGGATCATGATGAGCTACGGCAAGATGATGCCACGCTCCTTGAAGAAGATCATTTTCGGGCTGCTGTCCGTGCTGCAGGGTACCAGCAAGCTTTGTGCCACTACCATAGCCGCAAAGTGAACGCCAGGAACCTTGAGGAAGGCGACCTTGTTCTTCGTCGGATTCAGTCCACGAAGGGTCAAAACAAGTTGACACCGAAGTGGGAAGGCCCTTACCGAGTGGTACGAGTCACTAGGCCCGGCGCAGTCCGCCTAGAGATTGAAGATGGCACTCCGGTGCTCAACTCATGGAATATTGAGCATCTTCGCAAGTTTTAATCGTAAGGCGCGGTTGCTGGGCTGCCAACAACCTCTTTTATACAAGTTTGCCGGCAAGGCATGTAAACCTTTGTAAAGAGCCGGGCGCAGATCCCGTGCACATAAATAAAGATAAGTGTTTTACAACTCTTTGTCAAAGTACATATTTGTTTCTGTGTTGCAGGCAACCTTGTGTTACATTCTACCTTGTACATATTTGTCTCCTCTTTTCTCTTTTTTCTTTTTCTCAAAGGACAGAAGGGTTCCTCGCGTCAAATTTCCCGGGGGGAGTGACGGTATGGATACCAAGTGATGTTCAAGATATCGTTCTACGACAAGAAGAACATCAAAGAAAAAGCTAAGTTGAAAAACTTTGAAATAAATTCTTTGTTGTAGTTGCAATTTCTCCTTGAACGATTTTGGCCATTGTATGAGAATCCTGCACGCTAAGGAACCTTGTCGTGATCAGCTATGCCCTTACTTTGTTTCGAGTCCACTCAACAACTTAAGTGGGTACGTTGTGATCATCAAGTGTAACCTTGCCGGCAGCGGCACTTCCGGCAAAATGCTAAGGACCCGTTCCCCAAGCACTCGCGGCAAGGGTGCGCGCACCGGCAAGTTACCGGCAAGCGTAGGGTACGGAAATCATGCAAAGACAGAATAAGACAAGAGGAATAGCATGCATACATCCATTCAAAACACAAGTTATGTTACATCAAAATGCAGTGCAGATCAAACTTAAGATAAATCTGTCTTTTACATGATCATGCACACGACAAGGTATGGCTACAAGATTAATGGGTAACTCCACCATCTGTCCTGGGGATCTGGCTAACCCTTTCAGCGATGGGCGCGACAAGCTCTTCGGCGGTCCTGGTGTCAGCTCCCCATGGCAGACTGGCGAAAACCATGGTGAGATCAATGCCTAGGTTCTGGTACACCACTTTGACGAGTACCTTGAAGAGGACGTCCCGGCAAAGCTTGCGGGATTCGCTGGCAAGGTATGCGGCTCGAGCCCCGTGATGCTTCTCCAGCGCCTCGATCAAGCTTTCGAAGAAGAGAGTGAGCCTGGCACTGGCGGTGTCCCCTTCGGCGATGGAATAGTGGTATTCCGGCAAGCCCATGGCGGGTAGCTATGCAGAAATGTTCTCTGCGGCAACCACAAGACGGTCAGTCCAAAGCTTGTAGGTGCCCATGAGCTCATTGAAAGTGCTGGCAGTGCTCGCGACCAAGGCCTTCTCGTCTTGGAGGTCCTTCGTCAAGATCTTCTCACACTTTCTGGCTTCATCAAGAGACTTCTCCAAGGCGTTAGTTTCATCTTGTGATCTTCGATAGTATTGTTAGCCTTGGTGAGCTCTTGGCTCTTGGCGGACACTGAAGTTTGCAACTCCGCCAAGGTGTGAGTTGCCTTCTCTGCCTCTGCTTTGAGCGCCAAGATCTCCTTGTCGTTGGCGGCGATATCTACTTCGAGTGCTCGCACCTTGCCTTCTAGCTCGATCTTGGCGGCCTATGCGACTTCGGCAGCCTCGACGACCTCCTTGATCTTGCTGGCATGCTCTGTAGCTTGAGCCTCGATGGCTTCTTTGTGCTTGCGCTCCAGCCCTAGGGTTTGCTGCGAGACAAGCGCCTGGATCTCATTATCCTTGCCGAGAAGCATAGCGGCAAGCTCCGCTTCGCGAGCGGCAAGCTCTTCTTCATAAGCATCAAGGCCAACCTTGTGCTCATTCAGCCCTGCCTCCGTTGCCGCTATCCTTTGCGCAGCTTCTTCATGTGCCTTGTCGACCTCAGCCTTCTCCAAGACAAATTGCTCCTTGGCCTTGGCGAGCTGGGTGTGCTGTTCTTGGAGGTCCTGGAGGCATTCTGCATACGAGATTTGCGTTTCCTCCACACGCTTCTTGAACTCCTCCTCTGCCTTGTCAAGGACAGCAGCCCTGGAATCCAACCTCTCGGTACGGCTGAGGTGGCATGCTTGAAGCTTCTGGAAGTTCATGCCCATGGCCTTGAGGAGCTACTATTCCTTGGTCTTGCTGGTGTTGGCGTGCGGTTCATCGACGACCTCAAGCCCGGCGGCGGCAATGATCTTGTCATCCAAGACTTCTCCTTCGATGGGCGCCCCAATGCTTGACGTCCCAGGGAGGCTGACAAACAAGTTGTCGCCAACCTTCAGATATTTGCTCAAGAAGGGCTCTTCAGGTGTCGAGGGGTGGTCAACGATGGCCACCTTGCCAGTCAAGAACGCCCTCATGGCCGAGTCAGCGCTTGGTGCTCCTAAGACAGGAATGTCCTCAGTGGCCTCGACGCTCTTGTCGCTGCCCTCCTCAGCAGTTTCCTCGGCGGCCTCCTCATCAGTCGTCCCGGCGGCCTCACCAGCAGCAATGTTGCTGGCTTCGTTGGCGGCGTCCCTCGCGATCTCCTCAATGGTGGATTCGATGTCCATTTCGTCAGATGGAGGCGGATCTGAGAGAGTGGAGAAGAGAGGAAATCAAGACTCAGATCAAGTTCAAGAAAACAAAAAAAGAAGATTGAGAGAGAAAAGTACTCAATGGCAGAAGTCTTACCGGACTGAGACTGTTGAGGGGGGGGGGCAGTTTCCTCTTCGACAACCTCGGTTGTCATCGCCTGATTACCGGCAGCTTCAGTTACCGACAAGTCATCAGCATGAACAGGCTCGTCTGTGGAGGTCCTTGCCGGAGAGTCACTTGCCGGAGCAGCGGTTGACTGAGACACCCCAGTTGGATCTGCCTCCAAGTGTTCCTCCTCGTGGTGCTCTTCTCCTGATCCCGCGTCGATGTTAGCGGTAAGTATCTCAACACCAATGCTGGCCAAAGGAAATTGAATAGTGGCCTCACGCTGGGGGCTGCGCCGAGGGCTGGCATCCACAACGTCATTGCCTGGCGCCGTGGTTGTTTCTGGCTCATCCTCTGCTGCGGTCCTCGCCCTCTTGGCCATCCTTTGTGCCAAGGTCTCCCTGTCACTGTCAAGTCAAGGCAAGGCAAGGTAAGTCAGATCAACATGAGTAAAAAAAATCAAGAATTGACGGAGGTGGACGAAGATACATACTCTTCTTCCTCCTCCTCGTCGCTAAGGATGGAGAGGTCATACAAACTCTCGGGCCTGGTGCTGGAGGAGGGGGGTGGAGTAGAAGTCCTTGCTCGCTTGGTCGCCGTGGGCACGGCAAGTCGAGAAGACCCGCCTCCTCCGGCAGCCAGTATGGTGGTTTTCCTCGTAGAGGTACGACACACTCGCTACTGTTGAGGGGCTTGGTGTCCAGATCCTTGCCGCCCGGTGACCTTGTCGGCTGCCTCCTTGTCGCCTGCTTCGTCGCCTTCTTCGTCGCCTGAAGAGGCTCCACGGACTGGCTCTCCGGAGACAGCCCTCCGGAGGATGCGAGGCCTCCTTGCCAGAACAGCGGAGTAGGGGGCTCCCTTTGCACCCGCCCTTCGGCGGTCTCCTCGCCTTGCTCCCCAGCAGGCTCTTCTTGCTCTTCGGCAAGTTCCTCTAGCAGCTCTTCTGCCATTTCATCATCAAACTCCTCATCAGTATCGGCTACCGCGGACCCAGAACGGCCGGCGCCTTTAGCTAATCCCGTCTCTGCTGCCCTGTTGGCGATATGTTCCAACTCTTCGGGGGTGGTGTCACGGATGAGGTTCTTCTCCTCCCTGACGGGCCTCTCCACCAGGGTGTCGAACCACTCCTGTACCACATCTTCGGGCGGCTCCCGCCAAAGCACTTCAACGCCATGGGCATTGCAGGATGGCATCATCACAATGATGGAATCCCTGGCGGAGTTGTTGGACAAAGGCACCACACTTTCCGGCAGCTTGAAGTTGCCGGAGGTGCGGAAGAGCTGCTCGCAGAGGACCCGGTGCTGCAGCACCGTCAAGTTGGCATGCAGCTCAGTCCGCACCCGCATGATGTCTGCCGCATTCTTGTAGTCCCAAGCAGGCCTGTCCTTGTTCTGAAGAGGAGCGATGCGGCGCCGAAGGAAATCAGCCCCCACCATTTCGATGGTGAGGCCGGCAGCCTTGAGACGGAGGATGCGTGTCGTGGCGATTGTGAGCTTCTTGTCGTCGGTGTCGAAAGAGCTCCAGTCGTTGCCGCGCACCACCATTGTCGTTGTGGGATGGCAGAAGGCCGGGAAGTCTCTTTCCTTAATCCAACACCACTCCCCGTACCACTCGTTCCACTTCCGGTAAAGCAGCCCCGGAAGGTAGGCGTTCCTATCCCTGGGGCTCCAAGTGATGCCGCTGGAGAGGGCATCTGCCTCGATGCGTGGGGTGAAATAGTGGTGGAAGAGGGCTACACTAGGCATTACCCCAACGAAGTTTTCGCACATGTGCACGAAAACAGCCATACAAGTCATGGCGTTGGGGGTGAAGTCTAGGAGACGAAACCCGTAGGTGTACATGATCTCTACGAAGAATTCAGAGAAAGGGGGGACGAGCCCGCAGTAAAAATACACGGCGAAAAAGGGGTACTTATTTGGACCAGGCCTGACGGAGCCGGGAAGAACTTCTGGTGCGGTGTGGGCGGTCGTCTCCTTCCCCCACATGATCGATTATCGACTCACCAAATCGCTCTATTCCAGCACCGGCTTGAAGGTGACATGATCCCTCTGCACCGCTGCCAGCTCTTCCTTTCTCGCCACTGCTTCGGTATCGACTGCCTTCTCCGGCTTTTTTTGGTTCCTCTTGGGAGCCATGACTGCTTTGGGGGAGGGCTGAGTTGGAGGCAGGCGGTTGCGCGGCGCGACGGCGGTGGAAGCAAATGACGCTCTCTGCTCTTGCGTGAGGAAGAAGACGATGGCGATGGAAATATTGGGAGAAGGGGGGTAAATGAGCACTGCCCTTTGCGGATTCCTTTTTATGGGGAAGGCGCGGGGGCTGGCTCTTTACCGTCCTACGTGGCTGTGCTTTTCAGGCGCACTACCTCCCCGTGCCCGTTCCATTCCACCTCTCCCACACCCGCATTTAATGCGCGTCATGGGGGGCGTGGTAAAAGAGAAGATTATAATAGTTATCCTCTGCCACGCGTGCCTGTGCATTGTTTGGGCCCAGCCCAACGATGACTCGGATGCGCGTGTGGCCTAGGCCCAGGGGCTCCTGTCCGTGTACTAAAGCATGGGTGCCCTCGTACCTTGAATTGTGCATAGGCACTTGTAGCCTTCCTGATGGCAAGGGCTTGCCGGAGGGTTGCTGTGACTCAAGACTTAGAACAAACAAGAACGTGAAGAAGGCCTCTAGGAACTTCATCGAGAAGTACTATTCTAGTACTGAAGATCAAGATTAGCCTTGCTGGCAAGCTTCGTACCGGCAAGGTAAAGACCAAGACTCTGGTTACCGGCAAGCTTCTTGCTGGCAAGCAAAGGCCCGGCAAGCTCTGCGCCAGCAGGCTCATTCTGTCCCGTTACCGCTCGACCTCATCACCGGTTAGATAAGCACGGATGATAGGTGTCGAGCGGGCAGGCAGTCAACATAGCTGGCCAAGGCACGTGTCAGCATGCCACACAAGGATTAACTTTAATGACACCCGTCCCTTGGACGTGTCAAGATAACATGAGGGCGCCAGGACCTGTGGTACAGATCTTTTACCCAAAGCCTCGCCTCCCCGACGTAGCACCTAATGATGCATTTAATGCGCTTGTCCTACCCCACCAGGTGATAGACGTGGTGACAGTACAAGTCACTATTCATACCCTGTAAATGATTGTATTAGCCACTGTGGTAACCCCTTGGCCTATAAAAGGAGGCCCACAGCTACACTTAGAACGGTCGACTCTTAGTTCAATTACACGTTGTAGCTGCACTTCCCGCGCACCTTGCTGGCAAGCTGCGTTCTCTGTAACCTTGAGCTCATACACAATCAAACCACAAGAACAGGTGTAGGTTTTACGCTCTATGCGGCCCGAACCTGGATAAATCGTTGCTTGTTATCACATCTATTAGCCCTGCTCTTTGTAGTACATTGATCCCACAGCCGAACCACAAAGGGATCCTCCTGATCCCATAGATCGTCGTTTTCCCACGACAGGAAACTCTCAAACAAACCCAAATCACACATCCACTAAAATAGCGTACATGAGATCCACAAGTATAACATGAACAATCAAGGGAAAATAGCACAAAGGTAAGGTTCTTCCCAAATCCAAAGGAGATGAGGTCTAGATGATAATCTTCTTCAAGAGGAGGTCTTGATATCCACTTGGGACCTTCTCCTAGGAGGTCTTGATCTCCAGGAGGAGTGGTAGATGAGTAAAGCTCTCTCTAGATCATGTCATACACTTTGCTAACAATAACTAATGGCCTAGGCACAAAATATATAGGTGAAGGGAGGTAAGGAATGAAGTGGGGGGCAAAACGGTCATCCATGGCCAGCTCGCTAGGAGGAGCCATGCGCACGGGCTAAGTAGGCCCCATGCGCACGGGGGTCCCGTGGTGTCGTGCGTACGACCATCTATGGGGCCATCTAGCCCCTTTGCGGTTCGGCTAGGGGAATGCGCCAGCACAAAGAGCAGAATCAATAGCAAACACAAAAGATTTTACCCAGGTTCGGGCCACCGTGAGGTGTAAAACCCTACTCCTGCTTTGTATATTGGATGTGTTTGAGCTCAAGTACAAGGAGCGCTTCTTGCCGGCAAGGTGTAGGAAGAGCAGCTATGCATGCAGAATGAGCAAAGTGTCGACCTCTGTAAAGGTTGCCCTGGCCCTCCTTTCATAGCTCAAGGGGTAACCACAGTGGCAAAACAGCCATTACATGTTGATTAGATAGCCAACAGTGCTATCATACCGAACTCTGCCGGACTAGGACAAATGCATTTATTGCGCCGTTAGGAGTCATGTGGAGGAGGAGCCCCGGCAAGGTTTCTACACCGCTCGCCCAGCTACCTCTTATTATCTTGACACGCCTCCTGGACGGGTGTCATTAAAGCTAATTCTCCTTCCAGCGGGCTGACAAGTGCCCCGACAAGCCTCACCAAACCGCCTGTGCGCTCGACACCTCACCGATTAGCGACTAGATGCTTGATGAGATGGAGCGCAGATGAGCCAGTGAGGGCTTGCCGGCTCGAGCCTTGCCAACAAGCACCATCTTCATCTCTAGCATCAGCCAGGGGTTTCTTGATGTCTTGATCTTCTTCCTAGTGTCTTTGTAACTAGGCCTTGAATCTTGATCTTGCCATTGGTTATCTGCGGCAAGTCCTGGCCATCGAGGCTGCTACAACTGCCTGTGCATAAGTCAGGGTATAAAATACCCATGTTTTATACACCGACAGGAGCCCCCGGGCCTGGGCCACACGCGCGTCCGAAGCATCGTTGGGCTAGGCCCAAACAATGCATAGACACGTGGTAGGAAATTACCACCGTAAAATCTTGTAATGATGATTTTCTATCGCACGCCCAGGTCGCGCATTAAATGCGGGTCGCAGGAGTGGTGGACTAGAGCGACGGTTTGTGGTAGGGTGCCTGCAAAAGCACTGCCACATTGAACAGCAAAGAGCCAGCACCTTCGTGCCTTCCCCATAAAAAGGCAACCGCGAGAAGGCGCTGCTCATCCGCCCTCGCCCTTCTCTGCTTCATCTTCTTCCTCTAGCCAGAACAGTTTCCGCCACCGCCGCCACCAATTCACATCTCATCTCAACCTCTTCCTTCCTTCCTGAGCCCTCATGGCGCCCAAAAAGGCCGACACTGAGGGGAATTAGCCCGCCAAACCCGTCGATTCCAAGGCGGAGAAGAAGAAGAGGGATTTGGAGGAATTGGAACATCGACGGAGGGAAAATGTGGTTTTCTCGCTGCCGGCTCTGGACAACAACGCCTTGATAGTGAGGTATGTGTATATGTGGTGGAAGGGATACCAAGGACCATAAGGCCCCAGTGGGGAAGGGATACCGGTTCGCTCGCCTTCAATCTGCCGGACTGACGATTGAAATGGTAGGAGCTGACTTCCCCTGGCGACGGATCGCGCCGCTGCAGAGAAGGCAAAGGTTCACTTGGGAGTACCAGAATGCTAGCGATATCATGCGGTTGTACCCAGGACTCGGCAACAACTTGACAGTCATGCAGCACATCAGCCTGTGCCATCAGCTTTTCAGGGTCTCCGGCAAGTTCCACTTGTCGGCCAAGGTCGTGCTGCTGCATATCAACTCTACCAAAGATTCCATTGTGGCCATGATGCCGGCGTGTAATGCCCAAGGAGTTGAAACTAACTGGGAGCTTCCCTCACTCGAGGACGAGATGACTTGGGCCTCAAACTTGACGGAGAAGGCCACCCGCGAAGAGAAAAATCTCATCCAAGCCACCAGGGCCGAAGAACTGGCATTCATTACCTATAGGTCTAAAGAGGCCTTAAAGGCCGGCAAGGCCAGCAGTTCCCGGGCTGCGGTAACTGAGGAGGAGGAAGAGGCCCCCGAAGAAGAAGTTACTGAAGAGCACCAGGAGGAGTGCCGGGGAAGAAGTTGCCAGTGAAGCCGAAGAAGGAGAGGATCCTGAGGGCCCAAAGAAGAAAGTGTGCATTCTTCGAAAAGCATCTAGCCAGGAGGTCGTGCGACCTTCTTCGTTAGGGGCTGGCCCTACTATGAAGAAGACGACCACCAAAACTGGCCAGCAGCAAGAAGTGCGCCGGCAATAAACTCGACGTCCTCGGGCTCAACGTCGACCTCCCCAGCAAGGAATTGCCGGCGAAGTTGAGTCTTCTCAACAGGCATCTTCACCTCCACCGGCAATCAAAAGAGCCAGTGAGTCACCTCCTCCAGTGAGATACGACCTCTCCATCCTCAGCGAGTCCGAAGACGAGGAGTAAGCATAATTATCTTATCTTTATCAAATCTTGATTTTGCCTCGATTGTTATTTGACTTGACTTTTTTGTCTTTGCAGGGATACAGAACCGCTCGTACACAGGGAGAAGTGAACAAGGGGTGCAACAGAGCACGAACCCATGGCAAGTGTTGGGCAGGGGGCCACATCCACCGATACTATTGTCGTCAGCACCCAGCCCAGCCCCCTGTGTGATGTTGTCATATAGTTCCCGCTCGCAGGCGCCGGTATGAAGTTCCTTTTCCTGAGCCCAACAAGGAGATAAGAGGAGGCCACCAAGAGGAAGAGCACCAAGAGGCGGATCCTACTGTGGCTCCTCTGTCAACCATTGTCCCAGAGAGTGCTTCTTCGACAAGGGCCTCCACTGATGCGCCCGCCCGCACCGAAATTGTCCCGGCAAGCGAGGCTGCCGGAGACCGTGCGGCGGCAACCGAAGCTACCGGGGAAGGAAACACCCTTCCTCAACAAACACCAACAGGTAATCCACTTGTCCTTAAGCACTTGTCCAAATTTTTTGTTTTCTTGAACTTGACTTGTAAACTAAATCACTTTTTGCTCTCGCTTCCGCCCCATTTTGCAGATCCAACTTCTCCCGAAGAAGGAGAAATCCTTGCAGACGTGGCAGAAATTGCCAAGAGCGTTGCCAATGAAGTCGCCAAGATTTCTGCTGAAGAGGCCGCCAAATCTGCTGCTAAGGAGGCAAAGGAAGTTGCCGGGGAGCAGAGAATGTTCCCCGACAACACATTCGTTCCCCGCCAAGCAAGCACAGAAATGGTGGTGGTTGCCGCTGACAAGCCAGACCCTGCTGCTCAACCAACCGTGCCAACCACCCAAGCCTTGATGGATGTCTTGACGCTCACTGCTCCCCAGCAAGAATCTGAAGCCCCAAGTTCATCAGGCACTGGAGAGCTAAACGTTGACGAGGAGATTGCCCGCATCCTTGCCTTCATCCCCCAAAGTACCCTCGAAACTGATAACGCCACCTTTAGCACAACAGATCTCGCCTTCCTACAAACCATGGCTACTAGTCTTAGGGATGTGCAAGAACACTATGGTAAGCGATGGGACAAGCTTCAAGCAGAACACATAGCTCTGGACGTGGTCGAAGAAAAACAGAAGAAGAAGGCGGAGGATATCCGCACTTGGTATAACAGTCAATCCCACAATCTAAGGAGGCAAGAAGAGAAGCTTGCCGCCGCCCAGGAGAAAGCGACAGCTTTGGACGGCAAGCTAGTAGAGCGCGAAGCGCAGCCCAATGCCCATGAAAAGAATCTTGTCGCGCAAGAAGAGGCCCTCGCCACCAAACTTCGTGCCAAGGACGAGGAGATTGAAAAGCTCCTTGAGCAAAGGACCCAAGAGCTGGAGAAGAATCACAAGGAATCTATTGAAACCAAAGCTCGAGAGAGTACCGCCAAGATCAAGGAAGCTACAGATAATGCTGCTGCTGCTGCCACTGCTAAGGCGGATTTAGAGACCCAGGTGAGCAAGCTGAAGGATGATCTTGCCGCTAATGGTAGGGAGATCGAGGCTCTGAAAGGTGAAGCGAGAAGGCAGCTCATACCCTAGGGGAGCTGCAGACGCAGCTCGCATCCAAGAATCAAGATCTCAATACCACCGGCAAGGCAATGGAGGACCTGAAATCCAAGCTTATCACCCTGGAAAAGGATCTTGAGTCCGCCAAGGAAAGAGAGGTAATCTTGACGGAGAAGCTTGGCGTAGAAGAGACCTCCCGGGAAGACGCCGAGAACAAATTCATGGAGCTGCGCAGGGTGCTCTCCCTTTGGACAAACAAGCTTGTCGATATAGCTGAACACATAACTTCCCAACTTGCCGTTATGGACATGAGGAGCTAGAGCTTTACTGTCAACAACAAGGAGACCGCCAGCGCCAGACTGACCAAGTTCTTCGAGGGCCTCATAGATGCCTTGAAAACTTATCATGAGGACAGATCTGCTTCGTTTGCTGATGAATCCCGCAAGTTCGGCCGTGATGTCCTTTACAAGGTGCTCGTCAAGATCGCCTACCGGAATCCCGATGTCGACCTCTCCGGGATATTCAGGCGCCTTCCGGAGAACACGGATATCACAGCCATCGACAAGGTCGTCGCCCCACTTGTTGACAAGGTACTTCTTGTTTCCCGGCATGAAGGCGACCTCCAGAACTAGCTTTATCGTTGTACCTTGTCGTCACTACTTTCATGTAAAAGATACATTTAATCTTAAGTTAGATCTGCACTGTGCTTGAGGTGTAATGAAATTTAAACTGTTCTGGGATGAATGTATGCTATTTTCCTCCTCTTATCCTACCTTTGTATGAACTGTATGCCCTACGCTTGCCAGATGCTTGCCGGTGTGCACATTCTTGCCGCGAGCGCTTGAGGACAGATCCTTAGCATCCTACCAGAAGTGCCGCTGCCGGCAAGTTTTACCCATGTCGGTTCCAACGCAGCGGCTCAAGTTGTTGAGCAGACTCGAAACAAAGTAAGAGCGCGATTGGTCACGGTAATGTTCCTCAGCGTGCAGGTTTCTCACACAAAGACATAAATCATTCAAGGAAGATTGCAAATATAACAAAGAAATTATTTCAAAGTTTTTCAACTTAGCTTTCTTTTCTTTGTCACTTTCTTGTTACGAAATGATCACTTGAACGTCATTTGGTGGCATCCACACCATCATCCCCCCCCCCCCCGGGAAACTTGCACTCGAGGGAACCTTCTGTCCCTTTGAGAAAAAGAAAGAAGAGAAAGAAGTGGATGGATGCCTTGACGGCTTATTAATCATTTCATACAAGGTAAAGTATAACACAACATCACATGTAATCATACATAAGCGGAAATGTATTTAACAAAGAGTTGTGAAACACTTAGCTTTATTTCACTTATGCACAGGATCTGCGCCTGGCTTTGTACATAGGGTTACATGTCTGCCGACAAGGCTTGTACAAAAGGTGTTGCCGGGATGCACCTCACGGATAGAACTTTCGAAGATGCTCAATGTTCCATGAGTTTTGCACTGGGGTGCCATCTTCAGTCTCCAGACGGACTGCGCCAGGTCTGGTGACTCGCACTACCCGATAAGGGCCTGCCCACTTTAGCGTCAACTTGTTGGATCCCTTGTCGGACTGAATGCGCCGAAGAGCAAGGTCGCCTTCCTCAAGGCTTCGAGCAAGTACTTTGCAGCTATGATAGCGGCGCAAAGCTTGCTAGTAGCATGCAGCTCATACAGCAGCTCAAAGACAATCCTCCTCAAGGAGCGTGGCATCATCTTGTTGGAGCTGCTCTTGCTATGCTTCATCTTAAGCAAGCACTCGAGGTGACCCGTACATGAGTTCCGTGGGGACCACCGCCTCTGCACCATAGACTAGGGAGAAGGGTGTTTGGCCGGTAGCTCGATTTGGTGTCATCCTTAGTGACCAAAGAACTGCCGGCAACTCATCAATCCAACGCCTCCCGCACTTGTGTAGCTTGTCAAAAGTTCTCGTCTTGAGTCCTCGCAGCACGTTAGCATTTGCCCTTTCTTCTTGGCCATTGCTTTTCGGATGAGCAACAGATGCAAAGCATATCTTGCTTCCAAGATCTTGGATGTACTGCATGAACGCGCGGCTCATGAACTGTGTGCCGTTGTCTGTGATAATTCTATTAGGAACACCAAAAGGGCAAATTAGTCCTTTAAAGAACTTGACGGCTGATTGTGTTGTCACTTTCCTCACTGGCTCTACCTCTGGCCACTTTGTGAACTTGTCAATTGCAACATACAAAAACTCAAAGCCCCCGGTAGCACGGGGAAAGGGGCCCAAAATATCGAGCCCCCAGACCGAGAAGGGCCAGGAGAGTGGAATTGTTTGAAGGGCTTGTGCTGGCTGATGGATATTCTTTGAATGGAACTGGCATGCTTCACACTTGGTTACTAGCTCAGTTGCATCCTGGAGGGCAGTGGGCCAATAAAAGACTTTCCGGAAAGCTTTGCCGACAAGGGCGCTTGATCCTATGTGAGAGCCACATATGCCTCCATGTATCTCCGCCAACAGCTTCAGTCCATCTTCCCGGCAAATGCACTTCAATTTCACCCCTTTTGGCCTTTTTCTATGCAGAATGCTGTCAACAAAATGATACATACTTGACTGTTGGGCTACTTTTTCGGCTTCTTCTTGCTCATCGGGAAGTTTTCCTGTCTGAAGGAAATGGACAATTTGCTGTGCCCAGGCCGGAGCCTGTGGCTCGATGACAAGGATTAAAGGCATCTCTTCGGCTGCGGGAGCGCTTGCCTCGACGGCAAGAACCTGAAGTTCTGCGCGAGGCCGCTGCTCACCGGCAGACATGTTGCTACTGGTAACTTCCATGCCGGCGGCTTCTGGGAGCTCTGCCGGGAAGTACTTACTGGTGTTCAATTTTCTTCTTTTGTTTGCTTGCATTGATGATGTGACAGATGGCTGAGTCAAATGGAGCACAAAAGTTCCCGGTTCCATAGGTAACTTTCGAGCGGCACACTTTGATAGATGATCAGCGATGCTGTTTTCCGCACGAGGGACGTGTTCTGTTTGCAATCCGTCAAAGTGTTCTTCCAATTTCCTCACTTCTTCCACGTATGCTTCCATCAACGTGCTCTGATAAGCCTTGTTAACTTGTTTGACAATGAGCTGCGAGTCCCCACGGATGATCAACTTCCTGATTTCGAGGTCTATTGCGATCCTGAGACCGGCAAGGAGCCCTTCATACTCAGCAGTGTTGTTTGTAGCTTTCTCCCTAGGAAAGTCCATTTGTACCACATACTTGAGGTGCTCTTCGGTAGGCGCGACAAGCAGCACTCCGGCACCGGCGCCCTGGAGCGAGAAGGCACCGTCAAAGTACGTGATCCACTCCTGCGGTGTTTCTTTGCCAGGGAGAACTGTTTCTTGAATTTCTTCGTCAGGCGTTGGTGTCCACTCGGTAATGAACTCCGCCAAGGCTCTGCTCTGGATACTTGAAGTACTTTCAAACTTAAGTGCACAACTGGATAGCTCCAACGACCATTCCACTATTCTTCCAGTTGCATCTGGATTCCTCAGAATACGCTGCAATGGGAAACGGGTGACAACAGTAATTTCATGTGCTTGGAAGTAATGGCGTAACATTCTTGAGGCCATGAGAAGGCCAAAAAGCAGCTTCTGCATACCAGAGTATCTTGACCTAGCCCCCTGTAAAAGGGAACTAACAAAATACACAGGGCACTGCACCATCTTCTTCTTCGGCACCACTTGTTGGTTTGCTGCATTTTTTTGCGCTGATTCTGACTTGTCGGCACCAGACTCTGCCGGAGAAGATTCCGGTTTGTCGCTTGACGGACTTGCTACCGCTGCTTCTTCATTATCCGCTTCTCTCTCTGCCACTAATGCAACACTAACCACTTGATTTGTTGCCGCCAAATATAGCAGCAACGGCTCTTGTGGCTTAGGCACAACTAGTGTTGACGGAGAGGAGAGGTACCTCTTCAAATCTTGCAGCGCGGTCTCCGCTTCCGGAGTCCATTTCATTGGACCTGCCTTTTTCAAGATTTTGAAAAACGGCAAGGCGCGCTTGGCAGATTTAGAGATGAACCTGCTTAATGCAGCAATACAGCCGGCAAGACGTTGCACATCCTTGACGTGCTTGGGTGCTTCGATTTGCTCAATGGCTTTGATCTTGTCGGGATTGGCTTCAATTCCACGCTGAGACACAAAGAACCCGAGAAGTTTGCCGGATGGAACGCCAAATGCACACTTCTCGGGGTTGAGCTTCAAGTTTATTCTGTGCAAGTTTGCAAATGTCACTTCTAGGTCTTGAATGAGGGTTGATTTGTCCTTGGTTTTGACCACTATATCATCCATATATGCTTCCACATTCCTGTGCAGCTGAGGCTCAAAACCAATTTGGACAGCCCTTGCAAATGTTGAACTAGCACTTTTTAATCTGAAAGGCATACGCACGAAGCAATATGTACCACATGGAGTAATAAATGCGGTCTTCTCCTCATCCTCCTTGGCCATGAAGATCTGATGGTAACCAGAGTATGCGTCAAGAAAGGAGAGTAAATCACAGCCGACAGTAGAGTCAACAATTTGATCAATACGCGGCAAAGGGAATGGATCCTTTGGACATGCTTTGTTGATATCTGTGTAGTCAATACAAAGTCTCCACTTTCCATTTGCTTTTCGCACTACAACTGGATTTGCCAACCCTTGGATGTAGTACACCTCTAACTAAACCAGCTGCTTCTAACTTCTTTATTTCTTCGGCGATAAACTGTTGCCGTTCCAAAGCTTGCTTCCTGACCTTCTGCTTGACAGGCTGAGCGTGGGGACAGACAGCAAGGTGGTGCTCAATTACCTCCCTGGGAACGCCGGGGATGTCAGATGGTTGCCATGCAAACACATCGTCATTCTCCCGTAGGAAGGCAATGAGCACGCTTTCCTATTTGCTGTCAAGAGCGAAACTGACGGTGAAAGTACCGCCAGTGCCGTCCTCCTTTGCCGGGACCTTCTTGGTTGCCGGTGGAGTAGCCTTGGATTTCTTGGTGGTAGAGCTTTCCTGCACGTCATCAACGGGTGTGCAGCACTCTAAAGAGGTGCGCTTCTCGGAAGACTTGTCAGAGGTCTTGCCGCTCTTCTCGCTTTTCTTTTTGTTGGCGGGAGCGGGCGCTTTAGTGGTGGATGCTGCAACGGCTTCTCTGTAAAGCTTGTCGACGCAGATCACTTCATCTTTCTTGTCGGAGTTGATGGTGATGACCCCCATCGGCCCTGGCATCCTGAGTATTGTAGGCATAATGAGATGCTGCCATGAACTTTGCCAAAGCTGGGCGACCAAGAATTCCATTGTAAGGCAGAGGAATCTTAACCATGTCAAACACAATGTTCTCAGTTCTATAATTCAATTCCCCGCCAAATGTCACTGGCAGAGTGATCTTTCCCTTGGGTTGGCTCCTTCCCGGATTGACCCCTTGAAATGTGCCTGTTTGCTGGAGATCTTCATCAGGAATTTGTAACCTCTTGATGACTTCTGGTGAAATCAAATTCCGGCCGGCCCCACCATCAACCAACATTTTTGTGACTTGGAGGTTGCGTATCGTTGGCGAGACCAACAATGGCAAGCACCCGACCGCAGTTGTGTGATTAGGGTGATCCTCCACAAAAAAAATGATGGGCGTGTGAGACCACTTGAGCGGCTTCTGAGCACCCACTACCGGTTCTGCCGCATTAACCTCACGCGCCCACTACTTGAGTTAGCTGTGAGAGGAGTGCAAATATGCACCCCAGTCAATGCACATGACTTCGGTTGCTTTCTGGAATTCTCGTTTGCTGGACTCATCTTCGTCCTCGTCATCATCCTCATCATCATCATCTTCTTTCTTGTCTCGGCCTGGAGCAGGCTTCTCCTTCTGCTGCTTAGCCTTGCCACGGCGACCTCCTCGGCCACCATGGCCCCTTTTGCCAGATCCACCAGCACCATCTTGGCCTTTCTCCTTATCGCGCTTTTCATATTCAGCCTTCTGCTTCTCAGCAAATTGCTCAACTTGCCGGCATTCTTGGAGATCATGGCCTTTTGTGCGGTGAATCTTGCAGTATGGCCCATCAAACTTGCCGGTCTTCTCGCCAACCGTGGCTTCCTCGCAATTAGCGCATGCAGCTACTTCCTTGCCGGAGCTCTCGGTCTTAGCCTTCTTGGTGGTATTAGAGTTGCCAGAACCTTCGACGGCCAAAATAGTCTTGCCCTTGCGCTTCTTGTTGCGCTTCCAGCCCTTTTTCTTCGGGGTGGCGGCATCGTCATCCTCTGAATCAACCTCAGCGCCAGCATCCTCCCCAGGAAGTCTCCTCCCTTCCTCAACTCGTGCACATTTATCCGCCAATGTATATAGCTCGTTGACGGTTTTTTGTAATCTGATATTCAACTTCTCCCACATCTTCCGGTTGCGCACATTCGTGTGAAAGGCAGCAATCACAGCTGCGGGGTGCACATCAGGAATGTTGCGGTGCACGCGACTGAACCTCTGGATCTACTTCCGCAGGGACTCGCCATCTCTTTGCGGGATCACTTGCAAGTCACTGGGCTGACCAGGAGCCTTGTGGCCTCCGGTAAAGGCACCAATGAATTCGTTGCATAGATCTGACCATGAAGAAATGGAATCCTCCGGTAAGTTCATCAGCCAAGATCTCACATTGGGTTTGAGTGCCAATGGAAAATAGTTGGCGAGAATCTTTTCATCTCTTCCCCCGGCAGCTTGCACATCGATTGTGTGAATGCCCAAGAATTCTGCCGGGTTAAGTTTGCCGTCATATTTCTCCGGCAACTCTGGCTTGAAGGCCCGGGTTGACGGCCAGCGGACTTGCCACCGCTCACGAGTGAAGGCCGGGCATCCAACCTCGTAAGGTAGATACCCGCCAACCCCGGGCGTAGGCTCATCGCCGACTGGACTGTTGCGCACGTCAGATTGACGGCGTGCCTCCCGGCGCCTTTCAATGGTGGTGCGAGCATCTTCTGCCCGCCTATCCTGCAGCACTCGACACTGATCTTGCTGTGCTCGCAGATCTGAAGAAGCCAATGACATCTCGTCGGGCTCAATGGACCGGTAAGTTTGCCGCGGCTGCCGGTGTTGCTGCTGTGGGGGTGACTGCACCGTTTGCGCCGCTCCTCTAGCACGGCCATCGGTTGGTGCCGTCACTAGACGCAGTGAAGGTCCTGCCTGCTGCGAACTGTTGGCTTCGGCAAAACCCGATGAGGCTCTGGATAGTGGCTCTCCACTCATCCATCTTATCAGCAGCTGGAGGGAAGTTCAGCAGCATATGTGCTCGCGCCATGGCCTCTGCTGCCGTGGCTGGCATGGCCGAGAGCGAAGAACAAGATGTCACTCGACTCCTGGCAGAACTAGCAGCAGCGTCACCACGATCTTTCTACCATGGCTCATGCTCAGCGGCGGGCCGACGCGGTGGAGGTGGTGCTTGATGATCTTACGGCTGATCAACATGCATCTTGCCATGCGGACGTCGTCGTCCGGAACCGCCAGCGCCGTTCGGATTCGCGTCGCGCCCATCTTGCGATGGTCGCGGTGTGCATCCTTGTCAAGACCCCGATCCTAAGTCACACCGATCTAGCATGTAACACATCATATCACTTTGCGGCCTCACGCACGGTAACCCACGGCTGCCACCTTTACCTTGGCCGGGACCGTTTGCGACTTTTGGCTCACTTTTGGCTCACGTATATGAAAATGTCGCTAGCATCCATATGTCAAAGAACCCGGGTTGACATGACTAGTCGTGAACCAAGGTGGCACAAACTTACAGGGACAGACATAGGTAGCCCAGCAATGCACGTGTCGGTCATCAGCGTGTGTACTGGGCTGTAGCAAGCTATCAGTACTCCAGTAACACCGCGTGACATTTCCCCGTAGGGACAGACATAGGAGCAAAGAAGGATACATGTCGGTCAATCCATGTGTTCCGGAGCAGTAGCGAACTACCATGGCTCAGTGGAAGCACTAGGAGGCATTTCCCCGTAAGGAAGGCTACCAAAGGCAAACAACTAGGTGTCGAATCCCACACATACCAAAGCATTTCAAACATACACACAATATGCTCGATATGTGTAGATACAACATGGCATCACAACATAACTCTACGACTCAAAGTATTTATTTAAGAGGCTCTGAAGAGCCATACATAACATGATATTACAATCATGGGCCTCATGACCCAACATACAAAGTCATACAACCAACAAGCGGATGCATAACCTGTCTGAGTACAGACAGCTGAAAAGAAAGAAGGCTAGAAAACCTGTCTATCTACAAGACCCTCCATAGGAGCCAGACCTCTGTCTGGGATTCCCAAACTAATAGGTCAATGTCGAACTCATCGCAGAAATCACTAGCGAGACTAAAGTCTCCTCTGCAAAAACATAAATTAAGCAACCGTGAGTACACGGGTACTCAACAAGACTTACATCAGAACTAACTACTTATGCATCAGTATCAACAATGGGATTGTGGAGTTTAACTACAACAAGCCAGCTTTGACTCAGTAGCTATTCTCCGCATCATCTCTTACCCCCCTTGGGAAAGATCCGTCCTTGGATCGATAACTTCATCACCATGGTAGGGAGATAGATCCTTCACGTTGAAGGTGTTGCTCACGTTGTACTTGTCGCGTGGAATGTTGATCTTGTAGGCATTGTCGTTGTAGCGTGCTAGCACCCTGAATGGCCCATCGGCGCGAGGTAGGAGCTTTGACTTCCACTCGTTGGGGAAATGGTCTTTGCGAAGGTGTAGCCACACGAGATCTCCGGGGTTGAACACCATGAGGTGCTTGTTTGCGTTGAGCTTGGTGGCGAGGCGTTGTACTTGGTGTTCGATCGTGTGCCTTGTATCTTCATGCACCTTCTTGATGTAAGTTGCTCTTGTGCTTGCGTCCAAGTTCGCTCGCTCTTGTAGTGGTAGCGGTAGGATGTCCAATGGCGACAAAGGGTTGAAGCCATAGACCACCTCGAAGGGGGACTAGCCGGTAGTAGAGTGTCGTGCTCGATTGTAGGCGTACTCGGCTATTTGTAAGCATTCTTCCCACTCGATGATGTTCTTCTTGATCAACACACGGAGTAGTGTACATTTTGTCCGGTTGGTGACTTCCGTTTGGCTGTCGGTTTGTGGGTGATAGGCCGAAGTGAAGAGGAGCTTGATTCCGAGCTTGGCGCAAAGTGTCTTCCAAAAGTAGCTTAGGAACTTGACGTTGCGGTCCAATACAATCGTCATGGGCATTCCATGAAGTCGCAATATTTCCCTACAAAGGAGATTTGCAACATGTGAAGCATCGTCGATCTTGTTGCATGGAATAAAATGTGCCATTTTTGAGAAACGGTCCACAACAAAAAATACCGAATATTTTCCATTTTGAGTCCTAGGCAATCCAAGCACAAAATCAATACTAATTTCTTCCCATGGATGATACGGAATAGGAAGTGGCATATGTAGACCATGAGATTGAGCTTGAGACTTAGCTTTGCGGCATGTTGAGCACCAGTTGGTGCAGCGTGCGACGTCGCGAAACATCTTGGGCCAAAAGTACGTGTTGGAGAGTGCTACTTGTGAGCTGCGTTGGGATTTTCCCCGAAGAGGAAGGGTGAAGCTGTACAGTAGAGATAAGTATTTCACTCAGTGAGAACCAAGGTTTATTGAACTAACAGGAGAACCACGCAAATCCTAGTGAACAACACCTGCACACACAAAAGCAAATACTTGCACCCAACGCGGG
Source organism: Elymus sibiricus (assembly GCA_039707655.1). Classification (NCBI taxonomy): domain Eukaryota; kingdom Viridiplantae; phylum Streptophyta; class Magnoliopsida; order Poales; family Poaceae; genus Elymus; species Elymus sibiricus. The sequence continues at coordinate 192,302,117 of CM077670.1, forward strand.
CAAGAGGGTTGTCAATCCCCTTGAACTCGTTACTTGCAAGGATCAAATCTTGTATAGGTAGTAAGTAAATTGCAAAACAAAATAAAAGTAAATAAATTGCAGCAAGGTATTTTTGGTTTTTATAATATGTTTAAAGTAGACCTGGTGGCCATAGTTTTCACTACAGGCTTGTCTCTGGAACACATAGCATACAGTGGGTAAACAAATTACTGTTGGGCAATTGATAGAAAAGCGCATAGTTATGACGTATTCATGGCAATGATCACACATATAGGCATCACGTCCGTGACAAGTAGACCGACTCCTGCCTGCATCTACTACTATTACTCCACCAATCGACCGCTATCCAGTATGCATCTATGGTATTAAGTTCATAACAAATAGAGTAACGCCTTAAGCAAGATGACATGATGTAGACAAAGTAAACTCAATCAATATGAATAAACCCTATCGTTGTATCCTTAGTAGCAACAATATGATACGTGCCTCGCTACCCCTTTTGTCACTGGGTGAGGACACCGCAAGATTGAACCCACTACAAAGCACCTCTCCCACTAAATATAAATCAATCTAGTTGGCCAAACCAAATGGATAGATCGGAGAGAAATATACAGCTATCATAATCATGCATAATAAAGTTCAGAAAAGACTCAATTACTTTCAATGAATAATCTGATCATAAACCCACAATTCATCGGATCCCAACAAACACACCGCAAAAGAAGATTACATCGGATAGAACTCCAAGAAGATCAAGAAGAACATTGTATTGAAGATCAAAGAGAGAGAAGAAGCCATCTAGCTACTAGCTATGGACCCGTAGGTATGTGGTGAACTACTCACACATCATCGGTAGGGCAGCAAGGTTGATGTAGAAGCCCTCCGTGATCAATTCCCCCTCCGGCAAAGTACCGGAAAAGGCCTCCAGATGGGATCACGGAAGAACAGAAGTTTGTGGCAGCGAAAAAGTTATTTCGGGTGGCTCTCTATTGGTTTCCCAATATTTGAAAGTTTATAGAAGTGGAATTAGGTCAGACGGAGCCACATGAGGCCCACAAGGCATCAGGGCGTGCCTACCCCCCCCCCCCCCAGGGCGCGCCCTGTTGCTTTGCCGTCTTCTCATTTGCCGTCTGGTCTACTCCCAAAGCTTCTAGGGTCTATTATGTCCAGAAAAAAATCGTCAAAAAGTTTCATAGCGTTTGGACTCCGTTTGATACTGATTTTCTGGAAAACCAAAAACAGGCAAAAAAACAGCAACTGGCACCAGGCACTGGTTTAATAGGTTAGTTCCCAAAAATGATATAAAATTTCATATTAAAGCATATAAAGTATCCAAGATTGATAATATAATAGCATGAAACAATAAAAACTTATAGATACGTTGGAGACGTATCAGCATCCCAAGCATAATTCCTGCTCGTCCTCAAGTAGGTAAATGATAAAAACAGAATTTTTGATGTTGAATGCTACCTAACATGTTATCATGTAATCTCTTTACGGTATAAATGATGAGAAACGATGAAGTAATAATATCAACATAATAATATTCATGAATATAAGAAACATAATCATTAAACTTTCAAAATATACGATCCTTAACGAATGTTATCGCAACTCATTTTATCATGCTAGCATGGCATGACTCCACCTTCGCCACATTAATATAAATCATGAGCACCCCGGTGTTAAACCAGGCAATTGGATCGTACTTCTAACGCGGTTTAGCATTTTTAACCTCACACAATACTTGAGCGTGAGCCATGGATATAGCACTATAGGTGGAATAGAATGCGGTGGTAGAGATCAATAAGGGAAGTCAAAAAGGAAGAAAGTCTCGCATCAACTCGGTGGATCAACGGGCTATGGAGATGTCCATCAATCGATATCAATGTGAGGAGTAGGGATTGCCATGCAACAGATGCACTAAGAGCTATAAGTGTATGAAAGCTCAATGGAAACTAAGTGGGTGTGCATCCAACTTGCTTGCTCATGAAGACCTCGGGCATTTGAGGAAGCCCATCGTTGGAATATACAAGCCAAGTTCTATAACGAAAAATTCCCACTAGTATATGAAAGTGACAACATCGGAGACTCTCTATATGAAGAACATGGTTCTACTCTGAAGCACAAGTGTGGAAAAAGGATAGTGACATTGCCCCTTCTCCCTTTTCTCTCATTTATTTTTTTATTTTTTTTGTTGGGCTCTTTTTGGCCTCTTTTTATTTTATTTTTTTCGTCCGGAGTCTCATCCCGACTTGTGGGGGAATCATGGTCTCCATCATCCTTTCCTCACTGGAACAATGCTCTAATAATGATGATCATCACACTTTTATTTACTTACAACTCGATATTACAACTTGATAACTGAAACAATATGACTCTATATGAATGCCTCTGGCAATGTACCAGGATGTGCAAAGATCTAGCGTAACATGTATGATAATGATGAACGGTGGCTATACCACAAATATCATGTCAGCTCTATATGATCATGCAAAGCAATATAATGATGAACACGCAATTCATGAGACGGAACGATAGAAGTTGCATGGCAATATATCTCGGAGTGGCAATGGAAATGCCATAATAGGTAGGGTATGGTGGCTGTTTTGAGGAAGATATAAGGAGGCTTATGTGTGATAGTGCGTATCATATCACGGGGTTTGGATGCACCGGCGAAGTTTGCACCAACCCTCGAGGTGAGAAAGGGCAATGCACGGTACCGAAGAGGCTAGCAAATTGCGGAAAGGTAGGAGTGCTGTAACACCCCCAGATCTTAACCCTGTCATTAAGCTAATTAAATTGCCATGTCATCATGATCGTCCTAATTAATTTGCATTTAGGAAATAATACAAATTCAAATTCCAAATTCAAATGCAAGTAAAATTATTACTTCTTCAATTAATTGAATAAAAATGTTCATAATATTGCAAATATTCCCAGGGCAATTATAAAAATAAAATCAACATTAATTGAATTATTTAAATGACTCTAACATCATGAAACAGTACCTAAACAGCACCATTTAATCCATTCTCATTTAAATAAAATTCAAATGAAAACATCTGGACTCCAAACTTTTTTCTGATAGTGATAAATATTGCCTATGATTTAATTGGGCAGGTCCCATATTTTACAAAATTGAAATGGTGGCTGAACATTTTTCAAATGAGAAAAAGAAACAAAAATAGAGGAAAAAGAAAAGAAAAAGGGGAGGACCTCACTGGTGCACTGGGCCTTGAGTGCACAGTGCAGGCCCAGCCCACCAGCGCGGTCGTCTCCCTCCTACTGCTCACCCGCGCTCTCTGTCAACGCGCGCGCGCTCGCCGCGCCTGCCCCCCCCTCTCTCTCCCGCTCGACAGCGCGTCGCCGCGCCCGTCCCTGGTTGTCTAATACCCGTCGCGACCCATTGGACAAACCCTAGCCGCCCCTTTCTTCCTCCCTCCCTCTCTGCCTCGCTCGTCCGAGCGCCGCCATGGATGCGCCCCGCTGAGCTCGCAGCCACCGAACCCCGTCCGCCTCGCCGACGTGCCCACCGACCTCCCCGTCGTCGACGGCGCCGACCGGAACGAGCCGGGAGGCCCTCCTTCTTCTCCATCGCCGTCATCCTCGCTGCTTCTGCCCGGAGATCGCCGTCGCCGCACCACCGTCTCCGGTCCTCCCATAGCACGCTTAGCACATCTGCAGGGCCACTGTAAGCCCCGCATCCTCCCCCCTCCTCGCTCGCCGCCATTTGCTGCCCGTAGCTACCATCCCCGTCGTGCCCAAGCCCGCCGCCACACGAGCTCGTCGCCGGCGAGCTTCCGGCGACCAAATGGCCCCGCGCAAGTGCCAATTGAGCTCACCGCGCCGCGTAGGCCCTCCCTAGCTGCTTCATTTGCTCACCCGCGGGCTGCATCGCCGATCCCGAGCTCCGCCCGAGGACGCCGCCGCCCGCCGTCGTCGTCACGCGCCATTCCGGCCACCCCCGCCCGCGAGACCGCCACCGTTGGACGCGGCGCCCGACGCCCGTTCGAACGGCACCGGCCGCGTCCATTTTGGCCCACCGTAGCGCAATCCCGAGCGTCTCCGGCGACGCTCCGCCGCGTTCGAGCTCGGCGGCGCGATTCCGGCGACGGCGTCGACGTGGCGCTGACCTGGCGCCGACGTGGCACCGTCTGTGCCACTGACGTGTGGGCCCAGTTGACCCAGTTGACCGGGTCAACTACTGACTGGGCGCTCATAGTCACTGACATGTGGGTCCCGCCCTATTTAAACGTTTTTATAAATAAATAAAAAGATAATTAATCTGTTAATTAATCTAATTACTAAATTAAGTCACTGACAGATGGGGCCCACCCCTCTAATACTTTAGTTAGTTTAACTAATCTCTAATTAGTTCACTGTGTATGACATGTGGGTCCCACTGGTCAGGTTTGACCCTGGTCGGCTGTGTTTGACCGCTGACGTCACCCTGACGTCACAATACACTGTTTTGGATAATTCGAAATTAATAATTAAAATAATTCCAGAAATTCAGTAAAACATTGAAAAATCATATAAAATAAACCGTAGCTCGGATGAAAATAATTTATATATGAAAAATGATCAGAAAAATATGAAGAATCCGAATATGCCCTCCACATACCTGTCACATGCCTCTAACATACTAAACGTTGAACATTTGCTACCGAAACCGCTAAATGAATAGTGTTCGGAGCTGATAAAATATTCCCGGATATTGTCCCGCTCCGAGTATAATACTTAGTACTGCGTTAGGGCACCCCTAGCACAGCCTATTGCCATGCCAAGCCTCTGTGTGCATTTTTTGCTTTATATTTACTGTTTCTTCCCCCTCTTCTCTCCGGTAGACTCCGAGACCGACGATGCCCCTGAGATCGACTACGTCACGGATGACCCTGCTTCCTTTTCAGCAGAGCTTCCAGGCAAGCAAAACCGCCTTGATCATTCCTATATCGCCTATTCCTTCTCCCTCATGCTTGCATTAGATTTTGCTACTGTTATTGACTGTTCCTATTCTTATGCATAGCCTGTTTGTGTAACCTACTGTTGCTACTTTATCGAGTGACGAGGGTGATACCTCGTACTTCACTTCTGATGATGGCTCTGTAGCATAGCTAATCGGTTGTGGTTATCGAGGGTGATTCCTCTTTCACCATCTCCGATGACGACTCTGTCGTACAACATCTCAAGTGGGAATCCATCGGGGGTGATTCCTCGGAATTCCCCCTTGATGTTACCCGACACACCGTTACCTTTAACTGTTGCCCCCTTGTACTGTTATTGCGGGACTGAAGGGACGGACGGTTCCACCCCGGTTGAGGTGGACCTGAGTTCCCGACAGTCTCTGAATTAGTCGGGTTGACCTGGAGGGTACCCGCGAGATAATTACGAGGCGCGACCGGGTAGGCAGAGACCGCCCTAGAGAGGGATGGGCCTGACCCTTGTTGCACTTCCTCGAGACGGGGCGACAGGAGTATTGATCGTCATCGCGAGCCCCCAACACACTAACGGATTTGGGTATTTGATCTGAGTTGGCCGCTGGCCATATACGCACTACCACCACGTGGGATAATGGTTATGGGACCCTCTATGCCGTATGTATCAGCCGAAAGCTCTGTCAGATGTCCAGTTCAGCATTGTGGCCGGGCCAGATCGCGCCATCCAGGCAGAGGTGGTGCTGGAATCCCCCTGCGCACAACGACCCAGAGTGCGAAGGGCGATGGGCCCAAGACCCCTAAGCGCTTAGGATGTAGATCGGCGGGCACCTCTCTGCTGAGCCTAGGTAGGACTACGTCATGTCGATCAGCCGAGGCCGGGCATGACCGAGAAAAGTGTGTCCGGCTAGAGTTAATCGAGCGTGTTGGGTAACAGTAGTGCACCCTTGCAGGGAAGTTATCTATTCGAATAGCCGTGTCCACGGTAACAGGATGCTCAGTGTTGTATCCCGATCTACTACAACTTGAATTGAATACATGTTAATTAATTGTAAGCTCCGGGATCGCTTTCTCGCAGGGAGTCGAGGAAGGATCTCTAGGCTTTTCCACTACATGCTTGTTACTTTATGTTATGCTGCTAATCTGCACTCTTCTAATGCTGCAAGACGCTGAAGATGCTAGTCTTCGATAGGCTAGGCCTTCCCCTCTATTCTGGCATTTCTGTAGTATAGTCCACAGATACAGCCCCTTCCTTTGATACCAATGCATAACTAGCATAGTTCTGATGTAAGTCTTGCGAGTACTTTGGATGAGTACTCACGGTTGCTTTGCTACCTTTTCCCCCCATACCCGTTTGTTGCGATCAGATGACGGAGTTCCGTAGCCAGATGATCCCGCCGACGACTTCTACTACCCCCGATGAAGCCTACTGCTACGTGGAGATCTACGACCAGGAGTAGTTTAGGAGGCTCCCAGGCAGGAGGCCTTGCCTCTTTCGATCAGAGACGTTGTTTGTTTTCACCTTCTTAAGGCATTTTTGTTTAACTTTGTGTCTGTACTCAGATACTTTTTTGTTGCTTCCGCTAACGCTTGTATGCGAGCTTGTGTATTCGAGCCCTCGAGACCCCTGGCTTGTAATATAATGCTTGTATTATTTTATTTGTGTCTAGAGTTGTGTTGTGATATCTTCCCGTGAGTCCCTAGGCTTGATCGTGCGCATTTGCGTGTATGATTAGTGCACGGTCGGGCCGGGGGTGTCACAAGTGCGTATAAAGCATGGACTCACATTAGTCATAAAGAACTCATATACTTATTGTGAAAGCCTATTAGCCCTCGAAGTAAAGTACTACTCACATGCCCCTAGGGAATTGGTTGGTAGGAGTTAACCATCGCACGCATCCGATTATAATAGTACTCAAGGATTTCATTTCAGACATAAAAATGCTCAAACCTCCCCACCATGCATGACCAACACTTAGATGAGAAGTTAATAACAAGCTTTAATACCAATATTTCTACTAACCAATAATCATGAACCAATATCCTTTCATATTATGACATCAATATTATTAAACCATACATTTCATATTTAGTGACCTACATGAAAGTTTTTATTATATCCCCCTTGAATACATGTCCTTTTTGGACTAGTCTTATAACACGTGCATATTGCCATTACTATTTATTAGACTCTGAAAAAGATTTAAGTGAAGCATGAGAGTGCAATCATTTCTATAAAATATAACCACCGCTGTGCTCTAAAAGATATAAGTGAAGCACTAGAGCAACTACCTAGCTCAAAAGATATAAGTGAAGCACATAGAGTATTCTAACAAATCACGATAAATGTGTGTCCCTCTAAAAAGGTGTGTCCAGAAAACAATGATTGTGGCAAACTAAAAAGCAAACAAAGAAAAGAAAATTATGGCACAAGACTCTCCAAGTAAAACTCATATCATGTGATGAATAAAAATGTAGTTCCAAGTAAGTAACCGATAGATTGTAGACGGAAGAGGGGATGCCATCCAGAGCATCCCGAAGCTTAGACACTTGGGTCTTCCTTGAATATTACCTTGGGGTGCCATGGGTATCCCCAAGTTTAGGGTCTTGCCGCTCCTTATTCCTTCATCCATCGTGATCTCACCCAAAACTTGAAAACTTTAACACACAAAACTCAACAGAAACCTCGTGACATCCGTTAGTATAATAAATAAATCTTAAACTTTATGTACTGTTATAAACTCATTCATAATTTATTCTTGCATAATATCTACTGTATTCTAACTTCTCCATGATTTATACCCCCCGATATAATCCATAGCATCATTAAAACAAGTAAACTATGGAATAAAAAAAACAGAATCTGTCTAAAACAGAACAGTTTGTAAAGATCTGAATTAAAATCATACTTCTGTAACTCCAAAAATTCTGAAAAATTAGGACAACGTAAACAATTTGTACTCCAATACTGTGTAAAAATTCAGGATTTTATCACATTCCAGTACAGAATATAAATTTCAGAACATGGCGCAAAACTTTCTGTTTTCAAACAACATCAATTATACTATCATCCAAATCATCCCAAAGACATTACTTAGCACAAACACTAATTAAAATATAAAACCACAATCATTACAGTAGCAAAAATCATGCCATCACACAAAACATTAATCAAAAGCAAAATTTTAAGATAACTATTGGGTTGCCTCCCAACAAGCTCTTCCTTTATAGCCATTAAGATAGGCTTTGAGATTTCAATGATGTTCACATGAAAGACAAGAATTGAAGCACAAAGAGAGCATCATAAAACATGTGACAAACGCATTTAAGTATAACATACTTCCTATGCATAGGTATTTTATAAGCAAACAAATTATCAAGACAAGAAAAATCTAGCATATGCAAGGGAGAACAATAAAATCTCAACATAACGAGAGGTAATTTTGTAACATGAAAATTTCTACAACCATATTTTCCTCTCTCATAATAATTACATGTAGGATGATAATCAAATTCAACAATATAGCTGTCATATAAAATATTATCTTCATGATCCACATGCATAAAAGTTGCATAATCTTCCAAGATAGTGGGATCAACATCAACTAAAGTCATGACCTCTCAAACCCACTTTTATCAAAAAATTCATAAGATTGAACACTCTCTGAATATGTGGGATTCTTTTTACCTAAAGTTGACACTCTTCCAAACCTACTTTAAATATTATTGCAAACAGTACTATCAATAACATATTCATCATGAGGCTTAAATAAATTTTCAAGATCGTAAGAAGCATTATCACCCCAATCATGATCATTGCAATATGTAGTGGACATAGCAAAATTATCATCCCCAAGCTGGTAGCTTTGCATATCATTAGCACAATTGAAATTAATATAATTTATAATAACAACATTGCAATCATGCTTTTCATTCAAGGAGCTATCATGAATCACTTTATAAATTTCTTCGTTTAACACCTCATCACAATTTTCAGATTCACGATTTTCAAGCAAAACTTCATAAAGATAATCAAGTGCACTCAACTCACTAGAAATTGGTTCATCATAATTGGATTGTTTTAAAAGATTAGGAAGTGGATGAGGATCCATATCAATAATTTTTAGCAAGCAAAGATGCAAGCAAATAGAAGGCACATGGCAGCACAAGCAAAGAAAGCACACACAATATTTTTGGTATTTTTGATTTTTTTTAGAGAAATGGAGGGAGATGAAAAAGAGAGGCAAATGCAAATAAAAAGTAGAGCAAGTAGATGACAATTTGAGTGAAGGTACTTGTAGTGATTTGATGATGTCTCCCCGGCAACGGCGCTAGAAATTCTTTCTGCTACTTGTGAGCTGCGTTGGGATTTTCCCCGAAGAGGAAGGGTGAAGCAGTACAATGGAGATAAGTATTTCCCTCAGTGAGAACCAATGTTTATCGAACCAAAAGGAGAACCACACAAATCCTAGTGAACATCACATGTACACACAAAAGCAAATACTTGCACCCAACGCGGGCAAGAGGGTTGTCAATCCCCTTGAACTCGTTACTTGCAAGGATCAAATCTTGTGTAGGTAGATAGGTAAATTGCAAAACAAAATAAAAGTAAATAAATTGCAGCAAGTTATTTTTGGTTTTTTATAATTTGTTTAAAGTAGACCCGGGGGGCATAGTTTTCACTAGAGGCTTCTCTCTCGAACACATAGCATACGGTGGGTAAACAAATTACTGTTGGGCAATTGATAGAAAAGCGCATAGTTATGACGTATTCATGGCAATGATCACACATATAGGCATCACGTCTGTGACAAGTAGACCGACTCCTTCCTACATCTACTACTATTACTCCATCAATTGACCGCTATCCAACATGCATCTATGGTATTAAGTTCATAACAAACAGAGTAACGCCTTAAGCAAGATGAAATGATGTAGACAAACTAAAATCAATCAATATGAATAAACCCCATCGTTTTATCCTTAGTAGCAACAATACAATACATGCCTCGCTACCCCTTCTGTCACTGGGTGAGGACACCGCAAGATTGAACCCACTACAAAGCACCTCTCCCACTGAAGATAAATCAATCTAGTTGGCCAAAACAAACGGAGAGATCGGAGAGAAATACAAAGCTATCATAATCATGCATAATAAAGATCAGAAAAGACTCAATCACTTTCAATGAATAATTTGTCATAAACCCACAATTCATCGGATCCCAACAAATATACCGCAAAAGAAGATTACATCAGATAGAACTCCAAGAAGATCGAGGAGAACATTGTATTGAAGATCAAAGAGAGAGAAGAAGCCATCTAGCTACTAGCTATGGACCCGTAGGTCGGTGGTGAACTACTCACACATCATCGATAGGGCAGCAAGGTTGATGTAGATGCCCTCCGTGATCGATTCCCCCTCCAGTAGAGTACTGGAAAAGGCCTCCAGATGGGATCGCGGAAGAACAGAAGCGTGTGGCGACGGAAAAGTTATTTCGGGTGGCTCTCAGTTTCTTTCCCAATATTTGAGAATTTATAAAAGTGGAATTAGGTCAGACGGAGTCACGTTGGGCCCACAAGGCATCAGGGCGCGCCTACCCCCCAGGGAGCGCCCTGTTGCCTGGCCGTTTCCTTGTTTGCCGTCTGGTCTGCTCCCACAGCTTCTAGGGTCTCTTATGTCCGGAGAAAAATCGTCAAAAAGTTTTGTAGCATTTGGACTCTGATTGGTACTGATTTTCTGGAAAACCAAAAACAGGCAAAAAACAGGAACTGACACTAGGTTAATAGGTTAGTTCCCAAAAATGATATAAAATTGCATATTAAAGCATATAAAGTATCCAAGATTGATAATATAATAGAATGAAACAATCAAAAATTATAGATACGTTGCAGACGTATCAGAGAGCGTCGCAAAAGTCTTGTCGCGGACGAAATGTCCCATAAGTCCACCGCTGTGAGCCTCTTGCAAAAGCAATAAACGAAGAGAAGACTAGGGAATACAAAGTCTGTTAGCTCACATAAGATAACCATCCTTGGGGTAATATCGCTCCTAATAAATGTTAGCTTGACATTTGGCATAAGGAATCGCAAAAGAAGGATCATGCTCATACAAATCTTTAATGTGCTCAAAGCCAATAACATTAAATTCAAGGTGAGTAACTAACATGCATTTGCGGGAAAGAGCATCTGCCACAACATTTTCCTTACCCTTGATATATTTGATGATATAAGGCAAGGACTCAATAAATTCACTCCATTTAGCATGCCTTTTATTCAACTTGGTTTGACCTTTAAGGTACTTAAGCGTTTCATGATCGGTATGTATCACGAATTCACGTGGTCAAAGATAATGCTCCCAAACATGCAAGACTCTCACCAAAGCATATAACTCTTTGTCATAGACGGGATAGTTAAGTTGAGGACCGAAAAGTATTTCACTAAAGTATGCAATGGGTCGCTTTTCTTGCATCAAAACGCCACATATGCCATTACCTCTAGCATCACAACGCACTTCCAATGTTTTCTCAAAGTTTGGCAATGCAAGAATTGGAGCATGTGTAAGCAAAGTATTAAGCTGATGAAATATGGTATCTTGGGAAGGTCCCCAAACAACAGGTGCGTTCTTCTTACTCAAAGCATGTAATGGTGAAGCAATAGTGCTAAAATCTTTAACAAAGCGACGATAAAATCTGGCTAGGCCAAGGAAACTACGCACTTGTTGTAAGTTGGTTGGTTGTGGCCAAGTTTTAATAGCGTCAATTTTAAATTCATCAACTTCAACACCCTTAGAAGAGACTACAAAGCCTAAGAAAACAAGCTTATCAACACCAAAAGTGCACTTTTCCATGTTCGCATAAAGTCGCTCGTTTCTAAGAACATGCAAGACATCCCGAAGATGTGTGACATGCTCATCAAGAGATTTACTAAAAACAAGGATATCATCAAAATAGACCACAACATAAATGCCAATGTATTTTCGGAGGACATAATGCATGACACACATGAAAGTACTAGGCGCTTGAGATAATCCCATTGATACGTCTCCAACGTATCTATAATTTTTGATTGTTTCGTGCTATTATATTATTAATCTTGGATACTTTATATGCTTTATATGCAATTTTATATCATTTTTGGGAACTAACCTATTAACTCAGTGCCCAGTGCCAGTTGCTGTTTTTGGCTTTTCAGAAAATCAGTACCAAACGAAGTCCAAACGTGATAAAACTTTACGATGATTTTTTCTGGACCAGAAGGGACCCTAGAATGTTGGGAGGAGGCCAGAAGCCTTATGGGACAGCCACGAGCTCACCTGGCGCGCCCCTAGGGGGCGCCACCTAAGCTCGTGGGTCCCACGCAACTCCGTTTGACCTAATTCCACTTCTATAAATTCCCATAAATCGCAAAACCAACAAAGAGCCACCCAAAATAACTTTTCAGCCGCCGCAAGCTTCTGTTCTTCCGCGATCCCATCTGGAGGCCCTTTCCGGTGATCTGCCGGAGCGGGAATCGATCACGGAGGGCTTCTACATCAACCTTGCTGCCCTTCCGATGATGTGTGAGTAGTTTACCACAGACCTACGGGTCCATAGCTAGTACCTCGATGGCTTCTTCTCTCTGTTTGATCTTCAATACAATGTTTTCCATGATCTCCATGTAGTTCTATCCGATGTAATCTTCTTTTGCGGTGTGTTTGTGGGGATCCGATGAATTGTGGGTTGATGATCAGATTATTCATTGAAAGTAATGAGTCTTTTCTGAACTTTATTATGCATGATTATTATAGCTTTGTATTTCTCTCCGATCTATCCGTTTGGTTTGGCCAACTAGATTGATTTATCTTCAGTGGGAGAGGTGCTTTGTGATGGGTTCAATCTTGTGGTGTCCTCACCTACCGACAGAAGGGGTAGCGAGGCACGTATTTGTATTGTTGCCATTAAGGGTAAACTAATGGGGTTTATTCATATTGCTTGAGTTTATTCTATCTACATCATGTCATCATACTTAATGCATACTCTGTTTGTTATGAACTTAATACGTAGAGAGGCAAGCATAGAAGCGCTCTTGAAGTGGAGTAATAGTAGTAGATGCAGAATCGTTTCGGTCTACTTGTCACGGATGTGATGCCTATATACATGATCATTTCCATGAATAACATCATAACTATGCGTTTTTCTATCAATTGCCCAACAGTAATTTGTTTACCCACCATATGCTATGTTTCGAGGGAGAGAAGCCTCTAGTGAAAACTATGGCTCCCGGGTCTACTTTTACCATATTAGAAAAACCTAAATTACATTGCTGCAATTATTTTACTTTTTATTTACTTTTCATTTTAAATATCTATCACTATCAGATTTGATCCTTGCAAGTAACGAGTTCAAGGGGATTGACAACCCTCTTGCCCGCGTTGGGTGCAAGTATTTCCTCTTGTGTGTGCAGGTACTGTTTGACTAGGATTTGCTTGTTTCTCCTATTGGTTCGATAACCATGTACTATCCGCTACTATACTGCTTGACCCTTCCTCTTCGGGGAAAATCCCAACGCAGCTCACAAGTGGCAGATAGAATTTCTAGCGCCATTGCCGGGGAGACGTCATCAAATACCTATAGGTTCCTTCACACAAATTATCATTTACTTATTCTACTTTTTATTTTCCTTTACTTGTTTTATTAGTCTCGTTAAAAAAAATCAAAAATACAAAAATATTTTACTTTGCTTGCTTGCTTGCTTGAATTGTCACTATGTCTCTAGAATACACTATGTTGTGTGACTTCTCGAGTACTAATAATAATGATTTTATTAGTACTCCAATTGCTCCACCTGCCACTAGTGCGGAGTCATATGATATTAATGCTGCATTGCTAAATCTTATTATGAAAGATCAATTTGCTGGAAATCCTAATGAAGATGCTGCATCCCATCTTAATACCTTCGTTGAATTTTGTGATATGAAAAAGAAAAAAGATTTGGATAATGATATTGTTAAATTGAAATTATTTCCTTTCTCACTAAGAGATCGTGCCAAAACTTGGTTTTCATCCTTACCTCGCAATAGTATTGATTCTTGGGATAAATGTAAGGATGCTTTTATTGCTAAGTATTTTCCACCTGCTAAGATTGTTTCTCTTAGAAATCAAATAATGAATTTTAAGCAACTTGAGCAAGAACATGTTGCACAATCTTGGTAGATAATGAAATTGATGTTTAAAAATTGTCCCACTGATGGATTAAGCTTATGGATGATAATACAAAATTTCTATGCGAGACTAAACTTTGTGTCGAGAAATCTTCTAGATTCTGCTGCAGGTGGCACATTTATGGGAATTACATTGGGAGAGGCCACAAAGCTTCTCGATAATATGATGACAAATTATTCTCAATGGCACACCGAACGAGCTCCAACTGGTAAGAAGGTAAACTCTGTCGAATAAATTGCTAGTTTAAGTGATAAAATGGATGCTCTTATGAATATGCTTACTAGCGAAAGTGCTCATGTTGATCCTAATGATGTGCCACTATCTACTTTGATTGATCAAAATAATGATGCCATTGATGTGGAATTTGTTGCTAGAATTAATTTCAATAACAATGCATATAGAGGGTATTTCAATCCTAGATCGTATCCCAGTAATCCCTCTAATAATTATGGTAATTCCTATGGTAATTCATATAATAATAATAATAATAATAATAATAATAATAATAATAGGATACCTACTGAACTTTAGAACAACATTAAATAATTTATTAGTTCTCAAAAGATTTTCAATGCCATGGCAGAAGAAAAACTACATAAAGTTGATGATATGGCTAGAAACATGGATAGAATTGCTGATGATGTGGAAACTCTTAAAATTAAAATTATGCCACATAAAATTGATGCTACTGAAACTTTAAAGTCTATTAAAGTCACCATGAATGAAAGTAAAGAAAGAATCGCAAGGATTAGAGCTAAGCGTGAATTCTTAGAAAAAGCGATTCCACCAGGCTTTTATCATAATCATGATGAGGATATTAAAATGATTGGTGTAACAATTATTGAAACTTTGTTTAGTAATATAAAACTTGATGAAAAAGGGACTGGATATGATTCAACTTTAGCTAGAAGGCGTCCCAATTGTTCGGAGGGTGATGATCTTAATGATAAAAACAATAAAAATGGGTTTGAAGAGGTCAAGACTTTAAATAGTGATGTGCCCACTACTTTGGATTACAAGGACTTTAATTATGATAATTGCTCTATGATTGAATGTATTTCCTTGTTGCAATCCATGATAAACTCACCTAATGCTTACGAACAAAATAAAGCTTTTACTAAACATATCGTAGAAGGAATGATTAAAGCTCATGAAGAAAAGCTAGAATTGGAAGTATCTATACCAAGAAAATTACATGATGAATGGGAACCTACTATTAAAGTAAAAATTAAATATTATGAATGTAATGTTTTGTGTGATCTAGGTGCTAGCGTCTCTGCTATACCAAAATCTTTATGTGACATGCTAGGTCTTACCGATATGGATGAATGTTCCCTTAACTTGCATTTAGCGGATTCAACTATTAAGAAACCATTGGGGTAGAATTAATGATGTTCTTATAATGGCAAATAGAAATTATGTTCCTGTGGATTTTATTGTTCTTGATATTGAATGCAATCCGTCTTTCCCTATAATACTTGGTAGGCCTTTCCTACGAACCATTGGTGCTATTATTGACATGAAAGAAGGAAATATAAGGTTCCAATTTCCAATAAAGAAAGGGATGGAACACTTCCCAAGGAAGAGAATTAAACCACCATATGAATCTATTATGAGAGCTACCTATGGAATTAATTTGAAGGATGAAAATACTTGAAAGAATGCATTATGCCTAGCTAGGGGCATAAAACATTAGCGCTTGTTGGGAGGCAACCCAATATTTATATTTATTGCAATTTTTATTTTCTTGAGTCACATGATTATTTCTATTGTAATGATTGTGTTTTTATCTTTTAATTAGTGTTTGTGCCAAGTAATGCCTTTGGGATGATTTAGATGATAGTATAATTGATGCTGTTTGAAAACAGAAAGTTTTGCGCCCAGTTCTGGAATTTATATTCTGTACTGGAACGTGATAAAATTCTGAAATTTTTACACAACATTGGAATGGAAATGTTTTACGTTGTCCTAATTTTTCAGAATTTTTGGAGTTACATAAGTATGATTTTAATTCAGATCTTTACAGACTGTTCTGTTTTTATTGCATAATGTGCTTGTTTTAATGATGCTATGGATTATATCAGGGGGGTATAAGTCATGGAGAAGTTAGAATATAGTAGGTATTATGCAAGAACAATTATGAATGAGCTTATAAAAGTATCTAAATTTTATGATTTTATTATTATACTAAAGGATCTCACGAGGTATCTGTTGAATTTTGTGTGCTGAAGTTTTCAAGTTTTGGGTGAGATCACGATGGATGAAGGGATAAGGAGCGGCAAGACCCGAGACTTGGGGATGCCCAAGGCACCCAAAGGTAATATTCAAGGAAGACCCAAGTGTCTATGCTTTGGGGATGCCCCGGATGGCATCCACTCTTTCGTCTACAATCTATCGGTATTTTACTTGGAGCTATATTTTTAATCATCAAATGATATGAGTTTTACTTGGAGCGTCTTGTGCCATAGTTTTATTTTGCTTGTTTGCTTTTTAGTTTGCCAAAATCATTATTTGCTGAACACACCTTTTGAGAGAGACACACATTTATCGTGATTTGTTAGAATACTCTATATGCTTCACGTATGTCTTTTGAGCTATGCACTTGCTCTTGTGCTTCACTTATACTTTTAGAGCACGACGGTGGTTATATTTTATAGAAATGATTGCACTCTCATGCTTCACTTAAATATTTTTGAGAGTCTTAAATAGGAAGTGATAATGTGCACGAGTTATGAGATTAGACCAAAAAGGATAGGTATTCGAGAGTGGTATAATAAAAACTTTCATGTAGATCACTAAATATGAAACGTATGTTTTAATTATAATGATGTCGTAATATGAAAGGGTATTAGTTAATAATCATTGGTTAGTAGGAATATCAATATTAAAGCGTGTTATGCACTACTCATTTAAGTGTCCATCATGGCATGGTGGGGAGGTTTGAGCATTTTTATTTCTGATTGAAATCCTTGAGTGTTGTCATAATCGGGGGTGCGCGATGGTTAACTCCTACCAACCTCCTCCCTAGGGGCATGCGAGTAGTAATTTGCTTCGAGGGCTAATAAAACTTTCACAATAAGTTACGAGTTCTTTATGACTAAGGTGAGTTCATGGACAATTACGCACTCTTACCTTTCC
The DNA here is from genome assembly GCA_039707655.1 of Elymus sibiricus. Classification (NCBI taxonomy): domain Eukaryota; kingdom Viridiplantae; phylum Streptophyta; class Magnoliopsida; order Poales; family Poaceae; genus Elymus; species Elymus sibiricus. Next base: position 192,319,392 of record CM077670.1, read on the forward strand.
ACAATTTGCTATCCTCTTCGGTACCGTGCATTGCCCTTTCTCACCTCGAGAGTCGGTGCAAACTTCGCCGGTGCATCCAAATCCCGTGATATGATACGCTCTATCACACATAAGCCTACTTATATTTGTTAGAGTACTATATCTATAGTCATGTAGTCTTTTGTATTTACCCCATTGTATAAGGGGTTTGCTGCATATTACCTATACCTGTACATGTATATATACTGGCCTATGGCCTCTTGGGAATACAAGTTGCATAAATTTCCTAACATGGTATTAGAGCCCTAGGTTTTTTTTGCACGCGCAACTCGTGCTCTTCCGATCCAATTCTTGCATCGGCTGCCGCTGCTACTTTCTCCGGCCGCCTGCTCCTCCCGCTGGTCACTTCCCCCGTCGTCCGCACCCCCGCTGCTACCCACCTCCGCCTGCCGATTGGGTCCTGCCCAAGTAAACACCACTACCAGCCGCCGCTCCTTGTGAAGACTGTTGCTACCCGTGCCGATTTTGCCGCCGCCCGTGATGATTCCATCCTCCGCCCGCTGGTGTGCTGCCCCTGCTGCTGAATCTATCCAAATTGCTGCTGCTGTTCAGGTCACCAGTGTTGTACGATGCAGGCAGCCACACGCGGATCAAGCGCGGCACGACTTCACTTTCGGACTCGACCTCGCCTCCACCCGCGAACCAGCTCCAACTCCTCAATCTCCCGTCCTGAGCCGCCAGGAGCACTCTGCTGTGAGGAGCCTTGAGTCGCCCAGGTCCAGGCTTCTGGATCATGTCCTGGACGCCTTGCTGGTCAAAGCCGATTTCTTCTGCTGCACATGCCTTGGACATCTCCGTGCCTTCCACCCGTCCAACCGATCTCTCATCTTATGGTGCTGGCTCGTTTGTTCTAGTTGCCGCTGTGATCTGCTCTGATCCGGCTGTCTTGCTCGGCTGTTGGGCCTTCGTGAGTAAAAAAAAAGTAAAAAAGAAAGAAAGAGAGAGAAAGATGTTTTCCTCGGGTATGCATGTCCCTTGCTGCCGCTCGCACCTGACGGCGTTTCCTTCATTACTCCCGTCTCACACATGTGCCGTTCCTCGGTGCTTGATGTTCGTTCGCCTGTGACGTCGTCCCCTACAGTGTCTTCCACAGGCTATGTTGGTCGCTCCTCCGTGGATCCTCCTGTGGCCTCCGCACATGGTAATTGTCGCTCTACACCGACTCCTCTCGCAACTCTCATCGGTGAATGTCACTCTTCCCCGACACCTCACGCGACTTACACCGGTTGTGCTGTGCATATGACTCCATCGACTGCACCTCACAATCACTTGGCGCTTGGTGCTTGTCTACATACGGCCTTGTCTCCTCCATCGGCCTTTGCGGATGCTACTGGTCATGTTACACCGTCACATCTAGCGGCTTCCATAGGTGGTGGCGGCCACTCCTCTCCCAGTACTACTGTGTCGACTACTTCAGCTGTATACTTCACTGAGGAGGAGATTGCGGGCCTTCGCACCCTGCTGGTTGACTTCGGCTCTCTATTGCCGGGTGCATCTACATCGGCCTCTTCAGTTGAGCCCCTGACAGAGCAGGAGATTACGCGACTTCGATGCCTACTAGTTGCATATTCTGGTTCTCCATCGTCGGGTTCTGCTGGTTCTGCTACCGACTCTTCTGGCATTGTGAGATCACCTTCTACATAGACAGGTACATCTCCATGGATTCTTGATACTGGAGCATCTTTTCATATGACTCATGATTCATCCACTTTGTCCTCTGCTTGATCTCTCGATTCCCCTGTTCATGTTCTTACTGCTGATGGTACCTCTCTCCCAGTTACTGGCCGACGCATTCTTAGCACTTCATCTTTTCATGTTCCTGATGTTGCTCATGTCCCTCGACTTACCATGCAGCTCATTTTTGGTTGTCAGATTGTTGACTCTGGCTGTAGGGTCATCCTCGACTTTGACTCTTGTTCTGTTCTGGACCATCACACTGGTGCTCTCCTTGGTGCTGGCCCCCGGCGCCGTGACTCTCAGGGTCTCCGGGAGCTTGACTGGCTTCATCTTCCCTCTGCTACCACCGCCGCCAGTCTTTCCGCCTCTGTTGCCTTGTCTACCAGCTCTTTTCAGCAGTGGCATCATCGCGTTGGTCATTTGTGTGGCTCTCGTCTCTCCTCTCTAGTTAGACGTGGCCTTCTTGGATCCGTCTCTGGTGGTGTGTCCTTAGACTGTCAGGGTTGCCGGCTTGGTAAACAGATCCAGTTACCTTATCCTCATAGAGAGACTGTGTCTCAGCGTCCTTTCGACCTTGTTCACTCTAATGTTTGGGGTCCAGCTCCCTTTGCCTCCAAGAGAGGTCATCGCTACTATATTATCTTTATAGATGATTTCTCTCGACACACATGGATATTTTTTATGTCTTCTCATAGTGAGGTCTTATCTATCTATAAGCATTTTGCTGCCATGGTTCACACTCAGTTCTCTACGCCTATTCGTTTGTTCCGTGCCGATTCTGCTGGAGAGTATATCTCCAAGATGTTGCGTGGAGTTCTTGCCGAGCAGGGTACTCTTGCTCAGTTTTCTTGTCCTGGTGCTTATGCTCAGAATGGCGTGGCTGAGCGCAAGCATCGTCACCTTCTTGAGACGGCTCGTGCAATGATGATCGTCGCCTCTCTTCCACCTCACTTTTGGGCTGAGGCTGTCTCCACTTCCACCTATCTCATCAACCTTCAGCCATCCACTGCTCTACAGGGTGGCGTTCCTTTTGAGCGTCTGTTTGATCGTTCACCTGATTACTCAGTGCTTCGTTTGTTTGCTTGTGTTTGCTACATTCTTCTAGCCCCTCGTGAATGCACCAAACTGTCCGCTCAGTCTGTTGAGTGTGTTTTCTTAGGCTATAGTGATGAGCATAAGGGCTATCGTTGTTGGGATCCTATAGGTCATCGGATGCGTATTTCTCGGGATGTGACTTTTGACGAGTCTCGTCCCGTCTACCCGCGTCCATCTTCCTTGACCTTTTTAGTGGAGGATATCTCTTTCCTCACTTTTCCTGACACACCTATCACTCCCGTTAAGCCCTTGTCCATCCGTCCTGCTGCCCCTGCTTCTCCGACTAGTGTAGATCCGACGCCACCATCTCCTATGGTTTCCTCACCTCGCTTGTCACAGGATTCTGCACCTTCATCCCCGGTGACTTCTTCGTCTCCATCCCCTGAGTATTCCTCCTCATATTCTTCCATCTTTTCCTTAGTATTATACTCGTCATCCGCATAATGTGGATGCGTCTACTGATGTGTCATCCTCCTCGTCTCAGCCTACTTATGGCTTGCGTCCTCGTCCACTTCCGCCTGTTGATCGCCTTGGTTTTCCAACCGCTGGCACTGCTATTCTTGAGCGGACTTCTTATCATGAAGCTGTTGTTCATCCCGAATGGTAGTTTCCGATGGCAGAGGAGCATGCTGCTCTTGAGCGCACCGGTACGTGGGATCTTGTTTCTCTTCCACCCCATGTCCATCCCATCACTTGTAAGTGGGTCTACATGGTTAAGACTTGCTCCAATGGTTCTCTTGAGTGTTACAAAGCTCGTCTTGTGGCTCGTGACTTGCAGCAGGAGCATGGTCGTGATTACGATGAGACTTTTGCTCATGTGTCCCATATGACCACTATTCGTACACTTCTTGCTATGGCCTCTATTCACCACTGGTTTGTATCTCAGCTTGATGTTAAGAATGCCTTTCTTAATGGTGAGCTACGTGAGTAGGTGTACATGCAGCCCCCACCTGGGTATTCTGTTCCTGATGGCATGGTCTGTCATCTTCATCGCTCTCTCTATGGCCTTAAGCAAGCCCCTCGCGCCTGGTTTGAGTGTTTTGCCTCTGTGGTGACTGCCACTAGTTTTTCAGCGAGTGCTCATGACCTAGCGTTGTTTGTCCACCTTTCAGCTCGTGGTCGGACTCTTATTCTTCTCTATGTCGATGACATGATCATCACTGGCGACGACCCCGAGTATATTGCCTTTGTGAAGGCCCGTCCGAGTGAGCAGTTTCTTATGTCTAATATTGGCCCTCTTCGCTACTTTCTTGGGATCAAAGTCTCTTCTACCTCTGATGGCTTTTTTATTTCCCAGGAAAAGTATATCCTGGATCATCTTGCTCGTGCTGCTCTTACTAATGAGCGCATTGTTGAGACTCCCATGGAGCTCAATGTTCACCTCCGTGATACTGATGGTGACCCCTTGTCTGATCGGACGCATTATCGTCATCTTGTTGGGAGTCTTGTCTATCTAGCTGTCACTCATCCGGATATCTCTTATCCGGTCCATATTCTGAGTCAGTTTGTTTTTGCTCCCACTTTGGTTCACTATAGTCACCTCCTTCGTGTTCTTCGATATCTTCGAGGCACGATCTCTCATCGTCTATTCTTTCCTCGCTCCAGTTCTTTACAGCTTCAAGCCTATTTAGATGCTACATGGGCTAGTGATCCCTCAGATCGTCGTTCACTTTCTGCTTATTGTGTTTTTCTTGTTGGTTCTCTCATTGCCAGGAAGACGAAGAAACAGACTGCAGTTTCCAGTTCGAGTGCAGAGGCTAAGTTGCGAGCTATGGCTCTTTTGACGGCAGAGGTGACTTGGTTATAGTGGCAACTTCAGGACTTTGGTGTTTCTGTCACTACACCTACTCCGCTATTGTCTGACAGTACATGTGCTATTAGCATTGCGTGCGACCCTGTGAAGCATGAGCTCACCAAGCATATTGGTGTTGATGCTTTTTATGTGCGCGCTGGTGTGCAGGATCAAGTTATTGCTCTTCAGTATGTGCCTTCCGAGTTACAGTTGGCGGATTTCTTTACGAAAGCCCAGACTAGAGCACAGCATGGCTTCTATCTCTCCAAACTCAGTGTTGTTCATCCACCATAAGTTTGGAGAGGCCCATTTGAGGAAGCCCATCATAGGAGAAGTCAAAAAGGAAGAATATCTATAGCCATGTAACTTTTGTATTTACCCCATTGTATAAGGGGTTTCCTGTATATTACCTACACCTGTACATGTATATATACTGGCCAATGGCCTCATGGGAATACAAGTTGCATATTTTCTAACAATGTCTTCCTCAAAACAATCACCATACCTACCTATCATGGCATTTCCATAGCCATTCCGAGATATATTGCCATGCAACTTCCACCGTTCCATCTTATCACATGTGTGTTTATCATCATATTGCTTTGCCTGATCATATAGAGATGACATGATATTTGTGGCAAAGCCACCATTCATCATTGCTATACATATTGCGCTAGATCATTGCACATCCTGGTACGCTGCCAGAGGCATTCATATCGAGTCAACTTGTATCAGTTTATCGAGTTGTAAGTAAAAAAAAGTGTGATGATCATCATTATTAGAGCATTGTCCCAGTAAGGAATAGAATGATGGAGACTAATGAGTCCTCCAAAATGTGGGATGAGGTCCATGAGATTGTTCTTAAAAAATGAAAGATGAGAGAAAAAGAGAGAATGGGCAATGCTACTATCCTTTTACCACACTTGTGCCTCAGATCAACACCATGTTCTTCATATAGAGAGTCTCCTGAGATATCACTTTCATATACCAGTGGGAATTTTTTGATTATAGAACTTGGCTTGTATATTCCGATGATGGGCTTCCTCAAATGCATGAGGTCTTCATGAGCAAGCAAATTGGATGCACGCCCACTTAGTTTCCATTGAGCTTTCATACACTTATATCTCTTAGTGCATCCGTTGCATGGCAATCCCTACTCCTCGCATTGATATCGATTGATGGGCCTCTCCATTGCCTATTGATCCGCCGAGTTGATGCGATCCTTTCATCCTTTTTGACTTCTCCTATATATCTCTACCACCACATTCTATTCCACCTATAGTGCTAATGTCCATGGCTCACGCTCATGTATTGAGTGGAGTTAAAAATGCTGAAGTGCGTTAAAAAGTATGATCCAATTGCCTGGTTTGACACCGGGGTGTTCATGATTTATATTTATGCGGTGAAGGCGGAGTCATGCCATACTTACATAATTCAATGAGTAGGGATAACATTCATTGAGCATCGTATATTTTGAAAACTTAATGATTATGTTCTTGTATTCATGGATATTATTATGCTGATATCAATTACTTCATCATTTCTCAATATTTATACCATAAGAGAGATTACATGATAAACATGCTAGGTAGCATTCAACATCAAAAATTCTGTTTTTATCATTTACCTACTCGATGACGAGCAGGCATTAAGCTTGGGGATGCTGATACGTCTCCAACGTATCTAGAATTTTGATTGTTTCATGCTATTATGTTATCAATCTTGGATACTTTATATGCTTTATAAGCAATTTTATATCATTTTTGGGAACTAACCTATTAACTTAGTGCCCAGTGCCAGTTGCTGTTTTTAGCTTGTTTTTGACTTTTCAGAAAATCAGTACCAAACGAAGTCCAAACATGATAAAACTTTACGATGATTTTTTCTGGACCAGAAGGGACCCTGGAACGTTCTGGAGGAGGCTAGAAGCCCTACGGAAGAGCCACGAGCTCACCTGGTGCGCCCCTGGGGGGCGCGCCACCTAAGCACGTGGGTCTCACGCAGCTTCGTTTGACCTAATTCCACTTCTATAAATTCCCATAAATCCCAAAACCAGCAAATCACCACCCGAAATAACTTTTCTGCCGCCACAAGCTTCTGTTCTTCCGTGATCCCATCCGGAGGCCCTTTCCGGTGATCTGCTAGAGGGGGTATCGATCACGGAGGGCTTCTACATCAACCTTGCTGCCCTTCGGATGATGTGTGAGTAGTTTACCACAAACCTACGTGTCCATAACTAGTACTAAGTGTCATGGAGAACGATGATCTATGGGATCAAAACGATCCCTTTGCGGTTTGGCTACGGGAGTCGACGTGCACAAAGAGCATGATCGGTAGATGCAAGAACACACAGCAATTTATCCAGGTTCGGGCCGCCTTGAGGCGTAAAACCATACTCCTGCTTTGGTGGTTTGATTGTGTTTCAACTCAATGTACAATGGAGCGCGACTTTTCCGGCAAGGTGCGTGGGAAGTGCAGCTACTACGCGTAGTTGGGCTAAGGGTCGACCCGTCTACTAGTAGCCATGGGCCTCCTTTTATAGGCCAAGGGGTTACCACAGTGGCTAAGATGGTAATTACAGGGTATGAACAGTGATTGCACTGTAAGCATGCCTATCTCTAACGGGGTAGGACAAAAGCATTAAATGCATCGTTAGGTGCTACGTTGCGGAGGCGAGGTTCGGCAAAAGGGTTCTGTACCACCTGTCCAGCCGCCCTTCTGTTATCTCGACACGACCCAGGGACGGGTGTCATTAAAGCTAATCCTTAGGTGGCATGCTGACACGTATCCTGACCAGCTGTGCCTGGCTGCCTGCCCTCTCGACACCTATCAATACGTGCTTATCTAGTTGTTGATGAGGTGGAGCGGTAATGAGACAGAAAGAGCCTGCTGGCACGGAGCTTGTCGGGCCTTCGCTTGCCGGCAAGTAGCTTGCCGGGTCTTCGCTTGCCGGCAACCAGAGTCTTGGTCTTCAGTACTAAACTAGTACTTCTCAATGACCCACCTGGAAGTCTTCTTCATGGTCTTGTCAAACTAGTCTTGAGTCTTGATGGAAGCAGTCCTCCGGCAAGGCCTTCCTGCCAAGGAGGCTGCAACTGTCCATGCATAAGTCAGGGTATGATGACACCCATTTTTTCATACACCAACAGGAGCCCCTAGGCCTGGGCCACACGCGCATGCGAGGCGTCGTTGGGCTAGGCCCAAACAGATGCACAGACACACATGGCGCAGAATCGCTGTTGCAATCTTCGTTTTCACTGTTTGCCCACGACGCGCGTTGAATGCGGGACGTGGGAGAGGTGGAACGAAACGGCGACTGGGGTAGTGCGCTTGTAAAAGTGCATCGACGTTGGCAGTAAAGAGTCAGCCCCTCGCGCCTTCCCCATAAAAAGGTACTCGCGAAGGGGCGCTGCTCATCTACTACCCTTCTTCCCCAATCTAGCAGCCGCTTCTATCCCCAATCTCGCGCAAGAACAGAGTGCGCCGCCTGTGCATAGCCCCGCTCATCCACCATTAAGCTCCCCCTTCCCAGAGCTCGCCATGGCGCCGAAGAGAGCCGCGAAGCCCGTCGATTCAGCGGCAGAGGAGAAGAAGGCCGCTAAGGCAGCACGGCGGCGAGTTAACGCCGTCTTTCCGCCGGCGCTCATAGAGGACGACCTGACGAAGAAGTACTCGTACGTGTACGTGAGGAAGACGAACACGAGGAAACAGAGGTGCTCCCAGGATCCCTTCCTCTTGCGGACGATCAATACCACTTCTTCGCCAGGTATTTCTATTGCGGACTGTGCCCGCCTTTTTTTGATTTCTGGGTAGAGGTGATGAACACCTTCGGGTTTAGATTGTTAGATTTCATGCCCAATGCGTTTACCTGCTTGTCGGTCTTCGCCTACTTGTGTGAGATATTTGTGGGAATAGCCCCGAATGTTGCTCTGTTCCGGCACTTCTTCATTCCCCGGGTCGAGCACGACGCGCTTTCCGGTAGTGTTACTTGGATTCCAATGGGAAATCTGAAGAAGCACTACTTGGACAGCAAGTTGCACATCAAGTGGAACGAGTGGAGGGCCGATTGGTGTTGGATCAAACAGCGTGACTTCCCGGCCTTCTGTCATCTTAGAACCGAGAAGATAGAAAAAGCCGCCAACTGGAGCAACGTTGACCCCAACGACGCCAAGCTTGGAGTGGCCCTGTACCGAATCATTGCCCTCAAGGATGCTGGCTTGACGATCGAGATGGTGGGAGCGGATTTCACTCGCCGCCGGATCGCCCCGCTGCAGCATAGAGGAGGCCGGAAAGTGTGGGATTACAAGAATCCTGCTGACACAATGCGTCTGCATCCAGGCCTCAATCACAACTTGACGGTAATTGATCATTACTGGCTCATTTGCCAGCTCTTCAACAGGGGCTGCAACTTCCGCCTGCCGACAAAGGTGATCCCACTTTGCAACAATACCGCCAAGGCTTCCATCCTAGCAATGATGCCAGACTGTGACGCCAAGATGGTTCTGAGCACTTGGAAAGTGCCCAGCAAGAAGGAAGTGGAAGACTGGCTTGCCGGCTTGAAAGAGGAGGCCATCCGGGTCGAGGATGACATGGTTCACCCGACAAAGGATGATGAACAGCAGTTCCTCATCGCTAGAGCTAAGGAGCTCAAGAAGGGAGCTCGTTCCCGAGCAGCTATGGGTTCCGGCAGTGGGGAACGCATCGAAAGCCCAGCCGAAGAGTAGGCCACGGCTCCGGGAACTAGCGGAGGAGACCGCACTCAAGAACATGCCGAAGAGCATGTTGGCGAGGAGGACCAAGCCAAGGAATCTGAGGAAGAAGAGGAGCAGCCCGAGGAATCTTTAGAGGAAGAGGAAGAGGAGGAAGTGCCTCGCCCTGCTCCTGCCAAAGTAAAGACCGCCATCGCCAAGAAGCCCACCAAGAAGAAGGCAGCGCACACCGAGCCGGCAAATAAGGAGCTTGTCGGCGTCAAGGCAGCGGCTGCAGCTTCCCGGGCTCAACCTTCCAGGCGCTAGCATCCTCGCAGAGCCGCTTCCCGGCAACCAGCTTCACCAACTGTAGAGGGCGAGGGCGCGTCACAGCCCCTGGCTCCGTGAAGAGCCAAGCGGGCTAGGAAGACGCCGCCACCACCTACACCCTCCGGCGCGGATGACACGGTGCACTGGGACCTGTCTGTCCTTAGTGATCGTGAAGAGGAGGAAGAGCAAGTCTATCTTCTTCATCCATCATTCTTACGATTATCTTATTGTTGTTGAACTAATCATTTCGACTGTTCTGATCTTGCAGGGATGAGGCGCTCTTGGTGGAAAGGCAGAGGAAGAAGCCCAGGACTGCCGAAGAGGGCGAGACGGCAACAGGCACAGACCAAAGCGTCACCTCATCTGAGGTTGCCGGCTCGAGCCCCTTGCATGAGGCTCATGTCCAATTCCCGCTAGCGAGCACCGTCATCGAGTCTTCTGCAATGGAGACCGACAAGGAGTCGGGAAGCGGCCAGCCAGAGGGAGGGCGCCAAAGAACGGAGCCCTTGACGGAGCCCTCAACCTCTGAACCGTCGCCAAGGGCTTCACCGGCAAGGAGCAGCCCTCCCCCAGAGAAGCACCAAGAAGAGCTCACCCGCATCGAGGCCCCTCCGGCAACTAACATTGCCGGAGACCGAGCGACGGCAACCGAGGTTGCCGGAGGAAGAACGACATCCCCTCCACATGCTCACAAAGGTAAGTTCCTTTCCAGATGTAATCTTATCCTAGTCAATCCTTCTTTTTTGTTTTCTTGAACTTATCCTGAAATTTTGATTTCATCTTGCTCTTCGCTTCTTTCCTGTCTTCTAGTACCAACCTCTTCGGAAGAGGGAGAAGTCTCTGTGGAGGAGATTGCGAAGAGCGCCGCTGATGAGGCCGCCAAGATATCGGCCAAAGAGGCCACAGCGGCCGCCGCTGAGGAGGCTAGGAAAACTCCCGAAGAGCCTGACAAACCCTCCGGCAGCACATCTGAGCCTGTCATAAGAGACGCCGAGAAGGGAGAAGCCGGCATCGACAAGCCAAGCATTGACATCCATCTCAGCACACCTGAGACGCAAGCTATGACGGGTCACTTGGAACCTATCCATCAGCAGCATGAATCCGGAGCCCCCAGCTCATCTGGTGCCGGGGAACCTACTTTTGACGACGCAATCACAGAAATCTTGGCGTCTTTCTCCAGAAGCATCACGGTACTAGACAGCTCCGACGACAGCGCTGAAGATCTTGCCTTCTTGGAGACGATGGCCGCTGGCTTCAAGGATGTGCAAGATCATTACGGCAAGCGCTGGTAGAAGCTCCACGCGCAGTAACAAGCCGTGGAGCTGGCTGAACAGAAGCTAAAGGAGAAGGCGGAAGAGATCCGCTAGTGGTACAATGAGGTGTCCCACGGCATCAGGAGGTAGGATGAAAGGCTCACCGTTGCTAAGGAGAAAGCAGCGGCCTTGGACGGTAGGTTGGTAGCACGAAATGCAACTCGTCACCAAAGAGAAGGACCTTGCCGCCCAAGAAGAAGCATTTGCCGCCAAGCTCTGCGGCAAGGATGAGGAAATCCAGACCCTGCTCGAGCAGCGAACTAGTGAGCTAGAGGAGAACCACAAGAAGGCCATCGAGACTCAAGCTCAGGTTCATGCTGACAAGCTTCTGGAGGCCGTCAAGGCTGCAGAAACTGCCGAGGTCACCAAGGTGGAGTCGGAATCCAAGGTGGCAAAGCTTGAAGAAGACCTTGCCGGTAACAAGAAGGAACTCTTGACTCTCCAAGAGTCAGCGTAAAAGGCAGCTCACAGTTTGGGTGAGCTGCAGACGCAGCTGTCTGCCAAGAGTCAAGAACTCAGCCAAGCTGCCATTGCCCAGGAGGATCTGAAACTGAAGCTGTCCACTTTGGAAGAGCACCTCGATGGCGCCCAGGCCAGGGAGAAAATCCTGTCCATAGACCTTGAGAAGGAGAAAACTGCGTATGCTGATGCCGTCAATTCCTTTAATGTGCTGAAGGGCAACTTGCAGCTGTGGACCAACCGCCTTGTAGAAGCCGCAGAACAGATCAGCGACCAGCTTGTCGTCATAGGCTTGACGGAATACAGCTACTCTCCCAATGACCAAGAAGCATCAAGCGCCAGCTTGACTCTCTTCTTCGAGGGCCTTGTCGAGGCATTGGAGAAGCATCACTGTCGGTGTACTAAAGCATGGGTGCCCTCGTACCCAGACATGTGCACATGCAATTGTAGCCTTCCTGATGGCAAGGGCTTGCTGGAGGGTTGCTGTGACTCAAGACTCAATAAACAAGAACATGAAGAAGACCTCCAGGTTGGTCATCGAGAAGTACTATTCTAGTACTGAAGATCAAGATTTCCCTTGCTGGCAAGCTTCGTGCCGGCAAAGTGAAGACCAAGACTCTGGTTGCCGGCAAGCTCATTGCCGGCAGGCTTGTTTTGTCCCATTACCGCTCCACCTCATCACCAGCTAGATAAGCACGGATGATAGTGAAAGCGCAGGTTTACTCCCAGAGGGGGGGTGAATGGGAGATTTTTAGAAATTCGTCAAACTCCGAAGATTTTGACGAAAATTAGAGTGACGAAATAGAAACAGAGGCAAAACTAGATCGACACAGATACAAGTAGCATGCATATGAAATACATACAAGTGAAGAACATGGGATCATATAGGCAGACATGCATGAGGAAGATGAACTGAAGAAATGAAAAACAATATGGTGAAAGTCTTCAGTTCAAATTCTTCAGAAAAGTAAAGCACAAGTTCTTCAGCAGCGGAATAGCATAAAGGTAAATGGTGAGGAATTTGAAACCTGCTGGGCTCGATGAAGACACAGCGATTTGGTAGACCAGTTCCAGTTGCTGTATCAACTGTACATCTGGTTGAGGCGGCTGAGTCTTACCTCGGAGGACACTTAGTCCTCACCGTATTCCTCTTGAGCTAAGGTCACTTAGACCTCGCCCAATCACTCGTGGTAAGTCTTCAAGGTAGACTTCCAAAACCTTCACTGACTTGTTCACCGGCACGCCACAATTACTCTTGGGTGCTCAGAACATGACGCCTAACTGTCTGGAAGAATGACAGTCTTCAAAGGTAACAAGCATCGGATCACACAGATCAACTTCTTTAGTGATGCTCAATCACTTTGGCTCTGGTTGGATTTTTCCTCACTTGGGTTCTCACAAAGTCGTCAGAGGAAGGGTTGCTCTCAAATGACAAGTGTCAATCTCTCTCTAGAGCAGCAAACCAACTAGTGGTTGTGGGGGCGTCTATTTATAGCCAGGGGAAACCCGACATGAATTGTCATAAATGCCCTTCTCAGACATGACCGTTGTCAGGATAAGAATCCACTCGACAGCTAGCACGCGACGCAGCAACGGTCGGAAAATTGAACTCTCAATTTCGTCGGGGCACTCAATTTCCTCACGATAGGTAGATCGCACTAGCGAAATCCTAACTCCTCAGCCTGACCTAATTCATCAACGACCAGATGAACTGCGTCACTGTCGCTAGCAAATTCATCAGCTATTCCGGAGATTTCCAAAGGCTTCACTCGAAGCGGCTGTAATGTGTATAGGTTTGAGCATCGCTTTGAAGTATGATAAATGTTTCACCTTGACCCCCTTTAACAGTACGGTTTTTCCTATGACTCAAATAAGAAGAAAAGAAACTATGAAAACAAAGTCTTCAAGCTTCAAAGTCTTCACATCAATTTCTTCACAGGCCACACCAAATTCTTGAGATGAAGAAATACATTTTTAGGGGTCGACTTCCGTGGTTAAACCAAGTCTTGAGGGACTATTTTCACCTGTGTACACTCACAAACACATTAGTCCCTTAACCTATTTTTCTTCAATACTCCAAAACCACTAAGGGGGCACTTGATGCACTTACAGATAGGTGTCGAGCGGGCAGGCAGTCAACATAGCTGGCCAAGGCACGTGTCAGCATGCCACGCAAGGATTAATTTTAATGACACCCGTCCCTGGGACGTGTCAAGATAACAAGAGGGCGCCAGGATCGGTGGTACAGATCTTTTACCCAAAGCCTCGCCTCCCCGACGTAGCACCTAATGGTGCATTTAATGCGCTTGTCCTACCCCGACAGGAGATAGACGTGGTGACGGTGCAAGTCACTATTCATACCCCTTGGCCTATAAAAGGAGGCCCACAGCTACACTTAGAATGGTCGACTCTTAGCTCAATTACACGCTGTAGCTGCACATCCCGCACACCTTGCCAGCAAGCTGCGCTCTTTGTAACCTTGAGCTCATACACAATCAAACCACAAGAAAAGGAGTAGGGTTTTACGCTCTATGCGGCCGAAACCTAGATAAATCGTTGCTCGTTATCACATCTATTAGCCCTGCTCTTTGTAGTACAATGATCCCACAGTCGAACCGCAAAGGGATCCTCCCGATCCCATAGATCGTCGTTTTCCCATGACTTCTTTGGCGCGCCAGGTAGGGGGTCATGTGTTACGAATCCGTGTTTGTAGAGGGATCTTCAGCTCCATCACCTTCGTCGATGGCACCGAAGCAGAAGACCGGAGCCACGACGGCTCCCACAACCTCCAAGCGGCCTTCCCAGGCGTCCGCAGGTGGCGCAGCCGGCGCGGGCGCTACGGCTGGGACGGCCAGTGCAGGAGGCGCCGGCGGTGCGGGTGTCCAGCATCCCCACCATTCTGGTGATCGTAGTCAGCACACCGGAGATGGCGCACACGGCCAACTCCAACAACATTCAAGTGAGCACAATCATCGCAGTAATACAATTCAGACCGGTGCAAGCCAGGATCCCACCGCCGCGACGTCCAAGGATGGAGTGGCGACGTCCAACAATGCTGTGGCGGGATGTGTGCCACGGCCATCGCAAGATGGGCGCACCGCGCTTCCCCGTGGTGCTGGTGGTCCTGGACGGCGTCAAGCCGGCCCTGAGCATCGTCCTCACAATGTTCAGGCTCCACCACCACCATGCCAACCCATTGGTGAGCATGTGCCGCGGCAGCAGGTACGCGACGAGCTTCCTCCTGGCCCTACCAGGAGTCGAACGTCGTCTCGTTCTGTGTTTCCCGCCATGCCAACCACGGCGGCAGAAGCCATGGCGCAAGTTTAAATGCTTTTGAACTTCCCACCGACTCCAGAGAAGATGGAAGAATGGATGGCCACCATCCAGAGTCTCATCAGTTTTGCCGATCCCGGCAAGACACATGATGTGGGCCCCTCTAGACGACCATCCACAGTACCGGCAGGACCATCTGGCTGCCGTGCTGGAGACTGTGCGCCAACGGTGTAGTCGCCTCCGCATTAACAACCACAGCGACGGCAATCTCGCCGGTGGGGTGACCAGGACATCATGTCCATGGCATCGTCGGATCCGCGGGGCTGCCAAGACCAGCGCCAGGTGCTCCACGAACGGCGCGACGAAGACGTCCGTACAAAGATCGAGCGGCGCCGGGAGGCATGCCGTCTGTCAGACGACCGTGCCGGGCCGGCAGCATACGTGCCAGTGCCAGGGTACCCTGGGTGCTTACCTTACGAGGTGGGCTGCCCACCGTTTACTCGTGAGCTGCGGCTGGTTTGCTGGCCGTCCACCCGTCCTTTCAAGCCAGAGCTGCCCGATAGATACAACGGCATGCTCAGTCCAGCAGAGTTCCTTGGCACCTACACCATCGCGGTGCAGGCTGCCGGGGGGCGCGATGACATGCTTTTGGCCAACTACTTTCCATTGGCGCTCAAGCCCAACGTCAGATCATGGTTGATGAACTTGCCAGAGGGCTCCATTTCTTTCTGGTCGGATCTATGCCATCAATTCGTGGGTGCCTACCAGGGTGGCCACAAGCTCCCTGGTCAGGAGAGCGATTTGCATGTGATCCCCCAGAGAGATGGCGAGCCCCTCCGCAAGTATATATAGAGGTTCAGCCGTGTGCACCACAACATCCCTGATGTTCATCCTGCAGCTATTTGCATCGCATTCCACACGAATGTGCGCAACCACAGAATGCGGTCTGAGATGAATATCGTAAAGGTTAGTACCATCAACGAGCTATACGCCTTGGTGGACAAGTGTGCATATGCTGAGGAAGGGAGGCGACTCCCAGGGGAAGATGCTGGCGCTGAAGTCGACTCCGTGGGCGACGACGCAGATGACACATCGACCCCACAGAAGAAGAGCCAGAAGCGCAACAGGAAGCGCAAATGCAAGTTAGTGATGGTAGTTGAGAGCCCCAGTGACACCAACGCCGCCAAGAATTCCAAGGCAGAGGGCCCCTGCAAGGAAGTTCCGGATGCACCGACTGCCGGGAAGCTGCGGCAGGCGACAAGGGCGCCAAGACCGGTGGGCCGTAATGCAAGATCCACCGTACCAAGGGCCACGATCTCCAGGAGTGCCGGCAAGTGGAGCAACTTGCTGAGAAGCAGAAGCAAGAGTACGAGAAGCGCGACAAAGAGAAGGGCTAGGATGGTGCCGGTGGACCTGGCAAGCAGAACCGTGGTTGCTGAGGGGTCCGCCACGGCAAGGCCAAGCAGCCAATAGAGAAGGCGGCTCAAGGCCCGAATGATGATGATGAGGACGAGGATGGGTCCGAGAATGAGTTCCAGAACACAGTGGAGGCCATGTGTGTTGACAGAGGCGCATCTTTCCACTCCTCGCACCGGCAACTGAAGCAGTGGGTCCATGAGGTGAATGCCACGGAGCCCATGGTGGGAGCACATAAGCCACTCAAGTGGTCACACACGCCCATCGTCTTTGACGCCGAGGATCACCCTGATCGCACCACTGCGGACGGGTGTTTTGCCGTTGTTGGTTTCGCCAACAATCCACAACCTCAAGGTGACGAAGATGTTGGTTGACGGTGGGTCCAACTTGAACTTGATCTCTCCCGACATGATCAAGAGGCTGCAGATCCCCGACAATGACCTTGAGGAGACCGGCACATTCCAAGGGATCAGTCCAGGGAGGAACAAGCCGAAGGGCCAGATCATGCTACCGGTCACATTCGGCAGCGACCTAAACTAACGGACGGAGAAGATTGTCTTCAACGTCGTCAAGATGCCGCTGCCGTACAACAGAATTCTGGGCCATCCGGCGCTGGCCAAGTTCATGGCCGCATCGCACTTCGCCTACAACGTCATCAAGATACCGGGACCGATGGGCGTTCTCACCATCAGATCCAACTAGAAGGACGCGATCATCTACGCCGACAAGCACTACCGGGAGGCAGTGGTAGCACTTGCCGTCAAGGCACCTGCTCCTGCCGTCAAAGCTCTCGGGGGAGAAAAGAAGAAGAAGAAGTCTGGCAAGACCCCTGATACGGACTCCGGGAAGCGCACTTTAGAGTGCAGCAAGCCTGTTGAGGACATACAAGAGAGCTCTACCGGCAAGAGCAAGAAAGCCAAGGCCTCTGCGCCGGCGACCAAACAAGTTTCTGCAAGAGAGGATGGGACGAGTGGCACTTTTTCTGTAAGTGCCACTCTCAATGACAAATAGGAAAGTGAGCTCGTTGCCTTCCTATGGGCGAATGTCGACGTGTTTTCTTGGCAAGCATCTGACATCCCCGGTGTTCCTAGGGAGGTAATTGAGCACCACCTTGTTGTCTGCCCTCATGCAAGACCCATCAAGCAGAAGGTCAGGAAGCAAGCCTTGGAGCGGCAAGAGTTCATTGCCGAGGAAATCAAGAAGTTGGAAGCAGCAGGCCTAGTCAGAGGAGTGCTACACCCTATGTGGTTAGCCAATCCGGTCATAGTGCGCAAGGCGAATGCAAAGTGGAGGCTTTGTATAGACTTCACTGATATAAATAAAGCATTTCCAAAGGACCCTTTCCCTTTGTCACGCATCGACCAGATTGTAGACTCCACTGCCGGCTGTGAGTTACTCTCTTTCCTTGACGCCTATTTTGGTTATCATCAGATCTTTATGGCCATGGAATATGAGGAGAAAACCGCATTCATCACTCCATGTGGCACATACTGCTTTTTGCGTATGCCTTTCGGATTGAAGAGTGCTGGGGCAACATTTGCCAGAGCAGTTCAGATTGGTTTTGAGCCACAGCTGCACAGAAATGTGGAAGCCTACATGGATGATATTGTGGTCAAGACCAGTGACAAGTCAACACTGATCCAAGATTTGGAAGAGACATTTGCAAACTTGCGCAAGCTCAACTTGAAGCCCAACCCCGAGAAGTGTGTGTTCGGTGTTCCGTCCGGCAAGCTTCTTGGGTTCTTTGTATCTCAGAGAGGGATTGAAGCCAACCCCGACAAGATCAAGGCAATTGAGCAGATTGAAGCACCAAGACACGTCAAGGACGTCAGGCGTCTTGCCAGTTGCATTGCCGCCATTAGCAGGTTCATCTCCAAATCAGCAGAGCGCGCCTTGCTATTTTTCAAGATATTGAAAAAGGTAGGTCCAGTGAACTGGACTCCGGAAGTGAAGGCCATGCTCCAAGATTTGAAGGAGTACCTATCCTCTCCGCCAGTCTTAGTTGCGCCTAGGCCGCAAGAGACATTGCTGCTATACTTAGCGGCGATGAATCAGGTGGTTATTGCTGCACTCATGGCTAAAAGAGAGGCAGATGAAGAGGAGGTAGCAGCCACGGAGCCACGACCCAACGAGCCAGAATCTTTTCCGGCAAGGTCAGGTGCCGACAAGCCAGAGATTGTGCAAGCCAGCAAGCCGGATCAGCAAGTTGTGAAGAAGAAGATGGTGCAGCGCCCTGTCTACTTTGTCAGTTCCCTCCTGCAAGGGGCTAGGTCGAGGTATTCTGGTGTGCAGAAGTTGCTCTTTGGCCTTCTCATGGCCTCAAGGAAGAGCACCACTATTTTCAAGCACACCCAGTCACCGTCATCACTTGCTTTCCTTTGCAACAGATTTTGAGAAATCCAGAAGCAACCGGCAGGATTGTGGAGTGGGCATTGGAGTTGTCAAGCTTTGATTTGAAGTTTGAGAGTACCTCAACAATTCAGAGCAGATCCTTGGCGGAATTCATTGCAGAATGGACCCCAATGCCAGACGAAGAAATCCCAGAGACCTCTCTCCCCAGTAAGGAAACTGTTGACGATAGGATCATGTACTTTGACGGTGCTTTCACGCTGAAAGGCGCCGGTGCCGGCGTGCTGCTTATAGCACCCACCGGAGAGCACCTCAAGTATGTGCTTCAGATGCACTTTCCCAGGGAGGAGGCCACCAACAACACTGCTGAGTACGAGGGATTGCTTGCCGGCCTGCGCATTGCAATCGACCTTGGTATTCAAAAGTTGATTATCAGAGGCAACTCCCAGCTTGTGGTGAGGCAGGTCAACAAGGATTGCCAAAGCCCTTTGATGGAGACCTATGTTGATGAAGTGAGGAAGTTGGAAGAGCACTTTGATGGTCTGCAAGCAGAGCACGTTCCCCGTGCCCATAATTGGATTGCCGACGACCTGTCAAAGCTTGTCACCCAAAAGACGCCTGTGGAACCAGGAACTTTTGTTCTCCATCTGACTCAGCCATCCGTTACAGCATCAAGGCTGGCGAAGAAAAGAAAGCAAGATGTTGGTGGTTACTTTCCGGCAGAGCTGCCAGCAGCCGCCAAGAAAGTGGTTACCACCAACAAGATACCTTTGTCCGGTGAGCCGCAGCTTCCGGCAAGCCAGATTCTTGCCGTCGAAGCAAGCGCTCCCGCAGAGGAAAAAGTGCCTTTAGTCCTTGTCGTCGAGCCATAGGCTCCGGCATGGGCACAGCCAATTGTCCATTATCTTCAGATAGAAGATCTTCTCGATGAACAAGAGGACACAGAAAGAGTAGCCCATCAATCAAGGATGCACAAGTTTGTTGACAACATTTTGTACAAGAGAAGACCAAATGGGGTGAAATTGAAGTGCATCTGCCAGGAAGATGGACAGAGGCTATTGCAAGAGATGCATGAAGGGATGTGTGGCTCTCACATTGGGTCGCGCACGCTTGTCGGCAAGGCATTTCGTCAAGGATTCTACTGGTCGACAGCCCTTCAAGACCCCTTGGCAGTGGTCATCAGATGCGAAGCATGCCACTTCCACTCCAAGGACATCCACCAGCCAGCTCAAGCCCTCCAAACCATCCCTCTCTCCAGGCCTTTCTCAGTTTGGGGGCTCGACATCATCGGCCCCTTCCTCCGTGCTACTGGGGGCTTTGAATTCTTGTATGTTGCAATCGACAAGTTTACAAAGTGGCCTGAGGTGGAGGCAGTGACGAAGGTGATGGCACAGTCAGCCATCAAGTTCCTCAAAGGATTGGTTGCTCGTTTTGGTGTCCCCAACAGGATCATCACCGACAACGGCACCCAATTCACGAGCCGCGCCTTCATAGCATATTGCCAAGAACATGGAAATAAGATTTGCTACGCATCTGTTGCTCACCCAAGGAGCAATGGACAAGTAGAGAGGGCAAATGTAGAAGTATTGCATGGTCTCAAGACCAGAACTTTCGACAGGCTGCACAAGTGTGGAAGGCGCTGGGTGGAAGAGTTGCCGGTGGTTCTTTGGTCAATCAGAACGACACCAAGTCGAGCCACTGGCCAGACACCCTTCTCCCTTGTTTATGGTGCAGAAGCGGTGCTCCCCACAGAACTCAGATACGGGTCACCTCGAGTCTTGTCCTTCGATGAGGAGGATCAAGATGAGCCGCGGCAAGATGATGCCATGCTCCTTGAGGAAGATCATTTTCGGGCCGCTGTCCGTGCTGCACGGTATCAGCAAGCTTTGCGCCGCTACCATAGCCGCAAAGTGAACAACCCTCTTGCCCGTGTTGGGTGCAAGTATTTGCTCTTGTGTGTGCTGGTACTATTTGACTAGGATTTGCTTGGTTCTCCTATTGGTTCGATAACCTTGGTTCTCATTGAGGGAAATACTATCCGCTACTATATTGCTTCACCCTTCCTCTTCGGGGAAAATGCCAACACAGCTCACAAGTAGCACCCATCGGCATGACTAACCATTCATATAGACCAATTTTTTTAAAAAAAGTTGTTTTCCATTCATCACCCTTTTGCATGTGAATTTGGTAATAGCCACTTTTAAGATCATTTTTTTAGAAAATAGTGGCACCGCTAAGTTCATGTAGCATGTCATCAAGGCGTGGAATGGGGTGATGATACCGAACGGTGATAGCATTAATGGGACGACAATCGGAGCACATGCGATAACTACCATCTGTCTTGGTACAAGAATAACCAGAACGACACATGGGATTAGGATTTCATGTGCATACCCATTCTCGAGGAGATGTTGCACTTGCCTTTGAATCTCTTTGGTCTCATTGGGGTTGACGTGTAAGGTGCCTTGTTCGGGAGAGGTGCACCGGGGATGAGGTCGATGCGATGCTCGATTCCATGCAAAGGAGGTAGACCGGGAGGTAGCTCATCGGGAAACACGTCCGCAAACTCCTGCAAAAGATGAGACAAAACCAAAGGTAGATGTTATGAAGTATTAGTCCGCACCACTTCATCTTTGCACACAAGTACAAAGTGAAGAACGCTCGATGCGCTCTCACTCACATCGCTCAAATCTCTTTTGGTGGCTAGGAGAACTAAGTTTGTCTTGTCGCTCATCATGGAGTCACTTGATTTTGGCTTGTGGCGCTCAATCTCTTTGTGGTGGTTCACTCTCTCACTAGTCTCTCCACGATGGCTTGATGCTTGCTTGTCGGCGATGACTTGACTTGGCGACATGGGTCGAAGCACGTACTCCTTGCCCTTCATCTTGGAGCTATAGTGGTTGGTGCGTCCGTTGTGGATGACACCACGGTCGAATTGCCAAGGTCATCCTAGTAGGAGATGGCACACAGACATAGGAACCACATCGCACTCCAAGGTGTCTTCGTATGTG